>OU896707.1:6670813-7975188 GCA_918026855.4 Phaedon cochleariae | reverse complement strand
CATCTAGTTAGATACTTTCACGGGTCGCTGACATTCCTTATCAAATTATTTTCCAACTCGAGTGGATCCGATGAGATATTATTGCATATTACACTTATTACAGTGAGACGACGTGCAATATACTAATCGCAGTCAGCTGCGTTCGAAACAGAATAACAGAATAATCGTTGACAATCGATAAAAATGGCGGAGGAGATTGTGCCAGTGCCGGTTTTGGTTGAGGAGGCGAGGAAAGTTTTTCGAGAAACGTTTGCTGGCGAGGAAGCGGACACTGCCGTTTTTGCACCTGGCAGGGTCAACTTGATAGGGGAACATACGGATTACAATGATGGTTTTGTTATGCCCATGGTGAGTTGATTTTGATTTTTTTCCACACGAAAAACATCTCATAGGTACTAGGGTCCCTGTATGTATTTGACAGTAGACTGACAGGGGCTCTAATTGGTACTAGAGTCACTGGATGGTATACTATAGATAGACTATAGATGGTATATTAGTTAGATAAAAGTTTGGACACAGAAATGACAACTGTTAGTGTTTTTGAATGTTTTGATTCATTAAGTTACACACCTTGCATTGTGACATGAGCACCATAGTCGTTTCGCGCTTTTTCATTCAAAATTGTTCGAATTTGACAATAAATACTATGAACGTCAGAATTTAAATATAATTTCATATTCAGGGTGTCTGTAAAAGGTTGGGACATGGCTCGGTTGTGAACTCCTGGGATAAAAACAAGTTGATTTAGGCCAACTTACCTATATCCAAAATCGTATTATTGAGTTGGTACAAGGCGTTGAAGTTTTTTTGGAAAAAATTATTTTGCTCATAAAAAGAGTAGGCTGAGATCGATTCTCATAATTTTTGGCATGGCATGTTCTGTGACTGTAAGTCACGTTTTGAGATGTTTTTGATCATCATCAGTGACCTGCAAGTGTTTCAAACAACCACGTTGGCGTACAAGTTTGGTTATAACTTTCCAGAGGTCGGGCTGGAAACTTCCAGTTTTTTTTCCAGAAAACTATTCCCTTCAGAAATATTTTTGTATCGTGTTAATTTTTGATGTCTCGAGGTTTATTTGCAAATAAATAATTTCTGGTCTGAGGCATCTTACGAATTTTTAAGAAAAATAATCTGATTGGGACATGGCCTGACTGTAGACTCCTGGGATAAAAATAAGTTGATTTTAGCCAACTTACCTATATCCAAAATCGTTTCGTTGAGTCAGTACAAGGCGTTGAAGTGCTCACCTCAGGTACTGAATAGTTATTGCTGACCAGCAACATATCAGTTTGTTTACAATAAGAATACATTGTAGCCATGATCAATAAACAGTCCGGCTAATTAGATTAATTTTCAAAAATGCGCAGGATGCATCATATCAGAAATTATTTATTTGCAAATGAACCTCCAGACTTATCAAAAATCAACACGACACAAAAAATATTTCTGAAGGGAATATCTTTCTGGAAAGAAATAACTTTAAGTTTCCAGTCCGACCTCTGAAAAGTTATAACCAAATTTGTACGGCAACATGGTCGTTTGAAACACTTGCAGGTCACTGATCACTGATGATGATCAAAAATTCAAAAACATCTCAAAACGTGACTTATGGTCACAGAACATGCCATGCCAAAAAATATGAAAATCGACATCAGCCTACTCTTTTTATGAGCAAAATCATTTTTTTCCTAAAAATCTTCAACGCCTTGTACCAACTCAACGAGACGATTTTGGATATAGGTAATTTGGCGTAAATCAACCCCATTCTCTTATGGAAGGAGTTAATCATTGTCTGCTAGATAATTATGTGTTCTCTCCACGTACTATTTCAGAATCAGTTTTTCTTCCAATTTCAAATTCATAACCAAATAGAATTCAAAAGGCCACTTTCATTGACGCAAATTCATCATAAATCTGCATAAGTTTGATTCTTTGTGTTCCTGATGTTCTTTACTACCTCGTCCATGTGTTGATAAAAACGAGTTGAAGTGTTTTTTATGATAACACATTCATATGTTTCAATGTTCAGTATTCATCGTATTATTGATATAGCATGGTATAGGTTTTGGAGTTACTAATATATTATACATAATAATGGGTCTCAGAAAAGTAATAATAATGTCAATAGACATTTTTGCAGTCAATTCACTAACATTTCCATAGCTATTTTTGCGCGAGTCTGAACAAGATAAACTCATTCTGTTTTTATTGATAATAATTGGTATCGGTAGTGAAATTGAACCATAAGTAAACATTGGACTTCACAATGATATGAAAAATCTATTTTAATTATGATCTTTTCCCAGAAAATCATGTTATCTTTAAGATTTACAGAGTGGATAAGATTTCTGATTTGTATTTTTATTATGTTAGCTAATAATTCAATTGATAAGTAGTTACCTGACCCTCAAAACAGCCAATCAAAACGGCCAAAGAATTGAACTTTGATTATTTTATTTTCAATTGCACAAGGTGGTTATCTAAATACTATTTTTTCAAAAATGACATCCATTTATTGTCGAAAGTATTTTGATTCCTGGATCGAGTCCTGGATATTCGAATTAACTTCTTTATTTGAAATAGAGGACGTCTTGTATTTTATAATTCCATAATTGGTTAGAAAAATATCGTCATAATACGTCTCGTAATACGTTATGAGACGCTTACCATCGTTGTATTCGTTATACAGGGTAGTCAATTTTTCGAGTTGTATTCTAATTGTACATATCCTGATTTGTCGTTTTCATGCTTGTATAACCATGTCTTAATGTTGCAATTTATTTGCGGCGTTGCCAAGTTAATAAGAATCGTTTCGAAAAGTTATAATATACAGATGTTGATTACAAAATATGCCTGATGAACTTTGTTCTCAAAATATCCATCCAACATTATGCATGAACTTCGATGAAACTTCGACTTCTATGAGGTTATTATTGAAAGTTATCCTACAGGGTGATTTTTAATCAACCACCATCAATGTTTACAACCAAACCAAAATCCTCTGCATTGCTATTGATTTTAGGCTCTCCCGCTGGTAACAGTTATAGTGGGGAAGAAAATCGAAGGAAATGTAGTCAGTATCCACACCACAACGAAATTTTCCGATTGTGAACAGAAGACAAGTTTCGAGTTACCCAATGATTGTGCGAAAGTGAGAACACTGAGTCACGATGGACCAAAATGGGCCAAGTATATCAAAGGTAGTAAAAATATCGAAAAATATGCACACATTATGCAGACGAAAAAACAAAATGGCGGCTCCAAAATGGCGGACAAGATTTGTAATTATAATCCGATTCTATTCAAAATTGGTATCTGGGAGATTTCGGGGTCGGGGATTATGATTTTTTCGTCAAAATTCGGCAATTCAAGATGGCGGATCCAATATATAACGGAAGTTTTGTTATTATGATCCGAATCTATTCAAAATTTATATCTGCGGGTTTCGGGATCAGAGATTATGATTCTTTCGTCAAAATTTAGAAATTGAAGATGGCGGATCCAATACACTGGCGGATCTGAGGGGGGGGCCATGGGGGCCATGGCCCCCCCCAGAGCTCTGAATAAGTAGTTGATATTGGTTCAACAATCAGTCTGGATATGCAACCAAAGCTACGTTATACAAACCAAAATTATTCGTATTCGTAGTTTTCGTATTGAATGGTTCCTCAAACACTCGAACATGCCAAATCAACTCTTTTTTGAATTTCATTCATTATCATATACAAATATTATATAGAAATATTCTTGAATGCAGTGGAAATATGAGAAAACGACACAGGCGGTCAGATCAAAGGGCGGCAAAACAGATAACGATAGAGGAAAAATAATTATTTTCAAGGCCGGCAAGAATCAAAAACAAAGGGAATAACTGAAATAAGTAGTTGTTTTTTATCCGAAACCGCAAAAAACACCAATTGGTTTTGAAAGAAAAGGGTGAAAAGGGTCATTTCACATTAGTTCTTCAGAACAGTAAGATTCAGTTCACAGATTTTTTCATTTAAAAAGAAAGAAGAAGTAAGTGATAAGTGAAATTGAAATTATACTAAAAATTAAATGGTAAGTAGGTACATTGGTACATACGCAACAGTGAGATTATTAACGAGATTGATTTTTATATATTTTTGAAAACCGATAATCAGTGTATAAAATTTTACTCACTTGGATGAACAAAACTATTTAGAGCTGCAGATAAATCTTCAATACATTTTCGAGAATCATTTAATGTCTACATTCCTGAGTTTATTCCAACTAAAAAATGTATATTAATGATCATGGTGTCATTGTGAAAAAAAAATTTCAATCTCCTACCTATTCGATCTGGAGAACTTAGCTGAGCTCTTTAATTTTTCAGATGGATAGAAGGAAGATCAATTCATACTTTTTGCCAGTACAAAAAAAGCGGAAAATTGAACAACCAATTCAAAGTATTCAAAGCAAGTTTTTGTTTGTTTAGTCACATTTTTATCCATCACATTTATGTTATCCTAGAGTGAGCTCCGACCACCCGAGGTGGTGCTGTAGGTTTTTCCGGATTTTCCTGCAGCTGAAAAGTGAATACTCCACCAAAAATCAGTGAGTGGCCACGGAGCGCCACGGCAAATAAAAGTAATATCCATCCTCTACCCGCATCTCTTTTCTGGAGATTTGAAACACATTACTTTGGTCTTTTCAGATGTTTTTTCTACTCTGCTGTCCCTGAACATTTTCATACCAAAACCATTCCCTGTGCAAAGTTTCACCCTAAACGAAAGTGATGAAGTTAAAACCATGGGCTTTGTGCTATATATATATATATATATTCATATACATATCATTCATTATTCATGTGGTTTTTCAATTACTTTGGTTTCAAAATTCCATTAACTCACGGCCCATGGCCCCCCCCTGAAAAACTGCCTAGATCCGCCACTGATCCAATATGGCGGAAGAGTTTTGTAATTATGATCCGATTCTATTCAAAATTGGTATTGGGGGTCTTCGGGGCCGGAGATTATGATTCTCACATCAAAATTTAAAAATTCAAAATGACGGATCCAATATGGCGAACGGGTTTTGTAATTATATGATTCAATTCTATTCAAAGCTGGGGGTTTTCGAGGTCGGAGATAATGATCCTTTCGTCAAAATTCGTAAATTCGAGATGTCAGATCCAATATATGTCGGAGGAGTTTTGTAATTATGATCCGAATCTATTCAAAATTCGTATCTGGGGGTTTTCGGGATCGGAGATTATTTGGTTTGATGACAGGTTGAAGTGGGACAAACATATTGATGTTCTGACAAAATAAATATCGCCAATTATTGGTGCATTGAGAAAATGTCCCAAACTTGATATTGAAATTGCAAACATGATCCTCTACTCTCATATACTGAGTCGTATCAACTATTTGATAAATGTTTGGGGATCTTGTTCAAAAAATAGTTTCAATAAAGTATCAACATTATATAGAAAATCGTTAAAAGAATTGTATCGTCTCCCAGGGCCAGGTAGCCGTGCGGACAGAGTGTCTATTTCTAATTCGCATTCGCTTACCGGTCGTGGGTTCGATCCCCGTCGACTGCAGAAATTTTTCTGATGGCCCAAGAAAGTGTTTGGGATCACACGTTAAAAGGTAAGGCCCCCGTCATTCCTTGCTCGCACAAGACTTTCGAAGACTTTTGAGGGTTGCTCGTAAGGGGGCAACCGAATGACGGATAGAACGATTTTAGAACGAACGAACGATTTGATACATGCACCAACCAATCAATTGTATGAAATAACAAATTAGTATTCTTTAGATGAAATATATAGAATTGAAACTCTCAAAATATCATATAATATCATAAATAAAAAATTGAAGTCGAATATTATTTTGATACGGACTTCTGAAATCATAATCATGAAACTAGACAATATAACTTGTTTCATCTTGACGCCGCTAGCTCCATAATTGGAGCGCACTGGGTGAAATCAATCATGCCATTTTTTTTACAAATATTATTCTTTGTTTGTCAGTTTACAGTTGTTGATATATTTTGAATGACGATATGTTTACCTATAGGTATATAATTATGTAGTTCCTTATACCAGAGCCTATTCTGTCTGGAAGTTATTTGTCCAATAAATAAATAAATAAATAAATAAATATATAAATAAATAAAAATAAAATTATGATCCGATTCTATTCAAAATTGATATCTGGGGGTCTTTGGGGCCGGAGATTATGACTCCTTCGTCAAAATTAGGAAATTCAAGATGGCGGATCCAATATGGTGGATCCAATATGGCGGACGAGATTTGTAATTATGATCTAAACCTATTCAAAATTGGCATCTGGGGGTTTTCGGAGTTGTTGATTAGGATTCTTTCGACAAAATTAGAAATCTAACATCAAAATTTGAAAATTCAACATGACGGATCCAATAATATGGCGAACGAGTTTTGTAATTATATGATCCGATTCTATTCAAAGCTGGTATCTGGGGGTTAGTTAACGAGTTCGGGGATCATGATTCTTTCGTCAAAATTGGGTACTTATAAAAAATATAAGAACACTAAAAACACGCTTTTGTAGCTACCTGAACTAAAAAATAAAAAATTAATAGTAGTTTAGTGTGTTGATAAATACACAACATAGAATATACTGATTACGGAGATGCTAATAATTTCTATGTTGTGTACTTATCAAAACACTTTTATTATGTCATTTCCTTCTTCTTTATCCTTTGCGTTCTCGACCACTCTTTATCGCAATTTTGACATTTTACTAAATGGTTGTTTGCAGGTGTGATTGCAAACTATATAGGTGAAAATCCACCAGCCTTTAAAGCAGTAGTGCACACCAGCGTACCGATTGGTGGAGGGTTGTCGAGTAGTGCATCCCTCGAAGTAGCCACGTATATATTTTTGGATGAATTGACTGGCAACAAATCAGTGAGGTAAGCTAAGTACAGTTGCTCATCAACATAACATCGTTTTAACAGTATAGTAAATCTGAAGAAGATTGCTCCATGGTGAATGATTTAAGTAATGAGCTCCCCATTCATTGGGCCATTGTATATCGTATCTAATTTTGTATCTTGCTGTATCCAATCCAGTATATTTGTATCTTTTCACAAGCTGTTTTACTGGGTGTGGACTGTATAATTGCATGCTCATATAAACCTCTGCCTGAAAAACTAGAATATATCTAGAGGGGAAGCCAGTCATGATGTCAAGTTATGCGTTTTTTCATTTGGTTCTTTCTGGTAATGTAATATGATGTGTGTCTAACATTTTACTTTTTATTACCATGAATACCCATATTCCATACATCATCTGTCGTTCAAGCGGGTAAGCATAGACTGCCTGTGCAAAGGCGAGAATTCTTTTTATCCTATGGGTTCAATATGTTACTCCCAAAGTGTTCTTTCTTCAGATCTTATAGGTACCACAGCTGACCAATCCCAGAGAACATAGGTCGATGTTTCTTCTTCTAGAGATCATCTAAAACGATGATATAAAGGTTCCTGTTCCTATATTTGGTTGAGCTCCTTCCAATCCCTTTATTCTCAGTAAAAGAAGATATTTTGCAAGTCCAAGCGAGGATTGTTCTATTGAATCTTCGCTCGCCAGACCTGGAGAGGGTGAGACTCTGTCTTCATGTTTGGAATCATCAACCTGTTAGTGATCTCTCACGTGTCTTGGCCAACGTTCTTGCGATTTTCAAGTGCTTACAGTCTCAATGTTGACATGATCCCGTGTGGTTTGTAATCTGAAGGCACCATGGATAACCAAGTCACTACCTTCACCATCACACCAAAGAGGCAGAATACACATTTATGTTATAGAAAACTTCACTTCTATGTTGGATAATCATCAGTAGAGCATGTTTACCTACAAAAAAGAGCGTATCTGATCAAAATTAGTTGTCAGTCCCTCAGTGTTGGTTCCAACTCTATTATGTCTTTGAGTGAATGTTGCTTTATCAGCCCCTCTAAATCTGTTGCTGTAGAGTTGTTAGTATCAGGTTCAGATCCTCTTGTATGAGATGTTTTATTGCTTATTGCTAGGACGAAAAAGTGTTGAAGGACCTACTTAACCTTAAGAGTGATAATTTGTGATGGCATAAGAAATTTCTCGTTACTGTGAACGCTAATCAAAGGATTTTTGTCTGAGATGGTTTATTTTCAGCCTTACCGATAAAGCTCTGGCATGCCAAAAAGCAGAACACGAGTATGCAGGAATGCCTTGTGGTATTATGGACCAATTCATTTCCATCATGGGTGAAAAGGACCACGCCTTACTGATAGACTGCAGGTAATTTGATGTTTTTCGACTAAGGTTACATTAAATGTCGTGACATTTTTAGAAGTTTAACTTCCACGTTGATACCACTGACCGACGAAAATATCGTAGTGCTCATAACAAATTCAAACGTGAAGCATGAATTGACAGGAAGTGAATATCCTACAAGAAAGAAACAATGCCAAGAGGCGGCACTCATAATGAAGAAGGTATCTCTAAGAGCTGCTGGTCTAGAGGATATTGAATGTGAGTAACAATCATTGAAATCGCATGAAAAACGCGGGAAAATGCAAAGTTTTCCGTGACGACATACACCGGGATCAATACCATTACACGGGAGTGAATTTTTGCTATCTGATTAACTTTTATTGATTGGTTCTTCAGAGATATGCTATAAAACCATTTTTTTATAATTTTTTATTAAAAACTCCATCGTTTTGTGTACACCCAATGTCAGTGTCAATTTTGATTACCAATTTCATTCATATAAAATACATTGCTACAAACTTTTTCTGCCAATTCGTGAACATTTTGTTTTTGTGTGTGAAGCTTCAAACTGTGGGTGTTGAGTTCTGATTTTGTTATACTTTTGAAGAATATTATGGAATACAGAACTCTATTTGGACAATTCTATGGGGGAAAAAAAAGTGTACCATATTATGATCCTGATATACCCGCGGTATTTAGTTTCTTGATATTTGTTTCGTTAGCCTTACCTGTTTTTGTGAAATCTGGGTTGGCATGAGTTTTTCTCTTTTCACTAAGCTCATCACTGATTTTTCCAATCCGATATCTCCTTTAAGAGGAAATTATATTAATTATTATTCGTAGTAGCTAAAAGTGAATTAGATATACTAATGACAAGTGAATAAATTACTAATTACAAATGAATGAGTCACTAATGACAAGTGAATAAGTCACTAATAGCAAGCGGATAGGTCACTAATGACAAGTGGATAACTACACTTCTGATAGATGAACAGTTCACTTGCTATTAGTGAGGTAGATGATTACAGCAAGTGATTTAATCACTCATGGGTATTAAGCTGGCAGCCAATAAAACAAATGAACAGTGGAAAGTGTCCATTTTCAAAAATCTGAGTATTCTTGTGCTATCAACTTGTTTACTTGTCCCATATAGTATACAGCGCAGTCGCAGCAACAATGAACTGCTTAAGAAAATGTAATATGTATTTTGACCCCCTTTTGGGAAACACATTAACACATTATTTTTAAACTGGAAAAGATTTTCTCATGGACAAATTTCCTTGTTAACCTGACGAGTATGTACTGATGATGACTCAACAGTCGAAAGCGCTCTGCGCTGCTGCATATATACACGTGCACACAGCTAAGTAACTCTCACTTGAAAAATCATAAAGCATTTTTTTCCACAGACCTGAAATCGATAAACACTGACGAGAAAATCCTGGCAAGGGCCAGACACGTCGTCACCGAGATCAGCAGAACCGAAACGGCCGCCGAGATGCTCAAACAGATGAACTACCGCAAATTCGGCGAGCTGATGACGGAGAGCCACCGGTCGCTGCAGCAGGACTACGAGGTGTCCTGCCCGGAGCTGGACAGGCTGGTGCAGCTGGCGCTAGAGGTGCAGGGCGTGTTGGGCAGCAGGATGACGGGCGGCGGGTTCGGCGGGTGCACGGTCACTCTGGTGAGAACACTGCCCTGAATCTTTGTTTCGAGAAGAACGGCAATCTGTTATCGATGCAATACTCAATACAGAGATCATTGGAAACCTAGTTGATTACCAAATTCATCTCCATTATGAAAACCGTTTGCCTGTCAGCATAGTCACTCTGGTAGGAAAGAAAGACAATCTGTTATTTATGCACATCCAGCAGAGATCATTGCAAACCCATTACAAAACCATTTTTCTGACACAGTCACTCTGGTAAGGCCACTTCCCTGAATCTTGCTTCAAAAAGGAGAGCAATCTGTTATGTATGCACATATTCAGCAGATATCATTGCAAACCCTGCTCAATACCATCGATGTTTGCTATGAAAAACCGTTTCTCTAATACGTTCACTCTGGTAAGGACACTGCCCTGAATCTTTGTTTCGAAAAGGAGGGCATTCTCTTATCGATGAAAAACTCATAACAGAGATCATTGGAAACCTTGTTGATCACCATATACATCTCCATTATGAAAACCGTTTGCCTGTCATCACAGTTACTTTGGTAAGGACTTCCTGATAAGAATACTGCCCTGAATCTTGTTTCAAAAAGGAGGCAATCTGTTATGTTTGCACAGAGATCAATCTAACCCGGCGATGTTTGCTATGAAAAACCGTTTCCCTGATAGGGTCACTTTGGTAAGGACACTGCAATGAATCTTATTTCAAAAAGGAAGGCAATCTATTATGAATGTAGATTCACCAGATATCATTGCAAACCCTGCTTATTACCATCGATTTTCGCTATAAAAATCCGCCTTCCTGATTCGGTCACTCTGGTAAGACTACAGCCGTGAATCTTGTTTCAAAAAGGCAATTTGTTGCGAATTTACAAGGTGTCCCCTTATATTTTGATCCCCACCTGCAGCTTCAACTATACGAGGTGAAAAAAAAACTTGAAATATGGAAGTTCTAGAGTTTTATAAGTATATTTTGGCCTCCTTAAATAAACAAATGCGAATAGCAAAATAGAAAAAAGAGTCCCAATCACTTTTTTCAAATGAAACACTGTATATTCTCAACTCTAGTGAAAAACCTCTTTCTCCTGCTCACAAATTTATATAGTTTGATAATTTTTCCTCGAGCCATTTTTCACTTATTTAGCATTGAATCAAAGTTGCCATCAATAACATTTAGATGGCTGTGGACACAACAGTAATGGCATTGAAAACAAAACATGCATTCCTTGACATCTCTGTCAGTTTTTTAATAACAATGGGTTATTCCGTAGGGTAAAAAAAAAGATAATGAGATTATTTTATGAAAATATTGCAGAAATTTCAGTAGAGCAGCAATTTAGTCGAGAACGGTTCAAGCAGGGAACATTAGCAAACAATATATATTTGTGAACAGAAGAAAAAGATCTTTCACAAAAGTTGGAAATATACAAGGTATACAAGCATTTTTAACTAATGGACATTGAATTTTTTTTCGAGGTGGTTGAAATCCTTTATGGACATCATATATGGGTCTAATTCCCCATATGATAGTGTGGGAGTCTTCTAACTCTAGCCAAGGTATACCCACTAAACATTCCACCCCGCTTGTAGGCTCGTCTGACCAATGCCTCCGACGACCCTTAGGCCTATTGGCCCTGTATCTTACCTATAGTAGTTTATTATTGTGCCCACCCCATTATTTTTTTTCATGTTCTGGTTCCCACAAAACGGGATATCCTGTAATGTTCACAGAACATCGTGAGAACCAAAGGAAATAATGTAGGAATTGGTGTTCTTCTTCAATTTCTGGAGGAACAATTGTTGATATTTCAGAAGAGCATCGTCCATGAAAATATCTATAGAGCCAGATCGCCAACTTTTCTACGATGTTCCAGAGAAGTGAGTGAGTTTGTGAACAAGTCTGTACAGATCCTTCTAGTTCGCCAACTGGTTTCCCAAAAATCTTCTGTCTTTTGCGGTCCAATGCCTGCACAGTATATGTGATACTGTTTCTGATTCCTTTCACGTATATATATACTCTGGTCAAGTTGAGCAGGTCTACGGTTCTTTTATGACTTGGTTCCTCAATATATCGTTTCTCAAGTCTGTTTCTTGGGATGTTTTCCCAGTAGCTCTTATGTTTTGCCCAGTCTTTAACTGACTCTCGTTCTGTACGTTTTGGTACTCCACGAGTCTCTCCTTGATCTGGCTCGTTGTCCGACCCTCTTCTTGCAAGTTCGTCAGCCATCTCATTGCCAGCAATTCCCTGATGTCCTGTTCCAGTTCCCTCTTGCAATCCCATACCAGTCGCGATGTCACTCCCTGGCTTTCTATCGCCTTTGGTGCCGCTTGATTGTCTGACATAATGCGGATCTGTTCATTTTTGTCGGCTCTCCTGTTATTTTCTTCCGTACATTGGAGAATTGCGTACACCTCTGCTTGAAAAACTGAGACATACTTCCCCAATTAGTAGCTGAGGCTAATCTCCGGATGTTTGGAGTATACTCCTGCTCCTGACCCATTTGCAGTCTTGGACCCGTCTATATACCAGATCTTTCCCTGCAGTATGGTGCTGAGTTCTCCATCATTCCATTCGGATCTGTCTGGTACCCACACTCTGAATGGAGTGTCACACACAATTCAACTGCTTGAACTACTCTCGTTTGCATGAAATTTAATAATTCTCCAATACAGCCAGAGAGCTATCCTTTCAAGTCTACTCTGGTATTGAATATTTGTTATTACGTGACTTAATAAATACCAGGTGACACATATATACAAATGATTCAAACTTGGTAGAGTTCAAATATTTCATCATCCACATTGTGTCCATACATAAGATGCTCTTAGCCTATGTTAAGTGAAGAAATAATAATTTAATTACGAGAAAGTATTTTGAACTCATGGACATTGAATTATTCACCCAACATATTTTTGGGAAAGATGAAAGTTTCAGGTGATGAAGTGTCGCATTGACTCACGATTTATCCAGAAGTTCTCACAAATTCTCTATAGTATACCGCCAGGTATGCGTTTGTTCATTGCTTCTCTGCTTTTCAAAAACCATTCGTAATAAGCCAGTCTAATGTATATGGAAATTTCGATATATTAAACATATAGGGTGTTCCATTTGAAAAAAGGCATCAGTTTTTATTTGTTTTGAATAATGTACTTTCTTTAATGACAAACTTCTGCCCTCACCCACAGCCTGCCTTTTACTAATTTCATTTTTTTTTCTTTCCAGGTTTATGCTCATGTGGCTCATAAAGTTATTGAGAACATAAGGAGTAAATATAAGGGAAATCCAACCTTTTATATTTGCAAACCGAGCCAAGGAGCCTCAGTCGTGTGACAATGGTGAAGCTTTATAGTGTCTAATGACTATGAAATATACCTACATAATAATGAAACATTTGTTAGTTTTTCAATGAAAATAAAAATATTTCTAGTATATACCTACTACGACCGTTGATTGATATATTACGCTTACAAGCGTAATATATCAATCAACGCTAAGACTATTTTTTTATACCAACCAAGAGTATATAGAGGGTGATTGGTACGTCGATAGAGAAGTTTCAGATGTGATAGTTTCTACAGTCTATAGTCCATATATAGGGGTGCGAAGCCTCAACTCGACGGATTCATTTCAAGGGAGGAACAATTGTTGATATTTCAGAAGAGCATCGTCCATGAAAATATCTATAAAATAGAGCCAGATCGCCGACTTTTCTACGGTGTTCCAGATAAGTGAGTGAGTTTGTGAGCGAGGCATCACCCACGAGACGTACCTATTGCCCTTTTTTGGACAGAATCCAACAGTTCCAGGGTATGTTTGGGTGCACTCCAAATATGGGAACAGTATTCCAGGACAGGTCGGATCTGTGCCTTGTAGATCATAAGCAGCTGACTGGAAGTGAAATAGCTCCTGGCCCGAAACAGAAAACCAAGTTTTTGGGATGCACTTTTCGCAAAGAAAGGTTATTGCTGATAGTAATACCAACAATCGAAATGGATGCCTTCAAAAGTATGGTTACTCCTGACAAGCTCATGTTTGGCACAGTGAGATCGATTTTTCTAGAGAAAAGGCATGCTTGTGTTTTGTTTGCATTGAAACCTACCAAGTTATTGGATTCCCATTCGAGAATTGTTGCCATGTACCTGTGAAATCTTGTATATTATTATGTTTGTTTTAAAATACTTACGATATTTATTTATGTACTTTAGCCTAATTTTGACGTTTTTTTCTTAAAATGTATGTTTTTGAAACAAATAAATCTATCTATCTATTTATCATATTGAAATTATGAAATATGAGAAATTCAAAACTGCTTTTAAATACATGTTATTGAACTACAGTTTCTGTACAGTCAAGTAATAGGTTCACCACTGATTTCGGATATCACATTATTCATCACACAGTGAATCATGTCCTGATAATATGTTTTATGTATCTTAATAAAAATTGATTGTTTTTTTTTCATCATTTGTATTTTGAATTTTCATCACATGTGTATGTAATTTTGACCTGCTATAAATGTGCTATGTACATAAAATAGTCAATAAACTTCTATATATATATATCTATCTAATATCTATCGAAACTCGTTTGTCTTAATTTAGAACGGCAAGCTCTGGAATTCATTGCCTATGTAAGTATTCCCAAGAACCTATAATCACCGAAAGTTCGAAAAAAATTCCAATACCAAGTTCCTCTCCCTATCCTCCCTAGGTACGTACGATGTTCTTCGAACATCATAGTCCCTTTCATGCGCTCCAAGCGATAAACAATAGAGTTATTCGATTCAATCGCCTCATTTTTAGGAATCGATACGATATTTTCAAGAGAAATAGAAATGATTTCAAATACTGAATGCATCAGTCTGAAACAAGTTTTCGTCGAAGATCATTATTTATTCAATTTGCATTAATTAAATCAGTTGATTAACAGCGAGTTGACTTTCTACTTGATGTTTCATCTTATTCTTCCAAATGAAAAATTGATTCATTATTATTAAATCGTTAAACTAAGTCTGAGATAATATACTCTACATATAATATTACCATCAAACTAATAACAAAAATGAATAAATATAGTACAGGTATATACCCAGTGGCGTGATTACAGGAGAATCCCAACCCAGATAGCACAAGTACATCTTATGGATATACTATGGATATCCATCATGGATATTGTGGATGTCCATAAGATATCCGAAAAAGGCTCTGGTATAATCTATGGACGTCCAAAGGATGTGTGACCTTTTTGGATGTCTTAAAGATATTCATTATGGACATCCATAAGATATCAACTATGGATATGAATGAGATAGTTTACCCTCTATATATAGAAAGAATCACAAAAATTGAGAAGCACTCACGTCTCACTGCGTTCGAATAATGTAGTTGTCAGTTCTTATGCACCATCAATTTTGGACGAATTCGTAGGAATCACTTCCGAATTCACTTCAAATTAATTACAAATATGAGAACATATTGACATCATTTGATTACTCCAAGGTTGATAGAATCGATGATCTATAAATCGCGCTGTTCGCGTTGAAAACCGAATTAATTAATATAGCAGATAGTTCATCACAATGTGTGCTATCTTTTGGAAGATCCACGCACAAGTGTTACTTTTGTGGATCTCCTTTTATTTATTTATCATTTCATTCATTGTATATACTTGATTTGAAATTTCTAGGTATTGATCTTTATGTCTCTGTATCTTATGGATATCCTATGGACGTATTCAGGACGTTTGTTTCGAATATCTCAAGTACATCCGCAATCGGATATCTTATGGATGTACATTTTATGTCCACGGATATCCCGCCTTGAATAGGACTTGAAATGGATATCCATAAGATATCCTGTGTTAACTGGGAACCTTCTATTATTACACATCCAGTAAAGAAAATAGTTTTGTATTCAATTAAATCAAGTTACCTAGTGATAAAATTTAAATGCATTCATAAAAAAACATGTTTCAGAAACAATGGTCAAAATCCAATAAATAATTTCGGAAATATCCGTGAACAAATATATATATACCAATAAAAATTTAACGATACTGATTTATTGGAAAAGACTTTAGCATTTGTCCATATACAAAAAATCAGTTTTTGATTCTCTGTTAGACACGAAATAGAAACGTCATCTGCTATAAGATAACTTGCTGACTTATTATTAATGAAGAATCATATTATATCTTCAAATTTATCATTTCATTCATTGTATATACTTGATTTGAAATTTCTAGGTATTGATCTTTATGTCTCTGTATCTTATGGATATCCTATGGACGTATTCAGGACGTTTGTTTCGAATATCTCAAGTACATCCGCAATCGGATATCTTATGGATGTACATTTTATGTCCACGGATATCCCGCCTTGAATAGGACTTGAAATGGATATCCATAAGATATCCTGTGTTAACTGGGAACCTTCTATTATTACACATCCAGTAAAGAAAATAGTTTTGTATTCAATTAAATCAAGTTACCTAGTGATAAAATTTAAATGCATTCATAAAAAAACATGTTTCAGAAACAATGGTCAAAATCCAATAAATAATTTCGGAAATATCCGTGAACAAATATATATATACCAATAAAAATTTAACGATACTGATTTATTGGAAAAGACTTTAGCATTTGTCCATATACAAAAAATCAGTTTTTGATTCTCTGTTAGACACGAAATAGAAACGTCATCTGCTATAAGATAACTTGCTGACTTATTATTAATGAAGAATCATATTATATCTTCAAATTTTCCTGAAGTGTACAGGGTGGCCAACTAAGACTCCAGAGTTCGATTTCTTTGTTGTCTTGAGAGATACAAAAAAATTCATGAATAAAAATTGAAGTAATAACCGAGCTTCACATTTCAAAATCTCTTTGAAATACACAGGGTGTTCCGTAAGGTCACAGCACATCAAAGCTATGTTTTTTTCATCGGAACACCCTATATTTTATTTCAT
The DNA here is from genome assembly GCA_918026855.4 of Phaedon cochleariae. NCBI lineage: Eukaryota > Metazoa > Arthropoda > Insecta > Coleoptera > Chrysomelidae > Phaedon > Phaedon cochleariae. The sequence goes on along the minus strand of OU896707.1, from coordinate 7,958,290 downwards.
TTTTGAATTCTCCCTGAAGATCTGATTTCAACAACCCATCATACTTAGGGTCTAGCAGTGAAAGTTACTGACATATAGGGTGTGCAAAATCGAGATTTTCCAAGTTCAGGATTTTTTTCTGTCGAAACTGTTCATTATTTGTCAGGACGGATTAAATGTCCCTATCTCAACTTTTCACTCACTATCAATTAGTGTTCAATTGAAATTGATTCAAGGTGGTGAAAAAATCTAAATTCATCATTTGTTTCAATTAAATGTCAATTGATCACCAATTGATAGTGAGTGAAAAGTTGAGATAGGGACATGTAAACCGTTTTGACGAATAATGAACAGTTTCGACAGAAAAAAATCCTGAATTTGGAAAATCTCGATTTTGCACACCCTATATGTCAGTAACTTTCACTACTAGACCCAAGTATGATACGTCGTTGAAATCAGATCTTCAGGGAGAATTCAGAAATGAAATAAAACATAGGGTGTTCCGATGAAAAAAACATAGCTTTGATGTGCTGGGACCTTACGGAACACCCTGTGTATTTCAAAGAAATTCTGAAATGTGAAGCTCGGTTATCACTTTGATTTGAATGCAAAACTTTTTTTTGTATCTCTCAAGACAACAGAGGTATCGAACTCTGGATTCTTAGTTGGCCACCCTGTACAATGCATTCCTATTATTTCTCACCGTTCTTGTGGCCACGGCAAGTGCCGAGTGATCATTTTCACAACACCCAGTGCATTTTAATAAATTAGTGGAAGGGTAAATCTCTCAAATTTGACCAACAATGCGGAGAAATTGTCAAACTGATCTGGCAGAACACTTTTCGAACAAAACAAAGTTGGCAGAATAGTCCGCCCAGCCTTTCTGTGTCACCACAAAGTCGTGTGCAAAATTTGAAGCTTTTGCAAACTGGTAAAATTTTCAAGATTTTTCTCCTCTCAAAATACTCGGCAAAACACTTTTCGAACCAAACGAAGTTGGCAGATTCCGCACAGCCACAGTTTAAGGAATACCCATTCCTTAAACTGTGGCACGGCCTTTCTGTGTCACCACAAAGTCATGTGCAAAATTTGGAGCTTGTGAAAATTTGTCGAATTTTCAGTTTTTTCCTCTCGGAAAATGGGTTTCGAATCATTCCGATCTGGCAGAATATCAAGTTTTTGGTTGCCGACCGGTCGTTAGTGTCACGTGACTGATCACAATGACAATTACGAATGGTTGCGGTCGGTCGCTTGTGTACAGAAACCATAAACTTTACTGATTAACCGATAATATTACCTTTGATACGAGGAATCATATATTTTATGAGTCATTAAATACCTCGATACAGATTTTTTTCGATGAAATAATGTGAATCATCCAGTGATGTAATGCTGTTTTTTTTTAATACTTATAAGCTGTTCGAGTCACTTAATTTAGAAGAATGTAAATGCTCTTGCCACTTTTTTGAGTAATTTGATTGTTTTGAGGTTAAACTTTATATCCTTTAAATTTGTTGTTCGGTCAATGCGGTCATCAAACAAAAACCCTGTGGTCGAAATGTGGTCCAAGTGGTCGCAACCGGTCGGCAATCGAAAACTCTCCTATGGTATCCGAGGAATAGTTGCAATATATGGGGATCCAATAACTTGGTATTGGATTGGATTTCAATGCAAACAAAACACAAGCATGCCTTTTCTCCAGAAGAGCCGATCTCACTGTGCCCAACATAAGCTTGTCAGGAGTACTGGTATTACTATCAGCAATAACCTTCCTTGGGAAAATCACGTGAGATCAATTGCTAAAAGTGCATCCCAAAAACTTGATGTTCTGTTTCAGTCCAGGAGCTATTTCACTTCCAGTCAGCTGCTTATGATCTATAAGGCACAGATCCGACCTGTCCTGGAATTCTGTTCCCATATTTGGACAAAAATCTTAATAAACGTGAACTTTACTGCTCAATCGTTATTATACCGAAAATAACACCTATCCTGATACCATAAAAATCAAAGATATATTATAGTAGAAGATCCGAACCTAAATCGACCTTCACCGAGCTTATAATAGAACGAAATATATTTTATCATGAATTTAGTATATTAGAAAACATATTAAAAATGGGTTCGCTAAAAAAATCCTGGGCAGACTATTTTTAATTATTTTTCGAAAAATGATTTTTAATTAAATGTGCAACATCAGGATAATAAAAAATTTTTGTCCTGACTGAAAGTATAAAACGTATAGAATGTGCAGCCGTTGGGTTGTCTACTATTTACCTGGGCGAACTACTGGGTTGTCAGGTAAACACAGGTACATATCGATGCCAGTTACTTTCACTGGATTGGATAATTAAAAAAAATGTATATCATCATAAGCGCTGTTTAATTGCGAACACGTTGATATAGGGTTGTCTGCGAAAATTCCGGTCCTATTAGGGGTTTGCGAATTTTAAAGATTTTAATTTCAACGCGCGTGGAAGTGTGTGACAGAGAGATCCGAGGTAAGTATACTGTGTAATAATAAAGGACCCAACATCGCAGTCGCTTGTGATGGGACCCTGAATAGTAGAAAGTGCGCATGCTCGGTGTGTAAACTATGGAGGGTAGAGGTACCTCTACTACCCTTCTTATAGTGAACAGTGCGTGTTATTTTGGAGCAACTGATATTTCAGTAGCAAAAAAAAATAATTAATTACATAATAATTAAATATATTTAATATAATACTAATATGTAACAACAATATAATATCAATATATTGCGTTATAACCATAATAATATATCTTTAATCTATAATAGACAATAAAAATATCAATTACTTACTTTGAATTTTTTTTTGGTCTTTCTGGAAATAGAAACAAAGTGGACCGGAAGGATAGTAGAGGTACCTCTACCCTCAATAGTTTACACACCGAGCATGCGCACTTTCTACTATTCAGGGTCCCCAGTGGTCCCATCACAAGCGACTGCGATGGGTCCTTCATTATTACACAGTATACTTACCTCGGATCTCTCTGTCACACACTTCCACGCGCGTTGAAATCAAAATCTTTAAAATTCGCAAACCCCTAATAGGACCGGAATTTTCGCAAACAACCCTATATCAACGTGTTCGCAATTAAACAGCGCTTATGATGATATAATTTTTTTTTAATTATCCAATCCAGTGAAAGTAACTGGCATCGATATACCTGTGTTACCTGACAACCCAGTAGTTCGCCCAGGTAAATAGTAGACAACCCAACGGCTGCACATTCTATACATTTTATACTTTCAGTTAGGACAACAAATTTTTATTATCCTGATGTTGCAACATTTAATTAAAAATCATTTTTCGAAAAATAATTAAAAATAGTCTGCCCAGGATTTTTTTAGCGAACCCATTTTTAATATGTTTTCTAATATACTAAATTCGTGATAAATTATATTTCGTTCTATTATCAGCTCGGTGAAGGTCGATTTAGGTTCGGATCTTAGACTATTAGGAATCATCTCTTTTATCAGTCATTGAATAACTCGAGATAGATTTTGTTTTAGTCATTCACTTTGAAGACTGTAGATACCCTTGCCACTTTTCGACTACTTTCGAGTAATTGGATTGTTTTGAGGTTATATTGTATATCCTTGAACCACATCGACCAACAAATAGCTCGAGCGATGTGGTCTCGGATCGGTCGGTCCTGGTCTTCAATAAAAAAGGTTACCATTTGGAGATCGGTCAATGCGCTCATCAATAAAATACCCTGCAGTCGAAATGTGGTCCAAGTGGTCGCAATCGGTCGGCAATCAAAAAATCTCCCAAAACCAACTCGAATCTACCATTTTGGAACTTGTGCAGCGATTTGTCAAAATTTTCCATTTATTTGATCTCGGGAAATCTGTTGGCAGAACGATTTTTGGGCCAGTCAGACTTGGCAGAATGGTTCGATATGTCGTGTTTTGGTGAGGAAGAGCAGCATACATATATACACATTTCTGAACTTGTGCAGATTGGTTGACATTCTTCCGTTTTTGGCAACGGTTATTGTTAAATAATAATAAATGAGAACCATTCTGAGATGGCAGAAATGCGATTCTTTTTGTATCTAAATAACTCCGAAAAAATTCAAGGGGTGAGATTTGACTCCAAAATTTGATGTAGGTGTTTTCGAGACTTCCATTGAGATTGCTCAATAACCCCAATTAGAATCTTTATGAAACTTTGGGGCTTTCTCAGTCTCCATCCATACTGAATTTTGGCACCATGAAAGCTTATACAGGGAGGTTATGAATAAAAACAGTTAATACTTTCAATTTCAACATCCTGTATCTCAAAAACGGAGCAAGTTAGGACACATGTTTAACTCTATTTGCTAGAATGTCACAAGAAAACACCCCATGAATTTTTTCGGTGTTATTCAGTTACACCCTGTATAGTAGCATCTTCTGTCCTATAAGTGGAATGCAAAACTTGTGCAGATCGGTACCCTTTTCTGATATCACCTCCCCTACTATTGAAGGGGGCCCATCCGGTGAATATGCCACGGTATAGTTACGCCACTGTATATACCTAATAGACATCACCTTCTTCGCTGAATACTGAATGAACACTAGAATGATTTTGAAATATACATGAGGCATTCAAGAATGTTCTTTGATATTAACATATTAGAAGTAAACAACAAACTGGATTTTCAGGAATCAATATTATAAAATACGATTGAATAATATTTTGCTTTATCATTTGATTGCCATATAATCATTTTACATTAGAGAATAAAATCAGTTTCAATTCTAGTATCTTAAGCAGTTTGAAAGTGATGTTAAAAGTGTGAATATGTCTAAATTGAAGGTAAGTTGAGGAAAACTAAAAATGATGTTCATGAAGAACTATGATATCGATAGATCCTCATATTTGTTTTATTTTGTGTGTACTTATTTTACAAACGATAATAGTAGGGGAGGCAACGAGGCTAAATAGGGATTTACTCGAGCGTCGTGGGGACGTATCAGATAGTGAAGATTAGATGCGAAAATGAAAATAAGTTTGTATGATATATGACCTTTCACTGATGGGAGCGTGTACAGGTGTTCAAAAATGTAAAAAAAAAATAGTCACATAGAAATACTCGAGCGCATTAGATATTAATAGTGTATGCGCCCCACGTGTTTCTGAGATATCGAGAAGGGACATTTATTGAGCCCTCAAGTAGCTCCTATTCAAAAGACTGACGATTTGGACGCAACCAAAAGTCATGATTAATTTTTGAAAACGAAAAAATAATCGTGACCTTGAAACACTCGAACGCGTCAGATTATTATACAGACGCTTCATCAGTCATCTTAATGTCCGTGTCGTATCGACGCATAATCTGACAATGGGCGTGTACACCTTAGTAGAACTTTTAACTCAAACCATGTTCCTAATGATCCTTTTATACATAAATAATGATTGACGACATAATTCGATCGAAAAATTAGCTGGAATGTTTTATTTTTTGACATAAATAATAGTACCTTCTGAAAACGGACCCTCTTATGACGTAGAAACCTCATCTCGCCATGGTTGAAAGAAAATACCAAACGCCCGACGGAGACTGAGGCAACTGATATATTAATTCTTTCAACTGTGATCTCGCGCCAATTCACCCTGTCAGAAATCATGTATCATTCATCTCTGTCTGGAATAGTGTTGTTTCAGTATTAGGGTTTTGACGTCACATCATTGCCTCGTTTTCATAGGTCCGAAAAATCGGGGATTTCAATAATTTTTTATAAAACATAGGGAGCTCACAGCAAGAAACGGTTTGCGGTGGTGAGCTAGTTTGTGTGAACTCTATCGAATTATGAAGTAAATTTTTTTTGAGATATAAGCCCATTATGTAGAAGAATTACCTAAATCTGACTGTAGGATGTTTTTTGTTAACTGAATGTAATAGCTAAAATAAAAAATATTCAGGGTGGGTCAGTTTTTTGTAGCTGGACCTCAACAGCTCGAAGAATTCACAATTCTGAGATGGAAGGCTCATGTAGACATACAGGGTGGACCAATAGTGTGGCAAAGTGAGATAACGGCTTTGCTGTTTGAGAAACACTCTTGAGATGGTCTAGTCTCATGAGCATTACATTTCTGAAATATTTTGCGTTATACAGGGTTAATCAAAAATGCAAATTTAATTGCATTTTCGGATTCACCCTTATGAGCTGATTCCAACGGTCTATATCACACTTTAGTTTCAAGAGAAATCATTCAACTTTCGGTTTTCTTGTATCAAAGGTACTCATTATTAGTCAAAACGGTCCACAAATGTCAAAAAATGACAAGGATCAAGCATTGATAACAATATACGAAGTGATACTGTTTCCTCTGCGTTACTACAATCAGATACATAGTTCCCAGTGGTTGCAAGCACGACACTTAATTGATGATTTTTGCTACTTCGGCTTGTGCAAATCGTCAGTTTATGTTATTTCCGTGATCCGTGACTAATTGCCTTCAACATGAGAATGTATATTTTTTTTGCAACTTTGTGGCTCTCCCATTTCCTTATATCAAGCTCAAATCGTCAGATTATTGAAATGCACACTTTTCTGCATGTAACTGTCTGACGTGCTCGGGTATTTCTGACGATCGATTTTTTTTTACTAATCTGATCGGCTGCCCTAAACTTTCGACACCGTATAGATTTGGTAGAAAAACTTCACAAGGTCCCTTATGTTAATCTGCCGTGCCCGAGTAAATCCCGAAATCCCCTCTTGGGCTTCCCTACTTTGATTGTATAAACCGGTATAACTCAGAAATGAGTAAAATAAATAACATCGACTCATATTTCATACGCGTCGCGACGCTCAGCTCTTATAGTAAGCGTTGAATTTTACAAACTTTGAAAAAAATCTAATTGATCCCATCCCTTATATACTTTTCACAGAAATTGAATATTTCTATTCGTTCCCGAGAAATTGGCGTGCGGAGTTTTAAGTGAAAACCCTGTATATATCCATTTTTTCATGTCCATAATTCATCTGAGAATACTCCTTTTCAATATGGCCGTATGGGGGCGACTTAGAATAACCCCCCATGGTAAATCCTGCCGGTCGTAAAAGGCGACTAAAAGGATAACTTTAGGTGGTAGATGGTCTCATCGCCCAGTGAAATACCACCATATCGACTTTGTTTGCCGTGTCGATACTTTCCGGCCTCCCTCACCCTTTTCCCCAATGTCTCATCTCTATGAATAAAGATGATGAAGTCTCCTAGAGTAAAACACTCCGGAAGTAAAATACCTCTCCATTCGGATTTCCGGGCGAGAGCTACTCGAGGGGACTCATCTCTGAAGATTCATTTTTGCAACATCCGCGGACTCAACAAAAACATCGATGACGTCCACCATCATCTACAAACGGAAAAACCAGATATTCTGGCACTGACAGAAACTCAAGTGAACCAACAAGGTCCACATGCTCTGTGCTGGCTACGAACTTCATTCCCGGTTCAGGTTCAAAGGTGGAGTCTGCCTCTACGCTAAGGCTAACCTAAGATGGCTAACCTTTCATGCCAGCGTGTAGAGAGTTTGGAAGCGAAAGACTTTGATGTGATGTGGTTCAAGCTAGTCGATACCAAACTGACCAAATTCATCTGCTGCCTGTACCTATCGCCAAATGATAATGAATATAACAACCTCCCTGAGTTTTTATCACTCAAACTGGACTTCATTCAGGAGAACCATGCAACAGCTGAAATCATAATCATGGGAGACTTCAAGGTACACAACGCAGCCTGGCTCAAATTCTTTGACAAAACAGATGATGCAGGTCGTCAAACTGAGGCCTTCGCTATCACTCATGGTCTAGAACAGCTAGTCGAACTACCAACCCGCATTCCAGATGTCAACAAACAACCAACAACCAGTCTACCCATACACTAGATCTTTTTCTCACCAGCAATCCTGATCCATATAGAATAGAAGTCTGTGTCCCACTTGGAAACTCTGACCACACCCTCATCTCCACAACCTGCTCTTTCCATGTACCATCCAGCACCACAATTCCTACCCGTCCCATGTGGCATTACAATTCGGCCGACTGGGAAGGTCTTCGTATGTTTTTTTCAGCGTTTCCATGAAAGAGAGTTTGTTTCCCCTCAGTAGATCCAACACGATGTGCTGAGACAATTTCTGAAATCATACATACATACATACCGAACACTACAAGGAGAACATCTTCCGATAAGGCCTGGTTCAGTAGAAACTGCTCTAGAGCTGTCGCTCCCAAACAGGCAGCATTTCATCGATGGCAGAAAAATCCAGGCCCTGAGACTAGAGCAGAATATGTCGAGGGTAGAGGCATATGCAATGAGATGATTCGATCATCAAAGGATGCTCATTCCGTTCATGTTGGTCCTTCGCCAAAGCTGTAGGAAGAAACTTCACTTCCAGCTCGTTTCCTCCTCTAACCAAGGAAAATAGAACACTAGCCACAACTGCCCACGAGAAAGCCAACATTTGCGCATTTATTTGCTGGAAATTCCACTCTAGATTCATCGGAAAAACAACCTCCAAACATAACGCCAATTGACAGTCATATGACCGAGATCACCTTTCGCCAACGTACTATAAGGAAGATTTCATTGGGTCTCAACATCAACAAAACTTGTGGCTCCGACGGAATCCCACCGATTGTTCTCAAAAATGTGCTTCCGAACTAACAACTGTTCTCTGCAAGTTGTTCAACTACTCTTACAAATTGGGGATATTCCTGTCCAACTGGAAAATTGCAAGAGTACAACCAGTTCCTGAAAAGGGCAGAAAGACCCTACCTAGCAACTACAGACCGATCGCACTGCTATCATTTCAAAGATCAAGGAGAAAGCTTTCAACATCGAGCTCATGAAATACCTGGAACATTCAGGTATTATGAACGATAGGCAATATGGCTTCCGTCATCAGAGATCAACTGGTGACCTGTTCGCTTAGGTCTCACATATATGGCAGCAATCTATTGCAAAATATGGCAAGGCATTCGATCGAGTCTGGCACCACGGACTCCTCGCCAAGCTTCCATCTTATTGCTTGCCTCTCCAGCTATGTTCTCTGCTAGCTAGTTTTCTCTCAAACAGGTAGTGGTCGACGGAGTTTCATCTGACTCTCTTATCATAAATGCTGGTGTTCCGCAAGGATCGATTCTAGCACCAACACTATTTCTACTCCATATCAAAAATCCTACAGACCGATCGCACTGCTATCATTTCAAAGATCAAGGAGAAAGCTTTCAACATCGAGCTCATGAAATACCTGGAACATTCAGGTATTATGAACGATAGGCAATATGGCTTCCGTCATCAGAGATCAACTGGTGACCTGTTCGCTTAGGTCTCACATATATGGCAGCAATCTATTGCAAAATATGGCAAGGCATTCGATCGAGTCTGGCACCACGGACTCCTCGCCAAGCTTCCATCTTATGGCTTGCCTCCCCAGCTATGTTCTCTGCTAGCTAGTTTTCTCTCAAACAGGTAGTGGTCGACGGAGTTTCATCTGACTCTCTTATCATAAATGCTGGTGTTCCGCAAGGATCGATTCTAGCACCAACACTATTTCTACTCCATATCAAAAATTTGTTGGAACCAACTTCATGTCCAGTACACAGCTTCGCTGATAATAGTACCCTCCAAACCGCTCTTCCAGGGCTCCAATACCAGCCAGGCAAATCAGAAACAAACGAGGGAGAAATGTTGACAACATAAATATGGACTTGGCAACAATTCTCGAATGGGGATCCAATAACTTCGTAGATTTCAATGCAAACAAAACACAACCATGCATTTTCTCTAGAAAAGCCGATCTCACTGTCCCTTTCTTGGGAAAATCACGTGAGATCAATTGCTTAAAGTGCATCCCAAAAACTTGGATTTCTGTTTCGGTCCAAGAGCTATTTCACTTCCAGTCAGCTGCTTGTGATCTATTAGGCACAGATCTGACCTGTCCTGGATTACTGTTCCCATATCTGGAGCACCCAAACATACCCTGAATCTGTTGGATTCTGTCCAAAAAAGGGCAATTCGTCTCGTGGGTGATGCATCGCTCACAAACTCACTCACTTCTCTGGAAAATCGTAGAAAAGTTGGCGATCTGGCTCTATTTTATAGATATTTTCATGGACGATGCACTTCTGAGATATCAACAATTGTTCCTTCCTTGGCAGTCCCCGCGAGATTAACCCGTCGAGTAGAGGTCACTTTGGAGACCTGCAGAAGATCTCTTTCCAAAGACTCGTTCATCCAACGAACACCGAGGCTCTGGAACACATTCCCAAGGAAGGTATTTCCCGAGGCATATAACCTCTAGAATTTTAAGAAGAACACCAATTCTTACCTTATTTCCCTTGTTTCTCACGATGTTCCCTGAACATTACAGGATATCCATTTTCGTGGGAACCGAAACATAAAAAAAGGATATAAAATGAGTAAGAATTAAAATCGTTTTCTGCCTAATAATTTGTTTCGTACTTATTCATCTACACCTTGTATATTGTACACTTTTTTAGTATCTAAGTGGATTCGGATCAGAATTCAGCTCAGAAGACCCCAGATGTCCGAACTCGCTGCCTGAAGGGCAAAACAGCCCTCAGAAGTGCCCCTACGGGTTGTACGCCGAGCAGTTATCGGGCAGTGCGTTCACCGCCCCCAGGGCAGAAAACGTCAGGACTTGGTTGTATAGGATTAGGCCTTCGGTGGGACATAGGCCGTTCAAGAGGCTCGAAAACGTAAACGTGACGCATGATTGGTCAGAAACTGAACCTGATCCAAATCAGGTATGTTTTTATAGATCAAGCATGTCAAATATACACTCACCGCAAAAAAAAACAGCCAGCAGAAAAATTAGTTACAACTGCGAAATAGCCACACTGCTCAAAGTGGAATGAAATGTTGAATTAATACAAAAAGCTCAAAGTAATTTCCACGCCATGTTCATAAAATGAACAACAATCTCCTGTAATCCACCATTATTGTTCATTTTATGAACGTTGTGTGGAAATGACTTCGAGCTTTTTGTATTTATTCAAAAAAAATAGTGAAATTGATCGTAACTATTTAATTCTTGTCCGATTCTGGTGAAATTTCGTGCTTCATTCTCAAAAAATTTTCGGATTGAAGAATGATCCCTTCTTAGCACCATGGTATTTAATTACGTTAATTAGGCAAGATGCAGGTGTTTTAAGAAAGTGTGGCATTTTTTACTTGTTACCATTAATTCAGAACCACTCTCCAACCTTCTGTTTTATTATGTTTTGGATTGAAATGTGATGCCTTTCTGTACCTGATTCATGTCAAAATCTTATTTTCAAGAGAAGATACAATTTTTTTATGTTATTTTTTTATTGGTGGTTCAGTTTTTTCTTCATCTTTCCATTTCTGGATAGAAAATTTCATCATAATCATACCTGGTATCATTATATTGAAAAAATATCGAATTTTTACTCATCTTTGGACGTTTCGGAAACGAATCTGCTCCCGTTCTCAACATAAAAATACAAAATATTTTTCTTCAAACATGTTTTTCTTATAGTTTGACACCTCTCAGTGACATACTGAGCTCGCTATACAGGGTATGTCACGAAGAGCTTACACTATCTCTATATCGAGATTCATTCGGGAGAAATTCATAAAAATATGCATGCCTATATTTTAGAATACGCTCTCTCCATTCAAAATAATTTCAGCAATGCATTGTTGCCGCTTCTATCAAAAAGTAGCAACAACTTTGTTATTCCAAATAGAATACCCTGTATTTCATTGCATTCTCAGATTCTCCTTGAAGAGCTGATTTCATCGATACATTACACATGGGGTCTAACGTAAATGATTACAGAGATATAGGGTGTTCAAAATCTAGATTCTTCAATTGAAGGATTAGTTTGTGTCGAAACTATTCATTATCGGCTCACATGTCCCTATCTTTTGATTAACTATTTACTGATATTTAATCGGAACAGATACAAGATGACCAGAATTCTGAACTTCGAACCACCCTCTATCTGTCCTGATTAAAAAATATCAGTTAATAGTGAATCATAAGTTGAGATAGGGACATGTGAGCCGTTTTGATCGATAATGAATAGTTTCGGGACAAAAAAAATCCTAAAGTTGAAAAATCGCGAATTTGAACACCCCATATACCTGTAATCATTTTTTAAAGACCCCAAGTGTGATATATTGATGAAATCAACTCTTCAGGGAAAATATAAAAATGCGATGAAATACAGGGTATTCCATTTAAAATATTTATGTTGCTACTACTTTCTAGTAGAAGCGGCAACACTGCATTGTCGAAAATATTTCATATGAATGAAGCATATTCTGTAATATAAGCATGCAAATTTTCATGGATTTTTCACGACTGATTCTCGATATAAAGATAGTGTAAGCTCGTGGTGACATACCCTGTATTTTATTTCTTCATTGTATTAGACCTAAATTCATATGGTACTTATTCTGCATTAACAGAACGATCTTGAATAGGTATGTAAGGGTGTCCCTGAAAGGTCTGTATAAAATCTAAGCACATATTCTTGAGGTCAAAATAAGCCGATTTGAAGCAGCCTACCTTGGTCCGAAATTGCTCCGTTCCAGAGGTACAGGGTGGTAGAGTTAAACATAAAAATCGACACATTTCAAGGAAGTATTTTGAAAAATCCATTTTGGCAGCGATCATTCAATGAACAAATTACATTCACGAAGGTAACAGCAAACATTTTTTATTGAAAATTTCGGTGCGGCATTGAACCCTAAAAAGCGAAATATCTCGAAATCGAATTACTTCATCGGATTTCCACAGGAGTACCTTTGATGTCTAAAATTGTTTCCTCGACGAAAAAAGTAGAAAACTACACTGAGAAAAAAGTTATGGCCATTCTAAGTCATAAGAAGTACATTGGTAAGCGCCCTCTAATGGCCACAGTATAAAGGTGTCCGGGTTTCGCATCCCAAAAAATCCCCGGACACCAATTCTTGAAGTAATACGTTTGAAAATTAGTTCTGAAAAAAACGATTTTTATTTTTTAACTATACCACTCTGTATCTCGGAAACGGAGCAATTTCGGACTGAGGTAAGTTGCTCTAAATCGGCTTATTTTGACCTCAGGAATAATTGTGCTGAGATTTTGCACAGACCTTTTTGGGACACCCTGTATAATGTGGTTAATGATTATTGTTACAGTTGCACTGGAACCCTTTTGATCTACCTAAAACACAAGTTGGAATTGATTTTGTCCGAGGAATCAACACTATCTGTGGAGCAGGTGATCCCAGATGTAAACATGGTCTGGCCATTCACGTATATTCTTGCAACGTCTCAATGGAAAATAGGGCGTTCTATAATTCAGACGGAGATTTTCTGATAGGTGAGAAAATAAGTGATTTCCTAACTAAACGAATGGTGTTTTTCTTCTTAGGAATTCAACTCTGAAGTAACTGATAAAACATTTCAGGCAATAAGTGAATTATACCGGGTGTCCCCGTATACCTGTTCCAATGGATTATCTCAGCCATTTCAAAAAATAAAAATTCGAAAATTTTATGATCTCCAATTCGTTCAGGGAATCTTCAACTGTAATAGTACCCTGTATATGTTTTGCAATTTTTTATTTCTACTCAAAATTACCGTTTCAACGACGTATCACACTTCGTATTTCAAATTTAATTTGATGGAGAAAACTACAATTGAAATTTCAAATTGAACGAATTGCAGTAGGCTACGATATTTTTGTAGGTAATCTTGATTTTGACTTCAATAATGAATTCAAATTATCAGAATTGCAGTAGATCATGTAATTTTCAAGTTTGCATCTTTCGAAATGGCTGAGATAATCTATTGGAACAGGTATACTGGGACACCCGGTCTATTGAACTCATACGAAAACTTTTACTTTCCCTACCATTAATGTTACGTTACCTGAAAAACCATCAACGTTTCATTTTCATCATTGATGAAAGTGACGTCACTCTCTGATGCTTAAAATTGTTGGAGTCATCAGTCTTGAAAAAAAAGGCAGTTATTCGACATGAGAATCACAACTGTTTTTTTCCTTTATTCATTTTTGTTTTCGTGATTTGATGGATATTCAGATTGTTCTCAATTAGAAGCTCGGAATTGGCGAAAAAAAAATTAAAAATGATGTATTAATAGTGTTTTTGGAGCCTTGTCTCCAGATCCAGAAGTTCTAGCAATTCTTCTGATAGTTCCGAGAAGGAAATATAGTTTATGTTGGGGAGTAGACGAGATCAGGTTGAAAATTCTCAACAACCTCTATACAAAACATTGCATTGAATTATGATAATATAAATAAAGTCAATAAAATGAAAGTAATATCGAGGGAACTGTAAAGAGACAAGGAAGAGATTATTGGACATAGCTCTCATGAAGAACTAACCGTAGACACGTGTTTCGGGCTTTCGGCCCTCATCAGTACGGTGAAAAAAAGTGCAACAGGTAGGCAACACTTGGTGGAAGAAGAAACAACAAATCGACGGAGTCAACAAACAGAAGCCAGCCGCACATTTGTGTCTCTTTACAGTTCCCTCGATATTACTTTCATTATATTGTTTTTACTTCTGGACACGGATGTCACGCAAGTAGCTATAGCTGCCTCCGTGGTGACGTTAGCAGTTTCCCTGAGACCTCAGGGTCTGCTGACCAAAACCACAAATGTTCGGCTGGCTTCTGTTTGATGACTCCGTCGATTTGTTGTTTCTTCCACCAAGTGTTGCCTACCTGTTGCACACTTTTTCACCGTACTGATGAGGGCCGAAAGCCCGAAACACGTGTCTACGGTTAGTTCTTCATGAGGCCTATGTTCAATAATCTCTTCCTTGTCTATAAATAAAGTCATTAATAAGAATTCTCTGTTGGTACTCAAGTCAAGAAGTCTTCTCCATTGTCTGGCTCTCAAGACTCCTTCGGCGTTGAAGACCCTTGTCGTGCCAGAGTGTCTGCTTGTTCAGTCCCCTCCACTCCGATATACCCTGGCACCCAGAGGAGGATCACTTTATTGTTACTGCCTAGCTCATTCGATTTGCTTTTCGAGTTGATGTTAGAAGAGCTCAACGCTTTGATGGCTGCTTAGCTATCGGATAAAATCGCGAATTCCTTTTTCCGGTATTTCCTGTCTAGGTTAAACTGGATGCATCTTTCTATGGCGTGTAGTTCTGCATGAAAAATGCTGGGGAATTGTCCCATGGATTCGAAGTATTCGGTGCGAGGCCCAAAGACTCCTGCTCCAGTTCCCTCGAGTGTTTTAGACCCGTCCGTATAACAAGTTTTGGTGTTCCTTCCCAGCGCTTCGATGGATTCTATGCAACATTCGTGCTTGTTGCTCAGTTCCACTCGGAAGTTCTTCCCAAAACTGAAATTCCTAATGATTTGGTCTGTTGGAAGATCGGCGAGGTGTATGTAATAAGTATATTCTTCTTCTTCTCTGGACGGGTGGACGGTTGCAGACCCTAGCACTCAAGCCTCTTCAGTCGGGCCCATTGTGCGCCCACATAGTCTGTGAATCAACTGGGCATATCAATTTCTTTGAAGAAATCAGCAGCTTCTTCAGCTGAATCACTTTCACATCCTTTGAGTGCAGTACAATGCTCCCAAAAAGGAATTCAGCAAGTATGTGCGATGATGTTTCATCATCGTCCAAGCACGTCTGCAGATGAGATCATCTTTGATCCCTATGAGCTCCAGGTGGCTGTTGAAGTAGTCGTGTCCAGTTAGGAGCTCAATTACCATCTTGAGATCTCTTCTGTTGATAGGACCTATCTCGCGAGCCTTCTTGAAGGTTCCTTCATGTGGAGCTTTGATTGTCTCATTCCTGGTGTGTCAAGGAACTGCCTCTGTAGCAATTTCTTCATGAAGGACACAGGCATGCTATTGAGTATTCCTAGTAAGTATCAGTTCTGGTAAAATCAGACTCGTTCCTGATACGATTTCAGCGAGTCTGTCTGCCTCCGCGTTCCCAGGGGTACCCGAGTGTCCTGGGACCCACATGAGGCTGACACTAGGACACCAATTTAGTTGTGATCCTATTGCCATAATAGCAACTTGGCTGTCTGAGCATATGGTGATTGTTCCACGACCTCTTCTGCCGAAATTTTCTTGGGCCCGCTCCCAAAACCTTGAGCCATCCGTAAACCCAGTTGACCCGTTGGCAGGAAAAAATATTTTTTGCAGCTATCCAAATAAGTAAAGTACAGAAAAATACTTGAATCAAATTATGTGTTTTCCACCAGTGCCTCAAAGTGGAGACTTGGAGATAACAACAGAATTTGGCAAGATGGTGGTAAAATCAAATGAAATATGCGTCCTTCAACAAGGCATGAGATTCAGAGTGGCAATTTCCCAGCCTTCCCGAGGTTACATTCTGGAGGTGTTTGGGCGACACTTCGCTTTACCAGATTTGGGACCTATTGGCGCAAACGGCCTGGCTAATCCAAGAGACTTTTTGACACCGGTAAGCAACATTCAATGTCACAATTATTGATCCGTGGAAAGAACAATACTATTTATGGGTCGTGCCAAAAAATTAGGGAATCTATGATAATCAGTTCCCAAACAATTTATAATTTGTAATTTGGCAACGAGTTATGCCGACTTTTGGCGAGATTGGCGTAGCAATAGTAAAAACTGACGTCATCACCATCGGCGATATCGGTTGGTGGAAGAGCACGGTCTCTTGTAGACCCTGTGGTTCGAGGCAGGCCATAATTTTTAACAAGTTTGAACAGCGCATTGGCTCAAAATTTGTAATGGTGGTAGTACCATCTCAGAAATGTCGACAGGACTAGAGAGTTTTGGAATAGTTTAATACAACTTCTGTTTTCTTATAGGTTGCCAAATATGAAGACTTGGAAGGGAACTACGAGATCGTAGCGAAGTATCAAGGAAAACTGTTCGTTTGCGAACAGGATCATAGTCCTTTTGACGTTGTAGCCTGGCATGGGAACTATGTGCCCTACAAGTACGACCTCGAGAAATTCATGGTTATCAATTCCGTTTCATTCGATCACTGTGTAAGTATAAAATTTACATTCCACATGTGAGTGCAGACGATTGAGAATTCCCAAAATGCCTGATAATATTGATGAAATCAGATAGCTTCAATCTCAATCTGAAGAAGAATCAAGAAAAAGAATGTCATTTGAAAGAATATTTTTATAGGCAAACGACCTAGATATCAATAGTTGAAGGTAGTACATTTTCTATAAAAATGTCGTTATAGCAAATAGACAATTTATCCTCAGCTTACGCAAACGACATATACAGGGTGAGTCATAACTATTGGGACATAGGCTAAGGGCGGATTGTTTGGACCAAAATATGGCGATTGGGCCAAACATGCCTCAATAAAATATTGCTGTGAAAAGAGATACAGGGCGTTTAAGTTATTTTTTTTCGTTTTTTGTCGGTTTTTCGCTAATAATTTCACTGTATATGAAATATATTTGAAAAAGTTTTGTGATTTGGTTGCTTTCTGTCTAGATATTAAAGATATTACAATTCATACCTTCTGGTTGCATCCCGCATCTATTCATTCATAAAATGATTGTGACGAGACATTTCAATCGAAAAAATTTTGACTATAAACTCGCACCAAAATTCATTATCTGACAAGAAATGCCATCACCAGCAACATTATCTGACAGTTCAAAGCACACTCTTCATGAATGAAATAATATTTGTAATTAACTTCTGAGACTCTGAACTGTTCAATAGCGTTTTTCTCGAAAACGGATGAAAATATCGTGTTCAAACAAGAGTACCAATATTACGTAGAAATGATGTTTAGGTCATATTTTTCAATCAAAATCACTCAAAAGTTTCGTCAAAAAAAGTAACCAGGCGATTTCATCATCAGGAATCATCCACGTGGCGCCCCCTGTTTCAAAATTTAAAAAAGTACATAAAATAATATTCCCTGTATGAAATCATGCCTCTGTGCCAATTTTGATAACAATTCATGAATATACAGTGAAATTATTGGCAGGAAACGAAAATAAAAAGTCAACTTCAACGCCCTGTATTTTTTTTCCACAGCAATATTCTATAAAGGCATATTTAGTCCTTTTGCCATATTTTAGTTCAAACAATCCGCCCTTAGCCTATGTCCCAATAGTTATAACTCACCCTGTATATATCAATAGTTATACCAAATATTTTCTAGAAGAATGTCTTCATAGCAAAAAGACGAAATCGTAATTTTTTTCGCTTAGTTTATTATACAGGGTGTCGAAATTCCACCGCCAACGCTTGACAGGTGCCCCTTTCATTTCATAAGTACTGAGGTAGAGACATACGGTCATCAAGTGTTCAGTTCTCGAAATATAGGGTGTGGAAGTTAAGAAAGTTAAAAATAGTTTTTTCACAATAACTCAAGAATGATTGAATATTTTGCATTCAAATTCGGTACATGGCTTCATCCTCAAATGGGTATGTTTTTGACCCGAAATTCACCATTGACCATTCATTAATTTCAATTTCTCGAATTCATTGTTCAATTTTGTTCTAAAAATGCATCATCTTCAACTGAATTAAAATGACCAGTTTTCGAGATATTTGACCCAAAATAGAAGTTTGCACAGTAATTTTTCATCATTTTATTATTTTATTTTCTACATCTCTTTATTGAAAAGGAATATTCTCAGATTAATTATGAACATGAAAAAATGGATATATATACAGGGTATGTCACGACGAGCTTACACTATCTCTATATCGAGAATCAGTCGGGAATCCATGAATATAGGCTTGCTTTTAAAATACGCTCTCTCTTCCTTCGAAATATTTTCAGCAATGCTGTGTTGTCGCTTTTATCAATAAGTAGCAACAACTTTGTTATTTCAAATAGAATACCCTGAATTTTATTGCATTTTTAGATTCTCCCTGAAGAGCTGATTTCATCGATACATCACACTTGGGGTCTATCGAAAATGATTACAGAGATATAGGGTGTTCAAAATCGAGATTTTTCAACTTTAGGATTTGTTTCTGTCGAAACTATTCATTATCGGCCAAAACGACTCACATGTCTCTATCTCAACTTTTGATTTAATATTTACTGATATTTAATCGGAACAGATACAGGGTGATCAGAATTCTGAATCTCCCTCTCCGGAATAGTATATTGCTGGAAATTAGCATTCCGTGCGCTTTATACACTATAATTTTTCTACGGATGTAACAGATAACTGTGGCATTTTTGATTTCTTCGTCTTGTAACCATCTGATTTCGTCCCAAGTAATTCTCATTTATTAGACAGAGCTGTCATTGCTCGAAATTTGACATTTCATGAGCGATGAGAATTTTTTGAAATAATAACACAAAATGAGGTCATTGTGATATCAGATACGGAAATAAAATTGATGACATACAAAGTAACTCATTGATGTATATCGAACACAGTAAAAGAGGAATATTGTGTTATGGCAGTAGAAAAATTTTATTTCATACGAGTACTTGATGGTGCAAGTGCAAGACAATACTGTATCTCTGGACTATTTTCTTCATATCATAAGAGTATACTTGGTGCAAGATACTGCGGTGGAACAAAACTATCAATTTATGCTAAGTTTCAATTGAATTCAAGGTTTTGAAGTGGGTGAAACTCTCCCGCTTCTCTGGATGTAACTACTCATACGAGTACTTGGTATACGATACTTTCGTATCTCTGGATATAAAAAAGCATTATAAAGTTGATAGTAGTAAAAACGAACATTTGAAATTTTGGTGAAGGAACATTAAAAAAAACGCCCATCCTAAAGATCTTGATCCTGAACTGCCATCCTAAAAAAACTATTTTTTTCACGAACATTCGCCTACTTTACAGTTGCAACTGTAAATTAGGAGATGTGTAGGAAAAAAAGATCTTTTGTTATAATTCACAGTTGCAACTGTGAATTAGGCAGAAAAAACTTATTTGTTTTCAAAATATCTCCTAATTTACAGTTGGAAATGTAAATTAGTGCTAATTTACAGTTGCAATTTGCAAACTTCAAATTAGGAGTTGATTTGGAAAAAAGTTTCTTTTTCTGATTTACAGTTGCAACTGTAGATTTGGCGATATCTAGAAAAAAGTTTCTTCTACCTAATTTACAGTGCTAATTCACAGTTGCAACTGTAAATTAGGCAAATGTGTCAATATCACTCGTCTCTCTGGATGTATGTATTCATACGAGTACTTGATGTAAGATATTGCCGTAACTCTGGATATAAAAAAAGCTGCATAATGTTAATAGAATTAGAAACGATTATTTGAAATTTTGGTGAAGGAACATTTTGAAATTTTGGGGAAGGAACATTTTGAAATATTGGTGGTGGAATATCATTCACCATTTTATTCGACAGACAAAAAAACGCCCATCCTGAAGATCTTGATGAGGATGATGGAAGAAAACCATTGTATTATGCTATTGTCATCGGATCTTAATAAGTGTGCGAAGTTTCAATTTGATGCGACGTTTTAAAGTGGGTCAAAATCACTAGTCTCTCTGGATATAACTATTTATACGAGTACTTGGTGAAAGAAAATGCCGTATCCCTGAAAAAAAGGTTATGAAGTTAATAGAAGTAACAACGAACATTTGAAATTTTGGTGAAGGAACACTCTGAAATTTTGGTATTGGAACATCATCAACCCTTTCATTCGACAGAAGAAAAACGCCCATCCTGAAGATCTTGATCAGGATAATATTAAATTATTCTATTGTCATCGTCCTGTATGATGAATATCAATTTTTCATACATCCAAAAACTGATAAGAATTCGATAAGTTACTCAATAGTATATACTGTATATATATCAAATGTCGAATGTGTATCTATTATGAATGTAGAATTAGCAATTAAAAACAAGAATCGGTGAGTGCGGTATATTATATACGTGATGGTAAAATGTTCGTTCAATTCAGTTGAATTGAATCATGCAACAGCATAAAATTGGTTGAACTGACAAAGATAAAAAGAAAGTAAATTCATGTGGTAATATAACTATGCAAATATTTTGTCAATGTCCCATACCGTTCATAGCATTAGCTTTCATTTTCGATATCAAAATTTGGCATTTATAACGTAAGACCTGATAATTTGCAATGAAATGAAAGTAACTAATTAAAATGCGTACCTATACAGGAGAGCTATACAGATTGATAGTGTTAAACGACAGTTTCTTGGTAAAATTTGTCGACATAAATGCCCGAATAAATGCCAATACCAATCTCTCATTTTGCTGAAATATTTTTGGAGAAAACTTCAAGAGATGGAGACTACGACTTGCAAATTCATAAAAAACATTTCCAGATGTCCAAACACCGTATTTGTTATTCAAAATATGGAATACGATGCCCACCAAGATCACCATATTCTACAGGCTCCAACTTGTTCCCTATGTATGTGAATTCCTGATTAAATAAGTGGTTCTATACTTATTTGTCTCCACTCAAAGAATGTATTCTTCTTGATAAAATAAAAAGAAAGACCCCTGAAACGCAATTATACTAATCGACCACTGGCTACTTAGTGAGGCAAAAATCAAGTTATCCGAAGAAAGCCATCGAAGGCTTCTTCTAAAACCGGAAAATCCGATACAGAGTACCATGACCGAACAAAAGAACCCTGACTAGCCCGCAAGACAATATCCGAGCCGATGCAAGGTCAAACGGCCTCGCTCGAAGAGAAAGTCCTTTCGCGCATATAAGTCTTATTCTATACTCGAATCGCGCTCAGTAAGGTGCAGCCATGTCGGCGTTACACAAGCTGACTCTCGTGCTCCTCGCGTGCGCCCTAGTCCACGCAGCCAAGAGGCGGCAGCCGCAGCCGCAGCCGGAAGCGGATGCGGAACTGTCGGAAGAGTGCCCCGAGCCAGACGGCTTCTTCGCTGACGCGGAACAGTGCGACAAGTTCTATCAGTGCTCGGCCGGGAAGATCACGGAGAAGCTGTGTCCCGACGGGCAGGTGTTCAACGATTACAGCTCGGAGTACGAGAAGTGCGACCTGCCGTTCAACATCGACTGCTCGGCCAGGCCGAAGCTGCAGCAGCCGCAGCCGAGCGAGAACTGTCCGAGGAAGCACGGGTACTTCGCGCACGAGCAACGGGACGTGTGCAACAAGTTCTACTTTTGCGTGGACGGGAAGTACAACATGATCACTTGCCCTAACGGGCTCGTGTACAATGAGAAGGTGAGTTCATGCATATACATGGTTATTTGTTTTCGATGTTTATGAAACATTTGAAATATCTGAGGTTTATAACTGAAGCAACCTGCGTAGGGAAAGAAGATGCTATAGGGTTCCCACCAAAATCAGAAACTCGGCCATTCATAAAAGTATATCATAGATTGGGTATTGTCAACATTTTAAATCATTAAATTACCCTGTATATTAGAAAGCCATATATCTCGGAAATCTTATGAGTTCAATCATTTCATTATTTTGCGTTCAGATCGATTTTCCCTTATGTGCTGTTTAGAATTTTTCTGGATTTGAAGTTCTAATAAAAGTTATCAGATATTTAAAGTTTCAAATAGCAAAGAGTTATGTCAATGAAACATTCGTTAATTCGCAAATCTGAGAGATTCTAGTCAGGCATATACGCTCGTGGTCTTGAGACTTTTGCGTATTTCAAGGTCAAGTTTTGAAGACATTTTCATTATTTATTCCAGGCCAACCGGGCCATTTCTCTGATGAATAAAACTTTTGAGTGGTTCAGGAAATATTTTTGAAATGTTGGCATATTCAAATAGGTACACCTGCGTCAAATTTCTCATTTGTGTTGAAGCCGTTTTTACCTCAACTTTTGTAATTCAAATGGAACACCCTGATTAATATTTAGTAGCGTGATGTTTCAGGTGAAAATTTTATCAAACCAAGGGTCTATGCATATTTTTCACTTTTCGCGGTCACTTTTGGTTTCACCGGAAATGATTCCAATTTTAGATGTTTTTCTGGAACACCCTTTATAATTTGAATTCACTCAGTAAAACCAGGGGCGGGCTCGCATGGCAAGTAGATTAGTTTTGTGCACGAAAATTAAGATGCACCGAGTAGATTTTTCAACTTTTTCTTCTCTTGTATTTCAGATAAAGCCTCGGATAAAGACAACTTTTTGATTTTTGATTTTTTCGCATCTCATCCTACTTTGATTTCGATAACAATGAGTGTAGATTGGAAAAACTGAAGAAAATGACATGAAAAATATCACAAGACTCTTGATTTATCTAAATAACCAATGAAAAGTTGAAAAAATCTATCGGAAGCGAGACTGGATGTCACTTTTCGTGCACATATGTATGGGCATAATATGTATTTATATTTATGGGATTTTTTATCGTTTTCTCACATATGATCGATCTCACGGAAGGAATCTTTTTCCTAGGCTGCTTTGTTGTATTTCACTTCAGTCATAATAACCACCTAAGAACAATCCAAAAAACTGAATTGATTTAAATCTGAAACTTCACACTCTCTTGAATCCAACAATGTTGAAAAATTCTGGGTATCATGTTCCATTTGGAAATCACGTGTTGAGGTTACTTCGGCCATCTTCCGACAAGAATGGTAACAATTGCAAAAATATGAGTTACTTAAATTTGCCACGATTTCATTATTTGTCTTTTTGGTATGTAAGTTTCAAGGACCAATCATTCGAATATCACCCCAATCCATATAGTGAGGACCAAAAGTCCGTCACCCCCCCCCCCCCCTAGCAACTTCTTTATTTTAAGAATTCCAAAAACAAAATGTAATGTTGAATGCCTAAGTTGTAGGGTTTCATCCGATCAATTAAATGGGTTTTATATTTATATAGAATGTCTCAAAAAGCGCAGCGATTCAGAAGTTCAGGTTTTGTAAATAGGACACCCTATATATCATTGCATTTTCAGATTCCACGTTGAATTTTGAACAAGTGTTATTATCATTTCTACTATCTTAGCACCAGTTCATTGAAGAAACCGTTACAAATGGAACGGAACACAATTTCCTGTCCTAACCCTTTGAAAGATTTCAACATTTTTTGAAATGTGAAACGAAGAAGTTACGACGAACATATATGGTCTTCACGATTCAAATTGACCGATTTTCATTCGGAATAGTGTTCAAGAGATGCGTCCTTTCTGTTCAAGATTCATATTTCGAATCTTATCAGAGTTTTCCAGTTGAGACATACCAATGAGTGGTCGAAAAATTTATAGTTACATAACCGAAAAAGTCGAGGAGTCTCCGTATTCTCCAGGTATATTTTCATCCTTCTGCAAATCTTCTTTCTCAAATCAAATCAAGTCAATATCCCGAAATGATTTTGAAATATTAGACCTTCCTTATACACATGATGTGAAATATTGATATTTATCAATATTTTGTTTTTTCCGCATTTCAACGGATTTGAAAACGTTCGAGCGATATTCAAACAATCACCGTTCCATACGTATTGAAAATTGACTCAACTACCAATCAGATATGATGACTACGGCAATCCATCGGAATGAAGGATCCATAATTCCACGAGCACATGATGATTGTAATAGAATCGAAATGAACAGACCATTACACGAAATATGTCGAACAACTCTTTACCAAAACTCGTTTATACATAGAACGGCAAAACTTCGGAATTTTTTGCCAACAGAGTATTCCCAAGAACTTATAATCTCCAAAAGTTGAAAAAAATCCCAACACCCCAATCAGCCAAAGTACGTCTTTAAGACGTCTTTAAAACGTACATTTTCCACTAATATGTACGTCTTTAAGACGTCTTTTTTAGGTGTTTTTGGTCCATGACCTCAAATTGATCTTTCAAATTACGGAAAAATCACATAGTTTCAGTTGATTTTCACCTGTGCACTGAAGTTAGCAACAAGTGCAGACAAGCAAAAAAAAATGGAAATAAACGACTTCATCAAACGGTAGACACAAGCGGTCACCCATTCAAGTACTAACCGCGCTCTGTGTTGCTTGACTTCGATGATTATACCATAATCACTTCTTCTGTTACTCTGTTTGTTCTATATATCACATAACAAGCTTTTACTTAGTTCAACATGTCCTTGTGTTTGTTTGTAATCAAAACGTGCAAGTTACATTTGACTCACTTTAAATGGTCCGATTGATTTGAAATTTGGCAAGTAAATATTATTCCGGTGACAATTCGTTGTGATATAATTATTGAATGGAAAAAACAGAATGGCGGATCCAATATGGCGGACGATGTGGCATATGGTTTTCTGATTATGGTCTGATCTGATTCAAAATTGGCATCTGAAGGATTTCGGGATCAGAGATTATAATTCCATTTGTCGAAAATGAAAAATCCAAGATGTCGGCTTCAAAATGGCGGACGAGTTTTGTGATTATAGTCCGATTTTATTCAAAATTGATTACTATGGGACTTTTGGGGTCGGAGAATATAATTTTTTTGTAAAAATTCGAGAATCTAACACGAAGGCTCCAAAATGTCGGACGAAAAAATTCAAAAACATCACTTTTGTTGAAAATAAGAAAAAACTGAACAATTGAAAATAAAAAACGTGAAGAGATGACATTTTGTTTTTCTTCAGAAAATAACTTACATTATTGTTCTATAAGTCGAATTGACGTACTGGAATGTACGTCTTTAAGACGTCTTTTATACGGCATGGGAGGAACGACGTGGATACGACCTAAAATGTACGTCTTAAAGACGTAAATTCGTGTACGTCTTTAAGATGTACATGGATTTACATCTTAAAGACGTACTTTATACGTCCCTGGACGTAAAGACGTAAAAGTAAGTCGTAAAATGTACGTCTTTAAGATGTCTGGTGCTGATTGGGACCTACATACCTCCTCTCCCTATCCTCCCAAAGGTACCCACGATGTTCCCCGAACATTATAGGGAATCCCTTTCGTACGCTCCAAGAGAAGAAAAAATGGTGGCCGTATCTTTTTTTCTCGTCTTTTGTTTGCCTGAGAGTTCCCTTTGATCTTTTAACAGTGTGAAAACAACCTATTAAAATCACAATGGAATCTGTATTCAAGCAAGCACTGGGGCTTTGACGTTACCCTTCCTTCACATTTTTGAAGTGGACATTCCGCGTTTTTTCCATGTTTTTCGAACGAGCATATAAGCTGACTATGCTGCGTTATTGCTGTGGACTTCTGTTTATACTAAAATATAGTGGTTAGGCTATCAGATGGCGGTGTCAAGTCAATTCCCACTATATTGTGACATCCCCCCTTTTCCCCTGTGGTCTTCATTTTATCTCACGATTTTGAGTCATGAATATATCAAGCCTCGAAAAGTTTCTAAAGTTTCATAACACATGAACTCTCGAAGCCTCAGTAGAAAATTGAATATTGAAAAAACCCATGAAGAAAATTTCTAAATGTTTCATAAACCAATCAAAATATCGACAAAACCCCCGCCACATTAAAAACCCGCTCCGTTTCCAGGTGGGCATATGCTCGTGGCCGGACGAGGCGAAGCGAGGCGGCTGCACGTCGGCCGAGGTGTTCGAGTTCGAGTGCCCCAAGGTCGATGAGGCCGTGGGTGCCACCCACCCGCGCTACGCCGATCCCAAGGACTGTCAGTTCTTCTACGTGTGCATCAATGGCAACGCGCCCCGCAGGAACGGCTGCAAGATGGGCCAGGTGTTCGACGACACGACGAAGAAGTGCGACTGGCCGAGGCACGTGCCCGAGTGCAAGGACTGGTACGAGGGCATTTTGACGGAGCAGCAGCTGTTTGACCTTGAGAATCCGCCCGCGCCCACTACCAAGGCCACCAAAGTCAGCAAGAGGAAGCACCGGCCGCGTCAGCGAGAAGAATGAGTCGGATACTATCGCTGTCGCTGTGTTGCTAAATTCACCAACTGATGGAACATGGAACGCAAACTACGTGACCTTGATGTTGAATTTAGCAACACCGTACACGGTGTGTGTTTTGTGATGAATTGAATGATGTTTTTGTATGAAATTTGAATAAACTTATATTTTCTCACTAAAAACTTCATTTCTTATTGGATCAAGACGATTCAATGATTCAATCACCGAAACAGTCATTTCAATTCGTTTTCAGAACAACAAATAATCACTTATTTATTGAAATTTCGGTACCTATCACTTGGATTCTATGCATATAAGTACATCTATAGATTCTAGAAATTGTGGAATCCAATCTAAATACTCACCAACTCTTGCATATTTGGAAAATACTTCTCTTGATTCTATTTTCCCAAAAAATCTTCAAACTGTCACACCTAAGATTCACACCTATACATAACTGCCTGTCTAGATAGTGTCTGTTCATTATCGGCTAAATGAATGGGAGAAAAAAATCAAGTTGCCTGTACTCAGGGCGACTCAGGCATTTAGCCGACAATGGTCTGGTTACACTCAATATGTGGTAGGTAGTTTTATCAGGAAGACAACGAACAGTTAAAAAAAACATCACATTTCACAACTTGAACTAGTTTCTCCAGAGTTCCTCCAAGTTCCTCAATCATTTGTATAGGAAGATGAAATATTTGTGTACTCAATAGATGCGCTGTTTTGTGCCCACGTTTCGTTAGCCCCACATTTCTACATTCCCAGTATTCCCAAAGTCTCCGAAAATAACCGAAGGATGCACTGTTGCCAGATGTGGGTGTAACACAATGTGCGTTAGGCTTGCGTTCACTGAACTATAACCCTGTAGGTTTATAGTTCAGTGCTTGCGTTAGGCACACGTCAGTTGGAAAAATACATTACCACAAGCCGTCGGCGGTCCCTTTGAAAGTTCAAAGAGTGCGGCAGCGCGGCCCGACATTCGTTTGATGATCTGTCCAACTGACTTTGCATAAACTTTATAAGCGTCTAGCTATGGCATTTTCCTCTTTGGCTCCCTGAATTCCGATTATGGAATATGAGGAAGCAAAATATCCATTTTGTATAAGGAGACTACTTTTTCTGACCATTCTAACCTAACCGAACCTAAATGAACTTCCTTCCTAGGAAGTATATTTATCTGAAAATGTGGATGTAACGAAATGTGGATTCAACGACATGTTTCCTACTCCATTACTCAAATCTGAAAAATCAAAATGCAAATACCTGACATGGAACGAAAACTTCGAGGAAAAACAAGTGACGTTGCAGGTTTCAGGCAAGGTTGCCAAGTGGCTCTCACCGATTCACTCCATAAAAATAATATATTATACAGGGTATGAATGAATAAGATCGAAACAATTCAGAATGCGATTGTACGCCGATCCCAAGGACTGCCAGTTCTTCTACGTGTGCAAACGTGGCAATTCGCCCCCGCATAAATAACGGCTGCAAGATGGACCAGGTGTTTCACGACACGACGAAAAAGTGTGACTGGCCAAGGCACGTACCAGAGTACAAGGGCTGGTACGAGTGGTACGGGCCACGAGGGCATATTGACCGAGTTTTTGTATGAAATTTGAATAAACTATTACAAATTTCATTTCTTATTGGATCAAGACGATCCAATCACCGAATAAGTCATTTTAAATTCGTATGTGAACGAATATAGAATTTTCCGTATCCATCTTCTGTGATAACAATAACGGACGATGCTACTTGGAATACTTGGATCCTATACAGAGTGGGCCTTTGAAAACGAAACAGAGGCTCTGTAGGTCGCCAAAACCGGATTATGAAAAGAATCTGAAACACGTCATCTACATTTTCGAGGGGGACATCGTCCTACAATATGTTCAGCCCTGCGGCGTTGCCGCTGCTAACGAAAATATACAACAACTTTGTTATTTCAAATGGAACACCTTGTATTTTATTGCATTTTTAGATTCTCCCCGAAAATCTGATTTCATCAATGCATCACACTTGGGGTCTAGCTGTAATGGTTTCAGGGATATAAAGTGTTCAAAATCGAGATTTTTCAACTTTAACATTTTTTTGTGTCGAAACTAATCATTATTGGTCAAAACGACTCCCATGTCCCTATCTCAACTTGTGATTCACTATCTACTAACATTTAATTGGAACAGATCGTCACCCTAATGCAGAATTATCCTAACTCCAAAATTGACGTTTTCACGATTACTATCCTATCATACACTATAAGATACTTAGGATTGACTGCAGAGGTATCCTAACTTGATTCATCGTTATTTCCCGCGTTTTATTGAAGTTTCAAACTATCCCATCTTGAACTGATGTATCCCTTCAATGCAGAATGATTGTATGTTATGTTGAGATAGTTCTGCATTCACATTCTAGTCCGCGCACTACTAGGTTTATCACAGGTTCAAAGCATTATTGGAGTTAGGATTCTTCAGTACGTTGCTGTTCTTCGACTTATCAGTATCATAATTCACATTATCATCAGTTTGTTTCGATTTTTTTCAAAACAAAATGAGTAACAGGACAGATAAAATTGTAGAAATGGCTAAGAATGGAATAACACAAATAGTGACCGAGTTTCCTTCATATCGAGGTATGTAATGTATTTTAAATTTTATAATTCAGTAGATATTCTACTTCTTTGAGGTTATGCGATTGCATTACCTCTACAAAATGGATTCATATTGTCAATATTTTTAGGTTCACTGTTAGTTCTCAATAATAAACTCGATGACAAAGTTTTGTCTACGAGGAGCGTAAGTGGAACGGATAAGGATGTTATAGGATTATCAGGTAAGGGATAGTTCGGATGATATTTCATTTGTCTGAGTCAAAATCGTTTTAGCTATCGATCTTGGGAAAGAAATCGATGAGAACCAAGCAAATCAGCACAATACTGAAATATCGAATGATTGTTCAGAATTTAATGATGACTGTATCCAAAACATCGGCGAGGTTGTTCAGAATGTTAACATAGACTCTTCTGGTGACGAAATTTGTTCTTATCATCCATATACAAATTTTAATTCGTGTCTTCAATTCTAGAAGTTGCTGTTTCTAACTTACATGACGAAGATCGACCAGTTTTTGCAGATCTGAGTAATGTTCCTATGACTGATTTCTCATGCGAAGTAGATACAAGTTCAGGAAGAATTGATAGTGAAGTAAACCATGATACGGAATTTCAGTCGGATCAAGAAGAAAGTGAGGAGGATCCGTACAATACAGATGAAGACTCTGACTATGTCCCTACTGAAGAAGAAGAGAATGATGATAGAAATGAACGTACAATGGAAGGTAGTGAAGAACGAACAGAGAAAGAAATGGAGCCTACAATGAAGATTCAGAGAACACGAAAAAGGAGAGCTGACCCAAAAAACTGGAGAAGAAATGTTATCAAACGTCTCAAAAATACTGGAAAAGAATACAAAAATTGGAAAGGCAACACTGTATCAGGTAGAAAATTAAAACCTCCTTGTCCAGGTACTTGCAGACTGAAATGTTCGATGAAATGGAGCGAAACAAATCGACAAGACATTTTCGATGACTTCTGGCATCTTGGTGATATAACACTCCAGAGAAATTTTATATCAAAGTATGTGGATTACAATATCAAATCTAGAGAGCGTATCTCAATCAAATCTGGAGAAGAACACCAAGGAAGTCGGAGACAATTCACTTTCGTTTATCACCTACCAAACTTCGATAAGAAAAGTGGTCGAATTCAAGTTTGTCAAACCTTTTTTCTCAATACTCTGTCAATAAGCCATCAAATGGTGAAAACTGTAGGTAAAAAAGTCGAGAATACTCCTGGTATTGTGGAATCGGACTTGAGAGGTAAAATAAAATGTAATTCTAGATTGCCTGATGAAGTGAAGCAATCTGTGAGATCACATATTGACAATTTTCAACCCATAGAGAGTCATTATTGTCGTAAAAATTCCAGTAAAACTTATCTTCCTTCGACGTTGAACATCACCAAAATGTATGAGCTATACTCAAAATATTGTCAAGAAAACAATCTCCCAATGGCCAAAGAGTGTATTTATAGAAAAATATTTTGTGAAGAATACAACATCTCATTCTTTCAACCAAAGAAAGACCAATGTGGTTTGTGCACAAACTATAATAACTCCAATGAGAATGAAAAATGCGAGATGCAGGAGAATTTTAATTCTCATGTCCAAAACAAAAATCTTGCACGGGAAAATAAGGAAAATGATAAAGAACGCGCTAAAGTTGACAAACAATTTTGTGCTGCAGTGTTCGACCTGCAACAAGTTCTTCCTGTTCCCAAAATAGAAGTTGGAGAGGCATATTATAAAAGAAAATTGTCAACGTACAATTTCACAATTTACGATTTGGGTCAGAATAAAGGTATATGTTACATGTGGTACGAATCTGTAGCAGCTAGGGGCGCTTGTGAAATCGGAAGTTTTCTTTACATGTTTTTAATTGATGGAATAAAGTCAGGAATCAAAGAATTTTCCTTATATTCTGACAATTGTGCTGGCCAAAATCGCAACAGATTCATTTATAGTTTGTATTTTTACGTGTCCCATAAGTATAAAGTTATAATCAATCATAAGTTCCTCGAAAGTGGTCATACTCAAAATGAGGGAGACAGTGTTCATAGTGTTATTGAAAGAGCTTCTAAATCAATACCGCTATACACTCCTGGTCAATGGTACACCTTGGCAAGAACGGCATGTAGAAAAAGCCCTTATAAGATCATCGAAGTGTCCCAGGACAATGTGTATGACCTCAAAGATCTCTTGCAGAACACTACCATCAATTGGGACAAAGGTACCGACAACGAGATAGTAAAGTGGAACCAGATTAAACTGATCAGAACTGATACACAAAATGATGGATTTTTATTTTTCAAATATAACTACTCAGATGAACAATTTTCCACTATCAATCTCCTGAAAAAAGGTCGAAAAGCAATCAGTTATCCTGAGGAATACGAACTCAAAATTTTACGAAGTAAACATTTGCCAATATCGAAAGAAAAATATAATGATTTGATATTCTTCTGTAACAAGAATGCATTACCAAAAGAATACCATAATTTCTTCATGAATTTGCACTTTTCTCGCACCACGAATCAGCAGGAAGATGATAGTGACTGAAGATAGCTGATAATTCATTGCATGGACATGTTTATTCAACTGTATTTTGATTGAATTTGTTTTTATGCCAACTTGAATAAAACCTTCAATGTTTTTCTCATTATTTCTCGTTTCTAATGATATCCTAAATCCATTTTATCCATTAATTCAATTAGATAAACTATCCTAACTCCACATTGGGGAGTTAGGATACAAAAAGTCGGATACACATATATCCTATGTCCATTATTTTTCTCAAAATCAATTTTTGTTGAAAATATTTTATTGTTTCAGTTTCCTCTATTTTTTTCCATCTTGATCAAGATCTCAAATGATTTCTCAGTTAATTTTTCTGATTTTCAGTAACTAATAACCTTCCCCTGTAAAATTGCAATTTTGTAATTAGGCTAGTTCTGCATTAGGGTGACGAGATACAGGGTGATCAGAATTCTGAATCTTGAACCACCCTGTATTTGTTTCAAATAAATGTCAGTAGATAGTAAATCACAAGTTGAGATAGGGACATGAGAGCCGTTTCTACCAATAATGAATAGTTTCGACACAAAAAAATTTTAAAGTTGAAAAATCTCGATTTTGAACACTTTATATCCCTGAAACCATTACAGCTAGACCCCAAGTGTGATGCATTGATGAATTCAGCTCTTCGGAGAGAATCTAAGAATGCAATAAAATACAAGGTGTTCCATTTGAAATAACAAAGTTGTTGCTTCTTTTCTTTAGAAGCGGCAACGCCGCAGGGCTGAAAATATTTTAGAAAGATGTCCCCCTCGAAAATGTAGTTGACCTGTTTCAGTTTTTTTTGATAATCCGGTTTTGGCGACCTACAGAGCCTCTGTTTCGTTTTCAAAGGCCCACTCTGTATATATACCTTCTACCACAATTTCATCCTTTAAAGGATAAAAAGAGGCGAAAGTACATAAAAGTAGGTATATCTAGAAGTTGTGGGATCCCATCTTGAATACTCACCTACTTATGGACATTTGGACAATACTTCTTTGATTCTGGTTTCCAAAAAAATCTTCAAACTACCTACACACCTATTCAACTGCCTGTCTGACATTATACAGTAGTTTCATCAGGAAGACGAAGAACCTCAAAAACACACATAACTTTCAACAACACACTGGTTTCTCAAGAGTTCCTCAATTTTTTGTAGGCATATGAACAACAACAAAATTACAAATAAAATTGATAGACATTCATGGACATGGAATCTTAGATCACAGACCATAGGGTAGGTGGCTGGCTGTGCCTTAGATCATACAGTATGATAGTCAATAAGCATGGAACATGGACTCGGACTATTTGACAAGTGACAGTTACAGGCATGGTTGCCAATTGACTTTCACTTTACTCGCACTAGCGTCTAGAGTTTGTTAATCTGTGACATAATCTAGACACTGCCATGTAGTGAGACAGGACGCATCTAATTGCGAGAGAAATTAACACGTCTCCCAACCTAACGGCAACATTTGAACACCGTGAACAAATGAAAACAAAGTATAGGCCAAGAACGATACTCTAGGCGACCATAGATTAAAGGCGACTGATATCAAGATCGTAGCGCCAGAACGGCGAATGTCGGTACTACTATATGGGCCATTGGCGGATTGTTTACATTGTTTGGTATTGGTGTTTGTTTTCAATCGTTCAGTTTTGTTATTTGTCTATTTTCGAACTTGGGTCTATTCCAGGACCCCTCCATCTTCACCGTCCTCACCTGCCAATCGGAGACCCGCGGCACCGCCATCGCCGACTTCGTCATCTTCCCGCCGCGCTGGTCGGTGCAGGAGCACACCTTCCGCCCGCCCTACTACCACCGCAACTGCATGTCAGAGTTCATGGGCCTGATACGGGGCGAGTACGAGGCCAAGCGAGGCGGACTGGCGCCGGGCGGGGCGACGCTGCACAGCATCATGACCGCCCACGGGCCGGACAAGGAGTGCTTCGGGGCAGGCTCGGAGGGGCGGTTGGAGCCGCAGCGGGTGGCCGAAGGGACGCAGGTGATTGGTTTTGTGCTTTGGAAGCTTTTAGTATATTTTGGAATTTGACAAAATGCGAATATAGTCACAGAACACCCTAACTACACAGAAGCGCAAGTGTGATCCCTGATTTATAGATTCAATAATGACGTAACGTAACGCAAGTACTTCAGTTACATGATAGAAGATACAACATAGGATTTTTTCAGTACTGTTTATATAGAATATCGTTCCGCAAAACACTGATCGTGGATGCAACACTGAATTGGCTGCAACGCAGGAGACGCCCATAATTCACATTAGGAATTGAATAATTATTATATTATATAATCGTTCTTCATACAATATAGATTAAGGAGTCCTCAGCCCCATCGAGGATATTATTCCATTTTATATAAGTCAAACAGGTATTACACAAAAATAACAATGCCATATCAATTGAGGTGACTAGTTGGAATGAGATTGCACGGATATTGTACGGATTATAAATATATCTGGTAACTTCAATTTATTATATTATTAATTATAAGTAATTGATGCAAACTGTTTTTCTGGGGAGATCATGAAAGATACCTATTTATAAGCTGGAGCAGATAATTGCAAAGATTCAAATTCTCGGTGGTAACGCGGCTCAGCCCAGTGCTAGCTATGGCACCAGGCGATAAAATCTTAAGGGCGACAATGAACATATGAATTTAGGAACAGCTAGCAGATACATATTGTCATCATTAGATGAATAATTTGATTTTTTACGCGGCGAAACATTTGATCATATGAAGAGGGTGTTTTCGATAAATCAAAATAAATAGAGGTGAAAGTCATTGATACTTCCGGTGCTTGAAATCTCGCCAAAAGCAAAACGCTTGGGTTGGATCAAAATGATCTACAAAAGTTTCAGGTAAACTTTGAAGCTCATAATATCTTCCAAAATATTTTTTTTTTTTCGACAAAAATGTATTCTTCAATTTCGTTTTCTTTTCTCGTCCTCATTCACTTTATTGACTCACTTTCGGAAACACCCTGTATAAGGAAGGTCGGGAATTTTAGAGATATTGGCAAGGATGATTGAATTCCTGGGGAATACGGAAGCTCCTGAACTCTTCGGGTTATGTAACACTAGTATATCATAACTAGAAAACTGATAGTGAACCTTACTTTAGATATCAAAAGGAAGTTCTTATGACGGCGTGTTGTGCCACTACCACATAAAAAAAATATTAGATCTCGACATTTTGAGTTGAAAATTTGGGAAAGAGTCGTCAATGAAAAATGTCGAAATGTTCAGAAAAAAGTCATAATTTCCCAGTAGGCGACTTCAAGTTCTTTACATTAATATTTGTTCCGAAGAAAACATGATTGCGAGTTTCACAGATATCTGTCAATTGGCATTAAACATGTTGTGGACCCAGAAGTTCAAATTCGTAGATCTAGACTAAGAAAAATGTTGAGATTTCGTTCAGAATTTCAGTTTCTCAAAATTTCGACATTATATTGTCAATGTTTCAAGATTATTCTCGAAATTTCGAATTTCTGAGATGATCTTGAAATTTCGAGACTATATTTTAAAAATTTTGAGATTATATTGTCAAAATTTCGAGTATCCTCAAAATTTTGATATTTTTAAAATAATTTACATTTCCTATATCAACAAAATTCCAAGATTTCATTCTCAAAATTTCGAGATTTCTGATTTATCGTTTCAAGTTCCATAATGGTTTCAAACCATCATCCACACAAGTTTGTTTTGATTCAACATTAATTTTACTTTTCAGGCTTTCATGTTTGAGAGTTGTCTTGGTTTAGCACTTACTAAGTGGGGAGCAGAGACTTGCCAAAAACTGAATCCTGACTATTACAAATGTTGGCAAGGTTTAAAGAAAAATTTCACTGGACCAGTGAAATTGTAGAATCATTTTATTAACAAGATTTCTTTCATATTATATGTATGTAGGATTGGTAGGGAAGTAACACAATTAAAATACTTTTTTGTATGTTTTATATTTTAATTAATACTTTTGTATCACTATTCTGACATTTTGTCACAATTCATGAAAAATCATTGAATAAATATGTATCAATTCAGATTGAAGAACAAAATTAAAGAATGCATTTTGCTCACACCCATGAATTGAAATTAATCTCCTTCCTTGCAACAACCAACAAGTTCACGAAAGATATCTGTGCTGGTGCTTTTTAGGAAGGTATCAAGATTAAATCTGAGATAGGAGTCCAAAGTAGACAGTGAGAAAGAATTAAAAGTAGTTCTGTTGATAAAAGCCTGACTCAGAATTCTGACACATCACAAAATATTCATTTATAGCTACTAAATATTGGAATATGTAATTTACATGCAGATGAAAATTCTGACATTGAACACAAAAAAAATGTTCACTTCAAGTTGCAAAACAAGTTATGACATTTTGACCTATCTATTGGCAGCAGCTATTATCAAATTGAGTGTCACTTGTCAGTCAATTAAAATTATTTTGAGAATGAATGGTTCCAGAAGTTGTTCTTTATCTTATTTTAAATAATTCAACTCAGCAGTTAGATAGAAATTCAAAGATTTCAACAGTGGCACCGATTTCATTCACATTTTTGAGCTTCACCTTCATAGCCAACCTCACAATGTGAATGTCAAACTCTTGAAAATATGACCAATTAACAAATATTGATCATATTAAGTGTGGAATGAGATGCAATGTAATGTTTATAGCAAAAAATGAAATAAATAAATATTATTATTAATGTAAAAAAAAACTATGTTAATTAAGAGAACAAACTCAAAGTCTCGCTCCAAGTAAATTATAATCAAATCATATATGCTACATGTTTCGACTCCTAGGAGTCATCATCAGGCTAAAATACAACACTTATAAATAAAAGAAGTTCCATCACTATTGGAAAATGGGTGACATACCTTGCTAGGTAGGAGGAGAAAAGAAACTATAAAATTGACGACATAGTTCGTGAGGGTTTTAGGCCACAAATATTTTTAAAAAACATTTTTGAATTTTGGTTTTTTGAACCCCCAAATAAACACTTTTTTAAGATGCTTCTTTTTGGATCAAATAAACATAGTGCACAGAAAATGGCGTGACTATGAAGTGATCAAACCGACAGACTACTTGATTTGAAAGATAAAAATGGTAGATAAAAATTATTTTTGGACAAACAAGTGACAAAATGTCATCTATCAAAAACACAAAACATTGAAGTTGACTTAATGGGCCATACATCAAAGTTCATAACAAACAAGAAAATGTGTCTAGATTGACTAAGTCGGGTATTTAAAATTGTTTTTTGAATTAGGAATAACAACGTTAAACAAAAGGATTGCCAATGCAACCAATGAATGGAGAGGAAGATTACAAAATGGAATTGAAAGTGGATAGGCAATCAAATCTAACTTGTTCATTAAGACAAACAGTTGAATTTGAATGGGCAGATCTATTGATTTCTAAAATTTCCAGAAGGTTAAGCTTTTTTCCCTTAGGATGAACATGTAGGACTTCAAAATCTTCTACTATATTATGTTTGTGTTTATTCTCGAGAACATGGTTTGCAAAAGAAGATGTAGTGTTGATAATATCAGAGTTAATATATTTGTCAATTGTCTTTTTATGTTCTGCTATCCTGGTGGAAAAAGCTCTCCCTGTCTGACCAACGTATTCTGCATTGCAATCAGAGCATTTGATCTTGTAAACGCCTGACTTAGAATGTACAGGGTTTTTATCTTTATTAACAAAAATGGAACCTTAACTATTATTGGTTTTGAAAGATAAAATGTTATGTTGTGCAATGATTTTTGAAAATTTGAGGGAATGTGGGCCAAAATAGGACATAGATCTCTGTATATCCTGTTGGATTTTTTGATTGATGGCAGAAGGTTCCTGTTAATTAATTTTGATTGGTGTTTATAAAAAAGTTATTGTGTTTTTATCAGATCATGAACTATTGTATTGTTTTGAAAATGAGAGTTAGGAAACTCTACAATCCACATGGACAAAAGACCATGCATTTGACAAATTTAATGACATATCAAATACCATTTTCTCCAACTGAAACATGTGTTGATTAATCAGGAGGGACCATTACAAAGAAAAATCGCATCGTCCTGACTCATTTTATTCAAAAACACTCTTCGAACACGTCAAACAAATAAAACCCTAATGCGCAGACACACTGACCTGCCACACCCTGATGGTGTTGTCAGAGTACCCGGCGAACAGCGTCTGCCCGTCCGTGGACCAGGCCAGAGACAGGCACTGAGGCGGCTCGGCCTTGCTGGTTTGGGACACCACTTCCGGTTTCAGCTCCTCCACCATCTCCTTGCTCTCCAAGTCCCAGATTTTGATGGAGGGACCGAACGCCGCGCACAGCCAGTACCTTGAAGAGAGTACGAAAAACGGTTCAACTTCGGGAGTTTGATGAGGGGGGATTTTTTCTTGCTGGGGTTGTAATCAGTCCCATATCCGCTAACCCTCTCATGGATACTCAAGAGGTTAAAAAAGTTATGCATCATGTGGAGAAGAATAATAATGTGTATAATTATTCCTGTGTTTCCTAATATTTTTTCTTCTCATATGAAAGCTTGATAAAACTCCCCTTGCAGTGGTTATTCAAATATTTTGAATAGAATCAACCTTCATTTGAAAAAAATCCATCGAAGGAATTTCGGTTAGGTGAGGTTGTTGCCTATTGTTCCAGCACTGCTGGTCACGTTAAAAAGCAACTCGCTTAGAAAACAATGTCGAGAATGTTATGAAAAAACGCTCAATGTCAATTGTTAGTTGATTTGTTTCAGTTCTTCATAAAATATTCATCTCTCGAATTTCAAACAATATTTTTCTGGTCCTTCGAGCCGGATGTCTAGTTTTTTAAATTGTTGACGATCGCATCAGTTATTGATCAGAGTTTGGCCTGCTGTGTGAGAGAGAAATGTAGTGACCTACTGGTCACATATTTCGACAATGCCAGATTGAACAGTATTCACATTCACAGAAGACAATTGTTTGATCTGGTCCCAAATAATCACTTATTGATTGATTGTCTTTATAACCCCAAGAAACATTATTGTTTATAATAGGGATATATACAACAAATAGTTATTTATGCAACAAGTGCAAAAGTGAATGCTAGGCCGAGTTGGACAACACGTCGAGTGCAATAAACAATTTTTGCACGAGTTGCATACATTTTTTCTACGTTCATGCAAAAAGCAAAAAATGATTTATTGAGGTGCGGCACTAGGTACAATTCTGTCAATTGTCAGAATTAATTTTTGACTGACGTTTCTATAACCACAGTTGCAATATAAAAAATGTTTGTCATGATGACAGCACGTTGAAGTACAATGACAGATGAGTGCAATAAAAACTTTATTGCACTAAGTGCAATAAAAACTTTATTGCACTAAGTGCAATAAAAACTTTATTGCACTAAGTGCAATAAAGAACTTCTTTTTCCACTAAATATAGTTCAATAAAGTTCTGTTTTTAGCATGAATGTAGAAAAACATACATACAGGGTGTCCCGTTAAGACCACGTCAAACCTAGGGAGAATGTAGATCAAAGGATAACCCACCTGCATATGACAAAATTCCTATTATAAAAGTCTTACCGTTTTCGAGATTTTTTTGTTGTTGAAAATATCCACTACCAAAGTTTTCAATCAAAATATTTCTCAGAGCCCCCCTTCAAAATGTTCGGAGAATGTTTTCAATGTATACGTTAAAATCATTAAAAAATTAAACAAAAAGGTGTCAAATTGTACCAACCATACAGACAAAACTATTGAAAAGGGCAAAAATTCAATATTCAAAAAATATATCTTGAAAACGGTATCCTTTGATCTACATTCTCCCTAGGTTTGACGTGGTCTTTACAGGACACCCTGTATAACATAATAAATCGAAACAATATTAATTGCACAATCATTGTTTTTCATTAAAAAAATTATAAAATATGAAATGGAAATATCAATTATAATCAAATTGTGAATACTGATATACTAGCAAGATTATTTAGTAACAACAAAAATATCCAAGTATCCCTAATAATAATTAAGATTTTATTTAAATCCAAATTATTTTTGTGGCCCTGGCAACAGCGTAATGCCAAGAGTTCCCAGATATACAAGAAGAGAAGAAGACGAACTACAATGACCAAACTTCCTTAGGTCAATATCGTCTGTCACCTCCATCTTCAAATCCTTATTCAATTTAATCAAGATGGAAATATTCAATTATTATCTGATTCTTCAGTTGTGTGTTTTGTTTTGTTATCTGCAGTAAGTATTCAGTCTAGAAAATCAACTAGTCTAGGGCGAGCACCTTCCGAGGAGGCGAACTTTTTTCATACTTTGAAATGACTATCAGAAATAGTCTTGCAGTTGTCATACAGAAATTTATAATTGATACGTATGTCAATCTATTCAGATGATAACGAGTTTCCCTGCGTTTTTCATGTTATGAAATAATGTGAATTTCAATAATTATTTTAAAAATGTACAGAGCTCTAGGAAAAAAAAACTGTTTTGCGACAGTGAACTAGTTAGGGCTAGTACATCAAAATAATGAATTATTTTTCACTGAAACAGGCTTATCTTTCTGATATTGAATGGACTATTGGAAAGAACAATTGACGCTTTCTGAAATATGAGTGACTATTCTAAAATATGACTATTCTAAAATTCAATTCAGGCTGTCTGGAAATTCTCAATTGTCTATTCTGAAATACAATTGATGATACATATCTGAAATACAACCAGAAAAGGTGTAATAATACCACTCACTAAAATTTTGTAATTGTGATTCTCTGACATCAACAGAGGTTCTTCACCCATTTACGCCTACCGTCCTTTTAAAAGGACTTCAGAACGAAACCTGTATTTTTCTGATTCAGCTGACGGTTTGAAGATGTCGCCAGTGTCACATTATATTTTGTTGTCATCTTAAACAAGGTCAATCGGTATCGTTAGGATTTTGTCAAGTTTTGGATCGATAGTGACGGTTTTTCAATCATGCCCCAATTGAAGAGAATCACAGCCTTGATGAGGCTATGATACCGTATTTTTTGACCTATCATAGTAATTAGTTTCTAAAAGTTTCAAGTATTTTGCTGAGCATTTTGTGTAATATCATACATATTATTAAATCTTCGATTAGTTTTCTAATAGTTACCCCTTTATCCTACCGTCCTTTTAAAGGGACAGCGAGATCGAAAAACTTTTTGTAATTTTTTCTCGACTTATGGGACCTTCTATCAACCGTTTTTGATAAAAAAATATACAAAATCGGAAAAAGTAGTTCCAGGGTCAAATGGGTTAATGAGATGTCCTTACATTCGTTAACGACCGATCATAACTTGTATGATTCAGCATTTCTTCATAAAAAAAAATTACCTAAATTTCAGATGATCAACCAAAAAAAAAAATCAAACAAAACCCACCTGTTGGGCGAGAAGCACAACGCGCTAATAATATCATTGTGATCCAACGTGTGCAAATGCTTCCCGTCATTCAAGTCCCACAGCATCGCTTTGCAATCCTTGCCGCCGCTGGCGCACAAGCTGCCGTCCGGACTGACGGTCACCGTGTTGAGGTATCCCGTGTGGCCAGAGTGGTTGATCTTCAGCCGGCAGTTGGTCAGGTTCCACACTTTGACCATGCGGTCCCAGCCTGCCGAGACGATGATCGGGTTGGCGTGGTTGGGGGAGAAGCGAACGCACGAGACCTGTGGGGGAGATGGAAAGATAGTTTCATTGATGTAAATATGAGCTTATAAAACTATATTAAAGGTGTCCCAACCTCCTCACCTCCTCAGCATTGGTATCTCAGTAACTATGAGAGATAGAGAAACGGTTAAATTAGCAAAGTTGTAGCAAATTTAATGTTAAATCAGAATCTATTGAGAAATCCGGGCTAGCTTTAGTCATTCTTGAGTTATTTGAGAAAGACTGAAATCTTGTATTTTTGTTTTTCTCGAATATCTCGGAAACTATTGATTTGATGAAAAAATGACTTCAACATTCTGATAGCACTTTTTGGTGATCTTTCCAATGGTTTCGTCAGTTTTCCATCAAAATGTCAAATTTCTGAGATATCACCTACAACTTCAATTTTTCTTATGGGCGCCATATTGGATTTTCACAGATTTGAAATCAGCATGGAATTTCCTTTCTAGTGATGTATCACAATCACAGTTGTAGGTGATATCTCAGAAATTTGACATTTTGATGGAAAACTGAGAATACCATTGAAAAGAGCACGAAAAAGTGTTATGAGAATGTTAGTCATTTTTTCCTAAAATCAATAGTTTCCAAGATATTCGCGAAAACCAAAATACAAGATTTCAGTTTTTCTCAAATAACTCAAGAATGACTGGAGCTAGCCCGGATTTCTCGATATATTCTGATTCAACATTAAATTTGCTACAACCTTGCTAATTTAACCGTTTCTCTATCTCTCATAATTACTGAGATCCCAATGGTGAGGATCGAATTTGGGACACACTGTATACAGGGTGTCTCTAAAGTACGTGTAGAAAATTCAGGAGC
Source organism: Phaedon cochleariae (assembly GCA_918026855.4). Classification (NCBI taxonomy): domain Eukaryota; kingdom Metazoa; phylum Arthropoda; class Insecta; order Coleoptera; family Chrysomelidae; genus Phaedon; species Phaedon cochleariae. The sequence goes on along the minus strand of OU896707.1, from coordinate 7,915,782 downwards.
ATGTTGCTGACGTCTAAATAAGAAGAAAAGTTCGTATAAACCGTTGTCCGAAAGTTATCCGTTTCTGAGATACAGAGTGTCAAAGTTGAATTCTTATTTTTGTTTTTTGTTAATAAATTTCAAAATAATTGTGATATTGGAATAAAATTTGGTATCTAGGAGTATTTTTCAATGACAATATCAAATTTCATGTTAGTTTGTTTCTTTCGTGGGTGTGGCGCCACCTACATGTCTTTTGAGTCTTTCGAAAAGTCATAACTTTCTTGTGCGTACCTGTATAACGTTTCATAGTAGAAAAATAGATTTCTAGAACACTTGTGTAAAAAATATATTCCTGTTAGAGGTCGCTGCGAGCAAGTGTTTTCGAGCTATTGGGATTTGAAATAATCAATGCAAGTAATCTGGAATGACAAGAAGATGGAATTCATAATTAATTTATTCAGTAAGGGAAATTATTTTTCTTCAATTCTATTTAAAAATAGGAATCGGGTGTTATTATAATTTATTACTGATAATGATAACAGTAATGAAGACCAGATTGATACCGAAACAGTTAGTTGAAAAAGCTTGGATCACAAGTACAGAAGACAACAAACTTCACTGTCACGAGAATGGATTGAGATAACATGACATGTAATTCAATTAATTAATTTTTATTTTTTTCAATTGGGAGAGGTCAAAAAAGTAGGTACAAAGAAGTAAGAATCATATTTTGCCTACATTCTGTTGAATGAAGGAGAATATTAAATGAAAGAAGAAAAATGCACTGGCAATCTTTTCTAATACTCTAGAGGCGACATAGGAGAAACATGGAAATAATTCAAATGCATGATTATTTCAAAACAGTTGCTTGCAGCGACCTCTATCAAGAATATATTTTTTACACAAGTGTTCTAGAAATCTAACGTTCTACTATGAAACGTTAAACAGGTATACAGGTACACACAAAAAAGTTATGACTTTTGAAGACTCAAAAGACATGTAGGTGGCGCCACCCCCACGAAAGAGACAAACTAACATAAATTTGATATTGTCATTGAAAAATACCCCTAGATACCAAATTTTATTTCAATATCACAATTATTTTGAAATTTATTGACAAAAAACAGAAATAAGAATTCAACTTTGACACTCTGTATTTCAGAAATGAATAACTTTGGGACATATATTTACACACACTTTTCTTCTTATTTTGACGTCAGCAACATGCTCCTGAATTCTATACATGTACTTAAGAAACACCCTGTATATTAGATATATATACTAGACGCTGTTTCACCACTAACCAAACCGATTTTTTACGCCTAGACACGTCTTTCAGTAACTATGTTGGCATCTTCAAGAGATGATTGAAACTAAATGTTATATCCTAGTGTGCTACTTATATGTAACTATTGGGACATATGCTGAGGGCGGATTATCTGGACCAAACTATGGTGATACATAGTACCAAATATGCCTTGATGAAATATTGCTGTGGAAGAAGATACAGAGCGTTAAAGTTGAAAAAAAAACAACTTCAACGCCCTGTATCTTTTTCCACAGCAATATTTTTTTATCTAGGCAAATTTGGTCCTATCGCCATATTTTAGTCCAAACTATCTACCCTTAGCCTGTGTCCCAATAGTTGTGACTCACCCTGTATAGTAGTTATTTGTCCACCCAACCGTGAAACATTAACCACCAAGTTAATGTTAGTCATGGTTGAAATCATATGTTAACACTTGAATAGTCAGGAATATACGAAATTAGTTGTAATGATTGTGAATTAACATATATAGGCCAAACCATGCGACCCATAAAAACAAGTTTCAAAGAACACCTAGCACATTTGAAATATGGTAGGTTAGATAAACCGTAGCCAAACACATAATGATATTAAGAAATTAGAAACATATGATAGCTTGGATATTCAACAATAGTAATAGAGTAACAAATGAGGATAATGGACCTATTCCATTTAGCCCTCTGTAGTTTAGTGATTATAACACCAATCAGGAGGGGTGAAAGAACTTACAGTCACACACATAAACAATTTAATAATGGCCAACGGTCATGGACATAAGGGACATGTTTTGAGAGATTAATCCTTAATATGGGTAAATCAAGAAGAAATGAGTGAAATCTAAATATACAGCCAAAATACAAAATTGATAGTAATGACATACATTTAAAAATCCAACTATTCACTTGATATTAACCCGGCGTCGCCCAGGTGGGGTCTCAGATAGCCAGACAAATTTTAAATCACTGGCATTTCAATTTGAATGCATGCACATTTCTTTGGTTGCCTACAGCTTCCCAAAACACTTTATTCTGTCATATTCTGGTGCGAATTCAATATTTAGTTGGTTACCAAGATAGTGACAGTGCAGTAAACCTGTCTAACAAAGATATATATTTTATTCTAAGAGATACATGTTACTTTTCTAGCTGATAACTTCAACATTTTAATAATTAGTTTTGCATGAAATCTTTCAGAATTGAGTGTTGTAAATTTTCCAAACAGTTTTCAAAGATATCATGTTTTTTACCCATAAGAATTTTGCCATCTATGTCTTTCATGATATCTCATAAACCTATTATAAAAAGTTTCTGTTTATAATCATGAAGTGAATACATCTAAAAACTCATTTCACATACAAATCTGGAAATATTACAATTGATTTTTTTCCCTCAAGTTTCTAATTATGGGGCAATCAGACCCCATCTGGGTGAGAATGTACAGATATTCCACCTGGGTGACACTGAGTTAATGACTATCATTATTGCAATACCTATTTGTTTTCTTGTTCTGTTGGTAAATTGATCAAATATTTTCTCTTTAATGCTTTGGTAAAGAATTAGTCTCATTTTCATCATCACATTTTCAGTATCATTGTGTATCATTAGATAATGTGTCAATTCAGATTGAAGAACAAAATTAAAATAAAACGCATTTTGCTCACACCCATGAATTGATATTGATCTCCTTCCATGCAACAACCAACAAGTTCACAAAAGAATTATTTGCTGGCGCTTTTTAGGAAGGTAAAATCAAAAACCTCAAAAATAATTCAATTTGCAGAAGATAATATTTCTTACCCAGTCAGAGTGTCCATCATCTTGGATTGTGTACTTGCATTCAGCCAAGGTATTCCACAATTTAATTGTCTTATCTCTGGATCCAGACACAATCTGACGGTTGTCAACAGAGAAGGCAACACTCAACACATCCTAATAACAAAAAAATGTATCAAAAAATTATATACATGTGTTTTTAAAGGGGCATTCATCTTCAAAGGGTTGATTCAACACTATTTGACAAATTTTAATTAGAATTGTAATATAAAAAGTAAAATGAAGATTCAAATTCAAAAGCACAAAGTTGAATGATTGAAACTGGGTATTATTTTACTAAAGAATTTGCACTGTAAAACTAGAAGGTACAATATTTGAAAGTAGGTACTGTATAGAATGCTGACCAGTCAGCAATATCTTTCTTAGGCTGCCGATCGTTCAGCAGACTAATCTTTTTTCAAGATACCAATCAGTAGACTAAAATTATCAATTCTAAAAAAAAAGAGTTAAAATATAATATTCTGAAAAAATGAGATATACTTACACCAACACATCAACTTATTGGTGGAATGAAAACCTGATCAAAAAAACCTTGTGAACTAACAATGGAGGAAGGAAAAACTAGATTAGAAAAAAATGAAATATAAAAAATAAATTATGTACCCAACCCAAACAGATCTTTTTGTTATACAGAAAGAATGTATTTCAATGAATAGTCAGCAGTCTAGAGAAAAAGTATAGTATACTGACTGGTCAACATCCAAAAAAAAAAAAGAATAGACAGCTGACCAGTCAGCATACCATACTTTTTTTGGGTTGCCAACTGATTTCATTCAGAAAGAATGTATTCCACTGAATGACCAGCAGTCTGGAGAAAAAGTATAGTTTGTGACTGGTCAGCAGCTTCAAGCCTTTCATAAAAGTATTATTACTGGATAGGTATATCAATACATTCATTATCTAACTAGAGAACAAAAATATGAACCATTTTGCCCTCCACCAGAGATTATCCAGTGTTTGATGAAGTCTTGACTCTTGAATGTAATTTGACTATTCCTAATTACTTACTTGCTACTCTTGCTAGCAGTCAGGTGTTCAAAGGAAGATCGACGCCAGGCTTATTTATAACAAAAAATCTTCTAGCTGTTTTAAACAGGGAATAATTAATATTTTTTTGATCAGCTTCAAGTAACATTCCCAAAATACAACTATAGAAAACACATGAAAACAATGATATCTGAGACATGATCAACTAGTTGAGCTGTATTTTGAGAATTATTACTGAGCGAAAATTGGTAATCTGTCAAACCTTTGTATGATCTTCGAATCTCCTGGTGGTTTTTCCAGCAGCCAAGTCCCACAGCCGAAGAGTTTTGTCCCATGAACCAGAAAGAGCATAGTTTCCATCACTCGACAATACTACATCGGATATGAAGTGGGAATGACCATAAAGTCGTTTTTGAGGTACACCATATTGGGTTTCTTCACGTGTCAGTTTCCAAACAATCAGAGTCTTGTCTGAAAAATAAATGTAATGTAAATTACTAAATATACCTCGAATCACATATAGACTTCTAATCTGGACAGGAATTTGACATGATGATTACATGATCGTATGAGATGGACAGAAAATTTCCAGATTACTTCAGAATAACCTCAAATATGAAAATTATCTCACCTCGAGATGACGATAAAATCATATCAGGATACTTGGGATTAGTGGCAATTTGTGTTACCCACCCATTATGACCCAACAGGGTGCCTTTGAGCTGAAGAGTTTCAGTCATTGCACTCTTAAAATTACACGATAAGAAAGTGAACTGTCGACTACAACGTTCAGACGAGAAAAGAACTATGAAAATGAAGAGCAAAAATTAAATAAAGACAAGCATGAAACACGAATCAAAATTGTTGTCAAAAGTCTTTAAGTCGCGGTCACAGAAAATAGAAGTCCTGTGGTGTTCTGTAAAGAGAATTCATTTTGCCCAGACATCTGTATATGCTGAACCAATGACGGCTAAATATCTAGACTGTCTGACGGGATTGGCTGAACCACAGTTTAAATCCTCAGATATAAGAACTTCGAAAGCCTTATTTTGTGCCTGTACGCGATAGGCAAACGGGCAAACTAATTCGTGGTCAAGGCACTGAATAGCTCAAGGCCTGTTCGTTTGTGTTTGATCTACCTGCTGAACTTAACTTTTTTCTATGACTTTCTCTGTTTACATCATGTCATGAACAGAGACAACTATGGGAAAGAAATTAACTTTAGCAAGTTCAGCTACAGGCCTTTAAAATCTGAAGGGTACCCTCCATGCAGTAGTAAAATTGCGCCTTCAGAGTGCCAACTTCATGTGGGGTTTATGATCTTTTCACAAGCATTCCACAATTCACATTGAATCATATCGAATCAACTCGTGACATCACTGAATAGCTAAAAAATCTAAAGGGTAAATCTCATGCAGTAATTAGAATCCCTGTATATACCTCAGACAAGTTATATACAGGGACTCTAGCAGTGATGAATTTGCGCCTTCTGAGTTTGTCCTTGATGTAAGGTTATATATTTGCTATTTTCATTTCGTCATCTGATTAATCCGAGTCTTGCAAGTCTCAAAAGAAGTAGATGAGCCTGTGGGAAGAGCAAGGTACCGACGTATAGAGTTTCATGCCTGATTGTTGGAAATTTTGTGTCCAGGTGTTGAAATAATGATTTGGTGCACGTGGCATGAAATTGCCTTGCCGACTGCCAAGTTTGAAGTTTCTTGGTCCAGATTCCGGACTTCCGGAGTAGTTCCAGTTCGAAACCGACGGCTAAAAGCAGCTAAAAGATTGCTAAAAGGAAAGTAATTATGTAGTAGTTCGAGTAGTGCGACTACACTGCAAGGTTAGTAGAGGATCTTCAGCACTCTACCACAAATGACACAGAAGTCACAGAACACAGAACATCAATGATATCTGTAATGACAGCATAATGACAGCACAGCTCTGCTCTGACAGCATGGACTGTGAAGTAAAGTAAGGTTAGAATACTTATATTTTGATTTTGATTAAACAGGTTTTGAACTTTCTGGTTGGGAATGAAAATTATCAATATTTCGCATAATATTTGGGTATTGTCATAGTAGAACAGGCAACAGTTTGGTTTCTCACAATATGGGGTAAGTGTTTTATTAATAGTATGTCCTAGTTTGTGTTTCTTTCAGTAAAAATTCGAAGAAATGGTACATAGCCGAAAATTAAGTTTATTTTATCGTTTTCAGATCAATAACACCCTTTAAGAATATATGGAGTTATTAGTTAATTTATATGTTATTATATCTATGAACTCCACACTTGTTGAACAAATATCAAGCAATATAACTATTATTTTTATAGGTACCAACCCTCTATAGGTACCCAAGTATTATGTCTTCATTTCTGCTTCATGTCTAAAATCTTTGAACTCTATTTCAATTATTCCCAATCTTTCTTTTGATATTTTTCAATATCATTATATAATCCTAATCACTTTTCAGGTAGATACCCATACTTGAAAAATGACATCACCTTCTATTCTTAATTGTGAAGGTCTACAATCTTTAGCTAGGTATTACCTCTACCAATTATCTCACTTTTTCATTTCTTATGAAATTGAAAGTAACATAAATGATCTAATTGAGGTTCATTACCATATTGAACCAAGAATCCCAGCAATAGCCTGAAAGATCCAAACTTTCAAATATTTTGTCCATTGATGATGAATAATAATAAACCATGATACCACACAACCTAGTAATTAATAGTAACCCTTAATTTCATACAAAAATAATATCTGGACTCTGGACTTTATTTTGATTTTGTATAAAATGACATTCACCATGTATGTGTGTACTGTGTACCTACCTGAATACCTACTTGGAATCAATATTTTGTAATGTATCTGGATCTTTTGTGTCCAATTTTACATTCAATTTAAATTTCAGAAGTAATACATTTCCCAGGTTTAGAATGTGTATAATAATATGATTGACTGAGTGATTAACTGTTTTGTATTGAAATTTGAAATTCCACTGTTTTTTTCAATTATATTTTATCAGTTGATTCTCATAAACAACGATACACCAAATATGCTGTGCAAAAGTGCAAAATTCGGTATGAAAAAAATATCCAGACATACAGAATCCATAGGTAACATTTCTGAAAATATATGATTTTCTACACAAATGTGAAATTGGGTTGGTACAACCTAATTCAATTCTGTTGCCCTTCAACAAACAAAAAATTCCAGAAACGCTGAGTTTCATATATTTTTATTATTTTTTCTACATTCATGCAAAAAGCAGAACTTTATTGAACTATATTTAGTTGAAAAAGAAGTTCTTTATTGCACTTAGTGCAATAAAGTTTTTATTGCACTCATCTGTCATTCTACTTCAACGTGCTGTCATCATGACAAACATTTTTTATATTGCAACACTTCTTGCCGATACTGGAGCAGATATACTAGAGCTCAAACGACACGGCGGATGGAAATCGTCGACAGTAGCGGAGGGATACGTAGAGGAATCACATGCAAACAAACTCAATGTTGCAAAACAAATATTTCAGCCTGAAGGATATAACCATGTACAGTTACCAAGTACTAGTACGTTTACAGCAGTAACAAATCAAGAAGTGGATTTAAAAAGTACTTCACTACGAAATATTCATATTGCAAATTCATTCACTATCAACATTGAGGGTAAAAATAAAGTTTGAGTTGAATTGTTCATAACGTATTAGTTCCTGTTTCAATGCAAATCGATATTAATAATTAAGTATTCAAGTTGCGTTTTTCATTTTCCTACACCTAGTGCCGCACCTCAATAAATCATTTTTTGCTTTTTGCATGAACGTAGAAAAAATGTTGTATGCAACTCGTGCAAAAATTGTTTATTGCACTCGACGTGAAATTGTCCGACGAGGCCGTTAGTTTTTCAAACTACTATTTATTACAAAGCTCATTCGCCATATTGGATCCGCCATCTTGAATTTACCGATTTCGAAGAAAAAATACATAATATCCGACCCCAAAATCCCCTAGATACAAATTTTGAATGAAATCGGGTCATAATTACAAAACTCGTTTGCCATATTGGATCTGCCATCTCGAGTTTTCAAATTTTGACGAAAGAATCACAATCACCGATTCCAAAAACCTCTAATTACCAATTTTGAATAGAATCTGATCGTAATTAAAAAACTCGTGCGCCATTTTGAATTTTCTGATTTTGAAGAATAAATCGTAATGTCCGACCCCAAAACCCCCAGATAACAATTTTGAATAGAATCGGATCATAATTACAAAACTCGTCCGCCATATCGAATCTTGAATTACCAAATTTTGACGAAAGAATCATAATCTTCGACTCCGAAAACTCCCAGATACCAATTTTGAATAGAATCGGACCATAATTAAAAAAATTCGTCCGCCATTTTGAATTTCCTAATTTCGACGAAGAAATCATAATCTCCGACCTCGAAAACCCCAGATAGCAATTTTGAATAGATTCAGATTACAAAACAACTCGTCCGCCATATTGGATCCGCCATTTTCAATTTGAAAAATGACTCGACCGATTCTCATACTTACCGAATACGCACAAAAATTTTCATACGAATCGGTCTAGCCTCGGAGGAGTTTAGCGTCAAACAGGAACAGAATTGTATAGGTATAGGTATTAGATACAATTCTCCTGTCCCTGCCTTTGTTTATACGTCCATGGTCGTAAGATATTTTTTGAGTTGAAAATTCATGATGGCGGATCCAATATGGTAGACGACTTATGTAATTAGTTAATTACACAGTGGAAATCCACTAGAATTATTTTAAACCATGCTTTATCAATGAGAAATATTATTTTTGGACAATAAAGCACAGTATTGATTGATTGATTGATTGATTGATTGATTGTGATCAGATTCTATTCAAAATTGGTATCTGGGGGTTTTCGGGGTCGGAGATTATGATTCCTCCGTCAAAATTAGCAAATTCAGAATGGTGGATCCAATATGGTGGACGAATTTTTTAATTATGACTATTCAAAATTGGTATCTGGTAGAAAACTCGAGATGGCAGATCCAATATGGCAGTCGAATTTTGTAATTATGATCCGATTCCATTCAGAATTTGTATCTGGGGGTTTCTGGGTTCGGAGATAATGATTCTCTCATCAAATTATGATTCCTTCGTCAAAATTAGGAATTTAAATATGGCGGATCTAATAATGCGGACGAAATTTGTAATTATGATCCGATTCGATCCAAAATTTATATCTGGGGGTTTTCGGGGTCGGAGATTATGGTTTTTCATCAAAATTAGTGAATTCAAGATGGCGGATCCAATATGGCGATCTTTGTAATAAGTAGTAGTTCAAAAAACTATAATGGAACACGCTTTGCCAAACTCGAGGCCAACATAATAGAAGTAGAAAATAGATAGTATAGTTTAAAAAACTAAAGAGATAGATTGTCGAACTAAAAAGAAGTCGAAAATAAATTGATAGTAGTTTGAAAAACTAAGGAAACACGATTTTTTTGGATAGCCAAACTAGGAAGAAATAAAAAACAAAATAAAAAAAGTATGTTGATAAATATTTAACCGTATTCAACTAATAAAATATTTTCAAAAATACATGTAGGTAAATAGCAAAACAACGTTCGCCGGGCCAGCTATTGTAATAAATAGTAGTTTGAATAACTAATGGAACACGCTTTTATAGATATCCAAACTGAAAAGAAGTAAAAAATGAATAGGATAGTTTGAAAAACTAAAGGAACACGCTGTCATCTATAGCAAACTGAAAATAAAATAAAATAATAGAAGTGCGTTGAAAAATATTTAACTTGAGAAATATTCTCTAGAAATAATGTTTATGACAGAACAACTTCTGCCGGGTCAATTAGTTCATCAGATATTCTTTTGCTACAGACCGATCACTAGATCCGTGACGGTTTTCCTCGGGATCACCGTTTTCGGAATATCTGGATACGCCCTCTATCTGCTTTTCCAAAAAGACGAAGACGACGAGTACCTGGACACCTTCGCTCAAGCCTCCAAATTCAAGACCCTCGAAGTCAGAGTGCCCAAGGACTTGGTGCGCTCGTTGATCGGTAGGAACGGCAAAAACATCAAGGACATTCAAGACCACTCGAATACCAGGATCAATTTTCGGGATGTGGACGATTCGGAAGTTAAGATTTGCGTCATACGAGGAAGCACAGGTATTAAGGCCATAATAGCTATTTATATATCAAGGGAGGAAAGGTATCTATTTCCTCCCGCGTGTGAAATTTGATGCACTAGTGCTAAAAGTGATTTATTTTTATGAGAAAATATGTAAACATAATTCAAAATGAAGTGTTTATTCAATTAAAAGTACAATTACCGAAACTACAATTATAATACGAAACTCCATGGCCAGTCTCATTGGTAGATGTGACAGAATTTATTTTCGTGAAGCTTCTACTAGGGCAGAGAGCAATATTATCTGCCGAAGTTTTCGACAAAATTTGATCTGCAATGTTGTTTCCTTTGTAGCGAGTCTTCTATATAACCCTCTGCTACTGTACTGGACTTCCATCCACCATGTCTTTTAATTGTAGTAAGACTAGCACCAGAGTCCGCCAACAAACTAGCTGAGGAACGTCGGAAACAATGTGCAGTATATAGATGGGAATCAGGCAAATTAAGAAATTCGGCAATTTTGGCAGCCATCTTACCAAATGTGTTGATTCCAACTGGAGTCCTGGCACATTTATTTTTAATAATGCATTTTATAAAAACTCTAGAATGATTAATATCCACTGGACGAAGGGCTATGTAATTTTTGTAGTAGTTCATATACAATGTACCACTTACAACAAAGGTGCATTGCACATTAGTTTTTGTGTCTGGTATATGCACAACTAGTGAAGTTCCGGAATCCTCGATATTATTTATTATCAAATCGCACAGTTATTCTCGACGACAGGCTCCAAAAACACCAAAAATCGCAGCAACTTTCTGCATTAGATATATTTCATCTGGGGCTGCTGCGAGAAATTTGTCGATTTGTTCTCTTGTCAATACTTTTGACTTTTTCCGGTCGATATCCTTCACCCTTTCGCTTCAAAAAAGCCACAAGCTTGTGATATCTGCTTATGTCATGATCATTTATGTTCATCATCTAGAGTAATTCGACCAAAGCGTTGACGATTTCCATATTTTGGACTTTCAAAGACTTCAAAGTATGCAAGAAGCACTTTTTCACTGGCCTCCTTTCCACTGACATTTTTCTGATCACACCTTCTTCAATTTGCGGCGGAAGAAATTCATTTTCTTGGGCACTTTCCATCGAGGAACGAAGAAACGAGAAAGAATAATTCGTGATTTATTGACGTTAGCAAAAAAATCTCGAGACTGTTATTTAATCAATTAATAAGTAATGTAAAATAGTTATGCGTTAATTTGGACTCTTAATGGTGTATGTAAAAAAAATAGTGTATGATATATGTGCTAAAAGTGTTTTTTCTTTTGTTCGAAGGGATGGAACACTCCGCCTTCGGCGTCTTGTCCCAAACTTCCCTTCTCACAAAATAAAATGTCACTTTTAGCACTCAGTTCATAAATAACTATTATTTGGAAATTAATACTTCGCAACCCATACATTTCACGAATAAAAGTGATACTTACATTTTCAATGCTTCAGCTCAATGGAAATCAACATATTATTTTATTTTCAGGCCTGGATTTAGTAATTCCATTTTTTTGTGGAGGATAATAATCACCCTGTAGATCTTTTTTGAATCAGTGGATGGGGTATCTGTGAAAATGTTGATGGCCGTCACTATGAATAATTTGATGATTTCAATTCACAGTTTTATCTTTTCAATATGTTCTATTCAGTTAATCAAGTCCCTTATTCTCCTTACTAGAATAATTATTATCCGCCTTTGTTAGTAAAGCTTTTGAAAAATAATTGTGAATAAACCCATATTTCTATCCATGTGTGTTCAATGCCCACACGTGGGAGGAAATGGATACCTTTCCTCCCTTGATATATAAATAGCTATTATTTGTATTCATGTATCTATGAATAATTTGATGATTTCAATTCACAGTTTTATCTTTTCAATATGTTCTATTCAGTTAATCAAGTCCCTTATTCTCCTTACTAGAATAATTATTATCCGCCTTTGTTAGTAAAGCTTTTGAAAAATAATTGTTGATAAACCCATATTTCTATCCATGTGTGTTCAATGCCCACACGTGGGAGGAAATGGATACCTTTCCTCCCTTGATATATAAATAGCTATTATTTGTATTCATGTATATCTTTTATAAACAGATATGTTTCTTGGGGTGATGAAGACAATCAATCAATCAATCAATAACTCAGTTTTTCTTATACAGACGCATGCCATATCGCGGAGAACTTAATCCAAGAGTTCATCAACAACCAGCCGGTGTTGGAGAGCGAATCCATCTGGGTGCCTTTTGCAACTGTCGGTATGATCATCGGCAGAAGTGGGGAGAGGATTTGCGAGATCAGGGGGCTTTCCGGGGCCAAAATCACCGTCAATGATGACGAAAAGGGGTTGACGGCCAAGAGACTAACAATCAAAGGTATTTTCAACGTTCCTCTCTTCCTTAATTTCTAACTTAGAATCAATTAGAGATTTCAGCAAGTACTAGGTGGGCTAAAAGAAATCACAATATTGGAAGATGCTCTTATTTGTATATGTAGAATACAAGTGAACAAGCCATGGAGCGATACACTCCCCAAGAAAGCGGAATAATCCAAGCCAAGCCATCCTCAATCTCGTGGACGATTTTTCGACCAAAATCATAATGAGCGACAAGGCTCATTTCCACCTCAGCGGGTACATTAACAAGCAGAACTATCGCTTCTAGGGCACTGAAAATCCACGAATGATGCACGAGGAGCCATTACACCCGCTCAAATTGACTGCATGGTGCGCTGTTTACTCTGGATGAGTCATCGGGCCATTTTTTTCGAGGTCGCCGCTGGTCAAACGACAACAGTGGGCGGTGCGCGCTATAGGGCCATGTTTATCGAGTTTTTTGTTGCAGCAAATGAACGAATTAGGACTGGAGGACATGTGGTTCCAACAGGACGAAGCAACGGCACACACTGCGCGAGCCACAACCGATATTCTGAAGGCGGCGTTCCCAGATCGCCTCATCTCTTGTTTTGACGATTTGCTCTGGCCCGCAAGATCGTCTGATTTAACCGTTTCAGACTTATTTTGTGGGGTTTTTTGAAGTCTTGTGTTTACGTGAACAAGCCTGAGACCCTGGAAGCCCTCAAGGACAACATTTGACACGAGTGCTGGAATCTGTCGCCCGAAGATCTCGCCTAAGTGATGAAAAATGCCATATAACGAGCCCGTATAGCAATCAATTAGCAATCGAAGCTTTTCATTTCGAAAAAAAAATGAGAGCCAAATAACATCGGATGACTTCTTTTGGCCCACCTTGTATAACTGCTCATGCAAAACAATGGTTTGACCACAATGAGTTATTTTTGAACTAATCGAAAACAGAGACATACCTATTTTCAAATTATCACCATGTCTCATTTCAAACGGCCCCCCTCTATATCTCAGCTATCAGTCGTGCGATCTTTACCAAATTTGTATCTGTATGAATAATCATCAATATGACCAGTTCTTCAAAAACAAACATAATTTTAGACAGTGCCGTGCATTTTTATTGAAATGAATAGGGGTCAGTTTTTTATTAAATCATATTAGGCATTTTTTCACAGGAAAACTGACCTCATAATATTGTTCCTCATGGTTTCAAACCCACATATGTGAATTTCCATAAGATGCCTATCAAGGGTTTCAGAAAAACAGGCACATCTAAACAGCATTTTTGCGAACGTAATAATTATTTACTCGGAAACGGTGAGTTCAACATAAAAAAGTATAACTCATTTTCTCTTTCAAATCATGATTTTCCACCTACCGGAGCCATTGAACGTTCCAAAATTCGTAGTTGATATGAAGTCACTATTTATTCGAGACTGAAAATGAAAAAAAATTAAGCCAATCCTGTTAATTCGGAATTAGGTGATTTTTTGCATATGGAGGTTCGATAACATGAGGAACAATAATATGAGGTTAGATTTCCTGTAAAAAAATGTCTAATATGATTTTATGAAAAATCGACCACTTTTTAGTTTAATAAAAACGCACGGCACTGTCCAAAATAATGTGCATCTCTGTAAAACTAATCATATTAATGGTTATTCATACCACACCAAATTTGGTTTTGGAATCGCATGACTAATAACCGGGATATAGGGGGGGGGGGGCGTTTAAAGTGAGACACGTTGTATATTGCACTGTCTCCCAGGTAGAATCGGTAACATTTTTTGGAGTGAACCTTGACCCATCTTTTACCTGGGCTGCACATTTCAGGATTATCTGTGGTAAATTGTCTTTCTTTTACAAAAAGCTGCTGCATGAATAAATAGATTTCATAATTTTTGTATTAAAAATATTTATGAATTAGGTGAATTCATTCTCATTTTTCTCTCGAAAAAGGCACCAAGGAGCAGATCAGCGTGGCCAGATCGCTCATCGAGGACATCGTCGAAAAATCGACGGCGAAACAGCAGACGATCGACGCCTCCCTGGCCAAGAGGGAGCCTCGGCTGCCCCCGAGGTCGCCCGAACATGTCAAGGGTGTCGGCAGCCCCAAGGCAGAGCGCCTGTCGCCGATCCTCGGGCAGAACGACGCCCCCTTCGAGGTTTACGTCTCCGCCATGGTGGACCCTTCCAGGTTAAATTATAGCACAGTATACACCCTTACGGAAAACAGTAATTTTTGTCAGCACTTTTCGTGCCCTAAAAATTGCAGTGCGAATGTCCACTCGTGCCTAGTATGCGCAGTTGCTCAGCTAGCAGGACAGGTGTTTTGTTTACACTTCTTTAATAATAATAATATTTATTTAATTCTTTGCTATAAACATTACATTGCATCTCATATAAATATGAATATATTTATCAACATTTACAGTGAAATAACATGAATAATCAGACAGATTCATATCTGGTATGAGATTATTCATGCGTTATTAAATTAAATAATAGTTATTGAAATAAACAACAGATTCAAAAATAATAATGATAAAACAAAAAGCTCATGAAAAGTACATCATGGCATGATGAAATAAATGAGTGAATGAGAAATCATTCACTCAAGTTTGATTTTCTCTTTGCAAGAGAATATGTTTCTTGACTTTAATTTTGAATTGAGTGATATTTGTGCATCTTTTCATATCATCAGGTAATTTATTAAACTTTGAGATAGCTCCGTGAGTGAACTTTTTTTGGCCAAGTGTAGAATTAGCAGCATCAAGATGAAACAAGTCATATTGTCTAGTATGATGTTCATGAATTCCTTACCAATATGAAGTTAGATTTGATAATATTTTGAGAGTATTTATCAGATGGTGCTCTTCCAAAGAAAATGTGTTTGTTTCTTCATCAAGTTGATTTGATGGGGTGTCATATCGAAGACGATACAGTACTTTTAATGCTTTTTTATATAGCACAGATATTTTGTTAAAATTATTCTTGGAACATGTACCCCAAATATTTATGAGGTCGTTCATTTTACTCAGGATGTGAGAGTATAGAACGGTATTTGCTATATCTGGGATGAGTTTTGGACATCTTCTTAGGGCACCAACTATGGAAGAAATTTTGTCTTTGAGTATGCCAATATGCTTCTCTCATGTCAACTTTTCATCAATCCAACTATAAAGGTATTTGGTAAAGGCAGTTTGTTTCAATCTTTCATTCTTTATTCTAATATTCAAATCAATATTTTGTTTATTTCTTTGATGAAAAATTATATATCGGGTCTTATTAGAATTAAGGGAAAGAAGATTTGAGTATAGCCATTCTTCCATTTTTTTCAAATCCTCATGTTGTTTTCTAAAATTACAGGGTTTTTGTTCTCAAATAAAAGTACCGTGTCATCTGCATATATGGCATAGTTTCCTATTACATTTACTTTGGAAATGTTTTGAATGTATAAAAGATACAGAATTGGGCCCAACACTGATCCTTGGGGAACTCCTTTGTTTATATATAGTATTTTAGATTCACAATTATTGATTTCAGTACTGATAGTCCTTTTTTCTAGATATGTTTTCAAGAGATTGTTTCCAATACAGCTGATGCCCATTGAATTAAGGTTTTTCAGGAGAATATTGTGGTCAACTGTATCAAATGCTTTTTTTTATTTATGCCTTTATGATTGCTTCATTCTGTGATAGGAACCACGTGTATCATGATCAATTTATTCTGTCTAGTATTGTTTTATGAACCACTTATTCCTGATTGCTGGTATAATTATTGTGCTTCATGAACTTTTTATGTGAGGTCACTGATTTCTCACAGCTTCTGGTGACCCGTTTAACTTTTTTTGAGTGCTATTGATATAACTGTTCATCGAGCTGTTTATCATTAGAAGGTAATGGCTGCCTACTGTTGTATTTGTAGCAAAAATAGTAGGACATATTGCAGTTTAATAGTTTCTTCAGATTTCCAACAAATGAGCCAAGGTAAGAAAAAGTGTATCCACAGACATCTAAGACCTGTTTGTTATCCATCAACATTATTTATTCATTATGATAGTATGAAGACAGTGTGGTATATAAACTCTGATGTTCAAATCTGATTTTCAATACGGGATACTTAGTGGTAAGTGCGTAGATAGGCTATTTATTTATTTGATGCCGGACCTGTTCAGATAAAATTCAGGGACTTCACAGCATACCTCAGTGATGACGAGCAAGTCGTCGTTGGCTTGTCATAGGCTCGTCCAAGCCAGAAACACGCAAGTCTGTGCGTGGTGGGTATGCGCACTGGTCTCTCAAAAAATAAAACTTGTATACACCAACATCAAACGTTCCGACACTAAGTGAAATTACTGTTTTCCATAATGATAATAATGATACTTATTTTCCATTAGACACAGATAACATGTTCAAGTGCTCAAGTCCATAACTCAAAGTGGAGTAAACTAGTAGTATGAGACAAACATGAAATCATTTCCAGAACGTTCAATTTCCTATAAGTAATTAGGGGAGACAACCTAGTCACTTTTTCAATTCAAGGAATTTTTACAATTATTGCGGATGACACAACGTTCCTTCCGCATGAAAAAAAAAATACTGATCATATGAAAGATGGTTAGGTTAGGTTCCATGTGACTGAGGCGAATACCGCCCCTCCACTGCGACCCCAGAGGGGTCTATTGTGGCTCACCCCTTGAGGTTATGAAAGATACAATATCTGGCGATTCGGATGTTGTGAAAATATGGTGTGATGCAAACTACTTGAGCTTTAACATAAAAAAAAACAAACTTACCTTCAGCTCTAAAATCGACAACTTGTACGTGAATGGACATGGGAACTTTATTGATAATAAATTAAAATTAGTTCTGTTTACTAAAAGTACATAATGTTTCGATACCATAGGTTTATTTCATTATCCTTTCTTGGAATTCTTGTAACATAAATTAGATCTATTGACATCTAGTGAATTTTTGACAAGGTATTAACTGATGGAATAAAAATCGAACTGACAACCCTGGTCCACGCAGAGAGTGAGTTGACAACAACTGTAATCTGCTGTTGTCAAATAAATTATTCACTAAATCCTATAGATTTCACGTGTAAATAGGACCGTGATATGAATATATGTCAGTTTCATTTTCTGACTTCAAAATGATCTCCTGATCTAAAATCCTTTTCAAGTTTGGCTTTTCTTTGATGCGAAGAAATATTTTATTTAGAACGGGGGGGGGGCTTATGCATTTTGCGTTGGGGCCAAAACATTCTAATTACGCCATTGAGGGGAACTTCATCATGAGCAGTGTAAGCAACACCGTTGTTATCAAAATGGTAACAACAACAGCACAACAATACAGCACAAATACACTTACATACTATGAATCATAAAATTCTTGTGAATTATCAAAACAATGTTCAATCAAACAATTCTTTAAAAAATTACTGAGTGTATTGAGGTTTGCTGTGTCTTTTAAAACCCTAGGGAGCTTGTTGAAAATAGTGAGACCTACCACTGATGGACGATTTAATGCTTTAATGATAATAATAATTATTGTTGTTCTGTTAAAATGCTTCCGAGGTTTCTGAAAAGATAACACAATTAATTCTGTTTTGTTTGTTCAGGTTTTGGGTGCAGATCGTGGGGCCCAAAGCGACCGAACTGGATTGCTTGGTTGAGGAGATGACAGAGTATTACGGTCGGGAGGAGAGTAGGGAGGGGCATTCGTTGGAGGACGTGAGGAAGGGAGATTTGGTCGCAGCCACGTTCCGATTCGATAGTAAATGGTATTTTTGTTTATTCAATAGTTTTTTTTTCTCATTTTTATTCATTTTTAAATACCATACATTTCAGCATACTTTATTAATACTAATGTACATTTTTTTTTAAACAAAAACATGATCAAAACAGTTGATAACTTGTCCATGATCATGTAATTTTTTTTTCTGCCACGACACAAAAGTCGTCCATTTTATCACCAAAATTAGCTCTTGAATTGACGTTTCTATTACTGACACAAAAATAGGTATGTTGCTAGGCAACAACATTGTTGTTGAACTTTAGCTCCTAGGAACTAAAAAATATGTTCTAGAGGTCATCAAGTGTTTATTCTTGATTGTTACGGTTGGCTATTTGGGTTGGGACGTATACCTGATTTGTTTCCGATTTCGGCAGATTTGGCATTCCATACCCATGCTGGAGATATAAATACACCTTATTATAGTTGAGTATTTTTGTTTTTATCAGGGAAGCCTTCAAGATTCACATACTTGTTTGATCTGTATTTCATTCTTCATTCTCAAACAACGATATTGTTTGCCTCCATTTGATAATCAAGCCAAACACAGTGGAGTATGGAGAGAAATGAATAATCGCTATCATAATTGTTGATATGCTCACTTACCGCGGTATTTGCCATTAGAGCACCTGGTCCATACACAAATATGTCATTCTGTGGTTGTATTTATATTGAAACTAGAATTCGAACATCCTTGAAAATTGAATAAACCTGCTGTTAATGCAGGTAGAATATTCCCACCACACGGATTTTTTGTTGCAGTCCATACATATAGCACGGCATTGGTGGTTACTTCACATATTTATTTGAGTTAATTGTTTCGGTTGCAGAAAAAATAGCATGTTTCATTCGGATCAAAAGTGACTTTGTTTGACAAGCTGATTTTGCGAAAGCAAAATTTGCGTGTCACTTTTGATCCTAATAAAACAATCTACTATTGTCTGCAACCGGCACAAAAGTCGTCCATTTCAATACCCAAATTAGCTCTTGAATTGACTTTTCTATTATTGACACAAACATAAGTATGTTGGTAGGCAACACTTTTAGTTCCTAGGGTGTAAAGTTGAACTTTTAAAAATTGATTTTATTCTAAATTGGTATTTGGGTGTGTTCGGGGTCGAAGATTTTGATTCGCTCGTCAAAATTAGTAAATTGGCGGATCCAATATGGCGGGCGAGTTTGGTAATTATGATCTGTTCCTATTCAAAATTGGCATCTGGGGGTTTTCGGAGTTGTTGATTAGGTTTCTTTCGACAAAATTAGGAATCTCAAAATGGTGGATCCAATATGGCGGACGAGTTTTTTTATTATGATGCGATTTTATTCCAAATTGGTATCTGGCGGTTTTCGGAGTCGGAGATTATGATTCTTTTGTCAAAATTTACAGCAAATTCAGAATGGCGGATCCAATATGGTGGACGAGTTTTATAATAATTATGTTCCTATTCTATTCGAAATTTTCATCTGATGGTTTTTGGGATCGGAGATTATGATTCCAGCGTCAAAATTAGTAAATTAAAGATGGCTGATCCAATATGGCGGACTAGTTTTTTAATTATGGTCCCATTCTATACAAGCGGAGCATCAATGTTTCAAATATAAAAAAATATACAGGGTATTCCATCAAAAACAAACAACTGGATTAATTCTGAAAATCTGACTACGCTACTGGATTCTACGATAAAAAATCACCAGCGACAGTTTTCACTTTTTCGATAAGTTGAAAGATAACTGAGATACAGGGGGTCCCAAAATGCAAGTAACTCAAAAACGAAGTGAGTTATGACAATTTTGTTTGTGGTATCGTGAGTTTTCACAAAAAAGTATCCAAAACGTTTCCGAAAATTGCAAATATTTTAAAATAAGTGAGATATCCAGTAAGGCCATCGAAAATGGGACAGCCTGCACATACAAAAATGAATACATAGGACATTGTTGAATGTTGACTATATAATCCCTAAAATTCAGATTTTATTGGACAACATAAATCACAGGTGATAAAATTACGGTCGTACATAAACATTGGTTACAGTTAACAATCAGCTAGATTTTATAGCAGCAAGATGTAAATAATTTGGATAAAGTTTCGTAATCAAGTTTGCAATCAAATTGATCAGGTGGTGAATCATTTATTGCTATTCTCGTATCACCAGTATAATGTTAAGTAATCAATCAATTTTTATTGTACTCATAACAAACCATACAATGATGAATCAAGCAAACTTAGAATCATTTTCACATTTTATTCAACTGGGACATCTTTTAGGCCTACATATAGGTCCATCATCAGCAAAACATTGAATTGTAGAAATAAATAAAATATTATCAGTAATTTTCTGCCAAGAAGTTGTATAAGATGATCTTTGGAAGAAGTCCATGGTAATTCAAAGTGGAGTGGAATAGTTCATAGAATTTCATAATGAAATTCATGTTTTTCAAACAAAAATTCTCAAGTGACCAAAAGAATTTTCGAAGAAAAAAAAAACATCGCATGATGAGTGCAAAATTACACATTACAATGGGCTTATATCACAAAAAAATGTTATTCCATAATTCGATAGAACTCACCCAAACTAGCTCAACACCGCAAACCGTTTATCGCTGTGAGCTCCCTACGTTTTATAAAAAATTATTGAAATCCCCGATTTTTCGGACCTCTGAAAACGAGGCGATGATGTGACGTCAAAACCCTAATACAGAAACAGGACTATTCCAGACAGAGATGAATGATACATGATTTCTGGTAGAGTGAATTAGCGCGAGATCACAGTTGAAAGAATTAATATATCAGTTGCCTCAGTCTCCGTTCGGCATTTGGTATTTTCTTTTAACTATGGCGAGATGATGTTTCTACGTCATAAGAGGGTCCGTTTTCAGATGGTACTATTATTTATGTCCAAAAATTCAACATTCCAGTAAATTTTTCGATCGAATTATGTCGTCAATCATTATTTATGTATGAAAGGATCATTACAAACATGGTTTGAGTCAAAAGTTCTACCAAGGTGTACACGCCCATTATCCTGTTCCAACACAAAATGAAATGAATAATAAAAAGAGAGAGATTGGGTCAGAGGCTTCTACACTCTGCCTTTTTATTTCAGGTATAGGGCTGAAGTGCTCAATATAATAGAAGAAGACTCTGTGAAACAAGCAGAGCTCTACTATGTCGATTATGGTGATACAGACAAGATGCCTCTCAGTGACCTCTATGAACTGCGAACGGATTTTCTAAGGCTACACTTTCAAGCTATCGAGTGTTTTCTAGCTAGAGTAGGTAAGTTGTTATCTTGAAGTAATATTCAGCGCAACTTGAAATTATCTCGTATTCTGCCTGAACTTAATCATTTTTGCCGCGAACAATCGTATCATTTGTACAAGGTAATGCTGTCAAATAATGACACATTGAAAACGTGCATTTTGCGTTTCGATTTGACAGCGTCAAAAGTTACTTTGCTGATCGGTTGTAAACAAAGTTTAATTTCAATTGATCATATTTATTAGGCATTTTGTATTGTGAGGTTGGCTGCAATAATGTCAAATATGATCAAGAACTGTTGAATTTGCTGATGGGGAAGTTTCCTTCAGATTAATTTTCATCAAATTAGTTTGACACTGATCAGGATTATGCTTCTACCACCTGACAATAGACGAGTGGACTAATTTTTTTGTATTCCTCAAATAGAATCATCACTCGAATACCTTCCAATTTCATATTTTTTAGTGATTTTTCGGTCGATTTTTAGATGCTAGAATCATCAATGATGCCACGGTAATTTTCGAACTGCTAGAAATCTACCGCCAGTAAAAACTGACGCCACGATTTCGTAAGTAGAGGCAGACCATAGCACAGTTTACCATGTGTTGAAATACTTTTCGACTAATCAGGAAATCAAATTACAAATATAATTCCATATAAAGTAGTTAACATTGAAGTCCCAATGCAGTCAATACATATACCGAATTTCTTAAAACTCAAATACAGTGTCCAAGCTAGATCTTGTCACCCACCTAATCTCCGATGTTAAAAAAATTGAAAATTGCTCGGACAGGTCGATTTCAATTTGGCAACGCACAAATTTTTCTGTAATTATCATATTTATCTCAAAGTTGAAACCTTGAAGCGCAATTTTTTTTCTGCAATTGCATACCCCGTTGGTCCCAGCACTGGGACCAAACGCCCCATAAGTAGAAACTTGTGCGGGGTTAGGTATACATACAAACACAAACATCCATGGCCTAACTAGGATTCGAACCTATGTCTCGGTGGGAGTCCCCATACGAACTCAGCGCCTTCACGCTCTCGACCACCGAGCCGCCGCAATGGGCATCAACTTTCGATTTCCAAATAGAACACCCTGTATTTCATTGCATCTTTAAATTCTCCCTGAAGAGCTGATTTCATCAATGCATCACACTTCAGGTCGAGCAAGAAAGATTTCAGATGTAGGGTGTTCAAAATCGAGATTTTTCAACTTTAGGATTTTTTGTATCGAAACTATACATTATCGGTCAAAACGGTTTTCTTGTACCTATCTTAACTTTTGATTCACTATCTACTGACATTTAATTGGAACAAGGGTGGTTCAAGATTCAGAATTCTGATCACCCTGTATTTGTTCCAATTAAATGTCAGTAGATAGAAAATCAAAAGTTAAGAAAAGGTAATGAAAGCCGTTTTGACCGATAATGGATCGTTTCGACACAAAAACATCGATTTTGAACACCCTATATCTCTGTAATCATTCCCACTAGACCCCAAGGGTGATAAATTGATGAAATCAGCTCTTCAGGGAGAATCTAATTATGTAATTAAATACAGGGTGTTTCATTTGAAAATCGAAAGTTGATGTCGGTAACGCTTCAAGGTTTTAGCTTTGGAATATAATTATTGCAAAAAATGTGTCCCCCGCAAAAAATGTGTCCCCCGCCGAATTTCAATTCTTTTAACGATTTCGGAGATAATAATGGGGGTGACAAATTTTAGCTAGGACACACTGTATATAAATGGAAACGGCAGAGTCCCAGTCGCGCTAGCAAAATCGCGTATTAGTTCTGTGTGAACATGACAGTTCAACAATGATGTCAGCAAAATGGTGAAGGAGCCGAAACTATTTCATTGAATTCCTATATGAAGTGGATTCTCAGCCATTGAGAAAATACAAAATACGTATTGAATAATTTTTCAATAACTTCACGGAAAAATAAAAAGCTCAATATAGGAAACTTCCCCATGATTGGAAAAAACAGCAAAAAAGTTTTCTTATTAGTAATTGACATTGACAAAAAATGCATCAGAGAAATGACACTCTCTAATTGCTGCCAAGTAATAGCACGAAATGCCTGATCCTTTCCAAGTAGAATATATTCAATCACAAGTTGAAAAACTGACGCACAGTCTAGTTACACGACCATGTATTCACTTCTAGATCCGGTCGGCGATTCTTGGTCCGAAGAAGCCGTCGATAAATTCGAAGAATGGACGCACGTGGCCCAATGGAAGAAACTCTCTGCCAAAATGAACGGATACAGGTGAGTTCAATACCTATGCGAAATTATTTTTTCTTCATGTGGTGTCAAAAGAAACACTAGGTGCTATTTAACCCTTTAGTTCCCAACCTCAGTAAAATTGATATGTCATCAAATTTGACACATCAACTAAGACCTATGAATTTTTCAAAATTTTTCCGTTCCGATCTCTGTGACCTAGAAGATCTCACCCTAGACTTCTAATGAAGCTTAGTATTTTCCACCTCAGCAGGCGTGTTATAAATCTGTTCTAGGTGATTCAGCCTTCGGCGGACTAATACATTACATGAGCAAAGTTTGTGTTCCGCGGTTTCGGTCGCGTTTGTGATGTGATCATCCTGTAGAGTTGACGGCTGTTGACAGGACGGTAACAGGGAGAGTTATTAAATGGTTTCGAATAGTAAATGTCTATCATTATATTATTCAATATAAAATACCTATAAACTATATCAAACCACTATAATAATACTAATACATGGTGTCAGGTTACTGTATTAGTATTATTATAGTGGTTTGATATAGTTTATAGGTATTTCATATTTAATAATACAATGATAGACATTTACTATTCGAAACCATTTAATAACTGTCCCTGTCATCGTCCTGTCAACAGCCGTCAACTCTACAGGATGATCACATCACATCTTCTTTTCTCTATGAATATATGAAAGATATTAAACTATAAACTAAAACATTTTACTTGAACAGTTCATTGCAAGACAAAATTCTTCAGGCTTATGGGTAGTTTATGTTTTCTTTTTGGTCTTCTATTATCTTCCTTTGCCTTTTTCTGCTCTAATATTTTTTCTCCGCTTTCTTTCTCCACCCTATGTAAATTTTCCTTATCGACTTCGTCACAGGTTTTTTGTAATGGGAATGGCTGAAGATGTATTCTGTTTCTTCTCAATGTTGTTCCGTTTTCCGTCTCCACTTCATATGATCTTGGTTCTTTACATTTTTTGGTGATTATTCCCTCTTTTTTTTCTGTGATGATCCATACTCTGTTTTCAGTTTCAAGCTCTTCCAAATCCCTTGTACGATGTCTTTTATCAAAATATTCCTTTTGTGATTGTTTTTCTTTCATCATATTCTCTATAATTGTTTCATGATCAGGAAGTTGTGGCTTCAACTTCTCATCATGCACAGGTAAGTTTTCTCTCAGTTGTCTTCCCATCAACAATTGTGCTGGAGAGGCTCCACAAGTTAAAGGTGTGTTTCGGTAGGCTAATAAACCTAGATAAGGGTCTTCACTTTTCTTCAGAATTCTCTTCAAAAGTTTGACAGCACTTTCTGCTTGGCCATTTGCCTGAGGAAAGCGTGGGCTGCTGGTAGTCCATTTAAACTTGTAATCCTTCGAAAATTGTCGGAATTCTAAGTTGTCAAATTGTCTGGCATTATCAGATCTCACACATTTAGTTATTCCATACCTGGAACATGTCTCCTCCAAGCACTGAATCACTGTTTTTTTTTCCTAATATTATTTAATTCAAACAGTTCAGGCCAACGACTGTAGTAATCTTGAATTACTAAGAAAGTTTTTCCATTCAGTTCCATAAGATCAGTTCCAATAGTTTTCCAAGGAAGTGAAGGCGTCTCTAGTGTCATCATTGGTTCAGTTGGTGGTTTGGAATTTTTCAAACAAGTTGCACATTTTTTTATATTTGTTTCTATATGGTTTTTGATGTTTGGCCACCATACTGTATCTTTAGCCCGCGATTGACAGCGTAATAGTCCAAAATGTCCTGCGTGAATGTCTCTGATTACCATTTTACGCCACTGTTCCGGAATTACAAGTCTATCTTCATAAGTCAACACATCATTTTGAATTGATAGTTCGTCCTTAAAAGTGGAATATGGCGAACACTCTGGAGGACACTGCTGTTTAGTAGGCCATCCATTGATAACATATGATTTCGTTGTTGCAAAGTCAGTATCTGCTAGACCAATCGTTATGAGGTGGTACCTCAGAGGGCAGTGTCCTGTATGAAACCCTGTGATGAGCTTTAGCTCTGGTTCACGGCCGGAGATTGATAACAATAATTCAACAAAAATTTGGAAAATGATTGCACGATCACCCTCCAGCGTGCGAGAGAAGACACGAGCGGACCTGGCAGCCTTCAAGAAGGAGGCCCTTCTCTCCAAAAAGTTTCACTGGTGTCATCACTGTATACTGCCAGAAATTCTCTTCCCGAAAATCCTTCAGGATGCTTCACTGTCTCGCACTTGAACACCTACACGTAATCACGTTCTTTTCGTTTCATTACTCCGCTAGTATCGCAGGATTCGTCATTTATCGCTGCTCCAACATGTTCACGGCTTAAGATTGATAACAATGATTCAACAAAGAATTGGAAACTGATTGAACGAAAGTTTACCTTCCTCTACGAGATCGATGAGCACGACATCGACGTAGCCGAGGAGGTGGTCAAGTCGGGCCTGGCAGTCTTCAAGAAGGAAGCCCTTCTCGCTAAAAAGTTTCAGTTGCTGTCATTATTCTATAGTGCCCGAAACTCTCTTCCGGAAAATCCTTCAGGGTGCTTCACTGTCTCGCACTTGTCGCCTGTCAGCAAGGTCACTGCCGATTCAACGTGAACACCTACATATAAACTGTGCTTTCCATCTCATTACTTCGCTAGTATCGCAGGATTCGTCATCTATCGCTGCTCCAACATGTTCACGGCCTAGCTTGTAGATTGTAGGTAGGTCGTATAGGTTGGGAGACCTTTCGATCTCTGCGACCTAGAAGATCTCACCCTAGACTTCTGATGAAGGAGGCGTCAGGTAAATCTGTACTAGGTCATTTTGATATCTCCAAGGCATTCGATCGAGTCTGGCACCACGGACTCCTCGCCAAGCTTCCATCTTATGGCTTGCCTCCCCAACTATGTTCTCTGCTAGCTAGTTTTCTCTCAAACAGGTCTCCCCATGTAGTGGTCGACGGAGTTTCATCTGACTCTCTTATCATAAATGCTGGTGTTCCGTAAGGATCAATTCTAGTACCAATACTATTTCTACTCCATATCAACGATTTGTTGGAAGCAACTTCATGTCCAGTACACAGCTTCGCGGATGATAGTACTCTCCATATCGCCTTCTCTTCCAGGGCTCCAATACCAGCCAGGCAAATCGGAAACGAACGAGGGAGAAATGTTGACAACATAAATATGGACTTGGCAACAATTCTCAAATGGGGATCCAATAACTTGGTAGATTTCAATGCAAATAAAACACTAGCATGCCTATTCTCTAGAAAAGCCGATCTCAGTGTGCCCAACATAAGCTTGTCAGGAGTAACCATACCTTTGAAGACATCCATTTCGATGCTTGGTATTACTATCAGCAATAACCTTTCTTGGGAAAATCACGTGAGATCAGTTGCTAAAAGTGCACCCCAAAAACTTGGTTTTCTGTTTCGGCCAGGAGCTATTTCTCTTCCAGTCAGCTGCTTATGATCTATAAAAAAAAAAATTTGTTCTATCCGTCATTCGGTTGCCCCCTTACGAGCAACCCTCAAAAGTCTTCGAAAGTCTTGTGCGAGCAAGGAATGACGGGGCCTTACCTTTTAACGTGTGATCCCAAACACTTTCTTGGGCCATCAGAAAAATTTCTGCAGTCGACGGGGATCGAACCCACGACCGGCAAGCGAATGCGAATTAGAATATAGACACTCTGTCCGCACGGCTACCTGGCCTAACCTAACCTGGCCATAAGGCACAGATCCGACCTGTCCTGGAATACTGTTCCCATATTTGGGGTGCAGCACCCAAACATACCCTAAAACTGTGGGATTCTGTCCAAAAAAGGGCAATTCGTCTCGTGAACACCGTAGAAAGTTGGCGATATGCTGCACATAGACACGTTCTTTCCATTTCATTACTTTGCTAGTATCGCAGGATTCGTCATCTATCGCTGCTCCAACACGGCCTAGCTTGTAGATTGTAGGTCGGTCGTGTAGGTTGGGGAGACCTCTCGATCTCTGCGACCTAGAAGATCTATTGTCCTCTTACCCTAGACTTCTAAGAAGCTTAGAATTTTCCACCTCAGCAGGCGTTAGATAAACCTGTTCTAGGTGATTCAGCCTTTGGCGGACTGA
Source organism: Phaedon cochleariae (assembly GCA_918026855.4). Classification (NCBI taxonomy): domain Eukaryota; kingdom Metazoa; phylum Arthropoda; class Insecta; order Coleoptera; family Chrysomelidae; genus Phaedon; species Phaedon cochleariae. The sequence continues at coordinate 7,887,684 of OU896707.1, read as the reverse complement.
TACATTACATCAAGGATATTACATAGCATTACATGAGCAAAGTTTGTGTTCCGCGGTTTCGGTCTGGCACCACGGACCCCTCGCCAAGCTTCCATCTTATGGCTTGTCTCCCCAGCTATGATCTCTGCTAGCTAATTTTCTTTCAAACAGGTCTCTCCATGTGGTGGTCGACGGAGTTTCATCTGACAATAATTCGACAAAAAATTGGAAAATGATTGAACGAACGTTTATCTTCCAGCGTGCGAGAGAAGACGCGAGCGAAGCGCGAGGGCTCCCCCGTGCCTGGGGTGGACCTCTACGAGATCGATGAGCACGACATCGACGTGGCCGAGGAGCTGGTCAAGTCGGGCCTGGCCGTCTTCAAGAAGGAGGCCCTTCTGGCCGGCGGCAGCAGGGCCACCAGTACGAGCAACCTCAGCGTGGCGAGCACGTAGGGGCGACGTCCGGCTGAACGGCTAGGCTGAAGATGTGCTCGTGTGAGTCCGAAACGTGTCTTCGATAGTAGGGTGATGGGCGAAACCACAAATTTAAAAAAAATAGTCATTTTCTGCAACCGACACAAAAGTCGTCCATTTTAATACCAAAATTGGCTCTTGAATTGACGTTCCTATTACTGACCCAAAAATCGGTATGTTGCTAGGCGACATATTTAGTTCCTAGGAGCTAAAGTTGAACTTTAGCTCCTAGGAACTAAAAAGGATAAACTAGATGTCATCAAGAATAAACAACATTGTTACGGTTGGTTATTTGGGTTGGGACGCATACCTGATTTGTTTCCGATTTCGGCAGATTTGGCATGTCATACCCATGCTGGAGAGATAAATACACCTTATTATAGTTGAGTATAGGAACTATAAACATCTCAGTTAAGTATTTTTGTTTTGATCAGGGAAGCCTTCAAGATTCACATACTTGCTTGTCAAGTCAAACACAGTGTAGTATGGAGAGGAATAAATAATCGCTATTATTATTGTTGATATGCTCACTAACCTAACATTTTCCAGGTCTTGTTCCTATACCTGCGCGGTATTTGCCATTAGGGCACCTGGTCCATACACAAATATGTCACTCTGTGGTTGTATTTATATTGAAACTACAATTCTCACATCCTTGAAGATTGAATAAACCTGCTGTTGATGCAGGAAGAATATTCTCACGGATTATTTGTTGCATTGCATACATATGGCATGGCATTGGTGGTTAATTCACATATTTATTTGAGTTAATTGTTTCGGTTGCAGAAAAAATAGCATGTTAATGCAAAATTCGCTTGTCAAAAAAAGTGTCACTTCTGATCCTAAACGAGAATATCATTGAATCAATTAATCACTATCGGCTACATTCAATGATACCATCATTCCTAATTTACTGCCATCGTTCAGGACAGACTGAAGACGACACCAGAGCCATGGCTCCTTCCTCTTGTTGTGCCTGTCAGTATTTTGAGTGGTGTGGACGGACTCGAAGTATTAGGCGCTGTTGCAAGATATAATCTGCAACTTTCCTAGAAAATTGATCCGTTTCATCAAGGAACGAATTCATTAGCAAAAAAATGACTGACAAGTTATGAATAACATATTATAATATAACGATAGTGAAAAATTATAGATACTATCGCAAAATATCATAATTTATCTTTATTAGTAATCAACTTCATTCAGCCATTGAGATATTTATGGGAATTATTCATAATACTTGACAAAGTAGGATTGGAGAACCTATTATATCTCATTGCTGTTATGATAGAGTTATTATGCATTCAAAGAACAATTTCCGGAAATCTAGACATATTGTTGATGTCGGCAACGTCGTACTGGCACAGGGAATCGTATTTTAACTGTGTGTGAATGTAGATTTTCAAAGTACTTCATAGGAATGGTGGAGGAGCCAAGTTCCTCTTATTTGTTTTTTTCTGAAGTGAAATTTGATCTTACGAAAACAAGAAAAAATACGTATATATTAATTTTTAACAAAGTTCACGGTGAGATAAGAACCTCAATATTGGAAACATCCCCATTGTTGCTGAGGAATTATCTGAGGGATAATCTGGAGATAGAAGTCATATAGCTTGTAATGTGTCAATGCTGCTAATAAAATATTGTTGTTTGTTGTAAATCTAGGTGACGAGGCAGGTTGGAATTGAAGAGTGGATAGTCTCTTTGAAGGTAGAATGTGATCACCGAAAAAGGACAATAGAAATTAATATTCCACAGATGCCTTTACAAGTGCCCTAAAGCTCAGTGAACATTTTTATGTACATAATTTGTGGCATCTTGTGGATAATTTCTTTGAATGGACATTAACACCTCTGGTTGTGTTGAATTTGCTGCAAAAATGGAATTGTTAGGTCTGTACATATTGAAATGATCTGTAAAAATATTTAGGAAATAAACTGATAATCCAATTAGGTATGACTTTTCAATTGTTATCCATATTATACAGGGTTCTCATTTGTGTTTTATTCATCCATCTCTAAGGACCAAATGAATTTACGCGCATGTCACTAATCTCACTTATGTATCACTGCCTTTCACAAATCAATGAAAAAGTGACTGCTATTATTAACCACCTACCCACAGACGGGTCCAAAATGGCGGGTGCGGGGATACATGGACAGCGCTTTAAGGTCGATTTGTCAGTCTCGGGAAGCATGCCTCGGTATTCCAAGCGGAAATACAAGCCATCCTGGTCGGCGTACAAGAAATGTCTCATCTCTATTTGTTCGGACAGCCAAGAGGCTCTGGGATCTCCGAGACTAATCTTAAGATTAACACTCCAATGCAAGCTGGCCCTCAACTCAATAGCTAGGACCAACAAAGTACACCTACTCTGGCTGCAAAAGGACATAACCTATAGTATGCATCCCCCAATGCGTCGGCTTAAAGGCTCTGGATGACATGCTATGGCAACAAATCCAGAGGTCTTGGGCAGAAGCATGGGGAATGAGACAGGCACAGTATACAGGAGGGAATGCTCTCTGTTGGTAGGAGTTAAAACCTATCCTATGCTTTACAGAAATAAAGTATCCAGTTCACAATGCACACCAATTCATTATATTCACAAACATTTCCATATGAATAAATTGAAATCTGCATAATGCTTGGGCAAGTGATGAAATGATTGGCAAAGTGCATTTTATCTTGCAGTTGTACCAAGAATAACCTTTTGTGCTTCTTGGGGTACTTGGTTCATAATTGGGACGCCACCAGTTACCAATTATATCTTCAACAACCCAGTCTTGTTTGACACCATCCAAACGACCCAGAGTCTCTGTGAGAAGTCTTTTCAGACCATCAACTTCATCCTCGCCAGGATTCAACTCACCCCCAGGAAGTTTGAAGAATGTTGTTCCCAACTGTAAAAGCAAGACATGGGGTAGTCCATGTTCATGTACAAACAGAATTTCTTCCACAATGCGTCTCATACCTATTTTCTCAAACTCATCACGCATTCTTTGAAACCTTGCTGGAACACTTGGATCTTTTTCAAATAGTGGTTCTTTTGTACCAAAATTATAATTTGTTAGATCCAGAGGTCTTGGGCAGAAGCATGGGGAATGAGGCAGGCACAGAGTATACAGGAGGGAATGCTCTCTGTTGGTAGGAATAAAAACCGGCCGCACTGCAGACACATGACCCTTATCGGTGTGGTTGAGGACTCATGTGTCAACTATGCGTGGAACATAACGGGATCTCATCCCACCTCCTCTGCGAATGACCCGCAGTGGCTCGCCAGAGAAGAAAATGCATATAGGCTCTGCATATTTGGAACCTGAGCAGCAAAATGAAACATCCCCCTGAGCAGCATACTGACCCTCTGTGGCGGAATAGAACTATTCAGTGAATGACCACGGACACATGGAATGAGCTAGGCTCATCCGCATCTCATCCCTTGATTTTTGCTAGTAGGCCGCGGGATCCCTAGAGCTGGGTCGCGAGCTCTGGTGCTGAGCTAGTACGAGTTCCGGCGCTGAACATGGGGACACTGAAACAGGGCCCACACGGAGACCCAAGTACCGAACTGGTAGCGGTATAGGGCACCGGGGGCTAGAGAAGGCCCTTCTGGAATGAGCCGGGGAGGGGAAATAGGAAAGGCTCATGAATTAATGGAAGGAAATCGCCGCCCCCCTCGTGACCGGTTTGTTAAAGGTGTGGGACGAAACCTGTATGATCTAAGGGGGTAACACAATGGATCCACCCAAGCGGTCTGAGTGAATTGAGAGTTTTGAGTTTCAAATCCAGTAAAATGTGATGAATATTGCGAATGTTATCTAAAATAAAGATGCACCTGGCAATACTAATATTTTCTTGTAATTCACATTGTTACCTAGAGAGACATGAATGTGACATCCCAGGGATGTTTGTGTTTACTGGGACCTAACCGGTCGTTGTTCATAGACGACAAACAAGCCAATGTAGTAAGAGTGAGTAATGATTATGTACAAGATGCATCTCCTGAAATGTATCAATAAGAAAGCTAGTGGGATGAGTACAATTTTTAATGACAACAGAATTTTATATTCAGGTTTTCTTAGTTGTTGGGAATTTGATGTAAAATACGAAAATTTGAAAAATTATATAGGATGTCATTTGAGAAATGAAGGTAGGAATTACTCCCTATAGTAAACCCGGAAATGAAACTCATCATATGAATACCTAATACCTATGTCTAAAAAATTAACAGAAGTTCAAATATCTCCTCACATGATTAATAATTCCAATGGACATTTTCAAATGAAAGTCTGAAAAAGGTGATTAAATCTAAAACATTGATGATCGTTTTTTTTTCAATTACAAATCTTCATATTTTACTTGATGGTTAGAATAAATGAACATCAATTCAGAAAAATTGTTTATTTTTCCAATATAATTGAATGAGGAATATTTGAGGCAATAACCATAAATGTTTATTACATGGACTTCTAGAAAACAATTCAGTTCAATTAATTTATTGTACAAAAATCCTAAAATAATACATTATCTTCAATTGTTGATATACCTATAGGTTTATTAGTTCCATGTAAAACATGTAGAGTAATAATAAAGAAACAAACATTTTTTATAAAAAAAAATATGTTGAAATCATCAGTGATGAAAAAATTGTGGGAACAATGCTTCATCTTTATTTTTATTTGATATTTTAGAATAATAATCATTATCATCCCAGGGTAATACCAAAACTTATCCATGATTTTGTTTGCATGTAGCATTGATGGTTTCCATCAGTAATACCACATAATACCAATTGGCTCTTCAATCCTTCATTTAATTGAATCAAATATGTCACAAAAAAGGTAAAAAATATCCAGATCCGAGGCTACCATTCCTAAACAGTTTATTTTACTTCAGTAACTCATAGTTTTGCAAAATATCCATACTTTGAATCACAATCAACACATTCAGCAAATATTTTAATCAATTAATGTAAAGGATACATAAAAATGAAAGTAGCAATGGTAACCCTATGCTTTACAGAAATAAAGTATCCAGTTCACAATGCACACCAACTTATTATATTCACAAACATTTTACATATAAATAAATTGAAATCTGCATAATGCTTGGGCAAGTGATGAAATGATTGGCCCATATCCCTGTGCATTGTCATACAATTCAAATAAAGGTGCTGCAACCAACTTATAATTCTTGGGAACAGCAAATAGTGCTTTTTCTTGAAGTTGTACCAAGAACAATCTTTTGTGCTCCTTGGGCTTTGTAATGTGTGATGGAATGTATGGGTACTGGGGTGGTTCAAAATTGGGACGCCACCAGTTACCAATTATATCTTCAACAACCCAGTCTTGTTTGACACCATCCAGACGACCCAGAGTCTCTGTGAGAAGTCTTTTCAGACCATCAACTTCATCCTCACCAGGATTCAACTCACCCCCAGGCAATTTGAAGAATGTTGTTCCCAACTGTAAGAGCAAGACATGGGGTAGTCCATGTTCATGTACCAACAGAATTCCTTCCACACTGCGTCTCATACCTATTTTCTCAAACTCGTCACGCATTCTTTGAAACCTTGCAGGAACACTTGGATCTTTTTCAAATAGAGGTTCTTTTGTACCAAAAATATAATTTGTTAGAGGATACAAGTTGATTATTCGATTTAGAGCTGCTGATGGATATATTGGAGTAGCAGGTGCTGGAGTTGCTGGTACTGAATTTTGACTATTTCTCCTTGGCCAACCAGTGCCAGTACCAGGACCGGCGGCTGCTGCAGTCAGAGTCATGCTGTTTTGTTGTTCCCGTTTCACTTGCGAGGAAGTCATAGCCATGTTTATGGTTATTATATTGCTCACACAAAACACTCGAGTTGTATTAGTCAAATGTAGCTTGAAAAGGGGAATTTAGGATTAAAGTAAGATTAATTTCCAACTACTCATTGAAAAAATACGAAAAGCTTGCTGCAAAATTGCAAAACTGCAAAACGAAAACAATGAAATTTCTAACCACAATACCACAAAATACAAATCAGAGCTGACAAATGACAGTGACAACGAAACTTCGACAAGTGACAAAACGTCAAAAGGTGGATGCTTTCCAAGATGCTTTCAAAGGTCCCGGCTTCGATCATACAGAAAAGGGTCGGGTTCGATTCCCGTTAGATTCCCGTACTTCAACCTGTAACCTTCCTGTAACGTAACCTGTACTTCACCGTACTTCACCATTAATACGTATATGACTTCACCTCACCAATACTTCACCTATCTTTTTTTTATGCATTCACCGTTGGGGGATGGGGGATCTCAGTTGGGGGTTACGAAGCTACGAAAGCACACTTCTTTTTTTGAAGAGTCATAATAATTACTTTTTTCTCATTATAATGACTTATTTTTCATTATAATGGTTTATTTCTCGTTATAGTAACTTTTTCCCATTATAATAAATTGTTTTTCATATTAATGAGTTTTTCTCATTATAATGACTTTTTTCCCATTATAATGGCTTCTTTCTCGTTATAATGACTTTTTTCTTATTATAATGAGTTTTCAGAATATTGACTTTTTTCTCACTATGATGACTTTGTTCTCATTATATTGACTTTTCTTCCCATTTTGATGATTTTTTTCATTATATGGAAAAAGTCATTATCGAATCAAATATTCATTTCCATAAATAATATGATAAGATCTCTCACTGGGGAATACTTTGTATGAATCCATAATTATCTCTTTATAAGTATTCTTACTTATCTCAGACGAATATCCTCAGACGAATAAAAGAAATAGACCCGCCAACCCTACCTTCAATGCATTATATTGTTTGTAACAGAGATATGGCTATCTCTGTTGAGGCTAGAAAAACTCAGACTTACTTATCAATTATCATAACCTCAGATTATAACAACAAAAGCCTTCCAAGAGCCAAATCCAGTGCCCCATCAAAGCCCCATCAAAAGCCTCAAGTACTCTGTGAGCTACCTCAGTGAGTCAGTTTGTGTGGTATTACGTCATAGTTAGGAATACACTTCGAGGAAAATTGACTGGTTTACTTACTGTTGACCCGGTTTGCATGATTAACTCATAACTCCGAGGAAAAATGGCTTTTTTTCTGTGACGGGAAAAAAGTTTGGCATTTCATCTCTGTTGGCAGGTTATAAAATGTCACTTTTCATAAATTACTTTTTTCCCGTGGGAAAAAAGTGAGTACTTCTTTCCCGGATATATATCACATATATATACTCTGTTATTGGCTTTTGTTGTGCTATAGTTCCGAAAAATGAGTCAATAATACCGTCTCCGAGAAAGAACTGCAAGTCCTGTTATCTTCCATTCGACTTCGCGGTTTCGTATATTACTAAACAACTACTGAATTCGCAATTTTTTGAAATCAAATCACAGAATTGAACTGACAGAAGTGACATCAGATATTTGATTACTTCAAAAGAATGATAAAGATGCCTATAAAACGCAGGTGTCCCTACTGTTAAAAACTTGAAATTTCACGTCGATAATTTTCAGATTTCGAAATAATGTAATATCTTCTCAATATTGATTCGTCCTTCCTTCTGTCACAGAAAAAAATAGTGTATTATACACGGGAAAAATATTAGATTTTAGCTCACGGTTTTTTGTCTCCCTCCGCTACGCGTCGGGAGACAACACAACCTGGAGCTAAAATCTACTACTTTTTTCCCTTGTATAATAAATAACTATTTGTCTATTCTTAAACCAATTTCTAAACTATATGAACTTTGTGAACCAGTTTTACGGAATACAAAGTATGCACTCAGTGCGAGCCAGTTTTACCAATGGAACTCGCTATGATCGTCTAGATATTTAGTCGTCATTGCTTGGCCATGGCACAGTAGAGAGCTTGTTCAGCTTCAGCAAAACGAACAGACCTCTGTTTTTCTGTTTTTATGGTTTTATTATTATCATTTTTGTAAGTGCATTGTCAAGAAATTACAATAATCAAATAATGTTGTTATCATTTGAGTCATTCATTACTTTGTGAATCCCATATTTTCCTTCGAAGTACCAAGAAAGTTGCTCTTGTTCAAATTGTAAAACAATTCAAACTTGTGTCCAGCCGTCCAGCTCAGGTCCCTTCATAAAAGCAATCACAATGGCTGCTAATAACACCAGCATGGAATCCAATTTCGTTTCTATGAAGACAGTTGTGGAATTCTTGAACGTTCAAGATCAATATTGTTTCAATGAAGATTTGCATTGTACATACAAATTCAATGATTATTCCCCTCAAGAAGGAGACAGACTGGCTATCTTCAAATTGGGGTGGAATTTTGTCAAAGATTATGTAGTCTTTGAGTGGGTACCCGTCGAATCTGTTGGAGAAGATATTCATTTGGTGGTGTTCAACAAGCATATTCTTCCTAAAAATAATGTTGATATCTATCAGATATGCTACCTCAGTGGAGAAAATGAATTGTATGGAGCAAGCTCACTATTTCAGTTTTCTTCTCAGAAAGCTGCTGTCACAACTACAACTAGTGATGCACCACCTCCTCCTACATTAGCTCATGATGTGAAGCCTAAACCAATTCCTAGAATCAATGAAGATTCAGAAGTTATAAAGGATCTTAAAGAAGAAAATCTCATGCTGCGTACTACATTAAAGTTTGTAGTTTCTCAGAAGAATGAGCAAACAAAAAACTATGATGAAGATATAACTGAGCTACGCCAGATTACAGACAGTCTCAAGGCATCTTTAGATCTCCAACAGAAAGAAATCAACATGTTGAAAACAAAAATAATGGAAGGGGGTGAAGAGTACAAGAAGTTGTACATTGAAAAGTGCAAGATTGAGAAGAAATATGAACAGTTGAAAAGCAAGAAGGATGAAAAATCAAAAACTGATCTGAGTGACAAACTAGCCACTGTTGATTTGCTTGATTTCAATATTGATGAACTGAGATCTATGCCTCCATTCCCCTGCTTCAACTCACCTGGCACCTTAAGACTGGATTGTGTACACCCCAATGTTAAATAAATGATGATATAATAATATATTAGACTATAGTTGTCAGTGATATGAAATTGTTCTCTGCTTAACAATCATTAATATGTATATTTTTCAACTAGGACCTGATGCTTTCCAAATTTATTTCTACCTACCTCACAGGTTTCCAATATCAAACAGAAATTTTCAATCATCTCCAATTATTACTTATCACACTGGAAAATATATTATATTCCTATAAAAACCAGCCATCATAGTAATATCTGAATAGTCATCACAATGGTTACTGGTTATTCTGTATATTATGGAATTATAAATGTGTCAGGTACTGTATCTTAACTTTTAAATTATTATACTTGTGCTATGTAAAATGTGAATAGAGCTATTACTATATTTTCTATTGATGAAAAGTCAATTGTTAATTATTTTACTTTTATTGTGAATTGAGATTAAATATTTTCCTTGTTATTCTGCAATCTTAATTATATCATAAGATATTTTGAATTTCAAGTTCCCTTCAAAGTTTAAAACTGATAATTTCAGCATAGGAAAACAGAATTTCATTGTTATATTATGATTTCATGGATAATAATAACTATAAACATGGATTCACCTGAAAATATGTCCTTCCAGGGGCGTCCGCAAAAATAATCTCAGGGAGGGGCAAGTCACAATGAATAATGTACAATATTCACTACATATCGAAAAAACAGTTTTTGCACGACTGAACTGAACTGAAGCAGGAATACAAGGATACAGGGTATACAGAGTAGGCACTCTCTAGGAAAAAAAAATTTTCCGAGATTTTTCTGCTAATAAATCTACCACTATGTTTGCAGCAGCTTCATCTCAAGCTTCTTCAATAGTTTTTCCACACATTCCTGCAATATTTATTGAAAAAACTTTGGAAAGCAATCAAGAAAATATGCTACCACACTTTTTCAATGTTCACAAAAAGCAATAATATGGCTATATACTCTTCTTTATCGGTAGTCAGGATAATCAAATAACTTGATTTTGTGATTATTGTGTTCAGATTTTCATTTTGACAATAATTGAGTTTATCATAAGATTCTTTCAATTAAAATCGTCGAGTCGTGCAAAAAATGGTATATAAACCTCGGAAGTGAGTTATTTCTTTCCTCAGTGCATTGTAGCACCCTCTGGCTACAAAACCACCTCTGAAAAAATCATGCACATTACTCTCTCGATAAATAATCTACTAAGAGAATCAATTGAATTGACACCACATAGGTATTCTGTTTACAGCATTCTTTGTTTATACATCCATGATTACAATAAAAAATTGCACGTGATAATAATCTTGTTCAAACAAAAATGGCATATGCCATTATTCTTATAGAAACTTGAGCAAATTTATCAATAACTTCGTTGATAAAATTAACTCTATATCTATCTATAAGATGTCATGAATACCAATTAAACAAAGTCTCAGAAAGTCACTATAATAAGCGCTAATCAGAATAGGAATTGAATAATGCAAATGTATCTTGTTTATAAAGAATGTGAGTACAGACCAGGCGCTAGGGGGGGGGGGGAACGCCCCCCCTTGCCTCCCCCTCCGGACGACCCTGTCCTTCAATAGGGAAAATTGTTCAATGAAAACAATATCAAGTTATACAGCTTTAATTTAAATCATAAGGTTATAAGTCCCTATTCCAAAAGTCCTATCAATAAAAAAACTATCAACACAAATACTTATACAATAATCTAAACCTAAAAATGTTTCATCCTGCAAATTTTATAAAAAAGATAAGAAATGCTGGAATTTGAATATATTCAAAAAAATGAATCTAACACACATTCAATAAATGAATAAGAACATAATCTGCAACAAAGATGTCTGAGCTGCCAAATCTAGTCAAAAAAATAAACTACAGCTGGCAACATGTCTGATTCTTAACTGATATTTGAAAAACATATCAACAACTATGTTCTCTACCTGGCAGGACAATTTTTTTTTATGAAAATGAACACTGACACCTACAATAAGTGAATACATGTAATTGTGAGAGAAAACTTATGCTCGTTCACCACGAATTCGGCGGGCCAATTGAATGTCTTTAGGCATGATGGTGACTCTCTTGGCATGGATGGCGCACAAGTTGGTGTCTTCAAACAGACCTACCAAGTAGGCTTCACTGGCTTCCTATAAAGGAGTGGTCACAAAATTATCACCCACCTTAACCATCTTAACTTACTAATAGGTAAACTTGACCCAATTAAAAGATAAATACCTGTAAAGCTCCTATGGCGGCTGACTGGAATCGAAGATCTGTCTTGAAGTCTTGGGCGATTTCTCTGACTAATCGTTGGAAAGGCAGTTTTCTGATCAACAATTCAGTGGATTTCTGGTATCTTCTGATTTCCCTGAGAGCTACTGTACCAGGACGGTAACGATGGGGCTTCTTGACTCCTCCAGTGGATGGTGCCGATTTTCTCGCAGCTTTTGTGGCAAGCTGTTTGCGAGGGGCTTTTCCTCCTGTCGATTTACGGGCAGTCTGCTTTGTACGCGCCATTTTGTGTTAGCTGAAAAAAAAAACAATGTCACTTTCGCGCCAAAACGGATTGATAGCCAAACAAGTCCTATTTAAAACAATAAATTGTCTGCATTATACCAATAAATTATACCTTGTGGGTAAGGTATCTATGAACGTTTCAGACGATGAAAACGAAACTAAAGGAATAAAGATAAAATATTTTTACGAATAACAACATGGCGGATATTCCATCCCGCACAACAAATGATAGTGAAAGTGTGACCGACTTGACAAAAACAAGAAAAGCGAGAGAAAATCTTTCTTGAAACATCATCCTAATAACTAAAATTGATTAATTGACAAGTTAACTACAAAATCACCGAATTATGTTCGTTTCTCACCTTTAAATTACTAAATTCAGCTTCTAATACAAATCGTCCAGAAAGTTAAGAGAACCACACCAAAGACTGGACAAGGGACAAAGTGAAAAGTGACGCTTAGGCAACTGATTTGATTGGCCACTTGTTTAATGGAAGGGATAACACTGTGATACTATTGGACGTAATAAGAAGACTTATGATTGGTGGGATAGGAGGGCCCCAATAATTTGAAAATATGGGAATACTTCTTTCTCGATTATTAGGACATAGGACATAGGGCCGAGGCAAAGGCAGAGTCTTGAATTATCACAGAATATTCTCATCCAGGATGGAACATTGAAAAATGCCAACAAACTACTTTGGAATGGTGTTTACTGATTCAAGTATCGACCAATGAGAATCGCTGATCATGGAGTAGAGTTTTTAGAGCATGAAAGTCGATGAAAAAAGTTGCTGGCAGGATGAATTCGTTTTGCCCTAACATTCGTGCTGACTAGGTGACTTTAACTAGAGTCACTGGATGTTATTAGTTTTATAAGAGTTCGGACACAGAAATGACAACGGTTAGGGTTTTTGAATTTTTAGATTTATTAAGTTACACACCTTGCATTGTGACAAGAGCACCATAGTCGTCCCGCGCTTTTTCATTCAAAATTGTTTGAATTTGACAATATATTTTATAAACGTCAGAAATTGAAATAAAATTCCATAATCATACATTCGAGATAAAAGCACCTATGGAAATCACTTGCTGTGTAATGAATTATGCCAATTCTGATAAAAATGGATATCATTTATTCAATTTTCCGAAACAAATATCAACCATTCGCTTATGGAAGGAAGATATGAAATGGCCTGGGTGCAAAATCAATTTGAAAACGAGCAAAATTTGTGAGGTACTCATTAAAATCAAACTATATTTTAGGCCCATTTTCAAACAGAAGATTTCAAAATCTGTTTGAGAGAATCTGCTGTTCCATCAATAATTTACGAATCAGTCGATTTCGAGAACAAAATTCCATTATTATCATCACACATCACACAAAATACAAAACAAAAAGATCATAGAAGAAGAGGAAATGATCGCAAAATTACATAATGAAATTGAGTATTTGAAAACGAAACTAAGAAAAGCAAGTAAACTACGAAGTGATATATTATTGAATGGTGTTTTTGGTGTCTACCAGATTTAAAATTTAACAGTGAAAAGTAAATAGTTATTTATGTATCAAGGGAATTATTAGAAGGGCCTTAATTACGCTGGAGGTTATCGTTTTGAAGATATTTTCTATATCGATCCATGTTACTTAGCTCCTAGGGCGCTAAGTGAAGTTGCTGAAAACTTTACTAAACCAAGTATATGGTAGGTCTCGTCAAAATAATTTGTTCTCTGTATTTCAACACCCTGTATCTCCGAAATGAAGCATTTCCGCACACAAGCTTGAATAGACTTTATTTCTTATAATTGTCTCAGGAATACTTCACTTGAAAGTACTTATGTTACTTCCTGTATATTGAGAATACCTATCTTTGATTTAATATAAATAACTTCATGTTTTATACTAATCACTGGAGTACAGTTTCATGTGTATATTTTCTAATATTAAAATGTTGTTACATGCATTCTTTTCATTTGTATAACAGTTGTTCTGCTAGAAGTGTATCACTATAAATTGAAGTGTGTTTGTACCCTATACCCATTGTCCATCTACGGCTATGATTGATTTGACAGAAAATCTAACCTCTAAAATCGTATCTGACAATCAGGCGCTACTAGGGAAATTGAAAAGACAAAGAGCAGAATATATGTCTTATTCTTTTATTCACTTAAACCATTGTATTATAGAAAATAGAAAAGGACAAAAGTTCAGCTGTGTCCGAACTCTTATCAAACTAATACCATCCAGTGACTCTAATTTTAACTTTATAAACACTGGCGTCTACATATAGGACGCATAAAGTATAGCGAGTGAGCCGTGCGGAAGCAAAAGTGTACAGAAAACCTCCTGATCCTGAAAAAAAAACATCACTGAATTAGCAAATCATTATCGGCCTCGCCAGTAAATCCACGGTATTTTTTTCAGTTAATAAGTCCAGAAAAAAAAGTAGGTGGTTCAGAGGATTCGAACCCGCGCGACCTTCAATCCATAAGCAAATATACGTTGCTCTCTTGGCCAATTGGCAGCAGAAATTTTGATAAATTGAAAAATAGTTATTTATTCACCAAGGAAGTGAAGAATATCATTATTACCAAGGGACCAAGACTCCAAGATATCCCGAGACTTCAGCCGAGGAAGAATAATATTCTTCACTACCAAGGTTTGCATTGAATATCTTTCACCACTAGCGATATATTTCTATCATTTTAGTTCTGTAAACCGAAATATGGACCTATTGTCAGTTGTCACTATAGAAGTACTTATTTTCAATAATTGGTCTTGACTAGTCATGACCATGACAGCATATGACAAGTTGATATTGATAAATACCTACTAGATTCGAGTGCCACTCCTGCGACTATCTGATTAGAACAGTGCGTTCGGGTTCATTACAACAGAGGAGGCTATGTCTTTATTTACTGGTAGTTCATAAGATAACGAAAACTACCTTGGTAGTAAAAACACACTTTACGCCTCGTGAAGGAGTAAATAATGATAGGTTCACATTCCCCGTTAACCCTGGGAAATAACGTCACGGTTAAACGCAATGAAATGGGATTTTCAGCTCAAAACATGACGGGTAATGCGAATGAAATACCCCTTTCATGCGTACCAACAAATGAAAAAATCGTGTGTATAGCAAATATTTGTACATAACAAAGTGATACAATCACCACGCGCCAATATTGCATGCGTCCTGTCTCTAGACTTTAGTATATGGGCGTGTTTTTCATTCCATCGAAGAAAGTGCGCACTGATAGATGCGGTTTTTTGTCGTGACGTCACCAATTGTTCTGTTGGAATTTATGCTGGAAGGATTGAACAATGGTTTATACAACACATTGATGGAAACACGGATTTTGTTGTGTGTCAGTCATCATGGATCTTGAGAATCAGAAGAGGCTAATTCGATTTTATTGATTAACACTCTATCTTCTAAAATCTCTGAAGAATCTCAAAAATCCTTAATATTAATTGTTTTCCATCAAATCAAAACAAAAAACAACACTAAAATGTGTCAACTGTCATGTCAATCTCCTCCAAACTGCTGGATTCTCGAAAAGCGATTTAAAAGTGCGCATTTTATTACAACAGTTTGATGGATGTCCATCAACATTCCAGCGGAATTTTGCAACAGTTTGATGGTTTCTTCGATTCATGCGCATGATAAAATGTTGGAATGAAAAACGCACCCTATATCTCACGAGTTGAAGTCCTATGTAGACAGACGTCTAGCAACACGCTTTCCACGTTGCTTTGAGACTCCCGAAGAATTTCACACACGGTCACGGGGAGTGTATAATCTCTGCGGTCACCAAGCGGTCAACGTTATGAGCATGCGGAAGTCTCAAAGCAAAGTGGATTCCGTCGTGTCGCTAGCCGCTTTACTATGTATTGTTTTCGTCACTCTAGTGTTTTCCAATGAAAGCACAGTATAGCTATCAATGAACTCAGTTGTATTGAGTTCATTGATAGCTATACGCCAACAATCCAAAACGCCAAATATTGATAAATGAATGAAATCATAACTGGTGGGGATTATATTAAAAAAGCTCCCAGCTCCCTCGAAGTCCCCGAAACATACTATCCATGCCATACCACCACAAAAAACATCTTCAAATGAACGGGCCTATAACCTCCGTCGAACTGCAGACTGCTAAAAGTGCTAACGCAAAAAAAAACTATGCGATCAGCAATCAAATCAGCAATAGTTAATAGTTCCTAATATTCTCTGTCACTGTCTACACTGCTATAACATGCATGAGGTAAAAACGAATTCTTGCTGAAAGTTTCTTGCAGTTTCCATCCACCACCTATTTGTGTGGTACTCTTTCTCTTCACACTTTCTCCGCTTTCTCTCAAAACGGTTTTGTTTGGTTTTGTGCTTGTTGCGGGAACCTCTCATTTCACCATTTTGCATTGAGTTATTTGCTTAGGAGCGGAGCAGTGCAGTCACGTCAGAGTCACGTACAGTGTCAGGTCAGTGAACAATTTGAATCAAACTTTACATCAGTTCCCGCCAAAATTTAGGCACTATCTGGATCTGTGTGAAACTGTGAATAAATTAGGTGAATAAATACCCAAGTGAAAAGAAATACGGTAATAACAGCGTGCAGAGCTGGGCGAAAACTAATATTGCACAAAACTTCGAGGTCGTATTTTTTGGGTGAAAATAAGAAAAAAGATCTTATAAACATATGTCCGAAAACGATTCATTTCCGAGAATCTGAGATACATCAGGGTGCTCATTTTTCTGTGACGGGAAAACGTTCGAACGTTCATCTCTGTTGTCAGGTTATGAAATTTCACTTTTCATAAATAATACTTTTTTCCCGAATATATATCACATATATAAACAGTGCTAATGGCTTATTTTTTCCTGCTCTATAGTTCCGAAAAATGAGCCAATAACACCGTCTCCAAGAAAGAACTGCAAGTCCTTTTATATATATAATATATCTTCCATTCGACAGAGAAAGAAGTTATGATATTGCGAAGTCACACCATACATCTCTGTCACACCCATATTGAGCATATGGAAACTTCGAACGCAAATATCGTTTGAAATAACCCTATCAAACCTGGTATCGTTGAATTCGTCATTCGTCATGATAATCCCTAACCGATTATGGAATACAATACTGGTTGTTCCATTCAAAGTTGGGGTCGTTTCCGGTGAAACTGGAAGTTATAGAGATAAATACCCACCAATTTTCAAAACCCTATCTAGGATATAATTCAAAAGTTACAATCCTGATGGCTGTTTTTTGTGCACTTCTCTGTATATCAATGCGTATTGAGAATCTGCCATCACATTTTAATTATTTATCTACTCCTATTAAATTATATATCAATGATTCAACTGCCTTTGTACAATTAATAGTATCTGTAAACAAACAGCGTGAGTTATAATAACTCTCGCTACTATAACTCACTATATTACTTACATCGGAATTTTTTAATATAACTATGAACAATTTTGAGCTATTTTGTAAAAAAATTTACTGATACATTGATGAAATCAGCTCACAAAGGAGAATGCGAAAATGCAATGAAATACAGGGTGTCCCATAGGAAAAAGTATAACTTTGACACGCCACGCATTTCTGAGTCACCCTGTATGAAGCGAAATAATTTGTAAATGTGCTGCTCATGATCCTAGATCATCTCTGGAACTTTTGTCTATCTATCTCAAACTGTAAAGCCGTTATCTCACTTTCCCTAATAACACAAAAACATCCGTAAGACGTCGTAGAAACATCCATATGGGATGATAGGAACATCTCTGGAAAATCCCTATTTTCCTTGGGACATTCTTGGGATGTTGCTGGCAACATCCGTGTCAGCATTTGCGATGTCTCATAAACATCCCATCAGAATGTTTGTGGGATGATACGGGATGTACCAGAGACATTCAAGGTACTTGATATGGAACATCTTGAAGAAACTTTTAGGATGTTTTTTATTTGATGACAGTGATGGATGACACGGTATGATTTATTTTCATTCTGAAATCCTGAGAATGGCCGACCTATTTGCAGATATAAGGTAAGAATCCGAATCCGAAAATATATAAGTTCGGTGCAGTGCAATAACCAATGGAAGATTATAACAGTTGTTTGAGGCTCATATTTGTTGGCGCTCGGCCGACGGCTGTTAGTAACTCTTAAGCAACGTAGTTGTACCGCCATCTATCGGCTGGTATAACAAATAAATTCAGCAATGAATATGCTAAAGAGATATATTTAAATTTTGTCGCTTATTACATGGTTCATGAAGTTAAGCAGGTACTTTGGTAATCTTATTGAGGAATAGTTAGTATAATTATTTCAATTTGTTATCGATGAAATTAGCCGACTTTGGTATAGGTATAAGTATATGAGTACGAATACAGTTTTGATTTCCGTTTTTTACCAACTTTCCAATATTTCAAATGTCACAATTGTTTGAACTGTTCAATCATGTCAATCATTATTAGCAAATATGGAACCATGATATTGTTTATAAAAAAAAAAGATCAAATGGGATGTTTCTAGAACATCCAATGAAAACATCTGATGGATGTCCCAAGCTGGGATATCGTACCTAAGTCTGAAACATTGGGACATTTGTAGGACCTTAGCGGGATGTACTAGCAAGATCCCGTGTTGTTAGGGTTGCCATACTAATGACTCACCCTGTATTCGTTCCCTTTATTTATATATTCCTTCAAAATTGTGTTGATGAATAACTTGATGTTAATTGATCTCTATTGAACAATATGTTACTATATATTCACTATTACTATCATATTGTACTATACTTCGTCACAAACTGCAGTAATAATGAAATGATATAGATTGATCTGTACACATACAGAGGTCCTTGGACCTAGGTGTATAACTATAGTTATTATTAATTTTAGAAAATTCTCACCTGTACAAAATGTTATGAATGTATTCTATACGAAATTAAATTAAATTGAATTAAAATTGAATACAGGCTTACATGTCACCTGTGTCACCCGGTATAGTAATCTATATTTTTATAGTTGAGGTAAGAAAACAAGAGTCCGAAAAATATGAAAATAACAATAGAGAACAAAATATCATAAATTATATTGACAATTGTCCCTTTTTCTTTGCGAATATGTCCAAAATATTTTTTGGGTCGACTTGTCTGCTTAAACTTTTTTTTATGTGGAGAAAAGACAGTCGACTAAATCTCTCTTATATGTCCATTTGGATTCGGTAGCGTAACCAGGTCTTTATTCGTCTCATATTGAAATAGCTTCTTGCAATAACTTGAACAAGTTGGGTTGAACAGAATTATTAACAAATTTTTTCAAAGTTTTCAATTCATTATCTGGTTGATTTCTAATTATGTGTTTAGTAATCTTCATTTCTGCTTCGAGAAGCCCTAAATGTCATTACTACTTATGTCATCAAATTTGGGGTGGGCTGGACTTCACAAAATTATCATCAGTTCTACCAAACTTGGACTTGACAATGTTTTGAGATGGGCTTAGCCCACCCCAGTTTTCTCCTTCCGCCGCCAAAGTTAGTTGACACCTTCATATCTCAGACATATTGAGGACATACATTGATAGTGACTTTATTTACAACCATATATGTATAATGTTGTCATTATTAACATCATTGAAGGTTGGGAAGTGTCACATTACACACCTCTACTTCGCGCCCTCACTTCCCGCCCTCACTCATGTAATAATTATTCAGGTATGTTAAGAACGAAACTTAGATTTATTAATTTTGATCGAAATATGATGGTTGTAAATACACTCCCCGACAATAAATTCCGGACAGTGAAATTTTTAGAAAAATTGTTCGCCCCGTAACTTTCGTAATCCTCTTCCGATTTCGATGAAATTTCGACATTAGCCTGATATTTTGTTCCAAAAAACATCTATTGTGCTTATCATTATACAGGGAAAAACAAAAGTAACTTTTTTACCCTCAACTTCTTAACGCTCTGTGGCAAAAGTGAGCAATTGAAATCAGTTTCATTATGTTTAATATTGAAGTGTGATTCCTTCTCAATACATCTGTTCTTTGATTCACGTCAATATCTTTTTTCTAGAGAAGATTCAAAGGTTTCAAGAAAGTATAGCATTTTCTAATCTTTATCAACAATATTCCACAGCCTACGTGAACTCATTCATCACACTGGTCTTTGGTTGCGTTGTCGAATGCTAATTCTGATTGAATTCTCCAAAATTCATCATTCATCTCACTAGCACCATTTCCTGACAAGTCTGTCAAAAAACAATAAAACAAAAACCCCTCATGATTCAATGGTACCTCAACTCATTTCGAATAAATGTACAGGATGATATATATAAATTAATCCTAACGGAACATCCCCCTTTTTGAATTCATTAAAAGAATAATCTTACACTAACCTATGTTACATAATCAGAAAGCCATGCAGGCTTCTTCAAAGATCTTTTAGGACGATTTGATTGAGAATTAGCATTATCAGGTGAAGTTGGAACCGCTACTTCACTTGTGCTATCAACATTGTTGTTAGTTTGACTAGGAGTCACCTGATTATCTGAATGGACCTGAGATACAGGAGTGTTCAAATTGGAATTTATAATTAGATCCCAATTTTGTGAAGAATTTGAACTATCTTTATAATGCGGTGCAGATATGAGGTGCCATCGATTTCTCCTGTAAGTGCCATTATCAGTTCGAACAAGATATGAACGAGGCTCTTTTGTTTTTTCAACAATGACTCCATATTTCCTCAAATCACTGATCCAAACAGGATCATTCGTTTTCAATTCTGAAAGATCTTTGGAGTTATGCCTACGATTGTAATTTTGCTCTTGCTTATCCTTCCTTCTCTCTTCCGATTCAGTGAATTTTATTCGAGTGTCAACTTATTTGGTAAAACTGGTAATAATTTTCGTATCTTACGAGAAAACATCAGTTCGGCAGGACTAAACGTGAACGTGTCTGGAGGAGGCCGGGTGAACGATTTGCTCAGTATTGCATATCTCCAAGGACGCCATTTGGAACCGATAGTATCATGGTATGGGGAGGAGTATCATTAAATGCTCGTACGAACCTGGTGCTCATAGAAAATGGTTCTTCAACTGCTGATCGTTATATCCGACAATGTTTAGCTGAACATGTGGTACCCTTTGCCGGCTTTGTCGGGAAAAACTTCATTTTAATGCAAGATAATGCCAGGCCTCATGTTGCGCGAATCGTGACAGAATCAAAGAATAGTAGGTTCCTCTCCTCTTTGACAGAATACTTGGACGAGGTAAATATTCGGCGATTAGAGTGGCCCCCGCGTAGTCGCGACCTGAATGCTATTGAGCACGTTTGGGACATGCTGGGTAGACGTGTTCGCAATCGCCACCCAGAAACATTACCGGATTTGCGGACAGCCCTCCTAGAAGAATGGGAAAATATTCCGCATGAGGCCATCGACAACTGCATTGAGAATATGCCTCGTCGCTTGGAGGAAGTACTGAGAAAACGCGGTGGCAATACGCGATATTGATTTTTAGTTTGTTGTTTTTCATTTCAAGTTGTTAATGATTTTGTAAGTTTTGAATAATTTTTGGTGAATTTAAAAAATGCCATATTTTCTTGAAACACTTGCATCTTCTCTTCAAGACGAGATATCGACGTGATTTATGAACCATTTTGTTAAAAAGGAATCACACTTCAATACTAAACACAATGAAACTGATTTTGATAGCTCACTTTTGCCACAGGGCGTTAAGAAATTGAGGATAAAAAAGTTACTTGTGTTTTTCCCTGTATAATGATTAGGACAATAGATGTTTTTCGGAACAAAATATCAGGCTGATTTTGCGAAACATCATTCTACGCTTTGGTCGAAATTTCAACGAAATCGGAAGAGGATTACGAAAGTTACAGGGCGAACAATTTTGCTGAAAATTTCACTGTCCGGAATTTATTGTCGGGGAGTTTCGCTCCGTTCTGATATTATAGCTAACCTTGACGCTTTGCGTCTCGGTTAACTAACTAATCTCACGACAGGAATGAATCACTTCCCACCTCGGTGTGTAATATACTATTTTTCCTCAAAAATGAATAGAGGAATCTGAAATTATAGAGTTTGTAGAAACATCTCAGTTTGTAGGGTTTTGCTGTGTCAGGGTGTAGACATCACTTATTGTTCAAAATCAATAATCCATTTGATATACAAAATGCATTATATGGTATTTATGTTTTCTTTGCAGCTGATCCTGCTGAGCCGTCTGAGCCATTGTGTGGAGAAATCATTCGAATTCAGAGTTGTTGATCTACAGATCTACCGACGTTTCTGTGCTTTCTGGAATCAACAGCAGTCAAAGTCAAGAAATCTACTGACATTTTCACGAGTTATACCTATCCAATGGCTGAGGAAATTAAGTTCTTTGTTGGTAACACTGCGGTTCAAAAAATTAGGCGATTAAATTTAAATAACATGTTCATTGACCAATGGTATCAAGATAAAGGTATTTCCTGCTATATTTTGTACGTTGATAATGAACCAGTTTCGTTCGCCTTGATATCACAGATGGATTTTGATCCATTAAAACAGCATACCAACCCAAAAACCATTAATTTCGTTTATACATCGGAAAAAAATCGAAGGAAAGGATATGCGACTAAACTGATTATGCACATCAAAAATATCAATCAGTTTTCTGCATTTTGTTCCAATGATAATATGGAAAAACTTATGGAAAAATGTGAATGTGTCAATTTTGGTGACGTGAATGGTACTACTATGTATAGATACCCTTGATATTACAATTATTTTAATACAAACGTCAAAAAATGACAAGGTTTGACACTTTTTTCAGTTTCCTACGTTACTATGACACCTTGCGCGAAATAGTGCGCGAAGTAACGAAATACAAAATACATCCTTTATAGTCAATCAAGCTCAATAAAGCTAATATCTATAAGAAATCATTTATTCCTAAACTTTCAACAATAATTATGGCTGCTTAAGCCACTTCAACAACACTATTTTTTATATTAAGCTGAGCATATTGATTACTCATTTTAGAACGATATTTTTTGACGTTTGCCACTCGTGCGCGAAATACTATGGTGATCTCGACTATTTTTTATTACATAAATCAGTTCTAGATCACCATATAGTAGCATTTCGCGCACTAGATACAAAAATAACTATTTATTATATCTATCGTTGTTTTATTTGCTTCTTAAATCGTTTTTTCTTTGAAACAACTATGGAGCAGTTGTATGTTTAGACTTTAGAGTCTAGAAGTCTAGAAAATCAAAGGTAGATTTTTTGTAAGTACCTACCTAGATATACACGATGATTCAGTTTTTAAGGTACACTCTGAAATGAGTGATAGATCTCATCAGTTTAATCAAAAAAGTGTCTATAAACATGAGTCCGATCGCTCACTTCTGGAGATATCAACTTGATATTTGGCGTGATTAATACTTTCAAGATGGTTATCGTTCTGAGCATTTTGAAGATTTTTATTATCTATAGGGTTGTACCTTTTTGGGGGTAGGGGCTTCTTTAATCCCCCTCAACCTTCTTCGTAGTACTCCTCTGACATCTTCCGGTTACCAAATTAGGTGATTCGGTAAATTTTTTCCTATTTTCCGCTTAAATGTCGTTCTTGTACAAAAATACAACCAAATATACTCAAAACGCGATCTTTTTGAGCATTTGATAAATCTAGATCAGTAGATAGAGAGAGTAGAAGGTCAAGTTTTTTTTAACCGACCAATCAAAATCCAACGACGCGGAAAATTTGTGCTGAGCCACTGGTTGAGCTCCATCCAGTTGTAATCATATTTCTTGTCTTACATCTTGACTCATATCATCAAAAAACAAATTTAAAACAATATGGCATTCAACCTATCGGGTAAAATGTACGGTCCACAAAGGACATTGTAGATGTAAGTCGTGGTAATTTACCACCCTACTTCTGGTTCACTTGGCTTTATTAGTCCACAAAATTTCTTTGAACTATTCGTCATTATCAATTGCATTTTGCCTAAGAATGAAATTTAAGCGAAACATAAGCAAAATTAACATATTTAATAAGAAAATAAGAAACTATACAAACTTCGCCGTCAAATCTGAAAAAAAGCTTACCTCAAAATGAAATTTGAAAATTGCTCATCCAAAGAAACATGGGGTGAGCTCAAGAAGTTGAATAT
Organism: Phaedon cochleariae; assembly: GCA_918026855.4. Lineage (NCBI taxonomy): Eukaryota > Metazoa > Arthropoda > Insecta > Coleoptera > Chrysomelidae > Phaedon > Phaedon cochleariae. The sequence continues at coordinate 7,863,533 of OU896707.1, read as the reverse complement.
TGGTAAATCTAGACAAGATGAATTACCTGAAAATATATCTGATGTGAACGCCTTGAATGAATACTTCGTTAATCTCTCTAGAAATGCAATGGGCTTATATCACAAAAAAAAAATTATTTCATAATTCGATAGAACTCACCGAAACTAGCTCACCACCGCAAACCGTTTCTTGCTGTGAGTTCCCTACGTTTTATAAAAAATTATTGAAATCCCCGATTTTTCGGACCTCTGAAAACGACGCGATGATGTGACGTCAAAACCCTAATACTGAAACAATACTATTCCAGACAGAGATGAATGATACATGATTTTTGACAGAGTGAATTAGCGTGAGATCACAGTTGAAAGAATTAATATATCAGTTGCCTCAGTATCCGTAGGGCGTTTGGTATTTTCTTTTTTCTATGGCGAGATGAGGTTTCTACGTCATAAGAGGGTCCGTTTTCAGAAGGTACTATTACTTATGTCCAAAAATAAAACATTTCAGTTAATTTTTCGATCGAACTATGTCGTCAATCATTATTTATGTATAAAAGGATCATTATAAACATGGTTCGAGTTAAAAGTTCTACTAAGGTGTACACGCCCATTAATTAACCATTACACTAACAATAGGAAGATTGGAATGAATGATAGTTTTCGTTTTGAAATAGTGGATAAATACTGTACTTAATATAATTCTGAATATCTCATCTAAATCCTTCGGTAGTGATCGACTAAATATTACTTTGTTAACGCTATGCTGCCCTTTCATAATTTCTTTCATCACTTATATTCTGAATGAATGTCTGCAGCAATCGCATTTTCCACGCATGTGGAAAGTCGCGAACGTCATACCACTTCCTAAAGTTAAACATCCTACCGAATTCAATCACCTTAGGTCTATCAGCATTCTCCCAACTTCATCCAAAGTTCTTGAAAAAATTATGGATAGTCAAATTCGCCCTTATTTAGATCGGAACAAAATTATACCCAATAAACAATCTGGTTTCAGAGCCGGTTTCAGTTGTGAAACTGCACTTGCAAATATCACTGATGATATAATTAAAGGTATTGATGAGAGCAAAGCAACTATTCTTATTTTACTTGACTTTTCCAAAGCCTTTGATTTGATTAACCATGAATTATTATTATCTAAATTGCATTTTCTTGGATTCAGTGAGACTGACCGAAGTCAAAAGGTAATTTTGAATGATGAAGTATCACAGGCCTTAGATGTATCATGTGGCGTACCTCAAGGTAGCATATTAGGTCCGCTTTTATTCACACTGTTCACTACCACCTTTCCAGAGAGTTTACAACATTGTAACCACCACATGTACGCTGATAATACCCAATTGTATCTTACTTTCAACGCTTTGGATAGTATACATTTCAATTACCTGATCAATATAGATTTGAATTCCCTACTTCGTACCTGTGAGGCACATCTACTCAAAATCAATCCATCCAAATCATGTGCTCTTTTGTTCTGTAATGATACTGATAGAACATCCCTGATTGAATCTTGTGTGTTACGTATAGGCGATGATGTAATTCCATTCAAGAACAGCACAAAAAATCTAGGGTTAATAATCGATTATAAACTTCGATTCAAAGAACATGTCAAGCATATGCTGAAGAAATGCTATTCTAATTTGAAAATGATTTACCCTCTTAGGCACTCTCTTGAACAAGATACCTATCACAAAAATGCTTTATGAATGATTGGTGTTATCCCAGCTCAATTACTGCGATACTGTCTACGGACCTTGCTTAGATGTTGTTGATATAAAACGCATTCAAAAAGTTCAGAATTCCTGCTTAAGACTCATTTTTGGTATCAGCAGACGAAAGAGGATTTCTCATAAATTAAAAGATGTTAATTGGCTGAACATGCTTATTACTGTGCCTAGATATAGGAAAGAAATTTATAAAAGAAGTTTCTCTTACAACATCGCCAATCTTATATTAATGCTCTTATTCTTGTCACAGATTTCAGTCGTTCGCTTAAATCATTTAAAAGTATGGTATAATGAAACAAATGCTTCAACTCCAGAATTTCTGATTCATTTTTGGTATCAATATATGTGATTGAATCGTTTCTATTTATTTTTAGTGATCCTCCTGCTGTGCATACTTGTCTCTTTCCTTCTTTTTCCTCTTCTTTTCCTCTCTTACTCTTCTTCTCAACTCTTCATATACTATACTAATGCTCTTAGGTTCTTTAGCCGTTAGATTTATAGTTTCTTGTTAGGTTTAGGTCTGGCCAGAATGGAAGAACAGTTTCAATCTACTTGGTAGAATGTAACTGAACTCTGGCCATTTATTCGCCACATTTAGTATGCTCAACCTACAACCTTATACTTGTCATGGTTTTCGGGGAATAATAAACGTATTATTATTATTATTAATCTCGAAAATGGTTCGTTTTTCGAAAAAATTGAAGTGTAGGAAGAGTCTCTAAATTGAATGATCTACCCAATTTGGTAACTGGAATATGTGAGAGGCGTACTCGAACATGTTTTGAGGGGATAAAGATGCCGCTACCCCCTTCAGATATGAAAAATCTTCGAAATGCTTAAAATGATGATCTTCTAGGAAGTATTAACCACACCAAATTGATGTCTTCAAAAGTGAGCAAGATATTTCAATCAATAGAAAAAAATAATTAAACTCTTACCCCGTAGGTCCGCTACTGAACGAGATCGGACTCATGTTTTAATAAACTTTTTTGATCAAATGATGAGATCTATCACCGATTTTAGTTTGTTTTTGAATCACCCTGTATACATTGGGTCCAGAAATATTGCAGGAAAATTGTTTTGTGTATTGTTATTCCAATATTCAGAAATGTTGTTGCAATGTCACTAATATTATTGAGGTCCACCCACAAATTTACTTTGTATCTCTGGCATATAGCCAAATATCGAATCAAGCAATGATATAAATGCAATTAAATTAAATGAAATATATTTGTTTTAATGTCACCCTCTACATTTGAAAAAAATTACCTGCTCTCCTGATTAATGCCATGAAGACTATTGAAATACATTGTATAAATACAAAGTATGCGTGGTAGCGAAGAAACAAATCATACATTATTTGAAGAAGATTGAATTTGCCACAATTTTAGTATAACCGCAACACTGTAGGTCCAATAGCTCTCGAGATACAAAACTTCAAATATGGGACAATACAAAAAAGATATTCTGAGTTTTGAGTCAAGTTTTGAGCTAAATATTGGGGAGAATACGATCCTACGAGGAAAATTTTCAGAAGCAAAGTTGTAGAAAATCTTTTCAGCTCCAATAAACAAAAAAATTAGAAAATTAGATTTTGGTAAGATTCCACCTGAACCATTTTCATGACGTGAAAACTTCACAGTTCTCCAGTTCTGTGAGTTCTCCCATGAATCCACTCCGCACTTGTATTCCATATGTAGGATTTTGAATATAGCGAGAAAATATCAAAGTTTACTGACATGATTAGGCCAAGATTCATGGATTATTGCAAAACTAATATTTCTGATGTTCCCAATCGTATTTCAATATATGGCAACTGTGCTATGGTCTGCCCCTACTTACTACTTACTAAATCGTGACGTCAGTTTTTACTCGCGGTAAATATCTAGCCGTTTGAGAATTACCGTGGCATTATTGATGATTTTGACACCTTGAAAGTCGATCGAAAAATTTAAAAAAATTGAAATTGAAAGGTATTTGAGTGATGATTCTATTTAAGGAATAAAAAAGTCCACTGTCCTCTTCTGCACTTCGTTTGTTGAATTTCACAATATTATTTTAACTGTTTATGAAAACAATGCTACCAGTTACCAGAATTAATGCTGCACACCGACAATGTTTACTTTATTTCTTTTTTTTTTCATTGTTTATTTAAGATTTGTTATTCTTTCGGTAGTGGTATCAAGTTGTCTACATTTATCCGAAAAACAATGTTTGATGGCCAATAAAAAATAATATCAATGAGACAGATATTCTCCAAACAAAATAGCTATGCCAATGTACCAAATGTGAGTGAGAACTCATGATCTCTTTCGAAGTTATAAAGCAAAACCGATTTGAGGATTGCAACTTCAGAGCACTTCATTGAAGTTAGTTTGCTTGAATCAAATTGTTTGGTCTGTGGTAGGTAGGTGATTGTAAATACATTTTGAGGATGCCCTGTATTTTGTTGTAGACTGTAGACTTATTTCTCTTGCATGAAATGGGTCAAAATATGCACTTGATCTTACCATATCTTACCCTGGTGAAAAACTGACTTTCAATATAAAGGCATTTATGACTCGCTGAACGAAATTCAAGCTCGCCTACGGCGCATTTATTGGTTTATATATGTTATTTTAGATGCTCGGTGATGTTTTCAGGTGTACATAATTTGATTTTGGCCCCCATTTGAAAAGAATTTCTGCAGGCGCTAATATTCTTGTAAGTTTACAGGCTGCCGCTTATATTGAAAAGTAGCAACATCTTTGATTTTTTTGAATGACACACCCTATCTATTATTCCATTTTCAGATTCTTCCTGAAGAGCAGATTTAATCGTTCTATTACACTTGGGGTCTAGCGGGAATGATAACAAAGATATAGGGTGTGAAAAATCAAGATTATTCAACATCAAGAATTTCTTGTGTCGAAACTATTCATAAAAACGGTTTTTATGTCTTTATGTCCACTTTTCATGTACTATCACTTGATATTTAATTGAAATAGATACAGGGTAGTTGAAAATATTAATTCTGGACCACCCTGTACCTATTTCAATTAAATATCAATTAATATAGTATATAAAAACTTGGGATAGGGGCATGGAAATTGGAAACCGTTATGACCAATTATGAATAATTTCGACAGAGTCCAACCAATCCCCAAAAAAGGGAACAAGAACCTGCCCAACAACTACAGGCCCATTGCCCTGTTATCAGTGATCTCCAAAGTGATGGAGAAAGCCATCAACATTGAGCTCATCAAATATCTGGAGAGCTCAGGAATCATCAATGATAGACAATACGGCTTTCGCCACCGAAGATCGACTGGAGATCTACTTGCCTACGTCACCCATTTATGGCAAGCTTCTTTAGAAAAACACGGGGAATCTTTAGCTGTCGCGTTGGACATATCGAAAGCATTTGACCGTGTTTGGCACAAAGGACTCCTCCACAAACTACCATCATACGGCTTACCACCTCAGCTATGCCGTCTCTTGTCGAGTTTTCTTTCAGGCAGATCGCTTCATGTGGTGGTGGACGGTGTATCGTCTGATACCATTGGCATCAATTCCGGCGTTCCACAAGGATCAATTTTGGCACCAACATTTATTCCTTCTGCATATCAATGATGTGTTGGGAGTAACAACTTGCCCCATCCACAGCTTCGCAGATGATAGTACCCTCCATACTGCGTTCTCATCCAGAATTCCCATCTCTTGCCAGGAAACTAAGAACTCACGGCGCAGGCAGGTCAATGCTGTCAATGAAGACCTTGCTGAAATCACAGCCTGGGGAACCAACAACCTAGTTGAATTCAACGCCACCAAAACTCAAGCCTGTATTTTCTCTAGAAAGGCGGAACTCAGTATGCCCGACATTGTAATGTGTGGCACCACCATCTCCACCAAGCCCACCATATCTATGCTCGGTATTTCCATCAGCAACACTCTTTCATGGGATAATCATGTCAGATCCATCGCAAAAGCTGCCTCACAAAAACTCGGATTCTTGTTCCGTGCGAAAAGCTACTTTACACCTCAACAGCTTCTCATGATCTACAAAGCTCAGATACGGCCTGTTCTAGAATACTGTTCCCACATATGGGGTTCAGCACCAAAACATACGCTGATGCTCTTAGATTCCATCCAGAGAAGAGCCATCCGCCTGGTGGGTGACGCCACACTCACTCAGTCTTTGACATCATTGGAACACCGTAGAAAGGTCGGCGACCTTTTACTTTTCTATCGATACTTCCACGGGAAATGTGCTTCGGAAATCTCTGCTATCATCCCTTCACTAGCAATACCAGTCAGACGAACTAGACAAGCCCAGTCAGCACATCCTTTCGTTGTCAACCTCGAAAGATGTCGAACAGCACTTTATCAAAACTCCTTCATCCATAGAACGGCTAGGCTCTGGAATTCATTGCCTGAGGAAGTATTCCCAACAACATATAATCTCCAGAAGTTCAAAAAAAAATTCCAATACCTACCTCCTGTCCTTATCCTCCCTAGGAACGCACGATGTTCTTTGAACATTATAGGGATTCCCTTTCGTGCGCTCCAAGCGATAAAAAAAAAAAAAACATAAAAAACCAAGTGTTATAGGTCAATGAAATCAGCTCTTCTAGGAGAATCTGAAAATGGAATAATATACAGGGTGTCCTATTCAAAAAAATCAAAGTTGTTGCTACTTTTCAATATAAGCGGCAACGTCGCAGCGCTGCTAATATTTTAGGTCGAAAGAGCACAACTAATTATCCAAGGCACCAAATTTTCAGTATAATCCCAAGTTACGTTCTCCAGAAACAACTAATGTGAATCAGCGGGATGAAGTCAACTTTGAAGTTGGGGCATATTTTCAGGGCTATTTTGAAAACTTTTAATTCTGCCTAGTCAAAGACCTCCTGAACAATATTTTGCCTTTATTTTTAAGCTGTTTTTATCAATTTACACTTCTTCAACTCAATTCATTTCCTCTGAATAGTGACTAATTTAAATATTCAGAAAATATATTTACCTATTATTGAAAACAAGATTCGTGGAATAACTCATGCTGGATTTTCCTAATCACTTTCCATGAGAGACTGAGTAGATCCAAACAAACATTCCGGATACAAATCAATTCAACATCATGTTTGATAGATGATGAGTCATGCTTTCCAATTTTCGAGATGATACTAGGTGACCTATATTTTGAATCGAATCAAATGTTACATACACAGAGGTAGTAAAAAGTACCCTTGCAACGGTTCCATATTCTTTCTATATGAAATTGTGTATAAGTAAAAGTGGTGCAGTTAAATTAATATCCTTTTGAAAATTCTTGTTTCTTTTTACTTCGATAAATTTCCAATATCAAGAGAATACATTTTCGCATTATGTTAAGTGATGGTTCGATAGTTTTTACTAACTATGTATATCTCCAGAACGAATCCAGAAATTTATTTTTGATTTGAACTAGTATGTATATGTACAGTCGTCTTCAGAAAACATGTCGCATATGGACGATGATAGCATTCTTAATAACTCTTGCAATAAGAGCGCTGACACCGTCCAACCGCGACATGATCTCTGAAGACGACTGTACTTCAAGTACTGTCTGTAGGTTAATCGACGAGGTGTTACATTCATTTTACTTGATTATTTGGGATTTTCTCTTCTCGTTTCTATCAAAATAAAAATACATGTGTCCATCAGGTCATTTGCCCCAAAATGTCACTGCGTTTAATAAATCTTTCTATCAGGAAGCCTAACAGCAAAATATTCACGCCATAGGCCCTTTTTACTCGAATTCCGAAATGAATTATTGTTAAGAGTTTTTCCTATGTGATGCCGACTTTATGAATGAGACTGTATAGCACACAATCGCTTACGGAATACCTCAAAATATCGCCAATATGGCCTCAAAAAGAGGACGTCCTATTTTCTGCATACTAATAACATTATAAGGCTGCAAAATATCACCTATAATGTCCTGGATTAGAAGTCTTGAGGAGATCCTGGGTTCTTTTCTATATGCGAACCATGAACCATAGAAACATTATTATCAAAACGTCACCAAAAGCTTCAAGGAATGAAACATTCATTTTGTGCCTGAATATATTTTTTTTTTATTCATTTATGTACCTAAATTCAATTTTGTTATTGAATGGAAATCAGTTCTTATATTCGACTTATTCAATGAAGAAAGCTCATGCATCGGCATTGTTAACAAACTATAGCCAAGAAAAAATATCTTTCATTCTGATTTCAAGTTTTCCTCAATACATCCTTGATTAAGCTGTGGAAATCGATTTTATCAGAAGGTATGTGAAACCACAGTGAGAGGACATGAAGATCACAGGGGAAGAAGGGGGAATGTCACAAAAAGTAACTTTCGGGAAAAACGCATTTTGAAGTTCAAAACCTCCTTTACTTTTTGGGAGTTTAAGGAAACTGAAATCGAACCACCTGGATTCATTTGATCGAGTATAATGAGCGATAAAGTTAACCAAAAATCATATATGAATGGAAAAATCATCGAAAACAAAAAATAAGTTAAAAAATTCGAGGAAAAAATGGGAAATGTCCAAAAAATTTTTCAAAAAACTGGATTGTTTACCTGACTACCTTTGGAGCGGTAAGTTGTCATATAGTACAGCTCTCATCTCTATAATTTGATCATTTTCTATAAATTCCACGCGATATGAGTACGAATCATCATGTAGCAATCTCATTATTTTATTGCCATCACTCAGACGTACTCGACAAGCCCAGTCAACACACCGTTTTTTCGTCAACTTCTGAATATGTCGAACAACTCTTTACCATAGATTAACGACTCTCTTTACCAAAACTCGTTTATATATAGATCGGCAAAGCTTTGGAATTTTTTGCCTCACAGAGTATTCCCAAGAACTTATAATCTCCAAAAGTTAAAAAATCCCAATACCTACCTCCTCTTCCTATCCTCCCTAGGTACCCACAATGTTTCCCGAGCATTATAGGGATTCCCTTTGGTACGCTCCATATTCTGTTTGCCTGAGAGTTCACTTTGACCTTTTAACAGTGTGAAAACAACCTATTAAAATCACAATGGAATCTGTATTCAAGTGGACATTCCGCGTTTTTTCCATGTGAACGTATTTTTTCGAACGAGAGCATATTAGCTGATTATGCTGCGTTATTGCTATGGACTTCTGTTAATACTGAAATATAGTGAGTAGGCTATCAGATGGTGGTGTTCAAGTCAATTTCCACTATATTGTGACATTCCCCCTTTTTCCCCTGTGGTCTTCACATGTTTTGGACGTCATTTGCATACGTAGAAAATGGTAACAGAGGTGGACATCCTAGAGACGTCTTGCCGCTGCCTCTCGACATTAAAAGGTTTATCAGAAAGTCTTTTTGTTATCTGGGTAGGTACCTCGGGAAGTATTTACAACTTCTATTGCAAATCTTTATTTTTTTCCAAGCTCCAAGAAGATATAGTATCGAAGACAGCATGTGTTAGTATATGCTACGAAGAGAGAGCTAGTTATATTAGGAACATGTGTGATGCGTATACCTACTTTCTGATTTCCCCGGGTACCCATACCCATCAATGCAAACCGAACCAAAACATACGAAAATAGTATAGCCCACCGCAGAAAATATAACAATATGCAAAATTATTTGCGTACCTACACGTAAACAAAAGTCTCCCGATTATTATAAACTAAAATGCTTTTTCACGAAGCGAAAACGCTAAAAATAGACAGCAACTAGCCGCGACCACTGCTCACACAGTCAGTCACAGTCAGTACGGTAGGTGGAAGGTGGACTCGTCGTATATTATCTCGGATCGCGTTTGTCTTCATGACCGCAACACCGTTTACCTTTTAACTACCTAGTTGGCCACGATCTTGAAACGACCAAGAAAAAACTGAAAGTGGAGTAAAATCTCGCGAGTGGTACTTGCGACATCGACTGCAACAGCATTTCGACGACTGCTAGTCAACTAGTCATGTAAAATCGCAGGAAGTGTGCTGTGAACGCTGAAACTCCGTTTTTCGTTTGTTATCGCAACGGTTTTCGGTTATATTACCTACCTACAAGTTGTTTAGTGTGGTGGCATTTTGAGTAGCGAAGGTGAATAACGATGAAGGTGCGGAGGTTATTGAAACGAAGAAAGGAATGCGAAGAGCACTAACGGCGAATTCCGACGTAATAATAGGTACTCTCCATGGAAATGTAGTACAGTCAGAGAAGTGCAGGTACCTACCCAGGTATGGCAGTATTCATCAGCTTTATGGTCGGAAGAATACAAATTCTCGATGACAAAGACCAGCTAATTCTATAGGCTTTTAACAATCTCGATCATAAATCTAACACCTTGAGCAAATCAATCTTTCTGATAATCTTTTCATCGAGTCATTGATTATTCCTTTAAGCTCATTTCATGATAAATTATATAGGCATATAGATATCATGTTCAGCTTTGAGTATCAACGATGATAAACTTGTAGCTGTAAGCGAATTGCCTCAGAAGGAATGGAATAAATAATTATTGGTTTCACAACACTCAGATCTTCATCGTGTTCATAATATTAGTTTTTGTTGATATGGTAATATGGTTCAGAGTCGTAGTGAGGTGAAGAGATCCGGAAAGATCATGAATTCCCCTATATGAACGTCAAAATAAGATCGATACAGATCAATGCTAAATTATTTCGTGGAAGGGTCCAGACATTGACCCTTGCGGGACCACCCACAGGTTCTTCGGTTGTGATTGTCAAGTGATGAGGATAACCCCCAGTTGACACCATCAACAAAGTCAGTTGAAACCTCGGTTGAAACCTCAGTTGAAACCGTTAACTCAGCCAAAGACATATCAAAAAATTAATTATTGAACTATTATGTAGACGGAAATGTGAATCCAATCCACGAGCATATCCAGTAATTCCCGATTTATTTTATTGGTAGTTGGTGTTTCTAAGATTTCTACCTCGATTTCTACTGAGATATTATGTTTATATGGATGAATACTAGATCTCTGTACAAGGTTTTCTTCATACCAGATAAGAATACCTGCGTGTTTGGGCCCCTTTTTGAAACTTAGAAGGGGTTTGAAGGCATCTTGGACGGCATAATCAACTGTTTCTGGCAAGAGATGATTTTTGTTACTAAGTACCTACCTCTATTGGCTTTTCTGAAAGTTTTGAAATTTTGAAGTTATTTGGTTGAAACTATAAACAGCAGTGTATATCACTGACGATAATCTCATTTTGTCATTGAGTGTCTCTTCCTTAGTACTGTCGCTCCTGCGAATTGCTGAATTGTTTCTCCATAATTAGCTGATACCCAGCGAGCACAAACATCCCTGGGATGTTTTGTGATGTTTTGAAAATGTTGGCATGAGGATGTATTTTTGAGACGTTATATGACTTCCCAAAGAGGTCTTTGAAGGATATTAAAGTATTGTTTTTGTTATTCTGTGGCATTTCTTTGTGTACCTACTGATAGGTATCCCTGGAATTTTTGGGATATTTTAAAAATATTGGCATGAGGATGTATTTCTGAGACGAAAAATAACTTCCCAAAGAGGTCTTCGTAGGATATTTAAGTATTGTTTTTGTTCTTCTGTGGCATTTCTTTGTGTGCCTACTGAGAGGTATCCCTGGGATGTTTTGGGATCTTTTGAAAATATTGGCAGGCGGATGTTTTTTTCAGACGTAATATAACTTCCCAAAGAGGTCTTTAAGGATATTGAAATTATTGTTTTTGTTCTTCTGAGCCATTTCTTTGTTTGCCCCACCACAATTTCTCATGCTCACGTCACAATACGATGAATCCTAATTTTTTTTCCGATTTTGCATGTTGTTCTTGTTCGCATTCGCATTTGCAGTGTCTTTTTTATTCATTACATTAGGTATTAGTAATAATACCAACGACCTCCATAATTCGTAATAGTATCCCAAACTGCACCAGAATATACTTTACGAATAATATTCTGACAACGTGTTCTGTTCTGCTCAGAATGATCATAGAATAATATACAAGGGAATACCCATCTGAAGTAAGACACACTGTATAGTGTCTCCCCAACTTGATTCGGCTTCTATAATAATGGTCCCCTCTCATGCATCAGCCTTTTCAAAATCATATTTATGATTGATTGTGTCTTTTCATTTTACGTTTCAGTATAAAATGATTTGAAAAATAGGGAAAATTATTATTATACACAATTAAAAAAAAATCAGACATTTGTTGCTGTCATTCTGAGCCTCGTTCTGAGCTATGCGCGTATCTGGAGTAGATATTTTTTTGTTATTATTTTCAATTCTTTCTGCTTATCAATAGCCGAGTCAATAGCTACTATTATTGAGACTATTATTGTATACTCACACCTATATTTATTCTCTCAGTATCTTTTGTATTTTCCGAGGTATTCTCTTTGTTGTTTTACCTATTGAAAATGTCAATCCAATCGATCATGCCGTTTAGTTGTTGACGTACCAGCAGCAGCACCACCTACCGCGTCAAATTATATTTTTAAATCATCCAGGAAACCATCAAAATACTCATATAACATTTCAACCCATCAATCGGTTCAGCCGTTTAGAAGTTAATTATGTGAAAAAGATAAATACGGAAGGACAATTCTTTTTACCCGTTGTCGTATTACCCATTTTCTCGTAGGAATGAAGCATTTTTCCTCGGTAAAAAGTAGCCTATATTCATCAAGGATAATGTCGGATTCTAATGGTAAAAGAATTTGTCAAATTGGTCCAGTAGTTTCGGAGCCTATTCAATACAAACAAACAATCAAATCTTTCCTCTTTATAAAATATATTAGATAAGATCAATAATCAATTGGTAGACTAAATTTATAAGGATCAGTTTGAAGAAGAGATGATATATGAGAGGAACTGAAAGGCAACTATAGGAAGTAACAGGAACTAAAGGAGATTCATTAAACAGATGTAACAACTCGTTTGTTGCACGCTAAATTGAGAATTCAAGAGGAAATTGATGAACACTGTGTACCCATTCCTTAAACTGTAGTGAGGGATTGAAAGAACATTAGAGGAATTTAAAGGACAAAGTAAAGGGTTAACCATGCAGGTAGTAAAATTCGATTGGGTATGTCGAGGGGTATGTCAAGAAATGGAGGAAAAGAGAATTTATGCACATTATTATTTCAATGCGACTTAGGTTCTCGGTTAGGTAATTTCATATTCCTCCTCTTTCTCTCTTTCAATAGTATTTTTGCCGATAGTGAGATATGCCTTTCCGGAATACCCTAATACCCATACCTCGACCCATACTCAACATACTTTGTGTAATGTTCTTGTTGAAATAATTCTTGTATTACTAAATACTGTCTGATTTGTCCGAGGATTTGTCCTACTACACATATTGTAATATTACTCATATTTTTATTTTATAGAAACGAGGAGACAAATCTCGAATAATCAAGTAAAATTGAATAACTGTTAGGTATCACACGATAAAATGAGTGTCAAAATATTTAGATGTACCTGTTCTACTGATGTAATTTCTGAGTTAATTTCTGACCAAGAATCGAGTCATCTTCCCTGTAGCTTCGAGTGCTGAATTGTTGAAAGGTATAGTTCTTGGCGGGTCTTGGCACAAGTACCATTTTGTACATATATTCAGTACAGAGTTCAGTACCTTCTGCTTTTACCGCTAGTGACAGCTACTTTCATTTTTTTCATACCTTGTATATTGTATATTACCTATGTGAAATGTAGGTACACCTTTGTGTGTACCTATTTATTGAAATTCAACTCCTTCACACAATCGTTTCTTTTAATAAAACACTTATTCAGTCACCTGATGTTTTCTAACATTGTCTAATTTGAAATTTTAATAGCATTTACGACTGCACATTGTCACGGTATATCATTTTTTAGTACGGCAATACCGATAAAAATAGATTTTGGAATTATACTATTTCAGATTCATGACTAATTATATTCGCGTTATCTACAGAGTACAGAGTGTTGAGAAAGCACCAATGGCGAGACCAATGCAGTATGTCGTGAAAAACGCTTCATGCGATAGAATGCCCTTATACTCCGGTACTTATCTACTGTTTGTGAGGAATAGTAGGTACCTCGGTGGGTAACTAATCGTTCTAGATTGTTCTGAAATTGTTCTTATCCATCATTTGGTTGCCCCCTAACCCTCAGATGTCTTCAGGAGACGGGGGTCTTACCTTTTAACGTGTGATCCCAACCCAAACACTTTCTCAGGCCATCAGAAAAATTTATGCGGTCGTGGTGGGAATCGAACCCACTACCGGTAATCCAACGTGGATAGAACATTGACGCTTTAACCACGAGGCTACGCTGGCCGCTGAATAGGTAGTATCTTCGATGAGGGTTATAATTGTACAATAATAATATAAGAAATTTATCAATTATGAAAACGAGGATACAAGAAGCAGGAGTTGCACTTTTAGCAATTGATCTCACGTGATTTTCACAAGAAAGCTTATTGCTGATAGTGATACCAATCATCGAAATGGATGTCTTCATAGGTATGGTTACTCCTGACAAGCTTATGTTGGGCACAGTGAGATTGGCTCTTCTTGAAAAAAGGCATGCTTGTGTTTTGTTTGCGTTAAAATCGACCAAGTTATAAGATCCCCATTCGAGAATTGTGGCCAAGTCCATATTCATGTTATCAACATTTCTTCCTCGTTCGTTTCTGATTTGCTTGGCTGGTATTGGAACCCTGGAAGAGAAGGCGGTATGGAGGGTACTATCATCCGCGAAGCTGTGTACTGGACATGAAGTTGCTTCCAACAAATCGTTGATATGAAGTAGAAATAGTGTTGGAGCTAGAGATGATCCTTGCGGAACAGCAGCATTTTGATAAGAGAGTCAGATGAAACTCTGTCGACCACTACATGGAGAGACCTGTTTGAGAGAAAACTAGCTAGCAGAGAACATAGCTGGGGAGGCAAGTCATAAGATGGAAGCTTGGCGAGGAGTCCGTGGTGCCAGACTCGATCGAACCAGGCTCGATCGAATGCCTTGGATATATCAAGTGCCACGGCTGAGGTTTCACCATATTTTTCAATAGATTGCTACCATATATGTGAGACGTGAGCGAGCAGGTCACCAGTTGATCTCTGATGACGGAAGCCATATTGCCTATCGTTGATAATACCCTCGATAATACCTGAATGTTCCAGGCACTTCATGAGCTCGAAGTTGAGCTTTCTACATGATCTTTGGAATAATAGATAGCAGTGCGATCGGTCTGTAGTTGCTAGGTAGGGTCTTTTTGCCTTATTTAGGAACTGGTTGTACTCTTGCAATTTTCCAGTTGGACGGGAATATCCCCAATTTGTAAGAGTAGTTGAACAACTTGCAGAGAACAGGTGTTAGTTCGGGAGCACATTTCTTGAGAACAATCGGTGGAATTCCGTAGGAGCCACAAGCTTTGTTGGTGATGAGATCTTCCTCATATTACGTTGGCGAAAGGTGATCTCTGGCATATGACTGTCATTTGGCGTTATGTTTGGAGGTTGTTTCCCAGATGAACCCAGAGTCGCATTTCCAGCAAATAAATACGCAAAAATGTTGGCTTTCTCCTGGACACTTGTGGCTAGTGTTCCATCTTCCTTTGTTAGAGGAGGAAACGAGCTGGAAGTGAAGTTTCTTCCTTCAGCTTTGGCGAAGGACCAAAATGAATGGGATCCGTTAGGACATTCAACAAGTTTTGGCATTATGAGCATCCTTTGATGATTGAATTGTCTCATTGCATATGCCTCTAGCCTAGACATATTCTGCTCTGGTCTCAGGGCCTGGATTATTCTGCCATCGATGGAATGCTGCCTGTTTGGAAGCGACAGCTTTAGAGCAGTTTCTACTGAACCAGGCCTTATCAGAATATGTTCTCCTCGCAGTGTTCGGTATGTAGGTTTGCATCCCCAACATGATGATTTCAGGAATTATGTCAGCACATCGTGTTGGATCTGCTGAGGAGACACAAACTCTCTTCCATAGAAACGCTGAAAAAAACCATACGAAGACCTTCCCAGTCGGCCGAATTGTGATACCACATGAGACGGGTAGGAATTGTGGTGTTGGATGGTACAAACATGGAAAGAGCAGGTTGTAGAGATGAGGGTGTGGCCAGAGTTTTCTGGAGAATCAACGAGATTATTCAATATTTTGAAAAGAAAAATCATGAAATATTTTGAATCGAATAAATTTATTAACTGCTGTCAATTTGGATTCAGGAGTAAATGCAGTACCACACATGCTGTTATTAAAATAATTGTAACAGACATAGTCGAAGGTTTGAAAGAGGGCATCAATACTTCTATTACTCTATGCGATCTATCAAGAGCTTTCGACTGTGTCTGCCACGCTACTATAATTGAGAAACTGCGTTTTTATGGTGTCAGAGGCTTATCCCTCGATCTGATAGAGTTATACTTGACTAGAAAACAAGCAGTCTATATAAATGAGACATGTTCTGATTTTCAGACTATTTCACATGGTGTACCTCAGGGATCCGTCCTTGGCCCGTCACTCATCATCATTTACGTGAACGACCTCTTTCACTTTATGTCTACTCATAAATGTGTTGCATACGCCGACGACACAACCTTAATCAACACTTCTACTCAGGCAGAAAGTCTCTCAATAACCATGGCCGATTCATTGGACAGGGCACAGAACTGGTTTAAATCAAACAACCTTAAATTAAATAATAACAAAACACAAGAACTGGTCTTTGCTAATGGAATTGCGGGCAGGGAAGAGAGTGTCATGCTTCTAGGAATAGTTATCGATGGAAAACTATCATGGTCATCCCATATTGAGCAGTTATGTCAGAAATTATCCACTTCGATATTTTTGTTGCGCAACATGAAAAATCAACTGGTGCGAAAGTACTGTGCGATCCTGTTACTTTTCTTTCTTTCATACACACATAAATTATGGCATACTGTTATGGGGAAAATCTGTTCATTCGTGTAAAGTTTTCAAAACACAAGAAAGAGCGATAAGAATTATTGCCGGTGCATGTTACAGGGACCCTTGTCAACAAATTTTCAAACAACTCTTTATTATGCCTGTCCCTTCCTTATTCATTTATGCTCTACTATTCTGGAAATTCACAAGAATAAAAGAACTTGAGGCCTCCCCGATATAGGCTCAACAAATCCCGAATGAATTCATTGAATATCAGAATCTATAATTTGCCTCAAGAGTTCAAGATTCTCAATTATAACTGCTTCAAATTGAAACTGAAAAGACACATGCTGTCCCATTGTTTTTACTCTATTGATGAATATCTGAAAACACCCCCACTTCTCGACAATTTGTGTTGATTACATTTCGAAAACAGCAAGATTTATATTTTAGATTTGTTAGATTTGTGAGAATGTTGTATGTATGTGTGTGATAGCTTAGGTGTATATTTTATTTTATTCTGTAATTGTTTTTGAAAAACATTTTGTACTTCCAGTGACTTGCCAAAAACATAAGAATTGTAACTTGGTCAAATAAAATTCTATTCTATTCTGTTCTATCTCTCCTTACCCTAGAGTTTTCCTCAGATATGAAACTAAATGTCGTTCTTAAATCTCTTGAAGAGAGATTATCTGCACCATTGGCCATGTAGTTGAGAAATCATAAAAAAAAAACGATTTTGTATTCCTTCGATTCTGTTTATATGTATTATTACCCAGGGACCAAGACTATATCCCGAGGCTTCAGCCTAGGGGTATTAGGTCCCGTGGTGATAATATTCTTTCTCTATCTCTATCACGGTGTATATTACATTTTTTTCACCACTAGCAATATATTTGAATCACTATATAGTTCTGTGAAACTGAAATGTGGACCTATGTCACTATGAAAGCACTCCTTTTCAATTTTAATTTAAATCTAGTCAACACGACAGCATGGCAAATCGTTATTGACGAATACCCACTAGTGCCATGGAGTGCCATTTCGGTGAATATCGCATCAGAACAGTGGATTAGGGTTGATTATAACAGAGGTGGCTATGTCTTTATTAACTAGTGGTTTATTAAATGACGAAAACTACCTTGATAGTAAAAATACACTTTACGCCTTCGAAAGGAGTAAATAATAGCTGGTTCTATAGCTAGTGATGGAAAAAAGTCATTATTAGCGGTAATAGCTCGGGTAATAATGAGAGTTTAAAGAGTCTTCTTCCTTTTTTATTGAGTTGCTTTATTTGGCTGATTATGCCTATCTTGGATCCTATTCCGACTTTCAAATTTTGGCGAGCACTCTTACGCCTCGATCTCCGCCATTATTTAAAAAGTCTGTTAAGATGACCCAACCGTATTTGTTTTAATAATGTTGTTATTGAGTATCACACTTTGAAGTATTGAAGATTTAACCCAAATCATCTACTAGTTAGAAGTAAGGCAAGCCAATGTAAGTTTGGTTTATTGTACCAGTATTTCACCTGAAGAAGCTGTGTTTGCGAAGCAATATGTCGTATGATTAATAATTTTGTGGAAATCTTATCGTTTGTGGAGTTTTTTTTTTTACATTTACACTATGGATTTCCATCTAGGGCAATTTCAGCTCTCTGGATATGCCGAAAGATGTTTGGCCAAACGTGGGGTCTTAAACCAAATATGATCTACTGGTCTTATCTCACGGTGGTCAGACCCATGGTCACATACGCTTCTCTAGTGTGGTGGACCAAAAGTAAGGAAAAAACAGCACAACTTAAGCTGCAACTCGCGTGTCTTGGGATCACAGGGGCTATGCGTACGTGCCCTACTGCAGCAATGGAAGCTATGCTTGATCTACTACCCTTGCATATTTTTATCAAGAGGACTGCAGCTCTCAGTGCATACAGACTGAACTCCACTGAATTGGCCAGACCAGGTGATGTCACTGGTCACATAGTCATTCTACAAGAAGTACAAATGGAATCTGCAACCAAACCATCGGACATAATGCCAGCCAGGCTCAGTTTCGATCATACCTTTGAAGTGGTTATAAAAAGCCGCCCTAGGTACGGTTCCGCTGAGCCTCAGCTGGACAGAGGTTCCCTTGTTTGGTACACCGATGGTTCGAAAATGGAAGAAGGGGTAGGCGCGGGTGTATATGGACCCGGACTCCCCAACTATCTTCCAAGCTGAAATACATGCCATCAACCTTTGCGCCCAAAGGTACCTGAGCAAAGGTCTGAGGGGTGCCAACATATATTTATTTATTTATTGCAAAAAATTGAGACTTGTGAATAAAATACATACTGAACAATAATAATACATAATTACATATATTCATTGGTTGGATGCACAATGGATTTAAAAAAATCTGTGTGTGCAGCCATGTAGCTTAAACTTAAGAATCAGTCATATATAGATATACTGAGGTCCCTGCAATTTGGAACTAATAAGTGATAAGAAGACAATAATGAATAATAACCTAATAACTGTGATGCATGTGACATATGTGATGTTCAAGATTAGATGATTTATAAATCATTCACAGTCACCTCACTTTCTACTATCCATCTATTGACATGGTGTTTAACTTGTTTGTAGGGCTTATTTCTAAGGTGCAGTGGTAAAATGTTATAAACTTTTGGCCCTATATAAGCAATGTGCGCTTGTGTCGCTGAACGCGCCACATGCGGAACGAAGATATTCTGTCTAACTGCTGCTCTTGTGTTCAGTTTGTGTTGTAGTACATGTGTAGTATATCTGCTCAGACAGCCAAGCCGCACTAAAAGCCCTAAAATCATTCGTTTTCACATCAAAGATTACATGGGACTACTTTGAAACACTCATGCAACTGGGAAAGGGCAACAAAGTCACACTTATGTGGGTTCCAGGGCATGAAGGAATCAAAGGAAATGAGGCAGCTGATCGCCTTGCAAAAAAAGGTGCAGCATCTGCACTTTTTGGTCCTGAGCCTTTTTGTGGGATAAGCAAATGTCACCTAAAGGGAGAACTCGGGAAATGGGAAGAAATTGAAAAGTCCTCATACTGGAGAGCAACTCCAGGTCAACGACAAGCGAAAAGGTTCATCAACCATTCGCAGAACCGAGCCAAAGAGCTACTCAGCCTCAGCAAACCAGAGCTAAAGCTTATCACAGGCTTTCTCACAGGACACGGCCCTCTGAGGTATCACCTCAAAAAGATGGGTCTGGCGGAGACTGACACTTGCCGCTTTTGTAACAATGCGACCGAAACCGCGGAACACATACTTTGCTCATGTGAAGTATTAGTCTGCCAAAGGCTGAACCACCTAGAACAGGTCTATCTCACCCCTGCTGAAGTGGAAAAGTCAACCGTCAGGAAAATCGTAGGCTTCATCAGAAGTCTAGGGTTAGAGGACCAAAACTAGATATAGGGGTAATCACAATAGATCTTCTAGGTCGCAGTGATCGAGAGGTCTCTCAGCCTATACGACCCATCTACAATCTACAATCTACATGGATTTCCATCAAGTAACGGCCATTCAATCATTCAATTCAAAATTTGATATTAATTTCTAGATTTTCAAAGAACTAGAACCGATATTACTTAGTGCAATTCATAAACTAATTTTCGTTATTTTGCATTTATTCCCATCGCATTGTATATTCTTTGTGATTAAAATACGTGTGAACATTTTCAAATTTGATTGAAATGTTATTATCTCAAGCGGAAGAATCAATTCGAACCACTTTTCAACAACTATGCAAACATTAACACCAGCGATATACAAAAGTTTTCATGAACTTCTAATTCGAGTCTCACAACATGTGTGTGTATATATATGTCAGATAATGTCCCGTTGAATCGATTGCATTTTTTCTGAAAAATTATCATTTTCGATTTGTCTTTTACCATTCCTCTTATTCCTGGTGTCTCGTTTTAAAATAAAATTGACTATACATGATGATGCAGTGGCAATAAGTACCATAAATTGAAGAAAGTTCCAATACAATTCTGTCTCGCATTTTTTCATCGAAAATGATTTTACCGAAATATAAGGTGTTTAATTGTTGGATTGGATTGGACCAATGATTCTGATTCACTCTAGTTATTTCACAGCATCGGGCACTATGAAAACTGCGATGGAGGTACAACTGAAACACCCAGTATCGAGAAAGTGGGTTTCCATGAATATTGGTCCTAAGAAGCTTAGTTTTCGAGTTAGGTACATGGCGTTGATATTGAAAATGAACAAACAATTACTTCTCGAAACAGATTATATGAAATATCGTCTCTGCAAAACATCTGTTATATGACTGAAATGGTGTCAAGATTATAAAATGGCATCTGTTTTGATCATTCAGTATAATCGGAGAAGGTGTATTGAATGAACTATTTGACATGCACCTGCAGCAACATTTTTAGTCACATTTGGTTTTCCTGTTTTCAGTCGTAAACGGCCCGTTATATCGACTTGTG
This sequence comes from Phaedon cochleariae, assembly GCA_918026855.4. Lineage (NCBI taxonomy): Eukaryota > Metazoa > Arthropoda > Insecta > Coleoptera > Chrysomelidae > Phaedon > Phaedon cochleariae. The sequence continues at coordinate 7,842,422 of OU896707.1, read as the reverse complement.
ACAAGGGTGGCATCCTTCCTATAAAATTGTTAATTATATTATTACTTATTTATTTCAATAAAATTTTGAAATTTTTCATAAATAGGTAACTGTTTGATAGCTAATAATAGTACATTACGTAATTTCAGTAACAAGTATTTTAAGCACGAGCGCAGCGGAGCGAGTGTAGAATAGACAAGTGTCTAGAACAGTTTATAAACGCGTTACATACTATACTTTTTCTACGAACTCATTATTCTTCTCTTCGATAAGATCATATAAATAATACTATACAACAGCATGCAACCAACGAGTAACGTATAAGTGATATTGGTTGTAGATGTGCGTCCAGTACTTAAGATAGATAAATTTCTTTTTTTTTTTAATTGACTCGGGCGTTACTTGATGGAAATCCATGACAAATGTGAAAACTTCACAAAAGATAAGATTTCCACAAAATTCAGTTGTCGATATTTTGCTACCTATACTAAAGATAAATCCAAACTATTCCTCATACCTATTACATTTCGTTGATAGCTCGGTTGATAGGTAAATAACAGGAGTTAGGTGCCGATAACAGTTGTCTCGATATTATGATTGATGGATTGGTCAGTTCTTTGTAGAAACTCTCTTTTATTTTCCCATGAGAGATAGACTGTATATGAACATCATTCGATATGGGGTCATCCTTATACATGCGCGATCAATGACAAAGAATATGAAACCGGAAAAAGTGTGCTACTTTCACATGAACTATTCAAGGCTCTGATGAATGAACGCATGAAGGCTTCAGATCGTTATGGCCGAGTTATCACCAAAACAAACGATGGAATAGTACTTGTCGTATTCATTCATTGAGTATGCTTCGATTTAAAGGATCCGAGATCATCACATTAGGAATTGACACATGATATAACTCAATGTCAGAAAATATCATCACCTTCGAAACTCGAAACCCTGGCTCGAGCCCTGGGCTCAACAATCACTGTTCTAGATAGATAGATAGATAGATAGATAGATAGATAGATAGATATTATTTGACCACGATATGTTACATACAGGGCTTTCATTTCAAAACTTACCACCCTGAATATCTCTTGATCTGCGAAGATTACAGTTTTTGGAAAAATAGGTCGATTTAGGTATCGAGGGGGAAGTAGAATCCCAGTATCAATTGAATTCTATGTTCATCCCCTTCACCCCCAGACACCCCTACTTTGAAATCTCAAATGGCACCCCCTACTTTGAGATACAAAAAATTGAGGGTCTATCAATGATCAAATCAACCAGATGAAAAATTATTTATTTCGTATACAGATATACGATGAATATACAGGGTGATTCACATAAGAACTGACATAGAGCAGGGGCATGTAGGAGGTCCCAAAATATGGCAATTTAACGCAACTTACCAAAAGTTGCTTCCCTGAGGAGATATAGGCTTTGAAAATGAAGTTATAAATTTTGAAAAAAATCAATATCTTCGTTATTCTTGAACTTGAAGCAACCAAATTTGTTACACTTTGTGGATGTATTTATGGCGTTACTTGACAGTAACTGGAGTTTAATTGAAATTTGTAAAGGGGGTATACCGGGTGGCGCACCAACAATATTCAACATAATTTTATTAACCCTTGATGGATTTTGAAAAACTTTGCTTTGTTTTGTGGGCAATTTAATTCTGAAACTTTTCTTACTCTTGTAATTTTTCGAAAAACCTCATCATTTTCATCAAAAACTCGAATAACTGAAAACGCGCGCTCTAGGTGTGTTATTTAAAATCATCGAAAATTCAAAAGTTGGCTATGAAAATAAACGTCAAACTTGACAATGAGGCAAGTGAGTTGTTCAATTAAGTAATTGTTGTTTGAGTGTTTTTAAAATGAACGGGAAGTTTTCTTTTAACGAGCAAGTTGACATGCTGTTAGTGCTATGCCTATAACTCCTTAGGGAAGTAACTTGGTATAGAGGTAAGTTGCGTTAAATTGCCATATTTTGGGACCCCCTACATGCCCCTGCCCTATGTCGGTTGTTATGTGAATCACCCTGTATATAAATAAATATACACATTCAGAGAGAAAGACTACAATACATATGTATGATATGTTGAATTCAAAAGGTGTTAGGGGTATCATCGAGTCGAGATTAAAATTGATACTTTCTCCAATAGAGTAAAAACAGTGAGCCAACAGATGATTTTTTATGCCTATTTTGAACTGGTTGAATCTCAATGTTTTTTTGCGCTGGTAGTGTGTTGAATAAGTGTATATGCAAGGAGTCTTGCTGAGAGACTGATAGTCTGTATTTGAGACGTCTGAGTTCATTAGAAGCCCCAATAGGATAACTGTGGATTTCATCATTTGTTACAAGCTTTCCTATTGTAGAGTACACCTCTAATAAAATTTGATAGATAGTGATACAGGAAATTGTCATAATTTTGTATTTTTCAAATAGGGGCTGGCAATGCGCACTGTAGTCGGCATCATCTAGGATCCTGAGTGCCTTCTTTTGTGTTTTAAAGACTTCCAATGAGTGTGTTGAATTACCCCATAGGATTTTACCATAATTGAGGTGCGAATGAAACAATGAATGATATGTGCTCAATAATATTTGACGACTCAGAATTTTTTGAAGTTGTCTTAAGAGATATGGTTGAGTGAAAAGCTTTATGCATAATTGATCTGCATGAGCAGCGCATTTCAACCTATCATCTAGAACTATTCCAAGTAGACTGACTTAATTACCAGTTATTGTGAGAGGAAAAACAATTTTTCTGAGTTTTATCTCGGTTTAGTTTTAGGTAGTTTGAAGTAAACCAAGAGTGAGCTTTATTGTTGGGAAAGGCCTTTATTAGTGAAAATATTCAAGAAAGAAGAGAAGAAAACCCATGACCAGGAGATCCAAACTTCATCTTGAGGAGGGAGGAGTTACGTGTATGGAAAATGTGTACGAGCCAAGAAAACTGCTGATGCTGTCAGAGATAATAAGCCCCACTCGACCAGATATGATTTGAATTGTTACAATTTTATAATTGAATCAATTTTGTCCTAGCTTTTGTGATGAGCAGTTGCTTTGAGAAAGTGAAACTATTTTCAAAAAGCCTTTTCGTCTTTGAACAACTAAAACTGGCGCAGTCGGTAGGATTTCCGAAAGTTGACCGTATCGAACGAGCAATTTCGAAAAAGTTCGGTAGTGAAAGACTTATTCGAATGCATATCTAATCGTGGAACGAACAGTAAGTGGTGAAGTTCCAACTTTTCGAAAACGGACTCCGAAAAAAAGTTCAAGCGTCGTCAAGAGTAGTTGTCATTGCGAACCCAAGGCAACAATTCAACCAGAAAGGAGAATAATTGGAGACTACAGCATTTCGAAGTCTCGAAACTCAAGTGCCCAATTTTTTTTTGTCTCTCCTGAACCCTCTGTATAAGGATTCCAGCTCGGATTTCAGTGGATATAGTTAAGGCTAGAATTAGGGCAAGTCGTCGAACAAGTAACAAATAAGGACGTCCTCATCATACCCGCCAAGGAAGAAAGGATATTTTCCAAGTGCAAAACAGACCAATACATAGAAATCAAGCTTCCAACTCTAGTCAAGATTCCAGAATCCTTCATCGAGTAATAATTGTCTTCGATCCACATTAGTTGAGGAATATATTCTTTCAACCAGCTGCGCCAGAAGCAATCTGTGATTTTCTCCAATGTTTCTTCAGATTTCTCCCATCTTCGAATGACTTCATTATATCTTCAGGCACTTCGTCGCCAATAGATTTCCCCAAAATAAAATGATTCGGTGTCAATCGTTCTGGATCGTCTGGGTCCACTGACACATGTGTGATCGGCCTACAGTTGATCATGTCCTCCTTGAGAGTCTAGTTGTTCAGGATCACTTGGAAAGTCTTTTTTACTGATTGTATTAGTCTCTCCCAGGTCCCCCCCCACGTGCGGTGCTCCTGGAGCTATGAACCTTCATTCCATTCCTTCCAGTCCAAGTTCGGAGAGGGTGGTTTAGAAATCGGTGTCACAACTCTTACGGCTGGATAAAGGCTTTCCACAGATTTCACACTTTTACATTCTGAAGATTCAGCAATTTCCTGCTGGTTGAAGTCGTGTTCCATACGGAGTATTCTCAATTGATTCTCTAATTCCAGTTTCTTCATTTCGATCTCATGTTTCGCCTTTTCCATGCTGAGAGCTAACTCTCGTCTTGATCTCATGATTGAACTGGTCGTATAGGGTGACCATAAATGTCCCCCCCCTCTAGCTCAGTTATTTTTAAACCGATTTCAAAATTTGAAAATTCATCTTGAATGATTATCGATAAAGTTTTTTCCGCTACATCAGAAAATACAGGGTGCTCGGAACAAACGATTTACAGGGTACTATTTGATTTTTTTATATGGAACACCCCATTTTTCATTGTATTTTTAGATTCTCCCTGAAGAGCTTATTTGGTCAATTTATCACACTTGGGGTCTAGCGGGAATGATTACAGAGATATAGGGTGTTCAAAATCGAGATTTTTCAACTTTAGGATTTTTTTGAGACGATACTATTCATCATGACCGATGATGGCTTTCATGTCCATATCTTAACTTTTGATTTACTATCTACTGACATTTGATAATTGGAACAGATACAGGGTGATCAGAATTCTGAATCTTGAACCACCCTGTAAATGTTCCAATTAAATGTCACTAGACAGTGAATCAAAAGTTAAGATGGAAACATAGAAGCCGTTTCAACCAATAATGAATAGTTTCGAGACAAAAAAGTCCTAAACTTGAAAAATCTCGATTTTGAACACCCTATATCTCTGTAATCATTCCCGCTAGACCACAAGTGTGATGCATTGATGAAATCAGCTCTTCAGGAAGAATACAAAAATACAATGAGATACAAGGTGTTCCATTTGAAAAAATCAAGTAGTACTCTGTAGAATATAGATCATTTGTTCCGAGCACCCTGTATTTTCTGATGCAACGGGGAAAAAAATTCTGAAAAATCATTTGATTATTTTTCAAATTTTTGAATCGGTTCAAAGATAAGTGAGCTTGAGGGGCGGACATTTATGGTGAATCACCCTGTACATGTCTTGATTTTTGGGAAACGGTCTCAATACTACGTCAACTTATTATTGGATTCTGTACATCATACATGTCAATTTTTCTTTGGGATGGTATATTGTCCTGGATGGATGGTTCTGATATTCATGAAACTTGATTTGGTCTATCATTAGAAGGGTTGTCTACCCCATAATGTGTTGGCCATACGAAATCTCTATCCAAATGTTGGTTGGTTCGTGCACCTGGTAGTTTTTATTGAAAATATATAAAACTCGCTAATAATTGACACTGAGTGACAAATCAAAATTGTTATTATTTTTGTACTTACTCCCCGGACTAGGCCGGAAAAATACTACTTTCCCGAAAAACTTGTTTTCACATGATATTCCATGATAATAAGATATTTTGTGTTATTTTTCAGACGTTCCGTCGGATGGCCCTGAATGAGCAACGCGAGCGGAGGTACCGTCGAAGTCGATGGCAGGGCGGTGTTGCAGCTGGCGGCAGCCGAGGGCGACGAAGAGGCGGTGCGGCTCGCGCTGGCCAGAGGAGCGAACGTCAACAGCCAGGACAGCGTGGTGAGTATACGATCAGAGAGTGCTCGACCCTGATTGGGCATTCACGAGTCTATTACTAGAAAATGCAAAAAACATCGTAAACCTAAAAAATCTACATAAACTGGCATTTTTTTCAATGGAACACCCTGTATTTTATTCTTCTGAACCGTAGAGCTCTTTTCTTTGATTTGAAATATATACATATACTTTATCTTTTGTCAGTTTTGGAGAAATATAGACTTCTTGGTACCTATAGATCTAAGGCAGGTTCCGAAACGCCAGACAAGAATGCTGCGATTTCTGGCGTTCCACAGCTGCCTTAAAATCTATATCTTTCGAATTCTGTCCAAGATAAACTTTATAAAGTATACATATTTGAAATCAGAAGAGGGAAATGAAATACAGTGTTTTCCATGTAATTAATACCAGTTTATGTAAAATTTTCAGGTTTATGAATCTTCTAGTAATAGATTCCGAATGCCCTTAAAAAATACTCCATTCTTGTCCATTTGATCGTTTCTGTAAGACCAATATTAACTGAGATAGCGATTGAGTAAAATATAAACATTCACCCTGTACATTGCATGCACTTTTAATGCTGAATCAGAATTTGAGCCCAGAATTTCAGAATTTAAATCAGGAGCGTACAATGTAAAGGTTAAAAACGATGATCTGAATATTCTAGATTTTTCTGTCGCTTCATTGTTCAGAAAATTGTGTTGCCGAGCCACACTATACGAGTCCGTCAGGACGAGTGGTATTGAGTTAAAAATTGAGTTAACAATGAGTTAACAATGAGATACACAATTAGGAGAAGATATTCAGAACAGAGTGTGGTATTTTGCTAAACTTTTCGCGAAGTATTAGAAGCATTAATTATAAATGAACAAGCCATATAACCAAAGCGATTCATTCTGACATCTACAGCTATAGTTATCATATGCCAAACCAACAGATTTTTCTTTGCTAGCCATGATTACATCGTTGAAAACACCAACGCTGATGGTAGACCAATCAGGATTGAAAGACTGCTAGTATTTTCGCGATAATACAAGTTGCATCTGGCTTGCGATTAGTCAGATTATGTTAGAATTTTGAGATGAGTAAAATGGTCACTGATATTCTGGTAAAAAGGTGCATACGTTTTTGAATGTATGACGAATTGATATCCATCATACAGGACGTGGAAAGAAATTCTGAATTGAGTTTTCATCGTTCAAGTTTGAACCCATTGATTGAGTGAAAGGATTGAAAAGGAATATTTTCAAATAAATTGTGAACATGAAAATATGGATAAATACATGTAAAGGAATACATTGAGAATTCGCATTCTTCAGGTGATGAAAATATCAATTCTTTCTCAGTTTATTCAACAGGAAACAACTACTTTCCTGCGATGAAAATATGTATATTCACACATAATCATTCTGGATATTCAAGAGAAAACAACTACTATCCTTGCTATTTGCCATGTCGAACATTGAATTATATCTGTCGAACATCCAAAAGGAGAGCATAAAAAAAATCCTCTGAAATTGAGAATTGACATTATCCCTCAAATCGGATAATTGATATGATGTATTATGATATAGAAATATAACTTACTGATATCTAATATGTTCAGGATTGAAATGAAAATTGAAACGTATAGGAGAAGTATACTTGTACAAACTCTGATCTTGATGAACATGAAACTAAAAAAAAATCATTCGTATCAGTGAAATGGGAATTATGTCTCTCACAAACAGGTTATATGACTTTATTCGGATGAACTCATTTAAGATTCCAAACCCTCCTCCGTAACCTGAAGTCCATTATTCTTTCAGCCATTCTTCATGGTATACACAATTCTCATCTCTCTATAATATAGCTAAAAATATAACAAACTGAAGCTGAGAATTATTTGTTGACATTCAATCCCTGGCATCTGGTTGTTCTTGTTTTTGGCTGTATGATAAATTGATATTCATCCTACAGGACGTGGAAAGAAATTTCCATATCACTGATACTAATTATTTTTTTCGAAGTTTCATGCTCATCAAGATCAGAGTTTGTTCAAGTTCTATACATTTCAATTTTCATTTCAATACTGAACATATTGGTAAGTTGTAGTTTTATATCATAATACATCATATTAATTATCCGATTATTTTTCATACTCTCCTTCTGGATGTTCAACAGATATAATTCAATGTTCGATGTGGCAAATAGTCGGAAGGTAGTTGTTTACTGTTGAATATTCAGAATGATAATAAATGTGCACATACATATTTTCAACTGAAGGAGAATACAAATTCTCAACTTCAGAAGATTTTGTTTTCAAATTCTAATCGCGTATGTTCAATAGATATAATTCAATGTTCGTAGTGGCATATAGCCAGGAAAGTAGTTGTATTCTGTTGAATGAACCAAGAAAAACTTGATAATTTCATCACAGAGAATGCGAATTCCTCTTTATGTATATATCTATTTTTTTATGTTCATAATTTATCTGAGAATATTCCTTTTCAACTAAGAGTATGTACCGTGCATGGTACATACTCTTAGTTCATATCGTAGGATAGGAGTTTTCGAAAAATAGTTATTCATTACACAAGGGAAAAAAGTAGTAGATTTTAGCTCCAGGTTGTGTGTGAAAATTCAAGATGGTGGATCCAATATGGCGGATGAGTTTTGTAATTATGATCCGATTCTACTCAAAATATGTATTTCAACATGGCGGATCTAATATGGTGGACGAGTTTTGTAAATTTATAATCCGATTCTATTCAAAGTTGGTATCTGGGGCTTAACGATGTCGGAGATTATGATTGTCTCGCCAAATAATGAAGAATAAATAGTTGTTTTAAAAACTGAAGAAACATCCTTTTATAGATAGTACTAGAAAGAAGTAGAACATAAAGTAATAAAAGTGTGTTGATAATAAATACACAACATAGAATCGCATAGAATGTACTGATTTGGGATATGCTAATATTTTCTATGTTGTGTATTTATCAACACACTTTCATTATTTCATTTTCTATACTTCTTTTTAGTTTGGCTATCTATAAAAGGGCGGTTCTCTAGTTTTCAATCTATTATTTATTTCCTTATGAATAAATGTAGAGGTTGTTTAATACACAGAGGGCCCTGTATAACCCCGTTTCGAGTACTCATATACATCTCTCCATATTGAGAGTTCTTCGGACATTTATATTCTGACGAAGTCCGCAATTGGCTAGATTTACAATAATTGGTTTCCTTTCGTTCTACTACGATGATGTGTAGACATTGAAAAATGTTTCTGAGAATAACCCGAGAGCATTAATCTTTCCACAAGAAACTACGAATTTGAAAGTGAATTATGCCCGCTAATTATTCACTCCAAGAGAATACAAACACTGAATGTTATTTGTAAACTTCTGGAAAAATAATTGCCAAAGTGAAATCTACTACTTGAAAGTGAAACGATAATAATACGACTGAGTAAATATCGACAAAAGTGATATACATTAGAACAAACTATGGAGTTTTCTTCGAAATTCCGAGTTATAATTGAGAATTTCGAAATTCCGAGTAATAACTTGGAATCGAATATTCCGAGTTTTAACTCGGAAGTTACAGGTCGGAATTTCGATGTAAAATTGATTGTAAAAAACTTCACAAACGATAATATTTCCACAATAGCTATTTGTGTATTTAGAGCGCCAAGTGATAGATTGCCGCTCGACAAAGAAAGTTACCGCGCGATGCGGAGCGGAGCGCGGCAAGATTTTTTCTACTAACGCAGCTTTTGGAAATATCTGCCCTGAAAGTTTGAGCGATTGAAATAGTTCTTATCCATATTATCCCATATGTCCAAAGAGAACAAAAAAATAACTGATAAGCCAGAAAAAAAAATGTCGGGCCTAACGAGAATTGAAACTGGACCACCAGCGTGGCAACCTGAGCTTCAGACCTCTGAGCCATAGTACAATAAACTCTGCAATCAAATTGAACATTTCTCATATTGATGCAATAAAAGGTAAAAGTGCACTTATCATGCGATGGGGTTTTTTTCGAAAATTTTTTTTGGTACTTACGTATTTTCGTCTGAAAAACTCGAATTTCATAATGAAAATGTGAACAAACCACTATTTATCGAGATATTTCACTATAAAGTTACAAATTTCACCATCTTTTCCGCCTGTCTTCTGGATCACATTTAGAACAATTTGCCCTTCTTTTTTCATCATTGGACAATTTATATATATCACACAATGTTGGACACATTTTTTTTATTATATGAGTCAACTAGAAATATGATTTTCTTGTGATTTATCCATGTTTAGTGAAAAGAAGGAAGAATGTAATTTGAAATAATGGCGTGTGTATAATGTCATTCCAAAGCAATCTATTGACATTTGACATCTCGTATTTGGATTGCATATGGATAAATGGCCGTCATCTGGTATGCTTGCTCACTAAATAGGAAAAACTCGCCATAATAGTTATTTATGTATTAAGGGAATTATGAGGGCCTTAATTACCGATGGCAAAGTTTGCGTCCCGAGGGCCTCTGGCCCGAGGGACAGCAATTGCCAGAGGTTATTAAGGCTCTATAATTCCCGTGATACATAGATAATTTTATTTCTGACTGATTTCATTCATTAGATACCTTCCCGATTGGAAGTTAGACATGTTTTTCCGTATAGTTTCAATGTCATCAGAACGTCAGATGATGATCTTGACTACCGCGAATAGGAGATTCCTTATTGCTACGTTATTGCGTGGTTGTTGCTATGCATTTCTTATTTAAGTTCAGCTAAAGGGAATTATAGCATCTATAACATCCCAAGGGAGTTCATTCCTTGCTCGCACAAGACTCTCGAAGACTTCTGAGGGTTGCTCGTAAGGGGGCAACCGAATGACGGATAGAACAATTTTTTTAGTTATGACCCTCCTAATTGATAGTGTAACTAAGATGATACAAGCTTATAATATACCAGTCAGAAATAAAAATCATTTTTCCTGTTGAATTTTTTATCTTAAAATGTGTCAGTGAAGTACATCATGAGTATATAAAGTGTCCAATGACAAAATAATAAGAGCAAGTACCTGTAAATGCATCCAACACAAGGGGGAAAAGAAGGCAAAATTTCGAATTTTTTCTTGAAATATTATTATTATTATTATTATTATTATTATTACAAAAATGATAAGAGCAGTAGCCAGAGGCTCATAATGCTCAGGATAACAAAGTTATGTAACAATTTGTGCCCTATAGTCTAATAATTGGATGCATTGGATGCTTAGAAAATAGCGAATAAGAGAATAAGAAACCAAGTATGAAAAGTACTCAATATGTCGATATTAGTTATTGTTCATATGGTGGTCCAGGCGGCTTTTGAACGAGTTCAGAGATGGAGCAGACACAAGTTCCATTGATTGACGACACGGTTGGAGAAGAAATGTTGTCTTGTCGAAGTGCGAAAATTCTCTTTGCGCAGTTTGTAGACATAATAACAATATCTCGATAAATAGTGGTTTGTTCACATTTTCATTATGAAATTCGTGTTTTTCAGACGAAAATACGTAAGTACCCAAACAAAATTTCGAAAAAAACCCCATCGCATGCTAAATGCAGTTTTACCTTTTTCTCGCTTTATATCCAATAGATTGTTTCTTGAGAAATGCGATAAGTTTCAGATACTTATTGATTCCGATATTATCTTTAACATTCAATCATGTATACGTACCATCGAATATATAGACCAATGAGTTGATGACTTCGAAGTCTTTGATTTTTTACCAAAATAAGCCAGTAAAACGTTTTCTGAATACATATTCACCATCTCGGAGAGGCACCAATTTATGAATGTATCATATTGTAATTCATATTTCTTCCTTGATTCCTCCGGTAAGAGATTCAAACTCTTGCGCTTTCTGCTATATCATGAAAGAATTGGGGGATTTCAAGAATAGATAAGTATAGGTTGATGTGCGAGCGTTTTTTCAATATTTCCGCTCACGAGCGCAAATGCTGTCAAAGAATGACATTTCTGGGAAAACGTCAACTTTGTGCTGGAATTTGAAAGCGTCAAAGGCTACTTTGTTAAGCGTTTGTAGAAAAAATTCTAAATCACACGACATGCTTTCTTCAGGTGAAATACTGATACAATAAACTAAACTTACAGTGGCTTACCTAACTTTTATATCCTACTCTCCCAACCTGAAGTCCTAGAATTGCCTGTGGGAAGGTTCGATAAACCTTCAATTTCGGAAAGAACACAATATCTACATCAAAATACGATGTTCCGTATTACCTCGAAAGGGATAATAGCGAATACATATCATAATTACCTACTAAGAAAACAAATTATTGAGGTATGTTTGTTGATTTCTAATGATTCAAAATTATTGAGAATTTCGAAATTATCAACAGTAATTACACAAGTGGTGGTAATTTTTTGATAATTTTAACTAGATGCACGAATCTTTGTTGCTATAGAAATTTCACGAGTGGACGAAGTCCACGAGTGGGATTTCTCAATAGCAACAAAGACGAGTGCTAAATCTAGTTAAAATTATTTAAAAAAATAACCAACACGAATGTAATTCGGCGTGATTATTTTTTTTACTATTTCGCAAAATGCCCCAGAATATGTTTATTAAACAATTATTTATTGAACAATCATTTATCATACAATTATATATCAAACAATTATATATCAAACAATTATATATCAAACAATTATATATCAAATAATTATATATCAAACAATCAAGAATGTTTACAATTTACGTTTGTAATGGTGCAATTATTGTATGTTATTGTACAATTTCCTTGAGATGAAGAGGTCGAAACAGTGTTTCCTCTCAAGTTGTTTATCATGCTTGCGTGATGCTCTTTGTCAAGTTGAAGATAGGGTTTGATGGAGCTTGCAGATGAATGTCCAGTTATCTTCAACAACTGCTGCTCACTTACTCCACTTTTAGCGAGTTGTGTCACAGCAGAAGAACGATGTGAATGGTTTGTAACCTTGATTTTGCTAGGATCCAAGCCAATCTTTCGGGCCGCTTGTTTTGTCCATTTTGCTATTTCATTTTGTCCTACCGGAAGATTTTTGTACCACCCCTTAGACAAAGGTTGCTGCCAATTTGGATTAGGTGTTAAAAATAAACGATCAATTTGAATATTTGCACTTCTTTTCGACATTAACTTCCGAAAGAGACGTACTGGACATTTTTCAGTCTCATTTTCATTTGGCGTTAAAAATTTGCTATCAGATAACCTGTGCGATCCTCCTTGTGCTGTTTTAGAAATTATTGGATTATATTCTATCCTTCCAGTTTGATTTCCATAATGATCCATTTCTTCTCTAAAATACTGTACTAATGCTTTTGTCGCTTCTCCGCCTCTCCAAGCCAATTCGTAGCTAGCAGTATGATAAAACTTCCTTTGTAAGCCATTTGGAGTATTTTCGTCCCATGCTGCTATCATTTTTTCTATTTCTTCTTTCTTGAGAGCAACAGAAGATGCTTTTCTTTTTTCAGGAATATGTTGAAGTTCTCGACGTTTGCAATTCCGCGCATCTCGCGCGGTCTTAAATTCAATATCAGTGAACGGATCAATGTTTCTATTATACTCCCTGAAATATTTTTCCTGGATAAGTTTTGCGGTGACATTCCACAAAGTTTTGACAACAGATTCTTTGTAGTTTTCTCCATTTTTTTTTCGCATGTTATATGCCCAGTCCTCCATAATTGATGCGATTTGTTTCATCTCGGTTGTTGCAGTCAACTCATAATTACGTTCAAGGCAGAACTCCAAAAACTGTTTCCATATCGTATTCTTGCTTTTTGTGGTGTTGATTGGTGTTGCTTGTTCGACAGCTAAATGTATTGAATCAGCCGAGCTTTGACCAAATCTCGTGCTCATGTCGGTTTCTGTTAATGACTAATAATAATTGTAAAGTTTTTCCGAACCTATACCAACTCGTTTAAACGTTAGAGAAAATCACAAAATACGAAGTCTGACTGATACTTAACAATGGCGTCGGTTCTGAATTCGAAATGTTTACATTGAGACAAATAGCTGCGTTACCTTGACAACCAAGTCAAGTCAATGCTAATTCTCTAAAGGTGCCCCATAGACTGCGTTGTTGGTAGGCCGTTTTGTTCGTCGAACAAGTCTGTTCGAACAAAAAAGACACAAAACTAAAGTGTGTGGCCAGCGAAAACGAACATTTTACAGCCACACACTTCGGTTGTGCGCAATTTTTGTTCGAACAGACTTGTTAGTCGAACAAAACAGCCTATCAACATCGCAGTCTATGGGTCCCTTTTTGTATCCATTTGAAGGAAGATCCAAACGTGAATAAGTCATCGCGGTAATTTGATACTAACAAATTATCAGTATGATTCCGAATGATTGGCTAGAATCACGCATTGATATTGGTTGAAACAAGGAAAACGTCACATTTTGACATGTAAAAAAAATAATCATCAAGACTTTGGTTCCACGGTATACAAACTTAACTGTGGATCTTGTCCTATGGTATATATCGGTCAGACAGGTCGAACGTTTAATCAGCGCATTCATGAACATGAGATAGATTTTTTTATTACGGATACATATTCAACATCACCAACGTAGGTGATCTATTACTTACAATGGAGGTAATAAACATCAGGAGGGGTGAAAGAACTTACAGTCACAACTCCACCACAAACAATTCAATGATGCGGTCATAGACAAAAGAACATGTTTCGAAGGATTATTGATCCTTCATCATTAGCAAATTCATAAAAAGAAATAAATCTGTACGAAGAAAACAACGCTTATGTTAGTTTTCAAGTGTTGTCGAGAAGTCTGAATATACCTACCATTATTGGTGGAAAGAGAAAATTACTTAAATAACCTAAAACAGTGCTGGGTAGCTGTTAGGGTAATTTTGCACTTATCATGCGATGTTTTTTTTTCGAGAATTTTTTTTGGTACAACACGACTTTGATAATGAAAATGTGAACAAACCACTATACATCGAGATATTTCAATAAAAAGTTCGAAATTTCGCCTTCTTTTTCCCCTTGTGTTAGATGTATTTACAGCTACTTTATATACTCATGATGTACTTCAATGACACATTTTTATATAGAAAATTCAACAGGAAATATGATTTTTATGGAGTTTTTCATATTTAATGAACAAACATCCCAGATGACGGCCATTTAATCAATAGTCAATCCAAATACGAGATGTCAAATGTCAACAGATTGCTTTTGAATGACATTACACACGCCATTATTTTAAATTATATTCTTCCTTCATTTCACTAAACATGGATAAATCACAAGAAAATCATATTTCTATTATTTGACTTGTGATATATATATATAAATTGTCCAATGATGGAAAAATGAAGGGCAAATTCTTCTAAATGCGATCCAGAAGACAGGCGGAAAAGAAGGTGAAATTTGCTTTTGGGTGTATGATAAATTGACATTCATCATACAGGGCGTGGAAAGAAATTCTGAATTGAGACTATCACGAATCTGCGATTAGAGGTCTATAAAAAATTACAAGTTTCCATCGTTCAAGTTTGAACCCCCTGATTGGGTATGAAAGTGTTGAAAAGGAATATTCTCAGATAAATTATGAACATACAAATATGGATATATATTTATATAAAGTGATACATTGAGAATTCGCATTCTCTATGTGATGAGAATATTTACTCTTTTCGTCATGGCATATAGCCAGGAAAGTAGTTGTTTTCTATTGAATCAACTGAAAAAGAGTAAATATTCTCATCACATAGAGAATGCTAATTCTCAATGTATCACTTTATATAAATATATATATCCATTTTTGTATGTTCATAATTTATCTGAGAATATTCCTTTTCAACAATTTTACTTAATGCTTCACCACACCTCAATAATTACCACTGTTGAATTTGTTTTCTTACCAGGTAATGATATATATTCGCTATATATCATCTCTTCAGAGTTAATCCAGTACATCGTGTATTTGAACCCATTTGACCCTGAAACTATTTTTTTTCTGATTTTGTATATTATTTTCTTGAAATAGCCTCATCAAAGCTTTGATTTCCTTCAACCGGGTTCAAGATCAAAAACTTTTTATTCAAGCTGTTGAAAAGAGGACGCAGTTCAGAGTACTTGTAATTTTTATCAAGTTATTAGTTATTGTTATTTTATTATATTTTTTTATTAGTTTTATACACGTTTATGTATTTATATACCTTTGAATGTTATTATTAGTTATAAATAATTAACGCTGTGGAATGGTAATTGCTGTCTCAGCGATAATATATTGAAGAGGAGAATTCATTTTTCTCATATTCAATTCATGATGTATCATTTGCTTTTATATAGTTATTTTCAACAGTGATATTGATTATAATATTATAATAATGATAATTACCACTTTCAAGGGTCTCCCTTTAGTGGTTCTCTGATTTATTCACTACTTTGATTTAAAACTATTCTTATTATTATTATTGATGAATGAATTTATTTATTATCATTATTATCATTATTATTATGAATTGAAAGCTATCTATTTTGCCAATACATGTTATGTCCCTGATTTTAATATAATTCGTGTGATGCTCCGAAAAGAATTCACCGATACTGGAAGAATCAGCAGTAGTGTTATAATGTATTTATACTATACTCCGTATTTGCATTCTAAACTGCCATTTGAAGTGAGACAAGCAAAAATTTCTATCATTTTCAAACCGTCATAACTTTGTATTGGATCAACCAATTTTTTTCTTTCAAGATTCTGATAGCTCATGCCATTGAGTAAAACGTCAGTACTTTCTTGTTATTCCACCTTTCCGACTTGAAGACCTACAGGGTGATATCTGAAAATGTGATAATTTTCGAAAAGTTTGGGATCACCCCGCTTCACCGGGATTTTTTTTTATTTCTTATTGAGAGCGATAAAATGAATAAGGACAATGAGTTTTCTCGAAATGGTTTTGAATTCAGGAGGATTCATACAGGATGTTTCGATTATGGAATTCTTCACATTATATTTTGCAATTTTCGGCAAGTTTGAGATCGCCCCGTTTTGCAGGAATTTTTATTATGTTTCATTGAGGGCGATAGGATGGAGCATAATGAGTTTTTCTCGAAATGCTTTCCGATGCAGGAAGATCCATATACAGGAAGTTGTGATATATGGAATTTTTCAGAATATATTGCATTCTGATGTTCAACCAACATAAACTTAACTTCAACAGAACTTTGGATTAGCTTATCCTGCTCAACGCTATCACTATACAATGTGTTGTACATTTTCAAACATACCGGGTATCATCGAATTTTTTAGACAAACCATGGTTTCCACATTTCCAGAGGTATGAGATTCGAATTTGGCAGGGGTGTAGAATTCGAGAATTGATGTTTTTCGAAATTCTATACTCTCCCATCACTTCCGGGTTTGACCAGAAACGACCCTATCTTTCAATTTTCAAATGGGACATCCTGTATTTTATGCCAGTATGAAATTGTCACCAAATGTTTTGGGCAAGATAACCAACGTGGGGCAATGATTCATAATGATACCGCCCCATGTCAATTTTATGTACTTATCATTTTTTCATTGTAAATATTGTGTTATTAACGGCATTTTTTTAAGTAATATTTCAATTTATTTCTACATCTCCTATATTCGAAAATGTACAACACATTGTGTAGTAATGGCGTGGAAGATATGCCAATGTAAAATTCTGTTGAAGTTGAGTTTATGGTGGTTGAACATGCAGAATGCAATATGTTGTGAAAAATTCAATGCATTCAAACATCCTGTATGAATCCTCTTGAATTCAAAACCATTTCGAGGAAACTCATCATTGTTCGTCATTTTATCGCCCTCAATAAAGCATAAAAAAATCCTGGTGAAACGGGGTGATCTCAAACTGTTCGAAAATTATCACATTCTCAGATATCACCCAGTAGGTCTTCATATAGAAAAGGTGGAATAACAAGAAACAATGGAATGAGCTATCAGAATGTTGAAAGGAATTGAAAATTGGTTGATCCACTCCAAAGCTATGACGGTTCGAAGATGAAAGAAGTTTCTGCTTGTCTCACTTCAAATGTGGAGCAGTTTATGTTGAAAAGAAGAGTACCTGGCAAACTCACAAGGCTCAACCAGTTTTTTGAAATTCCTCTGGTAACAACGAACAACTGCTCCCCTATAATATCCATGTTAAAGATCGAATAATGTCTTTCTTCTGTCAGATATCAGTATTGCTCTTCCCTTTCCCCCCACAATTCATCAAGTTACTCAAACAATATTTTGAGAATGTTGAATTAAACTTGTTATGTCACCCAAACAACAGTTCATCGATTATGCACCAAGTATGATGAAAGTATGAATTTCGAATGAAAAAATATTGGAAACATTAACTAATATCCTTAGGTACATAAGGACTGATTTAATATCAAATTTGTATATAGTATAGTTTTCTAATGTAATTAGGTGTGAACCTGTTTGAGAAATAAATAAATAAATATTCAGATAACGATGCAATATATGTTTTGGTATTATATCACATATACCTACGCCTTGGTCTTGGTGTATTTATTTGAATATGACCTTCTGTACACCTACAATATCCCAAAAGATTTCATCAATTGCCTAATAAACTTCAAAATATGAAATGTAAGTTTATTGCAAAATCTCATGGAAATATTGCAGTTAAAACAGACAGTTTTGGCATGAAAATCAAAAGTTTTCGGGAAAATGGAATCAGTTGAGAGAAATTACGAGAAATTATTATGATGACAATGAAAACGAGAAACCATAACGTTTTTCTTGGCACATAGTCCGTTTGCGACATTCCTTTGTTATTGGATAATGAAGGTTGAGTCAGGATCTTGTATCTGATTTCATCACATCCAAACGACTTGTCACCAGAATTCATTGAAATCCAGGAATAGCCTGACATTATTCATAAAGTTAGTTATATTTGTTTATCGTAAAGAAATTGACGTTTACTTCTTCTGGGAAATAGCTAGAGTCGAACCATAATTGAAAAAAAAAATTAAATTGGCCCATCGCGCTTTTATCAGTTATTTCCAAAGTGATGGAGACAGCCATCAACGTTGACATTTCAAACATCTGATAAGCTATCTGAAATATTCATAGCCGACTCTGGGGTGCCACAAGGTTCAAACCTTGGACCTCTACTGTTCCTTATTTTTATCAATAGCTTGCCTGCCCACTTGAAATACTCTGACTGTGTGCTCTTCGCAGACGATTTGAAGTTTTATAGACGAATTGAGAGTTTGCAAGAATTTCAAAAACTACAAAACGATATAAAAAGTATTTATCAATGGAGTGTGGGCCATGATCTTCCTTCCAAGATAGGTAAATGTGTGGTGCTGCCTTGTGCTAGGAAACGAGAAACGATTGAATATAATTATGCGATGAATGGTGATGTATTGAGAAGAGTCGAAACAGTAAAAGATCTGGGTGTTCACTATGATTCCACACTTTCATTCAGAACACATATAGAATATAAAGCCTCACGAGGGCTTCGAGCTCTAGGATTCATCTTTAGGCAAATCAAACTGTTCAAAGATACCGACACAAGGACTGTGTTGTACAATACACTCGACTGACCAAAGATGTTTGGCAAAACTTTTTATACTATGCGTTCTCTTTCAGATTCCCCATTTTATCTTAGGAAACTAAGAATTCACGACGGAGGCAGGTCAACGATGTCAATGAGGATATTGATAAAACAGTCTGGTGAATCAACAACATTCATACCTGAGGTATTATAACAATGAATATTCGAGTTTTTGAAGACATTCTGTCTACTGAATAGCAAATGCAAATGAAGAATTTGAAGGTAGTATTTCTGGAGAAGAATCCACACCTGGAGAATTTTCTATTATCGATCACTACCTTCTGTTGTTTTCGTGTTTCAAAAATACGATGGAATCATAAGGAAAAAAACCGATTCAAAAGTGTAGTGTTTAATATGAAATTTTCACCAAATTGCAGCAATCACTTTTCTTTATATTTTTGAATCGGATTTTTCATCTTTCGATATACTTAGCTGATTCTAGAGTCTACTTTTCCGATATATTATTTGAATGAAAAACACATTTCCCAGGTTTCGGCTCAGTGATACTTCGTGCATAGTAGATAGTTCAGTTGCTGCCCACTATCAGCAGATTACAATAAACCATTTCTAAATCATCTTCATTCAAAGTTTCACGCCAAACCTATGAAATGCCCTACATCTCTGTGACTCACCTGATTGGCTCACCCATCTCCCAAGCATCGGAACCCTCCTAGCTCATCTACTGACAACGACGATAACGACGTTTCCTTTCCAGCACGGCAACACCGCCCAGCACGAGGCCTCCTGGAAGGGGTACAGCCGGACGGTGCGGCTGCTGGCTGCTGCCGGAGCTGACCTCGACAAGCGCAACGTTGCCGGCTTCACCGCTCTCCACCTCAGCTGCCAGAACGGGCACAACCAGTCGTGCAGGGAGCTGCTTTTGGCAGGCTGCAACCCGGACGTCCAGAACAGTTACGGAGATACCGCCTTGCACACTGCTGCTAGGTAAGAGCGAAACATACTGATCGCAGGTGGTTAGGTGGTGCCTGACCCTAATTCAAACACGATTCGGTATTCAGTGAGGAAATCCTTGCAATCATCATCCGTTATTAATCGAGGTTGTTCTGGTCCATTGTAAAATACTATGTAGTATAACTGACTAGAATCTGTTGTTGTCTGATTCCCGATCATAGAAAGAGTATTGTAATCATTTTTGGCCTGTCCTTGGCATTTTTCGTTGTTTTCAATGCTGTGTTAACGTATACAAGGTGAATACTTTGAAAGGAATAAATTCGCTAGCATAAATGTACTTAGCAAGATTTCGCAAGCGATATGGAGTAGTTGGAATCAGCCCAAAACATATTTGTTTCAAATGCAACCCTATGGCTTGTGTCCCCTCATTGAAAAACTGGTTGAATGTGAGATCCAGCGTACTGAGAAAATTTTGGCTTTTGCATAAAATCAAAACATGATTTTAAAGATTAATATATCTTCAATGTATTTTCATCAAAATTTCGAGTTTTAGCGATCAGTTATATAAGACCAGTCTGCAACAACACTGCGTTACGAACTATGAATACTGCATACGAACTACTAAATTTCATTTTGCGACTGTGTAAAACACTGAAATGAAATAGCAGATATCAGTTGTGGCAAAAAATATTGCTTGTGGGGACATCTAGAATAAAAGGTCAACACTCAAACACAATTGGAAGAATTGTTACGTTGAGAATACATTAATTTCAAAATCAAGTATTGATTCAACGCTAACACGTACTTGAAAGGCTATATTCTTCATATGGCTTGCGAAATGTAGGCAAACACATCAAAATGTTCACGTATGACGGGAATTTCAGACAAAATAGACACATGATCGCTAGCTAATTTATTCTAGTAAAAGTGAACTATTGAAGATTTCAACATAAAACCGTTTCATTCTGTCGCATCAGAGATTTCTTGTTGGAGAAGCGACAATGCCGCACTTCTCCTTTGCATAGCGGTGTTGCCACGAAAGTGGTTCGTATCTTTGAAGGGTAGTTCATATAATTTTCCATAATTCTCATTGATTATTTGTGCGATTTATTGTGAAATGGTTCCTCAATGCCAAGCATGCACAAAATAATACAATTCAGACATTCAGGCCGATGTTTTTTTCACTCTTCGAATATCTACATATTATTCGTTTACCATATCCACGTCAATTTTATAGCGTTGCAAATGGAAAGTGAGTAGACAGAGTGTTTTATAATTCAATGCTGATCCTAAAGGGCGGTAATCCTTGGATGATTACAAGAAAAATTCTTCATATGAACATTGTTTTTGATTTTCAGTTTTGGTACATGCAAGGGATAGTTGAAAATGCAATCTTTCCATAATGAAGGTTTTCTGACGTTCCTGTTAATATGCCCTACATTATCTTCAGTTGGTAGATACCTATATATACCGTTCTGAAATGATTATTAGTTTGGGTGGTCTAGACTCAAGAAACTACAGACTTAGACTAAGCTTATACGTAAACTAGAAGTAGGTATATAAGTGTTATTTTCATTCCCGTTTGAATACATCAGGGGTAGAGACTCGGTATAATAAGCAAAGCAAACTTAACTATTTTCCTACTATACATTGTGGGTATAAAACTCTTAATTGATTTTGTTCAGTGCTATTTTACGCGAAGAGCCCGTAAATGAAACTCGTCTATTTACAAAATACTTGTTTTATTTCATACGAAGTTTTCTCTTTCTATTTATAAATTCCATTCCCATGTACATTATTACTATTGCTACATGAAAGGGGCAACTTTGTTAGAGAATCATGAATTACGGATAGCCTTCAATGTATCTTGCTTCTTGCTTCGATAGTATTATAGTGATGCGATGTCATTACTCAATAGTCAATTCGAATGATGACATATGAATGGACATAAAACGTATTGTTAATAAACATGAATGACATGATACTTTTTGTGGCTTGTTTGTAACGAGGTTTGTGAGTTTGGCGGACATATATTATCTTCATTAAACGTCAAAGACTGACGTGAAAACAACCTGAAAAATGGATAAAATGTTGCTGGAATACGTCACTTGCGTTTTCGTATTGTAACAAACCGTACGACAAACGATACCGCAAAGTACTTTTTCTGTCTTGTTCATTATAGCATTCAGATGAGCAAAATCTTTAACGAGCAATTTTCTGCAATAATCAGAAGAGAAACAATCTGAAGATTTCAATTATTTTTAGACTATCAGAAATCACAAAACTTGAAACGTTAATAATTACGAAAGAGTATAGATATTTTCAGGTAAGTGTGCAATGAAATTTTTCATCTACGCTGTTTTATAATCATGTCACCAATGTGAACCCTGTACAGGGTGGCTGGAATTAGAGCCTCATAATTTTGGGGATCTCGTAAACCGGTAGAGATACAGGGTCGGTCAAATAATGGTTAAGTTGCGCTATTTTATGACTAACGAAATGCCGTTTTGGAACTTGTGAAATTCTGAATTCTTTCAGAGATATACGAAAAAAACCGAAATTTCCTAGAACCCCCTTTATTTTTTTTCAAGTTATTCGATTAGAGTGATCGAAATGAATGACACTCCATCAAAGACACTTATTCTTCTTCCCCACAAGTTGGCGTTTTCAAATTTGAAATGTGTCGTTAGTTCTTCCTGAAACCATCATCAATTTATATTGTTTTCAATACGGACCTGGACTTTTCATTTAATTGTTCAAACCTTTGGATAGCCAAAAGCTATGAGCAATTACAGATTGATATTTTCGAATGTTTGTCAACAAAATTGACAGTTTCTTATTGAATATAAAAAAGAAACATTCGAAAATAACATTTTTTGAAAACTCGTAGCTTTTGGAACATCCATGCAAAGGTGGAATGAAATTAAATAGCAAATCCAGGTCCGTAACATAATGAAAATAAATAAGTTTCCAGAAGACGAAATGTCGGATTTCATATTTGAAAACGCTAACTTGTGGAGAAGAAAACGTGGCCATGATGAAGGGTCATTCATTTCGATTAAGTTCTTCAAATAACTTGAAAATAAAAACAGGTTTTAGGAAATACTGTCTGGTAGGTTAATCGAGGAGGTGGTACATTCATTATTCCAGATTTTTTGGTATTTTCTCTCCTCGTTTCTATAAAATAAAAATATGAATATTATTTCAATATACGTGTAGTAAGGACAAATCAGATGATATGCCCCAAAATGTCACTGCGTTTGAAGAATTTTCCTATCAGAGAGCCTGAAAGAAAAAAATACTAGCTTCTCAGTGACAATTTGTATTGAAAAAGGTTTGAAGAAGAGAAATAAAGGTATATAGAAAAACTACCAAATTTTTACTTAGCTTTGGACGTTTCGTGAACAAATCTGCTCCCGTTTTCAACAGCAAAAATAGTTATTTGATTAGCAAATTCGTATCTGTCTTTAAACTTTTCAGTTCTCAGTGACATTTGGAAAACAGGAGCAGATTCGTTCCCAAAACGTCCAAAGTTAAGTAAAAATTCGATATTTTCTCTATATACCTTTATTTCTCGTCTCCAAACCTTTTTCAATACAAATTGTCACTAACAAGCTAGTGAATTTTCCTTTTAGGCTCTCTGATAGGAAAATTCTTCAAACGCAGTGACATTTTGGGGCAAATCATCTGATTTGTCCTTACTACACGTATATTGAAATAATATTCATATTTTTATTTCATAGAAACGAGGAGATAAAATCCCAAAAATTCTGGAATAATGCAGGTTTTAGGAAATTACGAATTCTTCAATTTTCAAAACAGTATTTTGTTGTGCATGAAATTGCGCGACTTTGCCATAGTTTATAGCTGACCCTGTATGTACGAGATCCCAATGATGAGGCTCGCATTCCATCCACCCTGTATTTCCATGAGATCAGAACAGAAAATGTTTACAAGTACTGAACTAGCCAAAATGCTCAAAGTGGAATGAAATGTTGATTGAATACAAAAAATCCAAATAATTTCCACAAATGCTTATAAAATGAACAGCAATGGTAGATTAAGGAATAAAACAACTACTTTCCTGGCAAATTCCACGCTGAACATTGAAAAACATCCTCCCGGAATCTATGCATCGATTCGTATAAACGAATATTGATGCAAGTGTTTCTCTCCTTTTTTTTCAATTGAGTCAGCCGTTACTTGATGGAAATTCATGGCAAATGTAAAAACTTCACGAACGATAAGATTTCCACGAAATTCTCAAACACACGACATGTTTCGCTAACACAGTAGCCTCGTCAGGTGATCACCCAAGAGAAACAATGTATAACAGTTATGTAACATTTATGTAACAGTTATGTAACATTTATGTAACAGTTATGTAACAGTCATATAACAGGCATGTAACAGTTATGTAACATTTATGTAACATTTATGTAACGGTTATGTAACGGTTATGTAACATTTATGAAACAGATATGTAACAAATCCTCAGATACGGCCATGCGGGCGTCACGCGCATCCTGATATCCGCCCAGTGCCGCGTTTCCGAGCAAAACAAGAACGGCGACACGGCCCTGCACGTGGCGGCGGCGATGGGCAGGCGCAAGCTCACCAGAATCCTGCTAGAGGCGGGCTGCGATATGCGCGTGCGCAACAAGCAGAACGAGACGGCCGGGGACATCGCGCTCAGGAAGAACCTGGTCGAGATCCTGGATATACTGGACCGAGGCAGGTCTGGCGCAGACAGGAAGGGGAAGGGGAAGAAGAGCAGGGCGGTCAAGGGGCGAGTGAAGTTCGAGAAGGTGGGGAAAGGTAGGTGGGGATGCTTTCTTGCATGATTCACATTCTGGAATTATGCTCGCACTGGTTTAGGATTTTGTCAAATATACAGTGTCTTTCAGGATCAGCAAGTTGACAACATATGGAAAACATGTTTATCTACAACTATGGAGTCATTCATACATTGCTTACTCGATTTTCGACATTCATTGGCAGTCATTATTGTGATGAATCGAGTAATAAGAGTAATTATGACAGTAGGGTGGCGTAATAATTTGACATCCCATCGTCTTGTCAAATTCAACTAGGTAGGTATTCGTTCTATTATTTCGCAAATCCACCGTACCCTTGTTCTCGTAGTTCTAAACATCTTAATTCTACAAATACACGGAAAAATAAGAATTCACTGTTTTTCATCCTCAACAGTGACTATCATCATGAGTAACCATAACCATAAAATAGGACTTGACACTTGCAGATTTGCTTACACCTTAGATCCTGTATGATCTAAGGCACACACTAACACTAATATGGCTACAGGCTATTGGAATAGATCAGTACAGACCAATCAGAACTAGAAGCAAAAAATGAATAATCTGCAATAGTATATGATTCATTTTACAACTGAAAAGTGAAATATCATGTAATACCTGGTAAGATTGACTGATATGTGATTGCACGACTTTTTTTCCTGCTAATAAAAGTTATATCCAACATTGTTTATCCAATTTTCACAATCAAAATTATTGAAATAAGTTATAAGCTGTTCGTTGAATGGAATCTTTGTCAATAAATTTTCGATGGAATTAATGAGTATTTGAAATCAGATTCAGTGATTTTGCAATATAATAACCTTCATTTTTTTTCAAAGATATATTTCTGAACTCTCAGAGTTGCTTTGATATTTGAATAGTTGTAGATAAAGTATAGTATTCTACTTGCGCATAATGACTATTACCCACTCAGATGATTACAGCACTCGCCTTCGGCTCGTACTGCAACTTTCATCTTCGTGGGTAATAGCCATCATTATGCGCTCGTTGAATAATATACTATTAATGAATATTATTCACGTTAATCGACACGAAGCATTGTGGCTGAAGCATTAGATTTTTTAGATTTTTTTTTTCGGATTATTGTTGGCGCTACATTTTGAATATATTTCATGTTGTACATGGTGTGCCAAAAACACAAAATGTATCAAAGTTGCTATTTTTTAAATAGAATGCCCTGTATATTATCGCATTTGCAGATTCTCCCTGGAGAGCTGATTTCATCAATGCAGTACAATTGGGGTCCAGCTGGAATGATTACAGAAATATATAGGGTGTTCAAGATCGAGATTTTCCAACTAGGCTTTTTTTGTGACGAAACTATTTATTTTATTATCGGCCAAAACGACTCATATGTCCCTATCTCAACTTTCGATCAACTATCTACTGACATTTAATCGGAACTGATAAAGGGTGGTTCAAGATTCAGAATTCTGATGAGTGCTTGCTATACAGAGTGTCCTGAAATTAGCTTGACAAACTCCACCAGCGGCTTTAACGACCAAAATTAGGAAGAAATGTTCCAATGAAGATAAGAGAAATGACTCCTAAGGGAGCTACGGCTCCCTGAAAGGGGGCTCCTGAAGATGATATTTCTTGAATATTTCCGAAACGCCACTTTGTAAAATGATGCAATTTGGTACGAGAAGTGAACTTTCCATGCCCAATTCGGTGTACAGGGTGATTCGCCATAAATGCCCCCCCCCTCTCTAGCTCTGTTATTTTTGAACCGATTGCAAAATTTTAAATATCATCTCAAATGATTTTCGATAGAGTGTTTTTCCGCTACATCAGAAAATACAAGGTGCTCGGAACAAACGATCTACAGGGTACTATTTGATTTTTTCAAATGGAACACCGTATTTTTCATTGTATTTTTAGATTCTCCCTGAAGAGCTGATTTCATCAATGCATCACACTGGGGTCTAGCGAAAATGATTACAGAGATATAGGGTGTTCAAAATCGAGATTTTTCAACTTTAGGATTTTTCTGTGACGAAACTATTCATTATCGGTCAAAACGGCTTTCATGTCCGTATCACAACTTCAATTAACTATCTACTGACTTTTAATAATTGGAACAGATACAGGGTGATCAGAATTCTGAATCTTGAACCACACTGTATATGTTCCAATGAAATGTCAATAGATAGTAAATCAAAAGTTGAGATGGGGGCATCAAAGTCGTTTTGACCAATAATGAATAGTTTCGACACAAAAAAATTTCAAAGTTGAAAAATATCGATTTTGAACACCCTATATCTCTGTAATCATTCCCGCTATACCCCAAGTGTGATAGATTGATGAAATCAGCTCTTCAGGGAGAATCTAAAAATACAATGAAATACAGGGTGTTCCATTTGAAAAAATGAAGTAGTACACTGTAGATCGTTTGTTCCGAGCACCCTGTATTTTCTGATGCAACAGGAACAAAATTTCTAAAAAATCATTTGAGATAATTTTTCAAATTTTTGAATCGGTTCAAAAATAAGTGAGCTAGAAGGGGGACATTTATGGTGAATCACCCTGTACATAAGATCATTCCAAAATTTCATTGAGAAGTATATAATACAGGGTGAAAATACATCAAATATTGCTCAAACTTTTTTGTATGCATATTATTCGACAATTTAATCTCGGATTATGGAAATCTACAACAAAAAAGGTGCTCTTATTCTGCATCGATCAGATTTATCATTTTCGAGTGAAATCGATTCAAAACATACATACACTCATACACCTTACGCATAACGTTGCTTATAAAAAAACATCTCATAAAAGCGCGAAAAATAGGAAAATGATGATAATAAAACTACTTAATTTTGTGTCCTTTTTTTCCATTTCCACTACGACTCATTGCAATGTTATGCATAGTATTTGAGATGTAACAATAATTTTATGTCGATAGGTACTCGATACTGATCGTTACGAAACAGGAGTACCTTTCTCTAAAGAGCGATATTTAATGTAGTCCCACCCTGTATTATACATTCCTGAGTGAAATCTTGAAATAATTTTATTTTCACTGCATTGGGCATGGAAAGTTTAGTTCTTGTACCAAATTGCATCTTTTTTTCACATGAAGTTCCGGAAATACTCAAGAAATATCATCATCATCATTTCTCATTTCTTGACTCATTTTCATTGAAACTTTTCTTCCAATTTTTGATCGTAGAAGCCGCTGGTGAAGTTTGGCAGGCTAATGTCGGCCCATCCTGTATAATTGTACACTTCTCACCCTAGGTGCTAGGTATATAATACGCTATTTAATATTACAAAAATTTCGCAGGATTTGAAAAATATCAAGAACTTGAAGTTGCAATAGACCGTTCAAATTTGAGATACAAATGTAAAATCGAAATAGAAACAACATTTCTGAGTAATTAGCATTTTTGAAATTATAACAAATAAGCCTATTTTCAGTGATTAATTTGAAAAAAACGTAACTTATTTTCACATGTACTCACGTGACCCCGACCGAGTAGGCAATTTTTCATCTTTTTCAAGTCAACGTCTCAAAATTAATTATTATAAAACTTTTTTCGATATGATATGCCAACTTCCTCATTATGTGAACAGATATTTGATACTAAATAGTATTATTTATTCAGTATTTGACTGACAAGATACAATATTATAATGACAACAAACATATATCAACCTATATACAGAGTGTAACATCTAGTAACATTCCTGAAATGAAAATGCATATTGTTCGAAAAACAGGGAGTTTTTGAGTTTTTTCTTGATAAGCCTAGAAATGCAGTGATAGATACGCAAAAAACTAGGAAGGTCAATGAGTAGTAGGTAGTAATCTGAACTTCGATCTAGGAAAAAATCGACGATTCTAGAACTGAGTTTAATTTTAGATGCCAAAAATTGACATGAACAAATATAATCCCGAGAGGTAAAAAAATAGAGTTCATCAGTCAGTCGTCGTGTGCCTTGACTTCACTTTGTTCATTCCGGCAACTTTCATGTAGTTTGTGATTGTTTACTTGGCTCGTAAATAATTTCTATCGCTTTCGCGAAACCGTTCAAATAAAAATCAATCAATCGAGATTTTCATGTAATGTTATGTTATGCTCTAATTATGCGCCAATTATCAAAACAGGTTGTATCTAAAAAGAAATATGTATGTCGTAATAAGCCAGAAAAATTCAACACTACACACAAACATCTGGTTTCACTAAATACCTAGTTGAAAATTAGGAAACAAAATTTACCTGTTCGAACGTTTTCGCGAAAGTCCAGTAATCTATGAGTTGATGCATAAATATTCGGCTGCCTAGAATATGATCGAAATCGTTAGATCGAACTCCATTTGATCGAACATCATTTGATCGAAAATCAATTGATCGAAAAATCAAATGATCGAAATACTAATTGATCGAAATATCAATTGATCGAACTAACATTTCGATCAAATATAATCATTTGCTCATAATATTCAAACTATACTTACCGATTCGTCTCAAATCCTTTGTATAGATTCCAGGAATTCAATGATATGAATGATTTTATTGTGAGGAGTTGTGAAAAGTAGAACCTCAAGTATAACTATAGTGATCAACATAGTATGTCAGAATTTATGTCACATTCATCCCCCCCTTGCTCCCCATGTGGACGCTATTGTTTGGTACATCGCTTGCCTATAATAGTTCAGGTATTCCCAGTAATTACGGAAGTACGGTTCATTTAGGCCGGGTCCGGTTAGGTTGTTCAGGAACAGTAGTCTCTTTTTTTCTCTCGAGTAATTTTCTGAAATATATATACTATCTAGGAAGGAGGTTCATTTAGGCCGAGTCAGGTTAGATTGTTAAATAAAAGTAGTCTCCTCTTTATGCTTATGCAGAAAGGATATGTTCCTTCCTTAGCCTTCATGCAAATAGTGTAATGGCTGAAAACGAAGTTTACGCTGCAATACGTGAAATGGCTAAGCATTTCAGCAGGGAATGACGGATTTCATCAAATATGTTTCTTTCATGTTATGAGTCCGATCTAAATATGATTCGATCAAATGATATTTTGATCAATTGATTTTCGATCATTTGATTCTTCGATCAAATAATGTTCGATCAAGTGATTTAGATCAAATAGTTTTCGATCATATTTCCGGCAACCTAAAAGTATTCCAATTCCTGATCTGTTTCCAGATGCTGTAGATGCCCATGATGAAAGTAAACCTTGGTCTCCATATGGTTGTCATTATTTTCCGGATAGCAAGAATTTTCCATCTCCTAAATTGGATTCCCTTCCCAACGAACCACTGAAGAAAGGAGAACAGTATTATTTGGATCTTGCGGGTAAGATACAGGGTCCTTTAACTCCTTTGAACGGCTATAGCTGAGTGTAAATTTATATGGAAACTAGACTGTACCCAATGAGAGGTATAACAAGTGACGTAATATAGGGGAAGGGATCCATGGGGTCTGGACCCCCCCTTTCCCCAAGCTGTCCGAAAAACCGAAACAATCTGGTAAACAATTCTAATAATGGAAAAATAGACATGAGTATGGGAGATATCACGGGAATTCAATTTATAATTCATAAGAACATCCGAACGAAATTAGGACGTCAAATAACCCTATGTATATATGAATATTCTTCCTGCCTGTCCTGATATGCGATGAGAATGAAAGATGGTAGGTATTAGGTAATGGAGTGGACTGATAATGAATTATTGGCATTCAATTACTCCACTGTGTCGTTAGGAACCTAAATTAATCTTTGCAAAACTTCTCACGTTTTTTTAATGTAAATAATAAGTCTATGCGTCTCCTTATTGCAAGATTAACCTGTCAGTTGAGGGAAAAATACACTATAATTCTTGCAATTAGTGTAATTGACAGAATGATCTAGTAATTACCATTTCAAATAGGAGTTTTGTTCAATTATTAGTCTAATTACTAGATAAATCTTGCAATAGATTGATAACCTCGCAATCAGAATATTAAACGAAAATAATACCTTTTTTGCGCTAGAACTGTTCAACGTCTTCGTGATTCACAGTCACAACTACTGTATGACGCAAAGACACATGTCTATAATTCCTCAGGCAACATCTCCCCATAGCCCCATAGGCGTCGGCTACACCTGTTACTGCGCCCCCCTCCTCCAGTAACCTTGCAATTAGCTTCATTGACAGAATAATCTATAGCAATTATGATTCTCAACGAAACATGTTCGCGATATGTCCGTTGCTACTGCACTTTTCCTTCAGGCACCTTGAAGCCCGCGTCTAGAGGAAAAAGAGCTGCAGCGGGCACACTCCCAGCCATTTTTTGATCATATCTATCAATCAACAGATTTATTCTCCAATGAGCTTGAGTAAATCTGAGATGCATCTGTCAATTAACTCCTAATTGCAAAACCGATCTGACAATTCAAGCATAATGGCAAAATAGCGTGCTAGATCCGGCTCGAAGGACCAAAAATTATATAATGGGGACTGAGTCGATGTTGCAATTAGGGAGTCAGGAAGATGCAGCAGGTCTTCTGAGGTTGCAATCACCGTCCTCCAAGGAGGATGATTGGACCGATATAATAATCTTTCAATTATTAGGCGTGGCACTTGATATCTCCAAGGCATTCGATCGAGTCTGGCACCACGGACTCCTCGCAAAGCTTCCATCTTATGGCTTGCCACCCCAGCTATGTTCTCTGCTAGCTTGTTTTTTCTCAAACAGGTCTCTCCATGTAGTGGTCGACGGAGTTTCATCTGACTCTCTTATCATAAATGCTGGTGTTCCACAAGGATCAATTCTAGCACCAACACTATTTTTACTCCATATCTACGATATGTTGGAAGCAACTTCAAGTCCATTACACAGTTTCGTGGATGATAGTACCCTCCATACCGCCGTCTCGTCCATGGCTCCAATACCAGCCAGGCAAATCAGAAACGAACGAGGGAGAAATGTTGACAACATAAATATGGACTTGGCAACAATTCTCGAATGGGAATCCGATAACTTGGTAGATTTCAATGCAAACAGAACACAAGCATGCCTTTTCTCTAGAAAAGCCGATCTCACTGTGCCCAACATGAGCTTGTCAGGAGTAACCATACCTTTGAAGACATCCATTTCGATGCTTGGTTTTACTATCAGCAATAACCTTTCTTGGGAAAGTCACGTGAGATCAATTGCTAAAAGTGCATTCCAAGAACCTGGTTTTCTGTTCCAGGCCAGGAGCTATTTCACTTCCAGTCAGCTGCTTATGATCTATAAGGCACAGATCCGACCTGACCTGAAATACTGTTCCCATAGTTGAAGTGCAGCACCCAAACATACCCTAATCATGTTGGATTCTGTCCAGAAAATTGCAATTCGTCTCGTGGCTGATTCCTCGCTCACAAACTCACTCACTTCTCTGGAAAACCGTAGAAAAGTTGGCGATTTGGCTCTATTTTATAGATATTTTCATGGACGATGCTCTTCTGAAATATCGAGAATTGTTCCCCCCTTGGCAGTCCCGCGAGATTAACCCGTCGTGTTGAGGCTTCGTACCCCTTCGTGGTCACTTTGGAGACCTGCAGAACATCTCTTTCCGAAGACTCGTTCCTCCAACGAACAGGGAGGCTCTGGAACACATTGCCAAGAGAGATGTTCCCCGAGGCCTCCAGATATTTAAGAAGAACCCCAATTTCTACCTCATTTTCCTTGGTTCTCATGATGTTCTCTCAACATTAAAGGATATCCCTTTTCGTGGGA
The DNA here is from genome assembly GCA_918026855.4 of Phaedon cochleariae. Classification (NCBI taxonomy): domain Eukaryota; kingdom Metazoa; phylum Arthropoda; class Insecta; order Coleoptera; family Chrysomelidae; genus Phaedon; species Phaedon cochleariae. The sequence goes on along the minus strand of OU896707.1, from coordinate 7,809,718 downwards.
ACCAGAACATAAAAAAATAAAGAAAATTGTATTTTTTATTATGATAAATCTTGCGATTATAATATGTTTCGAATTCTTCAGGCAACATTTGCAAGGGCCCCATAGGCGTCGGCTACACCTGCTACTGCGCCCCCCTCTTCCGGCATCTAGAGGCGCGCGTGGAGAGGGACAAGAAGGAGCTGCAGCGCGCGCACTTCCGGCTGCGGCAGCGCGTCATCGGGCTGGAGCAGCGGCTGAAGCGGGGGCAGCACGCGAGGCGGTCGGAGCGGGTGGTTGGCAGCAGGGAGCGGGGCATGGAGCGGTCGCTGCCGCGGTCCAGGAGTCTGGAGATGCTGTACAGGATGGACGGGCCTCCGATGCAAACGACGAGGTAAGGACTGTCTCCGTATTGGATACGACTTCATTAGGCGTACATGACAGGTTTATTCCCTGACCGAACGTCCGTGGAGCTTATATGGACGTCCATCGGACATACAACATATTCTACGTTCAGTACTGTACGGTGCTACTTTTATTAATGTGAAACCCTACCACTATTAGCTATTGAACCTACCATTATTCTCTCTTTTCGGAGGCGTAAAGTGTGTGTTTACTACCAAGATATTGTTTGTCATTCGATGAACTACTAGTCAATAAAGACATATCCACCACTGTTATAATTAACCCTAATTAACTGTTCTGACGCGAGATTCGCAAGAATAGATCTTGACTCTATTGTACGTATTTATCAATAACGAAACGACTTGTCATATGTATAAAATTAACAAACGACTTTGAGTAGGATGGCTGACATTTTACTTACCGATCAACTAGACCTCCATAGTTCACCACTGTTGAATTTGTTTTCTTAGAAGATTATAATATGTATTGCTATCAACCCTTCAAGTTAATCCGGTACACCGTATTTTAATTTAGATATCGTACCTAATTTCCGAACTAACTAATCCTTCAGGTTGAGAAAGTAAGAGCAAACCAAGGTTAGTTTAGTTCTTACATTTGTCATGGATTTCCATTAAATAACGGCCAAGTCAATTCAAATTCTGATCAATATATGTCTTAAATCTGAATACTTTCCGACAAGCTGGAAGCTATCAAAGGTATGTCCTATATATAAGAAGGGTGATAAAAATAACCTTGTGAATCATAGACCAATTTCGATTATATGCATCTTTTGCAAAGTTTTCGAAATTCTTCTGGAACGTAATCTGTCCTATAGCATCAACAAAATCATTTCTCCCCATCAACATGGTTTTATGAGAGGTCGGTCAACGGTTACAAATCTGATAACAGTTACTCAATACATTTCTGAGAATATTGACAATCGTGCGCAAACAGACGTCATCTACACCGACTTCTCCAAAGCCTTCGACAGACTTGACCACGGAATTTTGATAAATAAACTGAAAGCATTTGGCTTATCTATCTCTCTAGTAAACCTATTCAAATCATACCTCACTAATCGTAAACAATATGTCCAGTTGAACGGCTACAAGTCTATCGAATATCTTGCAACATCTGGCGTACCACAAGGCTCCAATCTGGGGCCACTTCTTTTCAACATTTTCATTAACGACATCGGTAATGTTATTGACGTGAACTTTTTGCTATATGCGGACGACCTGAAATTATATAGGTGCGTGAATCACATAGATGATTGTCAACAGCTCGCTGACAACCTGGGTCGGGTGGAAGAATGGTGTCAAAATAACAGATTAGAACTGAATCCTGTCAAATGTAATGTCATGTCCTTCACATTGAAGTCGGACCCTATCGTTTTCAATTACTCAATTGGTGACATTTCTCTTCTGAGACCTATAACATTCAAAGATCTTGGCGTTATATTTGATCAATCTTTATCGTTTAATGATCATATTGACTCAATCCTGAAATCTGCATTTCGAGCATACGGGTTCATAGTACGCAACAGTCGTGATTTTAAAGAGATAGATACTCTTAAGAAATTGTACTACTGTTTTATACGTTCGAAGATTGAATATGCATCGGTTGTTTGGAGCCCATACTATCGGAACAATACTGATCGTCTTGAAAGTCTGCAACGACGGTTTTTAAAACTGTTAAGTTACAGGTCATGCGGTACATACCCTCCAATTGGTACACCTCATGGAGAGCTTCTAAAAACTTTCCGATTCGTGAGCCTGCACGTAAGAAGACAATACTTCTCTATCCTGATCCTTTATAAGGTTGTTAACAATCTAATTGACTGTGCAGATTTGTTGAAAAAATTGAACTTTATTATCCCGAGATTATCTTCCAGAAATTGTGATACGTTCTACTTAGAGTTTCCTCGAACCAACATATATAAAAATTCACCCTTGTATAAAATGTGTAGTACATATAACTTGGTAGCTAGGGATATAGATCTGTTCAGCTGTGGAATAACTCATATCAAAACTTTTTATCTTTTTTCTCCTTCATCAGTGAATAACTAGATCCTTAGTCAGGATATTTTCATTTTGTCATATTGTTTCGTCTATCCATTATGCTTATGTAATATGCAATGCATGTTTTTGTTTTGTCCTCTTTTTCCTGTTCTGTAAATGGGGCAACCTGTTGAACAGTGTAAGAAATAAATAAAAAAACATCGATATTTGTTCGGTTTTAGAGCGTCTACGAATTGTAGGAATTTTTTCCTGATTGAAAGTCAGTCATAACGGGTCTTCAACAATGATTGAATACCACGTGACCGTTTTTGATGCGGCGTCCCTTTTCCACCCATGGTGAAGAGATACGACTGTGTTCCTGGTTGCATATAGTAATCTGTCACGTGGTTTTCTATAATTGTTGAAGACACTTGGAAGTGGTTTATCAACTCATTTTTATTCTCCAGTTAATCAACTGCCAGATCATGAAAGTTGGCAATGCTGATGAATAAATGTAAGCAATCTCATTGGTTGTTACAAGAACAAGGTCATGTCACATCACGACCGATCACGAGTAGTCACGACCGTTTTGTTAGGTTATTGTTGATTGTTTTCGAGGTTTTCTGTTTTATGAGTGCTGTGAAATTGCATCCTCTTTTCTTTGTAGAACTACTAGTACTCTTCATTTTCAACTTTTTTGTCACACCAGAAAGCTAGGAAATCAAAACAACTCAATAAAGTGAGGTTATGTATAGGCATTAATCCAGATATCGACTATCCGCCAGTTAAAACTTACAGATAAATATTTGACATTTTAACTGCCGGATAAAGTTACCCTGGTATAGATAAACCGACCTTTCCAAAAAAACTGGTAGTTAAGCTTTAACTGACAGATAAATTGTAATTGATAAACCGGCCCTGAGACTTCATTTCGTGACGTTTTCGCGATTTCTCCTTAATTCGCCATTGGAACAAAAATAATGATTTTTTCAAAAGTCTTGTATTTCTTGAAGTTTTTCTTCAGAACTCCACTTGAACTGAATATTGGGAAGACATGTTTTCTGGAGGTCAATGAAAGATCAATGAAGAACCATAGTAGAATAAAGAGGGTGAAAGGAAAAAAGGGTAAAAATTCATTTATAAAAAACACAAGCGGTGCCCAACACCGTAGTTCATTCGATACATGATATTCAGAAACGGCCTTTTCGATATCCATTATTGAATACTTTATCCTAGATAGCCTGTATTAGTACATCAACGAACAACAGTGGGCTGACGCCATGCTATCAGGGTGCAAACGTAAAACAATGAAAATTTCATGATGGCAACATTGAAATTGAGGAGAAAAAGAGGAGAAGTTCTTTCTGTAATGATGTTGGAATTGTCTTCTTTTTCATTTCTTCTTATATTTAGTGTTGCCAACATAAAATTCCCACTGTTGCAGACAATCATCGAAAGGGAAGACATTCCTTATTCCTCGAAGCTATAGCTGAACTTCTCTAACGAATGTATTCTGTGCAGGAGTATGGACGAGCTAGAACCACCCGCCGACAACTCCGAAGACACCCAACGCCCCTCAGTCAAGGAACTAGTAGCCAGGATCCAACACCTGAACGTCACCACCACGAACGGCAACGAGAGCGAGAGCAGCGACGAGGAAGACGTGCCCCAAAGGCGCAAACAGCCGCCCCACGCTCCAGACCTCGCCCCGCCAGACTTCCCCGCCGAAGCCCCTCCCAGGAGCAGAAGCGGCGTGTATAGCCCCACGGGGACCCAAGTGCCTCGGTACATCGAGCCTGTGGTGGAGATCAGGACTTACGATCAGAGCAAGCGGGTTCCGATGTACCGCACGGACCTCGGGTTCGTGGAGCCCTACAAAATCCAGTATTACGATAGCGCGGCAACAGGTGAGAACGTTAGTACCGGCTTCGCGGAGAGACGTGTTTTGACTAGCGCGAAAGTGTACGACAGTGAAGCGGGGACATCTAGTAGGCTGGGCATGAACTATGCGGCGAACGTGCAGGATAACGTCGATCGGGACACTAATAACGATTCGGGGTATTCGACGAAGGTGTACGGGAGTTCTAAGGGAAACTCTCCTAGTTTGTGCGGGGGGAAGATCGAGGGAGAGTGCCTCGGGGCTTCCAGTTTAGTTTGAGGAGAAGAGATTCATTATATATTTTGTTTTCAATTTGTTTCTTAAAAGACGAAGTTTTGATTAAAGAATTATTAAAGTCCTATGTTCATTTTAATATTAGTGACACAACTTTGAAGAAAGGGCGTCGATTTGGTGGAAGGGGGTAGAGCAAACATAAATATATTTTTTCCACCACTAATCTGGGAAATCACCATTGTTCGAGGATTTCCTCTAATGAGAAGTAACACTTTTTGAACCTATAGGTGGATAATGATGAATTGATAAAGAAATTTTACTTAGGTAGAAAAAAAACTGTGTATATAGTGCCAATGATATTATGCAATATACACACAGTTACCGATGTGTATGCAACCAACGAAAATTATACGTTCTTTAAACCAAATATAGTTGAAACTACAAATCTCATGACAGCTGAAAGCAACTTTTGAAGTACCTATGAAAACTGTTTGGAATAATCTGATTATTATTAATTCTAATAAAAATGTCACAACACAAATCATACGTGAGCTGTCACTGTCATGTGTGACTTGGACCGAGAATTCGAATAACCATTACTTTCGGTAAGGACACATTTTTTTTTTGACCAATCAACACAATTTCAGCTATGGTGGTGATGATGTATACCACTTCAATAATTGTTCAATGGTTTTAATTTACTCGCAATATTTATCAGTATCCTTCCTAACTTCAGGCAGGCGACTTTCTATCAAAATGAATGTCACATAATTTCTTACTAGGTTTTGTAGTTATTCACAATTTCACCTGGAATTTTAATACAGCGTTTATTTTCTGACAGCCAGGTCGAATTTCCTTCAAGTTTGTTTGACAACTGAACTCTTAGGCTATACTTGATATAACTAAATTTCAGTGATATGCTGAACAATGGAATGAAAATCAGAATTGATGAAATATGTTGATTTTTCAGTGTTATTAGTGGAAAAAACATTATATATACCTCGGGTGAGAATGCTTTAATATAGCTCGCACACTATATCCTTCGGCGCTTCGCTATTTTTTGGTTTTAAGATTTTTGCTCGAAGGCACTCAACAAGAAAATACTTAAATAATTTGTTCTTCAGATATGCCATCGACGTAGACATCGAACAACAACTTTCAGACAGCGAATCTATGCATCACAGAGTCCGGTGATATTTTTATATATCTATGAATGTGCATCAATGCTAACCTATACAAGTACCCCTTTGCCCATTGTTGATCGTAGTCAAGTTTTGAGCCTTTTAACTGGAGAACAACTTATTCTCCTTGCCGTAACTGCATTTACTGGCTCTACACAAGAAATCTCAAGAGCTAAATATATTCGAGGATAGACGTTCTCTAAAATACCACATTCATATAGCGTCATGCGATGGTCATAAATTAGTGTAATGCTGCTCAATCGAACGCCACATTATGTTACAAAGCGTATTTTGTCTAAATTTTTAGATTTATTAGGTATTTCTAATATTTTCCCCCCATATTTCCGCCCTTGTCTTGAAGAAGCAGCTTAGATATGGGCGGAAATCCCCAATAATTTTTGAGAAAAGAAAAATATTCAACTTATTCATTAAACATATTATATTTTCAATTTTTCATATGTTTTTATAATTATATTTTGAATAGGCTTGTGAACTTATATTTTTTCCATTTCGCCTTATTAATCATCACATTGTTGCTTACAATTTTATCATTTTCCGAACATTTTCTGAATGGTTTTGCGGTCACAGTCTCATTTAAACGGTCGAAATCAATTACTCATAACTATTGACGTCAAAACTCAGTGGGTGAAACACATAGTTGTCAGATGTCGAAATACATCTGGAAATAGCAGAAATTGACGGCTATAATATATACATACATACATCATGTGTGATCGCAGGGTAACATTCAGACCAAGGGAATATTGCCCGATATAAAAAAGTATCTCTTGACCTCTTGACATCATTGATGTCGTACTGGATATTACGTCATTCAATGCTTGCATATAGCTACAATTTATCATTATTGCTCGATCTTAGGTTTCATCACTTTCATTTGTTGAGGAACTTCTTCTGCACTTGAATCATGTTGATTGAACTCTGGTAAGGCAAATAGAGGTGCTGCTTCTTCAGTTTCATTGTATATCAGCCAGTTGCCTTCACTGAAAAAAAAAAGGAAATTTATCTGATGAATATAATTGAAGTAATGAGCGGACTAGTATAAATCCGTCGTTTCTTGGACCAGATTTGATGTTGATGAGTGATCAATTATCCAATCTAGAACCATGCATGCATAAATGAGGTAAACCCAGAAGTTAGACATTATTTTAGTATTTCATACTCACTTGATTTCATCAGGAGCAACAGCTATGTCCACCAATCGCATCATTTTTTTGCTGTCATCCTCTTCTCCATAATCAATCTCAGAATCTCCTTCTCTCTGAAACACGTTGTCGATAAAGGAATGACTAGAAGGCAATATGGCTTGTGCTTTAACAGAAGATATCTTGACGAAACCATCATCATTGTCTTCACTATGTTTCGAACCACTAACTAGCCTTGTTTTGAAATCTAGCTTATCGTTAATGTGATCCCCTCTAACTTTCTGAACATGACCTATCGAGTAGATCTTCTGAGGACTACCAATTTTGTCAGAGGAGCTAGAGTGTCCAAACGTAGGCCTCTTTGGTATATCTCCCACGTCACCAATGTCAATCCTGTCGTAGCCACTGCTAGGTTTATTCTGTGTATAATAATAGTTTGGAATTTCATCATCATAGTTACTGTTGGTGGATTCTACTTCACCGTAAATGTATTGTTGATTGATGGGTCTATAGCTCTGTGGTTTATTTGAACTAATAATCAAAGGCTCGCCTTCTAGATTTACCTCATCATATTGGTCGTACCCATTACTCGGTTTATAGCCTTCAGGTCTTGGTCTGTGAACAGTGTCATCGTTGTCGCCATAGCTGCTAGGTCTTGTGTAGATTTCATTAGGTTTGTAGCTGGTATCCGGTCTGTATCTATCAACATTGATGGGTCTACTGTAGACTTGTGAAGGCCTGTAGCTGCTAGGTCTGTAGTCGTCTTGTACTGGCCTGTTGAATATTTGTGTTGGCCTGTAACTATTGGAACCGTAGTCCTGAACTGGTCTGTTGCTTATTTTGTCTGGCTTACTGCCTGAGGAACCATAGTCATCAAGAAAGCTGGGTCTGGTGTAGATATAAGACGGCTTCGTGTTTGAGACTGTACCGTACGATTGTCCTGGGAAATCGACTTGTGGGGAGGATTGTACATATACTGGGTAGGACAGGTGGGAATTTGTTGTCCAAGCAGGTACTGTAGGTCTTTTTCTCCTCCGAAAGGGAGCAGGGGTAGTGGTACTGGAGGTAGGGAGAAAGTACTGTATTTTGATGTTGACTTCTAGTGGATTATTTGATTGTGATGAAGATACCTTTTGATATTTGTTCGCGTCTTTCACGATGACTATATGTTTTGAGCCAGTTTTGCTCTTTGGTGCATTGGGCTTAGATGAAATACTTTTCATAGTTGTTGAAGATGGTTTATTCCTATTTCTACGTTTGACCTTGGTCTGGGCTCTTCGACTCCTTCCTAGAGGCGACAAATCTATGTTCTCGAGAACATCCTCCCCTTCCCTTCCGAAACCAAGATCAATTTTGTTGTCGACTTCATTGAATGTTGTTTCTATCCACGGTAAGAGATCCAAATGTTTCATCGAGGTACTATCACAAGCAACCCGATCGTTTTTGACTTCATCAGCTGAGAGGAAGACATACTTCTGTATGGTTTCGATTTCATCCAAAGTCTGGCAAAGGATGCTGGAGAAGGTCACTTTCCTGATCTGCTGGAGTTGCGCGGGGGTGAAGGACGACGGAAACTTGCCATTTTCGTACCAGAATCTGAAACAGGAGAACATTCCAGGAGAAATTGCTCGATGTTACATGGGTTCAAGGGTTCAACGGTCAAAGAATACTTCAAAGGGATCAGAGCAACCAGAACATGGGGGTGTTGGTACTTTTCTCGTTTCTCTGAGCATTGAGAGTTCGCCAAAAGAGGCATAATCAACTATTTCGAATGATCTGATTTTCTCAAACTATATACTTACAGGGTGATTATTATTATTATTATTATTTTTATTATTTTTATATGGATTTGCTACTCCTGAGAGGTCCTTGTAATGAATTTTATTTGGTGCTGCCATTAGCTGAGGCGAACCATTAGAAAACTCTGATAAGGATCATTTGTAATACAGAAGCACATAATGTCATTCCCTCGCAATTTCAAAGATGTATGATGGTTCGTGCCTGTGTTCCTTGTTTCCCAGCAATATAGTATTTTTCAGTAGATAATCTCCAGACATGCTAGTTTGCGGTTTGGCATTTTACGTTTCTGTCAATTTACGTTCTGCACTTAGGGTTAAAGGTTTCTGACGAATCAATATTCTGCTATAGCGTTGATTTGTTATTCTTTCATTCCTTCCATTCAGTGAAATTGCATATACAAAATATGGTTCAAGATGCGATTTTTTATTGGTCCTGATGAGACCTACTGATATTTCATAATTCTGACGGTTGGCGGTTATGCTGTCTTGGGATTCTGACGAAATACTATTCTGCTAAAATGTCAATGAATAATTTGATTATTTGGCATCAGGATATACATTGTGAATTTGCTATAGGTTTATATTTTCCATACGATTCGTCATTTGCAAGATATGAGTATAACTCCGAAAATTTCGAGGTTTTTCGCATTCCTGACCTGAGACGGTACAGCTACGAGGCAGCAAACTTCAGATTCGTGTTCAGCATCCCAAAAAACATATTTCTGCTGATAAACCTTCTACCGCACTTATGTTACCAAAAAGGTCCAGAAAGTTTGATGTGGTCTTAAGATTCTGACGAAATACTATCCTGCTGAAAGGCCAATTGGTTATTTTTGATGGAGCATGAGGAAACACACATCAGGCACGGATAGAGAAATACAATTCTGAAATAGCTGAATGGATCACGTATCAGGGAGTATATCAGTCTAGGTGCAAACAAACCCACCTATCTCCCTTCCTCAAATTGAGGAACTGCTGGGCGATAATACACGCAAAAGTGTGCCCTACCACTCCTCCTCTAACTGGCTTCGCAGCCAACCCTCCGCTAAACAAATCCACGTCATCCACGTGCCGATACACCCTCCTGAAGCGCTTGATCGTCCCCGACGCAAAAACCACCTCCAGGTCCCTCCATCCTCTCATGGTGCTCAGTACCGCCACTGTAACATATTTTCCATACGATTCGTCGTTTTTTTTATGTTCTGGTTCCCACGAAAAGGGATATCCTGTGATGTTCAGAGAACATCGTGAGAACCAAGGGAAATAAGGTGGGAATTGATGTTCTTTCTAAATTTCTGGAGGTTATATGCCTTGGGAACATCTCCATTGGCAATGTGTTCCAGAGCCTCGCTGTTCGTTGAATAAACGAGTCTTTGGAAAGGGATGTTCTGCAGGTCTCCAAAGTGACCACGAAAAGGTGCGAAGCCTCAACTCGACGGGTTAATCTCGCGGGGACTGCCAATGGAGGAACATTTCGAGATCTTTGGCATTCCTGACTTGAGCCAGTACAGCTACAAGGCAGCAAACTTCAGATTCGTCTTCAGCATCCCAAAAAACATATATTTCTGTTGAGACACTTTCTATCGCACTTATGTTCCCGAATAGCCCTGCAAGTTTGATATAATATATGACGATTCTGACTATTTATGGTTATGTGGTCCTAAGATTCTGACGGTTGACGAAATACTATCGTGCTGAAAGGACAATTGGTTATTTGTGATGGAGCATGAGGAAACACACATCAGGCACGGATAGAGGAATACAATTCTGAAATAGCTGAATAGATCACGTATCAGGGAGTATAGCAGTCTAGGTGCAAACAAACCCACCTATCTCCCTTCCTCAAATTGAGGAACTGCTGGGCGATAATACACGCAACCACCACCCCTCCTCTAACTGGCTTCTCAGCCAACCCTCCGCTGAAGAAATCCACGTTATCCACGTGCCGATACACCCTCCTGAACCGTTTGATCGTCCCCGACGCAAAAACCTCCAGGTCCCTCCATTCCCTCACGGCGCTCAGTGACGCCACTTTGACATTTTTTTCCATACGCTTCGTAGTTTGCAAGATATGAGCACAATTCCGAAAATTTCGAGGTTTTTTGAATTCCTGACAGCTATACGAGGCAGTAAACTTCAGATTCGAAAAGGCTCTGCAAGTTTGATATTGTATGACGATTCAGACTATTTATGGTTGTATCGTCTAAGGATTATGACGAAATACAATTCTGCCGGAAGACCAATTGCTTATTTGTGATAGAGCATGGGAGAACACACATCAGGCACGGATAGAGAAATACAATTCTGAAATAGCTGAATGGATCACATATCAAGAGGTATATCAGTCTAAGTGCAAACAAACCCACCTATCTCCCTTCCTCAAATTGAGGAACTGCTGGGCGATAATACACGCGAAAGTGGGCCCCACCACTCCTCCTCTAACTGGCTTCTCAGCCAATCCTCCGCTGAACAAATCCACGTCATCCACGTGCCGATACACCCTTCTGAACCGCTTGATCGTCCCCGACGCAAAAACCTTCTCCAGGTCCCTCCATTCCCTCATGGTGCTCAGTACCGCCACTGTGACATATTCTCCATACGATTCGTCGTTTTTTTATGTTCTGGTTCCCACGAAAAGGGATATCCTGTGATGTTCAGAGAACATCGTGAGAACCAAGGGAAATAAGGTGGGAATTGATGTTCTTCTTAATAAATATCTGGAGGTTTTATGCCTTGGGGAACACCTCCATTGGCAATGTGTTCCAGAGCCTCGCTGTTCGTTGAATAAACGAGTCTTTGGAAAGGGATGTTCTGCAGGTCTCCAAAGTGACCACGAAAAGGTGCGAAGCCTCAACTCGACGGGTCAATCTCGCGGGGACTGCCAAGGGAGGAACATTTCGAGATCTTTGGCATTCCTGACTTGAGCCAGTACAGCTACAAGGCAGCAAACTTCAGATTCGTCTTCAGCATCCCAAAAAACATATATTTCTGTTGAGACACTTTCTATCGCACTTATATATATATATAAATCCTTTATTTAGTCAATTTGGCTAATTTACATTTTCATGTCATTGCAATAGTCACAATGAGATCGGTATATAGTTAATTCATACACTTGTCACAAAAAAAATATTTACACATAATTTATATATATATACACATCTATACACATCCAAAAAAAAAATATTTGATAAATACACAAAATAATTTAAAACATACTAACACATGTACATTGGCGTTATCTGAATATTAAAATAATCTTAACAAAATGAGGAAGTGGCTACTAGGATTTTCATTGATTGAGAAAATATGATTTCAACTTTGTCTTGAAGGATGTTAAAGATGTTAAATCTTTGATCTCTTCTGGCAGCTTATTATAGCTATCAAGTCCTTTGAAAAAAACAGAATTTTGAGTATGTGTTAATGTGACTTGTTGAATATGGAAGTTAGATCTAGATCTTGTATTGTATCCATGGATCTGGTCATTGTATAAAACTTTTTCTTGTAGATATGTTGGAGAAATTTTATTTCTTATTTTGAAAATGAGGATTAATGTTTGGTAGAGGAGAAAAGGAATAACTGGTAACCATTCTAGTTGCTTCAACATATCTCTTATTGGTGTTAGTCTTGGGCAATTTAGAATTATGCGCATCGCTCGATTTTGGAGTTTCTGTAAACGAGCTAGATCATTCTGTTTCAGAAGATATAGAATTGTAGAACAATAAGTAAAATGCGGAAGCACTAATGAATTGTAAAGTAAAATGTTTGCCCACCTTGTCAAATATGGGGCACAACGAGATAGATACTGAATTTTGAATGCTATCGTCTTTATAATGAAGTTGGCATGTTCTCTGAACTGTAATCTCCTATCCACATGAACCCCAAGATATTTGAATTGGTTGACCCGTTCCACATTATCAGGACCTAGCATAATCTCGAAATTTTGGTTACAAAAAACTTTGAATCGTTTTTCTGTACTTATTACCATGTACTTTGTCTTCTCAACATTGACCTTCAAATAATTAGCACAGCACCAACTGTAAATAGATTTTAAAGTTGTGTTGATAGTTTCTGTGAGTTTTGTGTGATCATTACATGAGAAATAAATCAGTGTATCATCTGCGAATAGATGAACTGAACTCTCACCTACCACCTCTGGCAAATCATTGATATACATCAAAAATAACAGGGGGCCCAGCACACTTCCCTGAGGTACTCCTTGTTCGCATTCTATATCATCTGATACTTCATTATTTATCTTAAGCTTTTGTTTTCTGTTCTTCAAAAAACTTCCCAACCATTTCAATACTATCCCATCTATTCCTACTGCTGCTAATTTTTGTAATAATCTATCTCTGTGTATTGTCTCAAAAGCTCTTTGCAGATCCAAAAATACTGCAACCGTAGTCACTTTTTTTTCTAGGCTGATTTTCCAATCATCTAGTACACACTGAACTGCTGTTTCACAACTATGTTTATTTCTAAACCCTGATTGATATTTACTCAACAGTTTATTATTCTCAATATACTCCACTAATTGATTATAGACTGTCTTTTCAATTATTTTTTCAATTGAGGTCAACATGTTCACTGGTCTCAGATCCGAGGCTTTATTTGAGTTTGTTTTCTTCGGAACAGGAATGATTGTAGAAATCTTCAAGTCATCGGGTACCTCCCCTGTTAGTAATGAAGTATTAATAAGATTCAGTAATGGTTCTGCAAGGTTTGTGAAACAATTTTTAAAAAAGGCAACATTCAAGTCATCTGGACTTCCCTTATTTTTGAACGAAAAAACAATGTTTTCTAATTCTTTGAGATCTAATAGTGAGAAGTTTTCTATTGAATTATAAGTAACCCCCAGATTTGAATTAGATGCAATCGGAAAGTCGATTTCTGCTAAATCAATATTATCTATTAATCTGTTGATACTTTCCACAAAGAAATTATTCAGCTTGTTGGACATACCATTCTCATTGCTAATTATTTCATTATCACTTATTTCTATTTCCCTTATTATATGATTCTCATTTTTACTCGGACAAATATTTTTCATTACCCTCCACAATTCAACCGAGTTTGTTTTATTTTCCTCAATTTTTCTTTCGTAATATTCTCGCTTTTTCCTCCTCATAGTTTTTACTGCTATATTTCTTTTTTGTTTGTAAATGTGTTTGAGTTCTTCTGTTCCCCGCTGCTTCCACTCTTTATAACAGTCATCCCTATTTTTCGTTGCTTCCCTCACTTCTTCATCATACCATTCTCTATAATGTGGATAAATCTTTACTATTTTTTTTGGTGCTGTTTCATCATAAATCTCATATATTTTATTGAAGAAGTCTCTATATTTTTCATTTATGTCAGTTATTGTGTAGTTCCATTTTAACTTTGATAGTTTCTCATTAATTTTATTGAAGTCTATATTTCGGCCTCTACTTTCTAATTCTAGAGATTTTTTCCCATTAGAACAGTAACCACAATACAAAATAATATTATTGTGGCTTGATATTTTTGGTGTTTCCATAACTTCTGAATCAATAAAAGATTGTTCATTGGTTATCACCAAATCTATCAAACTTCCCCCATTCTCAGTTGGATGAGTTATATCATTAATAATATTGTTACATCCCATATCAGATATCATGTTTTTCAATCTATCATTTTCAGGAGCACTCTTTCGCCAATCTATATTAAAATCCCCAGTAACCACCACCATCATTTTTTGGTCATATAAATTTTCTTCACACCAACTTTCGAAAAAATTTAAAAATTCTGTACAATTATTACCACTAGGCGATCTATATAGGCACACCACCAAGTAGTGTTTTCCGTTATAAAATGCTGTAACTGCACCTAGCCAATATTTTTTTGGTACTGCCAAACATTGTGTATTGCTAATTTTGATATCTTTTCTGAAATATATAAGGACTCCTCCAGTATGTCTACTGTCACTATTAACCCTCAAATTATTATAACCTGCAAAACTAATTTCAGAATCGAATATGTGATCCGTTACATGCGTCTCAGATAGGCAAATAAAGGGGGGTTTTATGTCAAGAATTAAATTATAAATTTCATCATAGTGCGCAGGGAGACTTTGAGCATTTAGATATAACAAAAAACACTGCCGGTGTGTGTCTTCTTCAACTAGTTTTTTGTAATTTTTTTGGTACAATTTGAGTTTTTTTGATGAAAATTAGATCTCATTACTGAAGTATCAGGTGTTTGACAGAGATTATTTGAAGAACTGGTACCTACAATATTTTTGTTGAGCTTCGCATTTTTATCACTGCTAGAAGAACATACTTCTGATATTATTCTGTTCACAATAATTTTTTTGGTTAAAAACGAGTTGTTTATATTCAAATTCATGAAGAAAATATTGTCTTGTTCAATAATTGATTTTTGTAGTCTCAAGTTAAAATTGAAAATTTTGTTTTCAGTCTTTTCATCAAATTTTCCAAAGGGCGCAGATACCATTACAATATTAGTATTTTTGCAGAGGCTAATTTTAGCAGTAATTTTTTCTACATTAGGTATTCTATTACATTTGAAATCATTAATTCCTGCTACAACAATAACAAAGTCATTTTCACTGAAATCTCCAGATAAACTATCGATATGTTCAACCACAGATTCAAAATGGGCACCTGGTTTCAAAATCGACACAGTATTACAGTTTTTCAACTTCGATTTGAAAATTTTGTCAATATTACGACCCTGTTGATCAGCAAGTATCATTATCTTCATATTCGTACTGCCATTCTTCAAAAAACTTTTTTTGGTGTTAATCAGTGGAATAATCTCTTCTCCGAGATTGGTTGTTAACTTTCCATGTTCGTTATTTTCTTTTTCCCTTTCTTTCTGTTTTTCAAGTGCTTCATTTTTGAACTTATGGAACTCATTCCTAATTTTTTTCAATTCATCAGAATATAAGTCATTTTCCTTGGTGAGAACTTCGATTGAAGTCAACATACTCTTTCTCATTTCGGTTAGTTCTTTTATGTCCTCTTCTAGTTTTTTCACTTTTGATTCATTCTCCTTATTTATCCCTTGTAGTAAATTAGTGTTATCTCTCATTTGTCTTATTTCTCTATTAAGTTCATTTATTGTAAGTCGGTGTTTTTGGGTCTCGAGTACAAAACCCTCTTCTGCTTCACAGGCTTCGTCTTCAAAATCTTTACTTCTTCTCCTGAGTTCCTTGATATACTTCTCCTTGTCGTCATTATCTTTTTTTAGAATCTGAATTTCTTTTTCGTAATGTTCTATCCTATCACACTCTTCCTTTTCTTTCAATTCTAGTGCATTTCGCAGATGTTCTATTTCCTTCTTGAGTTTAAGAAATTCATTTTCGTCGCTTGTATTCATTGTAGGATATTTTTTACTTTGTGAGGTAGTTTTTGAAACCTTGATTGCAGTTTGAGAATAATTCTGAGATATGTTCTGTGATCTTGTCAACCTTTGAGACATTGTTTCAATTATTTTTTAATAACGAATTTCCAGTACTTAATTTCCAAATGTTGATATCTTTCGAATACAACAATGTCTACTATTCAATGTACTAGCAGAGTTATGTTTCAACTATTTCTGAAAACTACAAGTTGACCATTGGTGGGATGGAACTCCGGTCATCCGTTTAAAGGTAGATAAGACAGTTTGTTTATTGTTGTTGGGTTCTTGTATGCAAACATGAAGTGAAACTGACTAATTGCGAAGACTTACTATTTGCTAACAGCTATGAGCATCCACAATGAACTTAACTTCCACCTGTGTCACTTCAAATAATTTTGAGTTTCTTTTTTCACTACTTTATATTTCATATTATGAGAGCCAGAATTTTTTAGATGTTTTACTATTCCACCATAGGAATTATATTACTATACGATGGAAGTAGAAAGTTTATTTTCACACACAAATGTGCGGCTGGCTTCTGTTTGTTGTTCCCGAATAGCCCTGCAAGTTTGATATGATACATGACGATTCTGACTATTCATGGTTATGTGGTCCTAAGATTCTGACGGTTGACGAAATACTATCGTGCCAAAAGGACAATTGGTTATTTGTGATGGAGCATGAGGAAACACACATCAGGCACGGATAGAGGAATACAATTCTGAAATAGCTGAATAGATCACGTATCAGGGAGTATAGCAGTCTAGGTGCAAACAAACCCACCTATCTCCCTTCCTCAAATTGAGGAACTGCTGGGCGATAACACACGCAACCACCAACCCTCCTCTAACTGGCTTCTCAGCCAACCCTCCGCTGAACAAATCCACGTTATCCACGTGCCGAACCGTCCTGAACCGTTTGATCGTCCCCGACGCAAAAACCTCCAGGTCCCTCCATTCCCTCACGGCGCTCAGTGACGCCACTTTGACATTTTTTCCATACGCTTCGTAGTTTGCAAGATATGAGCACAATTCCGAAAATTTCGAGGTTTTTTGAATTCCTGACAGCTATACGAGGCAGTAAACTTCAGATTCGTGTTCAGCATCCCAAGAAACATATATTTCTCTTGAGAAACCTTCTACCGAAAAGGCTCTGCAAGTTTGATATTGTATGACGATTCAGACTATTTATGGTTGTATCGTCTTAGGATTATGACGAAATACAATCCTGCCGAAAGACCAATTGCTTATTTGTGATAGAGCATGGGAGAACACACATCAGGCACGGATAGAGAAATACAATTCTGAAATAGCTGAATGGATCACGTATCAGGGAGTATATCAGTCTAGGTGCAAACAAACCCACCTATCTCCCTTCCTCAAATTGAGGAACTGCTGGGCGATAATACACGCAAAAGTGGGCCCTACCACTCCTCCTCTAACTGGCTTCTCAGCCAACCCTCCGCTGAAAAAAACCACGTCATCCACGTGCCGATACACCCTCCTGAAGCGCTTGATCGTCCCCGACGCAAAAACCTCCTCCAGGTCCCTCCATTCCCTCATGGTGCTCAGTACCACCACTGTAACATATTTTCCATACGATTCGTCGTTTTTTTCATGTTCTGCCAAGGGAGGAACATTTCGAGATCTTTAGCATTCCTGACTTGAGCCAGTACAGCTACGAGGCAGCAAACTTCAGATTCGTCTTCAGCATCCCAAAAAACATATATTTCTGTTGAGACACTTTCTATCGCACTTATGTTCCCGAATAGCCCTGCAAGTTTGATATAATATATGACGATGGAGCACGAGGAAACACACATCAGGCACGGATAGAGAAATACAATTTGGAAATAGCTGAATGGATCACGTATCAGGAAGTATATAGGTGCAAACAAACCCACCTGTCTCCCTTCCTCAAATTGAGGAACTGCTGGGCGATAATACACGCAAAAGTTGGCCCCACCACTCCTCCTCTAACTGGCTTCTCAGCCAACCCTCCGCTGAACAAATCCACGTCATCCACATGCCGATACACCCTTCTGAACCGCTTGATCGTTCCCGAAGCAAAAACCTTCTCAAGGTCCCTCCATTCCCTCACGGCGCTCAGTCCGCAGGGCCCCCTCCAAGAGGTGTAGGGCGGGAGGCCGTGGTCCCTGCCCCGCTGCACGTTGATGGCGGTGAGGTCGATGCCGAAGGGCATTCCAGGTGGTTGGAAGAGGTGGTTGGTGAGCTCGTCGCAGACGAATTCGTCCCTTCGCTGCGCGGGTTGGTCGCAAAGGCCCAGGAGGAACCTGTCCAGCGAACCGAAGCTCCAGATGTTCTCGAAGTTGGTCATCTCTTCGTGGAGGGTTACGTCTGGAAAAAATCATGGATGAGGTAGAAGAATGATGATTGAGGTTCTTCAACTGGTCAACCGAGTAGAGTCAATCGCCGATACTTGGGACAATTTTCGACAGCGTAGCGACTGGCCAGTTAATATGCCAAGCCAAAGGTTATGAGTTCGAATCCTGTACTCCTTCAACTTTATTATTTATTTTTTCTCTCTCTCGTCGCAGTGATTAGATGAAAAAAATACTTTGGAGGCATTCACAGATCAGGTTCATTCAATTTTCGAGGATGTTCGAATTGGAGTTTCAACATATGAATATTACAAATCGACTATGTCATTGTGGTCGAGTTTCTTGTTGAATACTTATAATGGATACTAACCTATGTTATTTATTCTTGATGACCTAGCTAGTACTTCCATTTCAGTTCCTAGGAGTTGAAGTTCAACTTTAGGAATTTGTCAGATAAATTGTGAAACACTAAGTATATTGAACAACAATATACTCTGTGTCCCATACTTGGCAATAAATATTGGAAATCAGTTGATAACAATCATCGATATCAGGAAACAGGTTTGAATTGAAAATTTTCGTCCTGTATTTCAATAAGAGGTGAATTTTTGAAAACGTCTCGAGTTAATAGTCTAATATAAATAATGGATATCGAGAAGGCCGTTTCTGAATATACTGAATCGAATGGGCCATGGTTTTAGTCACCATTTTTGATTTTTTTTTACTGAAATGAGATTTTGTCCTATTTCCTTATCATCCTGTATATTCCACAATAGTGCTTTTCTCGTCTTTCATTGTTCTCCACAAAACATGTGAACAGTTCTTTCCAATAGTCAGCTCAAGTGGAGTTCTAGAGGAACAATTCGAGAAATGCAAGACTTTCGAATAAAAATCGAATTTTTGTTCCAATGGCCAATTAAGGAGGAATCACGAAAATGTCCTGAGATAAGGTCCCAGTGTATCATATTATGACTGTTTTTTGATCAGAAAAAAATGTCTCGAGTTCTGGCAGCATTGGAAATGTAAACCATAGTGTAATGTT
The DNA here is from genome assembly GCA_918026855.4 of Phaedon cochleariae. Lineage (NCBI taxonomy): Eukaryota > Metazoa > Arthropoda > Insecta > Coleoptera > Chrysomelidae > Phaedon > Phaedon cochleariae. The sequence goes on along the minus strand of OU896707.1, from coordinate 7,790,309 downwards.
TCCACTTTACACCCTGTGTATGTTTTGTTCTGCGGACTTTTTCAGAGTGTTCTAGCTCTCTTTGAAGCCGATGAAATATCACATCTGATATCGAAAACCGCATGAAGTTCGGTCAATTTTTTCAAAAAATACAGGTCTTCGAAATAGAGTCAAATTATGAGTGGTCCATTTAGTGTGTTGAGAACTGTATATAATGATAGGAAATATAAATAGGAAATATGAATATGAAAGAATGGAGAAAAAAAGGATGAATAAAGAGAATTTTTTAAAAAACTTGTGTCTTGAAATGAAATAGAATATGTAATTCGATTATATTGATTGATTTGTATTTGTTTTCAACAACCCTTACAACAAGTTACACTTCGTAAGGTTTTTCTTTAGTTCATTCAATGCACTAAATATTTATAACTCTTATTATGGAAAATGTTCTGAACTTATTCATTATTATTATTATTATTATACCTACTGTTCAGAATCGGCCTGTGCTTGTGATCTGTCCTGACATAGGAATTTTGCACCATGCTGTGTCCAAATCTGTATGCGGCAGAGCTGAAAGCGTTCGCTATGGCAGGATCCACTCTATCATCGTATCCGTTGTAATATCCTCTCGCCACCAAATCGAGTTCGAAGAGCTTGATAACCTCAGGGCCCAATAGTATGGGCAGGAATTCGTGGTAGGTGATATGCTGGATGAGAGCATACACTATTTTTCTTGTTTCTTGAAAAATCTGCAAAAAATACGTTTTCATAACTTCTTCAAAATTTAGGCCCGATGATTTACTATGGACCTTGCAGCTCCAACGTCTGATATGTTGTGAACTAATCGAAATATATGAGATTTCAACACATGAATTCAATTCATCTTATCATTTCGTATACAGGGAACAAACAAAGGAATCTCTCAAATGATACCTATTACCTATTAAGTATATTTGATGAATGCCTCTTTCGTCTAATTTCAAAAATGTTTACATTTCTCCCAGAACATAGAAATGCCATTATTGTGTGTATTGTATCATCTCCGAATCCATAATTTCTTTGTTGTGATACATGATCAAGACGGTGTCCTAATTGAAATATTGATCTGTCAATTGAAGCATAATTGCAAGTTGCAATCAGTGCAATTGACAGAATAATCTTATTTCTGATTTCAAATCATCATGCATTGTTTCACTTATTGCCCTAATTGCTGATTGAATTTTGCATTCAGACTAATCGCAAGATCAATCCGTCAATTATAAGCTATTGAGATAAACCTTGCAATAAGCTTACTTGGATAAATAATCTCGTAATTATAACTTTCGACAAAACAATATTTTGCCATCCTTCATAGCTTAATTAACAGATTGATCTTGTAATTACACTCATTGAAGGATTATACTTTCAATTAAGTACCAATTACAATACCGATCTGTCAATTGAAGCATGATTGCAAGATAAATCTTACCATTAGTGACGTAGTGTAATTGACAGAATAATCTTGCATCAATTATGGTTTTGAACGGGAAATCACCTGCCTTATTGCTCTAATTGAGTAATCGCTAGATTAATCTTTCATTCAGACTAATGCAAAATCAATCTGCAAATTGATTGATTCAATGGAAATTGTGTCTGGCCAGCACGCCAGCCACCCTGTCGTGGTACCTGATCCAGACGGTATCCGTATCCTAATTGCAAGATTGATCTGTCAATTGAAGCATTATTGCAAGATGAATCTTGCAAATTGGTGTAGTATCTATTAATTATGCCCTTATTTCATGTTGGATATGTCGATTGAAGCATAATTGCGAGATAATTTGAATTGAATTGAATTGAATATTTGCAAGATGGATTTTAATTAATTTTATTCTTATTTCCCCAATTGCTGAATGAATTTTGCATTCAGACTAATTACAATGATCAATCTTGCTTCCAGACTAATTACAAGATCAATCTGTCAATTGAGCTATGATGATAAATCTCGTAATCAGCTTAATTAAATAACAAGCACAATTTTTTTAAATCCTTTCTAGCTCAATTAACATGGTCCCCTCTACCTCCAATGGAAATTGTGTCTTGCCAGCGCGCCAGCCACCCTGTTGTGGTACCTGATCCATACAATAACCTAATTGAAAGATCGGTCTGTCAATTAGTCAGGTTATTTTACTATGTTTTTCCTACAAATATTATTCTTTGTTTGCCAATTTGAAGTTATTGATGTATTTAGAATGATGAGATGTTTACTTCCTTATACCGTATCCAGTTCTGTCTGGAAGTTATTTGTTTGTAAATAAATCGAAGCATACTTGCAAGAAATCTAATTGCGAAGTCAAGTCTTAATTGCAATGAGGGCCACTCTACCTTCTCGTCGCTCCAATGGGGATTGTATCTGGAAAGCACGCCGGCCACCTTGTTGTGGTACCTAATCCACACAGTGCCCTAATTGCAAGATTGATCTGTGTCAATTGCAGTATAATTGCAAGATAAACCTTGCAATTAGTATAATCAACAAGATAATTGTGCAATCATAATATCAACTAATTCTCTTCTTATTTCCATAATTGCTGGATCAATTTTGCATTCAGACTAATTACAAAATCAATCTTGCATCCAGACTGATTACAAGATCAATTTTTCAATTGAGCTTGACCATCACATCTAGCTCAATTAACATGTTCCCCTCTACCTTCTCATAGCTCCAATGGGGACACGCCAGCCACCCTGTTGTGGTACCTGATCCATACAGCATCCAAATTGCAAGATTGATCTGTCAGTAATGTTATTTCACTATGTTTTCTCCACAAATAATTTTAACAGCATTAACAGATAGTTCTGTAGCAGAACGAAGGAAAAAACCTTGCATTTTACGAGCACGAGATGATGTTTCTATTATGTGATGTTTGAAGGTCATTTTCGAGTCGAATAATACTCCTAAGTCTTTGATTGTATTGGTTACTGATAGATTAGTGCACAGCCGTCTAAGACGGCTGTGATTAGTGTCATTAACTCTGTTAATATGATCAATAGCATTATGGCTTCGGGAAAATGTTATCTTTTGACATTTATTAAAATTCATTTTCAATAAATTAATATGGCACCATCTGGAAATAGTTATTTAGATCGAGCTGCAAACCCTCAGCATCAGAAATGCATTGAACCGTTCTAAACATCTTCGGCAAACATCAAGAAGGAACTATTAATGATGACATCAGAGAGGTCATTTACATAAAGATTGAATAACAGAGGTGCCATGTGAGATCCCTGTGGTACACCTGATGGTACTTTGATTGGTTGTGAAACTGAGCTCCCATATTTCACATATTGCACTCTACTAGTGAGATAGCTTCTGATCCAACTTAAGATATTCGCCTCTATACCCAAAGCATCAAGTTTTGCAAGTAACATTCTATGGGTAACTGTATCAAAGGCTTTAGAAAAGTCTGTGTTAATAGAGTCTACTTGCACCTTATTTTCTAGTGAATTGATGATAAAGTCAAGCCTTAATTGCTAGGACCACTCTACCTTCTCGTCGCTCCAATGGGGATTGTGTCTGGAAAGCACGCCGGCCACCTTGTTGTGGTACCTGATCCAGACGGTGTGCAGCGCCGTCAGGCCGGGCTGCTCCCCCAGCCGGCCATCCCCAGGTTGGAGGCAGTCGGCCGTGAGGGCGCCTGCGCGGCACAGTTCGCCGTGGGGGGGATCAGGGGGGCGAAGTGGTTCGCCGCCAGCGTGGGGGCGGGGCCTGCCGTACACTATTTTACCTTGGGCACGAAATATGAATCAGTGTTGTTATATGGAAGGCGAATTCCCGTTTTCGTGGGAATTTTTGGAACGTTGAGGGGAAAAGGGATTTTTCTGGAAAAAGGCTGTTTGGGAGGGAGATTTTGATGATATCGCCAGGTTCTGAATTCTGAGGAAAACAACGATAGTTGACGTTCGACAAGACTTTATTTTGTGATCTGAACACAGAACACATAATTATAGATTATTTATTGTTTCGTGATTTGACTGTTTAGGCAAAGGTGTTTAGGCAGTGAGGAGAAAATATTGGCGGTATATGATACTGAGAAGACAATGGGGAAATGATAATATAATGAGAAGATTGGGGACAATAATTACAGGATAATAAGAATGAGGGTATGACGTTAGGATTACTAGGGAATATGAATAAGAAGAGCAAATTATAATGCGATGATAATACGATGATTATGAGAGGATAATGAGACGATAATTGCGATAATCACAAAAATATAATTAGAGATAAACTAGAGGATAATGAGAGGATAATGTAACTAGAACAAATTTGATAAATAGGTATGACTTCTCTGAAACATTATGTCTATCACTTCCTTCACTTCATTTTTGTCATCGATTCATTCCTCGTGTGATAATCCAGTGAATAGAGACACATAGAGGGGGTTCACCTTACAAACGGTCCGGTAGTTCTGAATTTTTGATATGTTATCTAGGATGGTTACGGAGTGTTCAAGATGCAAAATGCACAATTCCCCCCCTTCCGCGCCCTCCGCCATATTAAAAAAACCCAAGGAAATCGGCACTTCCTCCAGGTTTTCGCTTATATCTTCGTTTTGGTGCATTTTAGCTACAATTGGGGAATTGTGCATTTTGCATTTCAAACACTCTGTAACCATCCTAGATAACATATCAAAAATTCAGAACTACCGGACCGTTTGTAAGGTGAACCTCCTCTATTCACTGGATTATGAAGTGAATTGGAAAGAAAATGTCGCAGTTGGAGTGCTTCTTATTGCAGAAGAGACTATAGGTGCTATCACAGCCCATGTGCGACATGTTCATTGCATCTGACCATACAGGAAGCTTTATAGAAAGTAATAGTTTGAAACCTGCACAATCAATATTTTTCTCATAATCTTGAATAAGTATAATAATCTCATCAAGAAATATACAAGTTGTTTATATGATGAACTGAGGAGAACATCAAAGTTCAATTTGAAAAAACAGTTATGGGCACTTATGGGTGATATCTGCATAGTGAGTTATTTCAATATTTTCAAGTAGAATAACCCAGATATCTGCTGGACTATCCGGAGCTCTGCAACTCCTCGTAACCAGTCTTTGGGATATGACTGATCAGTCATGAACCACCCTATATATATATATGAGTTATCGAATAAGTAAGACTTCATGTGCACACTGTATTTTTTTGTAGAAATTGTATATCGTTCTTTCGAAGTTGGAAACCGACTCCCCAAAATTTGAAACTTGTGCGGGGAGCAGGACCTATAACTTATAGACCATTCGTACACCGTTTGGAAGTCCAAATAGCATATTGGAGCATCTTTCTAATTAAACTACACTAATTTTAATGGAACCCCAAAATTTTGCCTCTGTTGAAATATGAATCACTTTTTTCTGCTTCGAACGATTCGAATTCGGATCACACTGTTGGCTAGCTCAGTCCTTCAGCTATAATCTCGTAACTCTTCAAAACATAAGGCGATGTGTAAAATTGCTACAGGGTGTTACCCGAAACAGTGCGAAATTTCGGAAATTCCAAATTATCCCGAATGGAGAAGAACTTTTTTCTTTCAACTTTCACAGTAGAGGTATGTAGATGATCACATTATCTTGGGACAGTTCTTGAATTTTCTCCTTATCTCTTTTATTTACAGAGTGATCTCAAAAAATTAACTTTTTGGTTTTGCAGCCATAACTTTTTCCCTCGTCAACCGATTTTTGAAATCTCTGGCACATTTTGAAGCTTAAACTTCAGATGAAGAGAAATGAAGATCAGAATTGACTCAAGATGAACATTATACAGTGTGTTCCACTTATAATGGAAGCATCCCTGTATCTTTTGTAATTGTTGTTAGGAATCTGAAATTTGCAAGAGCGGTAGAAATACTGAGAATACACACTATGACCAAGTGTAGTCGCCTCCACCGATATACACTGCTCGTCAACAGCCATGGAACCACCCACAAAAATGATATAAGGAGGCAATATAGGTTGAAATTTACTTCGGATTCAAAATCAAGACGTCCCTTTCGCTTCCTCCCCTACAAATTTCTGAACCCTACCCCAATAATTGCGTGAGATACGGATGTGCTTTCATGAGAAGTGAGACAAAATTCAATTTTTCTGAACTGACAATTTTCCAGGAAAAATATTTATAGTCAGTGAATTGGTCGTCCTGATTTCAAATCCGAAGTGATTTTCAACCTATCTTGCCTCCTTTCCGGAAATTTGGGTAGTTCCATGGCTGTTGGCGAGCAGTGTTCATCACTGGAGATGACTCCACTTGGTCATAGTGTTTATTTTCAGTATATCTCCCGCTCCTGTAAGTTTCAGAATCCTAACTCAACAATTACGAAACATACAGGGGTGCTTCCATTAGAAGTGAGACATACTGTATAATGTTCATCTTGAGTCAATTCTGATCTTCATATCTCTTCATCTGAAGTTTCAGCTTCAAAATGAGATTTAAAAAACGAGTTGACAAGGTAAAAAGTTATGACTGCAAAACCAGAATGTTAATTTTTTGAGATCACTCTGTGAATAAAAGAGATAAGGAGGAAGAAAGGAAAACTGTTCCTAGGTAATGAGATCATCTTTGTGCTTCTGCTGTCGAAGTTGAAAAAAAAAGTTCCTGTTCATTTGGGATCCTTTTGAAAATTCCGCAATTTCTCAGTTTCAGGTGACACCCTGTAGCGATTTCATAAGAAGAACCTCATGTTTTTTAAAGAAGTACGAGATTATAGCTAAAGGACTGGGCTAGCGGAAAGTGTAATCCGAATTCAAATTGTTCAATGCAGAAAAAAGTTATTCATATTTCAAAGGGACAAAATTTTTGAGCTGCGACGAAATTATAGTAATGCATAGTTTAGATGAAAAGGCTAGTAGGTACCTGATGAGTACCTACCTGATAGGCAAGAGCCCCATACTCGTCGACTATGTATATTCTTCATTCAGAGACTGTATTGAAATATCAATTAACACTCACCATTCCTGAAAGTTCTGATGGAATCCGACGTTTCGACATCACTTCCATAAATTGTGGAGGCATCAATGAATGGTGTCACCTGATTGATTTGCTCCCTCCATCCCAGGTCACAGTCGATTCTGGTCGATGGAGCACTCCTCAAAAACTCCATGCATCGTAAGCCGAATTTACCGAAAAACCAGTCGTCTTCTGGGATTTCTATAGGTAGACAAGATGGATGCTGAAAGAAAGAGGATTCAGAATGCAAACTGTGCTACGAAAGAAACAAGGATCACTTGTTTGGCATTTATTTTGTGCTGTGCTGTAGGTTATAGAACAATGGGCGTGTACACCTTAGTAGAACTTTTAATTCACACCATGTTTATAATGATCCTTTTATACATAAATAATGATTGACGACATAATTCGATCGAAAAATTAACTGGAATATTTTATTTTTGGGCATAAATAATAGTACCTTTTGAAAACGGACCCTCTTATGCCGTAGAAACCTCATCTCGCCATAGTTAAAAGAAAACACCAAACGCCCGACGGAGACTGAGGCAACTGATATATTAATTCTTTCAACTGTGATCTCGCGCTAATTCACTCTGTCAGAAATCATGTATCATTCATCTCTGTCTGGAATAGTCTTATTGTATTAGGGTTTTGACGTCACATCACCATCGCCTCGTTTTCAGAGGTCCGAAAAATCGGGGATTTCAATATTTTTTTGCGGTGGTGAGTTAGTTTGGGTGAGTTCTATCGAATTATGAAATACATTTTTTCTGTGATATAAGCCCATTGAATTATCTCAATGAAGTTACCAGGGATCTTGGAGTAATCAAGAGTAGTCACTATGAGTATATTACTCTCGAATGAATAGACATTGGTAACGCATACCTACGCCTCTTCGTCCTCACTATACATTGGTGACATTGAAGTAAATACAAATATCTCAATCCCTGAGGAACCTCGACGTAGGTATACTGATTGCGAGGGGGTGACCACTGATGGTGAACCTGTTCCAATGAATTCATGATTACATGGTGATTACAAAAGATTCCAAGGGATTTCATGAGAATTCATGGATTTTATGTTGATCACATGATGATTTCATGAAATATATGATTTCATGGTGATTACATGATGATTACATGATGATTCAATGGGATTTCATATGATTCCATGGTGATTACATGATGGTTACATGATGATTTCATAGGATTATATATGATTCCATGGTGATTACATGTTGATCACATGATGATTACATGAAATAGTGTATACTGTGCCCGACTTTTTTCAAATTAAATTCAAATCATTGAGGCAATGATATACTTTCTGATAATATATTCATAACAGCCATTCAATCCTCTTTTCCAAGAAAGTATGCTTGCTCTAATCTTGATTTACTTCTTCAAAGTTAAAAGCATTGGAGGATATCGATGATTTTTTCGTTTTATTTATTGGAGCGCACGAGAGGAAATTCCTATGATTTTCGAAGAACATCGTGCGTACCTAGGGATGATAGGGATGGGAGGTAGGTGTTTGGAACTTTTGGGGGTTATAAATCCTTGGGAATACTTCCATTGGCATCAAAGAATTCCAAAGCTTTGCCGTTCTATATATAGACGAACGAGACGCTTGTATATTTGGAATGGAGGAGTGGGGTCGTAGCAACATAGGCATATACACTACCTGACACTACTATTATACTTCCTACTTTCAGAAAAGTATCACCAATATCATATAACCTGTTTGGATGGACACACCCCACCTTGTAAAATTCAAAATATAACTCATAAGTACCACTAGTGAATTTTGTGATATGTAGAACGTAAACAAACATCCCTGGAATGTCACATTCATGTCGCGTTAGGTAACAATGCGAATTACAAAGAAACATCATTGGTATTGCCAGGGACTCTTTGTTTTATAAAACATCCGCAATATTCGTCACATATTATTGGATTCGAGACTTAAAATGGAGGTGAATTTGTCACTGGAACCTCACATTCTTGACTATTTATGTAACAAACGGAATCAATCAATTTCGATGTTGAATTAGGAGTCGTTGAATACGTACTGTGCGTTTCACTTGGAATCATAATGTGAATCATAAAATGACCAAAAGGGTACGGAAAAGCAGTCATTGTGATTTGTTTCTTGACTGTGATGCCCTCGTATCTATGGGACCAATCTGTGTTAACTGGGTAGTCTGTTCTACAAAATGAGTACTCATTTATAACTATACATTGGCTCACCGTCAATTCATCTGGTAAAAAAGTCCTTCCTCCGCCATCACAGCATCTGGGTATGGAGCCGTTGAAACTCCTAGATTTGACGACGGAAGTGACGTCATGGTCTATGAATTGGCCCCACTGCATAAACATCAAGGTAACTCCCTGAGTTTCACGATTCTTTTCCCGATGGATTCTCACGCTGATTTGCCTTGGCGATGGTAAAAGTCCACCCACGACAGATCTCCTGATACTCTGAACTCCTATACAGCAAAGAAAACTTTGTGATTGTAATGGGATTACCGACTAATACATAACACTACCTTCTTTGAAGGAAATTTGTGATCACAAACTCTTGCGGTGATTTTCTATACTGTTTTCTATTCGTTGAATCTGACAGGATTTTGCCATCATAGATAGGTAATCACTGATGGAGATACCGAGCATATAAATATCTAAAATTCAAGGGCTGCTTCCTGCTTGTGATATTTCAGGAAATAAAGTTCACATGAACATGCGTCCTAACTTGCATCGTTTTCGAGATACAGGGTATTAATATTTCCATGATAGTTCGTTTTTTTATTCACTCAATTGTCTTTCTATTAATTCCAATAAAACGTTGTGGTTTCGTTGATAACAATATGGAGCTTCTTCTGGTGCAATTAGAATCGAAATAATATTTTCAGTGGCGTCACAGTGGGTAAGTTTATTGATATTTATGGTGAATGTTATTAGATTGAACTATTGAAATTACAACTTTTTTATCCTATGTTTGATTAGAGTATGTAGCTTATTTTTTGAGGAAACAATAAAAATCCGATTTGACTCCAAATTTCAATGTAGGTGTTTTCAAGACTTCCATTGAGATTACTCAATAGTCCCAATTAGAATTATTTTGTATTTTGTGGCTTCCTCAGCCTCCATAACCATACTGAATTTTGGCACCATGAAAGCTTATACAGGGGGGGGGGGGGGGTTAGAAATGAAAACAATAATCGATACTTCCAATTTCAACAACCTGTAAGAAGAGGAGGAGGCTACCCCTCCCTGATTTTTCACAAAAAATAATATTACGATGGAATAAAATGTTTGTTATATGACATGCAGTTCAATATTAGGTATCAAACACGAAATGTATCTGAATAGGGAAGTATAAATATCAGAATTTCCAAAAATGTACAAATTGACGCCTTCAACCATTTGAAAATATCAAGGAAATGAAGCGCTTTTAACAGCAATTATTGTCAATCTAGTATAGGTACTACCACAGTATATAACCTCTTAAAGAGGTTATACATCAGGGTATGTCACTACTCACGACGAGCTTATCTCTGAGCTTTCACTATCTCTATATCGGGAATCAGTCAGGAGAAATCCATGAAAATGTGGATTCCTATATTTCAGAATACTCTCTCTTCATTTGAAATATTTTCGACAATGCAGTGCTGCGCTTCTACTAGAAAGTAGTAGCAACATTGATATCTCAAATAGAACACCCTGTATTTCATCACATTTTTAGATTCTCCCTGAAGAGCTGATTTCCTCGATGCATCACACTTGGGGTCTATCGAAAATGATTACAGAGATATAGGGTGTTCAAAATCGAGATATTCAGTATTTATACATATTTTCATGTTTCAATATTTCTTAGAATCCTGTTTCTAGGGCCATGGTTTGACTGATATCTGATCTTTGGATGTGTCTCCCGAATAATATTGGAATACATTGGAAAATTTTTTGTATCTAACTCTGATTTGAGTTAGTTCCTATAGACTTTTCATGCGTCAGCTAACATATTATGTGCATTTGGTATGAATTCAAGAAAGATTCAACTCACCATCTTCATAGAATGGAGGTAAGAATCGCACGAGTGGCAACAAAGAGGATCCTTTCCAAGGTTCTGAAAGATTATTACACGTTCCATCTGCAGTTCTGTATCTCTTCGAAGCCAGCGGACATCTTGGTTTTCCTCTGAGAGGACACGATTCTTCTATCATCCTGGATTTGATGGCATTCGGAAAATCTGTGAATTGTCGACTAGCATTTTCTGGAAAACTACGTAAATTGTTAAAGTTGTGGAGAATATACAAAAAGCAGGATGAAATTCGGTTTGTTAGAGTTCTTTTGCCTAAAATAAAAGAGTTTGAGTCATCAGTAAAGCTTCTAAAGGTGATGTATGCCGTATGGCAAATGTTAGGTTAGTGAGCATATCAACAATAATAATAGCGATTATTCATTTCTCTCCATTTTCCACGGTGTTTGCCTCGGTAATCGAATGAAGGTAAACAATATCGTTGTGTGAGTCAAAAAATATTGCTGGCTGTGATTATTCAAAAACAAGTTATCTAATCAATCAGATTCCAAAAATGAATGAGAAACAGATCAAGCAAGTATGAGATTTTGAAGGCTTTCCTGGGCAAAACAAAAATACTTAAATATAATATGGTGTATTTATATTTCCAGCATGGGTATGAAATCGGGAACAAATCAGATATGGGTCCCAGCCCAAATAACGAACCATAACAATGTTGTTTATTTTTGATGACCTCTAGTACATACTTTTTGGTTCCTAGGAGCTAAAGTTCAACTTTAGCTCTTAGGAACTATAAGTGTTGCTTAGCAACATTCCTATGTTTGTGCCAGTAATAGAAACGTCAATTTAAGAGCTAAATTTGGTATTAAAATTGACTACTTTCGTGTCAGTTGCAGCAAAACGTTTGTGTTAGTATGTGGAATGACAATTGAAAAAATTACGTCTTTTTTCTCGAGGGATTATCAACTGATTGGATTTTTACACATAAGCGATATATCGAAAACATCAAGGTGTCCCAGGTAGGTGAATCCAATTAATTTTGACAGTTCAATACGTAAAAGCCGCTAGGAAATTAATGAGTCACTTTAACCTGTTTGAAGAGACCTAAGGACAACGACGATTGTAAGTTAGGTAAGAAGAAAATATTACTTCGATTTGTGACTAAAATAACAGATCAAATCTTCTGAACATTGGCATGCCCCTGTGTATTTAGTTACTTTATTTTCTTCTGGCTTCAAAAGTGATGTGAACCCAGTTTTGGGAAAGTTGAAAGGGGGTCCATACATTTATTGGTCCAAATTTTATGATTAAAAAGAGAAACTTCGACTTTGAATAGCATGATCTTGTGAGCCACAGGAAATGTAGGAATTCGATCTCCTGAATTTTTTTCATACAACCAACCGTTTGCCAGAAAGTCGTAATCAACTCAACTCATTTCTGCTATCTCAGAGGCGTGCAGTACTGGGATACTTGCACTTGACACTTGATCGGTTATTATGATTACAATTTCAGATAATCTTTTTTAATCCTACTTAACAGTGGCTGTGCTCGGAGGGGGTTCATTTTAGGATTAGGATACATGTTAGTGTTTATTTGAAGAAAAAGTCTTATTTTGATCCCAACAATCCCTCCTTCAAATATTTACATCGATTTTCTAATCACCTTGTATTTATGTTGATGAATTTTCTGTTTCGAGATCTAAATGAGGTTTCTTACCTCTCTGCTATCTTTCTGCTAGCTTCTACTGTGGCATATCCAAATCTTGATAATTCAAGTGCCCTTTCATTGGGTTTCCCAAAATTTGCTACCATACTCGCTGGATGATTCGCATGTAGATATAATCCTACAATTTCATAAACTTACAAAATGAAATGGAGGTCATTTAGATGAATGGATATTTTGTTGACAGAATAAACATTTTTGCAGCTTTGTGACCAAATGAAAGCTATTCAGAAGCCTTTATTTCAGTGACGTATTCCTGTATGTCTAACACAGGTTCTGAAATGAAGAATATTCCAATTTCAGACAAAAAAATTCAATATTAACATTTTTCAATATTCTGTATCTTCTATAAATGATTTGAGTTTCGTCTTCACATGATCACTATCCCTAGAATCAACCTTCTTCTTTACGTTGATTCAATTAGTTTTTCATTTGAAACTTCCATGAGCCCAGAAAGCAAATAACCAATTGGTTGAAACGCCCCTTTTGAATAAATGAGGAACCTAGATACTCAAGATCAGGAAATTTTAGGGAAACCTCATGATCAATGGTTAGCTGCAAAACAGATGTTTCGGTTTGCCAAACCTCATCGGTTGCAATAGGTGAGCTGACAATCATACCGTATACAGGAAACCTACTCATACATCATATTTCAAAGATCATGGAGAAAGCTATCAACATCGAGCTCATGGAATACCTGGAACACTCAGGTATAATCAACGATAGGCAATATGGCTTCCGTCATCAGAGATCAACTGGTGACCTTACGTCTCACATATAAGGCAGTAATATATTGAGAAATATAGTGAAACCTTAGCCGTGGCACTTGATATCTCCAAGGCATCCGATCGAGTCTGGCACCACGGACTCCTCGCCAAGCTTCCATCTTATGCTTGCCTCCCCAGCTATGTTCTGTGCTAGCTAGTTTTCTCTTAAACAGGTCTCTCCATGTAGTGGTCGACGGAGTTTCATCTGACTCTCTTATCATAAATGCTGGTGATCCGCAAGGATCAATTCTAGCACCAATACTATCTCTACTCCATGTCAACGAATCGTTGGAAGCAACTTCATGTCCAGTACACAGCTTCGCGGATGATAGAACTGTCCATACCTTCTCTTCCAGGGCTCCATTATCAGCCAGGCAAATCAGATACGAACGAGGAAGAAACGTTGACAACATAAAAATGGAGTTGGCAACAATTCTCGGATGAGGATCCAATAACTCGGTAGATTCCAATGCAAACAAAACACAAGCATGACTTTTTCTAGAAAAGCCGATCTCACTATGCCCAACATGAGCTTGTCAGGAGTAACCATACCTTTGAAGACATTCATTTCGATGCTTGGTATTACTATCCGCAATAACCTTCCTTGGAAAAATCACGTGAGATCAATTGGTAAAAGTGCGTCCTGTTTCGAGCCAGAAGCTATTTCACTTCCAGTCAACTGCTTATGATCTATAAGGCACAGATCCGACCTGTCCTGGAATACTGTTCCCATATTTGGAGTGCAGTACCCAAACATACCCTGAAATTGTTGGATTCTGTCCAAAAAAAGGCAATTCGTCTCGTAGGTGATGCGAGGCTCTGGAACACATTGCCAGAAATTTGAGAAGAACACCAATTCCTACCTCATTTCCCTTGGTTCTCACGATGTTTTCTGAACATTACAGGATATCCCTTTTCGTGGGAACCAGAACAAATATCAATATCTTCATGCAAACTCCTATCATCATCCTGCACAAACTAAACCAAAAGCGTATCTGCAGAACGCTGAGAAAACATGATATCAAAACTGTTTACACGGCCAACAACCAAGTTTCAAAATTCCTCAGAACTCCCAAGGACACAATATCAAATGATTCTTAGGGCATATATGAAATACTTTGTTCAGTTGGCCCGATGACATATATTGGCCAAACAAATAGACGCGTTACCAGTAGAGTTCACGAACATCAACTGGCAGTCCGAAAAGCAGACCCTTCCTCGGCACTTATCGAATTATCAGTTCTCTCGAAAGACTAGGCAGATTGAGACCTTAGAGAGAACCAATGACGAGATCAGAGGAGAAGGCAGATTGAGACCTCAGTGAAAAATCAGTCCCTATATTTTTCTATCATCTTTTTATTTCCTTTTTCTAGTCCTTGAAAATGGCTCCAAAATCGGTGCCGAAACGTCGAACATCTACAGATTCTAGACGCGGGTCAACCTGAGCTCCTACTTTTCATATATTGCATATTCGTCCATGCAATTTTGAGATAATACTGAATAAGGGCTTTCAAATCAAGTGGGAGAAAAATCACTTGAAAGATCTAGCCGTTTTTGAAATGTATATAGGAATCACACAAATCACAGCATGCCCTGAAAATTGAAACTTGTTAAAGTTTGGAGTGGATCAAACTGTATATCCTGGAATCATTCACATGATTTTTAAAGTTTGGAGTGGGTCAAACTGTATATCCTGGAATCATTCACATGATTTTCTTACCCATCTTGAACCAAATCGGTTCTTTAACTGTCAAGAGATTTTCCAGAGATTCGAAACCATATCTGACGGCACCATCAATTTGATCGCTATCCATTACATAGTCTTCTGTTGTTCTCAATTTCGGTTTTTCAGAATTATTAGCATATTTTGAGGAGATACTCGAGACTATTTTGGACGGTAAGTCAACTTCTTGTGTGTATTTCATCAGATAACATGCTGTGACCAAAAATATGGTCCATGACTGAAAAATTCTGTAACCAATAATACGAATCGTTAAAGAATAACGTTGATTCGTTGAGTATATGTTATTGAAACGTGATCATGTAACGATATTGTCATTGGACTTATTCAATTCCTCAGAAAAATTTTTGAATGAATATTCGAAATTTGACATTGAAATAATACTGCGAATATTTTGGTTATGAGGAAAGTTTTGGGAGATGATTTCCTCATAGCATTCCTTTGATCTTCATTATCTGCTAACAGAGATGAAATTTCAAAGGAAATTCCCCGTCACAGAAAAAATAAAATTGTTCCTCTGTACATTATCTATTTTTTGAAGCGGCAGGGGTAACATTGCAAGCTGCTCCAAAATGTTGAAAATTATGTCCAGGGTCCCGCAGATTCCATAGGGAGATCATTATTGCTATTTCCTAAAGAGAAAGTGATCGAAAATTGATCAAGTCAGACAAAAGCTGCGTATATTTTAATCATCAAAATATGTCGTTCTGCAAAGTGAAAAAAAATCAGCTGTTTTATTTTTCCCAAATTTTAACTGAATAAGAACAGAATCAATGAATGAACTGTTCCTATGAAATCGGTATAGGATCCTGCACAGTGAAGGAATAATGGACGTATATAGGTATTTCCCAATTAAAATAGTACTTTCATCTTGTTTTTAACACAGTGACCAGTTGTGAAGTACTTATTTCCAAAATTAACAATAATTAAAATCAAATATAAAACTCTGTATTGCCGGAAAAAAGATTAGGATCTTTGGGAATGCTTTCGATTGAAATTGATTTGACAAATAATTTGAATAATATAATGATGGTGTAATAAAATGATTCGCAGATTTGAAAATCAGAAAATGATGAGTGATATCGTAATATATTCCTACCAGTATAATTTCGTTATGGTTCAGTAGGTACTTGGTATTAAATTGAAAATATTATATTTTGAACACGGAAAAATAAGCTGTCCTAGAATTTCTAATGACGCTTATACAAGCTAATAGTCTTGAATCAACTGAGAAAAATGATCTTCAATTTCTTTTAGTTTCGAAATTCAGTTATAATATTTTCTATCAATCAATATCAATTCTAAATACAATTTTGTTGATGGAATGAGTTGTTTCATTGGATGAAAAGACTATTTTATTATATTCAGAATATATATTGTTATTTCAACATACATATTCACTTTCTGAGAAACTGAATCACTTGAATGAAATGATATGATCATTTCAATCAACAGAATCTGTTCTTCAGATACTGTATTATAGGAACAAAATAGTCTTCGTTTATTCAACCAGTTCCTACTGTTAATTTAAATAACCATTAATGAGTTACATCAAATGAATTTTGAATTGAAAACTGACGAAAAAAATTGTTGCGGTGACAAAATATTTGGTCGTGTATATTATATGACACTCAGATATTGTTGAATTTGCAAAGATTTTGTAGCTTCAAACACATGTTTTTTCTGTATAGGTATCTTATCCTTCAGTCAGTTTTATAGTTACGTTTATTTTATTTTATGTTCTATCTTTTTTATTTGTTTTTGTTTTTTTTTACCGTATTTCCATCAATGAGTGTTATATTTTTTGATTTTTCACATCCGATATAATTATATCAGTAAATGTTCAGTTTAGTTTTTGTTCGTATTTGGGAAGACAATATTAGATGGTATTATATCAATTTAAAAATTAATGGGATAAAAAAACAGGAGGAGATATCAGGATACGGGCCACAGAAGCCCCAAGGATCATTGAGCTTATAGGGCCCCAGAAATCGTTTATCTGCTACTGCTCATTTGCACCTTGTGAGAACATTCTGAGAATATTCGAAATGTTCCACAAGAATATTCTGAGAACGTTCTCGGAACCACTTTGTGGTGCCTGGGTCATATGATAGGACATAGGCAGTGCGAAAACTGTTTTGGTTGTCCAATCCGACAGTATTATACAGTATATCAAGAATTTACGTGATATAAAACTGATTTGAAGCTAAACACAATAAGTTCCATGCAAACATACCCCGTCAATTCCATTAGTAATTCTTCTAAATTATTGCTCACACTTAGGCACTCGCGTCACTCTTGAAAATCGTCAGCAATTTTTTTCGGGGACCATCGAAATCTCAACATTCTGGTACCAACGTAACATGTTGAAGATGCCTCAAAGAATGTAAGAGTGGTTATACGTAACTTCTCAAAATAAATGCTTGAAGAACAGTTAAACATCATTACGTTTCCTCGCGGGCATTCTCAAGATTTTTTGCTAATGTGTATTGGAGATCGTATCACGAAAGGATAATTAAATCTGCGAAAATATTATCGCTGATTCGTTGAACAGTTATATGGCCCTAGTTTTCGGAAGTTTTGTTAGTCGTTCGTGTTTTTTTTTACATTCACCAACCCACTTTTCTGAATGGTAATAAAACAATAACAGTATATAGAGTAACGATTCATTATTTAATTTGTATAATGAATGTGAAGACTGCGAATACTTTCTCATTATGTCATTAGTCTAATTCTGATGAGTTACACTGAGTTACATCAAGAAGAGTGCCAACTACAATCAAATGTGATTGCATCAGGACTAGAACCGAAAATAGCACTGATTCGAAATCAGCAAGTCATATCCTGCAATTTTTTCCTCAATAACGGTGGCAAATTCGAAAATACTACAGGTGAACGAAAAGATTCTAACAGAACCATAAATTGCATGTTTTTTTTTGGAATTTACCATCGACGCACCACAAAAAAATTCAGGGTGAAAAAAGGCGGCGTGACCCCTGAAAATGTATCTTCCTGTAGCTTTTCATGACCATATTTGGCATGCCCAATGATGTGAGCCCTCTAAAGCATAACCAAATTTGAGCTAGATATACTAAAACCGTAAGAGCTATAAATAAAAAACTCAATTAATTTGAACGAGGAATGAGGGTCATGTTATACATGATTGCAAAGGTAATTTGATTATGACACTAGCGTTGCAAAGTTCTTCAAATTCCAACAAGGCGTTCTCGAGATATTGTAGTCCCAATGGTATGTTGTTCAATGGTCAATGAATCCACCACGAATGATCAACATGACCTTCATTGACCCCAGACAATGAAGATGTTCATCTTGTTATTGTGTAGCATGCGATCCTTTTTCTTCGTTCCAAATCGTTCAGGTCAGTAGGTTTTGTATTAAAGATGGAGGATTCCACATTACTACAGAGAAATAAATCATCGTGTACCAAGTCTGGCGAGCGTGCTGGCCCCAAAGAGGAAAGTCATTGGGTACCATGTCCGGCGAGCGTGCTGGCCTTTTTATTGGTACCCGACGACCTATCCATTTATTCGGAAACTTTTGGGATTCTCTCACGGACCTCGATGATGATGTTGATCGAAATCTATTTGCGAATAATATTTATTTTCAACAAGATAGTGCGCCACCTCTTCCGTATTACAGATGAGAGAGGCTTCCCCAAAATTGTTGAAACTTCACAAACGATAAGATTTCCACTAAATTCTCAAACACACGACATGTTTCGCAAGACAGTAGCTTCGTCAGGTGAAATACTGGAACAAATAAGTAAACTAACCTTGGCTTGCTTAACTTTCATATATCCTACTTTTCCAACCTGAAGGATTAGTTACCTGTGGACATGTAAAACAAATTCAACATACGCCAACCATATATAATAGAAGAAAACCATAGTTTTGATGATAATCTCGAAATTCTACACGTAGAAAATAGAGGAATGGAAATCAATCATTTTGAATCATTAGAAATCAACAAACTCAAAAATTCTGACATTTTACTTAGATTAGATTAGATTAGATTTGGAATGGGGCCTTCGGGCTATCTGCCTCCACACTGCGACCTTTTCAGATCTATTGTGTCTGCCCTCAAAATCGATTAGAGTTCTTCGGCTAGCCCCGCCTTCTCTATGAGACTCCATAGGTTAGCTTTCAGATCTCCTGTGTATCTCTGGGCTCCTGGTTTTTCCTCACCCAGCGTAAGGAACCTTAATCTTGACAAGCCCTCACAGTGGCAAAGTATGTGTACTGCTGTTTCTTCCTCTTCTTGACAGAACCTGCACAGCAGTTCTTCAGTCAGACCTATCGTACTCATGTGTTTGTTGAGCCTACAATGCCCTGTGAGAAGTCCCACTAGTATTCTAGTTGAACTTCGTTTCTGGCTTAGTAGATATTCTGTGAATGTTGGCGATGGTTTTTTAATAAACTCTTCAGCCTGTCTCATTCCTGGCGAGTTGTTCCACCATTCTTGAGATTTGGTTTGCATCCATGATTTGATACTAGTCTTTTGTATAGCTTTCGCAATACCACAGAAGGGTTCTGGGCCATTAAGAACTTTGTTTGCTCCTGCTCGGGCAAGTGAGTCTGCCTCTTCATTGCCCTCGTACCCTGTATGTGCTGGTACCCATGCTAGAGTCAATCTGTTCTGACTGCCCAGTGCATTTAGGGTTTCTAAGCAGTCCCATACTGGTTTTGAGTTAACATAGAGTTGACTGCTTTGATTGCCGCCTGGCTATCTGAATAGATTGCAATGGTATTGCCTTTGAACTCTTGCCTTATCAATTCTTTCACGCAATGATGTATTGCAATAATTTCTGCCTGAAACACCATCGCGTATTTGCCTGAGCTCAGTGAGATTCTTGTCTTTGGCTTGGCCCCATAAATACCAGCTCCTGATCCTTCATCAGTTTTGGAGCCGTCCGTATAGACAGCAATGTCTGCATTGATAGGAGGTCCTTCCTTCCATGCCTCTCTGTCCGTTATACTTATTTCAACAGTTTTTTCAAAGCTATATTTTGGAATTATGCCATCCGTTGACATTTTACTTAACGATCAATTAGACCTCAATAGTTCACCACTGTTGAATTTGTTTTCTTAGTAGGTAATAATATGTATTTGCCATCAACCTTTTCAAGTAAATCCAGTACACCGTATTTTAATGTAGATATTGTGCCTATTTTCCGATAATGAAGGTTTATCAAACCTTTCTACAGGTAATTCTAATCCTTCAGATTGGGAAAGTAGGATATATAAAAGTTGAGCAAGCCAAGGTTAGTTTAGTTCATTGTACCAGTATATCACCTGACGAAGCTACTGTGTTAGCGAAACATGTCGTGTGTTTGAGAATGTCGTGTGGAAATCTTATCGTTTGTGGAGTTTTTGCCATGGATTTCCATCAAGTAACGGTCGAGTCAATTAAAAAAAAAATCCCCAAAATTTCCCAAACAAAGAGATAGGTCGTAGAGGACCTATAAAATGCCACCATGCTCACCAGATATGGCACCCAATGATAATTTGAAATCCGTTATTTATGAAACGGGACTTACTGATCTGATGGATGATTTGTGAAAAAGAAAAGGATTGACTGCCAGTCAATAACTAGAGAAACATGTTCAAATGTGGATGAGGAATTAGTAAATAGACTTTACCACTGTCGGGGAGTCGATGGAGGTCATTTTGAACATTTATTGTGGATAACCATTCAATAATTCATTCCATATATTCATCTACCCATAACTAGGAAACATTACATTCGAACTGGAATATCTCGAAAACGGTTTGGTGAAATCCAAAAAACTTCGCACTGCTAGTGTCAAAATTGAATGTCCTTTGCAATTATGTAATATATGACCCGTAATTCCTATGCAAATTATCGAGGGGTTTGCCCTGGGGAGTAGAAGGTTGAAGTTTGTATCATCTTCTTTGCGTCAAACGGTATCCCCCTCCAAATAATAATCGACGTGTTTCGTTATTTTTCTGCAACATCACTTTTCTGCGAGTTATCGAGGGTAGTGAATGAAAAAATAAGACATTTATTTTGCTCTTTCTCTTTCTTTTCAATTTCCCTAGTAGCGCCTGATTGTCAAATACGATTTTAGAGGTTAGATTTTCTGTCAAATCAATCATTGCCGTAGATGGAAAATAGAAATGGGGTATGAACATCCACTTCAATTTTCAGCGACACAGCACTTTTTGCAGATCAATAGTTATGTAAATGAAAAGAATTCATGTAACAACATTAATATGATAAAATACATACATATGGATATACTTATTGCTAGTTCCTTATTGCATGTGAGATCTGTACCCGAGTAATGAAGTTCGAAACAGCAAGATTGTTTTGATTTTTCACCTTTTGCTGCATTCACTTTCCACTGATAAATTTTGAATTTGGTCGGTATTGAAAACGCCATTCAATGATATTATATCACGTTGCAATTTACTTGATTTCCTCAGTTTCTTTCTCAAATTCTCAATTTCATTACGTAGTTTTGCAATCATTTCCTCTTACTCTATGATAATAATGTTTTGCATTTCGTTTGATGATAATATTGGATTTTTTTTCAATAGTCTGAGTTGTAAATCAAGGAACAGCAGATTCTCTCAAACGGATCTTATAAATCTTCTGTTTGAAAATGTGCCTAGAATATAGTTTCATTTCAATCTTCTATTATAAGAAGTGAATTCCAATGTATGTACAGTCGTCTTCAGAGAGATCAGGTCGCACATGGACGGTGTCAGCTCGCTTGATCACTGCTGTAATAAGAGCGCTCATACCGTCCAACCGCGACATGTTAAGTGAAGACGACAGTACTTACCTCAAAAATGTTGCTTGTCTTCAAAATAATTCTCCATTCAGGCCGTTTCATACATTCCTTCCGTAAGGGAATGGTTATTGCATTTGGGAAATTAAAGAAATGTAATCGTCATTCCTATCAGAATTCCCGCAATTCAGCACACAGCTGGACATTTTCATTTATGCTTTTCATAATTCAAACAATTGAAACAATTTTGAATGAAAAAGTGCGGAACGACTATATGATTCTGTTGTCACAATGCAAGATGAGTAACTCAATAAATCTAAACATTCGAAAACACAAGCAGCTCTCATTTCTGTTTCCGAACTCTTATTTAACTAATACCATCCCAATGACTCTGGAATGGATCACTTGATAGAAAGCCGATATTCCAGTAAATTACTTATGGAATTAAAAAGAAACAACGCAAGAATAATGTAAAAATATATTTATTCATGTCCCGCTTGTAGCCCTCCTGAGAACAAAAACTCCCTCCAAAGAAGTCGGCATGGTTTTTGGCATTTTCCTAGTACTCTTCATGACCTCGAACGTGGTGAATTCCCCAAAATCGGTGATCTTCGTTATCGAATATCGAACTGTCCCTTGAAGGGCGTACCCATCTCCTTTCTGCATTTGTCCATAGCTATTCGAAATAGCAGCCGACAGACAGGAAGAGGTGCTTGTGGAGCAGTCGCAACATAGTCGGACTTTCTTCTGGGAAGGAGTCCTCGCCATTTGCACATCACTCCTGAAACCACATCGGGTGTTAACAATTATAGGTTAGGTAAGGTTTCATATGAGTGGGAAGAATACCGCCCCAAAAATTCAATGTTTATCTTGCTGGAACCCAGTAGGTACTTTAAGAACAGCCTGGCTGCAAAACTTGTTGTAATACTGATATTTCTGTTCACTAGAGGTCTGTTAGTCAACACTCTTATACACAATTCAATAACAAAAATGTTCGCCTGAAAGATTGTAGGATTGTAGCATATACTTTCCGAAATTTACTGAGATTACAGTCTTCGATTTCTTGCTGAACACATCGGCTACCGGCTTAAATTCAATCCGGAGTTCTTGGACTGTATCTCCCTCGTCTCCTTCGTCTTTTTTCGAGAAGAGGACTTTGGAATACTTTTCTACATGTGACTTACTAGCAGATCAATATGTCAGGAATAATTCCTAGACTTTGGTGATTGTTTTTGAAGTTGTAATTCATTTCTTCAGTTGCCTATAGAACCTGAGAGGTCCTAGAAGAGCTTGTATTCAAGTTGGGAGTTATATACAGTGTGTCCCACTTACCATGCTCACCATGGGTATCTTTTTAACGGTGAGAGATACGAGGTCGGTTAAATGACACCAAATGTGGAGTTTGTCAAGGCCAACTATAATGTGAAAAAATATTTTGATAAAATCTATTCGTTTTTGTTTTATACGCAAAAAACAGATTTTGTTCATTTTCATGTCTCCTCCGTAACTTCTTCATTTATGAAAATATTGGAATAGGAATTTCACATTCTCATGGCAGTTTTTCAAAGTGATTTCGAAAAAAATATGAAATTTGTACCAACTCTTCTAGAATTCGAGATATCAGCACCAACTTTAGTTTTTCAAATGTAGGTCATAGCACTATGACTTAGTTACAAATAACTTTTTTTTCTCTCACAGATGATATGTCGCAGTAATAGTTTTGTGTTGATTACAACGGAGTTATCGTCATTTATACAAAAACAAAAAATTATTTGGAAGCCGCCATCTTGAATTTAAGAATTTTAACAAAGGAATCATGATCTCCGACCTCAAAAACCCCCATTTACCAATTTTGCATGGAATCGGAACAAATCTTGTCCGCCATCTTGGAGCAGCCATTTTTTTTAATTTCAACAAAAATTCCATAACTCCGATTAACTTGAAATTTGGCAGGTGTTCATAATTTCGGTGACAATACATTATGGAATTTTTGTTGAAATTAAAAAAAAAGGGTGCTCCAAGATGGCGGCCAAGATTTGGTTCGATTCCATTCAAAATTGGTGAGTGGGGGATTTTGAGGTCGGAGATCATGATTTTTTTGTTAATAAATTCGAGATGGCGGCTTCCAAATATTTTTTTTCTTTTTGTATAAATGACGATAACTCCATTGTTATCAACACAAAACTATTACTACAACATATCATCTGTAAGAGAAAAAAAAGTTATTTGTAACTGAGTCATAGTGAGCTATGACCTAGATTTGAAAAACTAAAGTTGGTGCTGATATCTCACATTTTAGAAGAGTTGGTATAAATTCCATATTTTTTTTTAAATCACTTTGAAAAACTGCCATGAGAATGTGAAATTCCTATTTGAATATTTTCAAAAATAAAGAAGTTACGGAGGAGACATGAAAATGATCAAAATCTGTTTTTTGCGTATGAAACAAAAACGAATAGATTTTATCAAAATATTTTTTCACATTATAGTTGGCCTTGACAAACTCCACATTTGGTGTCATTTAACCGACCTCGTATCACTCACCGTTAAAGAGATACCCATGGTGAGCATGGTAAGTGGGACACACTGTATTTACCTACTTTGTATACACGTGGAATTCGAACTAATGTGGCTAGAGCTATGGGTGTACTGAAGAACCAACTCTATAAGCTCTGGCTTCGAAACCATTTCGCGACGGATGATATGATTGAACAAAGACTGCTCGTGCTAGTAAAATCAGCTTTTATACTAGCCTATACTCAATCCTAGAATTCGATGTTGTTTTTTGAAGCAGAAATTCATCTCTTCAGTTGTTTATACAACCTTAAGATGTCCTAGAAGGGCTTGTACGACTTGGAAACATAACCAATGTGGCTGAAGCTAGTTTTCTAATAATTTGAGGGATCTAACACTGCCTGTGCTAGCAAATCGGCCTTAATACTAGCCAATAAATATTCCTAGAGTTTATTGTAGAAGCTGTAATTCATCTATCCAGTTACCTATATAACCCTGAGGAAGGGCTTGTACGAGTTGGAAATTAGGGATCTACTTTGTATACACGTGGAATTCAAACAAAAATGTGACTAGAGCTTGTTTCTTTGAAGGACCAAATGATATACAATGAGAAAGCAGATCATAGTGGAAGCTCCATATGCACTCTGGTTTCGAAACATTTCGAGATTCTATACGCAATATTTCACCTACCTCTTAGTATCATGGTAGCATATCTCACAAGCTTTCGTTTTGAAACAAGACTTCCGCTCCGGACATACGTATTCCTTTTTCTTCCCACAAGGGCAACACGAACAACAGCTATTCTGCTTCGGAAACTCCTGAGTTTCCTTATCAGTTTTCTCTGGCGAACTGACAGAATAAGTACAGCTGCACGAAACGCTATCGGGGGAGTCACTCTTCGACTTCGACGAGCTAGAAGAATCTTTTAGGATCGAGGTGGAGCCTTTAGGTCTCATGGTGTCTCTCTGGGATCTACCGAGCTGTAGTGTCATCTCTTCTGAAGCCCCAGAGCCGCTTCTGGGACTGTCTCTGGGACTTCGTCCTCTTCTGTTGTCTTCATGACTCTCTCTGTGCTGACTTCTACTACCAGCGCTCCTCACACTTTCCATGCTTTTGCCTCCTCTGACTGTCTCCCTACTTCTCTGGCTTCTTCTGTCATCTGATTCGTTTGGCGATATGTGAGCCCTTCCAGAACCAGGTGAGCTGCCACCACGCGATACCCTACTGTCATCTTTTTCGTAACGATCTCTGCTTCTGTCACTCTAGAAATATAAAGTGGGAAATAGTTATTTTCCCAACAAGTGTGCTAAGTGTTATTTTGCCGCACGCAAATACAGTTAGGCGAACGACGCTACCCGGAGTTTTTGCGTGCGGAAAAGGCACTTAGCGCACCTGTTAGGAACAAAATATTCTCTACGAGCTTTATATTATCAGATAACAAAGTATAACTTACCGAATAATTTTTATTCGAACCTGACAGGAAGAACTATACGACAAAGAATAATAACATAAACATAACAATAAAAAATAATAGAAAATTAAAATATTTGAACGTATTATTCAGGATGAAAGAACAATTTATTGACATTTTGCAAGATTCTGCACTGATCATGGTACGGCTTGAAGAACACTAACTTAGATCAGAAGGGGAGTTGATAATATGGCTTGATTGATTCACCTCAGGACAGTTGTTCAAATGGGTCGCTAAAGTACGACTTAAATTAGAAGGGCAGCAGTTCATGTGGCTTGATGGAGGTTGATTCGATGCAGAAGGGCAAAAGATTTTTTCGGCGTTGTGAATAGATAGGTATAGGTTACTTACTTTGCGGGATTCGTTTGATCTACTGCTGTCGCTGTGTTTCTCTTCTCTTGACCTGGATGGAGAAGGTTCTGATCTAACTGATTTCACTGAAATTCTTCCAGAACTGGGCTGGCTCTGTTTTGATCCACACTTGTAAAACTGGCCTTCCGATACAGTACCACATACTCCTTCAAGTGATGTCGAGAGAGCCCTCCCTATAACGAAGAAAATAGTGATTAGTTAGCTGAAGTCCATGGTTGAATGAGGTGAAATTTTCCTGAAATTGGTAGGTTCTAACTTGATAAAATCAAATAATATGAAAGTGGTCTCGCTAAACGAGCATGAACATAATATGTGTTTAGCAGTTTCGTCTTCCACACAGCATAAACGACAATGTGTTTGTTCGTTCAGATCCACTCTCCTAGGTGGTATATCTTAGACGCCAGTATCCCGTGAGTAGTCCTGTTCAAAAATCGCAGGTTTTTTCTGCTTCATTCAAGTATCTGCTTGATTATATTTTCCGATGGTTTAGGCAGTAACCCAGCAAACATTGAACTACCGGAAGAAGTCCGGCCTGGTGCAGGCAAGTCTGGGAAAGAGACGATGCCAGGCTATTGGTGATGGGCCGATGATTGCCCTAAGCTAAGTAACCATCAGTTTAAAATACGATGATGGCCTTGTAATGGTAAGATGTCTGGAACTAGTTGAACACCAACGAGTTGTGGATCTTTGCTGGCCAATATCCTGTTCACTACTAGTTCCCCTGGTGGATGTTCTGGGAACGTCTACATCAACAATCAGGTGATCATTTGAATCATTATTATATGTGACTCTAGTGATAGCGTATGCTTCGTTTTTCTCTGGTTTGTTGTCGAATTATTGTACTCCTCACTTTCCCTGTTCGTTATTTATGATGGCAGGAGTATTCTCAATTGATGATATAGAAGATGGATTCTTCAATTATGATAATATTGAGTAAGTATCAATCTACCTATCTAGTGTTTCGAATTTCATTATGAAATGCATGTGTCTGGTATCTCATAACATCATATACCTAGTGATCATAATAATTGGAGTGGCTCTAGCTCTCCAGAAGCTATCATGTGTAACTTGTTTGTTGCTATCAAAAGTAATCTTAGGTTATATAAACCTGTTTATATTATAGAAGTGAATAACAATAAGGTTCCAATTACAGAAATCCCTGTGCCCAAAATAATGATGAGAATTAAAAAGCTCCATAAGTAAAATCACGTTATCAGACTATATTAATCAAGTTATTGAGTCATGTGCAACAGCATTTCGTTTCTCATACTCCTATGGAAGAAGAATTCGGAAAGAATTCTGATATAATGGAAGGCCACTGATAACTGATCAAGAATTTTATATTTCAGGAGAATCTACCTCGCAACGAATAATGCATTTTGGAGGAATGCTACCAAATAAGATGTAGATTTAGAGATGTTAGGATTGTGTCATTCATAAATCATTTCCTTGAAATCTGGTATGTGTCTGTTCTATTAAGAAATATGGAGTTACTAGAACTTTCAGGTTCATCGGACCCCCAAAACCTCTTCCCCTTTCCCCGTACCCCGATAGTATATATGTAACCAAAATGTCGATAATTGGCCATTGCAGTCCCATCATCTTTGTATGTTCTGGGCTTGCTATGGAAAACTCAATGTGTCGATTATTTTGTACTGGCCTTTTGCCGGGGAACTGAATATGATTGCTGGGTACCCAGCACTGGGACCAGCAGCGGGCCGCAGTGTATTGATATACAGAGTCCCGCATATGGGACCATTTACTGGTTCGCTGATGTCAGGTATGGGAAAATACATTAGACCATTAATGCCCCATAACATAATGTTTGCTGGGAATGCCTTCGAATGAGCGAATCCTGGTAATTCCGACCAGTACGTGAGTCTTTTTCCCTATACGCCCATTCCGGAATAGTTGTTGACACCAAAGTATTATTCTGGTCCTATGAACACAGATTCGGTTTTCTCTCTGGGGAGGTTGTCGGCTTTCTTCTTGCCCTTCACTCGCTGGTATCTGGGCACCCACACAAAAATAACTTTGTTGATAACTCATCCCAGGCCCTCTAGGAATTCAATACAATCCCATACAAGCTTGGAATTCATTTTGCTGGAGCTCAGTGCTTTAAAAGCAGCCTGACTGTGAAGTTTTGTTTACTGGAGGTATAAGTATATAAGTATGAGTATAAGTATAAGTCAACTCTCTTACACACAAAAATCGTAAATTTTTTCAATGAATTGGTGAGACCCTGTGGGCAAATGAGGAAGTGATGATATTTGGACAATCAGACTTACAGTGGCGCCGTTAGGGGAATATCATTGTTTGTTTTTTATTCAGAAGTGAGCCACGAAGAAAAATTGATGTGAATACTATTGAAGGTATCCGTTCAGATTACTGGACAACTATATTCTGGAATCACAGCGGGAATAAAAAAAGAATTTATGCATATTTACAACTTTGACGGTCTGTACCTATCGTGAAAAAGAAGAGATTACAGATATACCGGGTGGCTACGGAAGTATTGCCTACGGAATATCTCAGTTATTGTATGAAGTAGGTTTGTGAAATTTGGAGCGTCGATATAATGACATAAGAGCTAAAATTTGAGCATATTGACATGTCGAAGTTAACTTCCGGTCTGACCGGAAATAACATCAACTTTCTTTTTTCAAATGGAAACCCTATTTTTTTTCTTTTCGCTTTATTCAGCATTCAATTCCGTTTCTAATGACATATCACAAGTTGGTATCTAACCAGAAACTAGATTTGGGATTTCATTTCATAAAATTACTTTCTATTATACCTATCATTAGAAAGGAATGGTTATGCTGAATAGTACAGGCAAGAAAAAGTTGTATGTTCCTATTTAAGTTATGGACCTACAGAGTATTGTTTTTTTCCCAATTTTTTCAATATTTTTTTCGGCGGCTTTTTATAACGCCGACGAATGAAAATAAAATGGTATGTATGTATGTTTATATTGTCACGAATGTGACTTATTGCCTTTGCTAGTTGGGATTTGCAGAGGGTTGATATTCAGTAAAAGGAATTAATAAGTTTGAACAACGAGAACAAATATGGATTTATTAATGATAAATCACAATTTTGAGACTTCTTGAAGAGGCATTAGGTGGAAGATTCAATGAATAATAAAAATGGTACTTACAATAATCTAACATAAAAACTTGGGGATGTCCCCGTTGCGACAAGCAACCGTCCGCTATTCGGACCAAAAGTCAAATCCCCCTTGCCCTTGGTACGTGGATTCCGATCGATCACCTCAAATGTTTATTTTATTGAAAAATGTTTTGTCACGAATGAGGACAGTTGAATTGCTGAGAAATATAACAAACTCGATAAATTAGAACAGTGAAATAATAATAATAGTATAGTGGTAATATTTGAGAATAATTTGGAAAATATCCTTTCGTGACAATATAAGTAATTTTAGTTCTAAAATGTAAGCCAAGAAATCGCCTTCTTCAAATGAACATGACATCAAGGAAAACTGTGAAGTCAAAATTTATGGTAGATGTACTCAGATCCACCTCTTCAACCTTATATCATTTATACGTTTTATATCAATTAATAAAATACCATTTATAATTATTCACAGCCTACTGCTTCAATGTTCTGTGAATTTTTCTTCTCACCTTCACTAGACGAATATCCTTCATGACTTCGGCTATGATGACTACCACGAATGCCATGACTATGATGACTTCCTTGTATGCTGCGACTACCGTGACTACCGCTACTGCCACGGATGCTCTGACTTTGATGACTATCTTGTATGCTGTGACCTCCGTGACTACCGCTACTGCCACGATAGCTTTGAGTATGATGACTATCTTGTATGCTGTGACTACCATGACTACCGCTACTGCCACGTATGCTTTGACTTTGATGACTATCTGGTATGCTGTGACTACCGTGACTACCGCTACTGCCACGTATGCTTTGACTATGATGACCATCTTGTATGTTGCGACTGCCATGACTACCGCTACTGCCACGTATGCTTTGACTATGATGACTATCTTGTATGCTGTGACTACCATGACTACCGCTACTGCCACGTATACTTTGACTGTGGTGACTATCACGAGTGACACGACTTTCGTTGGAACTACCGTACGCGTCATGACTACCACGACTGTTTTTTATCATTTCTCCAGATTGTCCACTTCTGCTACTGTGGAAGTCTTCACCATTTTTGATTCTCGATTCGTTACTGTCGCTATGATAATGTTCTTCGTAAACTTCATTACAATCATCAGCTTCTTCAGATTCCTCAGGATCATGGGGACTCGGTTCATCGTTTTCCCTGGAATACCTTCTGAATGCATCTTCGATTGATTTCCTACACGAGCCACCTGGAGAATATGATGAGTATTTATTTATACATACGGATATAACAAGAAAAAAAAATCGTTCCAAATTATGTTATCAGCAGTTTTGTCTCTCAGAGTACAAATTTCTGTCACCTAACTCATCAGTTCGTCTTGAAAAGTATGGAGGATCAGCATTTTTCAGTCGTGAGGTGTTACTTTAGTTCGGTATTTGATATTTTGATTTCTCACCGAAAGATATTCGGAACTAAAAAATATGGAATTTCCCGATGAAAGGTAAGTACCTTCATTATACAGTTCTCAACACACCAAATGGACCACTCATAATTTGACTCTTTTTCGAAGACCTGTATTTTTTGAAGAAATTGACCGATCTTCATGCAGTTTTCGATATTGGATGTGATATTTCATCGGCTTCAAAGAGAGCTTGAACACTCTGGAGTCACTCATCCTGTGTTTCAATTAGAGTTGAGTTTTCGAAAACGTCTCGAGTTAATATAGTCTAATATAAACAATAGATATCGAGAAGGCCGTTTCTGAATATACTGAATCGAATGGGCCATGGTTTTAGTCACCGTTTTGGATTTTTTTTACCGAAATACGATTTTGTCCTATTTCCTCATCACCCTGTATATTCCACGATGGTACTTTTTTCGTCTTTCATTGTCTTCCACACAACATGAGAACAGTTCTTCCCAATATTCAGCTCAAGTGGAGTTCTAGATAAAAAAGTCAAGAAAATCAAGACTTTCGTAAAAAAATCTAATTCTTGTTCCAATTGCCAATGCAGGAGAAATCACGAAAAGGTTCCGAGTTGAGGTCCCAATGTATCATAATATGACTGACTTTTGATCAGAAAAAAATTTCTCGAGTTCTGGCCAGCATTGGAAATGTAGACCATAGTGTAATGGTTCCACTTTACACCCTGTGTATGTTTTGTTCTGCGGACTTTTCCAGAGTGTTCAAGCTCTCTATGAAGCCGATGAAATATCACATCCAATATCGAAAACTGCATTAAGATCGGTCAATTTCTTCAAAAAATACAGGTCTTCGAAAAAGAGTCAAATTATGAGTGGTCCATTTGGTGTGTTGAGAACTGTATTTTGTGAAATGAAGTTGATATAACTATACAAATAGAATAAGTATATATATGAAGAGATATTTTCTTAATATACTGTACTTGATTTTTCCAATCATAGAAATGTTTTTTTGTTTTGAATATGAGTGTTACGAATGTGTAACGCTAGGAAGTAATGTAAGCATTTTTTCGCGTTATTGATGATTCGGTATACATATTATTCACTTTTATTGAAATGCATTTGAAACACCTTTATTTCAATGTTCGGTTAAACTGGATGTTGAAAGAACGATATTCGTTTTTTTTTAGCGGTCTTGCTGCCATACTCGAGAAGGGGCTCGCTGTTCAAGAAGCAATTGACATAGCTTCTGGCGAAGATGACGAAATACATGACTGCATAGATGAATTTTATATAGCACCACCAGATTCAGCTAATCCTACAGATGAGGATTCCAGAGACGAGGACGAGCAGAAATGCTGATAATTGATTGATTGACTTTATTACCCCAAGAAACATAGTTGTTTATAATAGGGATACATAAACAATATTCATAATGTTATACATACAATTATGAAATTATAATAAGATATATAACAAGTAAAAAAAAATGCAAATAATCATGCAATATCAACCTTGTCTTTCATAAGTAGGTATTCAAATAAGAAATGGAATTATCAAAGTCTCTGAAGCAGATATTTTTTCAAGTTAATTTTGAATCTAGTTGCTTCCTGTATATTCCTCAATTGACTTGGTAATGAGTTGTATAGAAGGATTCCTGTGTGAAAAATGGATTGTTTGCCGATATTTGACTTGAACGTATTTGCTATTAGTAAATTTGATTGTCTTGTTCCATGATTATGTAATGAATTGATTTCATTGAAATTCAAATTCGAAATTTTCAATTCATATAGGACAAATTGAATAAAACAACATATTTTAAGTTTATATTAGAGCTAGCGTCATTAAAACTGGTTGATGCAGAAGTACGAACTGCCAAGGGCGGGGTACTACAATAATGAAAGAGGTATTCGTACCGAATATATTACAAAAATTGATGTAATAAGTATTTGGGAATTCACCTAGATTGCAAGCTCAAATGGCATAAACACATTAATGAATGCATAAAATGCAAAAAAGTCCCATTAGGGACTATTTGCAAACGTGCAGACGTACCCCAACAGTACCAGTACCAGTAGTCAGTGAAAGGAAAAAACTCTGATAGAGAGCTGATGGGCGGTGCCTGAAAAGGATGTTAGCCAGCTCTCTTAAGCGAACCACATCAGCCATTGAAAAAACACATTGGGGCTTGCAAAAAGGTCCCATTAGGGACGACTTGCTGACGTGCAAACGTCCCCCACCAGTACCGGTACCAGTAGTCAGTGAAAGGGAAAAAATACTACATGATCATGAACAAGTTTTCAACTTTTTTGATCATGTTTAAATTATAAAAAAAAATGTATATTATTATTAATATAGTACGCTGATATGTATGTAATTTGAAGAATGAATAAGTGAATAAAAATGTAGAAGCTCTCACCAGTCGTTGACTTGGACTTGGATCTAGAACAAGACTCCCTGGTGGTCATACTACCTCTGGTCCCATAACTCCTTCTTGCTTCGGTCTCGGTCTGTGAATCCACGTGACATATCGGTTGCCCCCCATCGGTGGAGGTCTCAGAGTCCCTCTTTCTGAATGACGGACAACGCGATCCCATGTTATCGGTTTGCGAGGATTCGTGCCTCAACATTTCCTCATCTACGAATGTCTCGTTGCAACTTGCTCTGTTTTCGGGTCCTGCACTTTGGTCGCTAGTCCTGGACGTTATGCCTGAATCAAGATGGAAGGAAAATTATGTAGAAGTGTTAAGGCTGCGACACAATCGATTTTTTATGCAATAAGTTTTGAGTTCCAAGATTTGACATGTATAATCTGTGGTGGAAGTCCATTTTATCTCTAAGAGGAAAGGTTAGTTACAACCCTAATAGCACACAACGTCCTAGGGACGTCCCTATTTGGTACAATTCAAGTCCGAATGTCCCGGACCAAAAATAAGTGTCCTTGGGACGTCCCATCCTGTACATCTCATGCAATGTCCGAGCAAGGACGTCCACGGAATGTCCCAGCTGGTACATCATTTCAAATGACCTAGAAATAGCATCCCTTAGACGTCCCACGTGGTACATATCGTAGAATATGATTTTAAACGTTCCTTTAGTACATATTCTGGCATGAATTCAGATCTTACATAATGTCCCTTCTAGACAACCATGAAATGTCCCTGATAGTACATTCCTTCAAATATCTCTGCACAGACGCCCTCAATATTTCCAGGATCGTATAACAATCGAAATGTCCCTTAGGAACATACTTCGAATGTCCCTTAGGGATATCCGTCGGATGTCCCAACTGGTACATGATTTGTACTTATTCAATGTCCTAGAAATAACGTCCTACGGACGTCCCAGTCGGTACTTTCAATATATATTGTCTCGCCGACGAATGATTGCTCGTAGGCTATAAATACTCCCCGTCAATGTCCTTCACGTAAGTCCATTGGACATCCTTGGAAAACTTTTCCAGAATCTATTGAGGACCTTCTACGGACCATCAACTCAACTGGATGTCCTCATCAGTTATGCAAGATCTGGTCCTAGAGGGACCCAGCAAAACTCAAATTCAAAAATAATTCGTACGTCCCTGGTACATCCTATGGACATCCCATTGATATCCCTCAGCGTTGCTGATAGGTTGTCCTCAGGATGTCCTAAGGATGTCCTCCGTAGTGCTTGATGAGGAATACTGTAGGATTTAGGTATTCGATAGTTGGACATTTATGCGTCCCACAGACGTCCAATGGACGGCCACGGTACCAAATTCGAACGTTCTATGGACGTCCTGAATGTCCCGACAGGACGTCCTAAGGATATTCATGGGACATAATTGTGTTATTAGGGAAGGGATCAAAACACAAAGTTGTCTCCACAATTTTCAATAGTGATCATATTACATAAACCAGATCAACGTACATGTTTCGTGCCTAAATAGGCTCATCTTCAGCGAAAATTGAAAATTCTACCACAATATATAAGAACAACTACGAAAAAGTGGAATGAAATGTAAAATTAATACAAAAAGCTCAGTCATTTCCACACTATGTTCATTAAATGAACAATGATGGTAGATTTCGGGAGAAAAACAACTACTTTCCTGGCTAATGCCACGCAGAACATTGAATTACATCCTCCCGATATCTTGTATAAACGAATACTGATAGTGAAGTCTTCAATTGTGTCGCAGCCTTTATCGAGTGGAAATTATATGCCTTTAAAATTCTGGAATACGAATTGGCAATCATTTATTGGAATATTTTGCTCCGCTCAAAAGTCCAACAGTCTTATTCACTTCACTATTTTTTCTATAATCTTCGAGAGAACTGACAGTAAGAAAACGAATATTATATAATGGAACATTTCTAAATACAAGATTTTATAAAAATGGGCTGAAAAAAAGGAAATTATTTCTTTCATATTCGATCTAGGTTATTCTTTGAGAACCAGATTCAAAAGCTTGTCGAGCAAGATTTCCTTCTCCGAATTTCTTTTCATGAAATATTTATTTGTTTATTTTCAGTACATTTGTATAAGAACTTGTCTTTGCTGTCACCCTGTAAGTATATGAGTTGAGTAAATTGTTCTCAACAATCTTATATCATGTTCTTTATGTGAAGAATACGATACTAAAATAATATGTATTATTATAGTTCCACCTTTTCCCATACTGTCTTCGATCTCTGTCCCACTGTAATGAACATTTTTCATACCATCAAATGTTTAAGATATTTCTCCACACCACTCTCTACTACCCTCTTACTTCTACTACTTTCATGAATCCCCCTTATACCTATGCTCACTTTCATTAAGTCCACCATCTCCAAAGATCTCTTCTTCAGAATAATGTTCTTCATGTACGTCATCTCGATCCATTCTTTCCATCTTGCTACTACCGTGTGTTGGATAATCATTTTCCATTCCATCAGGGTGCGATTGTCTACCGAAACTCCCTCCAGAATGATTACTCGTTGCTCCTCTTCCGGACTGATCCTGCGCAAAAATGTACGAGAGCGCTTTCGTAAAAATGTATTCTCTTATCTGTTCATACTAGGTGGCACTCAGCAATATAAGAATAACCTCCAAAATGCCACTTCACCAAAAATGGTCATTTTCGAAAAACACCTTATAACTCCGAAACGAAGACAAATATCGATATGCGGATTCAGTGGTGTGTCGTGAGTTCCGTACCTGGGGAAGCTGGGAGCAAAATATAACCAAAACTGCACTGCAGGCAATTTTTTTAATTTTTCAAGGTCAAGTCACTCAGTCACTGGAAGTTCAAAATGATAATTCAAATATATTTGTCTCGAGAGTATGAATCTAGTAGACACACAATTCATTCCACTTTCTTGCACATTGAAGACTGCAAAGAGTAGTAACTTTTCGCACGACCGTAGAAAAATTCGGTAGGTATACCTCCGCTTATTGACTGAAGCTATCTGCCCACCGCTTCTACCTCCGTTAGTATCTTGCATTTCAACCTAACACGGGTGAAAAATTTAAGAAATACCCCATTTATCATCTGCTAGTTATTATCGATGAGTACTATTATGTATTCAAGATATTGGTTACATAAAACCAACAGAACAACAAAATTGATACAACCAGAAATCCAGAACACGCGTATGTCAAGGCAAATTTAGCGGCCATGAGCATCTCTTTTATTCTAAAATGACAACTGAGTTGGAACATTCAGCACTGAATTAGGAGGATACAAATAATTACATATCCACTACAATATAAAAATGATCTGAATGATGATCCTGATTTTTGGAAAAGGGAAGCTGGTGCTTCCCTAACTTCACCATTGAGTTTTTCATGAGAATTGACCCTCAGGCACCGACATCAGTTCACTTCCATCTGGTTCGAGCATGGGACATTCCTTTTAAAAGTGTCCAATTTGGCCCACCCCGTACACAGATGGTTCGAAAACCCTTCTTGGAGTTGGAGACGGTGTGTTCAGCAGAAAACCGAAGACGGAAATCTCTGTCAGTCTCGGTAAGTATGCTACAATCTTTTAGGCGGAGGACTTCGCAATTGAATTGTGTGCTAGAGAGTTGACGAATAGAACTGTAGTGAACAAAAACATCAATATTGTAGCTAGGCTGCTCTTAAATCACTGAGCTCTAGTGAGGAGAAATTCCAATCTTGTATGGAGCTGTATTGAATCCCTAGAATGCCTTGGTTCAAACAACAGAGTTACTTTGCTGTTGGTGCCTGGACAATAGGAGGTAGAGGGCAACGAGAAAGCCGACATCCTCGTCAAACAGGGAACCGAATTTGTGTTCATAGGACCAGAACCATACTTTGGGATCACCGCAAGGAGGGCCAAAACAACTATCTCGGACTGGGCGAAGGGGAAAAGACTCACGTATTGGTCTGAAAACCATCGGAAAATATAACCAGGCAGATCCTAGAATGTAGCTGGGGTAACCTGCGAAGGACTGCTTACGGGACACTGTCGTCAACGATACCCCCTGGAAAGGATGGGTCTGAACCAACAAACGGACTGTTTATTTATTATGTTCATTCTCTTGCTTAAAGAGACTGAGGTTCGACATATTTGGCTTTACCAACTTCCTATCGATTGCAGACAAATCTCTCCCAATTCAACCATGGACTTTGTAAAATGATGTGGATTGTACAGTAAACTGTTACCTCTAGGGGTGAGCCACAATAGACCCATCTGGGGTCGTAGTGGAGGGGCGGTATCCGCCCCACTCACATGGAACCTAACCTAACCTAACCTCAGTGCCGGATTAGCCACGTAGCAAGAGTAGCAAATGCTACGAGCCCCGCGCTCCAACGCCTGTCCAGCCTTGTCCGGCCTCTCTTACTGTAAAAATAATTGCATCAGATGAATGAAGACTATGAAGAATACTATCAGCAATAAATATAGGGAAGACTTAAGCGATATACAAAGTACGAGCATTTCAGGGGCTCTACTACACTCGACGACTTTGTTGAAAATATTTATTCTCATTATTGATAACGTACTGTCTGCTTCAACTAAACGTTTGAGAGCATTTCATAAAATTACTAGTGTTTTTGGAGTATTTCGACAGCGAAAGAGATTTTGGAAAAATCCTCAATAATGGTCAGTGCTCACACAGATGATTTGGAAACCAGCCTAGTGTAGATCGTTGAGCTGCTCAAAACGAATGTGAGTACTGTCATTCAGAGCACCAAAAAGAAGCCCCTGGAACTACAATTTTATAAACTCTCATTGAATAATTATTTAGAATCATGTTTCCCAAACATAGAAATTGCCTTGCGAATTTACGTGCATCTCATGATCGCAGTGTAGTGTAGTGGCGAACGTTTTTTTTGTATTGAAACGTATTATAAATGAGTTAGGAACACGATGGGCCAAGAACGTCTCAATCATCTCACTTTGATAAATATAGAGTATGATTTGCTTGAAGAAGTCGATTATGAGAGTGTTATCTCTGAATTTGCCCATATAAGTATATCCAGAGAAGTTTATTTATAATACTTGCGTTTCATTTCATTCAATACTATAAATCTGATAACCTAAAGCAAACCAAGGGCCCCTTGATAGAATTCGCTACAGGCCCCGCGCTGGCTTAATCCGGCACTGCCTAACCTACCGTTCGGCGTATGTCGCAAGCTACTGTGATTACTGTAATTGTGGTGGTAATTGTATATTATATTTTCAACATACAATCATCTTGAATTTTTCTCGAGATTTTGATAATATCAATTGGGGGGTTTTTGGGGATGCTGATTCTGAATCTGATAAAGAAATGTATTTATAATGAGCCCTAATATCTTTTTCCAAAGAACGCAAATACACATACTTGATTCAACTATCTTGTCAATGAGATGTAAATCTCTAGACAAAAGTGAAACCTACATTGAATGAAGACATGATCATGAAGGGAGAAGAATTCATCAAGATTATAACAACCATTGCTTATCAAAAAACGTTTTACACTTTTTTTAAGTCCTTGTAAGTAGGTATATCTCTTATGTACACTAGTATTGCATTGTGAAGAGTGAAACAGTTATTTGTTCTAGTGCCATATCCATGGTGGCTTCCCAGGATTGTGAAATGTGAGTGATGTTGTTTCGTGAAACTAACACATTTTGAGATATAGATGGATGTAAAAGTGATGATATGTTTTACACGAACCCTCTAATTTTTTTGACGTTCGTAGAAAAACATATTTTCACCCAATCGTCCCAATCGACGTTGAATAAACATTGCATCAACTAACATGCTGCCATTAGGTTACTACTCACTGCAATTAACATTTGTTCTGTTGCTCCTGGATCAGCAGTAGGGGCTGATTGAGCAAATCCTATTCTTTTGAACATCTGAAGTCCCACCAGGATGGTTTCGTCTGCAGTTGCTCCCAAAACTTTACCATATATGTTGGTCCCTGGACCACATGGACCATGTTGGACTATAAAATAAGTCAGAATTGATATATAGGGTGATTCAAAATTGGATGCATATATTTTAAGGGCATATTGTTGGGATCAAAATAAGACTTTTTCTCCATATAAAAATGTGTCCAAAAAATTCACCCCCTCCAAGTTACTGCCACTGTAAGTTAGGTAAAGAAATTGTGACTTAAATAACGGATCAAATCTTCTGAAAATTGGCAAGCCAATATCCTTTCAGACACTTCATTTCAGGACACTTGTTTTTATGAAGAAAAAGTTTTATTTTGATCCCAACAATATATCCTTAAAATATTTACATCGAATTTTGAATCACCCTATATTATCTGATTTTATAAAACTACCTGATAAGAATGAGGCAATGTTTTTGGTAATATAATATATTATATTTAGGGTTCAAAAACCAAAGTTTGAAGGTTACGACCAATTATTTTGTGAAAAAATATTCTTGGTATTTCCCAACTAAAAATTAGTTATTATGTAATTTTTTATTGATTCAATTCAACAGCGATAATAGATTGAATGAACAAACAAACAATAATTTCCTTCCGTAATATAATACCATTTCAAATGAATACATCTTATTAGAAATTATAAAGTTATAAAATTAACAAACATGAAATGTATGCAATGACATATTTTTTCGATTCAGTGACAAAACACACAAACGAGCATCAAGAATAAAATATTCTCATTTCCAGGCCTGAATTTTGTCATTTCATTTTTTGTGGAGGATAATAATCACCTTGTAAATCTTTTTCAAATCAGTGGATGGGGGTATCTTTCAAGATAATGATGGTCATCGATTCAAATATTTCAAGATAATAATAATAATAATAATAATAATAATAATAATCGTTTATTGTCTGCCAATGAACACAATAACAAATTCCATGTTTGAACAATTATGTTAGTACAAAATAAAAAATAGTTTTTTATTCACAATTATTTTTCAAGAGCTATACTGACAACGGAGGATAATTCTAGTACGGAAAATAAAATACCAAATTGAATGAATAAAACAAATCGAATAGATCAAACTGTGAATTAAAATCATGAAATTATGTATAGCGATGACAATCAACATCTTTACAGATACCCCATCCAATGATTCGAAAAAGATCTATAGGTTAATTATCATCATCCACCAAAAAATCAGATGACTAAATCCAAGCCTGAAAATGAAATAATATGTTGATTTCCATTGAGATGATGCATTGAAAATGTGAGTTTTACTATTATACGTAAAATTCATGGGTTGCGAAGTATTAATTTATAAATAAAATGCAGTGAAAGTGTGAGGTGAATTTTGAAAAATTTAGTTTCAATTTTTGTTTGTGACCTTTGAAAATTCCCTGTCACAGTTTACAAAAACGAAATACAAGATGAACTTCTTGCTTTAAACTAAACTATCGAAATTTTTCAAGAACGCTCCTGGATTTTTCCGATTCTGAATAAATCAGTCGATTTCGAGAGTAAAAACGGAATATTCCTTGGAAAAATTAGCCA
Source organism: Phaedon cochleariae (assembly GCA_918026855.4). Classification (NCBI taxonomy): domain Eukaryota; kingdom Metazoa; phylum Arthropoda; class Insecta; order Coleoptera; family Chrysomelidae; genus Phaedon; species Phaedon cochleariae. The sequence continues at coordinate 7,749,472 of OU896707.1, read as the reverse complement.
AATCGAAGAAGCTGTTGGAAAGTTACGACCAAAAGATATTGTTGCCAAATTCCATAATTCACCCTATATATTGGTGGTACGCCACATTTGATCTCCCTTATGGAGCTACAAATATTATTGACTTCAACGAACTGATTCCTATTCGCCAGAGAATTATTTAACCAATTTACCATTTACTCAGTGGAATTGATTCACAGTATGCTGATATTTCGATTCGAAAAAGTTTTTCGTTCTCATTAATCATCACAGGTTTGGAAGATATCTGATTGGAGATTGAAGAGAAAGAAAAGATGAAACAAATTTGGACTTACGAATATCTCTGCTGTCAGATTCGAGACTGTTAGCGCTTTCTATCGGTGGAAGAGCCTCATTTCTGTTCCTCGAGCCTCTAGGCCTAGGATCGGACTTGGCCCTACCGAACCTCCTCTCAGTTCTTTGAGGGGGATCGTACTCCGCTCTATCCAACGATCTGGCTGTTCGTCTGGTCGTTCCTGCTGACGCCATGCTGATCGCAGGACTTTCACCCACGGATATTCCAGATCTATCGAAATTTCCAAATATAATAAGTTCCTGTATAGAAGAAGCTAGTTGAATCTGAGAACCAAGTTGAATATCTATTATGTGGAGCCGGTATAGGATTGCCAGGCGGCAATCAAAGCAGTCAACTCAACACTAGTCTGGGACTGCTTAGAAACCCTGAATGAACTGGGCAGTCAGAACAGACTGACTTTAGCACATACAGGATATAAGGGCAAGCTAGCTAGTAAAGTTCGGAATGGTCCAAAAATCTTTTGTGGTATTACGAAAGCAATACAGAAGATAAGCATCAGTTAGGAATGACACGGGCAAAGGAGGTTATCAGAAAAACATCGCCAATATTGACAAAATGTCTACTGAACCAGAAAAGAAGTTCAACTAGAATACTAGCGGAGATTCTCACAGGGCATTGTAGGCTCAACAAATACATGAGTACGATAGGTCTGGCTGGAGAACTTCTGTGTAAGTTCTGCCAGGAAGAGGAGGTAGCAACAGTACACATACTTTGCCACTGTGAGGGCTTCTCAAGACTAAGGTTCCTCATGCTGGGAGAGGAAAAACCGAGAGCTCAAAGTTACAAAAGGATCTAAAAGCTAGCCTATGGATGGAGTCTCATAGAGAAGGCGGGGCTAGCCAATAACGAACTCTGAACGATTCTGATGGACACGATAGATCTGAAGTCGCGGTGTGGAGGCAGATAGCACGAAGGCCTCATTGTAATCTGATCTAATGTGGCATCAGGGCTTTGTCAGTTGGGGTTCATGCACATCACGTGGCTTCTGATATTTTGGAATACGCAGTGATTGTCAAGAACTTGGATTATCAACAGATAGAGGAACGTACGGAGTTTGGGGGACAATGGAAATCACGATAATCATCCCATTCGAAATTGTATCCCAAGAGATTAGTCGAAATTCAGAAGTCCAAGCGAGATTATGAACTACCTTAATCATTATAAGCATAGTACGGTACAGTTTTTCAATCATGTCCTGATTCGAAATCAGTTCATTCATTATCTTGCCGTTTTATTCATGCTATGACCATTTCCAGTTATTTCTTGTTCTCTTAGAACTCCTGCTTGATCTTGATGTTCAATACTGATTTGGAAAGCTCTGAAACGCTCCAATTACGTTCTTATAATTCAATCTTTCAGGATGAGACGGTAGAAGGGACTATTCCCTGGTCCGGATTAGACGAAGAGAATGTTCATATAAACCCCACTTTCCTCTTGCCTTGATGATTACAACACTCATTGATCCAAGCTAGTTCATTTCGATAAAAAAACTCAAAACTGAAGAAAGAACTTGCCTTAAAGGTATCCCATTCTAGGAGTTTACTGTAATTTGGGGTGAAACATGAGAGTAATGAACGAGAATGACAGGTTCTGACATGATTGATAGGGCAATGCTAATGAAGTTTAGATGACAATGGGTAGAACATGTCAGGCACTCGTAATTATTTTCATAATATTATCATTTTTCGTTCTAGGTACCGATATACAGGGTATCCAGTAAGCCATGGATCATTTTCTTTCGGAGGTGGTCAAAATCCTTCATGGACACCACGAAGGACGATTCCCTTCATGGTAGTGTGGAAATCCCTACATGTAGGTTTTCCCACTGAACACTCCACATCCTTTGAAGGATCGCCTGATCGAAGTCTCCGAGGACACTCAGGCCGAATATGCCGTTATTGATTTCACCATATACGACTCATGGTTATTAAATATGGGCCACTTCAAATACCGCTACAGTGAAATAGTTATTTACACTACAAGGGAGGCAAGTGATACTTACCAGTCGAGGACATTGTTTGCGCCCGAGCGATAGCGAGGGCTTGCAAAATAGTCCGAGACTGGTCAAGAACACTGCCTCCCGAGTTTTGTATTATATTTTTTCTACTCCAGTTCCCTTAGATTAAAAAAAATGTTTTTCAATTACTTATATAATTTGACTAATCTAACTGAAAAACCCTGTATGTATGACAGGTTTCCTAGTGTTACACGTTGATCGCTATGGAATTCATATTGTTTATAATCAAACAAATGTTCTGTCAGTGTCATTTTATTAAAAAAATCGAAATAATGGATATCGATGCAGTTGCGAATGCAGCTTGTGCTGCTCTATTACCTCAGAAATCGAAGGAACGGTACAATCGGTGTTACAAGGACTTCAAGGCTTGGTGCAGTAATATTGCAAGTGGTGAAAGCATTACCGAGAACTCTTTGCTGGCGTACTTTGTAGAGAAGTCACAGACCCTAAAGTCCCCTGCAAGTTTATGGAGTGAATATTCGATGCTAAAATCGACGTTATCCATTCAAGACAATGTAGACATTTCCAAAAGGCGTTTTTGAAGAGAAAAAATGATGGCTATAAGCCAAAAAAGTCTCAAGTTTTCACGCGAGAAGAAATAGAAAAATTTTTGACAGAAGCCGACGATAGAAGTTTTTTATTAATGAAGGTAGTGATGGTCGTCGGGATTGCTGGAGCATGCCGCTCACAAGAATTATGCGATCTGAGTGTAGAGAATGTCCAGGAAATGGAAAATTTAATTATAATCAATATACCTGATTCAAAAAATGGTACATCTAGAAGATTCACCATCACTGCAGACAAAGACAGTAAAATCTGCCATTTAAACATTTTCAAAAGATATCTCAAAATAAGATCGTTGGTTGAAAGATCCCAACAACGCTTTTTTTTGAGATACCAAGAAGGCAAATGCTTGAATCAGCCTGTGGGAAAGAACACTTTTTCAGCTATTCCCACAAAAATAGCAAAATTTCTCAGACTGCCTAACGCTGAAGCTTATACCGGCCATTCGTTTAGAAGAACGTCTGCCACATATTATTAGCTAACACTGGTTCAAGTGTTTTAGCTCTTAAAAGACATGGGGGCTGGAAGTCGGAGACGGTTGCTGAAGGTTATGTTGCTGATAGTCTTTGCAATAAGAACGAGGTGGCAAACAAAATTCTTTATAACAAGAATAACAGCGATTCAAATTCATCTGCTATTCATCTGCCTACCACATTGACCAGCGCTGTAACAAGAATTTCTGATAACATAAGCACAACAGTAGAAGTGTCCAAACAGCTGCAAGAGGTTTCCCCACATTTTTCAAACTGTAATTTTTCAAATTGTACTATAAATGTTAATTTAAAATAAAGAGTTCAATTTTTAGGTTAAATTATGAAGTTTATTTAACTTGCTTCCCTAGGGAGGTAAATATTTACTTACCTCCCTAGGGAGGTAGAACGTGTTTTCCTCCCTAAAATCAGTATCAAAATGAAGTACTTACCGAGTAAGGAGTAGAAAAAATTCATTTCAAAACCACTTTTCTTTCAGGTACCTGGAGACTTCTCATTCGAGCCCTGGTCTCGTCCGTGAAGCAGGCCAAAAGTTTTCCTCCTTCTACGAGTAATGGACGAACGAGTTGGTCCAGGTGGTGCCCCCTGCACAGGGCTATGGCTTTTTACTCTCAGATGTCGCCCTGTTTCCCAGAGGACCCTCACGGGTATCCACAACATGGATTAGGTTAAATTATAAATGATACACAAAGTCATCTCCGCGACATTTGATGTGATTAACAAATCAAGAATTGGTACATGTTTCGGACATATATTTGTCCATCATCAGCCTTATATCGAAATTACATAGTTGTCCTTAAATTAAAATAGTTATTAGTACAATCAACTCGAGTTTTGAGAATCAGAGTGCTTACATGGGGATAAAAAAAAGGTTATGTCACCAACTTTTTCACTATAAAATTATATAGTGAAGGGTTTTAATGTGAAAATTAATATGGGGAAACCCAACGTGTCCATCTTGCCATGTACCAGCACACGACGGATATCACCTGACCTAGGCAGAAAGATCCACGGCATGTGACTTGTGATGTGTGACACATGCCGTGCCATATGTATGCAATATGCAACAAATAATTAATGTGGTGAGAATTTTCTACCTGCATTTCAGGAATATTCCATTTTCAAGGATGTTCGAATTGTAGTTTCAATATAAATACAACCATAGAGTGACCCATTTGTGTATTAATCGATGAAGTGATGAATTCATTTGGACATGATAGCAAATACCGCGCCAGTGCCCCAGGTATAGGATAAAGAAGTTTGAATGTTAGGTTAGTGAGCATATGAACAATAATAATAGCAATTGAGTATTTATTTCTCTATATATTCCATTGTGTTTGGCTAGGTAATTAAACAAAGGTAAACAATATCGTTGTGTGAGACAAAAAAGTATTGCTGGCCGTGATTATTCAAAAACCAGTTATCCAATCAATCAGATCCCGAGAATGAATGAAATAGAGATCAAGAAAGTATATGAATCATGGAGGCTCTCCTGATCAAATAAAAATACCTACATATACTATATTGTATTTATATCCCCAGCATAGGAATGAAATGCCAAATCTGCCGAAATCTGGAACAAATAACCATCCATAACAATGTTCATTTTTGATGACCTAAAACATCATTCTCAATTCCTAAGAGCTGAGTTCAACTTTCACGGTAATAAATTGAATAATGTAACTGTGAATAATTATTTTATTTTTTATTCAAAAATACTGAAAAGAATAAGAATTTCTCTTATAATTATATTTTAATGGAATTTCCCCCATTCAACTATTAAAAAGAAGTTAGAATAATAATAAACAGTTTGCATTCAAGAAACTACTCATATCAGCAAACGTGTAGGTAGGTACCTAAATGAATAAATATATAGATCGGTGATCAGTATCAGTGTTTTTTGCCTTTTTGTGGTAATTTAGATACAACTTTCTATATATAGGATATAGGTGTACCGTAATCAATATTGCAGTGTTACTATGGCTTCTTGTTACGAATTGGTATTCATATAACGTTAAAATATTGAAATATTTACTCAACATCTAATAGAAGTAAATAACGATTTGTTGAACTATTGTGTTAATTCAACGTTTTATTACTGGTTTTATTCGGTCATTCTAATGATAAGACTAAAATACAAATATTATAAATTACAGGTAATCAAAGAATACCTTCAAGTTTAATGGGATGTTGTCAATTGCCCCTATTTCAACAATCACCTTCAATGAAAATATGGATGTGAGGTGCCTCGAAAATATATAGAAACTCGATTGGAATATATTGAAATCATTTGTGTTCGAGAGGAATTATCGAATATTTTGAGGGATAGTTTCTGTACGGGACGTTTCCTTAGGACGTGCCATAAATTTAGTAGGCGATATTTTATGGAGAAGAGTTTGCATAAATTTTAATATTGGTCGTGAATTATCTCAAATGTGTGTAAACCAGCCTTATATCTTACCAATCCCAACACAACCTAATGGAAATGATTTTTATCCTTCATAAATATTATACAGTCGTATCTGTACAAAGTTTCATATCAAATTCACTTCACTTCACTTAAATAGTTCAAAGAAGCTTTTCTTCAATTTGACACAGTAGTGAGTATACAGGGTCTCTCACATTACCGTGGTAGTAGATACGACAACTGTGAATAAATTTTTTTTAAATAATTTCGAGAAATGGTTCCTGATGAGATGGTGTTTTATTATTGATTCCAAAATGGTTTAACCTCACTTTTTAATCTGAATTCGAACGAAATTAGCAATTTTTATTCAGGAATGTATTAAACAGAGTTACTTCACTATGATTGCAGCCTTCACTTTTTTGTTAGCAATTATTTCAGCAATTTAACAATAGAAATTGAGACTTGTGAGATGCCTAAGATCGATTCGGATATGAAATAACATGCTCAAAATTATGCTTAATCTGAAATAATATTATAAAGGAAAAAAAAAGTTGTTATTTTGATGACTCAAATCTTTTTCATGCGATTATTGGTTCTGGTTCATTCTGTTGCTGATTCATTTACTTGAATCAGGAGTGATTTATCGTAGGTAGTCGATTAGGAATACCTTTTCATGAGAATATTTCTCCTTTTTCAATTTCTTTGGTGAAATATAGAAAAACATGGTGACAAAAAAGTGAAGGCAAACTTCATGAAGCATTATTTTTAATAGACTCCCGAGTGAAAATACCGAAGATTGTGCACTTTTTTTTTAAATATCATTATTTTATCTATTTAAGAACAGTTCCGAAAATAATGATAAAATCTTCAAGATATTCATTTTTCTAAGAGGCTGTAGCTTCCTCAGTAGTTTCTGGTCGACAAATCTATTGCCAAAGTATTGCACGATAATTGTGGGACACCTTGTATGAGAACATTTCAGATAAAAACCTGTCATTTGGTCCAAACCACTTAATAAAGTACCTGGGTGTAGGTAATTGTATTCCGAAGTGGATAATTTTATTATTAACATAAGCTATAGGAGCATACTAAAAGTAGGTAGATATGCTGAGATAAGTAACAATCTATGGCCTATGGATAAGTAATTACATCTCATTTGGTATACTCGAGTCAAGGAGAATTTATTATTTCCATAATTAGAAGCGCTATCTTTTTTATCAATATCACCGTCTTGTTAGTAGGTGAGTTGAAACCTTTGCAATATATTTAGCTCAGTTGTCTATTTACGACTTGTTTATACACTTTTATAGTGTTTCGAAGTTTGTTCATTGCATGATTGCAACATCTAACTGGTTCATTCGACCGGAATTTCGAAAAATAATTGGTTGGAGTGGATTGATTAGAGAAGCACGTGAGTATAGTATAAATGATTTCTCGATATCAATATACGAATCAATTATTATATCTTCTTGTGGAATAATAGTTATTTATTATACAGGTGAAAAAAGTAGTAGGTTTTAGCTCCAGGTTGTGTTGTCTCCCGACACGTAGCGGAGAGAGACAAAAAACCGTGAGCTAAAATCTAATATTTTTCCCGTGTATAATACACTATTTTTTTCTGTGACAGAAGAGAGGACGAATCAATATTGAGAAGAAATTACATTATTTTGAATTCTGAAAATTATCGACGTGAAATTTTAAGTTATTAACAGTAGGGACCCCTGCGATATTGTAGGCATCTTTATCCCAGCGAGCACAAACATCCCTGGGATGTTTTGGGATGTTTTGAAAATGTTGGCATGAAGATGTTATTTTGAGACGTAATATGCACTCACCAAAGAGGTCTTTGAAGGATATTGAAGTATTGTTTTTGTTCTTCTGTGGCATTTCTTTGTTTGCCTACTGAGAGGTATCCCTGGGATGTTTTGGGATGTTTTAGGAATGTAGGCATGAGGATGTTTGTTTGAGGTGTAATATGCACTTTCCAAAGAGGTCTTAGAAGGATATTGAAAGTATTGTTTTTGTTCTTTTGTGCCCTTTCTTTGTTTGCCCCACCACAACATCTCATGCTTACGTCACAATACGATGAATTCTGATTTGTTTTCGATTTTGTTTTTCTTGTTCGCAATTGGCATTCGCGTTTGCAGCGTGTCACGCTTACATCACGCTGCTAACGAACAGAAAGGAATTTGGTGAAGTTTATTGTGTTAGAAGACTTATTTAGTTTGTAATAATGACCATCAGATGCAAAATGTGTTGTTTGGTGCCTCAGTGTAATCAATATATAAAAGTACGAATTCATCAATACACAGCTTCTCCGCAGTTGCAAAATTATGCATTGTGGAGAACATTTCAAAAATTGGGAAACCTATTTCCAATTATATGTCTGTGTGTAGTAAGCACTACTCAGAAACCGATTGAGAAGGTAATTTCATATCAAGAAAATATTGTTATGTTCAATCTATTTTTAATGCATTTTTTTATTCAAGGGAAAATGGTTTTTTTACAGCGATTTAATGTGCGCAAGACGCGTTGAAAATGTTCTGTTGTGTCCATGAAAAGGCTTTAAAAAGAACTAGGGAGAAGGTAGTTTTATGACATATCAAGGACATCTCGATAATTGCCGCCTGCGGCGGACATTGGCTGTTCTATAATAGTTCTATTCATGTGTGAACAGAACATCGCAGTGGAGGTTCAATGTCCCGAAATCTCGTACTTTTAACATCTCTGAGATGTTTTTGTGCTCGCTGGGATAATTCTTTTGAAGTAATCAAATATCTGATGTCACTTCTGTCAGTCTAATTCTGTGATTTGATTTCGAAAAATTGCGAATTTAGTGGTTGTTTAGTAGTATACGTAACCGCGTGGTCGAATGGAAGAAAAAAGGACTTGCAGTTCTTTCTCGGAGACGGTATTTATTGACTCATTTTTCGGAACTATAGCACAACAAAAGCCATCAACAGTGTATAAATATGAGATATATATCCGGGAATGAAGTACTCACTTTTTTCCCACGGGAAAAAAGTAAATTATGAAAAGTGACATTTTATAACCTGCCAACAGAGATGAAATGCCAAACTGTTTTCCCGTCACAGAAAAAATTGCATTACTTCGTTGGTTTATCTCTTGTACACGATGATTAATACTAAATTCAAAACCCAGGGCTCGAAATCGCACTTTTAGCTCCTATGCTAAAAGTATGTAGACTTAACGGGGAAGGGGGGGCTAAAATTCGCTGAATGATTGAAAATAACTTCGGTCCCGTGGTTTATGCACTGTATCTACTTCAGGAATAAAAAAACTGAACATAAAATAATCAGGGAATTAATGAAAGAAAGTATTCTTGTGCTCGTAGCGGTACTCTAGCTTCGAAATGTCAATATCGCTGACTGATGGGTGGTTATCATTTTCTTGGATGCAATATCTTATTCAGTGACATTTTTGTTGAGCATTGGCAAGTTTTGAAACTCTCCGGATTTCAAACTTACCCTAAATCACTTACTCAGAAATTATGTTGAGAACCCCCTTGTATATTGTCCACTAGATCAACATGCCAGCGCATCATTTGGATTCTCTCTCTGTTTTACCATCAAAATATAGAGACTAATAACCATTCTGCAAGTTTAGTGTACATAGATTAAAAAAGGGGTAGGTAGGTACGTCTCTGACATTTTTTTAACACTCTCGAACATGGGCGTAGCCAGCGAGGGTCAGGGGTGGACGCTGGCACCCCTCCAGTCCAGCCAGGAAAAATATAAATGCAAGTGCATGGTAGAAAATATTTAGATATTGAAAAGAAATATTCTCAGATAAATTATGAACATGAAAAAAATGGATATATAGATAAAGAAGTACATTGAGAATTCGCTTTCACTATGTGATAAAAATATCAATTCTTTCTCGGATTATTCAACAAAAAACAACTACTTTCCTGACTTTATGCCACAACGAATATATCTATTGAACACACAATAAGAACTTGAAAACAAAGTCTTCTAAAGTTCAGAATCTGCATTCTCCTTCAGATAAAAAAAATTTATAAGCACACAACATCATTCTGAATATTCAACCGAAAACAACTACTTTCCTGGCTATTTGTCACGTCGAACATTGAATCATATCTGTTGAACATCTAAAAGGACAGCATAAAGAATAAAAAACCGTTGAAATTGATAATGGACAATCTCTCAAATCTGATAGATAATATGATGTTCTATGATATAATACAATAGAACCGATATGTTCAGTATTGAAATGAAAATTGAATGTATAGGAGAAGTAAACTTGTATAAACTCTGATCTAGATGAGCTTGGAACTTCCATATTTTTATCTGAAAGAAAACGCAAATTTTCAACTTCAGAAGATTTTGTTTTCAAATTATTATGGTGTGTTCAATAGATATAATGTAATGTTCCTCGTGAAGTATAGCCAGGAAAGTAGTCATGTTTATAATAATTTATCTGAGAATATTCCTTTTCAATACTTTCACCCAATCAAGGGGTTCAAACTTGAACGATGGAAACTTGTTATTTTTATAGACCTTATATCGAAGATTCATGAATAAATTTTCCCAATTCAGATATAGCTAGACAATAACTTGATCTCGTGAAAAGTCTCCATGAAGCGGCAGACATCATGACAATAACTGAAGCTGAAAAAATTGCTGACAATCATCTTGAAACATACTTTCAATGGCCGCGGGATGCAGAACAACAAGTTTACCATTCATATATCCTCCAGCGCAAACTCCTTGAAAATTCTGAAAAATGTCACTTAAAACAGCAATTTTCAGATGATAACATAACGCCCTATTTCTCTTATCCCGACCTGTCGAAAGCTTTCGATTGTGTAAATCATGGAATACTCTTGCGCAAGCTCCAACGTTATGATTTCAGGAATCAGAGCCTTAGTTGGATCAAATCTTATCTGAGTGAACATACCCAATTCGTTAAAACAAATACTAACTCAGAAACTAGGTCAGTTGAACATTGTGTACCACAGGGCTCTGTACTGGGACCTATCCTGTTCTTATTGTATTTTAACGATTTGGCTAGACTCAAGATCGATGGTAGTTTTACTATATTTGCAGACACGACCATCTTGTGGCATGAGACCGATATAAATAGATTATACAGGAGAATTGTAAATGATATCCCCTCTGTATAGAAAGGTGGTTTAGCTCAAATTTGCTCTCTTTAAATCTAAATAAAACCCATCTCTTATCATTTAAATGTTATCTACCAGATATTCCTTTGAGTACTGAAGTTATCATTGAGCAAACGTATACGAGCAAATTCCTTGGAATCCATCTGGACAACAATTCAAATTTTGAGAACCATGTGAAGTCTTTGAATACAAAACTAGCACGTGGGTGTTATGCTTTGCGAATGGTGGCGAGAGAACTGGGTATAGCCACGCTCTGATAGAATCACATATCAGGTATGGAATACCTTTTTGGGGTATCTGCAGCCAACAAAACTTCAATAGTGTCTTTGTTCTTCAAAAGCGTGCAGTCCGATACCTTTGCAAAGTTGGGCCAAGAGTATATTGTAAACCGCTGTTCAGTCAAATAAAAATCCTCACCCTTCCGTCGTTATTTATTCTCGAAACAGTGTGTCTAGTACATAAAAACAAATCATCATACGAGGTAACAGTTGGTATCACTAGACAAACTAACAATTTGCGATTACCTATTTCGTCTTCAAATTGTACGAAGATCTGAAGTGCGATTAAACTATACAATCACCTCCCTCCCGCCTTCAAAAACATAGTTTTGCCATCTCATTTCAGGAGATCTGTCACTTATCGATGAGGTTTTTTATAATGTTCAAGAGTTTCTTGAGAAAGATTGGAATAGTTAAAATATATGTCTATTTTAACATTTAGGAATTGTATTCTACTGCTCAATTCATTCTGTATCTGTCTGTTCTCTTTCATTTTTTTCTTGTGTTTACGTAAATATGTATTTATTATAATTGTGACAATGCTATAAATAGTACCTGCTTTATACTATTCATTTATATATATTTATTTCATTATTTATTTTATATTCATCATGACTTCATCAATGATGAAAATCTTCCGATAATAAAGTATATTTTGCTTTGATTTGATACCTTCTCAATAAAGATTCTGCTTCCGTTTTATATGTCAGTATGATATGATAGTAGAAGATTTCCTTGAAAATTCATAAATATTTTCCGATTAATATAGTATGGAAAACTTTTCTAGTGAAACGAATTTTGGTTTAACTCATGAGCAGAAAGGAAAATTACAAAAGACGAGATGAGAGAGATAGAAATAGCAGAATTTGTGAACGAAACCGATTTTTTTATCCAGTAACTAATCACGTGCTCTGTTAATTTCACTAGTTCAATCATTCACTCAGTAGTCTCAGTACATTCGGAAGAGCGTACACCTGGTTGAGGTCTACTATGACCGAAAGTTGACTTTGGAATTTGAGTGTGCATATGGAGAGACAGTTCTCGAGAAAACTATTTAATGAAATATTGAACAGATTCTCTCAAGACCCCCGCTGGCTATGCAGATTCATTTAATTATATTCCGAAAATAAGTTACGGAAACAGAATTTGTTGCACTATTCCAAAAAATTTCCTACTGCCCCCCCTGCATGAAATCCTGGCTACGCTCATGCTCTTGCTGGGATCAGTCGGCCTCATTGTCGATTGGGTCATTTGGTGAATGCATATTGTTCGCCAAAATTGGCGTAATAAACTTCCGCCAATTTTTAAAATATCTTCGCTAAGGCTTAGGGTGAAGCATTTAGAATTTCCGAATAATCGAATACCATGAAATTTCAACATAGTATACTATATATAGTATCTTCCAGAAAGTTGGCATCATATGGGAATAACTATTAAAAACAATTCATTTTGTAATTCGACTTGGGCGTTAAGTTTTGCTTTAAACAAGATGAAAAATGGTCTACTGGTCGGGGTAACTTGACTTTTAATGTGAAAAGTTGTTGAAAAATAAAAACAACCAGATGACAGGGATTGAATGTCAATAAATAATTCTCAGTTGTAACTTCGTTATAGTTTTAGTGATATTATAGAGAGATGAAAATTGTGTATATCATGAAGAATGGCTGAAAGAATAACATGACTGAGGTGTGTTTGATATCCGAAATGAGTTTCATTCGAATAGAGTCATAAAACCAGTTCGTGAGAGATACGATTCCCATATCAGTGATCCGAATAATTTTGCGAGAGGATGTCGATTCTCAATATCAGAGTATTTTAATCCTTCATAATCACATTTTGGATGTTCAACAGATATAATTCAATGTTTGACGTGTCAAAAAGCCAGGAAAGTAGTTGATATCTGTTGAATATTCAGAATGATATTATGTGTATATACATATTTTCATCTGAAGGAGAATGAAATAATTTTTTCTGTGCACTGGGCCCATAACCTGATGATATAGGAATTTAACTGTGTGCATCGTGGTGAGGTAGGTTGCAAATAAAAAGCGAGTTACATAAAGGACTATACTTATTACTGTATGTGGTTACTCACATAAACGAACAAACAACAACTGTCATTCAACTCAGCTAGAGATACTAAAGTATATAAACAGTGTTGCCACATGTAATAATGTAAATACTATAGAATGAGATCTATAGAACATTGATTGAAATACATCATTCTCAACTCCAGAAGATTTTGTTATCAAATTTTCATTGTGCGTGTGATCAATAGATATAATTCAATGTTCGTCGTGGCATATAGCCAAGAAAGTAGATGTTTTTTGTTGAATAAACCGAGAAAGAATTGTCCTTCCTTTTTCCTATTGATTTTTTTCTCATTATGTGAAAGAAATATTGTCAAATAACTCATTTTATTACTATTATATCTGGAAGGGGCCATATATCAACATGTTTTCCTATGTTCCTAAAATATTTCAACATAAAATATCCCTCATTTTCTATGCATCAGGCGCCTTCAAAACTATACTCATATATACCTCGGCACAACAATAATTCCAGAAGCTATAATGAACAATGTATCAGACATTCCATATTCCCCACTTAATTGGAAAGTCCGTATATAGATACGCAATGCATACAAAACCAGGGGCGTATCCAGCTTTGTGCCATGGGGGGGAGGGGGTAATCCTTAGTCCGGGGGGTTATATAAATGAAGCAAAAACAGAAATTTTTGTTTCTCAAGGTCAAATGCCTTCAAATTGAAAATTAGTTCTGTCAGCGGGGTTTCACGAAGGTCGAAAAAAAAAAGAATTCAAATTCAGTTGAAAATATTCTTAAAGACAAATCGAATTATGAATGTCAAGTTTACTTCGACCCGAAAAAAATGCTTGAGTTTAAGTCGGTAAGACAATTTGATGGATACGTCAACCCACATTATTAATGATAGATTTTTTTCAATTTCTCCCCTCGAATACTCTTCAAATGGCGACGTTTGCACAGAGTATAGATACTCTTCTGAGAGTTTGAGAAAACATGAAATAAATACCACCAAACATTTGTTTTACAATTTTGGCTGTCATTTGCTATCAAATGTTAAGTTTCGGTTTTGTCGCTGGAAATCAAGCTGAAACGTTTTCTCTGTCATAATGTCAGAAATCTCTGCTATCAATCCACGACTAGCAATACCAGTCGGACGAACAGCACATCCTTTCGTTGTCAGCCTCGAAATATGTGGAACAGCACTTTATAAGAACTCGTTTATCTATAGAACGGCAAAGCTCTGCAATTCATTGCATGAGGAAGTATTTCCAAGAACTTATAATCTCCAAAAGATTTTAAAAAATCCAACACCTACCCCCTTCTCCGAACATTATAGGGATTCCCTCTCGTGTGCACCAGGCCATAAAAAATCACACCGACTTACGGGATTTTATATACAGGGTGTTTCCGGAATTGAGGTAATAAATGAAATGGGGTGTTCGATCACACATTATGACACAATAAATGGCAATAAAAACATTCCTAGAGCAAACGATAGACTTTTGCAGTACGAACGAAGCGAGATCCCGCAAAACACAGAGTTACACAAAATGTTTTCTAATTTTGATGCAGAATTCCGCTTGAATAGAAATAATGACCAGTTCTACACTCGGTTCTACATAAGTTCTACCGATTATGTACACAACTTATTACTCTTAGTAGGCAAGTTGACTGTCACTTTGAAGTAGCCGTCACACAATAATATGGTCACAAATCTGCGACGAAATTCAAGAAATAGACTCGTTCGATATTTAAATCAGTGGAAAATGGCTGATTTGACTTCAGATTTCCCAAGTGATAACGAGGAAGCAGTACAAAATACACCATTCTCTTCGTCCATCTATATTTACATTCCATAACTGGTGTTAGAATGAACAATTTATCACCAGTTATGTGATATCTTACCTCACGCAACTGGTTTCGTGAAGTAAGTTGTTTTAAAACTTCCGTTCAGTCATGTCAAAATTAGGCGTTTCCAGACATAACGTAAATTACTATCATCTTTATATTTTCGCAAGATTCTTCTTTTATGTCTAATTCCAATTGTAACTGGAATTGTTTTTTTTTTAATAGTAACACTACTCAAAATGTCTACAATATACTTTTTTTCTACAAACGTCAAAAAATGACAAGGTTCGCGCATTGATAACAAATTGCGAAGTGACACTTTTTGTCAGTTTCCTACGTTACCATGATACCTTGCACATAACAATGCGCGAAGTGAAACAGTGCGCGAAGTACCTACTCGAGCAAACATTCACGAAATCATTCATTTCTGAATGTTCACCAATAGCTTTGTTTTATCTCTTGGATCGCACGAAAGAAAATCCCTATTATGCTCGTGGAACATCGTGCGTACCGAGGAAGGATAGTGGGAAGCTTTTTAAGTCAGTTCAACACTATTTTCTTTATCAAGCTGGGCATATTTTTACTTGAGAACTATATTTTTTGACGTTTGTAGAAACAAATTTGTTTGCAACTCGAGCGCGAAATACTTTGGTCATCTCGACTATTTTTTTAACTCGGCTACGCCTCGTAAAAAAAATCAGATCTCGATCACCAAAGTAGCATTTCGCGCTCTAGATACAAAAATAACTATTTAAACCTCACGTCTTTCAAATAACAAATGAGAAATATTGAAAACTCTCTACTGTGGTCGAACCCTTGATTATAACAGGGTCAAACCACAGTAGAGAGCTTATCAAACTCTTCATGCAGTCGGCCGCATTTGTGTCGGGTCGTCAACGTGTGAGGAGTTATTCTCAAAAGTTGCTGGGAAACTTAAAATGGCAATATCTTCCAAAATATTTTTTCTTACAAAAATGTATTCTTTTATTTCGTTTCGTGTTTTCGTGTACTATTACACATTTTATTTATTACCCCAATTTCGGAAACACCCTGTATACATACATCAAATAGTGAAAATGAAGACGGAACTTGCACGGTGTAGTTTTGTCATTTTTCAGCTTTTAGGAAGAAATAGTTACTGTGTTTAATGAAATAAGTATCATTTTGTGAATCTTACGTTTCAAGTCGCAGGTTTTAAGTCACAAGTTCCGAGTAGTAAGGGGAAAATGGTGATTCATGCAGTAATAATAATAATGCTGGGTTTATAGATTCAATTGAATCAACAATTAGAAATTAACAATCAAGAATTAATAATCATGAGGTTGTTACATATCTGATATTAATCAAGAATTAAATGAGAAATGTCCTTTGATTAAAGATCGAAATGATGTTGAAAAGTAATTTTCGTCCCCACAACTCATGAATCTATATAAAAATATAATTAAATATCACCAAACCCCACTTGAACAATAACAAATCCAATCTTCATGTTCTGTCTCCAGAATTTCATAATTCTCAGTTGTTAATCAGTTGGAAGTTGGTCAACTTTGTGATTCTTAATTCATGATTCAAATCACAGAAGTAAATGTATAAACCCTCATAGATTTTTTCTTGTTTTCAACATTTTAAGTTCATAGTTGTTAGTTCGATCAATTGTTAGTTTAGTTGAATCTATATCTATAAAACCAGCATAAGGACTGTCATATAATATAGAAGAATAGGGACAGGAGGTAGGTATTAGAATTTTTTTTGAACTTCTGGAGATTATATGTTGTTGGGAATACTTCCTATCAGGCAATGAATTCCAGAGCCTACAGCCGTTCTATGGATGAAGGAGTTTTGATGAAGTGCTGAAACGAATGTAAGCAAACCAAAATTACAAGTGGTATTGCAGGTCTCATGCGGAGAGCTAATTAGTCATAAGTTTAAAGATGTAAGTCGTGAGAGATGAATGTTGGCCAAGTTTTCTTACGACATAAAACTTATGACTGCTCATGGCAATTGTATGAATAACGTTTATATTGAATAGCAGTGAATGCTCCTTACGACTTAAAACTTATGACTCAAAACCGCTGCATAAATCCATCATTAATGTTAATTTGGATTGAAACACTGAATTTTCCTCCATCATCTGAGGGGGGGTAATTATCCCCATTACCCCTCTTTGTGTACGCGCCTGTACAAAGCACACCCTTGTCATCGTTCTCCCAACATTCCCTGTAATTTCCGCATAGGAGCTGCCAGCGCCATCTAGCTTGCACGCCCTCCACCACAAACCGACGCTTGCGTGACGCCGCTTGTATCAGCGCCCGCCCAGAATGGACGCCAGTACGCTTGCAACTATGGATAAGGATGCTCTGAAGAAGCAGATAGAGAACATGAAATATCAGGCGGCCATGGAACGATGGCCCCTATCCAGATCTATCGCTGCGTGAGTAATTTTTACTGAAATTTTTATGTCGCTTTCGTTTTCGCGTTAGCGTATCCTAGTTTGCTGTGAAAATAACCATGAAAACAGACGAGCATGTGGCATGAATGCTAGCGTGAATGAGTCTAGTTGCCTGTGACCTCGACGATGACATTATTTCGAAACAAACGAATGTTATGTTTATGCATAATATGTGTGACTGCAGTCATCGCTATCTAGATTAATCTTATTAATAACACAATAATCCTCCTTTATATAGTTGAATAGAATGTACGTTTGTGATTTGTTGCTTCTAGATGTTTTTTTTTTATTATTTGGGGGTGTGGGTGGTTGAACATATGCATGACCCAGATTGCAGGATTCAATTTCCGAATGGAAAGTCATAAAACATTGCATGATTTCTTGATTGAAAATTGCAGCTAATTATGATGTGGGGACGTGGGGTACTTTGCGAAATTGCACTGTATATCGTGACTGCTGCATGGGGTGTATGATGCGTGGTGATATGGATATAGCTCGTATTGATTTTAGAGGGAAATGCCAGTGTGTTCACTGGTGTTGAGGAAAACAATGAACCATCTGCAGATGGAAATGTGACAACTCTATTCGTTTTTCCTCAATCACAGTAGTAAATTCTTGTTATTGTCATTTCTCATTTATTAGAACTTATTTTTTCGTAGGCTAAATTTTAAAAGACTAGGTATATCTTTGATTATTGAAATTTCAAATTCATTGATTTATGCTGATGTAGGCATCAGTTGATTTTTTGCATTGTTTCACTTTGAAGTACAGTTTCGGCTAGTCAGTCTTATTATTATTTCGAAATATTACAGAAACATGGTTCTGACAGATTCAAAATGTTTGTAACATTGATGCAATATTCTGGCAATATTATGAAAATACATATTCAAACAATACTGAGGAAAAATATGCAACATTTAATCTTTAATCACTTTAAACGGCCTCCTCTTTGTATACTCTAGCTGCTATTAGTCGTGCGATTCGTAGGAAATTTTGACCACTATGGATAATCATCAATTTGATCCGTTTTTCAGAGACAAACATCATTTTGGACAGTGTAGTGCGTTTTTATTGAAATAAAAATGGGTCGATGCTTCATTAAATCATTGCAAGAAATCTAACTTTATATTATTGTTCCCCATGCTTTCGAACCCCCACATGGAGAAATTTACCTCATTCTGAATTGACAGGATTGGTTTGATTTTTTTCATTTTCTGCTTCGCAAAAATGATGAATTCAGATTAACTACAAATTATGAAACGTTCGATAGCTCTGGTAGGTAGAAAAGTATGATTTGAAAGAAAAAACAATAGGGTAAATGTATCAAATTGGGACACGTTAAGGTATAGGTCTCGGTATAGGTAGTTCTTAAAATTCCCCAGAAATGTTATATTCTTGAATATTGCCAGAAATCATTCACATCTAGTAACAGATACGATTCCGGAATAATTCTCATAAGGATCAAAAGTCATAAAAAACATATTCCATTCCAAATATTTTTTTTTAATGAAATATGCTATTGAACCCACACCCACCATCTCATATGGAGCGAAATTCTCACACATACGTGTACATTATTTGGACACAGTGTGAAATTCTGATATTGCTGCTCCTAATTCAGACAATGAACGAAGAAAAAAAAAGATGGAAAGTGGGTTGGTAGTATATATGGATAGGTAAAGAAATACAAATTTCAACAATATCGAAATCTTGATTATTTTCATAGGGAGAATTCAAAGAATACCACGATTGTTATGTCACCAAAATTATTCCACAAGAAATATTTCTTCAATGCATGGCCACTCCCTATTATTTTCGCTTTGTGTTATCACACTCACAAATTCCTGAACCTCTCGTTGTTATTAAATCAGTCTGCTTATAGGGAATCCCACTTTAGCCACGTTGATGATGTTCATAACCAATGTGTCCTTTTGTCCTTTGTCAGAATTGGTGGTGCACCCATATTGCATTCAATTTTCATGAAACTTAGAATGCAAGGTTGTTTGATAGCTTCGAAATCCTAATTGAGTGATTTCAATGAAAAATTCATTTTTTTGCAAACATTCTGGTAAAAAACAGTCATATCGAATTGGAAACACGCGAATTTACTTCGGACATTCCTCTTGATTTAATTAGGACACCCTGTGTCAGTATTATAGTTATTTTGCACTATAACATATAACGCAGAGAAATGAAGCCTTCTAATAAATTGAAAAAGGACAAACGATATAGTACATTAGTGTTTTCATTGAACCTTATTCGGACACCCCATGTCAAAATATTGAAAATAAAATATTGTACGTCCCTAATCTGGACACCCTAATAATGATGAGGTTATAATTGAAAACACAGTTTTTTTGGTAGAATCACTCAGAATTAACATTCGTGAACTGATCACAAACATCAAACATGCAATATTGGACATAATGTGATGAAAAACTCTGGAAAAATAACTTAGGTCACATCCACTATAATTACAACGAATTTCCTTCAAAACATGTACTGCCTCTTCCACCGCGTGAAATGAATTGAAAGAAGGGTTGGTATCACTGAAATTTAGAGTGCAAAATAGATGGCATGGATGTTTCAATGTTGTCAGTTTGTGAGCACACTGTGTTGAATTATCTATAATAAAAGACCTGAATTTGGGCTGCTGTCCACGTTCGGGACTTTTACCAAATATACTTTTTTTGGAACTCAGCGTTTCCGAGTAAATAGTTATCTACGTTTGCCTTTTTTTCAAACCCTTCGTAGAAATCATATGAAAATGTACATATGGGAGTTTTAAACCATGAAAAACAATATTATGAGATCAGTTTCCTGTAAAAATTTCCTAATATGTAGGTTTTCATGAAAAATTGATCCCTTCTCATTTCAACAAAAACGCCCGGCACTGTCCAAAATGATGCTCATCACTGAAAAACTGGTCATATTGGTGGTTATTCACACCCGTCCAAATTCCGCAAGGATCGCACGATTTATAGCCGAGATATAGATGGGAGGGCCGTTTGAAATGAGACACGCTGTATATTTGATATAAGTAAGTGGAAAAAGTTCATACAGTGTGGAAACTTTATATCGAGAATATACCGGGTGACACAGGAGACATGTAGCAGCCTGTAGTTTTTTCATTTGAAGAGATAAAATTTTGAAATATACAGGGGGTATATAATAAATGGTAGCGCACTTTACGAACTTAACGACAATTTTTTTCAACCACCTGTTTGACCGGAAGTGACCCCAACTTTTTTTTTAAATGTCACCCTGTACATTTCTTCAGTCTGTCTGTGTCGCCTAGAAATTCTCTATCCAACCATGTATCTCAAAGTGGCATTTATTCCTTAATTCGCTGTTGAATTGCTATTTATTCAAAAAGAATAAGTTGGCTGTGACATGAATGCGATGATATATCGACACTCGGTAGGCTTTGAAATTTGAATATCATTAGTAAACCGATATTATTCAAAACGTTTTGATATTCTGATCAATGTCTGCAGGTTGTCAATAGCTTGTTTGAGTCAAGATGAAAACCTTCGAAAATAACTCATGGTATTGAGGAATCTAAGATAGGAACATATTTTTTCGAATTCAGCTACTCGTACAGAAACTATCTGTCTTTTATTTTCGCCATGTACCTATCACATGATCTTCCCATTTGGAATAATAAAACTAGAATTGTTCCTCTTATACGATGATCCACAGGGCTATCAGTCTATTTTCTCATAATATTTCACTTAGTAAGCGGTGTACCTACACAACATGTTTAAATGTGTTTGACAGTTAATCCATTGCATCAACAATTTTCCTTCTTCATTTGTGTGTTGATTAAAATTGCGTATTAACAACATATCGACTTTTTCGTTTCTTGAATACATTTTCCGTTTCTATTAATAATATGCAAAATTAATCAACACACAAATGAAGAAGAAATAGTATATTATGTAACAAGTGTTATAAACGTCCTTTTAGTAACGAGTATTTTAAGCACGAGCGGAGCAGAGCGGAGCGAGTGTTTAATAAACGAGTGTCTAGAAGAGTTTATAAACGCGTTACATACTATGATTTTTCTACGAACTCCGAAAATTACATTAACATATCTGCTATTCCTGCTAACCTACAAAATAATTCAAAACATTTTGTGTAGGTATACACCGCCTACTAAGTGAAATAATTATGAATGAATAGACTGATAGCCCTGTGGATCATCGTATAAGAGGAACAATTTTAGTTTTATTATTGCAAATGGGAAGATCATGTGACAGGTACGTGGCGAAAATAAAATACAGATAGTTTCTGTACGAGTAGCTGAATTCGAAAAAATATGTTTCTATCTTAGATTCCTCAATATCATGAGTTATTTTCGAAGGTTTTCATCTAGACTCAAACAAGCTATCGACAACCTGCAAACATCGATCAGAATATCGAAACATTCTGAATAATATCGGTTTACTAATGATATTTAAATTTCAAAGCCTACCAAGTGTCGATATATCATCGCATTCACGTCACAGCCAACTTATCCTTTTTGAATAAAAAGCAATTCAACAGCGTAGGAAGAAATAAATGCCACTTTGTGATACTTGGTAGGATAGAGAATTTCAAGGCGAAAAACATAGACTGAAGAAATGTACAGGATGACATTTCAAAAAAAAAAGTTGGGGTCACTTCCGATCAAACAGGTGGTTGAAAAAAATTGTCGTTGAATTCGTAAAGTGCGCTACTATTTATTATATACCCCCTGTGAATTTCAAAATTTTACCCGGTATAGCTGAAACCACCCTCAACATGATTTTTTCAAATATAATCCTATGCATGGCTCGTGACCCCTCATTGAAAAGCTAGTGGAAAGATGAATTCAGCGTACTAGTCAAATGTTAGTTTTTCATACGTTCAAAATTGAAATGTAATTTTGAAATTCAATTTATTTTCAACGTATCAGTAGCTCGAGTGTGTGTGGAATAATTGATGCCAATTTTTTGCTACAACTGCTATCTGCTACTGTATTGCACTGTTTTCATAGAGCCACAAAAAGAAATCTAGTTTTTTTTGCCGTATTCACAGTTCGAAACGAAGTGTTATTGCAAACGAGTGAAAATGCCCTGAATCACTGTCACTGAAAGTCGAAATTTTGATGAAAATATGTTGAAAGTATATTGAACTTCGAAATTATATTTTGATTTCATGCGACCCTAGAACGTACTGCAAACTAAAATCTGATCAGTACGCTGGATTTCTCTTTCAAATTTCAATTTCAAATTTTTCAATGCTTCCAATGAGGGGTCGCAAGCCATTTAAAAAAAACATGTTGGGGTTGATTCTAGTTACCCCTGAAGGGTTATATTCTCCATATTGCTCGTCAAATGAAGGTAAATACACTCAAACGTTGACGTGTTTCGCGAATTTTCAGAAAAATCATTCACTCCCCCAGTAGCGAATTTATTCCAGTTAAAGACTCCACCCTGTATACACACATGGGTCCAGAAATGCATTCGAATCGGTGAACGTGACAACCACGGAGCACGACTTGTAGGCTTGGTGTTGTCAGTTCTCAGCATTCACCACAGTGTTGCCAAGTCTCCAACATTCACATGATATTTTGTTCTGGAGAATAATAACTACTTGGACAAGCTGGTTACTCGAAAAATTCAAGAATGAACTAGAACATCATGAGCTCCTCCTATAATGTTTTATTCAACGACAGGACACAAACTTGCTTCATGAGTGGAAATGGAAGATTATCTGACCAATAACGAAACAGTATAAAAATTGACGTCACCATTTATTCGACGTATCGCCAAATGGCGGCCATGAAGGTTCGTTTGAAATGAGCTCTGATGAACAACGCATAGACTCATTATTTACATAAAAAAAAGGGTGAGAAGTGTTGCAAAAATTAATTTGGGTTCCTAACTACACAGTGGACTAAATGAATGTCAATAACTCATTACCAGTCCTCTCGCCTATTGTATGTTTCACAAGGCAGTAAATGTAGATTGACTGCAGTCATTCTACTACTTTCCTGCCTAGTAAAGTGAAACAAATAACTATTCTTCGAAAAAAGTTGGATCCCTTCGAGAAGGATGGATTGTTTCCATGACCTAGCTACTCTAACAGTTCATTCTTTTTTCCGGCAGAATGCGAGAATACGTGGAGGAAAACGAGAAGAACGACCCCCTGATCCACGCACCAGACAAGAAAAACAACCCCTGGGCGGAGAAGGGCAAGTGCGTCATCATGTAGAATCAGCAGCTGATCGTCAGCTTCGTCATTATCGTTTTCCCCTTCATCGTTATGATTTTGCCGAACATCCACAGTTTGCTGCTTAGCAGCATAGCGTCGGCCCATCTACCGTGATGATGTGAAGTGTCCATGCAGAAGCAGCATAGAATATACCCGTTCAAGTGTATATTGTCTACTTTGCAACTATTGTTTGTTACGTCATCGATGCACTCTTATTGTTCCAGTTGAAACAAAACCACATAAAAGCATCACACTGTTTGCTGATTCACAAGATATTACAACATGAGTACAGAAATTAGGTATATACTTCAAAGTAGAATATCTGTATTGATGTTGTAGCATTCTGTGTGAGAACACCGAGATATATTGTTTACAATTCATACATTCGCGCTTGACTTGCCAGGGTGAGTTAACATTTCTATGGTGACTATATTAGACCAGGAGCTGGTGACAGGTATCGTTACTCCATTTTACACTGCTTGCCTTTATAATTAAGCCTAACATATGAAAAATTGACGGGTACCTGGCCGTCACACATGTGCACTTCATAAGGAAAACCGCTTTTCTTTTTGTGAAGAATTTTATATACGGAAGTTCAAACGAATGGAAGCTCTAATAATTGATACATGGCTTGCAATCCACAGTAGCCGAAATGGCTCAAAAGGGTTACGAGAAACTGAGTGAAAATAAAGGGGTCTTCCGTGTTCTCAAACTGCATGCCGATGTAAAGAATTGCAAAAAATGCAACTTTGGTCATGAATGCCTCTATTTTACAAAATCCTGGTGTGTATTCCAGCCAACACAAAGAGGTCTTAAAAATATCTCGGCAACCTCCTTCCAGGAAATTGTGACGCCTTTCTTCTTCTTTGAGCGGTTGCTGAGAGCACTATCTTTGCTCCAAATGTCCGCTGCCGGGATATTCTCAACGAGGTTTGAGCGATATCCCACGAAGAAATTCACATACAATACCATTCAGGCGAGTTCTTTAGGAAATTCGCATACAGAATCTCGTTCCGAGAACTTTGAGAGATTCGCATCAATTGCCACTGGTGCAAACTCAAAGTATTCGCAGAACCGAATTATTCGAGATATATTTGGAGTCACGGAAACCTGTAATGAATTTTCACAGGATTTTAACGAAATTTCCCACCTTTGGTTAGACGAGGGGCGCATGTCAATTTTTCCGGAGTGTTTTTGTTACTAGAACTGTGATTCTTCACATCGGCATGCAGTTTTGAAACACGGAAGTTTCCTTCAATTTTCTTCAGTTTTTCGTGACCCTTATGAGCACACGAAAAAGGAAAATGCTTCTCCTTATGAAGTGCACAAGTGGGACTGCCAGAAACCCCTTCTATTTTTCATATTGGGAATAATTAAAAAGCCTTAAGAAGGCATGCAGTGTAAAATGGGAGAACCTCAAGTGTCAACCAGTTCCTGGTCTATATCTGTTAGTCCAACCAATCAGGTGAAATCTGAACAAGGTTTCGACACTCAGAACTGGCTTATAATTATTACATTGCTTCGCATTACTGATCCAGAAATATTCCATTCACGCTAAGGCTACGCGTTTATCTAGTCCTTTTGGACATTTCTGAATATTCCTCGTTATTGCGTTTTATTACCGTTTAGATGGCTCTGAAAACGATGTTTCGGTTTTTCAAAGAGCTATCAAAATGTTTCATCTCATTTACCTACCCTTTATAGGCTAATTTCATGAATATGAATTAGATATAAGTAGGCTAGTACCGATATAAAAATGATATTGAAAAACTCACAGTTTCACCATTATAATTTTAGAGTTGAGATTCG
Organism: Phaedon cochleariae; assembly: GCA_918026855.4. Lineage (NCBI taxonomy): Eukaryota > Metazoa > Arthropoda > Insecta > Coleoptera > Chrysomelidae > Phaedon > Phaedon cochleariae. The sequence continues at coordinate 7,723,825 of OU896707.1, read as the reverse complement.
AGATTCTCGCTTCTTGGTTGCTTGTCCTGTTAGTGGACTGTTTTTCTAAAATAATGTCAGTTCACCATCGCCCCTATTGCTCGAATACCAGGGGCCTGATGGTATTTTGGAAATTTCCACATGACAAGTTCATTCCAAATCGTAAGACAGAAGAATCGACTCGATATTTGTAGGTTAAATACATAAAATTATCCAGAGTTTATGTAGTAAATTATATACATAGGTATTGTTTTTTCAATAGTAAACTCTTCGATATTGATTATAGTATTCATGTTATTGGGTCACCTGAAATTTCGGCAAAAAAGCATTCAGGCGACATTCTGTAGTCAATTCAGAAATATTGCTACTTATTGTACACGATTTTTCAGGTTTTTTCACATGACTTCGCCTTGCTTTCCACTGAAAGCGAACTAAATTTTTGTTGTTTTCAATATTATCGACTACCGCATTTACGGGGCGTTGAGAAATTCGCATCCACAATCCTAAAAGCACGTAACATACACCTCTTTTACGGTTTTTTGGATAGCTAATGACATCTTTGCTTGGGGATCACTCCCAAGATTCATTGAATCTGGTACAGGTCGAGAAAATCTCCTTCCAACAAAATCCATCCTAACGTAATTTCCAGTCTTGAGCTTGTGTCTTTTCAATTGGATTCTGTGAGCTTAGCAGGCGGTGTTTTCCCAACTCTCTGTGAACTCAAACTATATTGATAAATTTCAAGAAGGTTCGTTTTTAGTTAAGAGCAGCATATTTACCTTTTTGCTACAGTCAGAGGTTTTTGTTTCTGTATACAACAGCACCTCTGGAAATATGTAGGGTAACAGTTAACATCTACTAGGTTTTATATTCATCAATTATCATTCTATATACATATACAGCTGTAGTCACATACAAATTATTTCTAAACTGTAGTCTAGTCATCAGTATATGAATATTTGTATTCGAAAATTAATGTGAGCTTTTCCTTGACTAATTTAAATTTCCAAGGCTCTGTGAAAATATGGAGGCAGAACTCTCTAGGATACAACTTCCAAAACTCAACTGCAACATGAAATACCAAAAAGTTCTGTCTCATTTTCACTTGGACCTGAGAATAAATCTTGAAAGTGACAAATATTTTGTACAAAAGCGCTCAAGCAGAGACTCTCCAAAATGTCTGCTTCATCGCTGGCTTGCAAAATATCGGATTTCGGCAGTTTGACAGTTTTCTCCTGTCGTGGTCCAAAAATGAAAAAGGCTCATGCAGCCGACTTTAGCTCTTAGATTAGTTTTGCATGCTTTAAAGTTTGAACTCATTTCAATAGGATAAGTGTTCATAGGGTTAAGATAATTATTATAAGAAAAGTTGAACATAACAATATTACATGGATAAAGACAATACTTGAGACAAAAAGAACTCTCAACACTCTTTTTTTACCCGACTGTGACTAAGTCAAGAGGAAGCTCGAATCAACATTCGAATATGTATTCATATAAATATAGCTGTAATGCAAACTAATGTTGTATAAGCTGAGATTGTTCTACTTCATATAATATGCATTAATTATTATATTATACTTTCTTGGGACCAACTGTGTTTTACTACATAATAGCAGTGCGTAAATAGTATATTATGTAACAAGTGTTATAAACGTCTTTTTAGTAACGAGTATTTTAAGCACGAGCGGAGCGAGTGTTTAATAAACGAGTGTCTAGAAGAGTTTATAAACGCGTTACATACTATGATTTTTCTACGAACTCCGAAAATTACATTAACATACCTGCAAGTCCTGCTAACCTACAAAATAATTCGAAAGGAATGGGAATTGAGAACATACTACATGCAACTGCATGCAACCAGCGAGACACGTATAAGTGATATTGGTTGTAGATGTGTCCAGTCCATTGCTTACTAACCTTTGTTTCACGTTTATTGTCATGCTCAGCGCAAAATAAATAAATTGTTCTCAAAGATGGATGCTTCATTTTTATACTTCTTGAAGATATGCAAGTACCAGAACATTCTCTTCGATTTCACTTTCGTCTACATACCGCATATATTTTTAATGAAGAACTCTGATACAAACGAATATTTTGAATAATTTTGATACAAAATTCGAAAATAACAGTTGACAGTTAATACAATTGACAGGCCAGACATGTCTCAAATTACTGAAGCTGTGTTTAATCAACTGCGTTGCCATGGTAATGTGTTTTAAGAAATCGTGTTGCCATGGTAACGTGTTTAATATTTCGAATAAATCACAAATCGACAATCCGTGATTATTCGGTCATTTTAGCGTGGTTCATATCCGTACGCTAAATGCCATCTTAGTTATGTGAGTAGAAAATAGTATATTAGGCAACAAGTGTTATAAACGTCATTTTAGTAACGAGTAGTTTAAGCACGAGCGGAGCAGAGCGGAGCGAGTGTTTAATAAACGAGTGTCTAGAAGAGTTTATAAACGCGTTACATACTATGATTTTTCTACGAACTCCGAAAATTACATTAACATACCTGCAATTCTTGCTAAGCTACAAAATATTTCGAGAGGAATAATGGGAATTGAGAACATAATACATGCAACAACACAGATCGACAATCCGTGATTAATCGATCATTTAGCGTGGTACATATCCGTACGCTAAATGCCATTTTAGTTATGTGAGTAGAAAAAATTAATTTTGTATGCATAGGCGCCCCCCCCCCCCCTGCAGGACAAGGACCCGCCTTGTCCTGCTCTCCTTGGCCCCTTGCTCATCTATTTAAAAATCATATTTATTCATACTTGAATATTGAATGTGCAATTTCTCTAATCTGAAAAATTCAGTATCTAAGCATTTTTCAACGTTATTATGTGTGCAGTATTTGTTTTAATAATAGGTTTTTGCGGGCAACAATGATTATCATTTTTTTCAAATGTTTCAATGATTTTTGATAACACATATACAGGGTGTCCCATTGGGAAACGGGAAAATTTCAACGGTAGGTAGAGCTCATCGAGGTGGTTCTGAATATGATCATATTTGTAGGGTCTCATTCACTAATGAATTTCTGATAATGAATTCGAGGTTTAATACCAGATAGCAGCGAAATTTTTGATTTCTTCGGCTTGTAGCCATCTGATATTCTTATCTATTAGAAAAGATCTGTCATTTCTTGAAATGTTACATTTCATGGGAGATAAGATTTTGTGAAATAATAGCAATTTCGTGTTATATAGCAGTAGAAAAAAAATGTTTTAATTCGACAACTGTGTTTATTAAAAAGAGTGATAATACTGTGTCTTTCAAAAACATCGTTCAGTATAGTGATTACATCGCGTTATTCTGTGTTGTGTCGGTGTTTTGTGAAGTGTTTTGAGAATTCATTTGTGAGCCATATGCAGATTTCATACTGGTGAGTTAATTAATCTTTCCTAACACGTGATAGACACTTTGCGAGAAAACAAATCGATTTCTTACTCCAAGGAACAAAAATGAATTTAGCAATCCATAATGAGAATTTCAGTCTTCTCCCAAGACCGAATAGGTAAGTACGCAAGGAGGAAAAAATTCCTTGAAATTCGTTTAGTTACTATGGTAACGATACGAAATACAGCCTTTTTCATTTGGTCGAGAATGTGATTTGTGAAATTTTCAATGATAATTCAGAGACAATTTTGAGACAAAAAAAACTAGATTTCATCACATAAAGATTGCGAATTCTCAATGTATTGCTTCATATAAATATAAATCCATTTTTGTATGTCCATAATTTATCTGAGAATATTCCTTCTCAACAGAAATTATAAAGTTGACTAAAAGTTCGCAATATTTAAGTTGGGATGATCTTCTCAAATGACCCTGTATATCATTAGTATATTTCATGTTCCACCCCACTTCACTAACTTCAGATATCATTATTATTATTAGTCATAGATGAATACTTCTTTGGGAATTGATAGGATAAAAAGGTGACGCAACTAATTTGTCATTCGGGACGAGGTGTTGAATCAGTCTTGTGTTAGATGTCATCGAGTACGGACGGTCTACTTAAAGTGCTCGTATCAGTTTCAAGCAAGAATCTAGTGCATATCGCGAAATAGTATACAGGGTTCTAGAAAACCAAGCAACTGATGAATTTGAAAATCTCATGGTATGTATAAATTGACATAATCTACACGTCTATAATATTTCAAATAATGCGGTGTTGCCGCTTCTACTAGAAAGTAGCAACAACCATGATTTTTTTTTTCGGCAACAACCTGTATTTCATTGAATTTTTAAATTCTTCCTGGAGAAATACAAATAGGAAGGAAATCGAAGTCATTACCACAATAGTTCATAAAATGAACGAAAATGGTAGATAACGAGAGAAAAACAACTACTTTCCTGGAGTGCTGCTTTCATCAATGTATCACACTAAACTAGTGGGTACGATTACAGAGATAAAGGGTATTCTATATCGAGATTTTTCATCTTTAGGATTATTTGTGTCGAAACTATACATTATTAGTCAAAACGGCTTTACTATTTACTGTCATTTAATTAGACCAAATACATGGTGGTTCATGATTCAGAATTGAAAGGGCAAGTGGTAGAAGGGGTCAAGTAACATTTTCTGAAAATATTCGGTTATGTAATGGAAGAAGGTGATACGTGCATAATAATTATGTAACTTGTCAAGATTTGTTTCTATTCTTCAAATCTGAGTAGACACACAGTGGCAGAAGATCTATGGTTACACTAAACATCAAGGACGCAAAGGAAGAAGGAGCTATGTACCCATTATCTTCATGTCAGGAAATGGAAGAAGGGGCTATGTACGCATGAATCCATATGATATATCAAAAAATTATATGATAGCAAAATGCGGTCAATGATAAAAAACAACCTAAAACTTCCTCACAATTGCATAAATCAAATTATTAGCTTTCATTAAAAAATGCCAGCTAACTTTACTAACACCTATTTTTCCCACAAACTCATATTTGTAACTCCTTCTTCCACTTGCCCCTTCAATTCTGATCACCCTGGATCTGTTCCAATCAAATGTCGGTAAATAGTAAATCAAAAGTTAAGATGGCCGCTTCGACGAATAATGAGTTTCGACACAAAAAATTCTAAAGTTGAAAAATATCGATTTTGACCACCCTATATTTCTGTAAACATCGTCACTAGACCCTCCAGTGTGATACATTGATGAAATCAGCTCTTCAGAGAGAATCTATGAATGCGATGGAATACAGGGTGTTCCATTTGAAGAATCAAAGTTGCTGTTACTTTCTAATAGAAGCAGCAACGCCGCGTCGTTTAGAATATACCATAATAAAACTTTCAGAATCATCTGGTACTTGGTTTGCCAGAAACATATAATCAACGCTCATCGTGAAAAACCTCTGTATCGTTCAACGAGCTCGGAAATAAGCATTCCGTGCGAGTTATGCACTATACTTTTTCTACGGCTGTAACAGATAACAGTGACATTTTTTATTACTTCGGCTTGTAGCCATCTGATTTTTTCGCAAGTAATGCTGTCATTGCATGAAATTTGACAATTCATGGGAGATGAAATTTTGTGAAATAATAACACAAAGAAGTCATTGTCGTGATATCAGATACGGAAATGAAATTGATGACATACAAAGTACCTCATTAAAAAAAGGGCAACCAAGCAATCTGTGTTATAGCCGTAGAAAAAGAACTGTTTCAATTCTACAACTGTGTAAAAGAGTGATAATAGCCTATCGAATACATCGTTTGGTATAGTGATTACATTGCGTTATTCTGTGTTGTGTCGGTGTTTCGTGAAGTGTTTTGAGAATTCTTATGTGGACGACATGCAGATTTCATACTGGTGAGTTTTTGAATCTTTTCTAACACGTGATAGGCACTTTTCGAGGAAATAATTCATTTATATACCTACTCCAAGGAACAAAAAATCAATCTAGCAATCCATAGTGAGAATTAGTCTACTCACAAGAGCGATCACAGTGTTTTCGTGAAGTATGGAATTAATTTATTTTTAGCCAAATTATCCATTCCTGAGGAATCTCCTGAGACAGGACAATTCTTGTTTTCAATTCCCCACATTTATAATGGGAAAATTAAATAAACATGGTTATTCACTTTCGAGTAATTATGTCCGCGTCAATTTTTTTAATTGAAACTATATATATAGATATATGTACTATAAAAAATTTTAAACTTCTATGATAAATTGATATTCATCATACAGGGCTTGTAAACAAATTCATTGTACTTCAAAAGGCAAATAGTTGGCATGCTATTTTTCATATTTGCCTTGGCTGATTCAAATTACAAGGATTCATATACAAATACTGCACCTACATGAGGTGAGCATTTTCCATGAAAATACATGGCAATGAATAATAAGATTAACAATCAAAATCACAAGTTGAAGACAAAACTATAATTATTCAGTGCATATCATTGGTTCATTGATAGTATATGCAGTTTGAATGAAAGTGGATATGTAGCAATCCAGCTACGGACGTTGAATATATTATTCAGGTATGTCTCAGATTCAACATCCATTTAATTCATCTAATGATATTTATTTTCTGTTATGAATGTACTTCGATTTAAAGGTGATGTTCAGTTGCAGATCCAAGCAGCAGTGTTTGATACTTGCCACTCAATCGGAAAAAACCATTCAGTAGATACGGACCAAACAGAAGATCCGCAAAGAGAACTGACCAGAGTATACTTTACAGAATTTAGATTATTCAATTCGTACGGAAGGCAATATATTGATATCCTTTGCAGATTCTCAAGAAGACAGATAAGACAGATATTCACCTTTATGTCTCTATGGAAACACGACAGGTACCCTTACGAGGGGAGAGTATCAACTCGGCGTTTATAAACCCTCTCTGCAAAGGAGGTAGGCGCATGGTGGGTTAGGTATATACAGTGTTCTTCATTGCAGAGAAAATTGTTGTTTATCTGCCTGTCTCGTCTCCATTGAGATAGTTGATGAATTACAAAAATATATCGCCCAGTCACGAATGTTGAAAATTTTTTATGTAGGTCTCACGATTAAAATTTGAAAGTGATTCTTCGTTTTAGATCCGAGCATCACATCCTTTGGCCTTCAAGGTCTTGTAACACTCCACACTCTGAGTTCAGAATTTGAAAAATTTGAAACAAAAAATATGAAAGTTTATACTTATGCCTTTGGGCTGCTCAGATTGATACGGTAGGGTGTGAGTTCAAAAGTTAAAATTTTACTGTTAAGATGGTAATCAAGTAATATGAATTCTAAGGATGATTTTAAGGTGATTAATTTGACTGTTAGATATATTTGGGCGCCAGGCTTGCAAAAGACAAAAGCCAATCAGATACTTTCTAAAAACCTTGCTTGGATGAGAAGACAAAACAAATATACAGAAATTCAATTCAACAATTTATTTCCTTTATAAAATTACAATGGGCTGAAGGCCAGAAGAATTTAGGATAACAATAATTTGTGAGAAGTGGCTGAAGGCCTTAAGAATATTGAAAATTGTGTGAGAGTGAAGTGGCTGAAGGCCCAAAAATAATATTGAAAATTATGTGAAAGTAAAGTGGCTGAAGGCCCAAAAATAAGATTGAGGATTATTTGAAAATACTGAAAAATTTAAAAAAAAAACAAGAGAAAGGTAGCAAAATAGATTCAGAACATTCAACTTTACATAGAGCTATTGATCCGATCTGATTCCAATCGAAGGTCTTGGCACTTGGGTGGATTATACCTGGTTGGCCGGATGAATTGTCCAAGAGGGTTTCCTTAAGGTAATTGGGAGTTCAACCTGCAGAGTCAGTTCAGCTTCTCTCGGTTCTGCTTCCAGAGTTACCAAGTACTTTGTGGGTGCTACTTATGATGGAAGTTGTAAGGTATAGCCTCTCCTTCAGTTCTGACTGCTCAGTAGGGAATCTCCAGGTGTTACCGTCCTTTACAACCCTCTTTGGTTAACCAGGATCCTCGAAGCAGGTATAGACGCAGAGTGCATGCGGAAATATACGAGGAATCAGAAAGTTGTCGACAATGTGATTAAAGGGACAAAGGATATCCTTTGAACCGCTTACTGAGTTTTATGTTCTGAATGTAGATATTGTGGAAATTAACAATTTGAAATTTCAAGAACTTAGAAAAGTATAATGAATTAATTTCAAAGAAAAACTTGACACTTGAAAATTAGAGAAAATTTACTCAATTGGAAATGGAAATAACTGAGAAGCAAATCATGAATTTGATATTCAACTCAGAGAGAAATTATTTGAATAAATCAGAATAATGAGATATCCTGGTATTGATATATTATTACACAGAAATTTCAAGAAAAAATTGTCATTTATCTAATAAAAAAAACCAAATTTAACTTTGATAAATTGTCGATACTGAAATTCAATCAAAAAAAATATGAAAATGGAATATTAAATGAAGGTGGCAAATCCTTCAACTAAAATGCCGAAAAAACTACCCTCTAGTGGAAGTAAAAAATTGTAATATCTATATATACAGGGTGGCAAGTCCTGTTCAAAAGTAAAATGCCTGATAATAGGTACTCTTTCAAGTTTGAAGTTAACAGGTAATCTACTTTTCCGTGAAAGTAAAAGAAAAAGGTATGTATAAAGATATATATACAGGGTGGCAAGTCCTGGTTCAAAAGTTAAATGCCAGAAAATAGGTAAGTACTTTAGGTGTGAAGTTGACAGGTCTGGAATTAAGATATGGTATATCTGGAGATAAGGAAATAGACATGCATTGACATGTGGTTTGTTGAGTTGACCAAGGAAAATACTGACAGTAAGATAGAGAGAAAAATCTCACTTCCAGAAAACTTGAACTATATAGGTTGTGCTTTCGTCACAAGAAGGCAAAACCTATACAGGAACCAGACAAATGTTGACTGAACAGGCTATAGAGAGAAGGAAACCTTCCTCAGGTTGCATTTATTTCTCAGAGAGAAAGAAAAATAACTTGGAAATAAATTCTCAAGATAATAACAGAAATAAAATGCTCACCTGAGAAAGAATCCTGGAGAAGTACAGCCTGAACGTCAAGGTTCAACTTCGAGGCTCTAGGTCCTGTAGGTTCAAGGTTCCTGGACGAGACACAGAGTAGACTTCAGTTCAGGTTTCCTGGATGAACATCTGAGGAAACTACGATGACGTTTCGAATTTCCAATAGGTACCTAGAAAAATTTTTGAAAGAGTAGATACTGTTTTCAACTTATTGAATGAGGAAAAAATTAGCAACAAAGCTGATGTTGATAGCAACAGTTTATAAAAAGCAAATTTAAGCGGCAAGGCAGGTGATACTTAACCTTTCACTGAAAAATAATTGTATATGATTTATTCTATTATAAATCTGCAATTTAACAAAAATATTGTTAACCAGTGCTAATAAAATATAGGAAGAACTCAAATATCGAATAAATTGATATCGATGACCAATTATTACATAAGAAACGACCAGATAGGAATTGTAACCTCAATTCTCTCGAATGCAATTATCTCTCACAAAAAATGAAATTCGATCAAAAATATATCAATCAATATTTAATTCCATAGGTAATAATCAAATCTAACAAACCAAATGTCTGCGATGACAAGTTATTTCATTAGAAAAATAAAGATAGATCCAGACCTACCAGATATCTTCAATTCCCACAACCTATCACTTCAACCTTTCAAGTCGGTAGTTCAAATCAGAAGGACTTTGATTTTCCTATTCATTCTTCGCGAAAGATCCTGTCATCTCAATCCTTCTCCTGATTGGTTATTCAGTCTCCCTTCTTCGATCTTCTGTGTCGCTGTCTAGCGGGAAGGACGAGCGCGCAAGACTTGATGAATTCGATATGGTTATTGAACCGGTGAAGGACTGATAAGCGGAAGTATATAGAAGAACGAATGGACGTCAGATAATTAAATGGTTGATTGATTGAAAACATCTCAATGGAACGGAATAATCGTTACACACCACCCTAACTCGGTGAAAAAAATTTGGAAACTCTAGGAGATTACAAATTTTTTTTATTGCAAGAAAACATTAGCCCAACCTTCATCTCAGTAAACCAAGTAAACCTAGTAGATAAGAAAATTGCACTTCACCTTATGAATTCAAATATTTCTTCACCTTTATATAGGTATTCATGAAAACGAAGAAGAAAATCAAGTAAGAATCATTGTTTCAGTAATCAATAATGTCACTGATATTCACGGAGTAATAGCTTCATTGAGTAGGAGATAACAATGTCTACAAAAGGTATTTACAGAATGTACAAAATTTACAAGATCTTCAAGATTCTTTCTCATCACATGTGGAGTGACTATGTGAAAAAGGAAAAAGTTATTAATTCAATAAGATATAAGAATTTCAGATTGTATTCGAAATTGAGTGAACATTCAATGGATTATAAATTTCACCTCATAACTGTAATTCCTCTGAGGAATTATCTCAATATGGAATTCCAATGATTCAGTAGGAAATACATTATTTCATTTTCAGAAAAATATATATTAATTTGAAATCTATAAGGTAATTAGCAGAAGTTAGGTCGGTAAGATGAAGGCTAAGACAAGGCATTTATTCCGAATGAAATAACTTCTCATCAAATAGACATGAAAATTCCGAAAAGATCTATACCAGAAAAACTTCAAACCGTCAAGAGTTACCTATAAAAAAAATACATCGTTATGTATACTCAAAAATCTCCACCAAATATAACTGGGATGCATATGGCCCAAGAGCAAACCATCCCCACCACCAGAACCCATCAACAGCACGTCCGAAACCAAATGTGGTGTAATCAGGGATGGAAGTTGACCCCACAAAACCAAAATTGCGCATCTCGAGAATGAGAGAGAAGCCTCACTTTTTGGTTTTCTCAAAGAGCACACTGTCTCCGGACATCCTGCCGACAAGCCCCAGGGATGCAGACGGGAAACTCCAGGGACACACCCACCTCAATTGTCCAGCCTTAGGGAGAAGCTGCCATCCCAACAGTAGTATAGCCACTGTCACGCTGAAATTTCAAAAGTGCTACAAACAGTCCTAGAAGAGGCTGAATGTCGTGTTTCATCTACTCATAGATGAAAAATCGAAGGATAGGAAAGATAAGAGATAGAAGGGAAAATGAAGGAAGTAAAGCTTTAAACCTGATTGGGAATCAAGATGGCTCAGGAGGATTCATTTGCCACCCATCTCTAGCCAGTAGTTCATCAAAATGAACTCAGCAGACACTATCAAAAGTCGGTCGGTGAATAACGTTAGAGGAAAAAAAGAATAGTTTTTCCAAAGTGCTCTCTACACAACCAACGTACCCGTAGACCGAACTGAGAGGTGCAGGGAATATTCGATATTCTATAAAACAGTTTAGTGAAACTACCCTCTTAAAAAAAACAAAGGGAGTTGGAGTTATTCAGCAACAGACCAATGAAGCTTGACAGAGTTCAAGTTGTGCCACCGCTCTAGAGACTAAGGAAAAGATAGAAAAGATAAAAGAGAAGAAAAGTACAAGGTATGAAGGCAGACCGAAGGATCCCGAAAATAATTCAAACTCAACCGAAACAAATTTTTGACATATTAGCTCATTGATTTACCGTTATTGATTCGTGAAGTATCTGACAAGAACAAGAGTCATCAAAAATTTTCGAATGAAAAGATAATATCAGTAAGTCACTGACATAAAGGTAATTAGAAAACTTTCGAATGAAAAGATAATATCAGTGAAAGCAGTAAGTCACTGACATAAAGGTAATTAGATAACATTCGATGAATTCTACCACCTCAAACTAAGAGAAAAATAATGTTTGGACAATAAATCGATATTATTTCGAAATAAGATACAAAATTGTCCAAACGATAAGATAAGATAAGATAGTAGCAAATGCTGGATACCAATAACCAAATTTACTGAAAGATAAATAGATTTTTTCTCAAAATTGAATCAATCACTTGAAGGAAAAAAAATCACAGAGGAAATATAGAATCAGTCTTTCAAATTTGTTGGAAAGTTGTCTGTTCTGAAAGTTCAAAGATACCATCAAGGCATTATCAAAAGATAAATACTTCCAAAAAGTACAACTAAAATCAACATATATTATTGGAACATCAGCATGTGCACTAATTTTTCATTCGAATGACTCTTTCTTGACGCAAGATACTTGAGATACTTTTAAGATAATTGCAGATAAGTTACTGTAATGCAATAAAGTGAAGGTAATTTAGGTACAGGTTTTACAGTTGGATGATGGAAAGATTCCTAGAAGTGGCCAGTTATAAGACTTTTACTTATCATCTGGTAAAATGCCATGGTGAGAGAATTCTTAGGCCCCTCTCACAGAGCCCATTTTTTTTACAGTTGAATGATGGAAAGATTCCTGGAAGTGGCCAGTTATAAGACTTTTACTTATCATCTGGTAAAATGCCATGGTGAGAGAATTCTTAGGCCCCTCTCACAGAGCCCAAAAGATAGAAAAAGTAAACGATAAAGGAAAGAGAAACGGCTAATATGTCAATTCACGATACAAAACGATAATAGGAGATATTTAACTATCCGAATCTTCGGAATCAGCGCTAAAATATTCATCTTCGGTTGGGTTTGCATCATTGTCGATAAAAGAGGATTTTAAGTCTTTGACGTGCCAACGTCCTAAGTCTTTGCCATCCATGTCTTTGAGCTCATATACTAGGTTCGATATTACTTTAGAAACAATACATGGTATGAATTTGGGAGCCAATTTAGAGGAATAATGATTAGGAGCTGAAGATAGAGTGATATTTTTCTTCCAAAGTCTGTCACCTACATGGAATTTAACTTCTCGTTTCCTCAAGTTATATTGACGAGAATTTCGAAGATAAGCTTGATGTAACTGGTTACGAACATCAACAAATAATTTCGGAAGTTCCTGAACATCATCAATTCGCTGTGATTTTTCAGAGATAATAGGTATGTTATTTTCATTTTCTGAAACTTTGCCATAGAAATCTCCTGTCACTGGAATATTCCTAGCAAAATTCAAGAAAGCTGGAGAATAGCCAGTTACATCATGTTTTGCTAGCCTTATGGCTTGAGCAACCTTGTAGATAGAAGTATCCCATGTTTTATGATTTTCATGAATATAACAGCGAATTGACGTTACAATGACTTTATTAACTCTCTCGGTAAAATTAATTTGAGGATGATATTTGGCATTATACCAAATTTTCTGTACTCGATACTCTTCCATTAGTTTTTTAAACTCTTTACTGACAAATTGGCTTCCATTATCTACCATGATGATCTGAGGTACACCATAGATAAGAAAAACGTTATTTTCCAGAAATTTAATTATACCTTTAGAGGTAGCTTTAGACATTGGATGGACTAAGACATATTTCGTGAACCAGTCAGTGACAACCAAGACATACTGATTACCATTTTTGGATCGGGGATAGGGACCTAACAAATCTGCAGAGATACATTGAAAAGGGAAGTTAATATTTTTGTAGGATCCCATATGACCAGCTTGAGGTAAATTCGAACTTTTACAGGCAGCACAAACAGGACATTTCCTCACATACTTATAGACATCCTTGCGAATTTTAGGCCAGTAGTACAGTTCCAAGATACGAGAAAGAGTTTTAGATATTCCTAAATGTGCAGAAGTCTCTCTGTCATGATAAAAGTCAAGAATTTCCGATCTATTTGCAGAAGGCACTATAATTTTCCAGTCAGTGAGATTGCTGACAATATTATGATGAGATAAGATATGTTTATAGAGAATGCCATTCTCAACACGAAAAGAGGAATAATTTTCAGGATTTTCTTGAACTTTCTTCACCATAGAGGTATACCATTTATCAGGCTGGAAGGTAGATACATCGATAACAGATACATCAGCAACTGATCGAGATAAGGCATCTGCAACCACATTTAAAGAACCCTTTCGATGTTTAATGGTGAAATCAAACTGAGATAACTTTACTGCCCACCTAGTCAAACGTCCAGAGGGATTTGAGAGATTATGAAGGTATATAAGGGAGGCATGGTCAGTTTCAATTGTGAATTTCGTGCCTTCAACATAGCTTCGGAACTTTTCTATACCAAAAATGACAGCTAATAACTCCTTTTCAGTTACTGTATATTTTCTTTGACAAGCAGTGAGTGTTTTACTGGCATAAGCCACAGGATGTTCTACGCCATCACATTCTTGGTATAAAATAGCACCTACACCTGTGTCTGAAGCATCACACTGAATCACAAAAGGTTTTGTGAAGTCAGGGCTTGCTAGAACTGGAGCAGAAGTAAGACGAGATTTAATTTCACTAAAAGCCGTTTCTGCCTCAGGGGTCCAAGTAATTGGTTGGCCCTTTTTGCGACCATGAAGAAGATCAGATATAGGGGAGCAAATAGAAGAAAAATCTTTGATAAACCGACGATACCAACTGACAAGACCTATCAGACGTTTGATTTCGGTGGTATTTTTGGGAGTTGGATAGTTAATGATGGCGGAAACTTTCTCAGGATCTGTTCTCAAACCTTGTTGGTCCACAACAAAACCAAGATAGACAAGAGAAGGACGACAAAACTCACATTTGTCTAAGTTTACAGTGAGATTGGCATTTTTAAGTCGTTGAAATACTTCTTTCAAAATTTTGATATGAAGTTCGAAAGTAGGAGTAGCCACAATGATGTCGTCAAGGTAAACAAAGCAAAAAGGAGCTAATTTCGATTTGAAAGTATCTCCTCCTCCCAGTACTTCTACCCCTACACTCCCTACTAATAACTGCAATATATTCCCTTCAAATAAATCAGTTGCTCCATACAAATGGAATATCTTTTTCACTGGCTCAAATCAGAAAGAATCAGTTAACTCTTTCTTAGAAAAAGTTGAATTGCTACGAGAAGCACGAGGTGTTTCAAAACAGGAACTTTTTCAGTCTGCCTGTGATTTATTCAAAGGTTCTGCTTGGACATGGTTTGTCAATAATAAAAGTAAATTTCAAACTTGGGATGAACTGGTCAAAGAATTGAAAAAAGATTTCCTTCCCTATTTCTATGAAGAAGATCTAGAACGAGACACAATTGGCCCCACGTTGGGCGCCAATTGTGTAACACTCCACACTCTGAGTTCAGAATTTGAAAAATTTGAAACAAAAAATATGAAAGTTTATACTTATGCCTTTGGGCTGCTCAGATTGATACGGTAGGGTGTGAGTTCAAAAGTTAAAATTTTACTGTTAAGATGGTAATCAAGTAATATGAATTCTAAGGATGATTTTAAGGTGATTAATTTGACTGTTAGATATATTTGGGCGCCAGGCTTGCAAAAGACAAAAGCCAATCAGATACTTTCTAAAAACCTTGCTTGGATGAGAAGACAAAACAAATATACAGAAATTCAATTCAACAATTTATTTCCTTTATAAAATTACAATGGGCTGAAGGCCAGAAGAATTTAGGATAACAATAATTTGTGAGAAGTGGCTGAAGGCCTTAAGAATATTGAAAATTGTGTGAGAGTGAAGTGGCTGAAGGCCCAAAAATAATATTGAAAATTATGTGAAAGTAAAGTGGCTGAAGGCCCAAAAATAAGATTGAGGATTATTTGAAAATACTGAAAAATTTAAAAAAAAAACAAGAGAAAGGTAGCAAAATAGATTCAGAACATTCAACTTTACATAGAGCTATTGATCCGATCTGATTCCAATCGAAGGTCTTGGCACTTGGGTGGATTATACCTGGTTGGCCGGATGAATTGTCCAAGAGGGTTTCCTTAAGGTAATTGGGAGTTCAACCTGCAGAGTCAGTTCAGCTTCTCTCGGTTCTGCTTCCAGAGTTACCAAGTACTTTGTGGGTGCTACTTATGATGGAAGTTGTAAGGTATAGCCTCTCCTTCAGTTCTGACTGCTCAGTAGGGAATCTCCAGGTGTTACCGTCCTTTACAACCCTCTTTGGTTAACCAGGATCCTCGAAGCAGGTATAGACGCAGAGTGCATGCGGAAATATACGAGGAATCAGAAAGTTGTCGACAATGTGATTAAAGGGACAAAGGATATCCTTTGAACCGCTTACTGAGTTTTATGTTCTGAATGTAGATATTGTGGAAATTAACAATTTGAAATTTCAAGAACTTAGAAAAGTATAATGAATTAATTTCAAAGAAAAACTTGACACTTGAAAATTAGAGAAAATTTACTCAATTGGAAATGGAAATAACTGAGAAGCAAATCATGAATTTGATATTCAACTCAGAGAGAAATTATTTGAATAAATCAGAATAATGAGATATCCTGGTATTGATATATTATTACACAGAAATTTCAAGAAAAAATTGTCATTTATCTAATAAAAAAAACCAAATTTAACTTTGATAAATTGTCGATACTGAAATTCAATCAAAAAAAATATGAAAATGGAATATTAAATGAAGGTGGCAAATCCTTCAACTAAAATGCCGAAAAAACTACCCTCTAGTGGAAGTAAAAAATTGTAATATCTATATATACAGGGTGGCAAGTCCTGTTCAAAAGTAAAATGCCTGATAATAGGTACTCTTTCAAGTTTGAAGTTAACAGGTAATCTACTTTTCCGTGAAAGTAAAAGAAAAAGGTATGTATAAAGATATATATACAGGGTGGCAAGTCCTGGTTCAAAAGTTAAATGCCAGAAAATAGGTAAGTACTTTAGGTGTGAAGTTGACAGGTCTGGAATTAAGATATGGTATATCTGGAGATAAGGAAATAGACATGCATTGACATGTGGTTTGTTGAGTTGACCAAGGAAAATACTGACAGTAAGATAGAGAGAAAAATCTCACTTCCAGAAAACTTGAACTATATAGGTTGTGCTTTCGTCACAAGAAGGCAAAACCTATACAGGAACCAGACAAATGTTGACTGAACAGGCTATAGAGAGAAGGAAACCTTCCTCAGGTTGCATTTATTTCTCAGAGAGAAAGAAAAATAACTTGGAAATAAATTCTCAAGATAATAACAGAAATAAAATGCTCACCTGAGAAAGAATCCTGGAGAAGTACAGCCTGAACGTCAAGGTTCAACTTCGAGGCTCTAGGTCCTGTAGGTTCAAGGTTCCTGGACGAGACACAGAGTAGACTTCAGTTCAGGTTTCCTGGATGAACATCTGAGGAAACTACGATGACGTTTCGAATTTCCAATAGGTACCTAGAAAAATTTTTGAAAGAGTAGATACTGTTTTCAACTTATTGAATGAGGAAAAAATTAGCAACAAAGCTGATGTTGATAGCAACAGTTTATAAAAAGCAAATTTAAGCGGCAAGGCAGGTGATACTTAACCTTTCACTGAAAAATAATTGTATATGATTTATTCTATTATAAATCTGCAATTTAACAAAAATATTGTTAACCAGTGCTAATAAAATATAGGAAGAACTCAAATATCGAATAAATTGATATCGATGACCAATTATTACATAAGAAACGACCAGATAGGAATTGTAACCTCAATTCTCTCGAATGCAATTATCTCTCACAAAAAATGAAATTCGATCAAAAATATATCAATCAATATTTAATTCCATAGGTAATAATCAAATCTAACAAACCAAATGTCTGCGATGACAAGTTATTTCATTAGAAAAATAAAGATAGATCCAGACCTACCAGATATCTTCAATTCCCACAACCTATCACTTCAACCTTTCAAGTCGGTAGTTCAAATCAGAAGGACTTTGATTTTCCTATTCATTCTTCGCGAAAGATCCTGTCATCTCAATCCTTCTCCTGATTGGTTATTCAGTCTCCCTTCTTCGATCTTCTGTGTCGCTGTCTAGCGGGAAGGACGAGCGCGCAAGACTTGATGAATTCGATATGGTTATTGAACCGGTGAAGGACTGATAAGCGGAAGTATATAGAAGAACGAATGGACGTCAGATAATTAAATGGTTGATTGATTGAAAACATCTCAATGGAACGGAATAATCGTTACAGTCTTCAATATAACCCGCGTACGTAATTGAAAATGTATAAGATGCCTACTGCAAAAAACACTATTCGAAAAGAAAATGGATATGCAGCAATCCAGCTATGGACGTTGAATATATTATTCAGGTATGTATCAGATTCAACATCCATTTAATTCATCTAATGATTATTTATTTTCTGATATGAATGTACTTCGATTTAAATGTGATATTCAGTTGCAGATCCAAGAAGCAGTGTTTGATACTTGCCAGTCAATCGGAGAAAACCATTCAGTAAATACGGACCGAACAGAAGATCCGCAAAGAGAACTGACCAGAGTATACTTTACAGAATTCAGATCATTATATTTGTACGGAAGGCAATATATTGATATCCTTTCCAGATTCTCAAGAAAACAGATAAGACAGATATTCACCTTTATGTCTCTATGGAAACACGACAGGTACCCTTACGAGGGGAGAGTATCAACTCGACGTTTATAAACCCTCTCTGCAAAGGAGGTAGGCGCATGGTGGGTTAGGTATATACAGTGTTCTTCATTGCAGAGAAAATTGTTGTTTATCTGCCTGTCTCGTCTTCATTGAGATAGTTGATGAATTACAAAAATATATCGCGTTCCAGTTACGAATGTTGAGAACAATATCCAATATTCTATGTAGGTTTCACGATTCAAATTTGAAAATGATCCTTAGTTTTAGATCCGAGCAGCACATCGTTTGGCCTTCAAGGTCCTTAATATAACCCGCGTACGTAATTGAAAATGTGGAAGATGCCTACTGCAAAAAACACTATTCGGAAAGAAAGTGGATATGTAGCAATCCAGCTACGGACGTTGAATATATTATTCATGTATGTCTCAGATTCAACATCCATTTAATTCATCTAATGATATTTATTTTCTGATGTGATGTTTAGCTGCAGATCCAGAAAGCAATGTTTGATACTTGCCACTCAATCGGAGAAAACCATTCAGTAAATACGGACCGAACAGAAGATACGCAAGGAGACCTGACCAGAGTATACATTACAGAAATCAGATCATTATATTCGTACGGAAGGCAATACAATTGATATCCTTTCCAGATTCTCGAGAAAACAGATAAGACAGATATTCACCATTATGTCTCTATGGAAACCCACGAACGTAATTGGAAATGTGGAAGATGCCTACTGCAAAAAACACTATTCGGAAAGAAAGTGGATATGTAGCAATCCAGCTACGGACGTTGAATATATTATTCAGGTATGTCTCAGATTCAACATACATTTAATTCATCTATAATGATATCTATTTTCTGATATGAATGTACTTCGATTGATATGTGATGTTCTGTTGCAGATCAGAGAAGCAGTATTTGATACTCAATCGAAGAAAACCATCCAGTCCATACGAACCGAACAGAAGATTCACAAAGTGAACTGACCAGAGTTTACTTATGGTGACTAGTTATGTTATATACTTGGTATATTATGATTTGATAAACTAACATTGATGTGATATTTTTATAATATAATTGCAACTCAAAGTCTTATAATTTGTATCAATTGTATCCACAATATGGTGACCCCGACGTGATATTATGGAGCAGTTGAGCGAAGGCGAGATCATACAAATTTTAAGATATTTCAACATCCATGTTAGTGATTCGATGGAATTTTCGGATATGAAGGAAATGCTGACACTGTACATTAAAAAAACTTATAAGGACCAATTCCACGAAGCCGACTACAGGAGCATTCTTCCAGAGATTTCATCAAGAATCATACAAATGATGTTTCGAATACTCTTTTTACGGAGAAGATCGATAGACTTGAAGAATTGTGCGAAACTCTGATCGTCAAGATGAAAATAATAAAAAATATGATTCGTTGGAAGCAAGGCTTCATATTTTGGAAAAACATCGTGAAAGTTCAACATTTCCAAACAATATATCATGCCTCATGACATCATCTCCTCAGAAGACACATCAACTGGACATTCCAAGAAAGAGCAAGAATCAATTGAATTATTTAACCTACCAACTTTCTGAAATCATGAGCCTGCATTATGGTTTGATGTTGCTAAATCGATTTTTGAAACTCACGGAATAACTTCACAGAGAAATAAATTTGGGAAAGTGATTTCAATGTTGGACTGGTCACCCTATATGTGTTTTTCCATATTTCGTTCGGTTCAAGATATTTGATCTGCCTCTGGTTTTGTAGGTCGCTCTGTATATGTTTTTTCTGATATTCATTCGTCTCGAACACACTGTATATTTTTTCAATTTCCATCAATAAGATTATATGATCTGAATCTGATTCCTTAGGTCACCCTATAAATGTTTTTCCATATTTCATTTGGTTCAAGAGATATTTGATCTGCCTCTGGTTTTGTAGGTGGCTCTGTATA
The DNA here is from genome assembly GCA_918026855.4 of Phaedon cochleariae. Taxonomy (NCBI): domain Eukaryota; kingdom Metazoa; phylum Arthropoda; class Insecta; order Coleoptera; family Chrysomelidae; genus Phaedon; species Phaedon cochleariae. The sequence goes on along the minus strand of OU896707.1, from coordinate 7,703,513 downwards.
TTCATTCGTCTCGAACACACTGTATATGTATTGATTTTCCATCCAACTCATACTTCGACTGTCACACGTCATCGGTCATCTGTCACCGGTCTTCAACTGCCATCTGTTATAGGTCATATGTCATATGTCATCAGTCATCGGTCATCGCTCTGTATATGTTTTATTCTGATAATTCATTCGTCTCGAACACACTGTAAATTTTTTCACGTTTCATCAATAAGATTTTGATCTGGCTCTGATTCTTTAGGTCACCCTGTATATGTTTTTCGATATTTCATTTAGATCAAGATATTTGATCTGCCTCGATCTGGTTTTGTAGGTCGCTCTGTATATGTTTTTTCTGATATTCATTTGTCTCGAACACATTGTAGATGTATTCATTTTTCATCCAACTCATACGTCAACTGTCACACGTCATCGGTCATCTGTCACCGGTCATAAACTGATATCTGTCGTCGGTCATCTGTCATCGTTCATCGTTCATCGTTCATCGTTCATCGTTCATCGTTCATCATTCATCGTTCATCGTTCATCTTTCATCGGTCATCGGTCATCGGTCATCAAATTGCAGAATTTTTAAAACTGCCTGATGTCATAAATTATACCGGGCATAGTTTCAGAGGAACCTCGGCAAGTTTACTTGCAAATTCTGGTGGAGACATTCTTGCTTGGAAGTCTACGAATATCGCTGGAGGGTATGTGCAGCAATCTCTCACGAAATAGCAAAATATTTCGAACGAAATTGTGGACTGTGGGTCACTGAAGTTTCTTATGAAAATATCACGAAAAATGCATTGGCTCCAGATCTCATGCACTTTCTAGTGGTATTCAAATAACCACTGCTCAAAACTGCACTTTTAACATTAGTTTAAATAATTATTACTCTACCACAAATTGAAAATATGTAGGATGCAAGAGTGAATATAACGTTGCCCATAAGTTATACCTCTACTTCTTTGTTACTTTCATCAATAAATTATTTTTGAAAATTACTTTTTATTTGAGGAAGACGGAAGAATCATATGTATAACATATGGGGGTATAGTTATTTGTTTTACTAGGCAGAGAAGTAGTAGATTGACTGCCGCGGCTGATAGTTCATAGTCGAACGTAGCGAGGCTAGGAATTCAGCCAAGGCAGTCAATCTACATTTACTACCGTGTGATACATAGAATTTTTTCTCCAAAATGTTGTAGTACCAATATTGTGTATTTTTTTATTTAAAACTCCATCATTTTGTGTTCACCCAATGTCAGTCTCAATTTTGATTACTGATTTCATTAGAATTTCGTGGAACATTGCATAGCAATAAATTTGTACTGCCTATAGGCAGTAACAGTACACCTTTTCTGCCTGTTAAGCGGCATGAAAAAGCCACTAACCCTGCCGCTTGGAGAAAAAAGTATATACTAGTCTTCATTTTCCTGCAACTTCACGTAGTACTTTTCTATAAGCCTTCTTTTCGTCCTAGAATTAGTCGCTCCATAAATTTTTCTCCGAGTTGGATATTCGAAAATATATTTAGCACACGACATGAGTACTGTAGTTCAGATACCCACATCGAGGTTTTCACCATTTCTCAATCATAAGTCTCAGCTCATTCAGCTCATAGTTAAGCTACGATCAGCTTGAAATCAGAATTCATTCAGTCAATTCAGTCAACCCTGGTATAACAGTCTAAGAACAGTCTCTTTTGGTGATATATAAAGCTTTCAGCTTTACAAATTATATGTTCCCTACCCCGCAAAGATTATGCTGGAGTATTAAACTCTTAAACTAGAGGATTGTTCAACTATATATTGGTATAGTTTTATCAGGAATTCCATATGGAAATTACGTATGATACGCCAATGGCCTCAATATAACCTGAAAAACAACAAATGTCAAAAGTCTAGTGCTTATCTCATATATCTACTGCTCAGCGGGACTAACTTCTGTCTCTATAGGCGTCGTTGATTGATATATTCTTAGATCATACATGATCTAAGGATATATTACGCTTACGCTAAGCATGGCTAAAGCTTTGTTTTCATGACAACGTTTTGCGTCGTGCGTCTTGCGTTGCCTCGTTCTGATTGGCTATTTTGACTGACGCATTATTTAGTAGAAATGAAGTTAAAAATATTTAACTTCTTTGCGTCGAACGCGAGAAATGTGGGATAGAGAACCTCTACTCTTGTAGGTTATGTTTTAGGTTTTCCCTATCACCCAAAACAGGAAGAGCACAGATTCAAGAAAATTTGAATTTAATAAAATTCAGACTATTCACAGTGTACTTACTTGGGTTTTTAATGGTTTATTGAAATATGGAAGAGTAAGTGACTACTATAGAATACCATTGTACCTGAAGAAATTGAAATAGCATTCAGAGTCCTGGTCAGCAAGCTCTCTTATCAAGGTTTGAAATGCTCCTAATCTTTTTCTATTTTGGAATATAGGTCTCACCAAAAATTGTTTTTTTTCCGGTAGGTACGTTTTTTTCTTCTCAAATACAAAAAAATTAATATTTTTCTCTTCGCCAATTTTGTTCATCCATTTCGTATATATTTATGGAAAATGAATATTTTAACACTGCAGTTGTCAAATTATAACCATTTCTGGCAATAATTATTGAAAACCTATAATAAATTTCGAATATTTGATTCGAGATGGTTTCAAATTCAACCTGTCAAAATCTGGAAGCGGACGCATGAATGAAAATTATAACAAATTTCATGGAATTTGCGTCATTTGAAATAGCCAATCAGAACGAGGCAACGCAAGACGCACGACGCAAAACGTTGTCATGAAAACAAAGCTTAAGCGTAATATATCAATCAACGCTATAGATAACGAAATCGACCAATAGACGTTGATGCCGACGTAGATAAAAAATAATACGAAACTTGTCAAACCAATATGGCTGTTTCCATCCTTCACTTTCCGTCCTTATAGATTCAAAAAGTACCTCTCATTTTGGTCCCATTTTCGTTGAGATGTTGTATAGGCGATGAGCCATACATATTATTGAAATAGTACATTGGTTAATCCCCAGTAGAATTGAATAAAGATAGAACTATATAACTGTTTCCCAAACACTTCAGAGTGAGAGGAGACGAGGAACTGTCCGTACATGTCCGTACCCTGTTAAGATGACTTTAACGTCAATTTCCATCAAGGGACTCGTATTGAGGCATCTTAGTATTGAGGTAGGTGTACGCAAACAAAAATCCCGTCACGGTTATACACACTAAAATGGGATTATCAGCTTTAACCATAACGGGGGTGTGAATGAAATATAACCAAATCGGGCAATGTGAATAAAATATTCCTATGTTTTTTCTGAAACTTAGGTTGGCAGCATGTCATGCTATCAGACTGACAAGTGACAAGTTTCAGTTGTGTAATATAATTGTCAATTGTCATTTGCCACTGTCATCTGTCTATTTGACCTTTTCCATTTTTTCAGCTCGCTAAGGTTAGTAATTTATAAATATATCTCCGTTCATCTCAAAATTATATAAAATAAACTACGTTTTCACTACATTTATGGATTTATAATTAATTACGCTTCATCTTGTAAGTAATCTTTATCGACATTTTTGTATATCAACTTTTTTCTAGGGCAAAATGGTTCAACGATTAGTCTTCAGACGACGATTGTCGTATAATACAAAATCCAACAGGAGACGCATGTAAGTTTTCGAAATAATTAATGATGGTTTAATTTTTATATCAAAACAATTTCTTTTCCTGCCGTAAAACAGTGACAGTTGATCAAAATCTATCAATTTAAGGTTATGATCCATTGTGATCAAAATAAACCTACTTGCCTTGGGCATTCTGCATTTATTTTTTAGCGGGATAGGCGCTATGTTTATATACCTTCACATACTTGTCATGAAGCTGATATTTCTTCAGACATTTAGCACTTCTTGGTCTTTGTTGAATTGTTATTTTCCCCTGGCATTTTTTGATACATATTATTTGCTTCAGTGTTCGAACTCCTGGTGGTAAGCTAGTCTACCAATATTTGAAAAAACCCAAGAAGATCCCAAGATGTGGTCAGTGCAATGACAAGCTTAGGGGTATCTTGCCAGCTAGGCCACAAGAACGTTCCCGCCTATGCAGGAGGAAGAAGACTGTAAAGAGAGCATATGGTGGAGTTCTATGTCACAAGTGTGTCAAAGAAAAGATCGTCAGAGCTTTCCTCATTGAAGAACAAAAAATTGTTGTTAAAGTTCTTAAAGCCCAACAAGCTGTAATTAAGGGAAAGAAATAGATGGTAATATATGCTTGACTTTTTACTGAGTTTTCTGTCTTCAGAGGTAAGTAGACTACTTTCTGAAATCTTTTGTGATATACTTACTAATAGAAAAAAAAATTCAATAATTATTTCATTAGGATATTATCACTATGCTTGGAATATAATCTCCAGTTTTTTATCTCAGTGCTCAAGCTACATGCTATAGTAAAATTTCAATGGTTCATGGTTACCATAAGATGCTGAATTAAGAACAATTGGACCTTCAAAAATAATGATATCATGTTAGGTATCAGGTGCCAAGGTGATGTTTGAAAATGAACAGTCTATGCTAAATTTTTATGTTCACAAAGCTTCTTTGCATTTTCTAGTATCTATAAGACCAATATTAACTGAGACAGCTATTGAGGAAAATTTAGACAATCACCCTGTACATAATATTGTTTCTGGAACTGATATCAAAATCCTTCAGTGCAGATTTCAGATAAAATTGTATGCATAGAACTGCTTAATGTGACATATTCAGATTCCTAATATCCCAGTCATAGAAATAAAAGGCCTATAAATTTTCAAATATTTATTGTTTGTGTATAATTATTGCAACAATAACTAAAAATAACAAATAGAGTTCTAGAAGGTTGATGATGATTATTGTAAACCAAATTGCAAGAATCTAATAATTGATATACTAAGTAATAGAATGGCAAATATTTAAAGTCCAAGGTAAAAGTTTTACTCCTTCACATAGGTAGTGACAAGGAAAGTGACTAACATTCTATGTAAGCATAGAAAATGGAAATAATCCAATGTGGTATTGTTTATCATCATTGCCTACATCACAATACTCATTTCTCATTACTGGTTCACAATTGTCAATATTTTTGAAATCATTCCACAATATAACCATTACCCAGTATCACATGAAAATGATCAATATTTAGAAAGTGTGAGAGCGAAATTCTATTTATATGGTATTGTTTCTGTGAACCAGTCACTGATACAAGATTTTTTTATAAGGCAAAAACATAAACTGGTGATGATTGGTGGACCTACAACTAGGTACTAGAACCATAATGAAATATTTTCATATCAAGTCATAAGTAAGTAGGTATATGAAATTTAAACTTCATTATTCTCAAATAATCATCCATTTACCAAGAAATTCCAGTTGAATATATCACAGCTTGGTGAAGAATCATGAAAATATTTTTTTATTTTTTTTTTAAATATCTATTGTCTTGAGGACATTCTTGGCAATAATTATTATAAATCAATTCTCTGTTAAGAAGAAAACAATGTTCATTCAATTTACTATTGTTTCTGTACACTTTTGAGCTGGTAGGTACTAATCCCAAATATTCTTAGGGCAACAGGGCCGTCATAAGGGCGGCAAATAAAAGCAAAGCTAAGACATCCTGTATCTAGGAATAACAATTTTATTGAAAAATGTTGGATGGCATACAGGGTGATTCAAATTTCCCGCCCTTCGATCATAACAGGAAAAGTAAAACTGCAAATGCAAATTTGGCAGAGGGAATTTGAATAGCTGTGTGTAAGGAATATTTCTTCATATTAAAAAATATTTCAACTTCAAAATTGCGGGAATGACGTCAGAAACAGCACTTTATCAAAACTCCTTCATCCATAGAACGGCTAGGCCCTGGAATTCATTGCCTGAGGAAGTATTCCCAACAACATATAATCTCCAGAAGAAAAATCCAATGCCAACCTCCTATCCCTATCCTCCCTAGGAACGCACGATGTTCTTTGAACATTATGATTCCCTTTCGTGCGCTCCAAGCGATAAAAAAGTTATTTTTTCCACCATTTTTTCTCATATTCTGAAAAAACATATCATTTTTAAAATCTTTCATCCCAAAACTGTTTTTCTATCTTCATTTGGTTGATAGCTGTGGGACTCCAAAGTTGGCATTTTCAAATAATCCTCAAATGACCCTGCCATAATAAATCAATAATGAAAGTCTGCCGGAAAACAAATTGTTTTGTGAGCAATTTGAGAAATTAGATACATTTTGCATTCATTTGAAACCGATTGAAGCTAAATTCCGGCCGGCTCGACTTTTATTACGGCGGGGTCAAGAATTATTCAGGAATTATTCCCGCAAGTCACAATTTTTTCTCATGTTCTGAAAGAACATATTTTTTAAACGGCTTTCATCCAGGATTTTTTTTTCTATCTTCATTTGGTTGATAGCTATGGGACTCTAAAGTTAGCATTTTTCAATAAATCTCACCTGACCCCCAAGTCGGCTGGTTTTTAGCTTCAATGGTTTTAAATGAATGCAAAATGTATTGAATTGCTTACAAAACAATTTGTTTTCCGACAGACTTGATTCTTAGTTCAATTGAGGTTTATTTGAAAATGCCAACTTTGGAGTCTCACAGCTATCAACTTAATGAAAATAGAAAAAAAGTTTTGGGGTGAAAGATGTTTAAAAAAATATTTTTTCAGAATATGAGAAAAAAATGGTGACTTTGTGGAATAAATAACTTTTCTGGCGTCATTTCCGCCATTTTGAAAAGAGTTGAAATATGTTTGAATACGAAAAAATATACCTTACACACAGCTATTCAAATCCCCTCTACCGAATTTGCATTTGCAGTTTCACTTTTCCTGTTATGAGCGAAAGGCAGGAAGTTTGAATCACCATGTACATGACAAATCCAGAACACACACAAATAGTCCTTCTATTTGCAGTGTAGAGCTATTGCAAATTGCTATGAATGTTGCAGTCACCCTTCTGCAACTGATAACGGTTTTATGTATTTGCCTTACAAAAAATAGGTTAGATCAGTAATGAGCAATGGCGCTTAACCTGCTGAAGCCGATTCGTTTTTATTGATATCTGTTCATAGCACTACATAAACAGAGATCATAGAAGGTCATTGTAAACATTTCAAGTCCAGCAGGTTGAGCAAAGTCAAACAAACAGGCCCTATACAGGGTGTTTTTTAAGTACGTGTAGAAAGGTCAGGAGCATGTTGCTGACGTCAAAATAAGAAGATATATGTCCGAAAGTAATTCGTTTCTGAGATACAGAGTGTCAAAGTTGAATTCTTATATTTGTTTTTTGTTAATAAATTCCAAAATAATTGTGATATTTGAATGAAGTTCGGTATCTAGGGGTATTTTTTTAAAATAATATAAAATTTTATGTTAGTTTGTCTCTTTTGTGGGGGTGGCGCCACCTACATGTCTTTTAAGTCTTTTGAAAAGTCATAACCTTTTTGTGCGTATCTGTATCACGTTTTATATTAGAAAAATAGATTGCTGGAACACTGTAAAAAATATATTCGTGGTAGGGGTCAATGCTAGCAACTGCTTTGGAGTAATTGGGATTTAAAACAATGGATGCATTTGAATTATTTCCATGGAGCGCGTAAGTCGTCTCTAAGTAGTAAATATCAGATTCGCCAGTGCATTTTTCTTCATTCATTCAATATTCTCCTACATTCAACAATTCAACTTTGGAATGTAGGCAATTGATTCTTACTTCTTTGTATCTACTCTTTTGGCCACCGTGAACAATTACCTCAACTAACAGTTTTAGTATTAATTTGGTCTTAATTACTGCTATTATTATTAGTATTGAATTGTAATTACACCCGATTCCTATTTTAAAATGAAATTAGAAAAACTAATTCTCCTTACTTGATAAATCAATTTTGAATTCCAACTTCATGTCATTTCAAATTACTTGCATTGAGTATTTCAAATCCCAATAACTCGAAAACAGTTGCTTGCAGCAACCTTTACCAGGAAAATATTTTCCACAGAAAAGTGTTCTAGAAATCTATTTTTCTACTATAAAACGTGATACAGGTACGCACAAAAAAGTTATGACTTTTCAAGAGACTCAAAACACATGTAGGTGGCGCCACCCCCACGAACGAGACAAACTAACATAAAATTTGATATTGTCATCGAAAAATACTCCGAGATACCAAACTTCATTCGAATATTCGAATTATTTTGAATTTATTGACTAAAATGAGAATTCAACTTTGACACTCTGTATCTCAGAAACGATCATCTTTCGGACATAAATTTATACAAACTTTTCTTTTTATTTTGAAGTCAGCAACATGCTCCTGAATTTTCTACATGTACTTAAGAAACACCCTGTATTGTATACAGCCACAAAAATATGAAGTTCTGACTTCACCAGAACATAAGTACTTACTTACATGATTTTTTTATTCCTTAGATAACTCACAGTTAACAGAATTCGTTTTATGCAAATGTTTCTCTGAATTTTGGATTGATTCAGCGTTTATGCAAAATAAGGTTTCAAGTCCTCACTTGTGTGTAATAAAGTCGCTTGAAATGAACTATCACAGCCTAATTCAAGTAATGTTTAGGATACTATTTTTAATTCATAATAGACATATATTATGGTATTCTAAAATGATATTGAGAAGGCAAGCCCAGATTTTTGAGAGGTTGAAAAAACTAAAGAGATTCATCTAAGCTCTAGCGAAACTAACTTTAGCTAAACACTATTACAATAGTGATGATCAGATCATTCCATATCTTGTTCCCAAAATCTGAGGTTGCTGCATGTTTGGTTCCTCATTTTAGGATACCCCATCAAATACACCAAAACATTTTATTTGTCATTTTTTATACTAACTCCTCAATAGGTACAAGAACTACCAAGTAGTGGTACTAAGGTTTAGAATTCAATTATTCAAAATTTTCAAAAATAAATGAGGAAGAAGCAGGAAATCGACAATTTCAAATTTGAGGATATATTACATATGAAATATACAGGGTATTCATTCATACCCTGTATATTTCATATGTAAACGCGAAAAAAATTACGGTAGATTCCCTGTCATATTCTTTGAAAAAAAAAGTTCCTAACGTTAACATGTGTCCTAACTTTCACACATTTGTATGTTAACAAAGCAAGTCAAGACATTTTTATGTGAACTTTTGGTAGTATAATATGACAGGAAATATCCTATATTTTTCGCACTTATTTATTCACATCCTGTAAATTGTATAATATGCAATAATATTGCTTTGGAACTTCAAGTGTCACCTATAACCAGCTTAAGAAGATAATATTATTTACACTAGTCCAAAAACTCAGAGTTCCGTTTTTTTGTGAATTATATTCCACAACTTCATCAATGGGAAAACAGAATTTGGTCTTTATATAGGAACTAACCTTTTCCACTTCACAATGTACACTTCTTTAAGAAATAATTATAACGCACCAGTACCCAACAAAAGTAAACGTCAATAGATCAATTTTACTTTTCGTCTTTAGACCTCTTGCCCGAATTCAATAGATTTTTTGTATAGATATTATTTTTTCCATAAAAATTCGTCAAAATCAAAAAGTGAATTACTATGGGAAACAGTCTATCTCCAAAAATCGAACAACTTATAAAAAAGTCATTGAAATCGGATGAGTTTTGAGTTATAGGTAGGAGAGAATGGGGCCACGGTGAGACATTTCGTTTTTCGGATGGAAAAAATCGAGTTTCGTTCCATCCGCCCATGGTTCATATTTTCACCATGCATCCGCCCAAATTGTCTTACTCGAGTTCAATCTGGACTTTTCTCACATAGTCAACAAAACTAACTGATAGTATTGACTGCCATAGTCTGATTTTCTGAAACTGAACAGAACACTTTTCAAAAATACATATTTACACGTACGATATTATATAAGTATTTGCCATGTATCTCGATAATTTCAAGTTTTTCAGTAGAGTTCTTGATATTTCCGGAAATTTTTTACGAGCTGAGAATATGAGCGAGAAGAAATTTCCGGAAAATAATTCACTTCATGTGGTATTCACTTCCACACCAGATTGTGTTTGAAAATTGAATGATTTAAGAATGTATTCATTTGATTTTCATATAGGTTAATTAACAAATTTAGTTCACATAGCTTAAAAATTCAAGATTTCTATACATATTGTAGTTGCATGAAGATACCACTTTAGGATATAACATATATTATGTTCTTCCATTTTATATCAATTTCAGGTTACTATATAACAAATGGTAGAAAATTATGATATTATTCTGTCATTGAAACGTAAAAAAGTTTCCGATTTAATTCGCTATTGCGTACCTACCCGAGAGAAAAAACTTTGTTATGGTGATTTGTCAGAAAAACTCAATTTCATTAGGTTAAAAATTACGGGTGTGGAATTTTCAAAATTATTCCAAAACTAGTCTAATATCACAATACCATATATCTAGTTTGACATCATTTATTTATCAACCTACAATTTTTCGACAGGCGAGTATAGTTGAGGATTATATCTCAGTGAAAGAGACATTCCTTGCTAAAATACTGGCATCATTATCGTTCATAATTTATAACATCTAAACCAATTCAATTGCACAGACTAGATGGTAGACAAGGAAAAAATTATCGGACCTGTCGATATTTCCTTGATAGCTATGAAGAAAAAGACTATATACGCACTGCGCATACTCGTGATCCAACTTTTCAAATCCGACCACGTGGTACCTATGCGCGAATTAAATTCAGCAGAAAACTGCGGACTAGCGTCACAGCGTCGGTAAACTTAAAAATAGTCCGTTTGTCTTTTTGTGCACGACGTACCATCGTGACCCAGTCTCCCCTATTAGTTACTTATTGTTAGTTCAAACTGTTGAAGAAACATTCAATATGTAACAGTAACATTAAACGTTTATCTCTCAACTTTCGGACTTCTTGTAGATTCGTAGAATATAAACTTAGCGAAAACATGTTGCTATAAATTCTTATACTAAATAAGCTAGGTTAGTCGGCTATACATATCGTCTAGTTGTGGTTTGAAGTAAGCGCTGAGCTGAGGACGTTTCGTTTTCATTGTGGGCGTCAAAAGACCATTCTGAATGCTAAAGTTGTCTGGGTGCAGGTATATATCTTTAACCTAGAAAAATAAATAAGAATTACCTAGTAGGTATTCGAATGGATTGCGTGCATGAACTGTCAGATGACCGACCCTAGAGGCACAACATGGGCGCTACAGAAAATCATTCAGAATTTTAATAATAGGTATGTACTTGTTGAGGTATATCATATGGCGAACGAGTTTTGTAATTATGATCCGATTCTATTCAAAATTGGATATATCTGGGGTTTTCCGGGGTTGGAGATAATGATTGTTTCGTCAAACTTGGAAAATTCAAGATGTCGGATCCAATGTATAGCGAAAGAAATTTCTAATTATGATCTGATTCTATTTAAGATTGGTATCTGAGGGTTTTCGGGGTCGAACTTTATGATTTTTTTGTCAACATTGGGAAATTCAAGATAACGGATCCAATATGGCGAACGAATTTTGTAATTATGATCCGATACTATTCAAAAATCAGAGTTGGTATCGAGGTTTTCAGCATTTCTCAATCATAAGGCTCAGCTCATAGATAAACTTATGCTCAGCTTGAAATCAGAATTCATTCAGTCAACTCTGGTATACAGTCTAAGAACAGAATCTTTTGGTGAAATATAGTAAGCTTTCAGTACAATTTATATGTTCCCTACCTCGCAAAGATCATGCTGAAGTAGTAAACTCTAAAACTAGAGGATTGTTCATCTATATCTTGGTATAGCTGAATAAGGAAGTTCATATGAAAATTACGTATGATACGCCAATGACCTCAATATAACCTAAAAAACAACAAATGTCAAGAATCTAGTGTTTATCCCCAGAATTGAATAAGGATGGAACTATATAACTGTTTCACAAACAGTTCAGAGTGAGAGGAGACGAGGATCTGTCCGTACCCTGTTAAGATGACTAACGTAAATTTCCATCAAGGGACCCTATGTATATATAAAATGAGAAATAAAAAACAACATTCGAGTATTACATTGTTGAATATAAAATATTATGTGAAAGAACTCGAACCACCAGTTCTAGTGTGAAATCCACTAAGTTGGTAACACTGCACCAATGAAGGCTGACATTAGGTCTGTTCGCTGTGCCTCGAATAAGTACAATATTGTACACTAGAATAGATTGTGTAGCACTGATACCGTTCGGTGTTATATGATATACTATACACTCACACTGATTTCTTTGAATGATCCGAAGAACTTGTAATTGATTCTCAAAAGTTTAAATTCGACCTCAGAATAAGCGTTCAGCATCAGTCGAAAATAGGAAAAAGGTGCAGTTTTCAAAATATGTAATGCTGAATTTTTCAAAATTTTTTAAAGAATCAAGATATTTAAGAAACTATTGAAAATAGGTATAGGGAAACCTGATGAAACTCATCATGAAATTTTCTTGTGAATCCAAAAATGAAATGATATACAGGGTATTTCATTTGAAATAAGGTAGTTATTGGCGACTTCCGGTATAACCAGCAGTGGTATGACCTTGGAAATATTCCAAAATGGAAGAGAATGATGAATAACCCTGAATTCCAAAATTTCTATCCGCAAAAATTTTAACGAACGGCTCATAATCAATAGACATTCGAGTCTATCGTTCTCCTGTAACCTGTAATTTTTTGTGTTGCACATATTGAAGTATCCAACGCGAATCGCTAGTGCAGGTGATGAGGCTTCGAAAGCAGAAACAGCCCGTCTTGCATCTCGCATGAGATTCGAGGTTTCCGTTCTTATTACTCACTTGTTCGAATGATTTGAGACCTGCTTCTTTGCCCCAAGATGTCATGTCGTCGATGATCAACTGTTTGACCTCGGGATTGTTACACAAGACGCTGAGAGTTCCTGGGATTCCGTTCTCGTGCGCCCAGCATTTGATCACGTCCACGTCTGGTACGACTACTGCTACTATACATGACTTGAAAAATAATAGTAACATTAACAGCGAAAGTTCTCCATTGTATGACATACAATAATATAATGATTCAAGTTTTGAGACTAAATGTGGTTGAAATTCGAAATACTCAATTCACCAAACCATGACATCTACGATACCTGTACCATACCAAATAGAATGGTCAACTAGGAGAAAGCCAAATACTCAAAGTGGAATGCAATATTGTCACGAAAAGAGAGAAACCCAGTCATTACCACAATAGTTCATAAAATGAACGAAAATGGTAGATAACGAGAGAAAAACAACTACTTTCCTGGCTATATGCCACGCAGAAGATTGGATTACAATGCGTATAGATGCGTTTACGTTGGGTCAGGTTCGCACCAGATAGCGGTCAAGAAGCTATCTGGGACAGCCCTGTACTGATGAGAGCCAACAGCTCGAAACCGGTATGCAGGTAGTCACGCGTTCCAGAACCACTTAGGCGCAGCTCGACGTTTAAGAAGGAAACACTTGCGATTTTATCCGTCTATACATACGTACATTTCGGGAGAATGTAATCCAATGTTCTACATGGCATATAGCTAGGAAAGTAGTTGTTTTTCTCTCGTTATCTACCATTTTCGTTCATTTTATGAACTATTTTGTAATGACTGAGTTTCTCTCTATTTGTGAAATAGAATGTTACTTTACGCTGATGGCACAAATATACTCCTAGCCATTAAAAATTTGGAAAATCTAAAATACTGTAGCGACAATGACCTTGTCTGCAAATAGAGATTTTATCAATTTCTGACCCAAAAACGGTAACTCAAACCCAGATCTAATGAACAACAATTTTAGAACAATAATATGGCAGATGCACTGGTTAACCGACTGGCACTGGTTCTCGACCGTTCTGGCATTTGAGACCAAATAAGAGAAATATTCCTTATACCATTAAATTTACTAGGAATGTGTTCCCGGCCACTTCGCTTAATTCAAGATAGCTGACAGAGTGGGAAAAAGTAGAACTTTTCGCACAAAAAATCATTTGATAATCGTCTTCCATTGAGATGCTGTGTTATCGTCCATTTTTGAAAAGTGCTAGTTGATAATGCATTAAGCATACGAGTTTTCTTTTATATGGAACAGTAGACATAGTTTTTTCCCAGTATTTCAAGAAAAAATATACATAAATATTATTTGTTTCTTGAATATTCGGTGGTCGCAACCAGTTTTACAAAAATTGGCTGTTTCATTTCTCGACCAAACTGGTCGACAAACCAAAACATATCTTATTGAAAAATTATTTTTGTCTAGTTATATACTTTCTTTTAAAAATGTTCAATTTTTTTTTTAAATGTAGATTCAATTACATATCTACTTGTTAAATATCAGTAGTTTGCGACCTTCAAATAAGGCTTAAATAATATTTCTTCTGCAATTCATTCATTGATGGTTGAAAACCAATTTTACCACTGTACTCAAGAACCAGTTTGAACTAAATTTTGGTTCTAGGCCATATTCTCGTTCATAGATATATCCGCCTAGCTGATTCATCTTGCGTGTAGATTTCAGCAATTCCTGATATGAATTTCTTATGAGAAATATGAAAAAAACGGAAAATTGAATGATTCCATAACGATATATATATTGGACAAACATGTCAAAATATTGAAACCCGATTTGAAGAACATCTTGCTTATTTCAAATATGATGGATTTGAATAATCAAGTATATTCTAGTAATATAAAGTCACCCCATAACTCATTATTCTGATGAGGGCAATAGGTTTATGAGTATTTCAAACAATATTTTCAGCAAATTGTTGGATTTCCTGAGATAACTGGGATATAGCAATGAATTCTAGAATCACCGGACACGAAGAAAATAATATCAATATTTGCCTCGATTTCTAAATGATATTTATAACAGCACTGACAATGATACTTACTTTTAATGATTCTCCATGGACAAAAACTTGACTAACGTACTGTGACCTAATGTAAATATTTTCTATCTTCTCTGGTATGATGTATTCTCCTTGAGATAACTTGAAGATATGCTTTCTTCTATCTATTATTTTCAATGTACCATTCTGCAAAGAAATGTTTCATCGATCATTTTCCTATTACAATATTCGATATTTTTTCTTATCAAGTCAAAGATCTAACAGTTTATACTGGGTGTCAACGAATCTATCAGACAAGAGTCATAACTTCTAGAACGCGAAGTTTATCAAAATGAGATTCTCTATTATATGTAAATGGTATGTGAAGGGTTGATTTTTCGCATATTCCCCAATTTCCGGTTACTTCCGGTTTCACACTCTGTATATTATTACGTTTTAGAAATTCAGAGACAATTCTGCATCAGAATGGGTCACATAATATTGCATCTAGGTAACGTAAACTAATCTAACAACCTCAGGTGTAGTGAAGAAAATTACAATCGCAAAGTTTCAGTAACTAGTATGATGAATATAGGATTGAGACAAGTTGGCAAATAGTATATTGTTTTAGTAGGATCAAAAGTGACACTTTTTTGCATTTGCCATACTCCACTGTGTTTGGCTTGATAATCAAATTGAGGTAAACAATTGTTTGAGACAAAATACTATTGCTGGCGTGATTATTCAAAAACAAGTTATCCATCCCGAGATTAACGAATGAAATACAGATCAAGCAAGTATGTGAATCTTAAAGGCGTTGCTGCTCAAAACAAAAATATTCAACTATAATAAGATGTATTTCCATTTTTGACAAGTTCTTTCAAGGATTTTTTGTAGAGTTTATTTGCCAAGTGTGCCATGGAGAGCAGACAGTGAAAGTTCCTTTAAATCCTGTACAATATTGGAATCGACTAAAAAATATGCAGGCGTAGAAACTTTCAAAAATGTCACCGTGATCCAGAATTTTCTCAGAACTCCAAAAGTCTAACGATATACAGAGGGTATTTTATTTGAAACTTCAGATCGGAAACCATCTCCGGTGAGACCGATAAAGTGACCGGAAATCGAAAAATATAGGTAAACTCTCCTCTTCACATACCATTCACCTCTATATTAATAAATATATGGATATTTCGCACTGAATAGCTACAGGAACCCTAAATCTAAAGGGCCTGTTTCCGTTAAAATATGTATGTATTGACAACATTCATAGTTCAGCGTAGTACTGAAGGTATTATGTAATATTCTCTCAACTATGGTATTATGACAATCCTGTGACCTGACATAAAAAATTGAACGATTTTTCCGAAGGATTTTACTATGATATTGATATTTCGAAGGTATGAGTCATTTTTGAGCATCTATCCCCAGAAATAATTTTATGACATATATCACTCCTTATCAATTACCTGAGAAAACATGTTGTATTCCTTCAGTTTTGTCATCGAATGAAATATTTAAATCGACTTTCACTACTCCACAGAGATAAGCAATCATTAGAAAAAGTTTCCCATTTGATACAGACTCCTAAATGGTATAACATATGGAGTTATTCAAAACAGCCTTTCTGTTATTAATTTTTTTCAAATGGGTCGCATTTTTTAGAAAAATTGAATAACTTTTGAACCATCAACAATTTGATAACAACATATACCGTTAGTTTGATTATAAATGACCCCCCTATCACCCCACTTCTTTTGATCCATTACTTATGGGACACCCTGTATAGATGGAGATCCATACTCACCGGCATCCACATGCCCACATCGCCCGTATGATGCCACCCGTCCTCGTCCAGCACCTCCTCCGTCTTCTCGGGGTCCTTGAAGTACCCCTGGAACACGTTGGTACCCTTCACGCACACCTCGCCCTGGTTCTTCTTCGACCAGTACTCCATCTCGGGCACGTCCACCAGCTTGACGCAGCAACAGGCGACGGGCGGGCCCACGTGGCCGGGCACGTGATCGCCCTGGACGGTCAGCGTGATGGGGGCGGTGCATTCGGTTTGGCCGTACCCTTCCACTATCTGGAACAAGAGGGGGAATGATAAGAAGAAGCGAAATGATGATTGGGGCGTTACATTCGGTTTGGCCGTACCCCTCCACTATCTGGAACAAGAGGGGGAATGATAAGAAGAAGCGAAAGAATGATTGGGGCGTTACATTCGGTTTGACCGTACCCCTCCACTATCTGGAACAAGAGGGGGAATGATATAAAGAAGTAAAAGGGTGATGGGGGCGTTGCATTCGGATTGGCCGTACCCCTCCACTATCTGGAACAAAAGGGGGAATGATATAAAGAAGTAGAAGGGTGATGGGGGCGTTGCATTCGGTTTGGCCATAGTCCTCCACTATCTGGAAAAAGAGAGGGAATGATATAAAGAAACAAAAGGATCATGAGGTTGTTACAGTCGGTTTGAACGTACCCCTCCACTATCTAGAAATGTCGGAAATAATGATGATATAAAGGAGCGAAAGGGTGATAGAAGTGGTGTATTCGGTTTGGCCGTACCCCTCCACTATCTGGAACAAGAGGGGGAATGATATAAAGAAGCAAAAATGAGATGAGGGTGTTGAATTCGGTTTGGCCGTACCTCTCCATTATCTGGAACAAGGGGGGGAGAAATATATAAAGAAGCAAAAGGATCATTGGGGCGTTACATTCGGTTTGGCCGTACCCCTCTTTTATCTGGAAACGACGAAAACAATGATGATATAAAGGAGCGAAAGAGTGATGGAGACGGTGCACTTGGTTTGGCCGTAGCCCTCCACTAAAGAAGCAAAAGGGTGATGGTAGTGGTGTATTCGGTTTGGCCGTACCCCTCCACTATCTGAAACAAGAGGGGGAATGATATAAAGAAGCAAAAGGATGATAAGGACGTTACAGTCGGTTTAACCGTACCCCTCCACTATCTGGAACAAGAGAGGTAATGATATAAAGAAGCAGAAAGGTGATGGGGGCGTTGCATTCGGTTTGGCCGTACCCCTTTTCTATCTGGAAACGACGAGAACAATGATGATATAAAGGAGCCAAAGAGTGATGGGGACGGTGCACTTGGTTTGGCCGTAGCCCTCCACTATCTGGAACAAGAGAGGGAATGATATAAAGAAGCAAAAGGATGATGAGGTCGTTACAGTCGGTTTGACCGTACCCCTCCACTATCTAGGAATGTCGGAAACAATGATGATATAAAGGCGCGAAAGGGTGATGGAAGTGGTGTATTCGGTTTGGCCGTACCCCTCCACTATCTGGAACAAGAGGGGGAATGATATAAAGAAGCAAAAGGATGATTGGGGCGTTACATTCGGTTTGGCCGTACCCCTCTATCTGGAAACGACTTGAACAATGATGATATAAATGAGCGAAAGACTGATGAGGACGGTACACTTGGTTTGGCCGTAGCCCTCCACTATCTGGAACAAGAGAGGAAATGATAGAAAGAAGCAAACGGGTGATGGAGGTGGTGTATTCTGTTTGGCCGTACCACTCCACTATCTGGAGCTAGTGGGGGAATGATATAAAGAAGCAAAAGGATGATAAGGGCGTTACAGTCGGTTTGACCGTACCCCTCCACTATCTTTTTTTTATCGCTTGGAGCGCACGAAAGGAAATCCCTATAATGTTCAAAGAACATCGTGCGTTCCTGGAAATGACGGAAACAATGATGATATAAAGAAGCGAAAGGGTGATGGAGGCGTTGCATTCGGTTTGGCCGTATCCTTCCACTATCTGGAAACGACGGAAACAATCATGATATAAAGGAGCAAAAGGGTGATAGGGGCGGTGCACTCGGTTTGGCCGTTGCCGTCCACTATCTGGAAACAAGGGAAATCTATGATGATATAAAGAAGCAAAAGGGTGATGGGGGCGTTGGATTCGGTTTGGCCGTACCCCTCCTACTATCTGGAAACGAGGGAGACGATGGCGATATAGGAAAGCAAAAAGGTGATGGCGGCCGTGCACTCAGTCTGGCCATCATAGCCCTCCACTATCTGAAATCGAGAGAGACGATGGTGATATGAAGAAGCAAAAGGGTGATGGGGGTGGCGTATTCGGTTTGGCCGTACCCCAAGAAACATTTCTTGTTCTAATAGGGATGCATGAATACATAAAAAATATATAATAAAGGGTTGATCAATGAATTCCACTCAGTGGAAACGAATCAATATTGTTTCTTAAGATGAAAGTTATAACATTTCATTTCTGAGTAATCATATCATGTGACGTATTTGTCATTCAAATTGTCCTGAGCAAGTATTTTTCAAGATTGATTTTAAACCTTCTTGTATCATGTATATTTTTCAACTCGTTGATGAAAATTTTAATGAAAAATGTACTTAATTGATTTGTTTTCTAATTTCATTAGTGGTTTTAGGCGTGAAATATTTGTACTCCCTCAAATAGGAATCAAATCTTCCTATCTCATTTCCCTTGGTTCTTGAGATGTTCTCTGAACATAACAGTCCCTATTCGTCGTAACCAGAACATACAAAAATTGAATAAATGTGGCAAAAGTGAATACATTCCAATTTCAAGTATTTAATGGGAATGATATTTCAGATTTTGAATAAAATGCCAATGGTCGATTTTTTTTATATTTCTCATATTTATGGTCTTTTAGTCCATAATAATTTTTCATCAATGAATTAAGAGATCCAAAAATTTTTGATTCGTTTGTATATTTAATGAATCAATTGTTGAAAGTTATAGCATCATTGGAAATATTAGCTAATCCCTTGGAGATAATATATGAAGATTTGTTATATATATAATTCAGAGTCAATTTATGAATTTTGTGCCCAAGATGCTATGTTTCTCAAATCACTTTTAATATCCCATTCGAAATAAGGGAGACGATGGTGTTATAGAGAACCAAAAGGGTGATATATCCCTTGTTGATGGTATCTCTCCAAAAGTCATTGCCAGTTCCACTGATTAATCTTCAACTTCAGGAATATGAACTTTTCCTAATATAACCAAGAGATCACAGCAAAAAAGTTTTCCAGTATTAACGATAACTTACCAAGCATCCTAAGGCACATCGGACGAAAGTAAGAACGTTTTCCGCTAAGGGTGCTGAACCTACCAACATCAACCTGAGCTTGCCTCCCATTCCTTCTTGTACTTTTCTAAACACGAGCATGTCCCAGAAACTGTTTTTCCGGAAAATACCCCTGAAAATCAATTAGAAGTTTCTAATTAACGAAGGTGTAACGAAACAAGAAATAATAATCCATGGTCTACCTCAAGAACTTACCACCACTTTAAAATCTTCATTTTTTGATCGATCTGTTCTCTATGTAATATTTGAAATCAACATTTCACAAAGTGACTATAACGATGGGCCGGATTCTCATTCAAAATTACTTAAAATACACTTATACGTCATTCCAAATCAATAGATGTTCAAAAATTCATATAGGTATTTCATTTGACCCTGTATTTTAGAATGACGATTCTGTACAGGTATTTTGAGTGATTCTAACCGAGAAACCATCGTTAGTTTTATGAAAAAATCCGTGATACTATTTTTCGAAATTCGATCCCGAAAATGAATTCACACCCTTGTTGCTTGTGCATTTCGAATACCTCTAAGAAGATATAGAAGGTGATGAGTCCTTGAGATGGACACACAACAAGCATTATCAGACTATAATTCTCGCAAGAAATTTAGTGAAGGCATGGAAATGAAATGAACCAACATTTTTCTCTCAGAGATAATGATATCAAAACTACTGGTAGTCTTTCATTTGGAGACTTGATATATTTCCATGAAACACATTTGAGGTTTTCAATAACGAGTTCATGTATGACACCCCTCAGCGATTGATAATTGACATCATTCCAAAATAAATGACATAATACCTATCAGAAAGTGGTTCTAAAAACAAGCTCCTGCGTCTTCGGAAATTTTCTAAACCAGAAGATACCTATATTATCGTGGTTGTTACCTCTTAACTTCCTTTTCCTTTGCGCTATACGCCATATTGAATATCATCTTCTTGACGCAGCTGCCGTTAATGTCCGACTGCACTTTGTCGTAGATCCTGTTGAGAAGTCTCGGCACGGCAGGAGTGACCGTCGGTTTCAAGGCTTTCATGTCGTCCGAAAGTCTGCGGATGTCCCCCAGGAAGAAGCCAACAGCTCCTCCAACACTGTACATTGCATTCTGCATGGAAGATTCGATATTTTTAGCCGTATCTCTGAAGAATATTTATTTTACGTACTTCCGTACGGTATAGTCAATTTCCACTTTAACGCACTGTTTGTCATGTGTAAAGTGTTTGTTTGCCGTACTAGTGCACGGATAGTCTTGTCAGGAGTTTGGTAACACCACGAACCCGAAGAGCGAGTGGTGCTACCTAGAGGTACCTATTTTGATTGGGTTCAAGATTCCTGACATAATTCCGGGTTGCGATTTTACTAAATATACTGCACGCTAGCACAAACCACGCCCACCATAATACGTCATATCTCCAAACATTACCGATATACTCGGAGTCAGCACATTGCACTAAATATACTGTGCTCCAACGCAAGAGTACACTTTTTATGATTTTGACACGAATTCGACTGAAGCTCTCTCGTTGTCAATCTCTTGTACGCAGTAAATTCATACACCCAAATGGTCTACTGGTTAGCGCTGTCGACTTTCAGTCTGAAGGTCCATATGGTTCGAATCGCTGTGAACTTGAACTTTTTTTTGCAACTTTTTTTTTCACCAATGTTTTTTTACTTCATTCTGGTTTTCCTTTTTCATAAAATATTTGAAGTCAAATAGGTTAGTGCGTCTAGGATAAACAGTCTCATTTTATTCAATTTTGTTGAAGAACTCAACTTTCGAAATATATTATTAATCAATGTGTTTCTACACTCCATTCGGTTTTCCTTCCTCAAAAATATTGCAATCAGGGATAGGTTAGTTCGTTGAGGATAAATAGTCTCTGAGTTTTGCCTAAGTAAAGTACTTTGAAGATGAGATATAACGGTGGGCGTGGTATGTGCTAGCGTACAGTATAGTTAGTAAAATCGCTTCCGGGTTTGGTGTTTAGGATTGTTGGCGTTTACTTTTCAAGGGTTTATGAATGAATTGCGGTCTCTATCTATTATTATGTAGTCCAAGCAATCACCTGCAAATGTACAAGTGTCTTTTATTATCCCCACCATTAGCGATCTCATTCATTTATCCGTGTTTGGCGTTTAGGATTGTTGGCGTATACTCTTCAAGGATTTATGGATGAATCGCGGTGTCTATCCATTCTTATTCAGTCTGAGGTCTGATATATACACTATAGAAGTACGGTATAGGTCATAATATATTATCCCGAGTTTTCTCACCTCGCAGCACCTCTCCAGCATGTGAGCGAGCGGCAGGAAGGAGATGAGTGTGTCGGTGCTCCGCAGCGTGTGGTCACCAAATTGGAGCATGACTGAGCTCATGGAGGCGACGATGTTCTCGTGGGTGAGCATCACTCCCTTGGGGTTGCCCGTCGTGCCGCTGGTGTAGCAGATGGTCGCGAGGTCGGACGGCTTCGGCGGCTGGAAGAATCACATAGCAAACAGTGACCATGTGAATAGGAATAGGGAATTCCGTCAAATCCTTAGATTTGACTGAGCAAAACATTCATGAACCTTCTCACACTGATAATAAGTCAACCCATTCTTATCAACATAAAATGGCAAAATATAATATTGAGTATGATACGCAGGATAGTATAAATGTCTTTCTCTCGGAAGAAAATTTCAATAAGGCTATATGATATGTTCCGCATTTAACTGTCTCCAGTGTCAGTATATAGTGCCACTGACATTGCTGAAATTCTGCTATTCTGAAATAGTTCTGTATTCACAGCACTTAGGGATTGAGATTACTTGTGCAGAAATGCTCAACCAATTCTTCAGCTGGGTGCTGTCAGTTTTCAGTTATTCATAATTCATTTCTTTCATAATTACGTTTAGAATAAAACAAATTAAAAATTGGTACGTGGACCAGCAATTCATTCTTTTAGAAGGGTTTCCATGATGACGAATCGATGACAAATCTAGTAAACCATAGTTTCGAGATTCAATGAGCAGAATGTATAAATATCTTGATTCGAATAATGTTCTTTGATAATCATGAATCATGATAATGTAGCCGACTATACCATCATTACTATGCCCTAGAAATAATATGTTCACTTCATTATTGACAGGTTGCTGACTTCAACACTTTTCCCCTTTGGTGGTCAGTAATTTGTCACTTTCAGTGAATTTTGTTGATTTCGTGATGGAACATCAGCAGATTCTCGATCGACAGTTGAATTCAGAATATAGCCGAGATGCTCAATCATAAAACAGATTGCAATAATCAAAGCGTATGACGTTGATTTGATATAGCAACTTTACATAGTGAGGACATCTTCACCTCTTATCACCAGAAAACATCTCAATCGATATCGTTAAATGAGAATACTTTGAACTTTTCTTGCTCGTCACTACATGAGTTTTAATACGTATTTTTTTCATTTAGTGACATAATTCATTTTTGAGGACTACCCTGTTTCAATGAATATGTTGATCATGCATCATTTCAAGATTTATGACCATACACAACTTTTTCTTATGGAACCATATCGGTACAGTTGTACCATTAGATCTATGGTTGTACCATTCGCCGGTATTCGTAATACACGTAGTTTATTCATAATATAGCCATGTTGCAATTTGCTATGATTTTAGTCGAAATCACTCCTGAAAAGGATACAATAATGCAGTTATAAATACATGGAAAGAGGAACCAGCTACGTAGGGGTGGGTTTGAAACCTGAGTTTGTAGTTTGATGGCTATTGTTATTGTTAATTTAAAAAGTATTGGGAAGCCTTATGTGTTTCGTCCTAGAAACCATTTTGACAGGATTCAATTCTGCCCTGCATTACACTTGTCAATAGGAGTAATAAATCAGAAGTTACCGCACACTCTGATGGAAAATCAAAAACAAAATATTGAAGTTGAAATGTCGCTTGTATGGTATGATAGGATTCAGAAAATTATGCGGAACTCGAAAATGCAATGATGTACAAGGAGTTTCATTTGAAAATCAGACGTTATCAATTATTATTTAAACATTATGTCAAAACCTGACGTTGACGTCAAGTTGATGTGACATTCCAAATTTAAATTGCTTATCTTTGAAATAAAGGTGGATTCATCCTGTTTGAAACTAATTACCATGATCTTGTTACACCCACGGTATAGGGGTTCCATCTAAAAATTCATATTGTTATTAGCTGTCCATGTTCATCCGATTGTTTTTCAACACATATTAAATCTTCAGGAGAAATTAAATTAAACTGTTCCTCGGAAAGAGAAGTTAGCAATGAATGGGAAAGTTAAGGGAGAGTTCAAAATATACGTGTACTTTGTGAGAAACAATTCATAATTTTTCAAACATAGTTTTCATAAGTAATATCACGATGTTCTGAATATTCGAGATATTTCTGTTGCTTCATTGTTCAAGAAATCGTGTTGCCGAGCAACACCACGAGTCCGTCAGAACTGTGTACGGCAACACAATTGAGTTAAAAATGAAATACAGAATTATGAGAATATATTCAGAACAGGGTGATATTCTGCTAGACTATCTCACGTTCACGAAGCATAAAAAGCATTCATTACAAATGCGAGTAATTCATTTTGACAAGTACCAGCCATAATTATTTTATGCCAAACTGATAGACTTTGCTTCGCTAGCCATGGTTTCATTCAGACTTTGATTCGCTATTCATGGTTACATCGTTGAAAACATGAACGCTGTCAGACCAATCAGAATTGAAAGATAGCTCTCATGTTTTCGCGATGAGCACACGTGGTCTCTGGCTTGTAATTGTTCAGATTATGTAATGAGTGAAATAGGTATATTGAATAAGTAGTGTTCTAGAATATTTCGTTCCACTTACAACATCTGGATGATTCTTTTTAGCCCCAATTTCTTCTACGTCCGTGAACTTGACTATCTCAACTCCTCTATTTTTCGCTCGTTGCTTCGTCGCTGGCCGGATATCTTTGATGGCGATGAGCTTTTTCAGACACCTTGGAGATTTTTCCAACATCAAGTTACATTTGGCATCGTCTTCACACACTACCGTATTGATTTCGGCTGAAAAACATAAAAAAGTAGATGAAAAAGAGAATTTGAAATAACATTGAGACGTGCATGTTCGGTCGCGTTTTATCACAGTCTTCTCTAATGGGGAAGCCATGGTGAACAGAATTGACAACACTGCCTGAAAATATCTCGCCGGCCATAATGCACACAGCCTGTGAATGGAACGGACTAAATTCATACAATTTTCAAATGTGAATTGATTTGTTATTGATGAGAAATATTGTGTGAAGCCATTGAACCATAGAAGGAATAATCTAGTGATCGAGTTATATATGTCAAAGTGTGTGCGAAGTTCACCAAAAATGGTTTTTTAATTGAGGATATGTTTTTTATTTTTTGAATTAGAGTAGGTAATTTCAGCATTCCTTATATGAAGATACTCAATCATTGTTGTGTGATAGAGTGTTAGTCAAATTACCCTTCGCAAAAATACACTTACCCAAGAAATTATAACGCACCAGCAAAAAATATCCAAAAGTTTGAGATACATTTTCGTCAAAACTGCTCATCCGACGGACGTTTTCTGTTTTGAATGACAGAGGTTATCTCCTTCTTAATGTTGGCGTGAACATAATATTCGCATAAAACATCTTTTTTATGAGTACGAGGTGTAGCATTTGCAGCTTTTTTTATGAAATTTTAAATGCCCTGATGTAGATTGTAACAGTTTCATTATCAAGTTAGAATTGAAATTACACTTCATCCCTTCTCTGGACTTACTTACGGCACTTACGGCATTGTGATCATAAATGAAAGCCTTACAGCTAAAAGGTACATATTAGAGATTTTAGAATCACATATATAATGTAAGGATTCTTGTTGATGCAAGATAATATCAGGCCGCACGTCGCTCGTGGTGTGAAAAATTATCTAGAGAATGTCGGTATCGCTACCATGGAATGGCCAGCTCGGAGACCGGATTCTGATCTTATTTAGTATCCCTACGATATTCTTGGGAGCGGATTACAAGAGGTACAGAACTTGAATACTTTGGGAGACGTTCGGAAGTGATTTTCGGGTAGCTGAGATATGCCATAAAGCAGTGATATCGCCAGTCAAGAGTAGGACTTTCGGATCACGGGCAATGCGGTGTTGACATTGTGTTCAGCCTTGTAGCAGAAAGACGCCGACGTTGAAGAAACGATAAGGAGATTATCCATACCTCGTTTTATTATGAAGGGGCATGCGTCAGGGCTGGGTATTCTTTGGTATCATAGCGGCACCAGCACATTAGAGCCTAGCTATAGCTCCACTATACGGGAAATATATTGCCACGGCGGCTATAGTGAAGAGACATTGTTTTGTAGTTTGTGATTTGAAATACTGTGGAGGCATTTACTGGTGAGATCCCAGTTAACACAGATTGATCTCAGAAATATAAAAGGGCATCACATCCATGCCACACATCACATCTGTTACTCGAATTGAGAGTCGCACTGAATCACAATGACTGCTATTCCGGACCCTCATATACTCATAGTATACGTATTAAAGCAACTTCTCTCTCAACATCAAAATTTATTGATTACGTTTGTTACATAAATAGACAAGAGTGTGAGGTTCCAGTGAGTCTCTTGGTTTTTAGGGAGCCTCACAAATTCACTTACATTTTAAGCCTCAAATCCAATGAAATGTGAAGAATATTGTGAATTTTTTGTAAAATAGGGAGTCCCCTGGCAATATCAATGATGTTTTCTTGTGATTCGCATTATTGTTACCTATGTTGTTACATCCCAGGGAGGTTTGTGTTTACTGGGCGTGATTCGCTATTTCAATGATGAGCGTAGCCGCCGAGGATGGTGGCGGCGTTACTGTTATACAACTTCTTCGAAGCAATGGTGGGAGGGTGACCACCCCTGCACTTAGGCCTCCTTATTCGGGCCCATCTGAGTATGCTGACTTCCTTGGAGAAGTTCAGCAGCTTCCTCAGCTGAATCTCTTTCATGACTTCTGGCCTCAAAATTATGTTGCCAAGAATAGCCCTCCTCTGATGTATCAGTGCTGGGCACTCAGTGAGGACATGCGATGACGTTTCGTCATCTTTCAGACACAATGCAAATGCAAAGGGGATCATCTTTGATCCTAATAAGCTCTAGGTGCCTATTGAGGTGCTTGTGCCCCGGCCGTTAGGAGCCCCACTACTATTTTAATGTCTCGCCTGTTGAGGGATAAGCCTGTGAGCCTCTTCAAAGGTTCCTTTATGTGGAGTTTCGATTGTCTCATTCCTGGTGTGTTCTGCCATATTTTGAGGAATTGTTTTTGCAGCTGTCCCTCTATGGAGGACATTGCCATCAGACTGTTTAGTATTCCCAAGATTTGTTCCGGTCCGACCAGGGATCGTCCTGAACCGATTTTGCCCAGTCTGTCTGCCTCCCCGTTTCCGGCTATACTACATGGTGATTCTTGGGTTGCTGAGATAGAGATATGACATATAGAGCTCTAGGTAGTAGTTATGCCAGTGGGTCAGTCTTGCAGCGTTGAAGGAACGGTATGGAGAATATCCATAACTTGTTTTATGATGAAGGCGCATGCGTCAGGCCCCATGCTGTAGCAGTAGATCGCTTGCTCGCTGAGGATCCACTAGAAGAAGTAATGCGTGATTGTGGCAGCGTACTACTACAGCATGGTGAGATTTTCGGGTTGCTGAGATATGACTTATAGCGCTGTAGATAGTAGTTTTGTCAATGGTTCAACCTTGTAACTTTTTGTAGAAGTAGAAACGATAAGGAGAATGGTCATACCCTGTTTTATGATGAAGGCGCATGCGTCAGGCCCCAACGTGTCGTAGAGAGGCACCAGCACCATGCTGTAGCAGTAGGCAGCCTGCTCGGTGAGGATCCACTCGGGACAGTTCTGCGCATAGACGCCGAGAATGGTGGTGGGGCCAGGGGGCAATCCGGTTGCCACCAAGCCCGAGCCGAGGTTCTTGGCCCTGAGGAGGGCCTCGTTGTAGCTGAGCCACTGGTAGGGCTTGGAGTAGGAGTCGCGCCAGCCCAGGCACGGTCCGTTATCTGAAATTGAAAAAAATTACACTGCCATAGTCATCCATTAGCATGTTTCTTCCACCACAGTTAAAAGAATTAATAAACCTTCCATCCAAAGATAATTTATTTTTGAAGTTCGTTTTCGGACTACACTCCCAGGCAACCAGATTACGTTTCAGTGACGTCTTTTTACGTCAGTTGAATGACCAAGGTGACGTCAGTAGTTGACGTCGTATGACGATATAAATGACGTACATGAGTCATAGCCCAATGACATCATATTAGTCACACGTTTATGGACGTCATTCACTCACCAAACTGTGCCGTTCAAATTTGGTGATGACACGTAAAAAAGTTTCCTCAAACATGGTGTGATAATCACCACTGCCCTCTGGTGACATATAATATTGATTATGAATTGTTAAGTCTGCTTGGTGGTCCCTCCGGTGTCATGTCCATTCAATCGTCTATCCAGCAGCGCTATCCCTCAGTACGCATCTCCATTAGAATGAAATCAGTAACTCGCATTCGTATCAAAAATTATGTAGTTTATGTCGGCGAGATGTAAGCAAACCAAGAATAGTTTTGAAAGCAATGAAAAGGATGTTGTCGAGTTCATTCAGTAACGTATATTCATGCATTATTTGTCACCCAACAATAGTTATTTGTTTTACTGGGCAGATAAGTACAAGCTTTGATGCCGCGGCTGGCGTTTCATAGCCTAGGCGTAGCCGAGGCTAGGAAACCAGCCAAGGCATTATATCTTCTTTTCTGCCATGTGAAACATATTATTTTCACTACAAATTCTTTTCAATTTCATGCTAAGTCCAAATAGTCCATAATTTTTTGTTCACTCAAATTCATTGTCAATTTTGATTACCAATTTGATTCAAATCACTTGGAACGTTGCATAGCAACAAACTTTTTCTGCCTGTTAAGTGTCATTAGGAATCCACTTTTAATGTCATTTGGAGGAAAAAATCTAAATAGCAAATTGATTATTGAAACATTTTCTGAATGACGAAACTAACCAAATCGGTACGTCACACCGACGTGATTTTTAGACGTCATAGATACGTCACTGCAACGTCATAAAAGTGACGGTTGCAATATAGGTACATCTATATTATCATTTATATATATACATATAAAGCTTGATTGGTTTCCGAGATTCACAGGGTGGCAAAGTTTAAAAGAAGTTTTCTCTCACTTTTTGGTTATATATAATTCTGATAAAACTTGCATGTTGATTTGTTTTAATGAGTTATACATCTATCGACTTAAGAACCATAGGGTGTCAACTAGGGCTGTGCGATATTGAAAACTGGATATCGATATCGATGCACGCTTTGGTATCGATATCTATCGATATATCGATATGTATCGATATATCGATATGTATCGATACATCGATATGTATCGATATATCGATATGTATCGATATATATCGATATATCTATATGTATCTATATATCGATATGTATCGATATATATCGATATGTATCGATATATATCGATATATCGATATGCAGGTCGATATATATCGATATAACAATATGTACCTATTTATCGATATACACAATACACAGTGTACACCGTACACCTCAGGTGTACAAACAGAGTGTACACAGTACACTACACAAGTACACACATAATACACAGTCACACACAATCATGAGATAATGGAAAAAACCGAGCAAATACATTCATTGGAAGATTGAAAATACAATATTTGTTTAGAATGGCTGATATTGTGTTGAATACTTTGTCTGGATCTATGAAATTGTCTGAAACTTTCCCCATTCAACCGACTTTCCATCTCCTTTAGTTTCCGATATCCCAATACACTCCTCAACAATTTTGGACATACTGTATATCGATACATATCGATATGTATCGACATATCCTGCTGTTGAACTGTATTGAAATTTTCATAATGCAATACATCCTAAATTCTCAGCAGATATTTGATATTCTGAGATTGTACAAATTTACACAATAATAATACCAATGGTTTGTTTGTTGTATATTGTTATGTATCGATATGTATCGATATATATCGATATAAATCGATACATATCGATACGTATCGATACATATCGATACATATCGATACATATCGATACATATCGATAAATATCGATATATATCGATACATATCGATATATATCGATATATCGATATATCGATATTTTTTTTCTATAGTATCGTTATTCGATATATCGATATATATCGATATATATCGATATATCGATATTTTTGCGCAGCCCTAGTGTCAACTAATCTATTAGACAAGTCATAAGTTCTTGACCATTAGGTCTATCTAAATGAGATTTGGTATGGGTAAATGGCATGTGAAGAGGAGAGTTTTCACATATTTTTCACTTTCCGGTCACTTCTGGTTTCACCGGAAATGGCACCGGTTCTAAATTTTCAAATGGAACACCCTGTATATTGTAACATTTTTGGATTTCTGAGACAATTCTAGATCAGAATGTGACATTGTCGAAAGTTTGTATGCCTACTTAATTTTTTCGGAGTCATTTTTGAAATTACATCTAGGTGGCCATGATCGGAAGTAAACTAATCTCTCAGGTGATATCAGAAAATTACAATTACAAAGTTTTAGCGATAAGTATGATAGATATCAATAAGACAAGTTGGCAAAATTACATTTTCGTGTCTAACTATTATTTTTCAAATTGCGACCATTTTTTGACAAGCACTTTCCGAAAAAAGGATATTTTGACGAATCTAACGATACTAATTATTTATTTGCGATTGGATTACGAATAAGAACATAAATTGGATATTACTGACGAAAATACTTCATAATAATTTATTTACTTTTGTCAAGTGTGCCGAGGATAGGCATGATGCATGATATTTTGCAGTTATTTCGATCAAGTCTTCTTGGGAAAACAAAACACCCACTTAGTTTATGACAGTGACATATAAGCTTAAAGAGCAGAAGGTAAAATTTTGTCAAAAAATGGTCGATATTTGAAAAATAATAGTTAGACACGCAAATGTAACTTTGCCAACTTGTCTTATTCATATCATGTCACTAAAACTTCGCGATTGTAATTTTCTGATATCACCTGAGGTCCTTAGATAAGTTTACTTCCGATCATGGCCACCTAGATGTAATTTCAAAAGTAGGCATAAAAACTTTCGAAAATGTCACATTCTGATCTAGAATTGTCTCAGAAATCCAAATATGTTACAATTTTCAGGGTGTTCCATTTAAAAATTTAGAACCGGAGCCATTTCCGGTGAAACCAGAAGTGACCGGAAAGTGAAAAATATGTGAAAACACTCTCCTCTTCACATACCATTTACCTATACCAAATATCATTTTGATAGACCTAATGGTCTAGAAGTTATGACTTGTCTAATAGATTCATTGACACCCGGTATATAAAATTACCAAGACGTACATGTTTCTATATAATGTGTAAAATTAACGGTGTTCTAATGAGCGGAAATTAACACGTTATTTAGACGGTTCATTTCCAACAGTTCTTTACATTATGGTGATATATAACCACTACTGAACGTTGGAGAAAATCGTTGATAGTTTCAAGCAATAATAATTGTTTATTTCAACGTTTGAAATTCACATATTTGTAATTTTTGGTGATCTGATAATGTTGAAAATACGTAAAAAATTACTCATTTGAAAACGTTCATTATTAAGTGATAAATAATCAATTGATATCAAATAAGAAGTTGAAATCATGTTTTTGTACTGGTTAGAAATAACGTGTACGTCAGCAACATTTTTGCGTCATTTCAATCAAACGTTGTGGCAATTCTACAACGTTATTTCAACGTAAGTGTGTTTACGGGGATAATAACCAAGTTAGCAATAGTGCCGTTGACAACCCTGTATAAGCTTTCCATGCGAGTCATGCACTATACTTTTTCTATGAATTCAATAGAGTGAAATGATTCAATGACAGAAATGCGTATTGTCATTCGAAAACAAAGCTGTCATCACAAGAATATTCATTGTCATTCCGTGAGAGGCGTGATTTATTGTTTAATAATAACTACAACTGTTACATAATGAAGTCATTGTTTTATCGGAAACAGTTAAGAAAGAGCAGTTTTGTGTGATAACCGCAAGAAAATTGTATTTTCTCTTCTATTGACACTAATGTCATATGACATCTCATATTGACAGTAGTATCAATTTGAATTTGGTGTTCATATGCTACCCTATGCACATGTAATTTCATTGTAAAAAAATTAAAAATATTTATTTTTCAATCGGAAGCAATCCAAATCGATCCACCTACATATGTGTAATAAGTGTTTTGAGGAGATTAAATTTAGTTTTCTGCAATGAAAGTTTCGTCAACCTTGCTATTTCTCAATATGTTTATTATCTGATGTCAAAGAGAGTTATAAATACCTATAAAAACGTCCAACTCACAGACGTATGACCTATGCTATAAATCTGCAATTATTGCAGTTATTGTATGGTGTAAAGCGATACACTATAGTAATAGTGTATATCTTTATCATATCAAAATATAACGAATATTGAAAAGGAATATTTTCAGATATAATTATGAACATATAAAAATGGATATACAGGGTGTTTCGAAATTCGACCGACAACGTTTGACAGGTGATAGCCCTCGTGATTTCATAATCATTGAGATAGGAACATTCGGTCTTCAAGTGTTCAGTTCTCGAGATACAGGGCGTTGAAGTTGAGAAATGAAAATAGTTGTTTCGCAATATCTCAAGAATAATTGAATATAATGCATTCAACTTCGGTATATGGTTTCATCTTTGAATGGGCCATTTTTTGACCTGGAAGCCATTCCGGACATTTTGTCCAGTGGTGCCCTACAGGGGGTTGTGGCATTTTTTCCTTCCATATTTTCTACGCCACTGATTGAATTTCGATTATTTCCAATTCCTCGAATTCATTGTTCAATTTTGTTCAGAAAATGCATCACCTTCAACTGAGCTGAAATAAACAGTTTTCGAGATATTCGACCCAAAATAGAAGATTGCATAGTAATATTTCATCATTTTCAGTAGTAGAAAATTACGAACATTTTTGTTCTCTCTTTATGCGTGGAATAACTATTTCTGTTCAGCTATAGCATGAGATCTGAATAGTATCTAATCTACTCAACACCAGAAAAATATTTTTGCAATTTTCTACTACTGAAAATGATGAAATATTACTATGCAATCTTCTATTTTGGGTCGAATATCTCGAAAACTGTTTATTTCAGCTCAGTTGAAGGTGATGCATTTTCTGAACAAAATTGAACAATGAATTCGAGGAATTGGAAATAATCGAAATTCAATCAGTGGCGTAGAAAATATGGAAGGAAAAAATGCCACAACCCCCTGTAGGGCACCACTGGACAAAATGTCCGGAATGGCTTCCAGGTCAAAAAATGGCCCATTCAAAGATGAAACCATATACCGAATTTGAATGCATTTAATTCAATTTTTCATGAGATATCGAGAAAAAACTATTTTAATTTCTCAACTTCAACGCCCTATATCTCGAGAACTGAACACTTCAAGACCGTCTGTCCCTATCTCAGTGATTATGAAATCACGAGGGCTATCACCTGTCAAGCGTTGTCGGTCGAATTTCGAAACACCCTGTATATATGGGGTGGGGCATTAGAGCGTCGGAGCTTGATTGCTCGAGTTCTATGATAGCTAGAAACTCGTTTCAAAATCGAATGTGAATGAGACAACGAGGTCCACAACTGAGAAATCAGTACCGCATGTACAGGGGGCACCGAAAAAAAT
Organism: Phaedon cochleariae; assembly: GCA_918026855.4. Classification (NCBI taxonomy): domain Eukaryota; kingdom Metazoa; phylum Arthropoda; class Insecta; order Coleoptera; family Chrysomelidae; genus Phaedon; species Phaedon cochleariae. The sequence goes on along the minus strand of OU896707.1, from coordinate 7,669,616 downwards.
CTAGAGGGTCGGGATCACTTTTTTTAAATGGAATGCCCTGTATATTAGCACATTTTTTGAAGCATTCCTGTGACCTCCAACAACTCCTATAATATTGTTGACTATATCTCGATCATTTCAAAGTTATTAATTTTTTTGTCGAAATAATGTCATCTGCAGATGCATACCGAAAAAAACACTGTAGTCACAATTATGAAATTTATGAAAGAATAATCATAATACCTTTTGATGGAAACATGTGTGATATTTCTGTGGAATCTTCATGCCCTCAAATTATACGGGGTGGCTGATAATGATTTTTCAATTCGGAACTGTTGGAAGTGATTTTTCTCGAGTTTTTAAATGAAATACCCCATATATTTTTAAACCATTTGGTGTAAAATCGGAAGACGAACATCTTTTATCTTGACATCCATACTGATATTCATAACCATTTTTGAATTATTGAACTTCGAAAATTATAGGTTGGCCATTTTCATCGATACACATCAGTTATCAAAACATCGAAAGCCCAATTAATAATCAAGTAAGCTTGTTTTTTTATTGAAAGAATTGAAACGAGAATTAGAGCAATCATCAGATATAGTTCATATGCTGGTAATCACAAAGTAAATGAGAAAGAAATTCCATTTTTAAAATATCCCATAAATTCATAGCACATCAAAAACAAAACCCTTTGTGAATAACTAGCATATGAACTATCTCTGCTGTGTTTCTGGTATCAATTCTTTCAATGAAAAAACAAGTTTGATAAATGAATAATTGGACTTTTGATGTTTTAATGACAGATGAAAATGTGTATCGATGAAAATGACCTACCTACCTATAATTTTCGAAGTTCAACAATTCAAAAATGGTTACGAATATCAATATGGATAGTGGGAAGAAAGATGTTCGTCTTTCGATTTCACACCATATGACCGACCTGAAATCACTTCCGAAAGTTCCGAATTGAGAAATCATTTTTAGCCACCCTGTATAATTTGAGGACATGAAAGTTCTACAGAAATATAACACATATTTCCATCAAAAGGTATAATGATTATTCAATCTCGAATTTCATAATTGCGACTACAGAGATTTGTTCGGTATGCATCTGCAGATTTCGACAAAAAAATTAATAACTTTGTAATGACCGAGATATAGTCAACAATATTATAGGAGTTGTTGAAGGTCACAGGGATGCTTCAAAGAATGTGCTAATATACAGGGCATTCTATTTAAAAAAAGTGATCCGACCCTCTAGATTTTTTTCGGTGCCCCCTGTACATGCGGCACTAATTTCTTAGTTATGGACCTTGTTGTCTCATTCACATTCGAGTTTCTAGCTATTATATAAAACTAATGCCCTGCCCTGTATAAAGAAATACATTGAGAATTCGCATTCTCTATGGGATGAAAATATCAATTCTTTCTCGGTTTATGCAACAGAAAACTACTACTTTCCTGGCTATATGCCACGACGGATATTGAATCACATCTATTGAACACACACGATAAGAATTTGAAAACAATATCTTCTTAAGTAGAGAATTTGCATTCTCCTTCATAAAAAGATATGAACATAATATCATTCTGAATATTCAACAGGAAACAACTACTTTCCTGGCTATTTGCCACGTCGAGCATTAAATTATATTTTTCTACAAACGCTTGACAAAGTAGCCTTTGACGCTTTCAAATTCCAGCACAAAGTTGACGTTTTCCCAGAAATGTCATTCTTTGACAGCATTTGCGCTCGTGAGCGGAAATATTGAAAAAACGCTCGCACATCTCTGAAACCTATACTTATCTATTCTTGAAAACCCCCAATTATTTCATGATGGAAAATAGTGACAGTGAATCATCAAACAGTCAAACACACCTCCTTCCTGATGATATAGCACAAAGCGCAAGAGTTTGAATTTCCTACCGGAGAAATCAAGGAAGAAATATGAATTACAATATGATACATTCATAAATTGGTGCTACTCCGAGATGGTGAATATGTATTCAGAAAACGTTTTACTGGCTCATTGGTCTATATATTCGATGGTACGATGGTCCAGTTTCAATTCTCGGCATTTTTTTCTGGCTTTTCAGTTATTTAAATTTTTTCTTTTTTTGTTTTCTTTGGACATAATATGGATAAGAAGTTTTTCAACTATTTCAATCGCTCATACTTTCAGGGTAGTTATTTCCAAAAGCTGCGTTAGTAGAAAAAATCTTGTGTGTATTTCGAGCACAAAGTGTTATTGCCGCTCTCCAAAAATTACCGCGCTCCGCTCCGCATCGCGCGGTAACTTTCTTTGTCGAGCGGCAATCTATCACTTTGCGCTCTAAATACACAAATAGCTATTGTAGAACACCCAGAAAGAGAGCATGAAAAAAGAAAATCCTCTGAAAATGAGAATTGACATCATCTCTCAAATCGTATAAAATAATATGATGTATTATGATATAAAAATATGCATGTTCTTAGAATATTCTCAGAACGTTCAGTACACCTCGTGAGAACATTCTTAGAATATTTAAAATGTTTCAAGGGAATATTCTAAGAACGTTCTCAGAACCACTTTGTGCTGTCTAGGCTCACAGATTCAGAGATATTTGAACTCCACATTTTCTTCAGATTCCCTCGGATAATCACGATATTCAACATCGTGTCAAGCATTCATTAATAACAAAAAAAAGAATTTTGTTGCAAAATCCATTTTTTGTAGGTGCGCGGTATTATACTGATGTCTTCCTCTATATTTATATGAAGAAAAAAGACATAATTAGGATGAGCTCTATAGTGAGTGAATATTACTGAATATAATAGGACTGAATAAGTTCCTCCATGTTCCTGTATCATCATGATCTATAAAAAGTGTCCAATAATAGGAATATATATATTTCTTGAGCGCAAAAACATCGGTTGTTAACCTCGTGCCATTCATCCAAATGTAAAGCTTTTCCAATTATTTTCGGGCACGAAAAGTAATTCCATCAGAAATTATTGGCTATTAAGTTTCCAGAGACACTTTGAAAACCGTCAAAATTTGTTTACAAACCTCTATTTCGACATATATATATACGACTTCACCTACCCATATAATATATGATATAATAGACAACAGGTGTTCTGAATGAAATTGTAGAGGTTCTGCCAACTCTACAAAATATAAGTAATTTGTTTTGACGCATGGAACACAGATTATGATTTTCCTTTTCATCATTTCGAATTTTCTAGTTGCACCATTTCATGCTCAACAAAATGCTGCCTCGGATATCTCCGGAAACAGTTTCGATTTTTCCAACTTCAAAGCATTTTGTTACGACAGCTCTGGAGTGCCAATGGAAAGAACTAAAAATTCACTCTGTCGAAATTTCGAATTAGGAAGTCGAAATTTCGACTTAGGAAGTCAAAATTTCGTCTTACCTACTCGAAATTTCCTCTTACTAAGTCGAAATTTCGTATTATTAAGTCGAAATTTCGACTTAACATCTCGAAATTTCGACATAGTTAGCTTGAAATGTCGACATGATTGTTATCTCGAAATTTCGAGTTTTCATGAAAAGTCATATGAAACCACAGAACTCATAGACCTATGAAACCGGCGTTATTGATGGTTCTTGGCCATTACAAAAGACATCTAGATCTAGGTACCCACGACGGATGCCAGTTTTGGTTCACTGTTTTCTTTAGTTTTTCAACTGAGATCTCTATTATATATGAGTGTTAAGATTTTGAAGATGAGGACATCATAAACCTCAAGTATCGAAAATGGGTATAAACGGCTTAGTTCAAACTTATTTTCAACTCGCTCTAAATAATGAAGAGATACTAAGTACACAGAATACCATTCTGTGGCTGTGAGCTTAGACGAAATTTCCAAATTTCGTCTTACATAAAACGAAATTTCGAGTTAGTAAGACGAAATTTCGACTTGGTAAGACGAAATTTCGACTTAGTAAGTCGATAATTTGATTTAATAAGACGAAATTTCGAGTTACTAAGACGAAATTTCGACTTTCTATTTTTTTCCACTGACACTCCTGAGCTTTCGTATTTTGTTGAGCATGAAATGTACTATTCTGTGTCTCTTGAGTTTACCGAGATCCCCATGCTTAACCACGAATTTGTAACACCCTGTATAGTTACTTACTTAAACTTTTATAGTTGATGTCAGAATAATAACAGAATTTCAAGCACATTTCCGAAAGAGCAGTCATACTTATGCTCATTGAAATTATTCTGATTTTTCGATATTTATTTTCAGCCAGCTAACTTTCTCGTCTAGTGTCGGATTTGATCACGAATCATAGAATTATCGCCTGATAAGATTTCAAAAAATGTGCGGAATGCCGTTATGTATATTAGAATAACTTACTTGATACTTTGGATCCCCTTCTGAAGGATTCATAAAGAGTTTTCGCATCTGAAAATACGTAACTTATGAATTTTCCTTCCTTAGCTTCTTTGAAAAACCTCGATACTCGTATCACTTCTGATCCCTGTAACAAAAAGTATATGTCATTATATTTTTCCATTCGAAATACATTTTCAGTTTCATGGAATTTTAACAGTAGGCAAAGCTTACCCAAAAACAATTGCAGCGTCCTGATATTCTGCAATTGATTGTGGATAGGCTTCACCTACCTATAATTTTTGGTTTCATCAGGTTGAAATTATACAAGGTGTTTAGTAAAATTTTGGATTCAAATGGAATTTTAGTTTCCTTACAAACTAAGTAAGATCACTAGGAATGAGAAAACTGTTATTTCAATTATTCAACCAAAAGGAGCTCCATGTTACTATTAACAAAACCAGCAAGATCCATTGGAATTAATGAAAAGACATTTGAGTTATGAATGAGAAAACAATTTTTCACGGAAATATTGAAACCCTCTGTATCTCGAAAACGAAGCAAGTTAGGACACATGTTTATATAGAATTTATTTCCTCAATATTAGGAAGAATCGCCCTGTCAAGTTTGTCGCACTTGTTCACTAACACCCTGTATCCAAAAAACGTTTCTCTCTCAATGACTCTTTGATATATCTTGAAAATTACTCTCAAATACATACATACCCATTTCCATGGTAATGATTGATGTAATTGTTAACATTTATAAAAAGTACGTCAGTCCATCAATCGCTTCTTCCATGCAACTAATTAGTTTATCCGAATAATTTTAGTAGTTATGCTATGACAGTTCTAGATCAAAATACCACGTTATTTCATTTCATTCAGTAATTTTTGAACCATCGTCACGTGGTTGCGCCACCTGTACGACTAGCATGCGTCGAAGCCTCGGGAATACGTTGAAAAAACGTTGGAAAACGTTACGAAAACAATGCATCATTTCGTTGAAGGAACATCGATAAACGTTAATGAAGTATGAAAATTCATATCGCGTGCATGGAAACATCGAAACAACGTCAAAAAATTACAGGAAGCGATTCTCACGTGTGACGCTTTTTAACGGTGTTTCGACGTTCTTAGACGCCTTGAAACGTGCAAATCGTGTTCGCGACATTTGTTCGACGTTTTTTCGACGGTTTGACGCATGCGTAAGGCAATCAATTTCGTGATTCATTTCCACGTTTTTCTGATGCCATTCGGTAGCGGGTGATGGCCCAATCATAAATTATCAGAATGAGCCTTCATAATAGTTATTTATGTATCAAGGGCGTGAAGTAGGCGTTTATAACCTGCGTGAATAATTACCCCATGGCGCCAGCCGTGGGCCATTAGACGCTGAAGGCCATGAACGCATTTTTCGCACGTGATGCATCATACAACATTTTATGCACTTGTGAATCATTTCTCGAGTCCAAAAGTGATGACTAGATTTCAATTAGCAACATATTACATATAATGTATTAATGCAGTAATCAAGAGAAACGTAATAGTTGAGGGGAGTTCACATATTAAAATTGTCGTACGAATAACGCAATTATCATAATAGTGATACTCTTTGTTCACCAGAAGAGGTTAATTTCTTGAAATGTTACATGTTGCCTAGCAATATACATAAAGAAATCAGGCTAAATTGTCGTAAAGTGATAAGTGATGAGATTCATGGAATAGGATGATGAAGAACATGTATACAATATACCGCTGGAAATCATAGAATCGGCTCAGAGTGCAAACATAGTTATTTCATGAATAATAGGTATGTGGATATGAGGAATTTGAGAACAGTGAAGTACTTCACGGCCCGCGAGCCATGATGGGCCCGCGAGCGGTAAAGTGAAACTTTACGCCCGCAAAACCGGGTGGTAAAATGCACTTTACCGCCCGCTAGTGCATAAAAGATAAAATGAAATATTGATCCATAACTTTCAGAATTTGACTACTGAGGGGGAAATATGAGTTGAAATTATTCCAAATACATTATAGATGCAGGGATAACAGTCCAACACTCTCTGTATCAAAAATTTCCTCCAGATTCCTGTTCATTTACTCACTCATAAGTATATATCAAGTTTATTGTTTACCATATATCTGCTTCAACACTTACATTGTTTTTTTGAATTAAATATTCATTTTAGTAACTGACTGAACACTTCCATTATAAGGTTTTTTATATTCGTTCGGGCAGAAAATGATTATTGATTTACTCGTTGATTTACTAGGCAGCAAACTCAGCAAAGTAGTAGACTATAGCGGCTGATAGCCAAGGCATTCAATCTACATTTGCTGACGTGTGGAACATATATTTTTTTCTCCGAATGTTATAATTATGACCCATTTTGTGTAATTTTTTGTTGAAAACTCCATCATTTTGTGTTCATCCAATGTCAATGTTAATTTTGATAACCAATTTCATTCAAATTACTTGGAACGTTGCATGGCAACAAATTTTTTCTGCCTAGGCAGAGAAAGTTTACCTTTCCTGCCTGTTGAGTATTTCATAGAAAATTCATTTTCTATGCAGCTCGAAGAAAAAATATATTTTCCTCCGATTGGCAGCAAATATTAATTTTGCTGACACATATCAATCAGCAAAGTATTACTTTTCCTGTCTAGGCAGCAAAGTGGTTACTTTGCTGATTGATATGTATCAGCAAAATTAAAAATCCATAAATCGTTTATAATTTCCTTCATATTTCATCCGAGACTTCCCCGGCAACAAATTCAAATCTATATTTTTTGCCACCTCCCTTATTAATGGAGGTATAAGTATACTTCCAGGTCGCTATCACTGAACATTATATAATAATTTAAATATACCGATATTTTTTCGCACAACTGTCAGAAATTTCATGAATTGTCAAACCAACAACTGCGATTTCTATCAAATTTTGTTTTTAATTGAACACTATACAGGAAGAATAAAGAGATTGTGGGAATTGCATTAATTCGCAAATACAATATACTCCCATATCATTATGAACAATCGGAGAAAAAATGATATGTTCAACTCGGCGGCAAAGTAGATTGACTGCCTTAGCTGTATTCCTAGCCTCGCTACGCTCGGCTATGAATTCAGCCACGGCAGTCAATCTACTACTTTGCTGCCTAGTCGAACAAATAACTATTTTCAAATTATCATTCAACTTTCCCAATAGGCGAGTCGACTATTTTTCTGTATTTCTTAAATAGAATCATCACTCACATACCTTTCGACTGCATATTTTTTTAGAATTTTCCGGTCGATTTTAAGGTGCTAAAATCATCAATAATGCCACGGTGATTTTCAAACAGATAGATATTTACCGCAAGTAAAAACTGACGTCACGATTTCATAAGTAGGGCAGACCATAGCACAGTTGCCATGTGTTGAAAAACAATTGGGAACTTCATAAATATTAGATATTCAAATATTAATAAATTCTCAATAATGTATTGGAAATATTCCTATTTATCAATACAAAATCTATTGTCTCAAAATATTCCCTTATGATTTGTGGTTTGTTGTTTATAATACATTCGTGTAAACAGTTATTACCAATATTAATTCACACTAGAGGGCATTTGAAGCAGTGAACGTGACAACACGGCACGCACTACTTGTGGGCGTGGTCTTGTCTCCTCTCAGCATTCTACACAATGTTGCCAAGTCTCCAACATTTACATGATATTTTCTTATGGAGTATAGGAAATATTTGGACATGATGGTTGCTCTAAAAAGTCAAGAATGAACTATAATATCATGGTTTCCTCCTATTATGTTCCATATTCAACGAGGGGGACTCTTACATCTTTTTGATAACTTCATCATAATTGGTGACTCGACAACCTTGCTTCGTGAGTGGAAATGGAAGATTATCTGAGCAATAACTAAACAGGATAACAGCTGACGTATCGCCAAATGGTGGCTATGACGGTACGTTTGAAATGAGCTCCGGAATTCAGCACTTTCGAACGACGCTAATACTCATTTACATAAAAAAGTGTTAAATAAAATTGATTTAGGTCCCTAATGACAAAGTGGAGTAATTGAATGCCAATAATTCATTCAATAAGTCCACTCACTCATTGCTTGGCTAGAAATATAGTAAAAATACCAATGATTTTTGAAAATTGAAATATTCACTCGGGTGCACTTAGGACTGTTTATATCCATCAACTGCATAAGACTGAATATCGGCCACACTGTTTCGGATTTGATTGAATCAATATGTTCTACATTCATCTGGACTTCTGCCAGAGAAAGTAATGCAGGCGATAATTCTTTCATGAATCTTGAATAGTAGTATCATAAAATTAATAAATTAATGTTGAACGATTTAGGGATCCTCAAGTTCAATAACATCTAAACTTTGAAGTTCTAGTCAAGAATGTCAAGATATGTATAGAGGGTTACTGAACTCGACAAAACTCATAACCCAAAATAAAAACCACACTTTGTTTGTGAAACCCGTAGGTAAAAATTCATAATGAAAGTTTCATTGAATTTATTGCATATTTTATCTACAACAACAAACAGTTTGTCTTGCATCAGCTGACGATTGAATCACGAAAACTACCTAGAATCTCTTGGTCTTGAAATTCCATGTTTTTCATATACACTCACCAGCGAAAAAAACGGCCGACCAAAAATTTTCCCAAATTGTTGACCCTTTAACTTTTACAATCCTTGTCCGATTTTTGTGAAATTTCGATCAAATCGTAGAAAAGAACTACCGACACTCGCAAATCAGCCAATTTTCAGAATATAAAAAATAGTTAATTAAATACCTGAGCACTTTTATATCTCAAAGCACGAAGCGCTGAAGAATTTTTTTTTTATGTTCTGGTTCCCACAAAAAGGGATATCCTGTAATGTTCAAAGAAAATCGTGAGAACAGAGGGAATTGAGGTAGGAATTGGTGTTCTTCTTGAATTTCTGGAGGTTATATGCCTCGGGGAACACCTCCCTTGGCAATGTGTTCCAGAACCTCGCTGTTCGTTGGATGAACGAGTCTTTGGAAAGAGATGTTCTGCAGGTCTCCAAAGTGACCACGAAGGGGTGCGAAGCCACTAGAGCGTAGCCATAGCACCAGTGCGAGAATATTGCGCCTGGTGCGCAGGTCGCATAAATGACTTCATCATACTTCGTCTCGTAAGCAACTGGTTGGCTCAGTAAGCAGAGCATCGGCATGCCAAGCCGGCGGGCCGGGGTTCGAATCCGTGCGAGGCTCATCTTTTTTTTATTTTTTTCTTGTTCTCAAGTGATTTCTAAAAAATATTCTCTATGGGAAATAGGTTCATTTAGGGGTTTTCTATGTTTAGGCCAGAGGTGAGGTTCGGTTAGGTTAGGTTAGAATAGAATAGAATATTTTATTTGGTGTTAATAAACATCAAGTTTTACACAAACATGTCAACGAAACAAGTACAGATATACTCATAAAATAGATAGGTTAGGTTTTCTCATTTTTTATGCAGGAACAATATTTTCCTTCCTCAAGAAAAATTCTCCTTCTAGAATATTTTATTTGGTGTTAATAAACATCAAGTTTTACACAGGTCAACGAAACAAGTACAGATATACTCATAAAATAGATAGGTTAGGTTTTCTCATTTTTTATGCAGAAACAATATTTTCCTTCCTCAAGAAAAATTCTCCTTCTTCAAGAAAAAAGTATGATGAAGTCATTCATGCGACCTGCGCACCAGGCGCAATATTCTCGCACTGGTGCTATGGCTACGCTCTAGTTGCGAAGCCTCATCTCCACGGGTTAATCTCGCGAGGACTGCCAAGGGAGGAACAATTAATGATATTTCAGAAGAGCATCGTCCATGAAAATATCTATAAAATAGAGCCAGATCGCCAACTTTTCTACGGTGTTCCAGAGAAGTGAGTGAGTTTGTGAGCGAGGCATCACCCACGGGACGAATTGCCCTTTTTTGGACAGAATCCAACAGTTTCAGGGTATGTTTGGGTGCTGCCCTCAAATATGGGAACAGTATTCCAGGACAGGTCGAATCTGTGCCTTATAGATTATAAGCAGCTGACTGGAAGTGAAATAGCTCCTGGTCCGAAACAGAAAACCAAGTTTTTGGGATGCACTTTTAGCAATAGCTCTCACGTGATTTTCCCAAGGAAGGTTATTGCTGATAGTAATCCCAAGCATCGAAATGGATGTCTTCAAAGGTATGGTTACTCCTGACAAGCTTATGTTGGGCACAGTGAGATCGGCTTTTCTAGAGAAAAGGCATGCTTATTGTGTTTTGTTTGCATTGAAATTTACCAAGTTATTGGATCCCCATTCGAGAATTGTTGCCAAGTCCATATTTATGTTGTCAACATTTCTCTCTCGTTGGTTTCTGATTTGTCTGGCTGAAATTGGAGCCCTGGAAGAGAAGGCGGTATGGAGGGTACTATCATCCGCGAAGCTGTGTACTGGACATGAAGTTGCTTCCAACAAATCGTTGATATGGAGTAGAAATAGTGTTGGTGCTAGAATTGATCCTTGCGGAACAGCAGCATTTATGATAAGAGAGTCAGATGAAACTCCGTCGACCACTAGTTTGAGTGAAAACTAGCTAGCAGAGAACATAGCTGGGTAGGCAAGCCATAAGATGGAAGCTTGGCGAGGTGTCCGTGGTGCCAGACTCGATCGAATGCCTTGGAGATATCAAGGATATAGGTTAGGTTCCAAGTGAGTGCGACTGCGACCCCAGATGGGTCTATTGTGGCTCCCCCCTAGAAGTTACAGTTAACTTCTCGGTGGGAGCCACAATAGACCAAACCAAACCAAATTACCACCGCTGCCGCTTCTTGTATGGAGTGGCAGATTGCTTTACTGAAGCTACCTGGCGTGAGAGGTGTCTGACTTTTTCAAAATTCATTTTATTATATAATTTATGTTGAGTGGGGTATCTCAAACCCCACCACACTGCCCGAGGGTTAAAGCTGTGCTCTGTGCTCAACTGTGCTCTTGATGGGTGCATTTTTAGAAATCCCACATGTACATTATTCCTCGACTTACTCACCCGATAATTGTAAACATCTGATTGATCTTTGAGGTTTATCGGTACACTGATCGGTTGAACGCTCTGGCAACCACAACAATCACACATTTTCCTAGTTGTTCCTTGGATTTTCCACAATCACTCACTGTTTTCCATCGCCGGAAACAGAAAGACTAATTTTTTCGCATCACTGACACCGTGTTTATCGAATACTTGTCCACTTGAAGCTTAGTATTTTTAAACGTATACCCATTGAAAAATCTCGAAGCAGTCTTCTGACTCACATATTATTAGAAGATTCTTGGCGTTACTTCAAGTTCATCCGATTTATATAACCAGTTAATAAATTGTTTGGCAGTTAGGCACGTGAAAATGCGATAATTTTAAGTTTGATGCTGTGTTTTCCACCTGACACTATAAACAATCACAATTAGATAAATCAGAGACCATGTTGAATTCTGTAGAAATAATTTGTTCCATCCAAAAAAAAAACTCATATATCATTGATTGTTTTATTGAGATGGATACGGGTTGGACAAATGTGATAAAACACCCTGTTGAACGTTCTATGCATAGATTTTCAATTATTCTATTCCAAGACGTATATATACCCTATTTTTCAAGGCACCACGTAATCGTCATTTTTTTAATGGACGTCCCCGTATATTTTTAGCATGACAATGAAAAGGTACGAAAGCGTCTAGGGGTCACACAATTATAATTAATTAATTTTTTTTGAATATGAATCCTATATATTGGAAAAAAATCCAATATATTGAAAAAAAATTCAATATATTGGAAAATCATCATAACAGGATCAAACATTGAAATGAACAATAGAGATACGTATCAGATGCCCCAAGAGACCATATAATACTGATGGAATTATAAATAGTACCTAAAGGGTTATTTCAAGTTGCATGCAAATATAGCTCATTTCTTTAGGAATTCAGATGTAGAATTTAATACATGAAATTGAAAGGAAAAGGATGAGATATATTGTTATAGAGAGTCAAAGTGAAACTTGTGTTTTTGAGTTGGCAAATGATCGAAGCGAGGCTGATATTATTTCGAACAATAATACTACAATAGTAGCTATTTCTGTAAAGCGTAATTTTGCGTAACGATGTGATTTTACAGAACTTGCATTTCCTAATTGGCAAGGTGATCGACCGTTGGGGGCGCTGTTTCAAAACAAGATGGCGGCAAAGAGTGTGTAGTTTGTTTACAAAATTTCTTGAGATTTGCATACATTTTCTTCTTGATATTTCATCGTGTTATTTGTGTTAATTGTTGAACTTTTTACTGAAATCATAATTATATTTGTTGGATCTTACTCTTTCATCGTTATGTGAGGAAAATTACTGTTACCTACTGACTGAATCATGGACCAAACTGCTTCAAACCAGTGCATTTCTGTGGGACAGCTTTATGGGATATCAAAAATTACAAGCATATCCACTATCATCAGAAGCTGATATATTCACCATCATACTTCTATAACTCCACTCTTCAAGCAAAAGGATCCTACAGACCACAAATGGTGATACCAGGTTACCAGGAGTGATGTTATTCAACAGTGAACAGCCTTCTGTGAACATATTGAAAACCATCCCTGAACAATGTGTTATTAACCTATTCCACTATTTTGTGTTGAATATTATAGCCATCAGAATCATGTGCAATTGATCCATACAATAGAAATCAGCAGCAACCAGCTCTAATGAGTCTAAACCAAGAAATAATTCAACACCAAAGGCATCCTGGCAATACTGTGGATTTAATAGTAGATACAACAATATTACTTCCAGGCTTTGAGGAAAACATTGATCAAATGACCTAGGATTTCAGTTAATGTATTTACACAGTATATTATCATAAATTTTGTGATTTAATATCATTTTGTAATCCTAAATTCATCTAATTGAAAATATCTATATCTTATCAATCTGTATAGTTCATTATGTTTTGTATATTTTGGAACTGAATTAATAGTAATGTGCGAAAATGAAAGTACATTGACATAACATGTGTTTTACTGTACTTATGCCACTCCAAAGAAGTCCAGAAAGAAGTACCTACAAATAGAAGGATATAGTACAGTATATTCCTTCCCTCAGTGCTCATGTATAAGCTGTTTTCCCCTGAATTATTTTACAAGATACCTTCATGAAAATTTACAATTATGAATGAATTTGAAATCCAGGACTTTTATGTATGTAGAAATAAATTAACAAAGAGCAAAAGTAAGTATCTTTCTGGTATAGGTGTACCTATTTTAAAAGGAATCAGTAAAGATTATAAAGTGAAACTTTGAAATTGCATCAAAAAAGAATGAGGTGTTGATTGAGGTAGTTGTGGAATTGAAATATGAATTTTGAAAACCTACAATAAAACATTACAAAACAGAAAAAAAAGTAGAATGTTTACTTATGAATAAATACAGTTTAATAATAACATACAAGCAGTAAAATTATGAATACATTTTTCCAAGATACAATTTGAAATGTCATGGATATGTTCAAGTACCCAAATAATCAGTGATATATCCTTGAAAACTTGAATTCAACTTCAAGGAATCTGGGATTTGGTTTCAATTTGTGTAACTAATTGCACTCAATTGCAAGATACCCTGGATGGCAACTCCTCCCCTGCTGAAAAATTGAAGAAATATTAGTACCTACTATAAACAAACCATATCTATTAGCTATTACACAATCTAAATATTCAAATAGAAATTGTGTCATTTCAATGTATGTTCAAAGATTCAATTCAAGCTATGAAGTAAGCTACCTACAATGACCTGCTTGTACCATAGTTATTATATATCTATAAAATATGCTACTGTTTTTGCTCATATGAATGTAATTGGAGCTGTATTTTAAGTACATGCAATCTGCATTGGCCATTTTACTACGAAGATGATACTACAAAATAGGAATCTATGGAGGCCTAGGCAAGATGTCATGAACAAGATTTTTATATGAGTCAAGCATTACAAATAAAACTATAAATTACCCACCTGCACATGTTCATAATGTCTTTTTTCTTGCCCAGCTTTGTGTATTGCAGTTCAAAAGTCAAAGGCATTGAATTTGCTTCATTTTTCTTATTAAAATATTTGAAATAAAAACAACCATACATATTTCTCCAAGTCCTAGTTTCTGGAGACATTTCCCCACGTTTCCCCATAAACAAAATAGGTATGAACTGTTGATTATTTCAATCATGTTCTCTCTCAGATAGGCACTGCAAATGAGTTATTCATCAGTGATAAATATATCAATGAATCACAAATTTACCTTATTGTTATCATTATTGGACCAATGAAGTGAAGAAAGGTAGGAAGTTTCTGTTGGAGCTGCATACATCCAGTTTTCGAACTCATATTGGATTTTCAACGTTTATCCATTTTTTCCATTCAACTGAACTGATTTCTCATCATCAGAAAAGACTTCTTGAGTGCAGGAAATTCATATTAGAGGACATTATAGGTCCTACATTTTTCCATTGGAACCTTCTACTAGTTCAAACAGCAACCAAACACAGTAGATTTCGCGTATTATCAGAGATTTGTTGATACTCATTTATAAAATAATATAGAATTGATTTGGCAATTGATATAAAGTTCATGTCTTGTACTCAAGAGAAGGAAGAAGAGAAAATTAACGTAATTTGTTGAATGGTATTCATAAAATATGAAACCAACTGAGAACACAAATAACACAATAACAAACATGACCTTGAATTACGTCCTAAACTGGTTCAAATTTGCCCACCAGGTGCCGTATCGGAATCGTCACCTTGCCAATAGGTATGTCACATAAATACAATATTTTAAATGAGCAGAACTTATTCAACCGTGAGATGAAAAATCCAATATATTGAAAAAAATTCAAATTCCAGTAACGCGTGTGACAAATTGTTTTTTACAGTATCGAGAAACCATATGAGGCAATTTGTCTTTGACCCAAAAAAAAAAGTTTCTTTCAAACGGGAGGCGTTTGGAATTTTTGAAAAATGCACGGCTTTGATTATCATCCTGTTGAATCTGATCCGGGAAAGATGAAATAGTCATATCCATTGATTTGATGGTCAATGAAACGAGCTTTCAGAAACTGAAAAATAATTGAAAATCGGTTGAGGAAATCTAAAGTTATGATGATTCAAATTTGATCGAAAAAATGCGATTTTACGTTTCATGTGTTGAGCAGTTTATTTATGTAATGAATGAAATGCCTACTATTTTTCTCGCAAATACTATTTTCTACCGAATACCAAACCATGAGCTGCTCACTCGTAAAATTAACATTCAAATATTCTGAAATCATGTGGAATAATATGTTGTTTCAGATTGAGCAATATTTACATTTTCGTTTATATAATCGGCAAGCAAGTCTAGAATGTTGCATGTGCAAATCATTCAGTATACAGGGTGTTGCGAAATCCGACCGACAACGCTTGAGAAGTGATAGCCCTCGTGATTTCAATCACTGACAAACGGTCTCGAAGTGTTCAGTTTTCGAGATACAGGGCGTTGAAATTAAGAAATTAAAATAGTTTTTTCGCAATATCTCAAGAAGAATGCATTCAAATTCGGTATATGGTTTCATATTTCAAAGGTTAATTTTTTGACAAGAAAGACATTCCGAGAATTTTATCCAGAGGGGGTTGTGAAAACTTGGCCTCCCATATTTTCTATGCCACTGATGAAATTTCGATTATTTCCAATTCCTCGAATTGATTGTTCAATTATATTGAAAAAATGCATCACCTTCAACTGACCTAAAATAAACAGTTATCGAGATATTTGACCCAAAATAGAAGTTTGCATAGTACTTTTTCATCTTCCTCAGTAGTAGAAAATCAAATCAAAAGATGTTTGTTTTCTTTTTATGCGTGCAATAACCATTTCTGATCAAATACAGAATGGGATCTGAATAATATTTTTCTACATTCATGCAAAAAGCAGAACTTTATTGAACTATATTTAGTGGAAAAAGAAGTTCTTTATTGCACTTAGTTTTTATTGCACTCATCTGTCATTCTACTTCAACGTGCTGTCATCATGACAAACATTTGTTATATTGCAAATGTGGTTATAGAAACGTCATATATTCATATATTGAAAATTGCATCAATTGGTCATTCACTTTCAACATTGAGGGTAAAAATAAAGTTTGAGTTAAATTGTTCGTAAAGTATTAGTTCCTGTTCCAATGAAAATCGATATTAATAATGAAGTATAAAAGTTGCGTTTTTCATTTTCCTACACCTAATAGTGTCGCACCTCAATAAATCATTTTTTGCTTTTTTCATGAACGTAGAAAAAATGTTGTATGCAACTCGTGCAAAAATTGTTTATTGCACTCGACGTGAAATTGTCCGACGAGGCCGTTAGGTCGAGTGCAATAAACATTCACTTTTTGCACTTGTTGCATAAATAACTAATAATCTACTTAACACCAGAAAAATATTTTTGCAATTTTCTACTACTGAAAATGATGAAATATCACTATGAAATCTTCTATTTTGGGTCGAACATATCAAAAACTGTTCATTTCAGCTCAGCTGAAGGTGATGCATATTTCGAGCAAAATTGAACAATGAATTCGAGGAATTGGAAATGATCGAAATTCAATCAGTGGTCTAGAAAATATGGGAGGAAAAGTTACCACAACCCCCTTAGGGCACCACTGAATAAAATGTCCGGAATGGCATCCTGGTCAAAAAATGACCTATTCAAAGATGAAACCATACACCGAAGTTGAATGCATTATATTCAATTATTCTTGAGATATTGCGAAACAACTATTTTTATTTCTTAACTTTACGCCCTGTATTTCGAGAAGTGAACACTCGAAGACCGTATGTCCCTATCTCAGTGATTATGAAATCAGGAGGGTTATCACCTGTCAGGCGTTGTCGGTCGAATTTCGCAACACCCTATAGAGTCGAATGGCAAATAGTATTTTAGTTTACAAATAAACTTTTAGAGCTAAGTGTTTGGTTTATTCAGGGGAAAACACTAAACGAACTGAAAATTAATTTCGTTACATATGCTTCACGACGCTAAACTAGTGCACCAACCACTGTAATCAGAACACGAAAGTGAACTGATGGCAAAATCCCAAAAATCAAATTTTCTGATGCTTTCCCACTCATCGGACTCATCCCATGACTTTTAATAGCACTATGAGGTCTCATACGAAAACGACGAGACAAAAGTGAAACATTCATTGAACAAACTTCACAATACTATCCTTCAGAGTATTCTTCATTTTATACAATGGGTAAAACTGCACTTATCATGCGGTGGGTATTTTTTTTCAAAAAATGTTTTTACTGCTTACGTATTTTTTGTCTGAAAAAACGCGAATTTGATAATGAAAATGTGAACAAACCATTATTTATTAACACGTCGAATGACAGTGAGAACTTTTTGGAAATACCATTTCAGACAGTACCGTTCTGCTACAAATTGTGGAAGGTGCATATAAATTAGAGGGGGGATAAAAAGTGTAGATATATTTGGAATGCATGACACTACGTCCCTGATGATCAAATGTATTGTGACAGTGCCGATTGAGTTCCTATTATATCGTATTGTGAACGAAAACGCCAAAAGGCGTCGTCTGTCGTCTCATTATTGACCCTCAAGCTGAAGGCGCAGATCAGCGTTGTATTATATCACAACTTCAGAAAAAGACGCTGAACAGCGTCTCTGTCCTTCAACGTGTTAAGATAATTCACTATAAAGTACCAAAGGACCCCGCACATTTAGAACGGAAAATGGCTTTCGGCTAATTTTTCTGGAAATTTGGTATGTTTCAGATATTAGCGCCCTTATTACACAGTCCAATTTACAGATCGATCCTATGACCAGTTTTCGAGCTACAGGGTGTCAATCATTTGATTTTGGCTGTTTAGAATATTTTGCATTGATTTGAATTATGTGCTCTAAGTCGTGATAAATCTTCAGTATATAGAAATAAACGCTCCACGTCCAATTTCTGAGTAGGGGCTAATATTGAAATGATAAATGGGGTGGTTGTGACTCAAGGGGTTGGCGGGGGTATTTCATTTCATGACGTATTATTCTCCACTTTATATATTATATAAACAGTTATGAACCATTGTGAAATGTATCTCATTTTGTACATGAGTTACATCAATTCTAAGCTTTCAAATTGTCATCACCCTATATATATGGCAAACCGGACTTGTATCAGAGGAAATCATATGAATCCTCATGTTGATGATGAAGATCCATAGTGTATCAAATAATTGGCCGATTCTAGCCGTTCGTTTTCAAGTTTTCAGTGATTGAGTAAAAATCGAAATTCTGATATTTTCAATATTTGTTTATTTCCATGAATATTACCTCGTCATGATGGAATGCAATACCCTGTATGTGATATTATTATCTTTCCGAATAGAGGGATTCATGAGGTATAAATTGGGCGTAAAGCGTTTATTTCTACTGAAGATTTATCACGACTTAGAGCACATAATTCAAATCGATGTAAAATAATCTAAACAGCCAAAATCAAATGATTGACACCTTGTAGCTCGAAAACTGGTCATAGGATCGATCTGTAAATTGGACTGTGTAATAAGGACGCTAATATCTGGAACATATCGAATTTTCAGAAAAATTAGCCAAAAGACATTTTCCGTACTGAATGTTCGGGGTCTTTCACCTTCTTTTCCGCCTGTCTTTTGGATCGCATTTAGAACAATTTGCCCTTCTTTCTTCATCATTGGACAATTTATATAATTATCACAATATACTTCAATGACGCATTTTTTTCTATTGTATGAGTCGACTGAAAATATGATTTTTCTGCGATTCATCCATATTTAGTGAAAAACAAGGAAGAATATCATTTTTCAACTCACATAACTAAAATGGTATTTAGCATACGGATATGTACCACGCTAAATGATCAATTAATCACGGATTGTCGATCTGTGATTTATTCAAAATATTAAACACGTTACCATGGCAACACGATTTCTTAAACACATTACCATGGCAACGCAGTTCATTAAGCACAGCTTCAGTAATTTGAGACATGTCTGTCCTGTCATTTGTATTAACTGTCAACTGTTATTTTCGAATTTTGTATCAGAATTATTCGAACAATATTCGTTTGTATCAGAATTCATCATTAAAAATATATGCGAAAAGTAGACGAAAGTGAAATCGAAGAGAATATTCTGGTACTTGCATATCTCCAACAAGTGTAAAAATGAAGCATCCATCTTTGAGAACAATTTATAAATTCTGCACTGAGCATGACAATAAACGTGAAACAAAGGTTAGTAAGCAATGGACTGGACACATCTACAACCAATATCACTTATACGTGTCTCGCTGGTTGCATGCAGTTGCATGTATTATGTTCTCAATTCCCATTCCTTTCGAATTGATTTGTAGGTTAGCAGGAATTGCAGGTATATTGATGTAATTTTCGGAGTTCGTAGAAAAATCATAGTATGTAACGCGTTCATAAACTGTTCTAGACACTCGTTTATTAAACACTCGCTCCGCTCTGCTCCGCTCGTGCTTAAAATACTCGTTACTAAAAGGACGTTTATAACACTTGTTACATAATATACTATTAAAATAATGGCGTGTGTAATGTCATTCAATAAGAGCAATCTGTTGTCATTTGACAACTCGTATTTGGATTGACTATCGAATAAATGGCCGTCATCTGGTATGATTGTTCACTAAATATGAAAAACTCCCCATAAAAATCAGATTTTGTGTTGAATTTGCTATATAAAAATGTGTCACTGAAGTACATCATGAGTATATAAAGTGTCCAATGACAAAATAAGAAGAGCAAGTAGCTGTAAATGCTTCCAACACAGGAGGAAAAGGAAGGAGAAATTTCGAACTTTTTTTGAAATATCTCGATAGATAGTGGTTTGTTTGTTCACATTTTCATTATTAAATTCGTGTACAGAAAAAAAATACAAAACCATCGCATGGTAAGTGCAGTTTTACCATACAATGGGAAAGCGAACTTTTTTTATCCTCAATCAATTCTATCAGATATTTTTCAAACATTTTATAAATGGTTTCAATGACTCAACATCACAATTGAAGTCACAGTTTCATTCAAACAGTCGAAATTCATCACTTGCTCAACTATACTGACGTCATTACTGAGTGAAACGCATTGTTGCCAGATATCAATGTAAATCTGGGGATAGCAGAAATTGTCTGTCTATAAACATTCATGAATCACGATTATTCATTGCCCTCCTACTATGTGGAAATATTCCAATAGTTGCCTAATTCACACCTGGATAATAATGTTTTCTTTCATGTCATACGCTTCCCTGAAAAATTAACGCACTACCAAAAAGTATCCAAAAGTTTGCGATACATTTTCGTCACAACTACTGTTTTGAATGACAGGTTATCTCCTTGGCGTATACAGGGTGTGTCAGAATAAGACCGACAAATTTCGTATACGGATTCCTAACCTCATTTTGAGGTCAAAAGTTCACATCAAAGTATGTCCTACAATGCATCCTCTCTGAGATACAGGGTGTCAAAAGTACAAAAAAAAGTTTCATGTCAATTTCTTCGGAACCCCTGTAGGAAACAAATTTTAAACTTGATATACTTTTCCAGAATAATCAGCGTAATTACTGGGAGTTCTCAGTATTGAATTTTATTAACCAGTGGCGTAGTTACAGTCGTATGTCGCCACTTTTTCTTTCATATATTTTCATAGATAGAAGAAATGTCAAATTTGTTTATGACATCAGTTAGGCTCATCGATATCTAACCTAAAAGTTAAATCATTCCACATGCGTGAATGAAGATATTTGCGAAAAACTTTTTTTGAGTAGAGACCCAACTGGCTACGTGCCATGACCGCAAAACACTAATCCTGCACGAGATATCAATAAATGTTTCAACCTCCTGAATATTTTTGAATGTTGAGAACATTGGAAACATAGTAGGGATATGAGTCTAGAGTAGATCGACAAACTTATTTTTTATTCCATATATTCACTATTTCAAGGTGATCAGTTTATATTCAGCTAAGTCTTGAAGTGCATCCTGAACACGTATTACTCGTATCAATATCACCTCGAGACATATTTTTAGGTTTTTGCAAATAGCTCGGGAACCTCTACATTTAGGCACATGGATATGACTTTTATGTGGAGTATTAATTAGCCTAATTGATGCCCAAATTGGTGCCACGCACCAATTTGACATTTCTTCTATCTATATAAAAAATATGAAGGAAAATGTGGTGACATACGACCTTATAACTACGCCACTGGTTCATAAAATGAAATATTGAAAACTCCAAGTTACCTTGATTAATCGGGAGTAGTTTACCAAGTTTGATTTTTTTTCCGAAGAAATTAAAATGAATCTCAATTTTTTTAGTACTTTTGACAACCTGTATATCAGATAGGATGCATTGTAGGACAAACGTTGATAGGAACTTTTCACCTCAAAAAGAGTTTAAAAATCCGCAAACGAAGGTTATCGGTCTTATTCTGACTCACCTTGTATACGACAATTGCGAGATCAATTCAACTACAATTGCTTTGTTTCGTGAAATTTGAGAATCATCAATTTTTTCCCAATATATCCTGGGTTTTTCTTTTCAGATATTATACATATACGTAAAATACCTAAGCATTGAAATACATTTTTTCTATGACAAAGCTTCTCTTATTTAGTCTTCATCAGTGGTGTCCCGCCATATTTTTTATCAAAACAATGATATAGAGTAGGATTATCTTCTCCGATAAGAACATCACGTATGCCAAGAACACATTTGATTGTTTTAAATGTATACAATTTTGAAAGTTTCCAGCTAGAAATGTATGACTTTAAATGTCCATATGAATACAAAATTTTTTATTTTATTTTTGTGAGCTATTCAAACCCGTTCTCTACATATTTTTCGAAGAGAAAATGATGTTCAAAATTGAAATAGAAATACAAATTTCAGTGGCGATCAAAATTCAACAGAGGAGTACCTTATTTCGACATTGATCTATAGAAATACTAAAATTAAATTGGAAATACTAAAATTATCGATGATATTATTGTCATTCTGAATACAGTTAGAGTCGTAAAAAAATATGACACAGAACTAAATCATAAACATGCAAATTGAAAAAAATGACAATGCCTGTATATCTAGATATAGACGCAGTCATACGTATTATAGGCGAAATTGAACTTTTATTGTTACGTAATAACTAACTATACGTCTACGAGACGGGAATCTATATCTTTCACTCAAGATATTTCTAAAACTGAACCATATACATATATCAACTTTAGGGTACTGAATGAGTGCTAGTTGGACATAAATTACGTGGTATATAGGACAATGGCCGATATTGAAAAGCAGTGGTAATCCAACAAATCGGATGCTGATATGCCGTCTCTGATAATGAAAAAGAACTACTTTCATGCCTGCTTTGCATATACCTACCAAAATTAGAGAAAAAAAAACCAGCCGGTTTCAGAGATATATTCAGATGAGAATTCAACATCCTGTATCCTATCTGAGAACTAAAGAGGTTGCGGACATGATATGTGCACATATCTGACAAGAGTCAGAAAAACATACGAATTCAAAAATATGATAATATACTGGGAGTTTAATTTGAGAGTGAGAATTTCAAGATGAGTGAAATAGCCAAAAATATCCAACGTCCCGTTTCCCGTATACGTCCAGACCGTAGAGCGAGAGACACCCTGTCAGAGCCGGACCGTGGGCGTGGCGAAGGAGGCATTTGCCACGGGCGCAAAGGACCTAGAGGCGCAAAATGTGGAATATAGTATATTCCATTTTAAATAAAGATTGACTACAAGCTCTATATTTCAGAGTGGCGTATTTACCAGTTCACAAAGTTGAGTGACACGTAGTTAACGAACTCTACCAAAACGGAACAAAATCCTAGAAAATGATACATGGCGCGAAACACGACAAAATCAATCTGGCACTACAGAACCAAAGATTAAATGTTGAGGATGGTGCAAAAATGATAAAAGGACCATCTGATTAAATTCATAATTATAGATCTGATTTCTTCGAGTCTCTATCAGAATCCTCCAAATCATTCGCTGAAACAATCAATATTGGAGCGAATTTTGGAGAGAGGAGAGGTAAAATTGAAAAAATGCCAGGAGAAGAAACTAATGATGAGGCTTCCATTACGTATGGGAAAAGTCTTTTGAAAAAGGAACTCCTTCAAGTATTGGACTCCATATCGATGCAACTTGGAGAAAGATTTACTGCGCTGTCAGAAATTTCTGAAGACTTCAATTTTTTGAAAGAAATATCTATAGAAGAGTCTTCTTGAAGAAGAAAGCTGTGAATTTTGGCATTGAAATATAGTTCCGATTTGAATCCGTATATATGAATTCGTCAACGAATTAGAGAGCTTCGAATTTCAAGCAGCATGTGCAATGTTTACGGACTTGGACAAAATGAATGCTCTTGATATTCTTTGGAAAATGCGTGAATTGTCGCTTCAAACAATATATCCTAATCTGGACACAGCTCTCAGAATATTCTCAACGTAACCATCAGTGACCACACCCACAGCAACATGTGAATGGTCGTTTAGTAAATTGAAATTAGTGAAAACTTCTTTTAAGAAACATGGGAGATTATTGTGAATAAAAAAGTTCTTCAAAATATGTTCAATAAATGTCAATTATAAATAACATGTATTTATTGAAAACTGAATTTCTGCAAGGGCGCATTTTGAAAGTTTGCCACAGGCGCTAGAATCCTAGTTCCGGCTCTGCACCCTGTATATATGGCCTGAGCGATATCGATTATAATAAATTACTAATGACTCGCCGAGTATATAAGCCAATTATTGGAAATCTGGAGAAATGGTATGTGTGGAGTCGTTGTTTTCCTTGAAGGTTCGGACATTTAAAGTTTTGGTGGAAGCACTCATTTTTGGATTCTCTCAGTCGAATCGTTCCTTCTGGAAAACTGTTTTCTGAAAGGTTTTCGAAAATGTTCTGCCAAAATGTTTTACACTTACTAGAGAACTTGAACTAATTTCTAAGTGAAAGAAGATATTTATTGGTATTGAAACGTCCTCGTATAGTATTCGAAATGTCCCAGCATTTTTGTCTAAATATAAGTTGACTCGTGTTAGTATCTCATCGATATCATGGGATTAGGGATATTGATTGATGATTAATGTCTGAAATAAATTTAGAAGTGACAAGAGCACGTGTTCCGTTTAGAAAAAATAGTTATTTATGTATTAAGGGAATTATGAGGGCCTTAATTACCGATGGCAAAGTTTGCGTCCCGAGGGCCTCTGGCCCGAGGGACAGCAATTGCCAGAAGAGGTTATTAAGGCTCTATAATTCCCGTGATACATAGATAATTTTATTTCTGACTGATTTCATTCATTGGATATCTTCCCGATTGGAAGTTAGACATGTTTTTCCGTATAGTTTCAATGTCATCAGAACGTCAGATGATGATCTTGACTACCGCGAATAGGAGATTCCTTATTGCTACGTTATTGCGTGGTTGTTGCTATGCATTTCTTATTTAATTTCAGCTAGAGGGAATTATAGCATCTATAACATCCCAAGGGAGTTATGACCCTCATTATAGATATCGTAACTATGACGATATAAGCTTATAATGTCACTGTCAGAAATAAAAGTTTTAAGTGGTACTACATTTTCGAAAATGCCTGTATTGAAAAATATAGTAGGATATATAGGAATATAGTAGGATCGTTGATTGATATATTACGCTTACGCTGGGTAAGCGTAATATATCAATCAACGGTAGGATGAAACTCATTGGAAAAGAAAGAGAATATAACAAAGATGGAAGGTAAAATAAATTACGGGCGATCTGAGATCGGGAAGTGGTAGGGGGTGAGTTCTCAAGGGTGAAAAAGGATCAAATAGCAAAGTTGTATAGGTAATACAAATATCTCCAACTTTTATATCTACACTTCTTTCAAATAACCTCAAAATTTATGTGAGAAATTCAAATAACCAAAAGGTTTTGGTTTTTCATTTTCATCTTCTACATAAAAAAAATTCACGAAATTTGTTGATACCTCTTCATGTCCCAAATACACTGTGATTTATTTATTTATTTATTTTTTATTAGGTCAAAATTAAATTAGGTGAAAAAAGAATATTTCAAAATAAAAAAGTTACGATGTATTTGAAGAGGTGAGTGAGGTGAGTGAGTGAGTGAAACATAGTTTCTTTGTAAAAGTTAGAAATGAAAAACCAAAAACTGGGTTATTTGAATTTTTCACATATATTTTGAGGTAATGTGAAAAAAGTGTATCAAAAAAAGCTCACCCTCTTCCTCTTACCGACCTCAGATCGACCGTAATTTATTTTTTCTTGAATTTTTGTTATGATCTCTTCTATGCCCCTCTACTATAATTTTTTTCGGCTTCAAGAATTATCGACCTGGGTCTATAAAGAATCATTTATACTCATACATCCTACATCCATAAATAAATCGGGTATTGTTGATTTCATATACCTAACCGAAGAGGTTGTTCTGCATAGCTATACCAATTATTCCTCTAGTCAATATGCTCAAATAAAAGTGGAATGAAATGTTGAATAAATATACAAAGAGCTCAAAGTCATTTTCACACAGTGTTCATAAAATAAACAACAATGGTTTCTTTCGAGAGAAAAACAACTACTTTCCTGGCTAATGCCACGCAGAACATTGAATTACTTCCTCCCGAAATCTATGCATCGACTCGTATAAACGAATACTGATACAAGTGATTTCAGGCCACGCTAGATACCTACAGACCGGTTTCGAGCTCTTTGACTCTGATCAGTGCAGGGCAGTCTCCAGCCAGCAGTCCTAAGACCGCCGATTAAGCGTAGCCTAGCCAAACAAAAATCAAGTCGGCATTATATTCCCCCAGAGGCGTCTTACATAGACAATATGAGAACAGCGCCATCTGATGAGAATAGAAGGAAATAAACACTCCAAAACAAAAATTCCCATACGGGAGTGGCTGATTGCCCTACTGGCGTAATTTCAACTACGAACTGGCTAAATCGAAATCAATAGGCATCCAGGAAAGAATCACTTGTATCAGAATGTGTTTATACGAGCCGATGCATAGATTTTGGGAGGAAGTAATTCAATGTTCTGCGTGGCATTAGCCAGGAAAGTAGATGTTTTTCCTCACGAAATCTACCATTGTTGTTCATGTTATGAACACTGTGTGAAAATGACTTTGAGCTTTTTGTATTCACTTCGTAAACTACTATTGATTCATTTCCGGATGTTTCATTATAATAATCTTTTATCTATTATTATTATTATTATTTGTTTGTTCTGATTCAGGTCAACCGGCAGGTCGTTTATCTCGTATAACATTCCTGATACACCATCCTTAGCAACATTTGCATACAATTCTGATTGAGCTCAGATTAAATGACACGAAACATATTTTTCAAACGGTTACCGTTACTTTTCAATTACAACCTAACAGTATATTGAGATAATAACAAAAAAGCGATTTTATCATCAGCGGCATAGTATATCATTATACTAATAAACCTCCGAACGAACATACAGTATGGCCCGAAAGTATGAGAACCTTCAAATCGTCGCCTGAGAATTAGATAAGTCTAATCTCACACAAAATTAGCATTGAAAAGCGTTTTCGATATTTTTTACTACTAGTTCTGCACAAATTTACAATGGAAACCCACAAAATATGATTATTTCGTCCAATTCTCGAGTGGATACTCCAATCGGTTTTTTTTTATAATAAATTAAAGGTGTTTTGGATATAGACCAAAAAGCTGTTAATTTGGCATCAAGTTTGACTTCTCGTAATTTCTAAAATATCGAACGTATTTTGAATTGCCGCCCAGATTCTGAATGCCTTTTTCATCGTCTTTCGAACCGTTCCTTACAGCTTCTTCTAAATTGATCAGGACCCATGATACAGGGTGAAACAAAGTTTCGTGCATTTTGAAAAATGCTCATATTTTATTCGGGCATTTCCTAAATAGCATACCTCGGGAAATTTTCGAGTTTTTGCCAAAAACTACTGTGGTTTCCGAAAAAAAAAAATATTTTTTTGCATTTTTTTAAATGGACTAATTTTAGAGGAGTTCAATAAATGGATGTTTTTATTCATTTCAGGAGAGCGTTGGAGCAGATATGTATACCAGGTTACTCAAAAACAATCAATAATAAATTTCACTATTGACGTTTCAATTGACGCCCAGTTTATGTGTGTCCCACTTTCAATGGAATTAGCAAGGAATTAGCACTGTATCTTACGTAATCGTTGGGTATAAGGATCCTGAAATTTGTTGGAGCGAGAGATATACCAAAAATGCACTCTATGACCAAGTGGGGTCATCTTCAGTGATATACACTGCTCGCCAACAATCATGGAACCACCCCAATTTCCGAAAAATGATATTAGGAGTCAAAATCGGTTGAAAACCACTTCGGATTCGGAATCAGGACGCCCAATTCTCTAACCATTCATATTCTTTCAGGAATTCTTTCTGTTCTGAAAAATTCATTTTTATCTCACTTTTCATGGAAACATTCATATATCTTACGTAATCGTTGGGTTAGGATCCTGAAATTTGGAGGAGCGAGAGATATACCAAAAATATACTTTATGCACTAGTGGGCGGTAAAGATAGCACTTTATCGCCAAGATTTGCGGGCCATAAAGTACACTTTACCGCCCGCTGTTCTCAAGTCCCTTATATCCACATATCCATTTGTGGAATACCTATATTTGAACTCTCATCTGATTTTATCGTTATGATTATGATACATGTTATTGTTCATCCGATTCCATCTTCGCTATAACATCCTTCTTTGAATAGTTGCTTTCTGGCTGTCTGAAGCCAAAAGATGACAATTTCAGCTTGTTTTTTGGATGTATTGCTAGACAACAACCATCAGATTGATTGAAAACGTCAAATTCAGGTAGCAATATATTCGTATACATATTAATTGTTACATCTCAAGGAATGAATCTCTGTTAGTGAACAAAGAGTTTTAGTCTTACGAGACTTGCGATATTCGTACGGTAATTTCAATATGTAGATTATACACATAAACATTGCGCTTCTCTTGAGAACTAAATTGAATTCATGAGTAAATTATGAATTGAAGTTTGTAGAAATCTAGTCAGTACGTGTGACTCGATAAATAAACCACTAGTGCATAAAATGTTGTATGTATCACGTGCGTAAAATGCGTTTATAGCCTTCGGCGTGTAATGACCCTCGGCTAACGCCATCGGGCCAATATTCACGCCGCAGGTCATGAACGCCTACTTCACGCCCTTGATACATAAATAACTATTATGACCAAGTGGGGTCATCTTCAGTATTATACACTGCTCGCCCGTGGAACTACACACATGTCCGGAAAATAATATCAAGAGACCAGAAAGGTTGAAAATCTTTTCTGATTCGAAAACAGGGCGTCCAACCACCAACTTCCTATAACTTGACGCATTATTATCGGTAACGATTTTCCTCATACTATAAACAAATTCATTCATTCATAATTCATCTCAATGACACCCGTCATGATTTCTGATCCATTTGATCACCCCTGGTAATCTATTCGATTGTACTAATTCAGATTGTTATTTCATTATCCCTGATGAGAACTGACTTAATGATTATCAATTTCAGACTAACCATTAAGTGAATTTTCCGATTTAATAAAATTTTCCTCCTGGAATGTCGGTGGTTCTGTGGCTGCTGGCGAGCAGTGTATCATTGAAGATGATCCTGCTTGGTCATTGATCTCATTATCGATCCTAAAGATATCAGACCCCTACATCAATAATTACGTAAGATACTGCCCAGCGAGCACAAACATCCCTGGGATGTTTTGGGATGTTTTGAAAATGTTGGCATGAAGATGTTATTTTGAGACGTGGCATTTCTTTGTTTGACTACTGAGAGGTATCCCTGGGATGTTTTGGGATGTTTTAGAAATGTAGGCATGAGGATGTTTTGTTGAGGCATAATATGCACTTCCCAAAGAGTTCTTAGAAGGATATTGAAAGTATTGTGTTTGTTCTTTTGTGCCCTTTCTTTGTTTGTCCCACCACAACGTCTCATGCTTACGTCACAATACGATGAATTCTGATTTGTTTTCGATTTTGTTCTTCTTGTTCGCAATTGGCATTCGCGTTTGCAGCGTGTCACGCACGCTGCTAACGAACAGAAAGGAATTTGGTGAAGTTTATTGTGTTAGAAGACTTATTTAGTTTGTAATAATGACCATCAGATGCAAGATGTGTTGTTCGGTGCCTCAGTGTAATCAATATATAAAAGTACGAATTCATCAATACACAGCTTCTCCGCAGTTGCAAAATTATGCATTGTGGAGAACATTTCAAAAATTGGGAAACCTATTTCCAATTATATGTCTGTGTGTAGTAAGCACTACTCAGAAACCGATTAAGAAGGTTATTTCATATCAAGGAAATATTTTTTTTGTTCAATCTATTTTCAATGCATTTTTTCATTCAACGGAAATGGAATCCTAATGCAAAAGTTCATTTTGACAAAAGGCTTCAGAAAAGTACCTCAAAAATGTTTTTTTTACAGCGATTTAATGTGCGCAAGACGCGTTGAAAATGTTTTGTTGTGTCCATGAAAAGGCTTTAAAAAGAACTAGGGAGAAGGTTGTTTTGTGACATATTAAGGACATCTCGATAATTGCCGCCTGCGGCGGACATCGGCTGTTCTATAATAGTTCTATTCATGTGTGAACAGAACATCGCAGTGGAGGTTCAATGTCTCGAAATCTCGTACTTTTAACATCTCTGAGATGTTTTTGTGCTCGCTGGGTGGGGTGCTTCTGTGAAAAGTGAGACAGTATTTATTATTTCAGGAATGAACATTTTTAGAAGGAATATGAGTAGTTAGTGAATTAGACGATCTGTTCTCTGTTCTCCAATCCGAAGTAATTTCCACCCTATCTTGTCTGCTAATATGATATTCCGGACATGTATAGTTGGTTCCATGGCTGCTAGCGAGCAATGTATATCACTGATGGTAATTTCAATTGGTCATTGACTGTATCTCAGGAATATTTCTTGCTTCTGGAAATTTAACAATCCTTACTAGACAATTACGTAAGATAAGGGGGAATTTCCATGAAAAGTGAGACAAAAACGAAATTTTCACAACTGGAAATTTTTTCAAGGAAAATATGAATAGTTGATGAATTGGGCTTCCTGATCCCGAATCCGAAGTGATTTTCAACCAATTTTGCCTCCTTATATCATTTTCCGGTAAATTGGGGTGGTTCCATGGCTGTTGGCGAGCAGTGTATATCACTGAAGATGACCCCACTTGGTCATAGTGTACATTCTTGGTATATCTCTCGCTCCAGCAAATTTCACTATCTCAATCCAACGAATATGTAAGATACAGGATACAGGGGTGTTTCCATTAGAAGTGAGACACACTGTATATGCTGGATGAAGCTCGATCTAAATCTACGTTAACTCATAAAAATCGAATGATGTATCTGGTTCATGATCCGGTCTATATTCATATAGTATAGTTAATCAAAATCAAAGACGTAAAAATTTTCCCTTAGCTTTAATTACGTAAAAGGCACATACCGGGTGACACAGGGTATCGGGCCACCCCTGTAACTTCTGCTTTCGTCATCGGATTTTTCTGAAATTCGGTACAGTTATATAAGCAATTATTTCGGATTTGATCACATTACAATCCAATATGGCGGACTTCCGGTTTTTCTGAAAATGCCAGCAACTTTGTTTTTCCAAATGAAACATCCTGTATATTTTTACATATTCAAGTTCAACAGGTCGAAACAAGTGCAATCTTTATTTCAAATGTCATTTTTTCGAAAAAATTTAAATTAAAACTGTTTTTTCATTTCACCTCGTGGATAAATGAGATGTGGTCAAGACTAGTCACAATGAGTCACACATAACAGAAGATCATAATTTTTTCTGAAAAATTATTTTTTGTGTCACTTATCCAGGAATCAATTCAGCCACATCACTTTTTGATCAAAAATGATTTTTTTTCAAACGGAACCCCTATGGGCCACCTGCCCGTCTCTCTAGAACATACATTAAGGAACAAAATGACGCATCATTTTTGTTTTTCGGTGCAGTAACAAATTGTATACATTCAAAAATCAACAACTAGTTCATGAATTTCCTTGCAGTTAGAATAATTTTTCAACTAGGTAGGCTGTGGAATAAATGACATTTGACATCAAGATTGCACTTGTTTTGACCTGTTGAACTTGAATATGTAAAAATATACAGGGTGTTCCATTTGAAAAAACAAAATTGCTGGCATTTCCAGAAAAACCGGAAGTCCGCCATATTGGATTGTAATGTGATCAAATCCGAAATATTTGCTTATATAACTGTACCGAATTTCAGAGAAATCCATTGACGAATGCAGAAGTTACAGGGGTGGCCCGATAGCCTGTGTCACCCGGTATAGTGTTCTACGTATCCATATTCTTCAAAATGCTTTATCTGAAATTTCACTCTTCAAGCTGAACTAGTTTTTTCTCATTGCACATTGGTTTCAAACATAAGAATAGAATATCAGACTAACTTCCTATAACATTCTTTTCAACATTTTTTTTTAGTTCGATTTGGTAGCAACTCTCTTTGTCACTTTTTTGTGCTCTCTTACCCTTAGTCTTAGTGGTGCAAAAATATTGATTTTAGTGTAAACTTTTCTCTCATTTTCATAATATGGTAGCATTTCACTCAAATGCATTTTCTTCAACTACAAAATTGTTGGCGTGAGGTTCACGTATGAAACTGGTTCTGTAAATTAAATAATGTGTGGTACTTTAGAAGTAGCCTAATTCAATTTCATTAAAATTTTCTTGAAAGTGATTTCTGAATTTCATATTCGAAATGGTAGCTTTCTGATATGAGTTGAGTTGAGTAAGCATCGCGGGGACTTGTCGAAGTCCAGACAGCTAGACCGCTAGTGTGGGTCCATTGTGTCGCCCCGTGAGTATGGCATCCTTCACAAGAGTCCCGCAGCTCTGCCGAAGGCTAGGATGTCTAGTAGCCGGGATGTTTGGCGCATCTTCCGCTGGAAGAGTCGTTTGTCCGAAACTCCGCCATCTGTGCTGTGTTAGCGCAGAACATTCACATATGATGTGGATGGGAGTTTCGTCGTTTTCGAGACATAAACGGCACGTTGGGTCATCGGAGATGCCCAGAATGTTTAGATGTCTGTTGAGGCGGCAGTGTCCAGTTAGTAAGCCAGTGACAACTCTGCATTGGCTTCTTCGCATATTCAGGAGGGATTGGGTGAGACGTATCGAAGGCCTATCAATGAAGGTCTTCGCCTGCCTCATACCCCTGGATTCAGTCCATTCCTGACAAAACCTCTCTGTCAGAAGTTCTTCAAGTTTTCGCAGTCCTGTGCAGAGAGAAATGCTCACGATGGGCTCTGGGCCCACAGGACGGGCTGAAGAACCTTGCCTTGCTAGAGCATCGGCTCTTTCGTTGCCATCTATCCCACTATGTCCCGGAACCCAAAGTAGTTCGATACGGTTTTCCCTTGCTATCTCAGCAAGGTTCCGTTTGCAATCTAAAACCAACCGAGAGACCACTCTTGGTGCTCGTAGAGCTTTGAGAGCGGCCTGACTGTCGGAGCAGATGGAGATGCGCTTGCCTCTTATGTGGCGTCGTGTGATTTCTTAATATGCTAGATGTTTGATTTTTGTGTACGGTATCAGATTATGAGAATAGTTCCCTGAGCATATGGTATATCAAGGAATCATCAGGAACTATTTGCATTATTTTGAGCACTGGTCATAACATGAAAACTCACAGCCTTCATAAAATTAGTTTTGCTAATTGAGTGGGCAAACAATCTGTATGAAGTTTCTAGTAGCTGTGTTTTTCAGACGAAAATACGGGAGTACCAAAACAATCAGATAAATCATCGCATGATTAGTGGAGAATTACCAAAAAATTAGACGCAGGGTATAACATGAAGTTATAGTTATGTTGTAGCCATCTAGTGGCCAAAGCTCTAAGGTAGGATCCAGAGATCGCTACACACACTGTATGACGCTGCCATCTATAGTCACACGTACAGACCCATACGGCTATACGCTACAGAGTGGTACTAAAAGTAAACCACTCTGCTGACAGATGGCACTACCTGACAAACTTGAGTGGATTAATCCACCGAACTGTTCAACTGTTAGATCTCATAACTCATAACCAAGAGCGTCTTCAAAATGGGTGATATATCCGAAGCGTAGAGTTGTCCCAGTTGTCAGCAGACCGAGAGCGGCTGATGAGACCTGGTGGGTCGAAACAGTACCACAGATTATTTGTTAATCTGTGACAGCACTGTCTCGTTCCTGCTGACAATTAGGTTAACACTGTTCATCTTGGATCTCTTAGTTATGAGATCTAGCAGTTAAAAAATTAGACATTTCAAGGAGTTACCTACCACTTTCAATATGCACAGAACATTTATAAGAACACCTTGTACCTACATCGATTAATGCGATCATGATTGAAATGATGATGCTCACCTCTTTCTCCTCGATACATTGGGCGTCCAAGGGAAATAAGGGCCGCTGAGGGGCGGGCCTGTTAGCCAGATAATATGCAGAGGCGGCGGCGACTCCTGTCAGGGCTAGAGCTCCCGCTCCCCCTCCTATATACATCAGGTACTGTTCCATGTCTTCCACTGTGAATGAGAAAAAAATGATCGAGAGCGGGCAAATCGCCATAATAGTTATTTATGCACGAGTAGGGCGTAAGTAGCACTTTACCGTCCGGTTTTGCGGGCGTAAGGTGGCACTTTACCGCTCGCAGACTATTTTACCGTCAGGCGCATTCGTAACTCGTATGAGGCATTCCTGTACCAGGCAGGACATTTATATTCATTCCTGTACAAATAATGATGAAGATGGAAAGCCCTAATTTCGAGTGACAATGGAAAATGAAAAAACTCCACTGCCCCGTGTGAGAGTCGAACTCACAACCTCTGGTAACTCGTAGTAGGCATTCCTATGTAATTTAGGACATTTATGTTTTATTTGTGGTGGTTGAGCTGCAAAATGATATTATGTTTCAACCCAAAATAAGTTATCTGTGATGACATTAATTGACAATAATTATAATGATCGGTACGATATCGTACCAGTATATCACCTGACGAAGCTACTGTGTTAGCGAAACATGTCGTGTGTTTGAGAATTTTGTGGAAATTTTATCGTTTGTGAAGTTTTTACATTTGCCATGAATTTCCATCAAGTAACGGCAGAGTCAATTCAAAATTTGAAGGAAGCTACGACTAGCTTTTTGGCCACCTGGTACATTAAATTCATCCTTCATTGCGCCATAACAAACCAAAATATTTGGTTCTACAATATCTGCATTAAGAACAGTGTTTTTCCAAAATTCAATCAATCAGAAACGTCAAATCAAATTATAATAATCTTCTCATATTTCCAAAAATTGTCTGATTTACTATGGTAACATTTATTCCATCAATGATATTCCTGATTGATGTATTTCTATCGTTTTTGAGAGGCGAAAACAACTGCTTTTCCTGCTATATGCCACGCAGATTATTGAATTACATCCTCCCGAAATCTATGCAACGATTCGTATAGACAAAAAAGATCGCAATTGTTTCTTTCCTATATGCTGATCGAATTATGCTTAAACTGTAGAGGAACGCTTGACTACCTATACAAACCAGTTTCAAGCTTTTGGCTCTCATCAGGGGTATTCCCAAATGGCATTTATAGCCGCCAACTGGTGCTGACCCGACCCAACGCAAATACACCCCAGCATTTAATACCCACAAGGCGTTCGGCCACTGCGAGGTGGACACAAACGCCACCTAGGATAGAAGGAAAGAAACACTCCAAAATACATTTCTATTTCATATTAGATGGGAGGGGCTGATTGATCGTCTGGAGTAATTTCAACTACGAAAAAGCTAAAATGCTAAATAAATATGCATAGCTCGAAGTCATTATCACAAATATTCATAAATGAACAAAACTGGTAGATAACGAGAAAAAACAACTACTTTCCTAGCTATATGCTACTCATCTGAAATGAGAATTTGTGTTGGAGTGTTTCTTTCCTTCTACCCTAGGTTGGGTCAGGTTCGCACCAGATCGCGACCATGAATGACATCTGGGGACACCCCCGCTCTGAGGAGAGGCAAAATCTCGAAACCGGTGTGTAGGTAGTCAAGCGTTCCTGAACAATTCAAGCACAAATCAGCATTCAGGAAAAAATCACATGCAACAACTGTATTCGTCTATACGATTATTCCGTTTTTTCATTTCTACCTCAAATCTTGTAGTTTGTTCAATAAAAAATAAATTTTTCCTTTCTCAAATTTTATCCCCATGGAGGCACCTTGATCCATGACTCATGGGACACCCTGTATATATTTGAAATCAGGAGAAAGATCTCCACCAATTGGGAAAAAGAAATACGAGGTGTTCTATTCAAAAAATACCAGCTCATGAAACATTTTTGGATTTACGATGCTTCTTTGCATTATCCTAGTATCTACTGAATTCTATAAATGTCCATGAAAAATAAGTACTTCGAGTAAAATATAAATAATCACCCTGTACATCTGAAATTTGATCGCATTAACTATGGAGATATACCGTGTACAGTTTTTCTTGTCCCAACCCAGATGAACATTTTTAAATTAATTATTATTCAGATATTGATGACTGTAGGTATTACAAATGGAAGTCATTGAAACAATAATGCTTCAATCGATATTATTTTCTTCAATAATTACTCATTTTCCCTATAGCGTCATTGCAAAATCGATAGCATAATACAGGGTATAATCATAAATAATAAATAAGTAATAAAACGCATAGGTATATACCTATTTAGGTGAAGGTAGGTAACGATTTTTCCATTATGTATCTATTTTCCTGAAATATATTAGCAACTTTCAACGTCTGACTCATAACTTCTTAGGAACAGGGTAAATTTTCATAACGTTGAAGTTAATAAATAATGAAAGTATGATGTGGAATAAATTCGATATTTTCGGAGAACTTCAAACACATTTTGGTGTGTGTCAATAAGGTGACGCATATCTTGGTATATGTATAAATGAAATGGATGGATATCTTAAAATTGGGATACCCTGTCTATTATTTGAATAGAGCACGTCAAACGATTACACACACAGACACAGATATAAGGAAGCCGTATAGATGAATACATTGAATTTAAACCCTAAAATGACTCAATGTGAACTATCTGACACCATTGAAAAAAATATAGCGATCAAAATAAGATTTGAGGCAGACCCTCTTTCCACTAAAAATTCTATATACCCATCAAGTGCTAGTCACAAACATAAACAAACTACACTCGTATGGAAGTCAAGTCCCAGTGGCAGTGGGTCACAGTTCATAATAAATTGTAGTTTAATAATCTAAAAAACACGCTTTTATAGATAGACAACATATAAATTACTGATTACGGAAGTGCTGGATTTTCTACACGGAAAAAACGGATTTGTTGCATCAACAAATTATTTATGCTTGAATTATTTTTGTTGGAGCAATTTTTATGGGGCGCCGTTTGGTTCATAATTATTTTTTTCGATATACATATAGACATTTTAACTCAAAATATAGAAAAAATCCTATATAATATACGAACTTATCAATATTATATGCAAAATTACGCAAATCAATGTTAAAATAATTTATTGTATTTTACCTGAAGAAGCCACTATGTTAGCAAAACATGTGTTATTATTCCATGAAGGAACGGCCGAATAAATACGAAATTCGAAGAATTGCCAAAATTTAACATAAAAAACTTACGATTCCCCCATCTATTCTTCTTACTGTCGTTCTTCAGTTTCAGCTCTTTAATTTTCCCGCACTTAATTTTGTTCCTTCGGAATTTCATGCAAAGCTTGGCATTGGACAAACAACTGTCCTTGGTCATCTCAAAAATTCACTATTGTCCCACACAAACAACGTATAATCCCGAATCGGTCAGCTCCCATTGGGTCAGTACGACAAGGGTATACTCAGTATTATTTAATTCAACGGTTGTTTCGCGGCATACTAGATAGACTGTGAACGGTGAATTGGAGCAAAATTTGCGGTATTTTCACCGGATGGCAGCAGCAGAAGACGAAGTTACAGGCTCGAAGAGTTAGGAGATTGTGAAGCGGAAGAATAATCTTTCTTGGACCACATTACTTCGCTCCTCCGCGTTTGCTAAAAGGCACTAGAGATGGATAGAAGATATGGTGGGCGCTTCATGTTCTACAGCTATTCATGTAACCAGTTAGGAAACGCATAATTTTGTGTAACGATGTGAAGTGAGACAATATAGGTCTTTTAAAGTGTATGTTATTCATAACAATGAGACCAAGATAAGGAAACAAAGGAGATACAAATTCGGTTAAATGGGAAAAAGTTGAGCAATCCGATGGTCATACCAACGGCCTTCGGAAATTTTCAAAAATGTTTATAGTTTTTCAGTCATATTGAAAAAAGTTAATTTTCGAAATAGTATATTGTGCAACAAGTGGAAAAAGTTCAACTTTTCTCACGTGTGTGAAAGTTGGTGACACGAGCCTGAAGAGCGAGTGATGCAAACACATGAGTGAGAACAGTGCTTTTCCCCAAATGTTGCACAATATACTTTTTCAACAACTGCACTTATTCAAAGAATCCAAGTAATGTAGCGTATTGGTATTCATTTTATAATGTGGCACTATGATACATTGTATATGGTGACCAAAGAGTAGACGCCTTTCCTAGTACCTCGAAGTATATTTGGCAACGCTGTAAACTGGTAAAGTCGTGTGCTCAGGTGCTCTGATAAAAACTAAAATTCCATAGTGCAATAGTGCATGTAAATTTTGAAAGTTTTGCGTTAGTTACTGTGAGTGATTCATCTAGCTAGTGAACATGAATTGTACATAGTTCACTATCCACGTAAGGAGATATTTGAGAATTACAAAATAGTCAACAGTAAGCAAGCTAATATACACATATACCTATAACCAGAGACTCTCAAAATGTCAAACTGTGATATTTGTGGAGGACGTCCACAGTCGAAACATAAACTTGATTGCAAGTGTTGTAGAAAAGTTTTCCACATTAATTGTGTTGAAGTTGATGAGGACCAGTTACAATCATTTAATGCCGGAGACGCAATCTGGTTATGCTCTACTTGCAATGCAAAGTTAATTAGTAATAAGCAGACTATACTAACAGACTCAACTGCTATAACTGACATTCAGAATAGCCTTAAAGTTATAATGGAACAACAGAATCAGTTTCTTGTGAAAATGGAGAGATATGACCAGGATATCAATAACCTAAAAGCCAAAGATACCGCACTAGAGGCGGACATTTCTGACCATGCAGGAAGAATTGAAATGCTGGAAAATGTTACGAGAAGCCTGAAAGACATAAACTATTCGTTGAGTACTAAAATAGATAATCTTCAACAGAGTAGCCGTATCAATTGTTTGGAGGTCACTGGTG
Source organism: Phaedon cochleariae (assembly GCA_918026855.4). NCBI lineage: Eukaryota > Metazoa > Arthropoda > Insecta > Coleoptera > Chrysomelidae > Phaedon > Phaedon cochleariae. The sequence continues at coordinate 7,630,631 of OU896707.1, read as the reverse complement.
TACCTAAACCTGCTAATGAGAACCCTTTTTTAACCGTACAGCTGATCGGATCGGCGCTTGGAATGAAAATTTCAGAATCACATATTGCCAACTGCTATCGGATTGACAAAAACAGTGGATCGGTGTTGAATATTACCTTCACAAAGTTGTGCTACAGAGATGAATTTTTAAAATGTCGAAAAATTAAAAAGGATTTTTCTACAAATAACTTGGACATCTCACTTAAACGCTTGGCTAGAGAATCGAACATAATATATGTCAATGAGTTCTTGACTCTTGCTAAAAAAAAATTGTTGAGTAAATGTAAGGACTATAAGAGAAATAATAATATCAAGTACTTATGGGTGAAATATGGTACAATTTATATACGGAAATCCGATGGTGCAAGAGCGATTGTTATTAATTGTGAAAATGATCTTGATGATATTTGATCAAATGATTTATATTTATTGGTGCGATATATTTATACTGTTTCCTAGCTTTATTATGTCTCATATATTGTATAAATGGGCAAATTGAATATAGCAGTTTTTAATATTAGGTCGATTTTGCCCAAGTTCATTAGTTTTAGCGAATATGTGAGGAGCAGTCACTATGATATAATTTTAATAACAGAAAGCTGGTTACATGAAGGAATTGAGGATGGTATGGTTATGTTGGAAGGATATAGGATGTTTCGATTAGACAGGCTGCAAGGTAGGGGCGGCGGAGTTATCATTTACATCAAGCTATCGTTCCACGCTGATATGTTAAACCTGATGGGTACGAATATTGCTTCCGAACAAATATGGATTTCTTTCTCCTGTAATAAAGTAAGTAACTGTATTGGTGTAATTTATAGGCCACCACATACATCAGTTTCGGATTTCTTAGAGTCATTTGAAGAAGTTCTTAGCCAAGTATCCCCGAAATTTGATAATGTTTTCTGTGGAGGTGATTTTAACATAGATTATTTGAACCCCATCTCACTTAATTATAAAAGTTTGGATACTATTATCTCGGGTTTTGGACTAGTACAAGCTGTAAGCGAACCCACCAGAGTCGGTCTGAATCATGCCTCTCTTTTGGATTTATTTTTTTATTCTGAAAATATAGAGATAAATGAATGTAAGACTTTTGATCTTCTCAATCTGTCTGACCACAGTCTAGTCAGTTGTTCAATAGACATGAATGTTGCTTCCAGTGGTCCCTTATTTTACTCATATAGAGAATTTGACAAAATCGATAAAGACGCATTTTTGACAAATTACAATGAGCTCGATTTTGATCAAATTTTCTACATACATGACGTTAACAAAAAGGTTGAAGTTCTTAACAGATTATTGTTGCATTTATTTGATATACATGCACCAGTTAGAAATGCAAGAATCACCAAAAAGAGAGCGCCTTGGTTGACACATAACTTAAAACAAATAATTAGTCTGAAGGATAAAGCTTTAACTAAGTTCAAAAAAACCAAAAGTGATGCAGATTGGGTGTCCTACAAGGACATGCGAAATTATAGTAACTCAGCGACTGAGCGAGAAAAAAAGGCTTTCTTTCAAAATATTGTTAGTAATAATGATTCTAAGTCAATGTGGAAAACCTTGAAAAATATGAACCTCAACCCTCATAAAAGTGATTGTGAGCTACCCTTAGAGTTACGTGATGTTAATAAAATAAATAATAACTTTGTGCGTCCCACTCAAGATAATGGTATTCCTGACAAAAAGGCTTTAAATTTTTATAACAACAATGTGAAATACGGCTCAGACACTTTTTTCTTTCGAATGGTTGAACCTGAAGCTGTGAGAGAACAACTTTTCAATATAAAGTCCAACGCGATTGGTGCAGATAACATCAACTTGAAGATGATATTGTTTTGCTGTCCCAACATAATAATTCATCTCACACATATTATCAATTTTTGCCTTGAAAACTCAACATTTCCGGATAGCTGGAAAGTTGCTCATGTTCTACCACTACCGAAGATAAAAAAACCAAAAGATTGGAAGGACTTAAGACCTATAAGTATCTTACCTACACTCTCGAAGTTGCTTGAAAAAATTATGAACATTCAAATCAGAGAATATCTAAATTACTATAAACTTCTTCCAGAAAATCAATCTGGCTTTCGACCCCAACATAGTTGTGCGTCTGCTCTATTGCATGTAACAGATGACTTATTATCTGCACTCGATAAGGGTAATCTAGCAGTACTTGTACTGCTAGATTATTCCAAAGCATTTGATCGTATTAACCACCAATTGCTCTTAGCTATACTCCATTTTAACGGATTCACCAACAGTGCATGTGCTATGCTTAAAAACTATCTGGATAATCGTATTCAATTTGTTAAATATGATGGAAAACTCTCAGCCCCACTAAATATTACTGAAGGAGTACCTCAAGGCTCAATATTGGGTCCATTACTATTTACCATCTATACATCTAATTTATCTTCATTCTTATCGAACTGTGTAGCACACTACTATGCAGATGATACTCAAATATATCACTCATTCACTAGTGCAGAGACTCTCGAAGCATGTGAAATTATTAATGATGATCTTGACTCACTGGCACGAGCATCTACTGAACATTGCTTAACTATAAATCCTTCCAAATCCAAAATGTTATTATTTGGTAATAAAAATAAAAGAAATCAATTCAAAGAATATCTTAACCTCTCAATTCAGTCGGAACCAATAGAACTGGTAGAATCTGCTAGAAATTTGGGACTCACTGTAGATTCAGATTTAAGGTTCACAGATCATGTAACAACGTGCATTAGAAGAGCATATGGCAATTTGAGATTACTCTATAATTTTTCACGAATCCTAGACGCAAAAACGAAGAAGATCTTGTGCGATTCCTTGGTGTTGAGCCATTTCAACTTTTGTGCAGAGGAGAACGAGGCAAAATCCTCTTCCTTATAGATTTTTTTTTTTTTCGGAGTAGAAAGATATGGGACCTTCACCACCTTGAATATAAATGATTACTACATAATATTCCAGCTTGACTACTTTTTTCTATGGTACCGAAAAAAGTTATAAGCGGCCAAACTCGAAAATTTAAGAAAAAAATAACTTCGCGCGTGAATATATAATCCTTTGTAACTTCACAATTATAGCACTTGTATACGCAGTCTCTTCATAGAATGATTAATCATATTCTGGAGATTCGATTCATATATAATATGTTGGGAAATTGGAGTATTTTTCGATCCAAAATGTATCATTTTGTACAGAATTCGCGAAAAAAATTCCAATGTCATCGCTTCAGTTTATCATAACTTTTTAGTTCACGATATGAATTCCGATTTTTATGATATCTTTTGATATATTGAAATGTGAGCAACAAATTGTTTCCTATAAACTTTTCGCACGTTTCAAAAATAAACTTTGTAGAAGCGTTTATTGTCTTATACGTAAGAGGCCGTCCGAGCGCACGAGTGAGAACGATACAGCGGCGTTTACGTGTTCTAGACAAGAACAAACAGTAAAGATTCGGGAGGATAACTGTCTCATTTGCGAATGGAGCTTTCTTGATGATTCTTTTGCTAGTAACATTCTTACAATGGATTGAAACGAGTCATTTTACGGTTGAATATGTAGGTAAATAACTTCAGTTACATATATTGTCCCAAAATAATTCACTTCAAAGGCAACGAAGTGAAAATGGTATAAAAAAAAGACCAAGAAGATATTGGGAGATGTTAGAATTTTCTAAACATGAGTCCCCAAAAAAATTAATGAACATTGCAGCTGGACAAATAATAGTATACCAAAATATATTGAAGAATTTTTATGACATGTTTGAATGCTGCTCAAACAATGATAGTGGATGAAGTTTTTGAACGGAGGCAACGTCAAAAAGGTGAGTCTATATAGATACATATTATATAGTAATAGGATCAGATGGTATGTTCAATAGCCGTTTGAAAAAACAGAAATCTAGTAGACATTTGTTTCATATGAGTTGATATAAGTGTTTCTTTTCCTATTTTTTCATTAGTTCAAGAGATGAAAGAGTATTGAAAGGAACATTCAGTGAATCAGGTCAGCTCTCTGTTTATGAATAATAAAAAAAGATATCAAAATGAAAAATTTCCAGACGAATTATGTGATTATTGTATTCGACAGATATGATCGTAGAATCTCTACTAGATAATAGAGCAATAAAGACGAGGAGATACAAATTATAAAAGTTTTCGAAAAAAGGAAATTGCTCCATTCCTAAATCTCAGTGGTTTTCAAAGGCGTCCAGGAATAAACATAATCTGGTAATATTTCTAGCGAAAATATTAATATTTGATAATATTCAGACATTTAGTATTCCGAAATAAACCATCGCTGGATCGAGGTATCGGAAGGGTGAATGTAGGATAATAATATGGATAATTCTGTTACAAACAATGTAGGTATCTCTGAAATGCATCCATGAGGTTGCAGATAATTATGTTACATTTACTGGAAGAATCCGAATCTTCCAGTATGATTAGTTATGATTCTATTATTTAAAATACAAATTTCTATTTCCAAAATGGCCATGCAGTCAAACTTCTCATATACTTGATTTATGTTAATTCTATCAGTACCTAATGGTCTATAGGAATAGAATTTTGCAAGAAACTACCGGCTCTACATGCCCTTACTGGATCTGATTAAAGTGATACTATTTTCAAAAATGGAAAGATTTTGCATTAGATATTGCTAGGAAAAAAAAAGACGACATTGAGAGTTTATTTCATCAAAATTATTGGATTATGTGGACATAGCAAGGAATTATGTAAGTAATGGAATTATATACATATAGGAAACGAAGATGCCAATGCTACGACCTTAGATCAGCTAATAAGACACAAATTCACTGTCAATACTTTCAAGTCTTCTGGCGAACTTATTTCTACAGGAAATACATTCACACAGTTCGTATCGAGGTGCGTACTAAAGTATAACTTTGTTGATTCATGAAATGCACCCAAATTGTATAGGTAGGTAGTTAATTCATTCCTGACTGTGCAATACAATATAAAATATATTGCAAGAGTAAAACTGCAATGATCATGATGGAATTTTACTGAAATCATCAGTATTTTCAACTCTACCACCTATACATCCAGAGATATACAAGAAATGCTTAATATTCCTTGCTCTGACAAATCATGCAATTTTGAAAAAAAAGACAATGCCATAGAGACGATAATTTGAAATGCAAATGCAAATAAGTACATATTGATCGACTTCAACTACTTAAATAACAATGATATATGTATAAATAATTAGTGAATCGATTGAATTGTTTATATATTTTGCGAACATTGAAATAATTTGATATACAATCCATCGAAATATTTTATTGACAAAATTATAATTCCTCATAATAATGAATAATTCTGTAACTAACAATTTATCCTTAAAGTGCATTCATGAGGTTGCAGATACAGTATAATTATATGTTACATTTACAAGAAGAATCCAAATCTTCCAGTACATATAGGTAATCGTGTTATTTTCTTCCAGATACTGTGTTGCATCATCGGGTCTCAGATTCATGATAACAAACTTTTCACTAGTTTTTCAGGGGAATATGTGATAAATTTCAGTTAGATTCAATATTTTATATAAAAATTGACATTATAAGCAAGCTAATATGTAAATTTATCGATATAAATCTAGTATATTCATCATATCTGTGGATGGAGCTCTTGATATTATTTCATCTTCGCTCCGCACTCATGCACCAGTATCTATCGCACTCTGTCTCACTCACTGTGCATAGCTTATCTAAAGTTGCACGTTGTCATTCAAAGCGCTATAAAAAGTTTATTTTTGAAACGTGCGAAAAGTTTATTCGAAACAAATTGTTTGTTATACTTCAATCTATCTAGATGAAAGAAAAAAATTGGAATTCATATCGTGAAAAAGAAAGTTATTATCAATTGAAGGGGTGTTAATGCTAAATTATTCATGTAATGCATGACAAAAAATTTATTTTTACTTATAAAAAACCTCATTTGGGCAGTTTATATACCATGAATCGAATCTTCATAATGTCCTCAACAAAATGATGAGAAGTTGAGGCATCTAAGTTATGTGGTCTACAAGTTACAAAGTTTTATACATTTACGTGCGAAGTAGATTTTTTTTTGTAATTTTTGTGTTTGTTCGTTTATAACTTTTTTCGGTACCATAGAAAAAAGTAGTCAATCTGGATTCTAATGAGTCAATAGTTTCTAGATAGGATAGTGAGGGTCTGATATCTTTCTACTCTCAAAAATTTTTTTGATAACTTTTACCCTGTGTTCCGCTGCACTAGTGCATGATCAAAATCGTATTCAATATGTCCAGAACTCTTGTGCCAGATATATTTATGGAATCCGTAAGCGTAACTCTATTTCACACAAAATAAGTGAATCCAATTGGCTGACCATGCGTCAAAGATGGTTTCTACATACGTGTTGTTACTATCATGAGCTTATTCTACAAAAAACTCCAGAATATTTACATAAAAAAATTACATTTCGACAAGATATACACTCATTAACAACGAGGTATCGATTTCACATATCACCCCCAAAACACAGCACTGCTATATTCGAACGTTCCTTTTCATATAATGTAGCCAAAATGTATAATGCTCTCCCAGATTCGCTGAAGGCTTTGAATATCGGCAAATTCAAATCCATACTGAGAAAATATATAAAAGAAGGTACTATTTCAGTATAGGTAACTCAAAATATATCGCACCATGGTCACAACTACGACAAAACTAATAATTCCTCTTGTGTCGTCGCCTTCCAAATTTCACCCGTTTCACCCTTTCACTCTCTACTTGAATTTCACGATTGTTAATTTTATGTAAATATTTTTTCCTTCTTTTCATGTTGAATGCATGATGATGGACTATTCACATATTCAAACCTCATGTTGGGCATTTTTTTTTTTTTTTATAATTATTCAGTGCTTGATGCTGAATGTCTAATCTTATGTTTGATACTTATAATTGATATATGGTATTTAATGTTTCAAGTTTAATATATAATACTTAGTAATTGTTACTCAAAGTTTGATATTGATATTTTTTTGTGTTTGATATTTAATTTTTACTAAGTAATTTATTTGGTTATGTAAACTGAGCATACGTTCTGATTATTTATTGCACTTTCAAACCTCATGTGGCATAACTTAATTTGTTTGTTTTTTTTTTTATCATCAATATTTGATGTTTAATGTATATTTTGTGTTTGATACTTGATAATTGATGATTGATATATGGTATTTAATGTTTGAAGTTTAATATCTAATGCTTAGTATTCGATACTCAATGTTCGATATTGATATTTTGTGTTTGATACTTAAATTTTACTAAGTATTTATTGGCTATGTAAACTGAGCATACGTTCTGATTATTTTTGTAGGGTTGAATGGAAGAGCAGTCTCTGACATCTACATGATGTGCAGCGGCTGAATTCCGCCTTTTTGTATCGTAATGATATAAATAAAGACAATTTATTATTATTATTATTATTATTTCAAAAAAGTACACTTTCCGAAAAAAAAATTATTTCTGAATTCTTTTAGATTCCATAATTTTTTCGTTAATGCCAATTCATACTTTTTTCTCGAAATTTCCGGAAACAAATCCAACTTTTGCAGCTTCTTCCATTATCTCTGTCTCTGGTGGTGTATTTATCAAAATCGTCACATTTATTATGAATTGTTGGAATAAAATTTGATGAAAAATGCGATTTCTATCAAAAGCACTAATGAGAACTAACCTAAAGAATATAAAAAACTTCTTCTAACAGTTGTGACAACTATTCAAAGCTGAACAGCAGCCAAGTTTTGGTCGATTTTCGTTGATTCTCCATGGAAACGTATGTGGTGTTGGCAAAGTGCGGTGTGGATAGTAATTTTCCTAATAAGTGCGGAAAGTGATTCTTTCCCGCACGCGACTGCCGTTGACACGAACGACGAGAAGCGGAGTCTATAGTTGTTCTAATCAGGAATTCGAGTAATATCATCATCTTTGGTACTCTTCCTGAGATAACTATAACTGGGAGGACATTTCAAATTGTGCCCCGCAATCATAGTTGTTATCATCAGAAGGAACCTATATAAATCTCAATATTAATAATATATGCACATACTCGGATATCACAGATATGTCTTGCAATTATTTATGACGTGTCAAAATTGATATAACGAACAAGATTACGTACTTTTAAAAATTTATTTTTCGTAAGAATTCGAAAAATTATAATAAAGCTTCGACAGTTTGATAGGTAGGTAGTTAAAAGCAATTATTTTATGGTCTGTTGTTGATAGGAGCAATATTCACTCGTTAAATCTGAAAATATTCCGTTTGTTTCATTATGCCCGTCATTATGCCCTACCAACCATTATAGCCGACTATCCCCTACCTTCTTTTTCATTCAAAAGGTATATTACTGATATTATTTTCAACTATTTATTATTTAAATAAATACAATAGACTACTTTCCTGGCTAATGCCACGCAGAACATTGAATTTCATCCTCCCGAAATCTATGCATCAACTCGTATAAACTAAAACTGGTACATACGAGTCGATGCATAGATTTCGGGTGGATGTAATTCAATGTTCTGCGTCGCATAAGCAAAAACAATGGTAGATTTCGGGAGAAAAACATCTACTTTCCTGGCTAATGCCACGCAGAACATTGAATTTCATCCTCCCGAAATCTGTGCATCGATTCGTATGAACGAAGACTGATACAAGTTTATACGAGTCAATGCATAGCTTTCAGGAGAATGTAATTCAATCTTCTGCGTGGCATTAGCCAAAACAATGGTAGAATTCGGAAGAAAAACAACTACTTTCCTGGCTAATGCCACGCAAAACATTGAATTTCATCCTCCCGAAATCTATGCATCGACTGGTATAAACGAAAACTGATACAAGTTTGTATTTATTATTTTTTCTGCAACCGACAAAGAAGTCGTCCATTTTGATACCAAAATTAGCTCTTAAATTGACGTTTCTATTACTGACACAAAAATAGGTATGTTGCTAGGCAACATATTTAGTTCCTAGGAGCTAAAGTTGACCTTTATTTCCTAGGAACTAAAAAGGATGTACTGGACGTCATCAAGAATAAACAACATTGTGACGGTTGGTTATTTTTGTTGAGACGCATACCTGATTTGTTTCCGATTTCAACAGATTTGGCATTTCATACCCATGCTGGAGATATAAATACACCTTATTATAGTTTAGTATTGAAATTATAAACATCTCGGTTAAGTATTTTTGTTTTGATCAGGGAAGCCTTCAAGATTCAAATACTTGATCTGTATTTCATTCGTTATTCTCGGGATGGATAACTTGTTTTTGAATAATCACTGCAAGCAATAGTTTTTTTGTCTCAAACAACGATATTGTTTAGCTTCATTTGATTATCAAGTCAAAGACAGTGTAGTATGGAGAGGAATAAATAATCACTATTATCATTGTTGATATGCTCACTAACCTAATATTTTCCACGTCTTGTTCCTATACTTGGCACTGGCGCGGTATTTGCCATTAGAGCACCTGGTCCATATGTCACTCTGTGGTTGTATATTGAAACTACAATTCGAACATCCTAGTAGAATATTCTCACCACATGGATTATTTGTCAATATTTGTTGCATTGCATACATATGGCACGGCACTGGTGGTTACTTCACATGTTTATTTGAGTTAATTGTTTCGGTTGCAGAAAAAATAGCATGTTTTATTAGGATCAAAAGTGACACTCTGTTTGACAAGCGAATTTTGCATTTGCGAGGCGGAGCGTTTAGCGACTACTATATTATTCGCCTTTTGACCATGGAAGGAGACACATGGCGTCTCCAGGTCAAAAGTTGGGTTAATGTGTGTTCAAGTCCAAAATTTTTCTAATTACCTGATCTGGATTAAAATCCAATGTACTGAGAAGGGCCGACGAATCGAGTAAATTGTTGAAATCTCCGTCTAATGTCAAGTTTACTTATCTATTTCATAGTATTTCAAATTGTGTTCATATGAGAGATAGTGACGTTGTTGATTGTATCGAAAGTTCAAAATACTCACAAATTCTGCTTTGAACTTTTTTAATACGATCGGAATGTACATAATTCCATTTTAATACCAAAATTAGCTTCTTGAATTGATGTTTCTATTACTGATACAAATATAGGTATGTTGCTAGGCAACACATTCAGTTCCTAATAGGAGCTAATGTTGAACTTTAGATCTTAAGAACTAAAAAGGATGTACTAAAGGTCATCAACAATAAACAATACTGTTATTGTGGGTTATTTGGGTTGAGACGCATACATGATTTGTTTCCGATTTATATGCTGGAGATATAAATTCACCCGAGAATGCACCTTATTATTTTGTTGTGATTAGGAAAGCCTTCAAGATTCACATACTTGCTTGATCTGTACTTCATTCGTTATACTTGGGATGGATAACTAGTTTTCGAATAATCACAGCCAAACACAGTGGAGTATGGAGAGGAATAAATAATCGCTATTATTATTGTTGATATGCTCATTAACCTAACATTTTCCACGTATTTTTCCTATACCTGGCAATGGCGCGGTATTTGCTATTAGGGCTGACATCTGGTCCATACACAAATGGGTCACTCTGTGGTCGCATGTATTTATATTGAAAGTACAATTCGAACATCCTATAAAATTGAATAAATCTGATCTGTTAATGCCGGTAGAATATCCTCACCCCCATTATTTGTTGCATTGCATTGGTGGTTACTTCACATATTATTTATTCCAGTTCATTCTTTCGGTTGCAGAAAAAATAGCATGTTTCATTCGCAGATTTTGCTTTCGCTCCGCCTCACAAATGCAAAATTCGCTTGTCAAACAAAGTCACTTTTGATCCTAATAAAAGAATCTACTATTTTTCCTTCCATTCCTTCTTGCCTTCCTGATGCCTTCCTGTCTTCCTGTCTTCTTTTCCTCACTAGGCACTGTGCTACATAATTTTTTCCGCATGATGATAGTCATTATTCCAAGAAGACTTACCCACTCTTTTAAATATTCTTAGCTTGATGAAGTAGAATTCAATTAGAGCCTTTCGCACAAGATAATGGGTTGCATTGAGACCAACTTCTATGAGAATGAAAATCATTTCCTATACCTACATATCAACGAACTTTTAATAATCGTAAAACACGAAACTGCAATTAAAATCGGAACCTTGATCAATTACTTACTATATCGAAGTCAGATAAGATTATATCGAAATATTATGTTTGTTTCGACAGCTCTGAGCTGACATCCGAAAACACGTATACCTTTGCCTTTACCTTAACAGTAGCTGCAACTATGGTGCTTCCGAAATTGAAGCAATTATGAACTGAATAGGAGAATATGAGACAAATGAAAAATAATGAATTACGGTAGATTTTTGATATGTAGCAGTAGTAGAGGTGTGAATCATTGATTAGAGGTTAGAAGCCGAACCAGAGCATTTATTTCGACGATGTCAGAAGCACCGGAAGTACCAATAAATCTTTCAATGCGTGTTTCCAGACATTCAATAAATAGTAGTAGAATTAATATGTGGAAAAACGGTCTGCTCTAGAATGGTGAAAGTGAATTCTTTCAATGAAAATATTTCATTTTATTAGATGAACACTTAGTATGTAGTATTGTTGTATTATATAACGTTTTGTTGATAAATCGATATCGCGATGACCTGGAACTTGATTTTTTATGTCTATTGGTGTATCTATACTATAATTTCTCAACAATGAACTACAGAAAAATACGTTCAAACAATGCCAACATATTTCTTCTTTGTGGGAAATCAAGACAGTCGAGTGAGCTAGGTGGGAAAAAATCAAGACAGTCGAGTGTGCTTTTTTTACTTTCTTTTGTTTTTGTTTTTTTAGTCCCTATTGACAGTCGAGTGGGCTAGGTACGTAGTTTGTGTGGAAAAACCAAGACAGTCGAGTGGGCTAAGTACGTAGTTTGTGGAAAAAATCTCCAGTTCTCTGAACTTTCATAGCGTCGTATACACATCTTTGGTGCCCAATGATAGTTTCAATATAAAAATATGCTCATGATATGGTGCCATGGCCTCTACTTCCATCTTACATGAGCAATGATAAAATATCATCTGCTTTTATAGCGTCGTATAAATTATCTGACCTCTATACTAATCTAATACCTAATGAAAAATGTCTATACTAATCTGATACCTTTCAAAAACTACGTACCTCACTTGTTTTTCTCTCGTTATTTTATGAACTATTGTGGTAATGACTTCGAGTTTCTCTCTCTTTGTGACCATTGCATTCCACTTTGACTATTTCGCTTTTTCCTAGTTGAAGAACAAAATAGATTTAAATAATACAAAAAAGATCATTTCCACAAATGTTTATATAATGAACAACAATAATAGGTGACGGGAGAAAAATAACTACTTTCCTGGCTAATGCCACGCAGAACATTGAATTACATCAACAAAATTGTCTATCGCGGATATAAAGACGCGGATATAATGTCGCGCGGCTATAATGACTCGCGGATATAATGACTCGCGACTATTACTCGCGGATATAATGACTCGCGGATATAATGACTCTCGGACATACGCGGATTCAATGTCGCGGATTTTGTAGCTGCGGATAGTGTGTCGTATAACCCCCTATACTCAAAATTGCAAAATACATGATTAACTGTTTTCTCAGTGTAGCGACCCATGAACATTTCCATCAATACCTATCGAGATAATTTTTGTTGAAGTGTTCAACGAAATCGTGTCAGTCACGCCTGACGGTTCTTGAATCGGAAAGAAAGAAAAATAATGAAATGGACCATTAATTTTTTTACACAACGTGAGGAATTACCCAAATTCGCGGTCGTTGACCTATGGCCAGGCTATTTTTAGTAACGGGTCCTCGAACCCCGAAGACATCCATCAAAGGGTTTATTGAACTCATATTCATATTCAACTAAACTGAGAATCGAACTAACAACTAAGAACTCTAGAAGTTGAATAAAAGGAAATGTCTATATTGTTATGGGGGTTTATACATTTAGAGAAAATTTAAGAGTAACAATATTACAAATTACAAAGTTGTTCAGAGTGAAGACCAGGAACACCTAATAAATTTTGATCAACAATCAGAAGATATTTCACATCTGATTCCTAATTGATATCAGATGTGAGATGTGTATAAACATACTTATAATCCATTAATTGTTGATCTACCTATAAACCCAGCATTAGAATTATTGTACACAGAGGATAAGATAACCGGGACTACTTATATGTAACTTGAGAATGTTTCGAAAACTGATGAGAATTCGTATGATTACATTTTGTTTCCAAAAATATTGAATGATGAAATTTTTAAATTCAGATTTTTGAGGATCGAAACATTTTGAATGTTTCATCAAGCTGTGGTATAGTGATTTAGGCTTCCAAGAATGTTTTCCTCCCTCTCATTTTTCTACGAGCCAATGCGCATGCGTCCATAATGTATCACGTGATTCACTGTGAACAATCTGACAATGAGGTTGGGGAATGGTTCGAAATCTTTAGGCTCTCGTCGGACAAGTCTATTCTAACTTGTAACTCACCGCTTGAGGTTACAGTTCACTTTACCAGAGATAAGTTACCCACTTCCTTTCACGACAATAATTGAGGAGCAATCAGCCAAAACCAGATGAATCCACTTTTGGGCAAAAATGATTTCATGATCGATTCCTATTTCTTTTGATGAGATAAATCCGATAGCGTAATCAGTTTCAACCAACTCGTTAAATCCCATTCAAAATCGACCTCAAAGTCGAACAATTCAAGCAAAACCAGATAAATCCCAAAAATTAAATGGCATTGGTCTGTTTCGAACCTCAAAGAGGAATAAATAAAAAATAAAAATGAAAAATGAATAAAATCAAAAAATGCTTGATTGATGTGAAAAATTTGGCATTAAAAATATTTATATTAAAATAAACACTTTTTACATCATGAAATTAGTTGACTCAAGCAGAAACAGATGAATCCATTTAATAATGTGCAATAATTACTATGTTAATCTTCCAAAAAAAAACGAAAACAGTATTCACGAGGTCAATATCATCATATATCAGTTACACCATTTATCTTCTTGGTTAAAGTTACGGACGCTCTAATGGACGGTTTTTTGCCATTATCTCAAAACTTTATAAAATGGATTTAGCTGGTTTTGACTGATCGCTCCTCAATTGTTGAGTGAGGTGAGATTTTACCGAAATCGGTAGGTTCTTAAATGGTGAATGCTGAAACCCAATATTTTCATATGTAATACCACAAGTGGTAATATTTTGCCGGAAATATTCGGTGATTGTTACGACAGCTTGTTGCCTAGTAATTTCGCGAATGACATTGTTATCAAAACCATACGAGCCGTAGGCGAATTAAAGTGATTGAAGAAGATTACTTCGGAAAGGAATTTGGATTTATGTATTGTCAGGCCGTCTACAGAAATGCAAACTTTTTAAATTATCAAGTATTTCATAAATAGGTACCTTTCTTTGTGATCCGTCGGGATTATCTTCATCATGCAGTGCCATGGCTTGAATTTCTTCTATTTTCAGAGCTTTAGCACTTTGTTTTCTTTTAATCGGATTGTGTTGTAACAATTTCCTTTTGGCGTCTCGCGCATTTTTTGCTTTGAGAAAGTCCATATATCGGAAAATGGGTCGAATGAAATATTGAATTCGTTGTAGTACTTCTCTTGAACTAATTTTGCGGTGGTGGTCAACAAAGCCTCAACACTACTTTCCATGTAATCTTCGCCATTTTTTTCTTCTCAAATTGAAGGCCCAGTCTTCCAGAATCGAGCTGATTTGGCTGACTGGAGTAGTTGAGACAAACTCATAGTTTCTCAACTTACAAAAGTCCATAAACTGGTTCCATATTGATGTGCGTGTTTTGATTGTATTCTGCGGTGTTAGAATGGTGATAGAGTTTCTCTAATCTCTTTTAAAGAATCATCCCCGAGCCGTTTTTCTTGATTCATCATATACCAAAATAGTATCAAAAATAGGTATAGGTATCCCGAATGTATTTTTTCACATATGAAACGTCCAGCCAGAATAAAATTGTCTCGCCTTTCACACAAAATGTCTCACTAACGCGAATTATAAAGGTATGAAATAAAGTAGGTAAGTTATTGTTTGTTATTGTCTCTGATTTGAATCCAAAGCAATCTTGACCAGACTCGATGTCGACATTTTATCGCTGATAAACGGGGTTTGTTGGTCATGTGTGGGTCAATTCGGCTTTTGTATTGGTAGAGCAAGTCCGAAAAAATTTAGTAAACAAAAAATATCGCTAGAATACAGAAGAAACCGTGAAAATGGTCGATTCTGATGGTTCTCGAGAACAAGAGTGGAATAGTCAACAATAATCTCTCTAAGCAAGAATATGAACAGGATAATTATATATGAGTTCAGCCGCTTCGTCTTCCAGTCTTCCACACAACAGAAACGACAGTTGGGTCAGTTGGGTCACCTCGGCGGTGCTAAGATGGAATATATTCATAATTCCTCCACAGAGAGTGTCCAGAGATATTGTGAATCAAAGGAGAGGTTGAAGCTCATTCCAGTGAAGATACATGTTTCAAACTATTGTTTTTTTGGCAAATATGTTCTCAGAGGTTCTCGTCTGCCGCGTTCATCGTCCACCAATTCAGGTTTTCATAATTTGTGCACCGTTCTGAAACAGTCCTAGGATTCGAAACGACTGCGCATTAGTTCTGCGCAGTTCGAGAACGATTCTTGAACAGTTCTAAAACCGGAACCTGAATGCATGAACCTTATAAAGCCTGAAAAAGGTATGCAGTGTAAAATGGTTACCATCTCCTGGTCTATTTGAACTAGATTCTGATTTTTCATTTCCATCTCGCATTCCGTTGGCGACAGCACTGTAAACTGAGAAAGGCGTTTATTGAATTTTCTCCCAATAGTAATTCACAACGAATAATCGATATTATGCTTTATTGTATCCATTCGAACCAATTTATTATTCGCCAGTCTTCCTGCTAAACAACAAAAATTGCACCTTCCCATCTACTTTCATCCAACCCACTCTCCAAAGACGATAATGGAAAAATTCTATTCGAACCCAGAGTCATACATAATAACCCACATGGAACAGGCTTTGTGATTGTTTGGTTCTCTAACGAGGAAATGCACGCTGCAATGAGCAACGAGTACAACGGGGTCAATAGAAAAGATAATAGTGCATTTCGAAGACACATCATTATAAAAAAAGAATAAATTGTTCGACAAAAACTTGAAAACAATGACATTTTTTCTGCGACGGGAAAAATGTTTGAAATTTTATCTCTGTTGATAATGTTGAACAAAATATCATTCAGTGATCCTTCGGTATACGATCAGCAGTTTTGTTCAACAAAGTTATTGATATAAACGACGTTCGTTTACTGGATACGTCTTTCTTCTCAACGGATGTGCAATATCTTGGGGGGCGAAGAAACAGAAGACAGTCGCCCTATCTTCGACTGAAGCCGAATACATGGGATTGACTGATGCTGCAAAAGAAGCAATATATTTGCGTCGTTTCCTTGAAGAATTGGGATTTGCCGCTAGAAGCAAGCATATCGATATTAGGCACCACTTCATACGAGAAGCACTTCAGAAAAAAAGAATTGACATTGGACTATGTTTCCACTGAGAATATGGTTGCCGATTTAATGACGAAGGGACTACCTAGGCCGAAGAACCTGAAATGTGTTTGTCTGCTGGGCCTTGGTTTTCCTCCAATTCTTCATAATGGCCAACTACGTATCGAGGGAAAGTGTTGAACAAAATATCATTCAGTGAACCATCGGTATACGATACGCAGTTTTGTTTAACAAAGTTGTTTGATATAAACGTCAATCATTTTTGTACAAAACGTCTGTATTTCATGATAATTATATCATTCATATTTCATTGTGAAATCTTTTTCAGAAAAGTTCCTGATACACGCAGTTAATCTATTCCGCAATACCTTCCCAGCAACTCCATTTTCCCTAACAAATAAAATGTCACTTTTTATAAAAAAGTGATTACTTTTTTCCCGGATATGTATCACATAAACATACACTGTTGATGGCTTTTGTGCTATAGATAACACCATCTACGAGAAAGAACTGCAAGTCCTTTTATCTTCCATATACGACTCCGCGGTTCCGTAAATTACTAAACAACCAATAAATTTTTGAGAATCAAATCACAGAATTAGACTGACAGATATTTGATAACCTCAAAGGAATGATGAAGATACCTGCAAGCAGGTGCCTGCAACGCGGGTGTTATTCCTGTTAAAAATATCAAATTTCAAGTAAAAAATTTTCTGATTTTAATATAATCTAATATCTTCTCTATATTGATTCGTCCTAATTCCTGTCACAGAAGAAATATGGTTTTATACACGGAAAAATATTAGATTTTAGCTGACGGTTTCTTGTCTCCCTCCGCTACACGCGTCGGGAGACAACACAACCTGGAGAGCCTAGTTACTTTAGCAATAAAGTTCAGCAATATTATTTATTTTTTCCGTTACGCATTCTGCGATAACAATTTTCCAGTATGTTTATTGAGGATACTCAAGGAAGAAATTTACTAATCGAAACAGATTTTCCGGATGTCCAGGGCCGGACAAGGGCCAGCAATATTTTATAACTTTCTTATTAGGGATCCTGCCACTTACATATTTCAGTATGTTATTCAGAAAGACAAAACGAAGAAATGTACAGTATCAGAATATTTAATCCGGGCGTCCAGGGCCGGACAGGGGCCAGCAATATTTTATAACTTTCTTATTAGGGATCCTGCCACTTACATATTTCAGTATGTTATTCAGAAAGACAAAACGAAGAAATGTACAGTATCAGAATATTTATTCCGGGCGTCCAGGGCCGGACAGGGGCCAGCAATATTTTATAACTTTCTTATTAGGGATCCTGCCACTTACATATTTCAGTATGTTATTCAGAAAGACAAAACGAAGAAATGTACAGTATCAGAATATTTAATCCGGGCGTCCAGGGCCGGACAGGGGCCAGCAATATTTTATAACTTTCTTATTAGGGATCCTGCCACTTACATATTTCAGTATGTTATTCAGAAAGACAAAACGAAGAAATGTACAGTATCAGAATATTTAATCCGGGCGTCCAGGGCCGGACAGGGGCCAGCAATATTTTATAACTTTCTTATTAGGGATCCTGCCACTTACATATTTCAGTTTGTTATTCAGAAAGACAAAACGAAGAAATGTACAGTATCAGAATATTTAATCCGGGCGTCCAGGGCCGGACAGGGGCCAGCAATATTTTATAACTTTCTTATTAGGGATCCTGCCACTTACATATTTCAGTATGTCATTCAGAAAGACAAAACGAGGAAATGTACAGTATCAGAATATTTAATCCAGGCGTCCAGGGCCGGACAGGGGCCAGCAATATTTTATAACTTTCTTATTAGGGATCCTGCCACTTACATATTTCAGTATGTTATTCAGAAAGACAAAACGAAGAAATGTACAGTATCAGAATATTTAATCCGGGCGTCCAGGGCCGGACAGGGGCCAGCAATATTTTATAACTTTCTTATTAGGGATCCTGCCACTTACATATTTCAGTATGTTATTCAGAAAGACAAAACGAAGAAATGTACAGTATCAGAATATTTAATCCGGGCGTCCAGGGCCGGACAGGGGCCAGCAATATTTTATAACTTTCTTATTAGGGATCCTG
This sequence comes from Phaedon cochleariae, assembly GCA_918026855.4. Classification (NCBI taxonomy): domain Eukaryota; kingdom Metazoa; phylum Arthropoda; class Insecta; order Coleoptera; family Chrysomelidae; genus Phaedon; species Phaedon cochleariae. Next base: position 7,611,850 of record OU896707.1, on the reverse strand, counting down.
CCACTTACATATCTCAGTATGTTATTCAGAAAGATAAAACGAAGAAATGTTCAGTATCAGAATATTCAATCCGGGCGTCCAGAGCCGGACAGGGGCCAGCAATATTTTATAACTTTCTTATTAGGGATCCTGCCACTTACATATTTCAGTATGTCATTCAGAAAGACAAAACGAGGAAATTTACAGTATCAGAATATTTAATCCGGGCGTCCAGGGCCGGACAGGGGCCAGCAATATTTTATAACTTTCTTATTAGGGATCCTGCCACTTACATATTCAAGTTTTTTATTCAGAAAGACAAAATGAAGAAATGTACAGTATCAGAATATTTAATCCGGGCGTCCAGGGCCGGACAGGGGCCAGCAATATTTTATAACTTTCTTATAAGAGATCCTGCCACTTACATATTTCAGTATGTCATTCAGAAAGACAAAACGGAGAAATGTACAGTATCAGAATATTTAAACCGGGCGTCCAGGGCCGGACAGGGGCCAGCAATATTTTATAACTTTCTTATTAGGGATCCTGCCACTTACATATTTCAGTTTTTTATTCAGAAAGACAAAACGAAGAAATGTACAGTATCAGAATATTTAATCCGGGCGTCCAGGGCCGGACAGGGGCCAGCAATATTTTATAACTTTCTTATAAGAGATCCTGCCACTTACATATTTCAGTATGTCATTCAGAAAGACAAAACGAAGAAATGAACAGTATCAGAATATTTGATCCGGGCGTCCAGGGCCGGACAGGGGCCAGCAATATTTTATAACTTTCTTATTAGGGATCCTGCCACTTACATATTTCAGTTTGTTATTCAGAAAGACAAAACGAAGAAATGTACAGTATCAGAATATTTAATCCGGGCGTCCAGGGCCGGACAGGGGCCAGCAATATTTTATAACTTTCTTATTAGGGATCCTGCCACTTACATATTTCAGTTTTTTATTCAGAAAGACAAAACGAAGAAATGTACAGTATCAGAATATTTAATCCGGGCGTCCAGGGCCGGACAGGGGCCAGCAATATTTTATAACTTTCTTATTAGGGATCCTGCTACTTACATATTTCAGTTTTTTATTCAGAAAGACAAAACGAGGAAATTTACAGTATCAGAATATTTAATCCGAGCGTCCAGGGCCGGACAGGGGCCAGCAATATTTGATAACTTTCGTATTAGGGATCCTGCCACTTACATATTTCAGTTTTTTATTCAGAAAGACAAAACGAAGAAATGTACAGTATCAGAATATTTAATCCGGGCGTCCAGGGCCGGACAGGGGCCAGCAATATTTTATAACTTCCTTATTAGGGATCCTGCCACTTACATATTTCAGTATGTCATTCGAAAAGACAAAACGAAGAAATGTACAGTATCAGAATATTTAATCCAAGCGTTCATGTTCGCGTGTAGGTAGGTGATCGAAGCATGGAAGGATCGTGAGTTATACAGGGTCGGCCAAGGCGTAGGCTGACGGATTGTTACAAAATACAGTTGAATGTTGTTTTTGGGGATTCTGTTATCAAAATCATTGTTCGTGAAAAATACGAAAATATAGTGCTATTCACAGTAATGAATTCAGCAAGAAAAATATTTGAGACGTTTCGCAATTTAATTCTTTGATTTTGGAAATTCATAGTTTTGTTATCGTTTGATTAAATGAAGAATAGGATGCCCACTTTTCATTCAACAATAGAAGTATGTTTCTCTCATCATTCAAATGAAAATACAACTAGGTACATTCATGAAATCGATCTAATTAATTTCATAAAATATCTTGAAACAACAAAATAACATCATTCTATCACAATTGTTTATTAAAACAAAAGTACATACTGAAATATGTAAGTGGCAGGATCCCTAATAAGGGAGTTATAAATTATTGCTGGCCCCTGTCCGGCCCTGGACGCCCGGATTGAATATTCTGATACTGTACATTTCTTCGTTTTGTCTTTCCGAATGACATACTGAAATATGTAAGTGGCAGGATCCCTAATAAGGGAGTTATAAATTATTGCTGGCCCCTGTCCGGCCCTGGACGCCCGGATTAAATATTCTGATACTGTACATTTCTTCGTTTTGTCTTTCTGAATGACATACTGAAATATGAAAGTGGCAGGATCCCTAATAAGAGAGTTATAAAATATTGCTGGCCCCTGTCCGGCCCTGGACGCCCGGATTAGATATTCTGATACTGTACATTTCTTCGTTTTGTCTTTCTGAATGAAAAACTGAAATATGTAAGTGGCAGGATTCCTAATAAGAAAGTTATAAAATATTGCTGGCCCCTGTCCGGCCCTGGACGCCCGGATTAAATATTCTGATACTGTACATTTCTTCGTTTTGCCTTTCTGAATGACATACTGAAATATGTAAGTGGCAGGATTCCTAATAAGAAAGTTATAAAATATTGCTGGCCCCTGTCCGGCCCTGGACGCCCGGATTAAATATTCTGATACTGTACATTTCCCCGTTTTGTCTTTCTGAATGACATACTGAAATATGTAAGTGGCAGGATCCCTAATAAGAGAATTATAAAATATTGCTGGCCCCTGTCCGGCCCTGGACGCCCGGATTAAATATTCTGATACTGTACATTTCTTCGTTTTGTCTTTCTGAATAACATACTGAAATATGTAAGTGGCAGGATCCCTAATAAGAGAGTTATAAAATATTGCTGGCCCCTGTCCGGCCCTGGACGCCCGGATTAAATATTCTGATACTGTACATTTCTTCGTTTTGTCTTTCTGAATGAAACACTGAAATATGTAAGTGGCAGGATTCCTAATAAGAAAGTTATAAAATATTGCTGGCCCCTGTCCGGCCCTGGACGCCCGGATTAAATATTCTGATACTGTACATTTCTTCGTTTTGTCTTTCTGAATGACATACTGAAATATGTAAGTGGCAGGATTCCTAATAAGAAAGTTATAAAATATTGCTGGCCCCTGTGCGGCCCTGGACGCCCGGATTAAATATTCTGATACTGTACATTTCCCCGTTTTGTCTTTCTGAATGACATACTGAAATATGTAAGTGGCAGGATCCCTAATAAGAGAGTTATAAAATATTGCGGGCCCATGTCCGGCCCTGGACGCCCGGATTAAATATTCTGATACTGTACATTTCTTCGTTTTGTCTTTCCGAATGACATACTGAAATATGTAAGTGGCAGGATCCCTAATAAGAAAGTTATAAATTATTGCTGGCCCCTGTCCGGCTCTGGACGCCCGGATTAAATATTCTGATACTGTACATTTCTTCGTTTTGTCTTTCTGAATAACATACTGAAATATGTAAGTGGCGGGATCCCTAATAAGAAAGTTATAAAATATTGCTGGCCCCTGTCCGGCCCTGGACGCCCGGATTAAATATTCTGATACTGTACATTTCTTCGTTTTGTCTTTCTGAATAACATACTGAAATATGTAAGTGGCAGGATCCCTAATAAGAAAGTTATAAAATATTGCTGGCCCCAGTCCGGCCCTGGACGCCCGGATTAAATATTCTGATACTGTACATTTCTTCGTTTTGTCTTTCTGAATAACATACTGAAATATGTAAGTGGCAGGATCCCTAATAAGGAAGTTATAAAATATTGCTGGCCCCTGTCCGGCCCTGGACGCCCGGATTGAATATTCTGATACTGTACATTTCTTCGTTTTGTCTTTCCGAATGACATACGGAAATATGTAAGTGGCAGGATCCCTAATAAGAAAGTTATAAAATATTGCTGGCCCTTGTCCGGCCCTGGACGCCCGGATTAAATATTCTAATACTGTACATTTCTTCGTTTTGTCTTTCCGAATGACATACGGAAATATGTAAGTGGCAGGATCCCTAATAAGGAAGTTATAAAATATTGCTGGCCCCTGTCCGGCCCTGGACGCCCGGATTAAATATTCTGATACTGTACATTTCTTCGTTTTGTCTTTACGAATGACATACGGAAATATGTAAGTGGCAGGATCCCTAATAAGAAAGTTATAAATTATTGCTGGCCCCTGTCCGGCTCTGGACGCCCGGATTAAATATTCTGATACTGTACATTTCTTCGTTTTGTCTTTCTGAATGACATACTGAAATATGTAAGTGGCAGGATTCCTAATAAGAAAGTTATAAAATATTGCTGGCCCCTGTCCGGCTCTGGACGCCCGGATTAAATATTCTGATACTGTACATTTCCCCGTTTTGTCTTTCTGAATGACATACTGAAATATGTAAGTGGCAGGATCCCTAATAAGAGAGTTATAAAATATTGCTGGCCCCTGTCCGGCCCTGGACGCCCGGATTAAATATTCTGATACTGTACATTTCTTCGTTTTGTCTTTCTGAATAACATACTGAAATATGTAAGTGGCAGGATCCCTAATAAGAAAGTTATAAAATATTGCTGGTTCCTGTCCGGCCCTGGACGCCCGGATTAAATATTCTGGTACTGTACATTTCTTCGTTTTGTCTTTCTGAATAACATACTGAAATATGTAAGTGGCGGGATCCCTAATAAGAAAGTTATAAAATATTGCTGGCCCCTGTCCGGCCCTGGACGCCCGGATTAAATATTCTGATACTGTACATTTCTTCGTTTTGTCTTTCTGAATAACATACTGAAATATGTAAGTGGCAGGATCCCTAATAAGAAAGTTATAAAATATTGCTGGCCCCAGTCCGGCCCTGGACGCCCGGATTAAATATTCTGATACTGTACATTTCTTCGTTTTGTCTTTCTGAATAACATACTGAAATATGTAAGTGGCAGGATCCCTAATAAGGAAGTTATAAAATATTGCTGGCCCCTGTCCGGCCCTGGACGCCCGGATTGAATATTCTGATACTGTACATTTTTTCGTTTTGTCTTTCCGAATGACATACGGAAATATGTAAGTGGCAGGATCCCTAATAAGAAAGTTATAAAATATTGCTGGCCCTTGTCCGGCCCTGGACGCCCGGATTAAATATTCTAATACTGTACATTTCTTCGTTTTGTCTTTCCGAATGACATACGGAAATATGTAAGTGGCAGGATCCCTAATAAGGAAGTTATAAAATATTGCTGGCCCCTGTCCGGCCCTGGACGCCCGGATTAAATATTCTGATACTGTACATTTCTTCGTTTTGTCTTTCCGAATGACATACGGAAATATGTAAGTGGCAGGATCCCTAATAAGAAAGTTATAAATTATTGCTGGCCCCTGTCCGGCTCTGGACGCCCGGATTAAATATTCTGATACTGTACATTTCTTCGTTTTGTCTTTCTGAATGACATACTGAAATATGTGAGTGGCAGGATTCCTAATAAGAAAGTTATAAAATATTGCTGGCCCCTGTCCGGCCCTGGACGCCCGGATTGAATATTCTGATACTGTACATTTCCCCGTTTTGTCTTTCTGAATGACATACTGAAATATGTAAGTGGCAGGATCCCTAATAAGAGAGTTATGAAATATTGCTGGCCCCTGTCCGGCCCTGGACGCCCGGATTAAATATTCTGATACTGTACATTTCTTCGTTTTGTCTTTCTGAATAACATACTGAAATATGTAAGTGGCAGGATCCCTAATAAGGAAGTTATAAAATATTGCTGGCCCCTGTCCGGCCCTGGACGCCCGGATTAAATATTCTGATACTGTACATTTCTTCGTTTTGTCTTTCTGAATAACATACTGAAATATGTAAGTGGCAGGATCCCTAATAAGGAAGTTATAAAATATTGCTGGCCCCTGTCCGGCCCTGGACGCCCGGATTGAATATTCTGATACTGTACATTTCTTCGTTTTGTCTTTCCGAATGACATACGGAAATATGTAAGTGGCAGGATCCCTAATAAGAAAGTTATAAAATATTGCTGGCCCCTGTCCGGCCCTGGACGCCCGGATTAAATATTCTAATACTGTACATTTCTTCGTTTTGTCTTTCCGAATGACATACGGAAATATGTAAGTGGCAGGATCCCTAATAAGGAAGTTATAAAATATTGCTGGCCCCTGTCCGGCCCTGGACGCCCGGATTAAATATTCTGATACTGTACATTTCTTCGTTTTGTCTTTCCGAATGACATACGGAAATATGTAAGTGGCAGGATCCCTAATAAGAAAGTTATAAAATATTGCTGGCCCCTGTCCGGCCCTGGACATCCGGAAAATCTGTTTCGATTAGTACATTTCTTCCTTGAGTATCCTCAATAAACATACTGGAAAATTGTTATCGCAGAATGCGTAACGGAAAAAATAAAAAATATTGCTGAACTTTATTGCTAAAGTAATTAGGCTAACCTGGAGCTTGTTCTACAACTTTTTCCCTTGTTATTTATTATAAATAACAATTTCTCCAAGCGGCATAGACAGTGACTTTTTTCTGAGTCCTGACAGGCACGAAAGGTGTATTTTCTCTTCCTAGGCAGGAAAAGTTTGTTGCTATACTTACACCGGTCCAAGTAATTTGAATGAAATTGGTTATCAAAATTGACAATGACATTGGGTGAACACAAAATGATGGTGTTTTCAATTTCGAAATTGAACAAAACTGGTTTTATAACATTTGGTAAAAAAATATATGTTTCACACTGCCTTGGTTGAATGAACTATCAGCCGCGGCAGTCAATCTACTACTTTGCTGCCTAGTTAAACAAATAACTATTTTCTCCGATTGGCAGCAAATATTAATTTTGCTGACACATATCAATCAGCAAAGTATTACTTTTCCTGCCTAGGCAGCAAAATATGCACAAAGTGGTTACTTTGCTGATTGATATGTATCAGCAAAATTAATTATCCATAAATCGTTTATAATTTCCTTCATATTTCATTCGAGACTTCTCCGGCAACAAATTCAACTCTATATTTTTTGCCACCTCCCTTATTTCTGGAGGTGTAAGTACTTCCAGGTCGCTATCACTGTCCATTATATAATAATTTTAATATACCGATATTCTTTCGCACATATGTCAGAATTTTCATGAATTGTCAAACTATAATTATCATGGACAACTGCGATTTCTATCAAATTTCATTTTAATTGAACACTACAGCAAAAATATAGAGATTGTGGGAATTGTAATAACTTGCAATTACAATATCCACCTATATCATTATGAACAAACGGAGAAAAAATTATATGTTTAACTAGGCAGCAAAGTAGTAGATTGACTGCCGAGGCTGAATTCATAGCCGAGCGTAGCGAGGCTAGGAATCCAGCTGAGGGAAATAACTATTTTCTACGGCTATAACACAAAATTGATCTTGTTTTACTGTGTTCGATACATCAATGAGGTTATTGTTATTATTTCAAGAAAATCTCATCGCTCATGGAACGTCAATTTTCAAGCAATGACAGCTCTGTCTAATGGATGAGTATCACTTGAGAGGAAATCATATGGCTACAAGACGAATAAATGAAAAATGCCGCTCTTATCTGTTCGCCTACGGCTCATGCTGCAAACTTAATTCTCGTGGGAAATCACTATCATTCCGTGCTTGTCAAACAATATACTATTTTCGACTCAAAAGTCGTCCATCCTTGTTTCAAAATTAAATCTTAAAGCTGACGTTTCTCTTACTGACATAATAAAATGATTAGTATGTATGTTGCTAGATAACACTTTTAGTGTCTAGGAGCTGAAGTTGAATTTTAATTCCTAGGAACTCGGCTTCGCGGTCGCTCCGCCCGCCAAAAAAGGTGTCACATTTGATCCTAATAAACATAATGTACTACTATTCAATCTTCCTTGAAAGAAAATATATTTGAGTAGGGGTGTCTCACGATAACTGTACTCACGAGTAGCCACTGGGCCTTCAACAAGTAAGTTCTTCGTCTAATCGGCAATCACGATTTATTTTTGTTTCTATACCTTGATTGACCTTGTTTGCAGGAGTACCCGTTAGATGGATGTTGGAAGCAGGTCATAATGCCGGTGCGATTCGACTCTTGGACTTGGTACTTGGCTAAGCCACGCTAAGCAGAAAAGTAAAATAAGGACCGCACTCACCCAATTCACTCAAACTGAAGAAGTTGATGGGATACGCATTTTTTCATCCATCAGAATAATTCGAAGAATAATTATCCAACTAGCAGTAGAGATCATAAGGAAATAAATAGTCCTTTATTAATTATTTAACGCCTATTGAAGAACTGTTCCATTCTCTACTACTCTATTTTCCTAATACATTGTTCTACAACCATTCTCGCAACTCACATAATAGAACGAGAAGCATTTTATAACACTTCTATATTCATTCTATTATCATTCAATTTCGGCGCTGAGATATGGTTGTATAAAAGAGGTTTTATCCTCGGTCAAATACAGTTTTTTTGTTTCTAAATTATGAAACTATTCTATAAGCGTCAGTGGAAATATTACAGCATATATAGGTATCTCATGATGCCGATATAAACAACATTATAGAACTGTATCATTGTATAGTGTTCTAAATAGAACAAGAGAATTGTATATATTTCGGGATGTTTATTCACCGAAGAAGCTGTTCATCATCAATCGACGCCATAATGTAGACTTGGAAACGTGAAACACAGAATGAGTTTTCTATATAGATATAGAAATTTTCGGAAATTTTTTAATATCGAAATATTGTATAACATTGGTTATAACTAAAACGGCTTCAGATCGATATAGGGAAATATCAGACAGACTTGATGAGAAATCAACGTTGAATCAGAAAACGAGATAATTCACAGGGTGTTCCATTTAAATTTTAAAACAACCAAGTTGTTACTTCTTTCTGACACAAGCGGCAACACTTTATTGATGAAAATATTTCAGACAGATATTAATGCTCGATATTTGATGCATTTCAATTTTCAGAATTATCTGTCATTCCGTTCTCCAGATACTTCTACTCGTAATACGTCATCCATCGTGAATCAACCTGTATACCTCGAAACGGTTAGAAATGTCGAAGTGCCGGTTTCACCAATCGGTGCATGACAAAAGTCAAGCTTAATCTCCCTAGAGGTCAGTTTTTGTCTTCCTGTTTCGGAAAAATGGAAAACTGACAAAATCAAGCGCAATTTGGGACCCCTCCCTACAGCTATAGGAGGTTATAACACTAGATTAGTATGTCGTTATGGTTACGTTTACATCTGCAGTATCAAAAAAGTAACTTTTCCGCACGATTTTTCTTTGTGAAAGTTGTACTTTTTCCTACGATTTTAGTTTTCCACACGATTTCTACTTTTTCGAACGATTTTATTAGGGGTAATACCACGAGAGCTCCAGATCAAGCCGGATATTGTTTGTAGTTGTTTTTGAATACTTACTTTCATTGGCAATATAACGAGCGGTGTTCTGAAAAAATCACGAGAGCGTACATGGTTTTCACCACGTATCATTTATAATCTTTTCCATTATGTTTCTTCATATTGAATCCCCGGTTCATAAATATTCCTGCCACATTTTTCACTGACTGTAATAATAATAATCATTTTTATTGATCTCAGAAACACAGAGTTTATAGACACGTCACGAAATTTGAGATCAGTTACCTGCAAGAGGAAAGTTCATAAAATTACGACAATAAAGTACATCAATTCAAAATATAAAATACAAATACAGATACATGCTAAAATCCTTTGGCCTCATACTGAAATGGAATACCTTATCTAAGAAAATAATAAATTCAATGTTCAAGTTTGACAAGTTTGACAATCATTAAAATCCAAAAAATATTTATAGAAAAAGTCATTCCACTTCAAAAGCATCCCTATTTCTCACTATTTCGGAAAATTCATGAATGTCATACAGTGGGTTTTCAATCAAAATATGCTTCATGACCTCCTTGAATTTTTTTATTGACAATTCTCGGAAATCAGTTGGCAGTGTATTATACAGGGTGTTTCATGAGCAGACTCACATAGCCGAATGATTGATAGGGGAAATCAAGACGAGTTGATGTATATATATGAAAACATTTTTTGACCCTCCATAACGAAGATGTATTATGTGAAATTGCTATATAACTTTGATCGTCGATAGTACAGAAATGATTCGTCGTAATCTACTGAAATTTGGCAGCGACGTATTACTACTGAAACTATTCAAGATGACATATTATGAAAGAAAATATCCAGGTCCGGACTTGGGAAAATTTTATGTTTTATTGTTATGTCAAAAAAGTTCACTTTGTGACCACTTTTCTCGAAAAATTCCATCAGATTCAGAAAGATCTGACAAAATTCTATGAGAACTGCTCTTCAATTCACACGGCACACTTTGTCCGGTTCAATAAAATAATATGGAACAAAATCGTTCGAATGAATTTTAATTTTCGACTTGGCTGATAACTGTCAACTTTCAACTGGTATCATGTGAATTGATTTTTCCTACATTGTTGTTGAATAGTAATTGACAGAAGAATAGACGAGAAGAAAAACACGATATTTTTTTATCGGAATTCCAGATAGATATTATTATTCCTGACTTTGTTTTATGGGTGTCGCTTGGAGTGAGATATCGAGTAGGTCCGGTTTCTCATTATTTGTGTGACGAGACGTGACGTTTGTTGATAATCCGAACTGATAGGTATAGGTACTAGGCTAGTACTAGGTAGGTAATCTGATGAAATTACGACATGAGGATTCATGTGCCCATATTATGGTGATTTATCAAATTAGTTATGCCATCACGCATAAACTTAGCTCCATTTTTTGTTATTGATACACTTCTGCAAGTGACATAAGGATATGCATTTGCTATTTATTCAAAATTCCTAATGTTCATCATCGTGAAGGTTTTACTGCAACGTATTCTTGGGTCTGGGAACATTCTATGGTATTAAACATTTTCGTCTTGTTCAGCATTTGGAATATGAAGTGGCACCTAGAGTGTAAGAATATTTCGATTACCTGTGTTTACCTATAAACAAACGTCATGTTACATAAAATAAAAACAGGGCCCACTTTATAATAAAATTATAAAATAGAGTCACGAGTAATCATCTATCTAGAAGTTCGATCAAAAACTAACATGTCAAATCATTAAAGAATCAGTACTAATCTCTTCTGTCAATTTCTATACAATAAAAATGTTCAAAAAATCAATTTACACGAATCCAGTTAAAAGTTGAGAGTTATCAGCCAGGTCGAAATTGAAAATTCATTCGAACGTTTTTGTTCCATATTTTTTTGTTGAACCGGTCAAAGTGTGCCGTGTAAATTGAAGAGCAGTTCTTATAGCATTTTGTCTGATATTTCTGAATCTGATGGAATTTTTTGAGAAAAGTGGTCACAAAGTGGACTTTTTTGACATAACAATGAAATATAAAATTTTACCAAGTCCGAACCTGGATATTTTTTTCATAATATGTTATCTTGAATAGTTTCAGTAGAGGTACGTTGCTGCCAAATTTCAGCAGATTACGACGAATCATTTCTGTAATAACGACCATCAAAGTTATATAGCAATTTCACATAATACCCTGTATCTTCGTTATGGAGGGTCAAAAAATGTTTTCATATATATACATCAACTCATCTTGATTTTCCCTATTAACCATTTGGCTATGTGAGTCTCCTCATGAAACACCCTATAGTTTGATGCCTATATTATCTGTTTTTCTCAGTATATTTGCTTTCAGCATAAGGTCATATTTGTTTCTTGTGTTATATTGGTGCACATCTGTGTGAGTGGAATATTTTATCAAATTCAATCGAATATTCAATAGATTCTCGTAGACAATAACTGACAATAACGTCGAGTGTTCGTTTACCAAGTTTCGTTGTTTACAAAATTCGCTAAATTGGTTCCAAATGGTCGCAAACTATTTTTTTTTTTTTGTATTATCTGGAGTTGATTTTTCAATCTCCTATACTATTTCTACCTCGAAAATATTTCCAAACCTCCATATACGTACTGGAATATCATTTGCTGTTTACTTCTGTTTTTTTGCATTTACAACTGTCAAACTAAAGCGACGCACAACACTTGATAAACGAACAGTAAATACTAGCGTTGCTATGGTAACGTAATTTGTATGATTTTTTATCCACTTCCTATTTGAGTGGAATGGGCTTATATCACAAAAAAAATTATTTCATTATTCGATAGAACTCACCCAAACTAGCTTACCACCGCAAACCGTTTCTTGCTGTGAGCTCCCTACATTTTGTAAAAAATTATCGAAATCCCCGAATTTTCGGACCTCTGAAAACGAGGCGATGATGTGACGTCAAAACCCTAATACTGAAAGAAGACTATTCCAGACAGAGATGAATGATACATGATTTCTGACATAGTGAATAAGCGCGAGATCACAGTTGAAAGAATTAATATATCAGTTGCCTCAGTCTCCGTCGGGCGTTTGGTATTTTCTTTTAACTATGGCGAGATGAGGTTTCTACGTCATAAGAGTGTCCGTTTTCAGAAGGTACTATTTTTTATGTCCAAAAATAACACATTCCAGTTAATTTTTCCATAGAATTATGTCGTCAATCATTATTTATGTATAAAAGGATCATTATAAACATGGTTTGAGTTAAAAGTTCTACTAAGGTGTACAAGCCCATTGTCGAAGATATCGTGCAGAAAAGGATATTTAGGATTACCTAAATGGTCTATGTACTATTCTGTCTTATGTGTCATTTTGTAGCATTATTATAACAGCATCAAAAAGTGCCATGGAGATGTTTTTTCAGGTTTGTCATAACTTCATTATTAACGCCAGATAATATCTCTTAAACAAAAAGTCATATCAGGAATTTTTGAGAATCAGTTTATTGATCCTTCACTCGCGCAAATCTCTATCTCTCGTGATTTCCGAGATGACCATAATGGCCCTTCTTATCTTGAGCACAGTGTATATAGTATGGCGTGTCAGGATTATTTTCTGGGAGGAGGGTCATCAGTTGAATGAAAAAAAAAATACACGATAACTACCGATATCGCAAACGAGGCTTCAGATGGATCTTGGGGGGAGGGGTTCAAACCCCTAAAACCCCCAATGGGCACGCCTCTGGCCCAATATATACTACCTTGAGTCGATAAAATGGAAATAAATGCTTTGTGATGAGCCAGTGAATCAATCAGCAAGCTCCGCTAGTAAATTTTCGGTTTATTTATCTATGGTTTTTATTACGAGATTTCACATATATATTTACAAGTAGAATGCCGTCATAGGTAAGGCCATCATGTTTTACCGAGCGGTTCCTAAAAACTGACGATTCACATATAATTTTTTTGCAACACCCTGTTTTTTATATTGCTTTCGGAATCTGTGATATTTGGTTACCATGAAAATAAATAAGAACAATATTTGTGCTAGCTCGCCCATATTATTATAAAGGCTAAAGGCTGAGTATTTGTCGAAAGATTTTTTGTTCTAAATCCACTATGAGCTATGGTTCCAAGATGCGTGAAAATTTCAGCTTTCAAAGATTTGGTTTCCAACTTCGAAGCAGCAATATGAGATTGAAAAAAAAATCTGCGAAATACTGACGAATATATTCTCCGTCATAGATAACACGAAATCTGTAAATGTCAATACACAAAAGTTGTGAGAAAAATTGTTTTTCTCCAAACAGCATAGAAAGTGGCTTTTCTATGACACTTACCAGACAGCAAAGGTGTACTTTCTCTGCCTAGGCAGAAAAATTTTGTTTCCACGCAAAGTTCCAAGTAATTTGAATGAAATTGGTAATTGGTAAATTGACACTGATACAAAATGATGATGAGTTGTCGATGAAAAAAATTACACAAAACTGGTTTTACAGCATTTGGAGAAAAAAATTACAAAGAAGATCAAAAAGTTGTCAGTCCAATAGTTCAAACTAATAAAAATATGGAACTCAGAAAAACCATAAATATCGATGAATTTACCCACTGTGACGCCACTGGAAATATCATTTCGAATCTAATTGCACCAGAAGGGGGAAGACCAAGAAGACCACTGAGGAAAGAAATCCGTGTAAACCTCTTTCAATCGACGAATCATGATTAACCTTTGGTCTACAATCAATATTATGAGTTGAAGTTGAAGGGAATCGAATCTATATCGTTTTGGAATCAGCATATTTCATTCGTTATTTCGAAAAGCTAAATATGATGGTGGAGCCGTGACGTATTAGTCCCGCACTGTAGCTATCTCTCTCTGATACCTCGTCATTCTGTAGTGTTGCAGTGTGATTGGTGAGTTCAAGGACGATAGGCGTGTTGGGACTAAGACGTCGCACCAGTCACACCAATGAATTGACAACATTTCAAATGGCACAGGAATTGTGTGTTTTGAAATGGGCATATTCTAATTTATTTTTTTCATCGTCTTAGGATGAATGAAAAAATTCAAAATTAATTCACTGGTAGTTTTTCAGTATAGAGTTCACGATAATGTCGTTTCAAAAAATCAGTGGTCTCCCCCAATGAATAAAAAAACGATTTTTCATGGAAATGTTAATACCCTGTATCTCGAAACCGAAGCAAGTTACGACACATGTTTAAATGAACTTTATTCACTAAAATATCACAAGGAATCACCCCTTGAATTTGTTCGAAGTTATTAAGATACATCCTGTAGACAGGGTATATCTTAATGATATGCTTGATATTCAAGGGGCCGATTCTTCGACCCAAATCAAGAACGAAACTTCATATAACGTATGTCGTAAACGTCCTAACTTTTGAGATACAGGGTGTCGATGTTGAAAATACGCATAGATTATTTTTTTGTCCACCTTGTATAGCTTTTCGTGATGGCAAAATTCAGTCTGCTATGTAACTGAATCGGTATACAAATTTTAAAATTTTACATTCTGTGATAGTTATCCAGTAATAGATGTCCTGAATGGAGTACTCATCAGACGACTCAGACATCAAAATTTGGAGTCTGGTCTCGTTTTTCGGTTTTTTCTTGAAAACGAAACGTTCTATCGAGTATCAACAAGAGGATCTTTTTTGTTACATAATTGCATAGCCTTTTATGACATATAGTATACAATTTGAAAAATTTTGTTCGTTGCTCACTTTTAATTAAAATAAAAACAATAATATTCCCGCAGCGGTGCCACTGGTGAAGAAAATGAAAATTTTTGTACATCAGAAAATGCACCTTGATGCATAAAAGACGTGTACCAAGTTTCATGAAGATGTATACAATATTGTCTCAGTTATTATCAAAAAGCTGAATATTTTTCAAATCTGCATCACCCTGTAGGATCTCAAAAGTTAAGACTTTTCATATAAAGGTTTCTTCTTGGAATGAATCAATGAATCACCACCTCGAATATATCAGCATGTCTTTAAGGAACACCCTGTATAGATTAATGAATGTTGGCCTCTTCGATAAATAAAGTCTACCTACCTATAGGTACATACCAAAATTTGAAGATTTGTACTCGAATTTTGATTGTTCACTTCATGACTGTATAGGTAATTAGAAGCCACACAGTTTAAAAGACATTTCTGAAGAATGTCATTGAATTTTCAGATGAACCTCCGATCATTCGGTCATAACCACACTTTTGTTGGTACATTTTCGTTCGAATTTCACCGTGCCATAACCCGTCTGCAAACACATGGCGCACAAAATAAAACTAGATGATATAGCAGAGTGAAGAGACAGAGGTAGACAGCTTATCGTATAAATAAATACAACCTCGTGAGTATCGTAAAGCAAATAGTTGAATTAGAACGTCACTTACACCAAGACTTCATGACTACAAACTACGAAATCCACCAACCACTAGTTACGACGTCCACGTGAAAAGTTTTACTGAACAACATTAACAGCAAAGGAATTTGGTTGATGCACCTGCTAAGTAACTTCCACAGACGGAGACATTTAAAACATCCTTAACATGCTATGATGATTATATTTGTGGTATTTGTATATTTCCATAGTTTCAAAGGTAGTTTTGAAATTTTTGTGAAATGTGAACATACTAATTCAAGTATAAGTATTGATGGTGAGTATTATTAGATTCATGCACGGCAGGAGACGAGATGAATAATTATTTTAGGCACGCGCTTGCCCAGCAAACACTAAAGATAGTTGGCGGTTCAGTGGCCAATTGTTTCAAACGAAGGCATACTGCTGGCAATTATCACTATTTGTCGGTGATAAGAAATTATTTATACTGTTTCTATATCACACTTTTATTGTGCTGGTACAACATTATAGGTACCTATATTTTGTATAGATTTATGGAAATCAAGATTGTATTATTTTTATGGCATCGATGGGAATCAGTGAGTATTATTCATATTTTTTGAAGATCCCTGGAACAGTATACTCAATGGTTGAATGATAATGTTTCAATCATAAAAATACTTATCAGACTCATTTCACTGACATCATATATTATTTTCGACAATGGACAAATAATCTGTTTTTTATAGTTCGTGTTGTGTCGTGTGAAGTGAAAATATTGAAACAAATCAAAATTCAATTTACAACCAAATTATAGAAAAATAAACACTTAATAAATACTTAAATCAAACCAACTTCACTCCATCAGTAAAACCTGATAGATGTTTCTTAACATTCAGGTTTTATTCGGTGAGCACTTGTTAATTTACTTTTCTCATAGATTAATGAATTTTTCTCAATATAGAAGTGTTTCGCAGTAAAGAAAGATTGGTGAAGGTTATAATCGCCAAATTTGGCGTAGATATAAACGCCAAATTTGGCGTAGATGCGTATTCGCCAAAATTTGCGAACATGGAAGTACGACCAAATTAATTTGAACGGGTTACCCCAGGATTTTTTTCTGAGTGCAAAAATACTAAAATGATTAATGTTAGAATGTTCGAACTTCGATTTATATTGTATCTTCGATTTCAGGTAAATACAATATTTTCTGGTGTTTTCTGTATGGTTCAAAATTTCTAAAACTTTTGAAATAGCGCGAAGTATTGGAGTTTTATGTATTATTAGGGTTAGCACCTACTATGATTAATTAAAGTCACTCACTTTAATTATTAGTTTTATTAACCATATAAAGTGGAAAATCTTACAGCATCACCATCATGTTATTAGGCGGTAAAAAGGTAGAGAGAGCTCTATCTGACGGCTGTCATTGGTCATTCTAAAAGCTAAGAATTGCCAACATAAAATAATAATGGCCATGTTTACAGAACCGGCTGACGGAACATCCCCCTTTTTTACAGAATCAAACAAAATCTTTCATCCAGGTCGGTTTTGTACATGAGCGTTTAGGTCGGCCTGGAGTTGGACACTTTATATCATTTTTTAAATTAACCTTGGGTGATGGAGACAAATCAGATACATCAGATGTTGAAACATTGGTATCAGGCAAGACCTGAATACTTTCAGACACCCTAAGACTAGGTTCACTGGCACTGCTGTTCACTATCATATCACTGGACACATTATTATTATTATTGTTATTACCTAGTTCTCTATGCCATGAATCATCTGCTTGGGGTACTGAATTCTCTAATGGAGGGGAGATTAAGTTTCTATAAATTTGATTGTTTGATTCATTATTATAATATGGGGCCTCTATCAAAAACCACCTATTTCGACGGAATACGCTTCTTGGTGTTTGTATAGTATATGAACGAGGCTCATCTGTTTTATCAATTACTGTTCCATACGATCTTATATCAGTAACCCAAACCGGATCATTTGGTTTCAACTCGCACATATCTTTGGCTTTATGTCTCAGATCATAATTTTCACTTTGTTTCTGTTTACTTGCTGTCCCCTTTTCTCGCATACTAGGTCTGGGATCAATAACCTGCTCTAATTTACTGGGAAGGATAGGCAAAATACCTCTAATTTTCCTGTTCATAAGCAGTTCTGCCGGACTAAAACCGCACTCTAACGGTGTTGATCTATATGATAATAGAGCCAAAGATAGGTCTTCGTTCTTCTTGATAATGTTTTTTGCAATTTTGACTGCTGCCTCTACACACCCGTTTGATTGAGGGTAGTGAGGGCTACTAGTTACATGTCTAAAATTGTATAATGAGGCAAACTTCCTAAATTCCGATTGGAATTGGGGACCATTATCTGATCTTACCACGTCAGCTATCCCATATCTCGAGAACACTTCCTTCATTTTCCCTATAATGTGACTCTCAGTCATGCTACCAAGTTTGAAAATTTCAAAAAACCGAGAATAATAGTCTGTAATAATTAGGTACCAATCTACACATTTGAAAAGATCTACTGCAATTTTCTGCCAAGGTCGAGTTGGTAACTCATCTTTGACAAAAGTCTCTTTAATGTTAACTCGTTCTTCTATACAATTAGGACATGAACGAATAAGATTTTCAATCTGTGTTGAAAGGCCTATCCACCACACAGACATCTTAGCTCTTTCACGTGACTTTGTGATACCTTGATGTCCTGAATGAATAAAGTTTATCACTTCCAATTGAAGTTTAGGAGGGATAATTATTCGAGAACTTTTAAGTAACAAATTTTCATTGAATGTTATATCATTTTTATACTGAAAATATGGGCATAATTCAACTGATAGATCTTTTTTGTCAGGCCAACCAGAAATAGAATATTCCTTTAATTTTATACAAATTGGATCCAATGACTGTTCCAATGCAATTTTTTCTAAAAAGTGATCTTTTATGGGCAAATGTTTTATTATGAGGCGCACATGAGCATCTACTTCCTCAGTTAGTTCATCGGAGGATTCCAAGGTCTGCAGAGGATTGCGAGATAATGCATCGGCCATTAAAAGATTCTTACCTGGAGTATACCGAACTGTGTAAGTATACCGCATTAGTCGAATTCGGAATCTCTGCAACCTAGGTGACAAATCATCCAAACTTTTTGTCTGTAGTATTTGAATAAGTGGTTTGTGATCAGTTTCAAGAATTATGGGAATACCAATGATATATTCTTTAAACTTTTCACAAGCCCAGGTAAGTCCTAGGGCTTCTCTTTCAATTTGGGCATACCAACGCTCCGTAGGTGTAAGGGTTCTAGATGCATAAGCAATAATTTCAAATTCATTATTATCATTGACCTGCATAAGTACAGATCCAAGACCAAATGATGAAGCATCTGCACTCACTATTACTTGTTTTTGAGGGTCAAAAAATGATAAAGTAGGGGCATTAGACAATAAATATTTAACTTTCTTCAAAGCCACTTGTTGAGGTTTTCCCCAAGAGAACATAACATCATTTTTTAAAAGATAGTTGAGAGGTTCAAGTGTATTTGATTTATCTGGAATGAAACGTGCCGCAAAATTTATCATTCCTAGGAGTTGAAGTACTTCTTTCTTATTAGTGGGCTCTGGAAAGTCTATAATGGCTTGAACACGTGATGGTTCAATAGCCACTCCAGTTCCAGATATTACATGACCTAGGAATGTTATCTGTTCCACTCCTATGTTGCACTTCTGCTTATTCAAAGTGATTCCTTCTTGACACAAGCAATTAAGAACCTTTCGAAGTATTTGATCATGCTCTTCAATACTTGGAGCATGTACAAGAATATCATCGATGTGGGTGATGACCCCTTTAATATTCTGAAGAATTTTTGAAAATTTTAAACTAAAATATTCCGGGGCACATGATATGCCGAATGGAAGTCGCTTAAACATGAAACGACCAAAAGGAGTGATAAAAGTAGTCAAGGGTTGAGATTCTTTTGATAAACGCAATTGATAGAAACCAGAATTAGCATCTAGTTTTGAAAAATATTTAGATCCTTGTAGTTGAGCTAGAGAGTATTCTACTTTAGGAATTGGAAAATATGAGCGCAAAACATTTTTATTGAGAGCTGTGTAATCACAACAAAGTCTGACTGAATCACCCTTTGGAACAACCACTATTGGGGAAACCCAAGTAGTGTGTTCTTCTACTGGTTCAATGATATTGAGTGTAACGATCAATTCCCTCGTTACAACAATAGTTCGTTTAAATTGTGTTGGTCGAAGTGATATCGATTTATTTATCGATCTGGTATGCGTGGAACAACCTGGCCGATAGTGGATCAACTATTATCGAGTACTCAATTAATGGCAGGACGCTTACCGTAATCAGTGAGTTCAGTGGTTCAGTGTGGGCTGCGGACGATAGATGGCGTATGCATTCACTTTTCAAAGTAAATCAACCATTAAAGGAAGGATTCCTTCAATTTGTTTTTGCTAATAGGATTCTTATCAGCGTAAGTGAGAAAGAATGCGTTTTTCTTCATTTTTCGAGAGTGATATCGAAAATAGAGTGTGGTTCTGGATGTGATGGGAGTCCATTGTGAATCTGTTGGTACGAAGAGTTCTGCGAGATTTCTGAAGTGATTTTCAGCCAGTTTGTGGGATAAAAATTGCAAAACTCATTCCATCGGGTGACCCTTTTTGGTGGTAATTGATTTGAGCTACTATTTGGAAAAAGGGGGCACTATCTTCTTAGGAAGGATTTGATTTCGGCCGATAGAAATTCCTACCACGCCATTTCCTGAACATCGAAGCAATCCAGTACCGCTTGCTCTCTTGTTATACGACGAAAACCCTCACTGAGGAGGTATGTTATATTTTAATTTCCTTATACAGAGTGTACGAGTGAAAGTGTATATTTAATGGATCACCATTATGACATTATCGATTCTGATTCACTATTCGATTTTTAGGGTTTTTGTACATGAATAAGTGAATACCTGGATCCTCTTTTATGCATAGTACTGTACCTATAAGGTATGCCATCTTATAAGTACTGGGAGTTGGCAAAATTTTGATCAAGGACCTTGTTGATTTACCTGAATCTTCCCTGATGTAACACTTGTAACATCCAAACTACCAAGTAGCCGCTGACTGTCAGGATTCGATTCATCGGGGGAAAATTCGCATCTTGGGTAGAGCCCCAAGATCCACAGATAAGCCCATTATATCATTTTGAAATTATAATTCTATTTGTCCGTATATTTGACCGAGCATGACTAATTTGCTCTGTTTTTCGACATTATGTTAGTGTTTCCTATATTTGAGTTTAAGCAACTTAGTGAATTTGAAACATAGATGATTATTTCAGTTTCATAGGTTCGATTCAACTATAGAATAATTTTACTTGGGATATTTTCAATCTATTTCTTTTTTTTTTTACACTTATAAGTGGCCGTTTGGAAACTCGTGTAAACCTCACATGCGCATGTCCGGTAGTTTTGAGTTATTAATCAAATTCATTGTTTTGGTGAATCATTAAACAAACAAAAAAATGTGGTCACTCATAGAACACCAAAAGAAAATAAAACAGATATAATTACATATAATACATCAGGAATATACCTACCTGTTTTTCGCATAGCCTATAGAGGATAGATAACCTTTTTTTTTTTTGTAATAACACGCTATCACATAACTTGTCATATTATCTGATAATCACCCAAGTACATTTTCTATATTGAATGAAACTGTTTTGTTTTTGATTCTGAATGAAAGTCCCAAACACTTTTAAAGAGTGGGTCCCTCAAACATCAAGGGAGTTTTCTAGTTTAAACTGCTTTAAGCTAGTGGCGCCCATAAATTGAACTATATTTATAATATTTACTCCCCCTATAGCTCTACGGCTGACAGCTGAGTATAATTATAGGTTTATTTTGAGTATCATTCTGTTTGTCTCTTGCGAGTGCCCATTTCAGCACCTACTCTGGTTAAGATATTTTTTTTTTTTTCTTAACACAAAAGCGACGTCGCAAATTTGGCGCCCAACGTGGGGCCTTAAAATATTTTTTTTTATGCATCGCGACGCCCAGCGTCGTTTTGCAAATAATCATTTTTTTGAATTAGTTTGTTAAATTTTCTTTTTTTTGATGGCTTACCTTGACAATCAGTGCTGAGTTTCGGGTAAATCATAGGCAGGTACCTATGTAAGATATTTAAATTACAACAGCGTCACGACGCCGGCTGGCGCTATCTTGTTTTTAAGTTGTATCGGGATACAGTGTGATATCTCATGTTGTGGACATCTCTTTTTGTTCATCACCATTAGCAACCGTTCACTGTTCAGTATTAGGCACCTGGAGACTTCCAGCGACGCCACCGACGCCAAGCGCCGAATAGTTGATTATGATATTTTATCATTCATTTTGTATTCTGCATTGATATTTTGGTATTTTTATCGATATTTTGGTATTTTGATCGATATTTTGGTGATCGACGCCAACCGACGCCTAGCGTCGAATTGTTGATTTTGATATTTTTACAATCCTTTATGTTCTCTGACGATATTCCAATAATTTGAGTGATATTTTGTTGACCGACGCCTACCGACGCCGAGCGTCGTTTTGTTGATTTCGTCATTTTTGTAGCTGTTCAACTTCTGTAGTTGATAGGAAAGTATTGTGAACCGATTTTGAGGAGCCATTAGTAGATATATCAAATAGAGGGATAAAACATACCTTTTTTTTTTCTTTTTTTGTTCAAAATTAGTTATGGAGGGTAAATTCGAAGTTAATCGATTGGAAAGAGACGAACTGTCGTATGAGCTTACGATCAGGGGTATTGCGGATTTGACAACGGTAGAGAAAATGAGGAAAACTTTGCGTAGCTTATTGAAACTGGAAAAGGCTGGCACTAGTTTAACTTTTCCAACGTATCCATATACATTCGCTGAAGATTCTACGTACATTGAAGATAAGATTAATGAAATTGAAACCTTAATCGCAAATTTCTCTGATTTCGAAACTAGCTCATTGTTTTTGAAAATTTCTTCGAAATTGTTGCACGTTTTTGGAAGAGCGGACCGATCAGTAACTACTACAAATGAGGAACATCCTAAGAGATCTACCTTTCTCGTTAAATTGCTCGAATTGAAATCTGACTTAGTGAACAAAGCGAAAAGATTCAAACGCGATTCTCAAAATTTGCAAATTCCTTTACAACTAAGTATGGTAGGACGCTCCTCAAGTCGTGCAAACTCAATAAGTAGCAATTCCGATGAGGAAGAACCAGCGGTTCACGATAGAACTTTCCCGAATACCCAAAATATTTTGCCAGATCCTGTCAAATGTATTCCCGTCGCAAAATGGGGTTTGGATAAATTCAGTGGGGATGGAAAAATGTCTCTTAGTGCATTTTTAGAGAATGTTGAGGAACTTTGCATGTCAAGAAACGTGACGAAACATCAATTGTTCGCTTCTGCTTCCGATATTTTCTCCGGACAAGCATTATTGTGGTTTAGATCTATAAGGTTAAAAATAAATTCGTGGTCCGAACTGGTAGATGAGTTGAGACTACAATTCCAGCCCGTTAATTTTAATGATAAATTATTCGAAGAGATCCGTTGTCGGACACAAGGTCCAAATGAGTCGATAGGGATATACATTGCTATTATGAATAATATGTTTAATCGCCTTACAGTCCCTATAAATGAAAGTGCTAGATTGAAAATCTTGCTCCAGAATATTACACCGTTTTATCAATGTCAACTGAGTTTAGTAGAAGTTAACACTGTTGATGAGTTGTTGAAATTGTGTAGACAAATAGAGGCTCGTAAGATCTCTATAGATTCCTATAATCCACCTCCTAAAAATCGAAATAATTTGATGGAACCTGATCTAGCCTATATATATTCTTCTAGTACTTCACTTGCTAGTACCAGCCGAGAAATCAATGAAGTGCACGATTCTCGTAGTAATAATTCTAATCGTCGATGTTGGAATTGTAGTAGTACTTCTCACCTTTCCATGGCATGCAATGAACCTCAGAAGAGATTTTGTTATTCGTGTGGTCACCCGGATGTGACTAAACGTACTTGTCCCAAATGTAATAGACTTAGGCAGGGAAACGGACAGGGGGGGCGTCGGTAGATAACCTACTCACGTCCCAAAATAAAGATTCAACTGATTTTGGGTCAGTTAAATGCATCTTAGATTTTGTTCTTTCTCATGCGCATGGCGATGAAAGACCTTATGTCACTATTTCTATTTTTGGTAAGGAACTCTTAGGTTTATTAGATTCTGGTGCAAGCCGGACTATCTTAGGTAATAAGGGATGGAAAGTCCTCAAAGGTATAGGTTTAGTAAAATTAGAAAAAGCTGATTTTTCTAGTGTAACGGTGGCTAATGGAGATAGGTGTGAGTGTTTAGGTGTATTACGTGTACCAGTTAGGTTAAGAGATACTGAGAAAATTATAGATATTTTGGTTGTACCTGATCTCAGTCACACTCTCATTCTGGGTGTAGATTTTTGGATACGTATGGGTATAGTACCCGACCTTCGGTCTAAGGAGTGGAAATTCACCCAATCTTGTGAAACTTACCCAGAAATTGACGTTATTGAGGCATTACATCATCGTGATATATTGACTCCCGAACAATCGGTGATCTTGGACAAATTGGTGGATGACTGTTTTGTGCGGATGGGGGATAAATTGGGTTGTACGAATGTAGTTGAGCACAAAATCGAGCTGCTGGAGAATACTGAGCCTATCAAGCAACGTTTCTATCCTGTTTCTCCTGCATTGATGAAGAATATTGATGAGGAACTGCAAGACATGCTCAAAAAGGATGTTATTGAACCTTCTTCTAGTCCTTGGAGTAGTCCCATCGTAATGGTTCGGAAAAAGGACAATTCTTGGAGATTCTGTGTGGATTACCGTAAGGTCAATAGGGTTACAAAACATGATGCTTATCCTCTTCCTTATATATCTAGTATTCTTGATAAGTTGAGGGATGCCAAGTATTTGTCAAGTCTCGACGTGAAGTCCGCCTATTGGCAAATTTCTGTACAGTCAAGCTCTCGTCCTATCACCGCATTCACGGTCCCTGGTCGGGGCCTTTTTCAGTTCAAGAGGTTACCATTTGGATTGACAACGGCTCCAGCAACCTGGCAGAGATTAATCGATAGAGTGCTGGGGGTTGATCTGGAACCTTTTTGTTTCAAGTACCTCGATGATATTGTGATCACAACTCAAACATTCGAGCAGCACATTGAGATTTTAACCAAAGTTTTTGAGCGGCTAATTGCGGCCGGACTCACACTCGGAAGAGAGAAGTGTATGTTTTGTCGTAAAGAGTTGACGTTCCTGGGATATGTCGTGGATGAGAATGGTCTTCACGTTGACCCTAGCAAGGTGGAAGCTATTTTGCAAATCCCCACACCAACCAAGGTTTCTGAAGTTCGTAGTTTAATTGGTACTGCCAGTTGGTATAGGAGATTCATCCCCAACTTTTCGTCCCTAATCCAACCACTTACCGAACTATTGAGGAAAAATGCGAAATTTGTTTGGACTTGTCGGCAGGAAGACGCTTTCAGGCAAGTCAAGGAACATTTAATTTCGGCACCTGTTATATCTTGCCCAAATTTTGATTTGCCCTTCGTGATCCAAACGGATGCTAGTGCATATGGAATCGGCGCCGTATTAACCCAGAATCACCCTGATGTTGGCGAGCGAGTGGTATGTTACCTATCACGGTCTCTCACAAAGCAGGAGAGAAAATTCTCAACTACTGAGCGAGAATGCCTTGCAGTTCTCTGGAGCATTGAGAAATTGCGTCCCTATGTAGAGGGAACTCATTTCACTGTCATTACGGACCATTGGTCGTTGTGTTGGCTCAATAACTTGAGAGATCCTACAGGCCGTCTTGGTAGGTGGAGCCTGAAGTTACAGCAGTACTCCTTTGATCTCGTGCACCGCAAAGGTAAGGAAAGCGTCGTACCGGATATGCTCTCCCGTTTGGTACCAGCTATTGACGTCGTTGATTTGGGAGCTGGGATGGATGATGCTGCAGGTAGTGACCGATGGTATGCTAGAATGTTAGAGAATATACGTAGTAATCCCTTACGATTCCCTTCTTGGCGCATTTCTGATTCCAAATTGTACAAATATGTCGAGTTCAAAAAAATTCCTGGCCTTGACTTTCCGAGTGATTGGAAACTTGTTCCACCTAAGGGCAAACGAAAAGATATCCTAGTTAGATGTCACGATGATCCTCTTTCCGGACATCCTGGCGTATTCAAAACGTTCAAACGTGTGTCTCAAAATTTTTACTGGCCTAAAATGAAATCAGATATCTCTGCGTATGTAAAGAAATGTAAAGTTTGTTGTGAAAATAAACCTGAACAGCGGAAACCAGCAGGTTTATTGGCACCTCATAAAGTGGTCAGTAAACCATTCCAGATGGTTTGTTGTGATCTGATCGGCCCTCTCCCTAGGTCAACTCGTGGATTTAAATTCATTCTAGTGATTGTCGACAACTTTAGTAAATTTTCTCTGGTTATTCCCCTGCGTAACTCCACTTCAAAATCAATCTGTGTAGCTGTCGAGGAACACTTGTTCTTGATGTTCGGGCCACCTCAGTCATTGATTTCGGATAATGGAAGTCAATTCCGTTGCAAGGAGTTCAGAAATCTGCTCATGTCTTATAAAGTTAAACAAGTCTTCACGGCCAATTATCATGCCCAAGCAAATCCAACTGAGCGTGTCAATAAGACTTTGGAGACGATGATCCGATGCTATGTGGACGACAACCATAGGGATTGGGATATGAACCTATCTAAGGTTGCTTGTGCTATAAGGACTCAGGTGCATGAGACGGTGGGACATACTCCTTTATTTTATCGTTTTCGGTAGGGAGTTTCCTGTCAATGTTGAGATGGTTGGTATGACACCTACTAGTGATGATTTTGAAGTTGATGAAGATGCTTTGGCCCGCGATCGTAGTGGACCCTTCGAACAGTTGTACCAGGAGGTCAAACGCCGACTGCAAAAAGCAGCAGAAAGAAATAAGAGATACTATGATCTTCGTCATAGGGATGTAAGGTATGAGAAAGGGGATAAGGTCTACCGTAAGAATTTTGTGCAGTCCGATGCAGCGAAATTTTACTCCGCCAAATTGGCAAATAAGTTCGTTGGTCCTTTTGTTATTTGGAAGAAAATTTCACCGTGGATGTATGAGTTGAAAGATATGGATGGAAGGTTTAGAGGATGCTGGCATGCCAAAGATTTGAAGCCAGGACCGGACTAGGCCGAATAATTTGATGTCTCATCTATTTTTTTTTGTTTTCTTGTTCAAGTTGAAGTTCATTAATATGTATATGAGAATCTATTTTTCTGTTAGTTCAGAGCTTAACGATGCTAAAGTCATCAGGCAGTTCTTATGCATAAAGTGCTGTTTTTTTTTTGTGTGACATTTTCATTCATGAAAATTTCAAAGAGGTTAGGGTGGAATTTGTAACGATCAATTCCCTCGTTACAACAATAGTTCGTTTAAATTGTGTTGGTCGAAGTGATATCGATTTATTTATCGATCTGGTATGCGTGGAACAACCTGGCCGATAGTGGATCAACTATTATCGAGTACTCAATTAATGGCAGGACGCTTACCGTAATCAGTGAGTTCAGTGGTTCAGTGTGGGCTGCGGACGATAGATGGCGTATGCATTCACTTTTCAAAGTAAATCAACCATTAAAGGAAGGATTCCTTCAATTTGTTTTTGCTAATAGGATTCTTATCAGCGTAAGTGAGAAAGAATGCGTTTTTCTTCATTTTTCGAGAGTGATATCGAAAATAGAGTGTGGTTCTGGATGTGATGGGAGTCCATTGTGAATCTGTTGGTACGAAGAGTTCTGCGAGATTTCTGAAGTGATTTTCAGCCAGTTTGTGGGATAAAAATTGCAAAACTCATTCCATCGGGTGACCCTTTTTGGTGGTAATTGATTTGAGCTACTATTTGGAAAAAGGGGGCACTATCTTCTTAGGAAGGATTTGATTTCGGCCGATAGAAATTCCTACCACGCCATTTCCTGAACATCGAAGCAATCCAGTACCGCTTGCTCTCTTGTTATACGACGAAAACCCTCACTGAGGAGGTATGTTATATTTTAATTTCCTTATACAGAGTGTACGAGTGAAAGTGTATATTTAATGGATCACCATTATGACATTATCGATTCTGATTCACTATTCGATTTTTAGGGTTTTTGTACATGAATAAGTGAATACCTGGATCCTCTTTTATGCATAGTACTGTACCTATAAGGTATGCCATCTTATAAGTACTGGGAGTTGGCAAAATTTTGATCAAGGACCTTGTTGATTTACCTGAATCTTCCCTGATGTAACACTTGTAACATCCAAACTACCAAGTAGCCGCTGACTGTCAGGATTCGATTCATCGGGGGAAAATTCGCATCTTGGGTAGAGCCCCAAGATCCACAGATAAGCCCATTATATCATTTTGAAATTATAATTCTATTCGTCCGTATATTTGACCGAGCATGACTAATTTGCTCTGTTTTTCGACATTATGTTAGTGTTTCCTATATTTGAGTTTAAGCAACTTAGTGAATTTGAAACATAGATGATTATTTCAGTTTCATAGGTTCGATTCAACTATAGAATAATTTTACTTGGGATATTTTCAATCTATTTCTTTTTTTTTTTACACTTATAAGTGGCCGTTTGGAAACTCGTGTAAACCTCACATGCGCATGTCCGGTAGTTTTGAGTTATTAATCAAATTCATTGTTTTGGTGAATCATTAAACAAACAAAAAAATGTGGTCACTCATAGAACACCAAAAGAAAATAAAACAGATATAATTACATATAATACATCAGGAATATACCTACCTGTTTTTCGCATAGCCTATAGAGGATAGATAACCTTTTTTTTTTTGTAATAACACGCTATCACATAACTTGTCATATTATCTGATAATCACCCAAGTACATTTTCTATATTGAATGAAACTGTTTTGTTTTTGATTCTGAATGAAAGTCCCAAACACTTTTAAAGAGTGGGTCCCTCAAACATCAAGGGAGTTTTCTAGTTTAAACTGCTTTAAGCTAGTGGCGCCCATAAATTGAACTATATTTATAATATTTACTCCCCCTATAGCTCTACGGCTGACAGCTGAGTATAATTATAGGTTTATTTTGAGTATCATTCTGTTTGTCTCTTGCGAGTGCCCATTTCAGCACCTACTCTGGTTAAGATATTTTTTTTTTTTTCTTAACACAAAAGCGACGTCTAATCAGCCTGTTCAATTCATTTTCCAACTTTCCCAGTAATGGAATAGGAACTACCCTGGGACTACATTGCACAAATGGTATGGGATTTTCAATCAATTTGATTGTTATTTCATCTTTAAAATTCCCTAATTCTTTGAAGATATCAGGAAATTCTGCAGCTATATTTACTTTCGCGTGATTAGTTTTTGAATTGATTGTCATGAGAGAATTATTATGAAATTTAAGTATCTCGAGAGCTAGGATACCTGGTCTTCCTAAAATAGGCATCTTCAAATTTCTGATAATAAAAACATCTGTAGGGAATGACTTATTCGTTGAGTCACTTTTCAATAAAATTGTGATTTTTCCACACACATTGAGTGGTTTTCCATCAGGACCTGATATACAATCTCTGCATGTTTCGATAGAATTTAACATAGACTCATTGAGCATGTGAAGAGGTATGCAAGTTATATCAGCTCCTGTATCTACAAGAAATGAGAGAATTTTATCATTCATCCTTAACTTAGTCATCCATTGATCATTATCATTAAACCCTACTGTACTCACAGAATGTCCTGGACATTTATTGACATTATTAGTAGAAATACCTGTGACTGTACGAGTAATACTTCCAACAAATTGTTCATTATCCACTTCTTGAGTTTGTGAGCTAGGTGTCTCACAGTCAGAATTTATATTTCTGACATTCCTAATTGGTTTAGTTTTCTGCCCTTGTTGTGTGATCTTGCAAACACGGTCCCAATGACCCTTATTTTTGCAGCTTCTACAAATTGAGTTACGAGCTGGGCAAACAGGTCGAAGGTGAGATGGTTTACTTCCACAATACTGGCATTCAGAGAAGTTCTGTGGTTTATTAGGAGCTTTATCATAGGTTTTCTTGAAGTTAGCTGACCTATGATGTATTGCTTGGACCTCAGATGAAGAAGATTCATTTCGCAGAATAGAGTTTTGCTTACTCTGTATTTCTGATTGCTTTGCAGTAAGAATTGCATCTGTCAAGGTTAGATTTGACTGACGTTATTGAAGTCGTTCACTAGTTTTAGTATCAGCCATTCCCACGACAATGCGATCTCTTATTAGTTGTTCCTTGAGGGTACCATATTCACAATATTCAGCAAGCGAGTGGAGTGATGTGATGAAGCTATCCACAGATTCACCTGGACGCTGAGTTCTTGAGTTAAACTTGAAGCGTTCGAAGATAACATTCCTTCTTGGAATGAAGTAATCATCGAATGATTTCAATGCTTCTTCGAATGTAGTAGGTTGCTGAGTAAACGTAAGGAGCACCTGTTCACTTTCCTCTCCCATGAGATATATCAGAATATCTATTTTCTCTTGATTCGACTTTGTCGAGAGACCTGAGACGGATATGTACACTGAGGGAAAGGTTTTGTTATGATAAATAAATTGATTTGTTTGAGTATGCTTCGTTGAATATTAACGCCATCTTCTTGTCATCAATACACCCTATTAAATACTACCATGTAATTTGTAAAAGAATCGTTGACCGAAAACAAAGGATTCGTTAGAAGCTGATTCTTTCAATATTAACATATGTTTTCAGGAATAACTTCCATGAGTTTGTCACAAACCTGTTCGTTATATCCAAACTTTATGGAATCTTACTCTCGAATTACCATTTATTAACTGGTAACAAATTCTCTCCACAGTTCAATTGCTTAGATAATAAGAAATTGTTCTTGAGAGAAACAAATTATTTGTTATACAATTATTGACCTCCCCATGACGTAGTGATATTCTCTTCGGCGCATGCTCGAGGTTGGAATGCAGTAGGTAGTCGGAGTCAACATGTTAGACTGCAAAGGACGCTTGGAGTGGTCTAATAATCAAATATCAATTGCTAACACAGAAAATTGTGGTGTGTACTGTTGAATGTGAATTTGAGTTCCATCAGTTCGTGCTGGAGCATAGGTATTACACGAAGTGGCTGGTAAGTTTTTATCATATTGTTCTTCAATTTCTAAGACACAATAGCGAGTATGCATGGTGAATAGATCATACTAGCATTTACTTCTCCATCAAGTGTTATTATTAATTGAATTCCTATATATTTCTCATCGTCTGACTCTAATTCTTACCAATTTGATAACTATAAGGCATGCTGATACATTTTCTCTAAAGCTTGTTCTGTAGACTTCCAAGATGGAGGAAACACTGAGAGGGTGGGGTCTAGGAAATTTTGTTGGAAGATTCCGCAAGGTAAAATGTGATCGTCCTGTGAATAGGATGATGATTGTACAGATCAATTGTGAGGAGATGACAAGTGCAAATTCATATAAGTGAATAGATTTATAAGAATGGATGCAAATCCACAAAATCCTTGATTGAAGTAACAAGGCTCGAATATGAAATTAATCAGATAGTAACCAATATTCGTTAATAGTTAACATGCCTGTGTTATTGTCAATCAGTATTCGACAACTGTTGAGATATCCATAAACATGCCAAAATTTTTGTATCTCATCAATTTTAATCCGTCCAAGTGCTTCGAAATTGATGCATCAGATAAAAAATCATGACTTTTCGACCTAATGAACATCGTTGACCTTGAAAAACCTGATAGTTTATCATTTTCTTATACTTTACAATCATTTTGAATGATTAAATGCGATTTCAACATCCTTTCGTGCGCTCCAAGAGATGAAAAAATATCGTACCGATTATTAAATGGGACAAAATATATTACCTTTATCAAGAACTCGTTTGTTTTTATGTTACAGATCATCCATATCAATATAGTGGATACTCGATACACCTGGATTT
The DNA here is from genome assembly GCA_918026855.4 of Phaedon cochleariae. Taxonomy (NCBI): domain Eukaryota; kingdom Metazoa; phylum Arthropoda; class Insecta; order Coleoptera; family Chrysomelidae; genus Phaedon; species Phaedon cochleariae. The sequence goes on along the minus strand of OU896707.1, from coordinate 7,580,159 downwards.
CTGGTCTGATTTTAGCTCTTTTCATTCAGAAGTTTGATATCAAAATATATGTGATGTAACTAAACTGTAAACTTTTGCTTTATTAAATTTGTTCTCAGAGACTCTTTATTCTTTCTGTTAGGAAAAAACAATTGGAACCATCGATCATCGACTCAAAATATTAACTATCAATAACCGAACAATATATTATTATATATTGACAAAGCATAACTTATCAATAACAAAATGATTCCTCATGCTATAAGTAATGCTTCTTTATTGAAACAGTGCCTCCTTTCTGTACAACACTGGGAAAGCTAAAATTGAAACGCAGTGTATTAAGTTTTAATATAGATAACTTAACATATAAGTGACAGTCGATTGCATTAAGAAAACGTTAATTGAATTCAAAGTAACGTTACATTATTATGAACAAATCTACTTTAATGCAAAATGGGGTATACTGTCCACAAAGTGATATTTGTTAATATTTAATATATGTTTCATGAGATCAAGATTATTATAACTTAATATTAACCTATATATTCGTTTGTAATTTTTTAAAATACCATTAGTTTGTGATGAAATCATGTTAGTTAGTCCATATTCAACAACGTCATTCGTTAACAATAAATAAAATTTCTTAATTGTAAATAAACTGTTCTCTCAGTGTATCTCTCGAATCGTTTTTTCCATGCTGGCCAGTTTAACGGAGATGAGAACTTGAACTGTTCTGGAGGAGATACATTCAGAGTGAGGTTAGGAGGAGCAACAGGAGATGTATCAGGCATTTTCGCTGATTTTGGAGTCGTGATTCACGCTGCCACCATGTATTATTAGGGTTAGCACCTACTATGATTAATTAAAGTCACTCACTTTAATTATTAGTTTTATTAACCATATAAAGTGGAAAATCTTACAGCATCACCATCATGTTATTAGGCGGTAAAAAGGTAGAGAGAGCTCTATCTGACGGCTGTCATTGGTCATTCTAAAAGCTAAGAATTGCCAACATAAAATAATAATGGCCATGTTTACAGAACCGGCTGACGGAACATTTTATAGGAGAGAGGGAGTCAGTATCCAAATTTTGAGGATCTATATTCATCATGACGAACACAATGCTTTAGGAATGTTCAAATGTTTTTATGAAAACAAAGAATTTTTTCTGCTACCGGCTCAAAATTCGTCTATTATAGTTCCACAATTAGCTCTAGAAGTTATAACGTTTCTCATACTGACACAATCAAATGATTAGCATATATGTTGCTAGGCAACACTTTTAGTGTCTAGGAGCTAAAGTTGAAGTTTAACTCCTAGGAACTAAAAACGTGTCGGATGTCATCTGATATATGATAGCTGCTTTAACACTAACATGCTCAAGTGACTCAGAATAGTGGTATTTTCACCTATATTTTATTAATCAAAAGTGACTCTGTTTGACTCGCAAAATATGCATGTGCTCGGCTTCGCAGTACCAATAGCTCTCCGCCTCGCAAACGCAAATATCGCTCGTCAAAGAATTAATAAAACAATGTATTATTAGCGAAAACAATTAGTATTATAGCCTCGGTTTTAGCCACTTTTTAAGATTCAAATTTTCGAGAAAAATATACCTATTATTACTCACTGTAGGCACTAATATCAGGTTACTTTTATTTAGTGCGAAAATAGGACTTTCTCTTAGGAACCATCCAATTTGGCCTACTCAATTCTCAATTCACAATTTTCTTTCCCCCTGTATGATGAATATCAATTTCTCATTAATCCAAACAGTTGATCTGTACTTATTGCCGGAGATTTGTGTGTGTTAGTGTCATTTGTATCTCAGAAAATATCATTCGAAATACAATTGACGTTTTCTGAAATTCAATAGACGCTTTTTGAAATTCAATTGACTATTCTGGAATACAATTGATACTTTCTGAGATACAATTGAGTAAGTATTCTGAATTACAATTGACGCTTTCTGAAATGGATTTGACCCTTTCTCAAATACAACTGGAAATGTTGTAGCAGTGAAAAAAACATGATTTCCCACACAGACACAGATATAATCAAGCATTATGAATCAACCCGCCCCTATATCAACATAAAGTTGCAGCATACAGCATACAATAGACTGAAATTTCAATAAGGAAGTGAACAATAATTATAAAATAGACTGATGCAGTTAACATGCAATAACGTATATTATACACTGTGTCCGTAAAGTATGGAACAAAATCGATATTTCCTAAACTAAAAGCCTTTCCAAAAATATCTGAAACACCTCAACTATATTATCGAGGGAGACATCGTTCTAAAATATTTTCAGCCCTGCGGCTTTGAAGCTTCTAACGAAAGAAAGCAACAACTTTGTTATTTCAAACGGCATTGATGAAATCAACTCTTAGGGGAGAATCTAAAAATGCAATAAAATACAAGGTGTTCCATTTGAAATAACAAAGTTGTTGCTTCTTTTCGTTAGAAGCAGCAACGCCGCAGGGCTGAAAATATTTTAGAACGATGTCCCCCTCGAAAATGTAGTTGACGTGTTTAAGATATTTTTGAAAAGGCTTTTAGTTTAGGAAATATCGAATTTGTTCCATACTTTACGGACACAGTGTACAATATTATCATGTCAATTTGAATGAAAATATTATTCCAATATAGATACCCAATTACCTACCTAATTCAATTTTGACAAAAAAAAAACGAGACCTGGACTTTAAATTTTGATGTATGTACAGGGTGGGTCAAATTGGTCACTTTTAAAGGGGAAGCCCTATTTTCCAACTAGATAGAAGAAAACTGATATCGGAGTTACGAGGTGTTCTTCGAAAATGGGCATTTTTGAAAAGTGGCTACAATTTTTGCAAAAATTGTCTCCTGAAAATAACTTCGGAGCATTATTGAGTTTGTGATAACAATAATCATTCCTGGGGCCTTGAAATCGGCTTTCCTATACGCAATGCAATTGAAATATTTTTATGGAAGCGAAGAATTTTTTACGAAAAATGAGTTTCAGTCACTTTTCGAAAAATCATATTTTCGAAAAACACCTTGTAACTCTGAAACGAAGATAGATATCGATATGCAGTATTCACCATTGAGTTTGTCATGTGGATTGATCAACAGGCACTAACATCAGTTTTTTTCCTGCTATGAAAAGTAGCGCATTTCTCACATCTAACTTAGCTTCAAAACCATGTATTGCTCATACTGTGAGAAATTTTTTTTCTCGCGGCACTTTGCCAACAACACATACATTTCCATGGAGAATCAACAAGAATCGACCAAAACTTGGCTACTTGGCTGCTGTTCAGCTTTGAATAGTTGTCACAACTGTCAAAAGATTGTCCAGCTGTCAAAAGAAGTTTTTTAAATTCTTTTAGGGTAGTTCTCATTAGTGCTTTTGATAGAAATCGCATTTTCCATCAAATATTATTCCAACAATTCATAATGAATAATATGATGTATATACCCAGATGTGACGATTTCAATAAATACACCGCCAGAGCCAGAGATGATGGAAGAAGCTGCGAAAGTTGGATTTGTTTCCGGAAATTTCAAGAAAAAAGTATGAATTGGCATGAACAAAAAATTTATGGAATCTAAAAAAAATACAGAAATAAAATCATTTTCGGAAAGTGTAGTTTTTTGAAATACTCTTTGGTCACAATATTCAATGTTGCATAGTGCCACATTATAAAATAATATATAACCAATAAGCTACATAAATCGGATTTTTTGAATAAATGCAGTTGTAGAAAAAGTTTAGTGTGCAACATGTGGGGAAAAGCAGTTTTCTCACTCGTGTGTTTGCATCACTCGCCCTTCAGGCTCGTGCCACAAACTTTCACACTCGTGAGAAAAGTTGAACTTTTTCCACTTGTTGCACAATATACTATTTTCTATCTAATACGGGAATAGGATTTTCCCTTCAAAAGTGTCAAATTTGGCCCACCCTGTACATAATGTTGAGTATTCCAACCATTCAGCAACAAGACTGGCCGGCTATGGAACTATATGAAACTACATTGAGATGGTTCAATCGCTTGTGTGTATTATTGCTTTTTATTTGTAGTGATTTGAGCAAAGAAAACTGTTTATTTGTGTAGTTTTGTGATTCGAGCGAGCTTTTTAGCAGATATTCGTTCAATAAAGTATGTTTCACCACTTAATTAAAATACATGAGACTCGCAAAATAAAAATGCCCCAATTTGAGGTTATACGTTCGTTTGCATATCATTCCTATTAAGTAGTGAGATAAATATTGCAAATTAAGAAGATTGAATATGATGTTAAAAATAGAGGTTTACGTCATTCTAGTTCTAGTTGTGTAAAACTGGCTCAGCCAATGCTTCATGTTATGTGTTATTGAGAACCTATACAGGGTGAATCTAAATAAAACCGAAAAAATTCAAGGGGTACCTAATTCCTTGTGATATTCTATAGCAAATAAAGTTCATATAAACACGGGTATAACATGTATCCTAACTTGCTCCGTTTTTGAGATACAGGATGTTGGAGTTGGAAGTAAAAAACAATTGTTTTTATTAATAACCTCCCTGAATAAGCTTTCATGGTGCCAAAATTCCGAGCAAAATTCAGTATGATTGGAGACTGAGGAAGCCCTAAAATTTCAAAATGATTGTGATTGGGGTTATTGAGTGATCTCAATGAAAGTCGAGATGAAAGTCTTGAAAACACCTACAAAAATTTGGAGCCAAATCGAATTTGTGTATTGTTTCCTCAGAAAATAAGCTAGATACTAAAATCACACACAGTGACACCACTGGAAATATTATTTTGAATCTAATTGCACTAGAAGAAGTTCCATATTACTATTAACAAAACCACAATACGTTTTATTGAAATTGATGAAAAGACAATTCAGTATAATAATAAATAACAAAACGATTTTTCATGGAAATATTGATATATACCCTGTATCTCGAAAACGAAGCAAGTTAGGACACATGTTCATATGAACTTTATTTACTAAAATATCACAAGGAATTGAATTTTTTCGGTGTTATTCAAATGACAACTTTACTGTCAACATTTTGTGAACAATCATATTCCGGATATCCCATTTTACGCAAATATTAGGATGACGCGGTAATTTCTCTCTCTTATATATAGGTACTTGTACGCTTCTTTTGAATACCTACTGGTACTAGTAATTGTTATAAAAGATCATAAAATATCTTCTGAAGAATATCCATATCCATTACAAATCCTCGAAGAAAATCTTTTTTTTATCATCAATGTTCACTATCGACCCCGAAATTGAACACGAATGTTCCTCACACGTCAAGAAATAATATCCTTGATCTTTAGTAATTTTGTAGATATTAAAAAGCCCATATAAACTTGCGGACCTCCTGTATAAAAGGAAAGAATCAAATATAGATTGAACCTAGGTATAGGTACTCACCCATGCCACCATAATCCATACCGTAGACCTTCTGAAGAGTCAATTTAGTAACATTGTACATGATTCCGAAACCCAACATTGTTAATTCTACAAAATATTTCAGGCACTTGATATTGGCATACGTATTTTATTATATCACTTGATATCGAATCTGTTGCTAGAGCACTCTATAACGTCACCGCATACACCATCACAACTTACTCCTTATTCAATGAGCAAATAGAGAAACAAGTTAGCTCATTTTGTACTAAAACATCGGAAAAAAAAGCACTGCGGAATTCTGTATTATTCTAATATATGATCACAGTCTGTGTCGAGCTAAAACCTAAGAACGTCGAACACGTTTTTAGAGCTTCCACCCTTATGTTAGATGTAGGACAAATTCACCCCTGCAGACAGTGTTGTCGAACTTACTATTGTGCTTTGAGCAAGCGTAGTTACCCAAAACAAAACCCTAGTATTTGGCGAAGTCGATTTCAAAAATCTAAAGTAAAGACATTAAAGTATACTGAGTATGCATATACCGGGGGCCACCACCATTGGGATCTCGAAAACTATATGAGATATACGAAGATGGTAAAATCAGGGAAATGTTGCGCATTTAATTTTAATTTCAATTTCAAGTGTTTTATTTGTTCTAATTAGAAAAAAATATACATTTCTATGCTAAGAACAAAGAAAGAAAGCTGAAGAGTGCTAGTAATAATAATAATAATAATGATGATAGCAATAACAATAATAATAATAACAAAAAACAAAAAACAGTTGAATATACATGATAATTATACATACTATAGTACACAGGCTAAGTAGTACATGGATTGCACAAGATGAAGACATATGAATTAGAGTACCCATAACTTATATGTATTAATAATAGTGAACAATAAGAAAAGAAATTAGAATGAAAGTGTTGGTTTTTATTTATTTATTTACCTAAAATCAGTTTTTTTAATTCCGTTCGGAATTTATGAAAGGGGAGATTTTTTATTTGTCCTGGCAATTCATTATAATATTTTATACCTTTATAATGGATGGAGTTCATTCCATATTTGGATCTGATGGATGGGATGTAAATATTTGTACAGTTTCTTGTAGAGTGTGCATGAACATCTTGAGTTGATCTAAATAGTGTGATCGTGTGTTTACTTTTATTTAATATTGCATGAATGTAGATGCTGGTTTTGAAGTAGTAGATATTGTCTACTGAGAGAAAACCTCTTGGAGAGTAAAGTTCAGTGGTTGGAGTTAGGCGAGGTAGGGAGTAGATATTTTTTATGGCCCTGTTTTGTAAAATTTTCAAGGGATTCAATATTCCACTTCCAGTAGAGCCCCATATTGAAGCTAGATATTGTATTCTAGAATAGATATGGGAAAAGTATAGTAGCTTGCAGTGAGATACTGAGAAGTACTGCTTTATTTTGTATAATACTCCTATAAACGGTGAGATTTTTTTTCTCAGTGTTAAGACATGTGCATTGAATGATAGTGTTTCATCTATCAGAAGACCAAGATATTTTACTGTGTGATTATACATCAACTGAGAATTGCCAAAATCGATTGGGTTGACTTCCTTGCTTCGTGACTTACTAATATAGATATAACTAGATTTATCAATGTTGAGGGTGAGCTTGTGAGAGTTCAACATATTTTGAATAGCTGCTAGATCATTTGCAATTGAGAGATGAATAGATTCTTTACTTTTTGAATGATATACTAATGTGGTATCGTCAGCATACAGCTTCACTGTTCCTTCAAGATGTATTTTACTGAAAGCGTTGATATATATCAGAAATAAGGTAGGGCCAAGAATGGAACCTTGTGGGACACCACAACAAATTGATCGTGTGTTACTACGAAAATTATCGACTGTCACAAATTGCTCCCTACCTGATAAGTAATTACAGAACCAATCCAAAGCCTTTCCTCTAACCCCAAGGTTTTCTAGTTTAGTCAACAGTATGGGGTGATCAACAGTATCAAATGCCTTTCGTAGGTCAAGCGACACCATGGCACACACATAGCCTTCATCAATCTTCATTTGGATATCTGATATTAAGTCAATTGCCGCAATTTCTGTGTCACTTGACTTACGAAAGCCATATTGGCCTTCATATAAAAAGTTCTTTTGGTCCAGGAATTTTGTTAGGCGTTTGTTCATGCAGGATTCCAGTAATCTAGCGAACACTGTTAATACTGTGATAGGTCTATAATTTGAAGGTTGTTCAGGGTCACCATTCTTGAAGATTGCACTCACTTTCCCCATTTTCAAATCTGTTGGTAGATAGCCATTATCAAATGTCATGTTGAACAGTTTACATAAAATAATGGAGCATTCTTCCTTGAAGTGTTTAATATGTTTCACTGTGATATTGTCGAAGCCACTTGCTTTATTTGGGTCAAGATTATTTATAATGTCTTTGATTTCCTCAGGTGTAGTGGGGTAGAGAAAGATGGATTCTGCCCAGTTATGTTCTTCTGGTATGAATGGGGTTGGAGGTAGTGCATTTGAGAGCTCAGGACCTACATTGATGAAAAAGTCATTGAGTATATTTGCAATCTCTCTGGGATCTGATGAAGTGTCATGGCCCTGCTTTAAAGTTGAGATACTAGGGTTTTTGTTTTTATTTTTATTAAACAGTGCTGTGTTCAGAACTGCCCACGTTCTTTTTGTGTCGTTACCAGCTTGTTGAATTTGTTGGTAGAAGTGAGATTTTTTCAGTTTGATGACTTCTCTGGTAACTTGTTTCTTATGATGTATGTACTGATTGTGGTGTAGGACACTATTTGGGTACTTGCAGGTTTGTTTATAACATTTATCCCTCTTGTTCATCATCTCCAATATCTTAGCATTCATCCATGGCGCATTGCCTATCTTTTTGTTCTTGAAAACCTTCACAGAGAAACTATCTTGAAAGGCAGTTTTGAGTTCATCATATAGTTGTTGAGTGTCTTGATATCCATGTATGTTGCTTATGATATCATTCAGTCTAAGAAGAACCTGATCATGGTCTAGCTCATTTATCACATGATACTTGCAAGTGTTTTTTTGTGTTTTTTTATTCACCCCCTTCAGGCTTATAAGTTGAAGTCTATGGTCACTGAGGCTGCACTCTATTACAGAAGTGCTCTGTATGATACTGGGGTTGTTTGACAGAGCATGGTCAATAAGATTAGCAGACTCTGATGTGACACGAGTAGGTATTGAGTTATTTAAGAGGTGATATCCATTCATTGCATAGATATCCACTAGTGATGTAGCTATCACACTATCTTTAAGAATGTTAATGTTAAAGTCACCAATAAGAATTGTTGAACCAGAGATTTCACTGAGTTTTTCATCAAGCACAGTCAGAAAGTCGTCATTGTTAAAGTTTGGAGGTTTATAAACAACACTTATGTTTAGTTTGAGGTCACATAGATGAATAGTTTGAATTGTGACATCCAAGTTCAATGTATTAACAGTTTTTGTAGTTATAGTATCATCAATATAGATGCAGGAACCACCACCTCTTTTTTCTCTACTTAGGTATAGGGCTTTGTAGTTTGGAATATTATAAAATTCTTCTTCTTCGACTCCCAACCAGGTTTCTGTGATAGCTATGACATGTATTTTATTTTTAAAGGAATGTGTTACAATTTCAATCTCCTCTAGTTTGTTTCTTATTGATCTACCATTCATATATAGAATGTTTACATTATCTTTAGATATTAGATTATAATAGTTATCATTGTAGTCTTTTATACAGCCAACGTAATTTACTTCAGGTACTATGTTATTCATCTGGGCTGGTAGCAGTTTATAAGAATATTATTGGGAACTTTGCACATGTTTACTCTTCAAGTTTGAGTACATCCTCTATGAATCTTATCCGTATGGCTCTGTCTACCTCTGATTTCCGGACATAAACCACTCCATCCTTCATCCAAACATATTTATAGTTTCTTTGTTTTAATTTCTTTGCCTGACTGAATAGATACCTTGTTTCAGGAGTCAGAGCCTCATTGAGGTACACAATTTTTTTTTCACCTGGTATGCCAATTTTATTTGTATCAAGAAATTCTTTTTTTCTAATATTTTCTTTACATTGGGTAAGTAGTTTTTCTCTAGTTATAGCATTGCGAAAGTCTACTGTTATACTGTTGATTCCTCCGGTTTTTATATAAGTTTTCCTCACATTTAGTATATCATTTTATTGTATTTTATTTGACTAAAAATATGCCGTCGAAAAAATTATTGAATTCCTAGTATTTCCAGAGATATACAAAAGTAACAGAAATTTTGGTAAATCATTTTTATTTTCTTCTGGTGTTATTTGTTGGAGAATATGGAAATTGAGAGCAGATTTAATTCTCAGATTCACTATCCGACGTTTCGTCTTCACGCCACCATCATCAACTTTATTATTTTTTCTCATGGGCGCCAAAGTGAATTTTCATTAATAAGAAGCATGGTGAATATGGAAATGTAATCGTATATAGCAGGGAAGGAGTGACAATGTGGTTGTACTCTCAATTTTGATATTCTCCAAGAAATATCGCAAGAAAAAAATAAAATTATTTACCAGATTTTTTTTTTGTATATCCCCGGAAATACACGGGATCGTTTATATCTCCAGAGATACTCGAAATACTCTCCCTGATTTGACCATTTTCTTATCGCCTATAGTTTTCGAGATACACTATTTAGAAGGCATATACAGGGTGGTCCGTTTTTTAATACGGAAAATTCAACACCATATAGTACTCGTTGAAATAATAAATAAACTTCCTATGAACATATACTTTTAAACGCTTCGTTTTCGAGATATAGGGTGTTCAAGTCCATAAGACTTTATGTAAAAAGTCGTTATTGTTGTCATATTTATAATTCCGAAAAAGACACTCTCTTCTCAGGATCTTCAGGATGTAAATGTTGTACCGGCATCAAATGAAAAGGCTTCCTGTGATCTAAATGTAGTGTTCGTAAAATTTTCGATTTTGAAACCTGAAAAAAAGTCGGAACTATTACTTTTATTTATGCGTGCAATAGTATAAACTGATAACTAGTATTAAACGAAAAAATAGAACCAAAATTACTAAAAGCATGACATGATATTAGTTTATGAATTATTTACCTGCAACTGTTGAGCTCCTTTTCTAGAACTGATTTGTTGGTTGACATAAAAAAATCTAAGAATGTGATTGTTATCATTTCTTCTCAGTGGGCCATTATTTCGGTATTGTTCATTATTGCCACGTAACCCAAACTGACGGAAACGTGAGTGAGTATTGATAAAGACTCGTGCATTAGGTACCCTTCTCCTAGGGAAGCGATTTCTGTATTCCCGAACTGCTGCCTCTGCGTTTCCATTGCAAAAACCGTAAATTATTACACTTTTTGATAAAAACGCGAAATAACTCCAGTTTGTTATTTCTTTGACAGAACTTTCAGACTGACAGCACATATAAACAGTGAACAGTGAGCAACTGAGCATAGCCTATATACTTCTTTAATTGACATCAAGTAGTATCATTTAACTAAAAAATGTTATAAAATCTTATAAGTGGGTTTTTTTCATTGCAACTTGAAAAATAAATGAAAAATAATAACCCGAAAAATTTGTGCAATTATTACCTTCGCCACCCCAGATTCAGCCGCCACTGAATAGTTTTTATGAATAATTTTTATTTAATCTAATAAAGCTCAAAAAGTTTAGTATCTGTGAAAAATTTCGTTAATTTATCTACCGTTTCTAACTTTTGAATAAAAAAATTTATTCAGAAGCGTATTTTTGACACCCAATATCTCAAAAACGAAGCGTTAAAAGTATATGTTCATAGGAAGTTTTTTCATTATTTCAACGAGTACTATACGCTGTTGAATTTTACGGACCACCCTGTGTAGGCTGATTCATTCACGGTGGATGGCAAAGTAGTCAAAGTACACGTTTCTGGAGAACGCAACGTAGGATATTGTACTAAAAATTTGGTTTCTTGGATAATTAGTTGTGTTCTATCGATCTTAAATATTCTTAACACTGCGATGTTGCCGTTTATATTAAAAAGTATAGCAACAACTTTTATTTTTTTAATGGGACACCCTGTATATCATTCTATTTTCAGATTCTCCGAGCTGATTTCATCGATCTATCACACTTGGGGTCTAGCGGGAATGATAACAATAAAGATATATACGGTGTGAAAAATCGAGATTTTCCAACTCTTCAAGAATTTTTGTGTCGTAACTATTTATAATTGGTCGAAACGGTTTCCATGTCTCTGTCTCAACTTTTTATGTACTATCAATTGATATTTAATTGAAATAGATACAGGGTGGTCAAAAATCTTAATTCTGAACCAACCTGTATTTATTTCAATTATATAAGTATTAATGGATAGTGAACGAAATGTTGGGATAGGGACATGAAAACCGTTTTGACCAATTATGAATAGTTTCGACACAAAAAATTCCTAAAATTGTAGAATCTCGATTTTTCACATCCTATGTAACTCTTTTATTGATTACTGCTAGACCACAAGTGTTATAGGTCAATAGAATCTCATATCAAAAATCAAAGTTGTTGCTACTTTTCAATATAAGCGGCAACGTCGTAACACTGAGAATATTTTAAGTCGATAGAACACAACTAATTAATTATCCAAAGCACCAACCTTTCAGATTAATCCTCAGTTGCGTTCTCCAGAAACGTCTAATGTGCCATCCACCGTGAATCAGCCTGCTCAGTTAACACGGGATATCTTATGGATATTCATTTCAAGTCCTATTCAAGGCGGGATATCCGTGGACATAAAATGTATATCTATGAGATATCCGATTGCGGATGTACTTGAGATATCCGAAACAGAGAGAACAGACGTGAGTGCTTCCCAATTTTTGTTATTTTTTCTATACAGTGTGACCCACTTCTAATGGAAACACGGGTGTGTATAATTTGCGGACTGGAATAAAATGTTGCGGACTGGCTATTTCCATCAAACTTTTCGATGTTTTTATTGCATATCTGGATTCAGCTCACCGATGTACACGATGAGAAGTTTCAGTTTTTCTTCTATGACCCCCCTGGGGAGCACTTTACTCTTGTGTTTTTTCATAAAATCTTGCGGACTGGGTATTTTTGAGAGTCATATCATCTCAATTTCACCATAAATCGATTTATATCATGAAAATACACGATGAAAAGTTTTGGAATTTTTTTCCCTAGCCCCCCTGGGGAGCACTTTACTCTTGTGTTTTTTCATGAAATCTCGCTGATGCTGAGGCGTGTCCTTTAAATGAGCAAAATAAGGTACCAATAAAATATACATTAATTCATGGATGAGAATTATATTCATATATTATATCATGTCAAAACAAAAACAACACATTTAGTACAGAAGTACTATCACACTTTTCATTTTTGTCGTTATTGCATATTTGAAATTTGAAAATATAGATATGTCAAAGTTTGTACAAATATATCAACATATATTCTCATCCATGAATCAATATATTTTTTGATTTCATGAAAAAACACAAGAGTAAAGTACTCCCCAGGGGGGCTAGGGGAAAAATTCAAAAACTTTTCATCGTGTATTTTCATGAGATAAATCGATTTTTGGTGAAATTGAGATGATTTGACTCTCAAAAATACCCAGTCCGCAAGATTTTATGAAAAAACTCACAAGTAAAGTACTCCCCAGGGGGGCTGGGGAAAAATTTCAAAAACTTTTCATCGTGTATTTTCATGAGATGAATCGATTTATGGTGGAATTGAGATGATTTGACTCTCAAAAATACCCAGTCCGCAAGATTTTATGAAAAAACTCACGAGTAAATAAGTACTCCCCAGGGGGGCTGGGGAAAAATTTCAAAAACTTTTCATCGTGTATTTTCATGAGATAAATCGATTAATGGTAAAATTGAGATGATTTGACTATCGAAAATACCCAGTCCGCAAGATTTTATGTAAAAACTCACGAGTAAAGTGCTCCCCAGGGGAGCTAAGGAAAAAATTCAAAAACTTTCCATCGTGTATTTTCATGAGATGAATCGATTTATGATGAAATTGAGATGATTTGACTCTCAAAAATACCCAGTTCGCAAGATTTTATGAAAAAACACACGAGTAAAGTGCTCCCCAGGGGGGCTGGGGAAAAATTTCAAAAACTTTCCATAGTGTATTTTCATGAGATAAATCGATTTATGGTGGAGTTGAGATGATTTGACTCTCAAAAATACCCAGTCCGCAAGATTTTATGAAAAAACACACGAGTAAAGTGCTCCCCAGGGGGGTCATAGAAAAAAATCTGAAACTTCTCATCGTGTATATCGGTGAGCTGAATCCAGATATGCAATAAAAACATCGAAAAGTTTGATGGAAATAGCCAGTCTGCAACATTTTATTCCAGTCCGCAAATTATACACACCCTGGAACCACCCCTGTATCTTACGTAATCGTTGGGTAAGGATCCTGAAATTTGCTGGAGCGAGATATATACCAATCATGCACTCTATGATCAAGTGGGGTCATCTTCAGTGATATATACACTGGTCGCCAACAGCCATGGAACCACCCCAATTTCCGGAAGATGGTATTAGGAGTCAAAATCACTCCGCTTCGCGTCGTTCGTGTCAACGGCAGTCGCGTGCGGGAAAGAATCACTTCCCGCACTTGTTAGGAAAATTGCTATTTCCTTCCATGAAATGAAGATAATGACGTCAATCAAAAATCATTGTGTTTATAAGATAAGGGATCCCACTTTAATCCGAAACATGATGAAAAGCTGAGTTTACCTTTGCCACAGAGCGTACTTCTCAACGTCAAGGGTGAAAGAGCAACTCTTTTTTGAATTGACTCGGCCGTTACTTGATCGAAATCCATAGCAAATGAAAAAATGAAAAATCTAATCGTTTTTGAAGCTTCTTCAAGAGTACCTTTGGTTTTTCCCTGTATAATAATCAAGATATCAGCTTTTTCTAGAATTAAACTTCGTTCGTTCGAGAATTAGGAACAGGATAATCGATTTGGCAAATTTTTTTTGCTGGCCGTTTTTTTGCCTGTGAGAGTATTTTGAATGACATCATATGGAATCCTTCGGTTGAAATATTTCCAATTAGTAATGAAACACCATGTATAGGTATCAACAACTGTTTCACATTTATCTAATATTTTTCAAAACTGGTATCGGGGGGTTTTCGGGATCGAAGATTATGATTCCTTTGTCAAAATTAGGAAATTCAAGATGGTGGATCGGAAATGACGGAAGAGTTTTGTAATATATATCATCATCCGATTCTATTCGGAATAGGTATCAGAGGGTTTCATGGTCTGAAACTATGCTTTTGTCAAAATTGGGAATTTCAAGATGGCGGATCCAATGTGGAGGAGTTTTGTAATTATTATGATCCGATTCTATTCAAGAGTTGTATCTGGAATTTTTTGGGGTCGGAGATTATGATTCTTTCGTCAGAATAATTGGGAAATTCAAGATAAAAATTATGATTCTGTTGACGTATATGAACTTTCAATGGAATCCTCTAGATTTGTGCACTGCCTAATATACAACATTACTAAATGCCAAACAAACTGAGATTGTATCATTTCAATTTTATTATACCTTTGGTTTCGTCTCAATTCGATTTTCAAGTATAACATCTTGTATATTCACCCAATAGCGCCGGAATTATTTTTTCCTTCTTTTCTGAAACTTTATGGCCATCAACTAGTGTGAAATGCTTTCGAAAGACGAGAAAAGTTTGAAGAATCATAAATATGGAATTCAAGTTTTCCAAGAATCTGCTGTTGCCATATGGCAACACTAGGCGCTTCTATACCACCAGCACATGTCGAACACAGTCTTTGTCAAAATCCAGCTATTTTGCATGGCTACGTCTGATACCCAAGTGATTAGGGGCCAGAACGAATTCTTATATGCGGTAATAACTAATATTTTGATCCATCTGATCAGTTTCGCCCATATATACAAATAGTACCACTTGATTACTTTCGAAAAGAACGCATGCCTCCTGGTTTCTTCTGACAAGTGCTGAATAACTTCGTCGTTTCCAGCTCAGTCATCTAATTAGTTGACCCATCTCATATCGGAATGGAAGTATTAGCAGCATTTCGAAGAGAAGATTGTCCGCGGTCAATAGTTCAACATCCATTGGCTCGGCCGGAGAGTCACCACATTCGCTGAGTATAAGCGCCTAGCGTTGCCAAATGGCAACACGAATATTTCATGCAAATTTCATACACAAAAAACATTCCTGCAATTTTTTTCAATATGTCACATATATAACTTGAAGCATGTGCAACATAATTATGGAAACAAAAATCGCAAAATCAAATGCGTGACAACAGGATGATACGTACACGAACGTGACGTCCATGTTCTACGTCAGTTCAAATAAGCTCAAAGTTTCACAAATTTCTGTGGCCGAAACAGCTTACTCACAACAAAGAGATGGCAGCATGTGCTTAACCGGTTCCTTTGTGAATCATGTGGGCTGTCTCTCACCCCAATAGCTAAAAATTTGACTGTCAAGGAATTATTTGAATCTCGCCATCTGCCTAACGTTGCCATATGGCAACGGACGGCGCTAATGGGTTAATATTCAATTTTGCAATTGCAAAGTTGCAATAATTAATTTGAGTGGACTCATATAACTCTTGTTTTGTATTATACTATATTATGTGTATGTGAAATTGCTAAAATTGAGGTAAATAATCGGATTAAAGGATTTTTGATGAATTAACATAATTATATTACAAAAATATAAACTATAATATATATACATCTACATCATCATTCATTTTTACATAAATCTGGTAGAGATGATTCTTGTCCTGTCAATATATTTGCTCTGCCGTTCTATTTCTTGCTGAGATTGTATTTCTACTTTTGTTTCAATATATGTTCAGGAATTGGTAATGAAACAAACTTCAAAGACAATGTACCCACCACAACCTGAAAATCAAAAAAAAAAACACGAATTGGTGTCAAATCCATCAGACAAGTGTCCAATGAAGAATCTACGAATATATTCATTCATACATATCTATGGTTATGCATGATATAATCACAGAAACAAAATAATATTGGCATTTCTTCAAATGGGGTTGTATTATACACAGAATTTACGCCATATGATCGTTTAATGTGATAATAGTTATTTGTTTTACTAGGCATTAAATATTCTTGTCTGACATTTGAAACATATAATTTTTTTCTTCAAATTCTTTTAAATTTCATGCGAAGTCCAAATAATCCATAATTTTTGTTTACCAGTCATTGTCAGTTTTGATTACCAATTTGATTCAAATTAGTACTTGGAACATTGCATATTAACAAACTCTTTCTGCCAAGGCAGTAACCCAGCCAACCATCGTGTGACATCAACATCTGTGTGATGTAACAACCTTATTGCATAAATGCAATATCTCGTTAACACATATTATCGACGTAGATTCGATTTCAACGACGCAAGGTGACATCGCAACCAGGAAACTATGTTATGTGGCAGCGACTTCTTCAAACTACATCTCTTCGACGTTAACTAAATAATTCACATTGATATCCTCATGAGATATCTTCGTGACCTGTGAGTGTGACGCAGACATGCGCAAAACGAACGCACACGCCAGGCGCCATGTTGAGCTGTGCATGGCCATGTCAGTCAGTCAGTCAGTCAGTGAGTGAGTCCGACTCCGTACAGACTATTTCCTTCCAAATTCTCTGTTGAAATATCTGAGATGATTTTAAGCACATATTATAGCAGCTTCAAATTGGAGGTATACAATCATTTAGGAACGACGGTGAGTTCAATCACAATAGGTAATATTGTAATTATCTCTGAGATACGAATATTGCAATCTAAAACAAGGTGGATGAAAGATTCCAAGATAATGTAAGTGTATTTGATATGTATCATTTATGAATAATGTATATTTGTATTGCTATATATATATATGTCATGTTTTACTTATAGATTACTAATTAGGGTTAGGGTGATTGTCATGAAGTTTTGTATCATCTGTTTTTACTTTCCGAAAATAAACATTTTCTTCGTAAAGTTGAATAATTATTATTATTATATATCCCACGAATATCACAGGTACGGCGACCACATCATCGATGTCGCAGTGTGTGATGTATTTGTAATATGAAATGTACACTTTGTATGTGACCTGGTAGTGATTTTTCATGTGATGTCGCATTTCATGTCTGAACGACGTTACAGTGATGTTGCTTGAGTCGGACATTTTCACATCGCCACGTTGTATCGGTAACATGTTTATGACTTCAAATGCGATATCGCATGTCACAAAGTGATGTGGCGTATACATCTCATGGTTGGCTGGGAAGAATACACTTTGTATGCCTGTTAAGTGTCATTTTGAGCCACTTTTAATGTCATTTAAAGAACATAGTATTTAATACAGTCAGTGCCGGATTTAGGGGGGGGGGGGGCTATGGGACTATCAGCCCCCAACGGTGAATTTCAAGAGGCGGTAGAGAAAAAGGAAGCAGCAATACAGCCGTCGCCGACGAGGCGATAAATATATTATATTGCTTCTTGCTTGTTATATGCCGCCTCTTCAGTCGCCTTTTGAAGCAATCGCGCATATAGCTACCGCTGGCATCGCATTAGAAGGACTTGGATGAGATACTGTTTTTGAGAAAATCATAACATGCACTAATCTAGCGTCAGCTGTGCCTTGGACGCTACAATACAAAAGTGGCAGCAGTACATACTCTCATTTGATGACGAGGAAAAAACCGCCTTCTACTCAGTAGAGTAGGGGTAATTTCGTGATTCGTCTAACTCAATAACAATAAACAAAATCAGTATTTAATAGGTTGTCGGTGGTATTGTTGGTAATGGTACTAATAATAAATAAATATTGAAACTGAAATTTAATAAAATCTGGTTGTTTTCTGGTATGATATATTAGAGAGAGCAGATCAAGTCAGCAAGTCCCTGCAAAACTCAAGCATAGGCCTGGACACGTGTCTCAGTTTATATATTTCGTTGATGGCGCTTTTGCACGAATACAAGATCACAGATACTTTTTGCAACGTGGAAGTAGCTCTAAGAATTTTCCTATCCCTGATGATTAGTAATGCCAGTTGTGAAAGGTCATTCTCAACTTTAAAAAGAGTGAAAAAATACGTTAGGAATTCCATGGTAGAGGATACATTGAATAGCTTTTCGATTTCAAGTATTAACAGTGACATGTTATTAAATCTGAACTTTGATGATGCCATTGACGACTTTGCATCAAAAAACTCAAGAAAAGTATTTTAGTATTCATCTGAAAAAAAATTTGTCTTTTGTTGTTATGTTTAACGTGTGAAATAAATATAATTTGATTCGTTGTACATAATGATTTCATCTTATTGTTATATGCTGTAAAAAACGCAGTGGAAGGATTATTCGAATTTTGAAACTGACAATTGAAATTTAATATTTGGCGGCGGCGCGGCGGCATCGTAAAAGTTAGCCCCCGGCGTAAGGAAGCATAAACCCGGCACTGAATACAGTCATGCATTATTCAAAATCATAAATTTTTTTTTAACAATCAATATAATCCCTTTAAAAACCGTACTAGTAATTAGAAACATCAATTGTTTACTGAAATAGGCCACTTTTTTCCTAATTGAATGTCAATAATAGTAGTAGAAAATAAAAAAATAGAGCCATGTAATAGGATATCATCAAATTTATATGAGCTAGAATAGTAGGAAATATTCGTTTTCCAATTGCAATAAAAAAAGCAAAAATACACATCAATATAACTTACTTGGTTTACAATGACTTCCATCGAGGTAATGACACCACCAGGACCATCCATAATCCCTATAAATGTATTCTTTTCAGTATTATAAACATAAACGTTGCCATTGTGACAACTAGCGAACAAAAGTCGACCGAAAGTTTTGAGGCAACCGATTCCCTTCGCAATGGCTGCCTTCAGTTTATGTTCTAATCGCCCATTCTGAAAATAAATGATATATGATTTCCTGAAGTCTCGCCTGAAGTGGGATGATCAAGAAGAGAAAATTTCTCAAGTAAACGCAAATTATCCTGCTTCAACATGTTTTGAGACATGTTTTCGACTAGATTCAACGGATGGTATTAGTTAGATAAGAGTTTGGAAACAGAAATTACAAATGTTAGTGTTTTAGATTTATTAAGTTACACACAAAATAGAAGATTTTACGATTAGTTCGGGAGAAACTGCTGTTCCATTATTTGACAAAACAGACTATCTAATATTATCATCACACAAAATTATCATTGATTGCGAAACTACGTTATGAAATTGAAAATTTGGGAATGAAACTGAGGAAATCAAGTAAATTGTAACGTTATATATCATTGAATGGCGTTTAAAATACCGAACAAATTTAAAATGTATTAGTTAAAAGAGAAATGCAGCAAATGGTGGAAAATCAAAATCATCTTCATGTCTTAAACTTTATCACTCGGGTACAGTTTTACATACAATAAGGAACTATAGCTTTAAGTATATCCATATGTTTTTATTTTGTTATATTAAAACGTTGTTAAATGCACCCCAATAAACTTAGCAGAACCACTTCTATATTTCGGATTTGCAATAGTACTATAATTTGTTACTAATTTAGTACTAATTTATTATCATATTCGCTAATTTATTACTCATCATTAAACAGAAAAAACCAACGGCTCTGCTAGCTTTATGTCAACCTAGCAGAACCATAGCTGAAAATGTAATATTTTGAAAATTTTAAATATACCATAATTTATAACTATTTTATTACCAACTTATGACTATAATCACGAATTTTTTACTCATCATTTCAAGGAAAAAAGGACGATTTGACTATCTCGATCTCAACCTAGCAGAACCAAAACTCAAATCACATGTTTTTTCAAATTCTGTTGTATCATCGATAAGTTACTAATTTATTACTAGTTTATTACTAATTTATCACCACATTCGCAAATTCCTAACACTTCATTCAACAGGGAAAACCAACGGCTCTGCTATCTTTATGTCATCCTAGCAGAACCATAGCAAAGAATTTACTATTTCGATCGAAAACTCTCGATACACCATTACGAACTTATGACTATATTCACAAATCTTTACTGATCATTTCTAGAAGAAAACGTTTATTTGACTATATCGATCTCAACCTAGCAGAACCAAAACTCAAATCACATGTTTTTTGAAATTCTATTGAATTATCAATTAGTTGTTAATGCATTACTAATTTATTACCAAATTCGTGCGATTATGTTAATAAGTTAGTTATAAAATAGTAATAAATAATGGTATATTTGAAGTTTTCAAAACATTATTGTTTAGCTATGGCTCTGCTAGGTTAACAGAAAGCTAGCAGAGCCGTTGGGTTTCCTTGTTGAAAGAAGTTTTAGAAATTTGCGAATGTGGTAATAAATTAGTAATAAATCAGTAACTTATATCAATAATACAACAGAATTTCAAAAAACATGTGATTTGAGTTTTGGTTCTGCTAGGTTGAGATCGAGATAGACAAGTCGTCGTTTTTTTCCTTGAAATGATGAGTAAAAAATTCGTGATCATAGTTATAAGTTAGTAATAAAATAGTTATAAATTATGGTATATTTAAAATTTTCAAAATATTAAATTTCCAGCTATGGTTGTGCTAGGTTGACATAAAGCTAGCAGAGCCGTTGGTTTTTTCTGTTTAATGAAGAGTAATAAATTTGCGAATATGATAATAAATTAGTAATAAATTAGTAACAAATTATAGTACTATTGCAAATCCGAAATATTGGAGTGGTTCTGCTAAGTTTATTGGGGTGTTAAACCCATTCTTTTCATGTTTATAACTGTTGTTCTTCGAAAAATGTATCGCTATGAATTGAAGTGGGTGTTATACCCTATTTCTATTTTCCATCTACGACTATGATTAATTTGACAAAAAATCTAACCTCTAAAATCATATCTGACAATCAGGCGCTATTATGGAAATTAAAAAGACAAAAAGCAGAATATATGTCTTATTATTTTCCATGTTCTCACAGTTAGAAACTGCACAAACTTGCATCTTTCTCCTTATTCTCTGAATTTGTCAAACCTTTGAAATTTATGTCATGTACGTTCGTATACTGTCAGTTCCCACTTTTTCCATCAATTTATTTGTATTTATGTCTGATTGTCAGTGCTTGTCATAGTGT
Source organism: Phaedon cochleariae (assembly GCA_918026855.4). NCBI lineage: Eukaryota > Metazoa > Arthropoda > Insecta > Coleoptera > Chrysomelidae > Phaedon > Phaedon cochleariae. Next base: position 7,558,557 of record OU896707.1, on the reverse strand, counting down.
CCGTACTCTGATATACAAAAAACGTCAAAATCAGCAGTGTCAAGTACATTTAGCAACTCTAGTTTCGACCATTCAAATGACCATCGGTCAGAATACATGAAGTGAATGTAAAACTAGCTACAACATCTTGTATTTTGACTGATGGTGGTTATTTTGATGGTCGAATACTAGGGATCTTGTTAGGTAGTGGAGATCAAGTATACAAAGTCGGTTGAATCAGAAACATATTGTTTTTCTACAATCGGCTCAAAAGTCGTCCATTTTCGGTCCAAAATTAGATCTTGAAGTTGACGTTCCTCTTACTGGCACAATGAAATTGATAGTATATATGTTGCTAGCCAAAAAATGAAGTTTGACTCCTAGGAACTAAAAACGTGTCGGATAACTACTTTGACACTGACATGCTCAAGTGACTCAAAATAGTGGTTTTTTCACTCATGTTTTATCAATCAGATATCAATTATCTCGATTGCAGAAAAAATAGCATGTTTAATTCGGATCAAAAGTGACTGTTTGACTCGCAAAATTTGCTTGTCATACAAAGTGTCACATTTGATCCTAATAAATCAATGAACATCATGAGAATTATAAAATAAGAATGAATGTTCTTTTTTCTGTAACTCCGCTGATTGAAATAGAATGTGTTATGCCAAATAAAACTCACAGAATGCAATGTCTAATTGAGAAAAAAGTTGATTGCAATATCAAACTGTCAATATTAGATTCTATTTGGTAGTTTGATTTCGAAATTAGCTTATGTCACAAGATGAATGATCAATCTTTCAATAAGGCTCTACATTCAAGTAAAACCTAGTTTACCTAGAATATAAACCTTTCAAATGTATGCAAATGCAAAATGCAATTGACAGATATCTTGATTGCAGTATGGAATATCAATAAAAGTTTGATAAATAGATATTGATCTTGCAAGCTTGATGGCCAGATAGCTTGGTTCCAAAATTAACGTCTATTCTCAAGATATGCATTTTAATTGCAAAATTATTCTGTCATTTGAAATTTGATTGTTCAGATTCATCAACATAATTTTGTTGAGCTATATATTCATAAAATTGGGCTGTGTATTGGCTGATAGCTTATTGATTGCAATATTTGGCTCCATTTTCAAGATGAATCCAGCTTATTTACAAGATAAAATCTTTTAATTGAGCTCTATTTGCGATTTGCGATCAATATTAGACTTTAATTGATAGATTGATTTTACAATCAGCTCAACTCACAGATAACTCCTTTGTAAGCTTATTCTGTCAATCTGCGCAATTGGAAGATTAATCATGTAATAAACTCAATTGCAAAATGAACACAAGGAATTCCTAGAAACTTCAAGGAAATCAAAGTAATTCCAAGGAATTCCAAGCAAATCCAAGAAATTCCTAGGAATCCCAGTTGTGTTTGTGCACTAGAATTATATCGCACTTCACCCAAATAATTCCAAGAAGATTTAGAGAATTCCAAGGAAATCCAAAGAATTCCAAGGAATTCTGAGGAAAGCCAAGGATCTCCAAGAAATACCAGTTGGTTGTAGACCTGGAATAAACCGCACTTCACCCAAGGAATTACAGGAAATTCCAAGGAATTCCAAGAAAATCCAAGGAATTCCAAGGAAATCCAAGGAAATCCTAGGAATTCCAAGGAATTCCAAGAAAATCCAGAGAATTACAAGGAATTCCAGTTGTATGTAGACCTGGAATATTCCGCACTTCTCCCAAAGAATTCCAGGGAAGTCCAAGAAAATCCAAGGGAATCCAAGGAATTCCAAGAAAATCCAAGAAATTCCAAGGAAATCCAGAGAATTCCAAGGAATTCCAGTTATTTTTACACCAGAATTCCGCCGCGGTTTACCCCTTGTTTAAAAATGAAAATTTCATTAGGTACTCACATGGAAATTGAAGACGAGAATATCTAGGTTAGTCGTTCCACAATACACCATATTGTTCTGGATCACTAATGAATACACGGTGGGACACACCAAATCCTGCATGGTCCTCAAATGCAATCCGTTGATGGCGTCTCTGATGACGACAGGTGAATTTCTCGACCCTATCAAGAGTACCCTTCTCGCCCCCTCTTGTGTCGCTTTCAGTACGAAAATGCAATCGTCGTAGAATTTGTCTTCATATTCGATAGCCCTCTTCTATAAAATTACGATGGCTTCAAAAGGATTATTGCAGTGGCGTGTTTAGAATCTCGCTTTAGGGGGGGGGCGAGGCAAAAATAAAAAATGTTGCCAACATTTGTCGTGATTCATTGACCGATATAATTAAACAACACCAGAACAACCATTCTTTTTTATTTTGGCTAAGCAATGGACAAACATGGAAAATAGCATGCTTATAAATTTTTTTAGATCAATTATTTCAACCTGACCAGTCTTCGAGGCTCATTCGTCTGGCTTTACTTGTGGCGAGCCTATTTCAATATTCAAATCAACTTCTTTGTGAATATTAAGTAAAGTTACCATTCAATCGCTCTTCACCCATGGTTGACCTCAAGTGGGTTTTCAGGCGCTTTATGGTTGAAAAGCTCCTTTCCGCTGTTGCCGTTGATACAGGTACAGTCACAAATATTTGCAGTAAAATCTTTATTGCAGGGAACAAACTCGCCCCAAAACAAAATGCTTCGATTGCTGTAGAGGGCAAATCTGGTTTATTTGTCCATCTTTTTTGCCACATTATTATTTTAGCTCTCAGTTCTTGTTTTGATATGACTCGAGATTACTCATGCAAAGTAACCACCGCCACCAACTACCTAACTCAGCGACTCTACAGTCTACAGCTAACTGAACACTCTGAACACTAAACGCTGATCATTTGGCAGCCACGTGATCGCCTCCGATTATATGAACGAAAACGGGCGAAGAGAATAATATTCTTCTTCTCAACTGTTCGTTGGATCCACTTCAGGTATGAACTAACGATTCGACGAGTTTTTCAGTGCATAAAATATTCACACCGTGTAGCATAAAACAATCATCATATATTAATAATTAAATGGTAGATTAAATAAGACTGGATGAACCGTCATTTTCGTGTTTTTTTATTCGAGTGTATCCTGCTTTGGGGGCGGGGGGCGGTACCCTCTGCCCGCCCCCTTAAACACGCCACTGGATTATTGAATACAGTAAGATACTTAGGTAAAAACTTAAGTGAACTTTTGAAGACCATGATTAGATAACCGGGTATTGAATATACCCAAAATACCATATTGATATTTAAAAAATCCGTATTCCGGCAACTTAGTTGCCTCAGTAGAACTGAAAATAAAATGATGATTCTCTGACTCTACCGGGTGATTTTTCAAGGTGGCTTCACTTCCGGTTTGACCGGCATGAGCCCAACTTTCGATTTTTAAATGGTTCATCCTGTATAGTTTCACTTATTTCGATCGTAAATATCATTCTAAGACAACCAATACCTCACTTGTTAATATTTAACAAATGAAGTATGAAGTCATTTTTATTTTGATTTTTAATTTTCGATCTAGAATGCCATGCCATGGATCATGTGAATCGCTTTACTCTTGATCAAATATCATGGAAAAATATGACATTGAGGCTTATTAGGACTTCACTGTCGTTTCAATAATCATTTGAAAGCCGCAAATATGATTTTTCCCAGTTAACTTGATTTTTCCAAATGGAAAGGGAAAGCTCATCGGTTTTCTGTGACAGATCATTTTCTTACGAATAATGTGATACCACAAATATAAAGGGTGTCCCATTCCAAAAAGGAGCCCACATTTCCAGTCAAACCGGAAGTGACGCAAGGCAAGTAAATATGTAAAAAAATGAAAATTGAACTATAGTAGGTACACAACCCCCAAAGCCTTTTTCCATCTTCCATCTAATATAAAAGTTATGAGGGGAGCCACCTTGAAATATCACTCCAAGTTAGTTGCCTCAGTAGAACTAAAAATGAAACAATGATTCTCTGACTATATACTCTGTACTACTATTCGTCATTTGAAAACTAGTCCATTGAATTTAGGATTTTGATAGGAAATAATTCATACAAAGGGTTTCTTGAATAGTTCCTCTATGATAGCGACTATGCGCAACAATTTGCAACACTGTAAAGATGCTAAAGAACGGTTTCTCTGATTTTTCTACGTAAATATTAGTTTTACGAAAACAATACCTTTTCACAAAATGAAAGAGGTGATACTTTTACACAAGAAAGTCCAATGAAATTTTTTGCCCGGTCCATATTTTTCATGCTGATCGCCGTTCGAATTTAAAAAAATAATAAAAATCCTGTTCTCACTGATTTTCATGTATTATAGGGATCATATAATATATTAGAATAAGGCTTATTACTTGTAAGAAGTTTGTGTAAATAATATTTATATTAATTCATACTAGAGGACATTTGAATCGGTGAACGTGACAACACGGCGCACGACTTGTGGGCGTAGTCTTGTCAGTTCTCAGCATTCAGCACAATGTTGCCAAGTCTCAAACATTCACATGATATTTTGTCATGGGGAATAAGAAATATTTGGACATGTTGGTTGCTCGAAATAGTCAAGAATGGACTATAACATCATGGGTTCCTCCTATTATGTTTTATTCAACTACAGGTTGCGTTTTATTTGTTCCATTCTGGTAACGGTGGTAACAACAGAATGACGTTCCCAAATGAAACGACAAACAGATGACCTTGCATGAGATCGAGAATTGACATATTTCATATTATAGATGAATGAAGAGGTTACATTCATGTATTAGTGCTAGATTGGGGCTCCGAATAATTTCGAAATAATAATACTAGAGTTAAAATCAAGAAAATGATCAACGCATATTTGGAGCAGCGATTGGAATGGTTGGATGAAGTTCTCCGAGATCGAGAGAATTAATTTCATCTGGGAATAGAAGTACTGAACTGTCTTACTTGAAATAATCATAAACTTGTGACCCTCACGTTAGAAATACTTTCTAAAAGTTTCGTTTTTATTCAGTCCAATTTAATTTTTTGACTACTGTCAACAGTCATTCCACATCATTCATTCCTTGTAGGGAGACGGAATGAAAAGTAGCAGCTGGAATCAGAAAAGTTTCAAATAAAACGACACAATGAAGTGATTCCGGTGGCAGAATCGGATAAATAAAACGCAACTTTTGATAACTTGATTATAATTGGTGAATTGACAACCTTGCTTCATGAGTGGAAATGGAAAATTATCTGACGAATAAGGAAACAGCATAAAAACTGACGTCAACATTTATTCGACGTATCGCCAAATGGCGGCCATGACGGTTCGTTTGAAATGAGCTCTGTTCAACAATTTTGAACAACGCATAGACACATTATTTAAGTAAAAAAAATGTGAGAAATGTTGCAAAAATTAATTTAGGTCCCTAACGACACAGTGGAGTAATTGAATACCAATAATCCATTATCAGTCCACTCACCTATTTGAAGATGAGTTAAATAGTCACTTTCTTGTGATATTTTATGTATACAGAGATATGCACAAAAACCGGCCAGGACTGTAACTTTTGAATTATTCCAGATAGGGTTTTGAAAATTGGTGGGCAGCTAGTTTACCAATTTGCTCATCAATTGACGAAACAATTTTTGTTCTATCACTTTCGGTTTTACTGGAAATGACTCCAACTTCTGGTTCTTAAATAGGACACCCTGTATGGTATTCCATAATCGGTTAGGGATTGTTATAACGAATTCATCGGTACGTGGTTTGATAGGGTTATTTCAAACGATCACGCAGATATTCGCGTTCTAATATTGAGAAGTCACTTCCATTAAGCATATGAAAACTGCGAACGCAAATATCTTTGTAATTGTTTGAAATAACTCTATCAAACCCGATATCGTTGAATTTGTTATGATAATCTCTAACTGATTATGGAATACAACACAGAGTGTGTAAAAATCAAAAGTTCAGGTCGTTTCCGGTGAAACTGTAAGTAATAATAATAATAATAATAATAATAATAATAATAATAATAATAATAATAATAATAATAATAATAATAATAGCTCTATCCAGACCATTCTGTGGAATTGGTCATCCTGATAATCGGCTCCCTAGGAGGCACACGACACACGCTGCTCTCGGAGATCCAGAAAATCCCAGCGTGCCGTGATAAGGCACACATCCTGGCTGGTGGAATGCAGAAGGTCGTCATACTGGGATCATTGCGTCTACTTAGGGCACACGGTACTTGGTCCCAGTGATTACTCACCTCACAGGCTGTGAGGAGTAGTCACTGGATTTTATCCAGCACGACTCTGCGTGACGTCGGAGGCCGCAGGGTCGTGACTGGAATTATATGAACTAAATAATAATAATAATAATAATAATAATAATAATAGGACTTTATTAGGCGAAAGTTTAGCTACAAAGAGCTATTCTTACACTTTAACCTAGGTACATATATGTATAAATAGTAGGTGTTACAAGGTATTTTCCAAGAAAACAAACTAAATCATATTTCTATTCTTAGATATAACTCTTCACTTTTCTACTTTTTGAATTGTGGAAATATTAGATAAATGTAGAAGTAATCTGTGCAGCTAGGTAGACTGTGTTCTTTGTTCATCAAGGATTTTATTTTTCAGCTTCATTCTGAATGACTTCATACTCAGTTTTTTAACATTGTCATGTAGGTAAAACATTATAAATAAGTGGTAGTTGGTAGGAGAAAGATGCTTTAAATTTACTGGTGGAGTAGTGTGGGATGTTCACAGTAGCAAGATTCCTTATATTGAGGTTATGCAATTGATGACGAAATATTATTTTTTCATAAAGGTAATATGGACGTTTCTCGTTGATAATTTTATGGAAAGCAGTAGTGGCATGTAGAAGACGACGTTTTTTCATGCAAAGCCAGCCAAGAGATGAAATATATTCAGTGATATGATCAGATCTTCGCAAGCCCCAAATCAGTCTAGTGCAGTTATTTTGCATTTTTGAATTCGATAACAGTCAAAGGAGTCGATACATGGACCATATACTATATCGCAATAGTTGAAATTAGATAAAACTAGTTGATCACACAGTTTCTTCTTTAAATCAAAAGACAGAAATTGTCGACTTGAGTACAGCAATTTAAGACACCCGTAAGCACGCTGAATAGATTTGCTGACGTGTTCCGAGAATTTCAAATTAGAGTCAATAATTAAACCTAAGTTTTTGGTTGCTGATACTAGTGTTAAAGTGACACCTCCTATGACTATGTTGATATCATTCTTCACACGATTAATTCGACATTCATTGCCAAATAATAAATAAGTGGATTTTGTGGGATTAATATGAAGATTATGTTGCTTAGAGAGGTTGATAATTCTTTGTAAATCTTTGTTGACGAAATAGTTAGCTAAATAGGCATCTTCGGGATAAAAACTATAATATAATTGGCTATCATCAGCATAGAAGTGGCTTCTACAATCTGAAAGGCAATTAGATAATTCAGCAGTATATATAAGGAATAAAAGTGGTCCCAGAATCGATCCCTGAGGTACACCATTATGTAATCTGAGTGATTGAGATTCGATATTGTTATTTTTGACTATTTGACTTCTTCCACTCAGGTAACTTCGAAAGAAGTTTTGTGCTGTCAAGTTCAACCCATAATATTTCAGCTTAGAAAGTAGAAGTTGGTGGTTTAAAGTATCAAATGCTTTCGTGAAATCTAACATTACCAAAGCTGTAACTTTATGGTTATCCCATTCTCTGATAATATCATCACATATATTTAGCATTGCCGTGGCAGTGCTGTATCCCTCCCTGAACCCTGACTGCTGAAAAGGAATGATGAAATTTGAATTACAGTAATCGTAGAGTTGCTTGTACACGATTTTCTCTAAGACTTTGGATAGAATTGGGAGGATGCTAATAGGACGAAGATCTGAAAAACTATTAGGCTCGCCGTTTTTAGGAATAGGACGAATTAGTGCTATCTTCCAAGATGATGGAAAATAACCTTGCTCTAAGCAGAGGTTAACAATATGTGTGATTGGTAATAAAACTGCTGGCAAACAGTATGATATCATAGTCCGAGATAGTGATAGAAGAAAAATTGTTCCATCAATTAATGAGCAATTTAGTATACTTGCTTCCCACCAATTTTCACATCCCAACTAGAATAATTCAAAAGATACAATCATGGCCGTTTTTTGTGCACTTCCCTGTATATACTTACCTTCATCGAATACCTAAAAATGGATCCTTTCGACCCGCCTATAAATAGGTAGTCCCAATTACATTCCATGCACTGCGCATTCTCGCTTAGCTTGATGGTCCTCAACAAACACTGGCTGTAAAAGTTGTACACTTTGAGGAAGCCATCGAATGATCCAACGCAAATGTGCATCTTTTCGTCCGGCGCTTGCAGACAAACGAGACAAGAAATCGGCTTTTTCGAGACCTTCAAATTATTAATATGGCGACCGTCTTCCAAGCTGAAGAATACAATATTGCCGCTTTCTGTCGCAGCCATCAGCTTGTCTTCGAAAACCTGTGGGAGAACCATCATTGTAGTTCAATATAAGAAATGATGAAGTTTAATAATATGTCTTCTAGTTGTATTAAAATAGTTTGATTTCAATAGGGAAGTTTCCTATATTGAGGTTCTTATCTGACTGTGAAGTTTGTAAAAAATTGATATATACGTTTTTTTTTTTCGTGAGATCCAATTTCACTTCAGAAAAAAATAAATAAGAGGAACTTGGCTCATCCACCATTCCTATGACGCACTTTCTGAAAATCCACATTCACAAAGAGTTAAAATATGATTCCCTGTGCCAGTACGACGTTGCCGACATCATCAATATGTTTAGATTTCCGGAAATTGTTCTTTGAATGCATAATAACCATAGTGGAAGAAGAAGATGGTGTCCCTACGCGCATATTATGTGACGTCATCTGGGATACCAATATCAGCTGCTAGTCATAGACAGATACCATTGCCATGGGCGTGCGCAATGAATTCAATCATGTTCATTGAAATTTCTCGATCTGTTCAGAAATAATTCAATTTATATAAACAGGTACCTATTCCTTTGATTTTACTATTTCATTGATTCTGGAAATCGTGATCTTGAGGTAATTCGCAATCGCAAATAGCAAATACATAAGAATTATCATGCATTGCCAATCCCATCTGAATGATCCACTATGTTATATGTTCAGAATATATGTTATTTATTAACATATAGAGAGTTGTAATATTATATTATATAAAATTACGACAGTACTTGATTGACAATTCAATCAATAATCATCACCTAAGTATTATCATAATACCGAGTGTATTATGTAACACACTACTGTGTCGATTCTGACAGATTAAAATTCAGCAGTTAACGACGTTGACGTTGCCTCTGCTCCGACATCGACACCAGGAGTATCAATTTTTGCCGTTTTGTTATTCAAATCTTTGCTGCAATTTATATTTTGTGAGGAATTAAGAGTTTTGAATTCATATTCAATTATTTCTGACTTGATATTCGGAAGATGTTCTGTAGGAATGGCAACTTGTTTCAAATATTTGTGATTTTTTGGAGGTGTGTAATTCAAGACCCGTACTTTCGCACTTGTTTGGGAACATTTTGCATGGAAGTATTTTGAAGAAATACGTGCTTTAATATGAATGTGATGATAATATGATAGGTGAATACTTTGGAATGACGATATAAGGAATAAAAGGTAGGTACCATAATTTGAGTTTATATTCTGTCGGCAGCAAGCTCTCGTTTCATTAGGTCTCCATTCTTGGAAAAGCAGAAAAATTCAATATTTGTGCCTTTTGTACGTTAGTTTGAATTTCCATAACCAGAAACGAAACAAGTAGGCATTTCGAAATTATTTCATTCAATTTTAGTACTTATATAATATCTGAAGTTCGAGACATCAATCACGAAAACAAATAATAACAATGACAGTTATATCCCAGCTGACGTCATGCGCAGAACAAGACGAGTTTGAGCTTTCTGTTGAGCACACCATCTTCTCCTTCCACTATGATAATAACTATATCATAACAGCAATGGGATATAATAGGTTATTCAATCCTACTTTGTCAAGTATTGTGAATAATTCCCATAAATCTCTCATTGGCTGAGTGAAGTTGATTACTAATGAAGATAAATTATGATACTTTGTGATTGTATCTATAATTTTCCACAATCGTTATATTACAATATGTTATTCATAACTTGTCCGTCATTTTCTTGCTAATGAATTCGTTCCTTAATAAAACGGATCTATTTTCTAGAAAAGTTGCAGATTATATCTTGCAATAGCGCATAATACTTCGAGTCCGTTCACACCACTACAAATTTCTTACAGACACAACAAGAGGAAAGAGCCATTGGTGTCGGCTTCATTCTGTTCTGACCGATGACAGTAAATCAGGAAGGATAGTATCATTGAATGTAGCCGATAGCGATTCATTGATTCAATGATATGTTCGTATAGGATCGAGCTCAATTCGAGATATTTCAATGCATAAATAACAAAAACTATATCCTGTCAGAATGAAGCCAACTACCCTCTGAATCCCTGCGATTGCATTTGTGGTTATGTATGTTTGGATTACTTTCTTCTTTAATTTTTTTCATTCGTTTTTCATTCGGTAGCTATTCGCTAGGTCTATTCTTCACTAGATTCAGATTCAGACGATTGCTTTAATTTGAAAATGAAAACGACTTGGACTTTATCGGTCGCTATTCTGTACAGCGTGGACATAAAACTGGAGAGTTCAGAAACTTATTTTATGGAAATTCATCTGAAGGAAACTTCCCCATTCAATTTAGTCGATTGAAATTGAGAAAACATCAATTATTATTCAGAGAGAGTCATTTGTACTTTGAATAGGTCAGTTTTGATTCAGAATGAGTCAATCATAATGATGTAGTTAATTAATATACAGAAAGCAAGCATTGTGAATCAGAATACATGGATTATGATTTAGAGAATGTTCTTTGTAATCCAGAATTTGTCGAATTGAGTCAGTTTTGATTCGAAATAAGTCAATCCTAATGCCAATTGAAATTCAGAAAGCAACCATTTCAAATCAAAATACAGGATTGTGATTCAGAGAGCATTCTTTGTAATCCAGATTTCATCAGATGTAATCTATGATGCGTCAATCTCAATTCAGTTCGGTCAATTAAAAGTCTGAAATCGTAAATTCATCTTTAGATTAGACAATTGGTATGCAAAAACCATAAATTATAATTCAGAGATAATTCAGAATAAGTCAATTATAATGATGATTAGTTAATTAAAATACAGAAAGCTAGCATTGTAAATCAGAATACATGGATTATGATTCAGAGAACGTTCTTTGTAATCCAGATTGAGTTGGTTGAAATTCATGATACGATAATCTTAATTCAGTTCCGTTAATTAAAATTTTGAAAGAGTATATTTTTATTCAGATTGGACCATTGGAATCCAAAAAACACATATTATAATTCACAGAGCGTCACTTGTCAAATTGAGTCAGTTTTGATTCAAAACAAGTCAATTCTAATGCCTATTGGTCAATTGAAATTCAGAAAGCAACCATTTCAAATCAAAATACAGGATTGTGATTCAGAGAGCATTCTTTGTAATCCAGATTTCATCAGATGTAATCTATGATGCGTCAATCTCAATTCAGTTCGGTCAATTAAAAGTCTGAAATCGTAAATTTATCTTTAGATTAGACAATTGGTATGCAAAAACCATAAATTATAATTCAGAGATAATTCAGAATAAGTCAATTATAATGATGATTAGTCAATTAAAATACAGAAAGCTAGCATTGTAAATCTGAATACATGGATTATGATTCAGAGAACGTTCTTTGTAATCCAGATTGAGTTGGTTGAAATTCATGATACGACAATCTTAATTCAGTTCCGTTAATTAAAATTTTGAAAGAGTATATTTTTATTCAGATTGGACCATTGGAATCCAAAAAACACATATTATAATTCACAGAGCGTCACTTGTCAAATTGAGTCAGTTTTGATTCAAAACAAGTCAATTCTAATGCCTATTGGTCAATTAAAATTCAGAAAGCAACCATTTGAAATCAAAATACAAGGATTGTGATTCAGAGAGTATGATGCGTCAATCTCAATTCAGTTCGGTCAATTAAAATTCTGAAACATATTTTTATATTCGGATCAGACAATTGGTATTCAAAAAACATCAATTATAATTCAAAGAGCTTCATTTGTAATACAATTTGGGTTCGTTTTGATTCAGAATGAGTCAATTATAATGCTGATTAGTGATGCGACAATCTCAATTCAGTTCAGTCAATTAAAAATTTGAAAGCGTAAATTATATTCAGATTAGACAATTGGAATTTAAAACATCATTGTTAATGCATCATTTTTAATTCAAATTGAGTCAGGTTAGGTTAATGATATTCAGTTGAGTAATTCTGAATAATTTCATGCATTTACCTTCAGATCTAAGAAACTTTCCTTCATTTCTTTGAATACCAACATATTTTGAACAGGTACTTGTGGTTCAATCAACCTATTAACAGGTGCATCGGAGCAACTACTTTTTTCGACAGTCTCTTCAATTTCTACAACTGATGAGTTTGGATTTGAATTATCGTCCGTCAAGTTATTCTTTCTTTTTTTAACTATCATATCCACTTTATCACTTGCTTCTGTGTCTACTATTGATACATTCGATTCCTTTTCGACAGAGTTTTTCCGTTTCTTGGCAACCCTTTCTTCATTCTTCTTGTTTTCATTTTTCTTACTTTTTCCTTTTCTCTCATTCTTGACATTTCTTTTTTGGATTATTACAGGTAATCTTTCCACTGCTATATATTTACTGAGAATTTTTTTTCGATAGTCGATTAGGTCAGATATATAATCATCTATGTAAGACATCCGCCTCACAGCCACATTTATAGTACTTGGAGGTTTGGGAAACGCTTGTTTCAAAAAAAATTTCATACTCATTCTACGTTTTTTCAAGGTTTGTGTAGAAGCTTCGGAATATTCACGGGCTTTGAGGACCTCCATCACCTCATCTTCTTTTATCATCACTTCGTCGGTACCCAAATTCAAAACACTGAAATCTTTTTTATCTTCACAACTTTCTTCACATTCTTTTTTCAATTCTAAGTTATATTGACTCTCATTGTAAATATCTTCTTTCCTGATTTCTACAATATTTTGGTTCGCCTCGTCTGTTTCCTTGGGAATATGTAACTCAGTAGAGCTACTAGGTTCTTCAATATCTGACATATTATTAATGTCCAATCTTGACTTCTGAGATTCATTATGCACAACCGCTTCAAAATCTCTCATATCATTGCTGACTGGATTTGAGATATTATTTCCAGGATTTGTTTGATTACTTTCTGTATTTGCTGTTTCATTAGTTGACTGACTAAAAATACATTTATCTGATGTGAAATCAGCTCCAATTTTTGGATTGACATTGCTGATTGAAGTAGATGGTTGCAGTTGATGACTATCTTTTGTATTCATGATTTCGTTGCATTGATCTGAAGAATAATCATCATATATCGTTGTGTTAGTGGTGCTGATTGGTTCATGAATTTCTGGAATATCTTCTTTGACCTCTGATTTTACATTGTGTGATAATTCTTCATTGTGGCTTATTTCCTCAGAAAATTGATGTACGTTGGGGTTTGCTGATGAGACATTTTCAATCCATATTATATCATCATTTTTGAACGGAGATGATAAATTATCTTCAGTAGCTCGTACCCTACTATCAAAAGCCTCATTATACAACTGCTCGGTTGGATCTATTGCATCGACATTAAAATGAAAGAAATTGGGTGGAGGAACATTACCAGTATCGGAGAATTCATTACTGGTTGTTGGAAAATCATATAAGTTGTCATAAGCAGGTGGTTGACACATTTCTGCAAAAAAAAAATTAAATGATAGGTTGTTTCAAAAATGAGACTTTTTGGACAAACTAAGTATCAATGAAGTACCAATACAGGGTGTTTCACAGGTAAAGGGAGATATTTCAATGGTAGATAGGGGTCACCAAGGTGGTTCTGAAAATACCATATTTGATAGGTCTTAGAGTTTTCATAACGGAGATACAGGGCGATTTATCGATTTCGAATAATTATTCATTCGTCTATAAGTATTGAACTACCCAGTATATTTTCCTAAAATTTGGTATGGATCTTAAACTTGGGACGTTGAATTCATTCACCTATCGGGCGAAGAGAAAATCCAGGTTCGGCTTCAGGAAAAATTCACATTCATTCGAAATATTAAAATAACACACTGTATGTAATAATTGACAGAGTTCATCAAAAGAATCGTGAAGAGGGGGAAAAACTGAACTGGATTTGATGCTTTTTGTTTTCTCGCCACCAATTCTTATCGTAACAATCATAAACAGAAAGCTGAAAGTATGTCAATTTGAAGAGTATTGAAATTATGAAACCAGTGTCAATTATGATTATTCGATATATTTTAGTCAAAAAATCGCTCGAAAGAACTTACTAAGTCTCACAGTTTTTATAACGGAGATACAGGGTGAATTATCGGTTTTGAATAATTATTCACTCCTCCATAAGTATATAACTACCCAGTAACATTTTCTCAAATATGGTATGTAGCTTACTTGGGACGATGGATTCATTAACCTATCAGGCGGAATTATAATTCGATAATTCACCCTGTATCTCTGTTATAAAGACTATGAGACTTTTCCTGAAGCTGAACCCGTATTTCCATTCTGCCTGATAGGTCAATGAATCAATGAATTTGAGAAAATATTACTGCGTGGGTAGTTTGATACTTATGGACGAGTGATAATTCACCCTGTATTTCTGTTATAAAGACTGTGAGACTGCGACTAAATATCCAGTCCAAAAATATCCTGTCAAAAATATCCTGCTGAAAATAACCTTATCATTTATATCCTCAGACAATACTATCCTGACCAGAAATAACCTGTCCAAAAATATCCTGTCAAAAATATCCTGCTGAAAATAACCTTATCATTTATATCCTCAGAAAAAACTTCAGACCTAACCTAACCTATCCAAATTATCCCTGAACCTAATCAGAATTATCTCCTCCAATTGTATACTAATCATCAATCAGTTAGGGAAGGAAAAAAAATCGAATAGAAAAAGTATAGGTAATTTATTGAGAGCTTCAACGTTGAAAAATTATGATTTATCGAAAGCTTATTTTCCATGACACTAAAGTTTATAAAATCATTATAATAATTTGACTGAGGAACTTGCTGAGAAATTAATGAAACAACAATTTCCTTATATTTTAACATTATAAGCAACATTACGTAAATACTCTAAAATTGTTTTATTATCATATTTATTGATAACATTCTTCAAACGCTCATCATAATCAATATATTTTTTCCTTCTTTTCAGTACTACATCACGACCTGATTTTAGCTGCTCGATCAACAATTCCGTAGTTTTTTGTTCAGTACGTAAACAATCGATAAATTTGCCAAGCTGAGCGTGTGACTCATTAACGAGTTCAGAAAAAGCTCGATGCCAAGCCTCAACATTATTATTAGTACGCGGCAAATCACGCAACACACACTCATATACATTCCATAACTTGATGCTAAAAAGCGGATTACGACGATTATTATTACGAGATTGGCTTCCAATCCAAGTACTCTCAATATATGATAGTAATTGAGCGAAATCATCCTTATTTTTGACATGGTAATCACTAGATATCAGACTTTCATATGCTATATTCTGAATGTGCCTAAATACTGCTTGCCCAAAATGAAAATGACATCCCTGTAAATCAGTATCAGGAAAAACAATATCAAATGCATTAATAAACGCCAATTCATAATCAACGATCAATCGAGTAGGATTCAAATTTGGCTCATTACGTTTCAACACCTCAAGAACATCTTCATACAATTTTTTACTCTTATCGCTAGCCAATACATATACCAGAGGATACACTTTTTTCTCAAATAAACCATGAATATAGAATATAACTGTTTGAATAAAGATGGGACAGTTTTGAAAGTACCGTCAGCAAGTCAAACTTCACATTCACTTAAAAAGCTTAAATTACCTTCCGTTGTAAAAATCACATATGGTTTCTTATCATTACACTGATAATACAGAAACTTTTCACCGTCGGGAGTTTTTTTATAACATTCAGGGATTACCAAGTCATCGAAATTCAAAGGTGTCGGTAATTGGGGATTATGTTTTCGTCGAACACGATTAACATTCCGTTTCAAATTCCGTTCCGATGGCAATTCTGGAGCTGCAACAGTAGATAGCTTGGATGTCACCGCTCTTATAACCGACACAGTATTCTCATTACTATCAGTAGCACGTCGCTTAATATCAGCTATAGCTACTTTAACTTCAACCACAGCTGGATCTGGTGCATGGTTGTGATCTGTTGTGGAATGAAGGGATCCTTAAATGATATTGTTATGAAAGTAACACATAAAATGGTCGATATTTTCAAATACATACCATCTTTCTCAGATGATAATGTGTAAGCTTTCCCTTTACATTTTGTCTTGTAGTGGATACATCTCCAAATCACCTGAATCTTTGTGACACTTTTTATATTGTAAATAAACCCGTTCGAAATTAAAGAGGGCTTCCCCTTTTGATTGTTAATAATATCAAGCGGCATTTCCACCTGACGGTATGTATAAAATAAATATACAGAATATATACACTTTAATGGACATGTGCAGCGCGGGTCTACGACTAAATATCCAGTCCAAAAATATCCTGTCAAAAATATCCTGCTGAAAATAACCTTATCATTTATATCCTCAGACAATATTTATAAAATCATTATAATAATTTGACTGAGGAATGGGAATGTTATTGGTCAGGCTATCATTGTCTAAATATATTAATGTGCAGGTTATTTTCGGCAAGATTTTTTTGACAGGATATTTTTGTACTGGATATTTAGTCGTGCTCCCGTGCAGGGTATACCTGACCATAGATTAAATAAATAATAAAATAAATCTGAACAAAGGTTGAGCCAAGCATAAAATTATGTTCGAAGGTAGATACCTCGAGTCCTTCAAATTTTATCGATAGTTTTTTCAGTTTTCTTCGAACACTTTTTTATCTGGCAAAAATGTAAAAACAATCCTCAAATAAAATAGTTTTAGTGATGAAAATAAAAAATTATCGGATGGAATTTGAAGACAAAAGTTGTATTTGGCAAGATATTTTTTTCAGAATGATAAAAAGACACCAGCAAATTTTACGAGATTCAGTGCTATAAGTATAATACCGAATGATTTGCTAAAATTACGCATTGGTAGTTGGGAGAACGAAAACGTCACATTTTGAAATTGAAAAAATAATATGTATAACGATATAGAGTATATTTTGGACCAGGATAATTTTGTATGGGAATGTTATTGGTCAGGCTATCATTGTCTAAATATATTAATGTGCAGGTCAGGTTATTTTCGGCAGGATTTTTTTGACAGGATATTTTTGTACTGGATATTTAGTCGTGCTCCCGTGAGACTAAGTAAGTTCTTTTGAACGATCATTTAACAAGAATATATCAAATAACCATAATTGAAAGTGGTTTCATAATTTTAATTCTTGAAATTGACATACTTTTAGCTTCCTGTTTATGATTGTTACGATGAGAATTGGTGGCGGGAAAACAAAAAGCATCAAATCCAGTTCAGTTTTTCCTCCTCTCCACGATTCCTTTGATGAACTTTGTCAATTATTACATACAGTGTGTTATTTTAATATTTCGTCCCAAGTTTAAGCTCCATACCAAATTTTAGGAAAATATACTGGGTAGTTCAATACTTATAGACGAATGAATAATTATTCGAAATCGATAAATCGCCCTGTATCTCCGTTATGAAAACTCTAAGACCTATCAAATATGGTATTTTCAGAACCACCTTGGTGACCCCTATCTACCATTGAAATATTTCCCTTTACCTGTGAAACACCCTGTATATTCGATCAAAACATCATTGACAACACAAAAAATTAGATTCAGAAACGACCGATGAAAATCTTAAACACTCACTAGCTAAGCTCCGAACTAAGATTAGACATTATCGTGAACTCTATACTGAAAAACTACCAGTGAATTAATTTTGAATTTTTTCATTCATGCTAAGACGATGAAAAAAATAAATTAGTATATGTCCATTTCAAAACACACAATTCCTGTGCCATTTGCAATTTCATCAATTCATTGGTGTGACTGGTGCGACGTCTTAGTCCCAACACGCCTATTGTCCTTGAACTGACCAATTACACTGCAACACTGCAGAATGACGAGGTATTAGAGAGAGATAGCTACAGTTCGGGACTAATACGTCACGACTCCATCATCATATTTGGCTGTTTGAAATATCAAATGAAATATGCTGATTTCAAAACGATATAGATTCGATTCCCTTCAACTTCAACTCATAATATTGATTGTACATAAAATGTGAATCATGATTCGTCGATTGAAAGAGGTTTGCACGGATTTCTTCCCTCAGTGGTCTTCCCCAATAATTTAGTATGTTGAAAATTATTTAAAAAAATAAGTTGCCTGAAAAAATCCTGGCCAGAATATAATTAATTAAAAATTGGAAAATCACTTTTTTTATTTCTACCGATAAGTTTGATGAAAAAATTTTAAATCAACCATAATTACAAAGCCTATAGAATATGCCAGGTATCGACAGGTATTTTGGTCTTGGTTATTTTTACCTACTTGCTTAATCTATAAATTGAACATAAGAATTAGCACTGTTTTATTACGAAAATAATGATACAGGGTTGTCTGCAAAGTCTGTCCTGAATGACGGTTGTCGAATTTTAATATATAAAATGTCAACGTTAGACAAAGATGTCCGAAACAAATATCTACCGAAATCTATAATCAAAATGGATCGTCAGATGAATAATAAATATAGAATAATAAATATAAATCGAAAGTTCTCTTTTAAAAATATCATAATGTAATATACAGGGTGAGTCATGACTAACCAGCAATAGCCTAATGGCGGATAGAGGAAGACAAGGTGAGTTGATATATATGTGAGAAAATATATTCTGCCTATTTCTAACAGAAATGCAGGGCATTATTTGAATTTGGCGAGAAAGTTTGATGAACGATATTTCAGGAACGTCTTGAAGTTTGCGCCTGAAATTCACCAGCAATTTACCTCTACTGACACACCTCACGATGGCCTACTATGGAAGACAAATTCCAGAGCCGGACTTGGAAAACTCATTATCTTTTCAAATGTCAAAATTTCGACTTTTTGAATCATATTTTTCAAAAACTTTCATCAGAATCAGAAAGGTCAGGAAAAACACTACATGTGCAACTTTTCAATTTGTACGGCACACTTCGACCGGATTCATGAAAAAATATCAAACAAAATTCAGGCAAATATTTCTTCGATTTCGTCCAGGCCATTACTCTCTACATTCCACTTAAAGTATTCGAATCATTTTCATTTTGCATATTGATATAGCAACAGATTTGAGAAAAAAGATTATTAAAGAAAAAATCAGGACCGCACTGATTTACCTATTATTTCTGATCATATCTGAGTCTGTATCTATCCTCTTCCTCAGTTCCTCTCTGGTGTTGGAATTCAATTGGAAAAAATACAGGGTACTTCAAGATTCAGAATTCTGATCACCCTGTATCTGCTCCAATTGAATGTCAGTAGATAGTGAATCAAAAATTAAAACAGGGACATGAAAGCCGTTTGGACACAAATCAATTCTAAAATTGAGGAATCTCGATTTTGAACACTCTATATCTCTGTAATCATTCCCGCTAGACCTCAAGAGTGATGCATTGATGAATTAAGATTTTCATGGAGAATATAAAAGTGCAATACCATTTGAAAATTCGAAGTTGCTGCTACTTTCTAGTAGAAGCGGTAACGCCTCATCGTTAAAACTATATTATATGTGTAGATAGATAGAATTAAATGTCAGTAAATAGTAAATCAGTGTCAGTTGTTGCTGAAAATATTTTAGAACGATGTCCTCCTCGAAAATATAGCTGACGTGTTTCAGCGTTTTTATATAATCCGGTTCTGTCGACCTAAAGATCCGCTGTTTCGTTTCCACTGCTGATAGGTGAAAACATTTCGAATATATTTAATCATATAAAATATTATACACAGTGTTACGAACTTGGAGATATCTCCGTTTGGCCTAACATTTCATGTGATTTCTTCTTTTTCAAGAGTTGAATACGATTTTCATAGATAAACAAGTAATGGGATACAAATGTGATTAAAAATTTGTTGGCATGTCAGAATTTTGAAAACGAGTTTCTGTAACATACAACTTCGTATTCATTACAGCGATGATTTCTTTAAAAATGTAACACTTTGTATAACAGAAGATGTTTAAATATTTTCAGAATCACATCATATACCACCCAGATATACGTCGGTGAACCAAACGCACCCTGTATATATTTTTCCCCCGTATAATTTCATTATCATCATTAGTCTTAGACTCGGTCATAGATGAATCATTTGTTCGGAAATTAATCGGTTACCAGCATGATTCAACTTATTAGTCATTCATTCGGGACCAGTGGTTAATAAAGACAGTCTCATATTAGATGTCATCACGTACGGCCGAATTTTGTGACAGGTATGGAAAAATACGCGAAAGGAATAATTCATAATCATTCCAAACAGAGTGTTCACTAAGAAATGAGTGATAGTATCGTGTTTTTGTATTTCTCATTCAAATCAGTGATTACATAATCGCGATCGTGTGTTATATTGGTGTTTCCTACGGTGGAAAATAAAAAATTTCAAACAATGAAATAGCAGAAGTGGACTATTTCATACAAATTCATTTAGTTTTCACACTGGTGAGTGTTATTTTCATTATTTTATTATGACTGATATACTGACACAGAGTCATGGTATAACCTCATATCTCCTTTTTTTTTCTAGCTTTATTCCTGGAATTTGAAAAATCGAATATGCTCACTAGATGGCACCTTATCACATTTTAGTTTTTTTTTTTCATCGTCCAGTTTTCCTGTTTTCACGATAAGCGTTAATTAGACGAATCTAAAAATTTGATTATATGTATGAATTTACATGATCTACACGTCTAATATACAGGGTGTCCGCTAAAATGAGGTCAATCCATCAACCATATATTCCTTGAACAAAAACAATATGAGTTTCTGAATACCATTTTTCATTTTAGCCCTTCATATTCGATATACAGGGTGTCAAAGTTGGAAATTAAAAACTGTTTTCCTATAATTACTCGTGTATTTAATGAGATATTAATATCAAAATTGGTACATTACTTCAGCACAGAGTTACATCGTGTGAGGAAAACAAAACAGAAAATGATTGTCAAATATTCAAAATACTGGGGGTCAAGTACACACCCCCATATTTTTTTTGTACGTGCGCTAATGACTTCAAATCTATTTTTCATCAAGTGTTCAATCATGTTTGAGTATTTTTCGTCTCTTGTTAAATTTCGATAAAATTATTTGTTTTTAAAATAATTCGAAAAGTACTGGTTATTGTTTGATGCCTATGCGGCTTACGGTAATCTAATAATGTTCACATACTCCTATTTTTTTCGTCGAAATTTGAAGAGGGCGTAACTTTTTACGTACGAAAAGGTAAATAGGGAAATACCGGGTGCTCAGAGCAAATGTATTGAAATAATTTTTACAAAAAAGAAATAGATAGAAATTCAACACGTCTTAATAAATTGCTCGATATGACCTCCAATTTTTTGAATACACATGCGAGCCCTTTTAATTAATTTAGATCATGCCAATGTATACTTTTCGTCTGCAAACACTATTTGTCCGCTGCAGGGTTGCCAGTTCTACTGAATTTTCAGTAAATTTCCTGATTTGCATATTGATCTACCGATCTACTGGAACATTTCATAACCTACTGATAAATATTTTGACACTTATTTATTATTATAAATTATTATATTGAATATTATTATCAATTTTTAGTAATCACACATACTTATAAATTGCATGATATTTCGGCAGGCTCTGTTTAAATTAATTTTACAAAATAAGTAATAAATAACGTACATATAGGTACTAATGATAAATATGTATAAATCAGAAAAGGACAATACCTCATCTGATTCAGATCAAATTCAATTATTTATATACCTTTGTTATAACAGTTTGTTTCTTACGTTTATTTTTTTTTATTTGTTTTTTGTATTCTTCTTTTAAATTTTCACTATACGTTCCTATTTTTTATATAGGTACTCAACTATTAATCTTAAGTACCCATGTAACTGTATTTTGTGATATTTGTTAGTATTTTTAAATTGAGGATATTTTTTATGAGAATGTTTCTTTAGTTTGTTTCTATTTTGTTGGATTCTTTTCTGTATACTAAATGTACATAATGTTGTGACGTCATGTCATAGGTTCATTTCATTATCCTTGCTAGGAATTCGTATAGCATAAAATATACCTGAATTTTCTACAAGGTATTTACTGATGAAATAAAAATCGAACTGGCAACTCTGGTCCATGCGGAGAGTGAGTTGACAACAGCTGTCATTTGCTGTTGTCAAATTGATTGTTCACGAAAAACTCAGTGTTTGAGTTCGACGAAAGAATGTTATATGCACCTCGGCGAAAAACTGTCTATTGTCTCGCCTGATTACTGCAGATTCGACTATAATAGACAGTTTTTTGTCCTTGGTACATAAATGACTATTCAAGCCAAACTATCCATTTCTGAGGAATCTCCTGAAACAGGTCGATACTTATTATCAATTTGCCACATTCAAAACGGAAAATTGCATATAAAGGGTGATTCACGTTTGAGTTAAGGAGAGTACCAATTTGCTTTCAAAAACCCTCTCTGCAAAGGAGGTAGACGCTAGATGGGTTAGGTATATATAGTGTTTTTCATCGCAGTGAAAATTGCTGCTTATCTGCCTGGCTCGTATTCATTGAGATAGTTGATTAATTAATAAATTACGGAAATATATCGCATTCCAGTTACGAATGTTGAAATAATATCAAGACTCTTCATTCCATGTTCGTCTCACAATACAAATTTCAAATACATACTTAGTTTTAGGTCCGAGCAGCACAGTGTTTGGGATTCCAGGTCTTTATTATAAATCACGTCAAGTGGAAATGTGGATGAAGCCTACTGAGGAAACTTCTATTCGGAAGCAAAACTCATATGCTGCAATCAACTACGAACGTAGCAAAAATATTCAGGGGAGATTCTAATTCAACATCCATGTATGTACAGCATATGATAATGATCATTTTTTATTCATATGATTCGATATTTGATATGTGATGTGCAGTTGCAGATCCGAGAAGCACAGTGTTTGATACTTGAAACAAAATCCGAGAAAACCATCTAGTCAAGTCGAACCGAAGGAACGATCCACAAAGAGAAATGACCAGAGTATACTTCTTTAAATGTAGATCAAAATGTTCGTACGGAAGGCGATATATTGATTTCTTTTCCAGAATCTCAAGCAAACAGATAGACAGATATTCACCTTTATGTCTCTATGGAAACACAACAGGTACCCTTACGAGGGGAGAGTACCAACTTTGCGTTCATAAACCCTCTCTGCAAAGGAGGTAGACGCTAGATGGGTTAGGTATATACAGTGTTTTTCATCGCAGAGAAAATTGTTGCTTATCTGCCTGCCTCGTATTCATTGAGATAGTTGATTAATTAATAAATTACGAAAATATATCGCATTCCAGTCAAGAATGTTGAAAACAATATGCAGACTCTTCATTCCATGTTCGTCTCACGATTCAAATTTCAAATAGTTACTTAGTTTTAGATCCGAGCAGCACAGTGTTTGGCATTCCAGGTCTTGATTATAACCCACGTAATGTGAAGATGTGGATGAAGTCTACTGAGGAAACTTCTATTTGGAAATAAAACTTATATGTTCAAATCCAACTACGAACGTTGCATAAAATATTCAGGTAAGTTTCTAATTCAACATCCATCATGAACCACATCCAATAATAATCATTTTTGATTCATATGATTCGATATTTGATATGTGATGTTAAGTTGCAGATCCGAGAAGCACAGTGTTTGATACTTGACACAAAATCCGAGAAAACCACCCAGTCAAGCCGAACCTAAGAAACGATCCACAAAGAAAAATGACCAGAGTATAATACATCTCTAAATTCAGTTCACCATGTTCGTACGGAAGGCGATATATTGATTTCCTTTCCAGATCCTCAAGCAAACAGATATTCACCCATATGTCTCCATGTTCGTCTCACGATTCGAATTTCAAATTGATACTTAGTTTTAGGTCCGAGCAGCACAGTGCTTGGCATTCCAGGTCTTGATTATAACCCACGTAATGTGGAATTGGGGTGGAGCCTACTGAATAATCAGATGAAGCCTGGTCAATAATACTTATTGGGTGTTGAAAATACGAGTCTGAATATTGTTTTTTGATGAAAAGTTCGAAACGGTTTGAGATTAATAAACAAAATATTTTTTGTATGTTCTGGTTCCCACGAAAAGGCATAACCTGTAATGTTCAGAGGACATCGTGAGAACCAAGGGAAATAAGGTAGGAGTTGGTGTTCTTCTTAAATTTCTGGAGGTTATATGCCTCGGGGAACACAGATACTAAACTTTTTACGGTCTATAAGATGAAGAGTATTTCACAATGTAATTCAGTGGCGGCTGAATCTGGGGGTGGTGAAGGAAAAAATCACCCCAACTTTTATTTGTGCATCTCTTTCTCACTTTGTAGTTCAAAATCTGATTTCTCATATTGTTAATCCGGTTCAATTCGAAAGCGTGGTAAGGCATTGAAATAATACAACAGAACTATTATATGCAGAAATCTATCTGTCCTCACATTTTGTACTCGAAAATCTCGAGATACATCTAGAAATAGTATTTATGGAAAAGATTAATGACTTCATTCAAAAATCTGACTACGCCACTCGATTCTACGTGAAACAATTTCTCTCCAAATGCCGTTTGAACCAAAACTAGTCCCACTTGTAATAAAGGTTCGTGGTCGACCGACTGACTGCGACTGTTTGTTTTTTTTTTCTCTCCAAGCGGCAGGAAATGTGGCTTTTCTCTGCCGCATAACAGGCAGAAAAGGTGTACTTTCTCTGCATAGGCAAGAAAAGTTTGTTGTGTATTTTTTTAAAATTTTTCGGTCGATTTTGAGGTGCCAAAATCATCACGTCACGGTAATTTTCAAACGGCTAGAAATTTACCGCGAGTAAAAACTGACGTCACGATTTAGTAAGTAGGGGCTGACCATAGCACTGTTACAATATGTTGAAATACGATTGGAAATTTCAGAAGTATTAGTTATTCAATAATCCATTATTCCATATCCATTATTTACATAAAATCTCAGAAGCGAAGCAGGTTATGATCATTTTTTGCAATTTACTATGAGTTACAGACAAATAAAGTAGGCAACTTTCGCTGAATCTCTATATGCAGTGTGTCCCGAAATTACATAAAAATATTTCAACCACAGGTTCTAGCAGCAAGAATAGAAAAAAAATCATATAAACATGAGCCGAGGTGATGGTCTGTAAGTAATGAGATATTCCAGCATTAACTATGCAATTTTCGGCAGTTTGAAATATGAAATATGAAAATATCATCATTTTGAAGTAAAAATGATAGGCTTGTTTAGTTTCCATAGCACTCACCATTTTCCAGATAAATGGCATTTGAATGTCTGCTGCATAACAAAAATAGTGTTTTTCCTTATAATAGGGTACCAAATTTTTCCAGAAATTATGTTGTGATGGAAAATACCTGAGTATCTATTATTGTAATAGTGAAGGACTTTGAACCTTATGGGTATGGAATCTTTGAGGGAATCTCTATGTAGTTGTTTCAAATATACAACCTTTTAGGTTTTTTATTAACTGACAGTTTCAGAGTCCATAATGTATAGAATGATGACAACAGTGCCAACACCTATTGTTGCTGGTGAATAAATATTCATATTTTTGACAGTGTGGGAATTAAAAATTCTAATCAGATCAATTTTCCTTCTAAGTATTTTAATAAGGATCTTCGGATATTAGATAACACGTTTCAGCTCGCGTTTCAGTAAAAATGCATTGAAAGAATATATATGTATATACATGAAACCAAGATGAAACCAAATAGGTATATGCTCGGGTATATGGGTTTCTACAACTATGTTCAAACTGTTGGAATGTCACTTACCAGTATTAAAACTCATTTCAGGATAATAATTGTTCATCATGGGGAAACCATTTTGAATACTAAAATCAAAGGAGTGTCTTAATTCTTCAAGAAAATCTTGAGGTAAATCTTCAATCTTGATACCCATATCTGGTATAATAGAATTGATGAAATCTGTTGATTTTGGATCATTATCATCAGAGCACATATTTCTCAGAGCTCTAGAAATTTCTAGACGTTTTTGTTTCATAATTTGTTGAATTGGCTCATCATAACCAGTAGAATTGGAATTGATTAAATTTCTTTTCTTCCCTTTATTTAGGTTTGTTAAATGATACATTATTTTATTATGGATTTCTTCCACACTGTATGTATGTTCTTTACTTTTATTTTTACTTATTTTTGAGGTATTCTTTGGGGTTTTCTCAGTGTTAATTTCTTGTTCCTTCATTGATTCAAGGCTGTTATTTGGGCTATTATCTTGTATGGATTTGGCTATGATGTTTTCTTCAGGATTCAATATCTGTCTCATAATTATGGCACTGGTCTGCTTAATTTTCTGCATTGTATGTTCTTCACTGCCAAGATGAGCAGGGGAAGTTGTAGGTTTACTTTTCTTCCATACATATTTTTTATGTCTACCCCGACCTATACTAATTACTTGATAATCTGATGTTTTTGTTGTATGTCCTGAGGATCTATCATATCTGTTATTCATAGCAGTATTTTCTTGTTTTCTGTAAGTACTATCAGGTGAATATTTTCTGAAATTAAAACATTTTATTTTAGTTTTGTTGGAAGTTGATTTGAGTGCACAAAAGTAAGCACTAGGTATTTTCATCCACATTTTCCTCGACTTTTCAATTACCTGTATCTATTGAAATTTGAGTATCTTTCATCTGGAACAACTTTAACATTGGGTTTTGTTGGTGAATAAGATCGAGAAGTACCATGTTCTCTTTTTCCTCTTTTTCCCATTTTATTTTTCAAACTTCAAATTCAAATTTTCCAACCTCAAAAAATGATAAGCTATGTATACAACCACGACAGTCGTAATCGTAATTTTTTACAGTGAGTGGTGACTAGATTGCTGGTGAGTTGCCTCTAATCTCCAAAGTGAAAAAGTGCCTACATTCGTGTTTTGCATCCCAAAAAAATCCAAATATCAATTTTTGAAGTTCAAAAATGTTCACAAATTCTGAGAAATTCGATTTTTATTCTTCCACTTTACCACCCTGTATCTCGGAAACAGAACAATTTTGGACAGAGATGAGTTGCTCCAAATCGGCTTATCTTGACCTCAGGAATATGTGCAAAGATTTTGTTCAGACCTTTCAGGGACACCTAGTAGATTTTCCGAAGAAAACACAGACATATGAACATTGGTTGAAAATGACATTTGGAAGCAGGTGGCTAGCGACACGGATTTTACTTCGCTTTGAGACTCCCGTACAATGAAAATTACATTACGTAAATACTCTAAAATTGTTTTATTATCATATTTATTGATAACATTCTTCAAACGCTCATCATAATCAATATATTTTTTCCTTCTTTTCAGTACTACATCACGACCTGATTTTAGCTGCTCGATCAACAATTCCGTAGTTTTTTGTTCAGTACGTAAACAATCGATAAATTTGCCAAGCTGAGCGTGTGACTCATTAACGAGTTCAGAAAAAGCTCGATGCCAAGCCTCAACATTATTATTAGTACGCGGCAAATCACGCAACACACACTCATATACATTCCATAACTTGATGCTAAAAAGCGGATTACGACGATTATTATTACGAGATTGGCTTCCAATCCAAGTACTCTCAATATATGATAGTAATTGAGCGAAATCATCCTTATTTTTGACATGGTAATCACTAGATATCAGACTTTCATATGCTATATTCTGAATGTGCCTAAATACTGCTTGCCCAAAATGAAAATGACATCCCTGTAAATCAGTATCAGGAAAAACAATATCAAATGCATTAATAAACGCCAATTCATAATCAACGATCAATCGAGTAGGATTCAAATTTGGCTCATTACGTTTCAACACCTCAAGAACATCTTCATACAATTTTTTACTCTTATCGCTAGCCAATACATATACCAGAGGATACACTTTTTTCTCAAATAAACCATGAATATAGAATATAACTGTTTGAATAAAGATGGGACAGTTTTGAAAGTACCGTCAGCAAGTCAAACTTCACATTCACTTAAAAAGCTTAAATTACCTTCCGTTGTAAAAATCACATATGGTTTCTTATCATTACACTGATAATACAGAAACTTTTCACCGTCGGGAGTTTTTTTATAACATTCAGGGATTACCAAGTCATCGAAATTCAAAGGTGTCGGTAATTGGGGATTATGTTTTCGTCGAACACGATTAACATTCCGTTTCAAATTCCGTTCCGATGGCAATTCTGGAGCTGCAACAGTAGATAGCTTGGATGTCACCGCTCTTATAACCGACACAGTATTCTCATTACTATCAGTAGCACGTCGCTTAATATCAGCTATAGCTACTTTAACTTCAACCACAGCTGGATCTGGTGCATGGTTGTGATCTGTTGTGGAATGAAGGGATCCTTAAATGATATTGTTATGAAAGTAACACATAAAATGGTCGATATTTTCAAATACATACCATCTTTCTCAGATGATGATGTGTAAGCTTTCCCTTTACATTTTGTCTTGTAGTGGATACATCTCCAAATCACCTGAATCTTTGTGACACTTTTTATATTGTAAATAAACCCGTTCGAAATTAAAGAGGGCTTCCCCTTTTGATTGTTAATAATATCAAGCGGCATTTCCACCTGACGGTATGTATAAAATAAATATACAGAATATATACACTTTAATGGACATGTGCAGCGCGGGTCTACGACTAAATATCCAGTCCAAAAATATCCTGTCAAAAATATCCTGCTGAAAATAACCTTATCATTTATATCCTCAGACAATATTTATAAAATCATTATAATAATTTGACTGAGGAATGGGAATGTTATTGGTCAGGCTATCATTGTCTAAATATATTAATGTGCAGGTTATTTTCGGCAAGATTTTTTTGACAGGATATTTTTGTACTGGATATTTAGTCGTGCTCCCGTGCAGGGTATACCTGACCATAGATTAAATAAATAATAAAATAAATCTGAACAAAGGTTGAGCCAAGCATAAAATTATGTTCGAAGGTAGATACCTCGAGTCCTTCAAATTTTATCGATAGTTTTTTCAGTTTTCTTCGAACACTTTTTTATCTGGCAAAAATGTA
The DNA here is from genome assembly GCA_918026855.4 of Phaedon cochleariae. NCBI lineage: Eukaryota > Metazoa > Arthropoda > Insecta > Coleoptera > Chrysomelidae > Phaedon > Phaedon cochleariae. The sequence continues at coordinate 7,529,048 of OU896707.1, read as the reverse complement.
AAAACAATCCTCAAATAAAATAGTTTTAGTGATGAAAATAAAAAATTATCGGATGGAATTTGAAGACAAAAGTTGTATTTGGCAAGATATTTTTTTCAGAATGATAAAAAGACACCAGCAAATTTTACGAGATTCAGTGCTATAAGTATAATACCGAATGATTTGCTAAAATTACGCATTGGTAGTTGGGAGAACGAAAACGTCACATTTTGAAATTGAAAAAATAATATGTATAACGATATAGAGTATATTTTGGACCAGGATAATTTTGTATGGGAATGTTATTGGTCAGGCTATCATTGTCTAAATATATTAATGTGCAGGTCAGGTTATTTTCGGCAGGATTTTTTTGACAGGATATTTTTGTACTGGATATTTAGTCGTGCTCCCGTGAGACTAAGTAAGTTCTTTTGAACGATCATTTAACAAGAATATATCAAATAACCATAATTGAAAGTGGTTTCATAATTTTAATTCTTGAAATTGACATACTTTTAGCTTCCTGTTTATGATTGTTACGATGAGAATTGGTGGCGGGAAAACAAAAAGCATCAAATCCAGTTCAGTTTTTCCTCCTCTCCACGATTCCTTTGATGAACTTTGTCAATTATTACATACAGTGTGTTATTTTAATATTTCGTCCCAAGTTTAAGCTCCATACCAAATTTTAGGAAAATATACTGGGTAGTTCAATACTTATAGACGAATGAATAATTATTCGAAATCGATAAATCGCCCTGTATCTCCGTTATGAAAACTCTAAGACCTATCAAATATGGTATTTTCAGAACCACCTTGGTGACCCCTATCTACCATTGAAATATTTCCCTTTACCTGTGAAACACCCTGTATATTCGATCAAAACATCATTGACAACACAAAAAATTAGATTCAGAAACGACCGATGAAAATCTTAAACACTCACTAGCTAAGCTCCGAACTAAGATTAGACATTATCGTGAACTCTATACTGAAAAACTACCAGTGAATTAATTTTGAATTTTTTCATTCATGCTAAGACGATGAAAAAAATAAATTAGTATATGTCCATTTCAAAACACACAATTCCTGTGCCATTTGCAATTTCATCAATTCATTGGTGTGACTGGTGCGACGTCTTAGTCCCAACACGCCTATTGTCCTTGAACTGACCAATTACACTGCAACACTGCAGAATGACGAGGTATTAGAGAGAGATAGCTACAGTTCGGGACTAATACGTCACGACTCCATCATCATATTTGGCTGTTTGAAATATCAAATGAAATATGCTGATTTCAAAACGATATAGATTCGATTCCCTTCAACTTCAACTCATAATATTGATTGTACATAAAATGTGAATCATGATTCGTCGATTGAAAGAGGTTTGCACGGATTTCTTCCCTCAGTGGTCTTCCCCAATAATTTAGTATGTTGAAAATTATTTAAAAAAATAAGTTGCCTGAAAAAATCCTGGCCAGAATATAATTAATTAAAAATTGGAAAATCACTTTTTTTATTTCTACCGATAAGTTTGATGAAAAAATTTTAAATCAACCATAATTACAAAGCCTATAGAATATGCCAGGTATCGACAGGTATTTTGGTCTTGGTTATTTTTACCTACTTGCTTAATCTATAAATTGAACATAAGAATTAGCACTGTTTTATTACGAAAATAATGATACAGGGTTGTCTGCAAAGTCTGTCCTGAATGACGGTTGTCGAATTTTAATATATAAAATGTCAACGTTAGACAAAGATGTCCGAAACAAATATCTACCGAAATCTATAATCAAAATGGATCGTCAGATGAATAATAAATATAGAATAATAAATATAAATCGAAAGTTCTCTTTTAAAAATATCATAATGTAATATACAGGGTGAGTCATGACTAACCAGCAATAGCCTAATGGCGGATAGAGGAAGACAAGGTGAGTTGATATATATGTGAGAAAATATATTCTGCCTATTTCTAACAGAAATGCAGGGCATTATTTGAATTTGGCGAGAAAGTTTGATGAACGATATTTCAGGAACGTCTTGAAGTTTGCGCCTGAAATTCACCAGCAATTTACCTCTACTGACACACCTCACGATGGCCTACTATGGAAGACAAATTCCAGAGCCGGACTTGGAAAACTCATTATCTTTTCAAATGTCAAAATTTCGACTTTTTGAATCATATTTTTCAAAAACTTTCATCAGAATCAGAAAGGTCAGGAAAAACACTACATGTGCAACTTTTCAATTTGTACGGCACACTTCGACCGGATTCATGAAAAAATATCAAACAAAATTCAGGCAAATATTTCTTCGATTTCGTCCAGGCCATTACTCTCTACATTCCACTTAAAGTATTCGAATCATTTTCATTTTGCATATTGATATAGCAACAGATTTGAGAAAAAAGATTATTAAAGAAAAAATCAGGACCGCACTGATTTACCTATTATTTCTGATCATATCTGAGTCTGTATCTATCCTCTTCCTCAGTTCCTCTCTGGTGTTGGAATTCAATTGGAAAAAATACAGGGTACTTCAAGATTCAGAATTCTGATCACCCTGTATCTGCTCCAATTGAATGTCAGTAGATAGTGAATCAAAAATTAAAACAGGGACATGAAAGCCGTTTGGACACAAATCAATTCTAAAATTGAGGAATCTCGATTTTGAACACTCTATATCTCTGTAATCATTCCCGCTAGACCTCAAGAGTGATGCATTGATGAATTAAGATTTTCATGGAGAATATAAAAGTGCAATACCATTTGAAAATTCGAAGTTGCTGCTACTTTCTAGTAGAAGCGGTAACGCCTCATCGTTAAAACTATATTATATGTGTAGATAGATAGAATTAAATGTCAGTAAATAGTAAATCAGTGTCAGTTGTTGCTGAAAATATTTTAGAACGATGTCCTCCTCGAAAATATAGCTGACGTGTTTCAGCGTTTTTATATAATCCGGTTCTGTCGACCTAAAGATCCGCTGTTTCGTTTCCACTGCTGATAGGTGAAAACATTTCGAATATATTTAATCATATAAAATATTATACACAGTGTTACGAACTTGGAGATATCTCCGTTTGGCCTAACATTTCATGTGATTTCTTCTTTTTCAAGAGTTGAATACGATTTTCATAGATAAACAAGTAATGGGATACAAATGTGATTAAAAATTTGTTGGCATGTCAGAATTTTGAAAACGAGTTTCTGTAACATACAACTTCGTATTCATTACAGCGATGATTTCTTTAAAAATGTAACACTTTGTATAACAGAAGATGTTTAAATATTTTCAGAATCACATCATATACCACCCAGATATACGTCGGTGAACCAAACGCACCCTGTATATATTTTTCCCCCGTATAATTTCATTATCATCATTAGTCTTAGACTCGGTCATAGATGAATCATTTGTTCGGAAATTAATCGGTTACCAGCATGATTCAACTTATTAGTCATTCATTCGGGACCAGTGGTTAATAAAGACAGTCTCATATTAGATGTCATCACGTACGGCCGAATTTTGTGACAGGTATGGAAAAATACGCGAAAGGAATAATTCATAATCATTCCAAACAGAGTGTTCACTAAGAAATGAGTGATAGTATCGTGTTTTTGTATTTCTCATTCAAATCAGTGATTACATAATCGCGATCGTGTGTTATATTGGTGTTTCCTACGGTGGAAAATAAAAAATTTCAAACAATGAAATAGCAGAAGTGGACTATTTCATACAAATTCATTTAGTTTTCACACTGGTGAGTGTTATTTTCATTATTTTATTATGACTGATATACTGACACAGAGTCATGGTATAACCTCATATCTCCTTTTTTTTTCTAGCTTTATTCCTGGAATTTGAAAAATCGAATATGCTCACTAGATGGCACCTTATCACATTTTAGTTTTTTTTTTTCATCGTCCAGTTTTCCTGTTTTCACGATAAGCGTTAATTAGACGAATCTAAAAATTTGATTATATGTATGAATTTACATGATCTACACGTCTAATATACAGGGTGTCCGCTAAAATGAGGTCAATCCATCAACCATATATTCCTTGAACAAAAACAATATGAGTTTCTGAATACCATTTTTCATTTTAGCCCTTCATATTCGATATACAGGGTGTCAAAGTTGGAAATTAAAAACTGTTTTCCTATAATTACTCGTGTATTTAATGAGATATTAATATCAAAATTGGTACATTACTTCAGCACAGAGTTACATCGTGTGAGGAAAACAAAACAGAAAATGATTGTCAAATATTCAAAATACTGGGGGTCAAGTACACACCCCCATATTTTTTTTGTACGTGCGCTAATGACTTCAAATCTATTTTTCATCAAGTGTTCAATCATGTTTGAGTATTTTTCGTCTCTTGTTAAATTTCGATAAAATTATTTGTTTTTAAAATAATTCGAAAAGTACTGGTTATTGTTTGATGCCTATGCGGCTTACGGTAATCTAATAATGTTCACATACTCCTATTTTTTTCGTCGAAATTTGAAGAGGGCGTAACTTTTTACGTACGAAAAGGTAAATAGGGAAATACCGGGTGCTCAGAGCAAATGTATTGAAATAATTTTTACAAAAAAGAAATAGATAGAAATTCAACACGTCTTAATAAATTGCTCGATATGACCTCCAATTTTTTGAATACACATGCGAGCCCTTTTAATTAATTTAGATCATGCCAATGTATACTTTTCGTCTGCAAACACTATTTGTCCGCTGCAGGGTTGCCAGTTCTACTGAATTTTCAGTAAATTTCCTGATTTGCATATTGATCTACCGATCTACTGGAACATTTCATAACCTACTGATAAATATTTTGACACTTATTTATTATTATAAATTATTATATTGAATATTATTATCAATTTTTAGTAATCACACATACTTATAAATTGCATGATATTTCGGCAGGCTCTGTTTAAATTAATTTTACAAAATAAGTAATAAATAACGTACATATAGGTACTAATGATAAATATGTATAAATCAGAAAAGGACAATACCTCATCTGATTCAGATCAAATTCAATTATTTATATACCTTTGTTATAACAGTTTGTTTCTTACGTTTATTTTTTTTTATTTGTTTTTTGTATTCTTCTTTTAAATTTTCACTATACGTTCCTATTTTTTATATAGGTACTCAACTATTAATCTTAAGTACCCATGTAACTGTATTTTGTGATATTTGTTAGTATTTTTAAATTGAGGATATTTTTTATGAGAATGTTTCTTTAGTTTGTTTCTATTTTGTTGGATTCTTTTCTGTATACTAAATGTACATAATGTTGTGACGTCATGTCATAGGTTCATTTCATTATCCTTGCTAGGAATTCGTATAGCATAAAATATACCTGAATTTTCTACAAGGTATTTACTGATGAAATAAAAATCGAACTGGCAACTCTGGTCCATGCGGAGAGTGAGTTGACAACAGCTGTCATTTGCTGTTGTCAAATTGATTGTTCACGAAAAACTCAGTGTTTGAGTTCGACGAAAGAATGTTATATGCACCTCGGCGAAAAACTGTCTATTGTCTCGCCTGATTACTGCAGATTCGACTATAATAGACAGTTTTTTGTCCTTGGTACATAAATGACTATTCAAGCCAAACTATCCATTTCTGAGGAATCTCCTGAAACAGGTCGATACTTATTATCAATTTGCCACATTCAAAACGGAAAATTGCATATAAAGGGTGATTCACGTTTGAGTTAAGGAGAGTACCAATTTGCTTTCAAAAACCCTCTCTGCAAAGGAGGTAGACGCTAGATGGGTTAGGTATATATAGTGTTTTTCATCGCAGTGAAAATTGCTGCTTATCTGCCTGGCTCGTATTCATTGAGATAGTTGATTAATTAATAAATTACGGAAATATATCGCATTCCAGTTACGAATGTTGAAATAATATCAAGACTCTTCATTCCATGTTCGTCTCACAATACAAATTTCAAATACATACTTAGTTTTAGGTCCGAGCAGCACAGTGTTTGGGATTCCAGGTCTTTATTATAAATCACGTCAAGTGGAAATGTGGATGAAGCCTACTGAGGAAACTTCTATTCGGAAGCAAAACTCATATGCTGCAATCAACTACGAACGTAGCAAAAATATTCAGGGGAGATTCTAATTCAACATCCATGTATGTACAGCATATGATAATGATCATTTTTTATTCATATGATTCGATATTTGATATGTGATGTGCAGTTGCAGATCCGAGAAGCACAGTGTTTGATACTTGAAACAAAATCCGAGAAAACCATCTAGTCAAGTCGAACCGAAGGAACGATCCACAAAGAGAAATGACCAGAGTATACTTCTTTAAATGTAGATCAAAATGTTCGTACGGAAGGCGATATATTGATTTCTTTTCCAGAATCTCAAGCAAACAGATAGACAGATATTCACCTTTATGTCTCTATGGAAACACAACAGGTACCCTTACGAGGGGAGAGTACCAACTTTGCGTTCATAAACCCTCTCTGCAAAGGAGGTAGACGCTAGATGGGTTAGGTATATACAGTGTTTTTCATCGCAGAGAAAATTGTTGCTTATCTGCCTGCCTCGTATTCATTGAGATAGTTGATTAATTAATAAATTACGAAAATATATCGCATTCCAGTCAAGAATGTTGAAAACAATATGCAGACTCTTCATTCCATGTTCGTCTCACGATTCAAATTTCAAATAGTTACTTAGTTTTAGATCCGAGCAGCACAGTGTTTGGCATTCCAGGTCTTGATTATAACCCACGTAATGTGAAGATGTGGATGAAGTCTACTGAGGAAACTTCTATTTGGAAATAAAACTTATATGTTCAAATCCAACTACGAACGTTGCATAAAATATTCAGGTAAGTTTCTAATTCAACATCCATCATGAACCACATCCAATAATAATCATTTTTGATTCATATGATTCGATATTTGATATGTGATGTTAAGTTGCAGATCCGAGAAGCACAGTGTTTGATACTTGACACAAAATCCGAGAAAACCACCCAGTCAAGCCGAACCTAAGAAACGATCCACAAAGAAAAATGACCAGAGTATAATACATCTCTAAATTCAGTTCACCATGTTCGTACGGAAGGCGATATATTGATTTCCTTTCCAGATCCTCAAGCAAACAGATATTCACCCATATGTCTCCATGTTCGTCTCACGATTCGAATTTCAAATTGATACTTAGTTTTAGGTCCGAGCAGCACAGTGCTTGGCATTCCAGGTCTTGATTATAACCCACGTAATGTGGAATTGGGGTGGAGCCTACTGAATAATCAGATGAAGCCTGGTCAATAATACTTATTGGGTGTTGAAAATACGAGTCTGAATATTGTTTTTTGATGAAAAGTTCGAAACGGTTTGAGATTAATAAACAAAATATTTTTTGTATGTTCTGGTTCCCACGAAAAGGCATAACCTGTAATGTTCAGAGGACATCGTGAGAACCAAGGGAAATAAGGTAGGAGTTGGTGTTCTTCTTAAATTTCTGGAGGTTATATGCCTCGGGGAACACAGATACTAAACTTTTTACGGTCTATAAGATGAAGAGTATTTCACAATGTAATTCAGTGGCGGCTGAATCTGGGGGTGGTGAAGGAAAAAATCACCCCAACTTTTATTTGTGCATCTCTTTCTCACTTTGTAGTTCAAAATCTGATTTCTCATATTGTTAATCCGGTTCAATTCGAAAGCGTGGTAAGGCATTGAAATAATACAACAGAACTATTATATGCAGAAATCTATCTGTCCTCACATTTTGTACTCGAAAATCTCGAGATACATCTAGAAATAGTATTTATGGAAAAGATTAATGACTTCATTCAAAAATCTGACTACGCCACTCGATTCTACGTGAAACAATTTCTCTCCAAATGCCGTTTGAACCAAAACTAGTCCCACTTGTAATAAAGGTTCGTGGTCGACCGACTGACTGCGACTGTTTGTTTTTTTTTTTCTCTCCAAGCGGCAGGAAATGTGGCTTTTCTCTGCCGCATAACAGGCAGAAAAGGTGTACTTTCTCTGCATAGGCAAGAAAAGTTTGTTGTGTATTTTTTTAAAATTTTTCGGTCGATTTTGAGGTGCCAAAATCATCACGTCACGGTAATTTTCAAACGGCTAGAAATTTACCGCGAGTAAAAACTGACGTCACGATTTAGTAAGTAGGGGCTGACCATAGCACTGTTACAATATGTTGAAATACGATTGGAAATTTCAGAAGTATTAGTTATTCAATAATCCATTATTCCATATCCATTATTTACATAAAATCTCAGAAGCGAAGCAGGTTATGATCATTTTTTGCAATTTACTATGAGTTACAGACAAATAAAGTAGGCAACTTTCGCTGAATCTCTATATGCAGTGTGTCCCGAAATTACATAAAAATATTTCAACCACAGGTTCTAGCAGCAAGAATAGAAAAAAAATCATATAAACATGAGCCGAGGTGATGGTCTGTAAGTAATGAGATATTCCAGCATTAACTATGCAATTTTCGGCAGTTTGAAATATGAAATATGAAAATATCATCATTTTGAAGTAAAAATGATAGGCTTGTTTAGTTTCCATAGCACTCACCATTTTCCAGATAAATGGCATTTGAATGTCTGCTGCATAACAAAAATAGTGTTTTTCCTTATAATAGGGTACCAAATTTTTCCAGAAATTATGTTGTGATGGAAAATACCTGAGTATCTATTATTGTAATAGTGAAGGACTTTGAACCTTATGGGTATGGAATCTTTGAGGGAATCTCTATGTAGTTGTTTCAAATATACAACCTTTTAGGTTTTTTATTAACTGACAGTTTCAGAGTCCATAATGTATAGAATGATGACAACAGTGCCAACACCTATTGTTGCTGGTGAATAAATATTCATATTTTTGACAGTGTGGGAATTAAAAATTCTAATCAGATCAATTTTCCTTCTAAGTATTTTAATAAGGATCTTCGGATATTAGATAACACGTTTCAGCTCGCGTTTCAGTAAAAATGCATTGAAAGAATATATATGTATATACATGAAACCAAGATGAAACCAAATAGGTATATGCTCGGGTATATGGGTTTCTACAACTATGTTCAAACTGTTGGAATGTCACTTACCAGTATTAAAACTCATTTCAGGATAATAATTGTTCATCATGGGGAAACCATTTTGAATACTAAAATCAAAGGAGTGTCTTAATTCTTCAAGAAAATCTTGAGGTAAATCTTCAATCTTGATACCCATATCTGGTATAATAGAATTGATGAAATCTGTTGATTTTGGATCATTATCATCAGAGCACATATTTCTCAGAGCTCTAGAAATTTCTAGACGTTTTTGTTTCATAATTTGTTGAATTGGCTCATCATAACCAGTAGAATTGGAATTGATTAAATTTCTTTTCTTCCCTTTATTTAGGTTTGTTAAATGATACATTATTTTATTATGGATTTCTTCCACACTGTATGTATGTTCTTTACTTTTATTTTTACTTATTTTTGAGGTATTCTTTGGGGTTTTCTCAGTGTTAATTTCTTGTTCCTTCATTGATTCAAGGCTGTTATTTGGGCTATTATCTTGTATGGATTTGGCTATGATGTTTTCTTCAGGATTCAATATCTGTCTCATAATTATGGCACTGGTCTGCTTAATTTTCTGCATTGTATGTTCTTCACTGCCAAGATGAGCAGGGGAAGTTGTAGGTTTACTTTTCTTCCATACATATTTTTTATGTCTACCCCGACCTATACTAATTACTTGATAATCTGATGTTTTTGTTGTATGTCCTGAGGATCTATCATATCTGTTATTCATAGCAGTATTTTCTTGTTTTCTGTAAGTACTATCAGGTGAATATTTTCTGAAATTAAAACATTTTATTTTAGTTTTGTTGGAAGTTGATTTGAGTGCACAAAAGTAAGCACTAGGTATTTTCATCCACATTTTCCTCGACTTTTCAATTACCTGTATCTATTGAAATTTGAGTATCTTTCATCTGGAACAACTTTAACATTGGGTTTTGTTGGTGAATAAGATCGAGAAGTACCATGTTCTCTTTTTCCTCTTTTTCCCATTTTATTTTTCAAACTTCAAATTCAAATTTTCCAACCTCAAAAAATGATAAGCTATGTATACAACCACGACAGTCGTAATCGTAATTTTTTACAGTGAGTGGTGACTAGATTGCTGGTGAGTTGCCTCTAATCTCCAAAGTGAAAAAGTGCCTACATTCGTGTTTTGCATCCCAAAAAAATCCAAATATCAATTTTTGAAGTTCAAAAATGTTCACAAATTCTGAGAAATTCGATTTTTATTCTTCCACTTTACCACCCTGTATCTCGGAAACAGAACAATTTTGGACAGAGATGAGTTGCTCCAAATCGGCTTATCTTGACCTCAGGAATATGTGCAAAGATTTTGTTCAGACCTTTCAGGGACACCTAGTAGATTTTCCGAAGAAAACACAGACATATGAACATTGGTTGAAAATGACATTTGGAAGCAGGTGGCTAGCGACACGGATTTTACTTCGCTTTGAGACTCCCGTACAATGAAAATTACCGGCCGAGACTTTCGGTCACGGCCGAACCTCGAAAAAAAACATTGAAATAGCGAATCACTATCGGCCCCTCAACAGTTCTGTTAATTCCTCCACAGTTGGAGTTAAATATCCTTGGATGTGAAAGCAAAGTGGAATCCGTGTCGCTAGCCGATTTACATTTTGACACTAGAGTCTAGCCATAGCACCATAGCGAGGTAATATTGCGCCTGGCTGGCTGCTCGCTGGTGCGCGACTAACAGAAAATTTCAGGATCATTGAAATAGCGATTCACTATCGGTTTAACCAGTAGGTATCTCCACAGTATTTTTTTCGATTCATTACTTCGAATAAAAATAAAAAAGGTGAGCTGGAGTAGGGATTCGAACCCCGGTCTATTCTTCCACAGGAAGGACAATAAGGAGATATACAAGGAAGGAACGCTATTCTGATGACCTCCACACTTCTGGCAAAACAAACTACAAAACAATTTTATACGCTCTCGAATAGCCGCCGTGGCAATATCTTCCGTATAGTGGTGCTTGCTTCCATGATGGCGCATTTGACAAATGGCTAGGCTCTAATCATTTTGTTCGCTTGTCTCCCGATTTCCCAAAAACTTTATACATTGCGGATTTATAAAAAAAATCATAATTGTATTCCTCTCGTGCAGGAAATTGCATTGCGCGGAAACGGTGGCAGAACTGGCTTGCCCAAACCCAAACCTATGCATAGGCGATTCCTATAAACTCTATAAACCATGCACCAATCGGAACAATCCAAGAAGAGCCCACGCAATCCTGTCAGACAGTCTAGATATGTATCCGTCATTGGCCTACGTGTTGAGAAACGTCTAGGGTGCAACGGTGCAACATGCAACATGCAACAACAATAAACAAATAATCCATGTGCGGGTAACTGTTTTTGTCGACTAAATTCTTTCTTCGAAAGGAATATTCTCAGAATAGTGATTGGGTTCTTTCAATTTTTTTCCACGACTTGATTATGATGATCAACTCATCATAGTGCTCATCATACACTTTCTTCGCTCTGATTGGTCCCTAGGAATCGCCTATGCATATGTTTGGGCAAAACGGATTCTTGCGAACTGGCAGAGTGCAGACTGTGAGATTGCAGAGTGGCAGAAATGAAATGGCAAATGGCACAATTGACAAAATGAGAGAGAATGGCCACCTCATCGTAATTTTCTTTTGAACTATGTTTACATTATATCAATAATTTCATTATAACACACACAATTTAAAAGACTCTTAGATTAATATAGTTCAATTTTCAAAATGAATATGATACTTCCTTATGTAGTTCTGCTATTAACATGTTTAGTGTCTGTGAACTGTATTATGTGGAATCTGGAACCCAATACACAGAAATGTTTGAGAGAGGAGTTGCAGCAAAATATACCAGTTATTGGGGAATTTGAAGTCTCGGATGCTCCTGGACAAACTGTTGATTACGTGGTATGTAACAATAAAACGAAAACTATAATGCAAGAGATGTAAATACCTACATTATTTCAATTTCTATCTAGCCATACTTTTCATTTCCATTTTCAGGTCACTGATTCTAAGGGACACATTCTAGCTAAAAGGCAGGGAATATCTAAAGGAAAATTCTCCTTCAATACGGAGAGTTATGACACATATGAAATATGTTTCAGTTCACATGTCCCTCAAAGTAAGAATCCAAGAATCATAATTTTTTAACTATAAAGCTCTTAAAACACTAGAACACATGATTTTGATATGGCTTATTGGAGAGCACACAAACTATCCATATTAGGTTACCTTTAATGAGCATAGCTGCTCAAATTGGAAATACAATATAGAATGAATCTGTTATTTATCTAACAGAATCATAAAATTCATTTGGATTCCAGAAAAAATGAAACCCACTTTCTCTGGTTTCATATGACAAAGTACAATGTTTCCCTCCAACAACCTGTCAAATAATGTGATTCTGTAATGAAAGTAACCACCAACTTATGTTTGTAGCCATTACCAATATTATATTATTGTTTGTAGATCAAAGAGGTATAACACAAGAAATATCCCTGGTTACTAAGCATGGTATAGAAACCAAAAACTATGATACAGTGGGTAAAATCCTTGACAAAAGTTTCCATTGACTCAAATTTTGAATTATTTTCAGCTTGGAGAAGCTGCTCAACTGAAACCAATTGAGAGGGAACTGAAAAAATTGGAGGATCTCTCAAATGCAATTGTACATGATTTTTCTATCATGAGAAAAAGGGAGGAGGAAATGAGAGATACAAATGGTAAGTGATTTGAATGGTGAAAATCTTTTTACCAACTCTAGTTTCTTAGTACCTAATGCCTAATTTTGTTTTTCAGAATCAACAAACAGCAGAGTATTGTACTTCTCCATCTTTTCAATGTGCTGTCTATTAGGTTTGGCAACATGGCAAGTTCTTTATTTGAGAACATATTTCAAGGCAAAAAAATTGATTGAATAACAGTTAGTACCTCTTCAACAAATCATTAGAAATCATATTTTTCTATGAACTGGTCTCAAGGATATATGCAAGAAAAATTAGTTCAAAGTGAAGACCTTGCCTTGTTATGGAAATAGGTATCTGAAAATGTTTTTGATCTTGGTTTAATTATTGTACTGAATTTTTTTTGAATGGAGTTGTGAGTTTTCAGTAAGAGCCTGTAATATATTGTAACAATTTTTGTAAAAATTATATGTTTGTGGTTTCCTATAATGCATTTTTAGTCAACCAGTGATTATGGTAATAAGTATTCAAAGTATTTACTTAGTTTTGAACTTGCATACTTCCACAGATGGAAAATGTGTCTACAGTATAAAAAATAGAATTGAAGGATTATAAAATACACTTTATTCACAATATAAAAAAGGTTAAACTTAATTAAATTAGCAATAAATAATTATATTTAAAATTCTATCAGTGATCATGGTTAGAGGAACTCATATTGCACATCCTGTAGTGTTGAGCTTCTTTCACAAAATTTTGTAAATTATTTACAAAAGTCGGCAAATCCTGTAAAGAAAACAATATGGTATTACTAGGTTTCAATTAGAAAGTTTGGAGCATATGAAAATATAATGTCAACACATTTCTTCCTTGATTTCAAATATTTACAGATCAAAATTGTTCTGGTTTCGCCGAAAGTGATATAAACTTTTGATATTCAAATCCGAGATCAAAACAAACACAAAGATTAAAAACACCAGCAGACAGCAGAAAGAACCTATCATTTTTGAAATTATTATTTTAACATGAGAAAGGTTACAGGTTGAAGAGCAAATTGATGTGAACATTTATAAATTTCAAGTGTATTTGTATACAGGGTGTCTGTAAAAGGTCTTTACAAATACATACCACATATTCCTTAGACCAAAATAAGTCGATTTAAGTAAAATTACCGCAGAACAAAGTTGCATCGTTTGGGCTCCAGAGGGCCTTGAAGTTACAATTTTTAATTCGTTTTTCCCATATAAATTAAAAACGGCATATGCGATTTTGCTGAAATTTGGTATATTGATAGAGTTTTATGTGGCAAGAAAATGGTGTTAAATTTTTGTCCGATATTAATCCATAGGCGTAGAACTTGATTTTTTTTAATAATTGCACCTTTAACAATTTTACGCCAATGGAATAAAAGGAGTTTGAGTATGAAATTTAGATGGCGCAACTCATTTACTTTAAATAAGGTATTCCTGATAAGACTCGATTATTCTCATGGTTTGCGCTAAATTTCTGTTTCAATAATTTAGAGTGTATATAGGTTTCACGAAAATATTTATTTACATCATCAAAATAAATAGAGATTTTACATAAATTGTTCAAAATGTTCACCATTTTCATGCATACAAAGATTTATACGTCGAAGAAAATTAATAATAATACATAGGCGTAGAACTTGATTTTTTAAATAATTGCACCTTTAAAAATTCTACACCAATGGCAGAAAAGGGGTTTGAGTATGAAATTTGGATTGGGTACTCATTTACTACAAAAAAGTACCCTTGATAACACTCGATTTACTCTCATTGTTTTGACAAAGTTTGTATTTCAATAATCATTGTTCATGTTCTAAAATTACTAAAATGCAACTTTCGTCAAAACCATGAGAGTAATTGGGTCTTATCAAGAGTACCTTTTTTAAAGAAAATGAGTTGCGCAATCTAAATTTCATACTCAAACTCCTTCTCTTCCATTGGCGTAGAATTTTTAAAGGTATTAAGCGTTCTGTGCTCTGATAATATCTTGCTCCTATTTTGATACCCAAGAAGTGGTTGAAAATCCACTAGGAGCTATACCATGCATGAAAATGCACATTCAGACTTGGGATTGCAACTTTGAAAAAGCGATACACCAACAATATATTCAACTCTTTGATATAGATACATCAATATCTGGTACATCAGAGTTCCACAAAGTGACTATATGTTTTCACATAATTATTATGAGAATTCGTATACGGAGATCATCTAAAGAATTCTTGGTTGAACAGGGATGTGAAATCAGTTTGAGTCAGTCAATGCTGGAAGTTATTACTGTTTCATCATCAGATGATCAACCATGATCTCCATGGTTGCTATTGTGATCTCTGCTCCATCATTCCAGCACAAGCAATAACCAGAGTCAGACTTAAACTCGACAGGCCCAGTTAGCACATCCTTTTATCGTTAGCCTCAAAATATGTGGAACAACTCATTATCAAACCTCGCGACAAAGCCTTGAAATTCTTTGCCAAAGGAAGTATTTCAAAGAACTTATAACCTTCGAAAATTCAAAAAAAAAGGTCCTCGAACATTATAGGAATTCCCTTTCGTATTTTTCTTTCAAAATATGTTCAAAATGAATTTTATTATCTGCGAGTTTTTTGTTTCTTGTTGGTTCTGAATTGGAATTACGTTCCTTTCCATACTCGCTCAGTTTATAAATTGTGGGTTCGGCTCTTTCTCTCAATACGATCCTATTCTTCAACATCAAATCTTCCGTTCTGAAGTGTACCTGATGAAAATGCGATGAAAAATGTTCTATATCCTACCAAGAAATTTGAATACCTTGCAAATTCCATGCCGACCGCATCATGTTCTGTCCATTTTTGTAGAATTACGTTATCCGATGGAAATTCGAATATAGTGATTTTCCCGTGTTCTCACAGTTGGAAACTGCACAAAATTTATGTCATGTACGTCCGTGTACTCTGTCAGTTCCCGCTTTTTCCATCAATTTATTTGTGGTTATGTCTGATTGTCAGTGCTTGTCATAGTGTCCGTACTATACAAAAAACGCCAAAACAGCATTGTCAAGTACATTTAGGAACTCTAGTGTATAGTTGTGTTTGAACCAGTTTTGCATGGTGCTATCAAAGTTGAGTCATCTGCAAAGATCACTGCTTTGTGCTCAATATGATTTGATATAATTAATAAGATTGGTCCTAAGACGGAACCTTGAGGTACACCAAAATAGTGATCTAACTGATGACACATCTAGGTTTCATAGAAACAGCCAATCAATCAATACTTGAATGATAAAACACTGACCTTATCATGATTGTGTACGAAATTCCTCAGCAAAATCTCGCATTGTTGAGGCGTGACTCCTTCCATGTTTTGTACGAAGCGGACGAGGAACGCGGAGAAAAACTCGTCGAAATTCACGGCCGCCATGTTGTAGACGACCACTTGGATGTCTTCGGAGAGCGAGGATTGCGATTTATCCAGAAGACATTTGATGAGGACCGTGAGGAACTCCGAGAGGAGATTATTGCGGAAGATTGCCTGCAATTATCAGAATTAATAGCTTCCATTGGTAAAACTGGCTTGCACTGAGTACATATTTTGTATTCCATTGGTAATACTGGTGTCGGGTGCTTTTACAGGTCAGATATATAAAGAAGAGAGAAAAAAAATTTACAATTGATATAAAATAGTAAAAAAAAATACAAATAGTAGGACAAAGCATATAAGGTAAGATACTAATGGTAGCAATACATAGTAAAACAAACATCAAAATATAGAATCGAATACATTTACATATTAAAATCACTTTCTAGATACTCCTTGATGGAATAGAAGGCATTTTTTAAAAGATACGTTTTGACTTTGGATTTGAAATAGTTAGTAAAAATCTAGGAAGAGCATTATACATTTTTTGCCGTAGTAATCGGCACCCCTTCTTGTGTTTTCTAACCTGTGGTAGCTCAGGAATAAATTATCTCTATTTCTAGTTGAATATGAGTGAATATCCCAATGTGATCTGAAGTTTACTAGGATCAGTTTTATGTGGATTAGACAGTGAAATATAAAAGTACATGGAAGTGTAATATTTCTTTTCTCGTTCTAGAATAGGTACTTGGTGATAAGCCCATTTGAGGTCGATTTGGCTGAACAATTTGAATTTCGACACATTGTTCACGGTGGTCTCGATATGCGGCAAAGGATACGCATCTAATTCAGTGAATTTATTAATCGTCATGGAGTAATCTATCACGAGACATTTTCGGTGAGAACCGCTACCAGCCACTAGGACTTGTGCTCGCCAAGGTGAGACGCTGGGTTCGATCACTTTGTCTTCTAGTAATTTTGATATCTCTAAAGCAATGAAGTTTTCGTCATCATTACTATAGCGTCTGCTCTTGACAGCGATCGGTTTGATGTCAGGTGAGAGATTAGTGAAAATTGAGGCTGGCGGGACTGTAGCTTCCGTCACACTGCATATTTCCAAGGGCTTTTTCGGACCACCAAAATCGAATTGAAGACTTGAGTGGTCCTTCAGTACATCATGACCCACGATAACATCAGCACAAAGATCATCTACGATGAGAAGAGGGCGTTGTTTATACGTATGCTGATTCATAGTGATTGTTGCAAAGCATAACCTTTTAACAAAAGAGACATGATTGAGGGAAGCAAGATTCACAGTTTGTCTACAGGGTTTTTGTTGTAGCTTCATCAGACAAACAATCTTTCTGTTAATGAAGCTGACAGAACTGCCGGTGTCTATGAGTGCGTCAACTTTATATTCGTTCACCCTGATTGGAATAGTCGCACTCCTTAGGCTCGATGGAGAGGCTGCGGAAATGGCGCCAGCACATGACTGTCCAGTGGCATGAGAGTACATACCTGTCGTATTCTCATCAGATATGGCATTGCTGGTAGCATTCCCAGATCTGCATACACTCGCAAAGTGACCTTTCTTTGAACACAATTGACAAATAGCATTCTTGGCAGGACATTTGATTCTTTGATGAACATTTCCACCGCAAAAGAAGCATCTTCTTGTCGACTGTGACGACAAGGGTGCGTTCCGTGTCGTTTGTGGAGATGTCGCAGCTAAATCCGCTGCCATCGGCACATCCTTCGTTGAACGATCAGGTACGGCATTGAGTAGCGAGCAGCTGCTGCTCATTTCACGAGAATCTTTTTCAGCTGTTTCAAGAGCTATAGCTTGGTTAAGTGTTTCGTCAGTAAGTTGTGAGTTCTCCAGGAGACGTTCTCTTATTTTCTTCGATTGAAGGCCTGAAATCAGGGCACTACGGATTGCTTGGTCCTCATGTTCTTTAGCGGTAACCGCCATAAAGCGACAATCTTGTGCCGATAAGCGCAACGCTCTCGCGTAGTCGGAAATGGATTCATCTGATCGTTGTTTTCGATTCGACAACACGTAACGAGCCAGTATTGTGTTTTTTGGTTTTATATAGATACCTTCTAGTATATTCAGAGCTTCATCAAAAGTCTTGCAGGATTTGATGTGTTTGAATAGTGTGGCTGAGAGGTGACTCACTAGTAGTTTCAACTTCAGAGAGTCGGATGTATCTTTAGGAGCTTCTTCAGCTAGGAAATTGTCGAACGTGGATTTCCAATAGATCCATTTAGAGTCCGCATCGGAATCATTTGGTTCCACATCAAACTTATCGGGTCGTAGATATTTTGACATCGATGAACCCGCAACGAGAAGGCTATTTTCTTGAGGCAGTATAAGTTACTTTTAGTTTTAGTTAAATTGATACGTAATGAACGAATTACCAACGAAGAACTTGGCTTTAATCAACTAAACATTGACAACTGAGTAAAAACTAACAAGACAGTACAGGGAGATTCATATCAGGCTTCTTATTAGGAAAGTTATTTTGGACAGCTTGGAGCATAGATAATTGATATGAACGTTACAAGTCAATCCTGGATCCAAGTGCACCCCCGAAAATGTAACCGATGCCTGACATTCTAGGTTTGATCAAGAGGTTTGCAAAGGAAAGTTCATTTGATGCGTCTTGTCGGCATTTAGACTCAATTTGTCAAGAACCAATTCTCAATCTGGTCATCTTTATTTTGGGTCCACTGAAGTATTGGGTCTGAGGGGTGGTAACGCATCAACGTAGTGGTGTAGTCAGCAAATAAGTTTGTGAGCAGCGTGATGGCATTGCCGGAGTTAGGCAGGTCATTTATGTAAATGCCTAGTTCGCTAATGATATTATTATCGAAACTGCGACTCTTCAAAATGATTGATTTTACCTTATGGTACAATTTCCATTTCCCGTTGAGATCTTCGAGAGCCACCAGACTCAACCTGAATATGTTCATGTCCTGCTGCAGCAACGCTTGCCCAAACACCTGCAGGATGGCCAGGAGCTGTTCGGGTTTCTGAGGATGGTCAGGACCTATTTCGGAATCGCTGCAGCCCGGCGAATAACCTAACCTCACTTGGGAAACGTAGAAATACTGCCAACGGTGTAATAAAATTCTGAAAAAAAAACAAATTAATCTATCATACAAGTAACAAAATAATAGTCACACTTTTCCGCACACTATTTTTTCTACTAGCGTGCGGAAAAAACCCATGAACATTATAGGAATTTCCCTTTGTGCACTATAAGAGATCAAAAAAATATTATTGATAATATTGATATCAACAACTGGCCTATAAAACAAGGCTAATAGTAGTTTTCAATTCTTATATTCATACAAAGTTGAATACATATTAATAATTCAAAAAATTCATGTTTCCCCAACAATCTTACCTAAACTAGTTTCTCAACATTCTCCCCCCGTATAATTACTAAATATTATACAGTGGTCATGTTCCGATATTGCTGACATAACTGGTCACAGTAAGCAATTTAGGAACACTAGCAGTAGCATTCAATCTTCATTTCATTGCGGAACATAACTTATGATTTTCTGATTTTCGATGTTTTGTTCTGTGTGTCTCCAATTTTCAAATTCCTGTTTATTATTTTCTTACCATTTTGTCCGTTTCCAAAACATCGGTCAGGAATTGTGCGCGGTTCTCCACTGTAGTTTCAGGGATTGTGCGATTCTCCACTGTAGTTTCAGACAAATCTTGTTTTCATCAAACGTACCCGGAGGTCCAACTCTTCTATTGATTCCTAACAGAAAGTGATTAGGGGTCAGGCATTCCATATCATCAGGATCAATGGATACGGGAATTGATTAAGTTCACTGCTTCTACCAATAAAGTTTTTAACAGCTCTTCTTCTGGAGTTTTCTCCTCTAGAATTGCTGAGAGTGATGTTTTTATCGATCTTATCAATCCGGCTATGTGGGGTGATAGTGCAGGCAAGAATTTCCAGATAATATTCCAATCAGTCATTTCATCGTCATCTCATTCTGATCTAAATCTTCAACTGATTTTCGGAGTTCTCTATTTGCAGAAGCAGAGGACTTAGTCAATTCCAGGCCCCTAACCCATGTATCCTTTGATCCTGATGATATGGAATGTTTGACCTATAATCACTTTCTGTTAGAAATCACAGAAGAGATGGACCTTCGGGTACGTTTGATGAAAATACCTTCGAGCACTCAGAAAACGGACAAAATGGCATGAAAATAACAAACAGGAAGTTAGAATTGGAGATTGGAGACATCGTCCAAGTAGCAGTAGTAGCACATAACAATTTCCCAAGAAATTCATGACCTAGTGGGCCATAAACCTATCCTGGAAAAAAAGGAAAGATTCGTGTCGTAGATGCCCAGATCCAGAACAAAATGTATAGAAGAATGGTTGTGAAGATATTCAAGTTACATATTCGGAAGACTGAAGAATGAAAACATAATAAACAGTATATTTAATAATTATACGAATATACAAATTGAAAACTACTATTAGCTTTGTTTTCAGAGCCAGTTGTTGATATATTTGAGCCAAAAGTTCTTCGAGTTATCAGCCATTATAAGCCCAAACAGATACCGCCATCTACTGAATACAATGTCTGCCTTCACTGCTCTCATAAGGATGATCAATTTGGTTAGTAGGAATAATCAAGGGTGGAACGCACCCATGATCGTGCGTTCTAGTCACAAGATATAATGATCACGAATGCTGTGGAATAAACTTGCACCGACCTGTACAATAACGCCAACAGAGCGGCAAACACGTCCGGGCAGTTTCCTGCTTGCGACACCACCAACGGATACACGCTCTCCATGCACAGCTGCAGGACGCCCGGCAGGAACGTCTTCCAGGCATTGCCAGGCGCCTCCACGACCAGCTGCAGGATCTGGACGAGCTTGTCCAGGCTGGTCATCGTGCCTTCCTGGTGCTCGTTCATCGTCACCTTCGCGATATAACAGTGATTACAGATCTTGTATGAGCACGAGAAGATTGGAAAC
Source organism: Phaedon cochleariae (assembly GCA_918026855.4). Lineage (NCBI taxonomy): Eukaryota > Metazoa > Arthropoda > Insecta > Coleoptera > Chrysomelidae > Phaedon > Phaedon cochleariae. The sequence continues at coordinate 7,507,857 of OU896707.1, read as the reverse complement.
AAGCGTCTAGATAGACCAGCGAATCTTTCAAACATCGTGGTCAAGTGACGTTACCCACAACACATGATATTTCTAGCTTTATATTGAGAAACTACGACTACTACCAGTAAAGCGATAGCTAAGTGGTCTGTGTATCTGACTTCCACGATGGTCACTGGGGTTCAATCATTGGGAGGCAGCAATTTATTTTTTCACTCAATTAATTTTTCAAAAATATACTTTTCTCTGGAGATTTTCCTCACGAGGTAGGTGTTCCACAGGGGTCGTGTCTGTCTCCTCTGTTATGTAAACAATTTATACGTATGACTTTCCTGTGTTTGAGAGGACGAGTGCTGCATTATATGCTGATGACAGTGTTGAATGAGCACTCTCTCGACTCGGACATCGCCAGGACTCAGATCCAGATTCATCTGGACAGGGGGGGTCATACCGTACTTTGAAGGGTCAAAGATCGGCCTAAACAACACGAAAACTGAAATCAACATCTTCAGTAACTAATTTACTAATAATGTGTTGGGCCGGCCTTTGACTGTAAAAGGCACAGAGGTTACGCGATCAGGAACTTTTATCCTCTGTTTCTCTCCATAAATAGATCATTAGGCCTGTAATGACATACGCCTGTCCGGTGTTCTGCAGCGCCGCACCTACCCAAATAGGTAGGTTACAGGTGCTGCAGAACAAAGTTCTCCGTATCATTACAAATGGTAATCGATACACTCGGGTGGCGGACCTTCATGAAACATCCATTATCAGAGAACAAATCATGAAAATCTCTAACAAGTTCTATAGATTCCATGTTCGGGGTAGTGAGCTTACCAGAAACATCACTACCACCAGAGCTGAACATGGAATCTATAAAAAACACGGACTGATTTACGAGTCTACCGACGTTTTTGGGGAACCCCAAAGCGATCAGTACGATTCTCAACACGGAAAACATGAACTGTGAAAATTTCGGGGACATCGCGTAATCGGAGACCGCATAGCCCGCAGCGGCAGATATATGGAAAGGGTTTTCACTTTTAATTTTCTCCCTTTTGAACCGGAAAATTTCCACACATGAAAATGGTAGCATTCAACCCTAACCCAACTGGGTCCACCTCGGAAATTACTCATCATAAGAAGCCTCGCTTCGGGAGATGGGACTCGTTGCAGCCTAGACTCTAATCAAAGATATGCGTCTCCTCGGCTTACACCAGCCGACCCCACACTGTGTGGAGGATTGTTTAACATCTCTCTTATATAGTATGTGTGTTTCTTTTTGAAATTGTCTGTATTTTTTTATGAAATGATGAATAAATAATGTTTGATGTGACTTCCACGTGGTCACTGGGGTTCAATCCCAGCGAGGCGTCAATTTTTTTTTCACTCAATTCATTTTTCAAAAATATACTCTTCAGGAAACAGGTCCATTTAGGACAACAAGTAAGGTTGAAAGTACTTTCCTTTTTCATGCAGAAGACATATTTTCCTTCCTGATATTACCTTATAAGTCTTATAAACACGCATAACCTTGAGGTTTGATAGATTCGCTGGTCTATCTAGATGCTTGTAGGTTGGAACAATTTCATCAAAAGCTTGATATGGCCATTGGCATCTGTCATCTGTTCAAATAATATAATGGGTCGGTTCATTTGTGTTGCTGAACTTGACTTTTTCATAGCTATCTGTGTTCATCGCAACATGTAAACAGAGAGTCATAAAAACAAAACAAGGTCAGCAAGTTGAGTGAACACAATCGAAAAGGTCTGACTTATTCCTAGGTTGGCTATTCAGTTTTGCCCTCATGTGACGTCATCAGAAAGGAATTTCAAGAATTCAAGATGGCCGTTATGCCGTAACTCTGTCCCTATAGATGTATAATAACCCTAGCCCCAATAAGTTTTTTAGTGACAAAACGGATCCTAACATTTGAAACAAAGTGGAATGAACGGTCACAAAGAGAGAAACTCAAAGTCATTATAACAATAGTTCATAAAATGAACGAAAATGGTATAACGAGTGAAAAACAACTACTTTCAGGCTACATGCCACGCAGAATATTGGATTACATCCTCCAGAAATGTATGCAATAATTCGTATAGACGAATAAAATTGCAAGTGTGGTATATAGCCAGGGAAGAAGTTGTTTTTCTTTCGTTATCTACCATTTTCGTTCATTTTATGAACTATTGTTGTAATGACTTTGAGTTTCTCTCTTTGTGACCATTGTATTTCCCTTTGAATATTTGGAATTTTCCTAGTTGAAAGATCAAATTGTCAAATAAAAATAGCTTAAGAAATTAGTAGCTCCTCTCCTATTGAAATACAGGGTGTTTCATAGGTAAAGGGAAATATTTCAATGGTAGATAGGGGTCACCAAGGTGGTTCTGAAAATACCATATTTGGTAGGTCTTAGAGTCTTCATAACGGAGATACAGGGCGATTTATCGATTTTGAATAATTATTCATTCGTCTATATGTATTGACCTACCCAGTATATTTTTCTCAAATTTGGTAAGGAGCTTATACTTGGGACGTTGAATTTATTCACCTATCGGGCGGAGTGAAAATCCAGGTTCGGCTTCAGGAAAAATTTACATTTATTCGAAGTATTAAAATAACACACTGTATTCAATAATTAACACAGTACATCAAAAGAATCGTGAAGAGGAGGAAAAACTGAATTGTGTATGATGCTTTTTGTTTTCCCGCCACCAATTCTCATCGTAACAATCATAAACAGAAAGTTGAAAGTATGTCAATTTGAAGAGTATTGGAATTATGAAAAAGTCTCCATAAGTCTTAAACTACCCAGTAACATTTTCTTAAATTTGGTAGGTATGAAGCTTACTTGGGACGATGGATTAATTAATGGAAATAATACCAAATAATTATAATTCGATAATTCACCTTGTATCTCTGTTATAAAGACTATGAGACTTTTCCTTAAGCTGAACCTGTATTTCCATTCTGCCTGATAGGTCAATGAATCCATCGTCCCAAGTAAGCTCAATACCAAATTTGAGAAAATATTACTGCGATGGGTAGTCTAATACTTATATGGATGAGTGAATAATTATTCGAAACCGATAATTCACCCTGTATCTCTACTATAAAGACTGTGAGACTGAGTAAGTTCTTTCGAACGATCATTTAACAAGAATATATCAAATAATCATAATTGGAAGTGGTTTCATAATTTCAATACTCATCAAATTGACATACTTTTAGCTTTCTGTTTATGATTGTTACGATGAGAATTAGTGGCGGGAAAACAAAAAGCATCGAATCCAGTTCAGTTTTTTCTCCTTTTCACGATTCCTTTGATGAACTCTGTTAATTATTACATACAGTGTGTTATTTTAATATTTCGAATAAATGTAAATTTTTCCTGAAGCCGAACCTGGATTTTCACTTCGCCCGATAGGTGAATGAATTCAACGTCCCAAGTATTCAAATTTTAGAAAAATATACTGCGTAGTTCAATACTTATAGACGAATGGATAATTATTCGAAATCGATAAATCGCCCTGTATCTCCGTTATGAAGACTCTAAGGCCTATCAAATATGGTATTTTCAGAACCACCTTGGTGACCCCTATCTACCATTGAAATATTTCCCTTTACCTATGAAACACCCTGTATAAAAGCTCAAAGGGGTTTCGAAAGAGTATTTTTTAATTATCTACTGAATGTCTTAAAAAACCTTCTCAATCTTCAAAAATGAAGCACCTCATTAATTTTTCGAGCAACGAACAATTTTGCTCACCTGTAGGAAAACTTGTACGGCATTCTTAGTATCCTCGACGCCCAGCTGCTGCTGCAGCACGCCCATCACGTTCAAAAAGAATATCAGAATGTGATTGCTTATCTCTTTGTACCGCACGAACGTAGGAAAGAGATAGAGGGCGTGCTGCACGGTGGGCCTGATAGCGGCGGCCATCAATTTTTTCGACGCCATCGGTAGGTTCTGGCAGTTTTCCGTGATGATAGAGAGAGAGGGTAGAGTGCGTTCCACCACGGTTCTCACGCTCTCTTCGGGAGTGATAGGAGAAAGCGATCGAAAATCATTGGTGAGCCTGGATTGCAGATGAAAAAATATGAATAATAATAATAATAATAATAATAATAATAATAATAATCGGAGATCCAGAAAATCCCAGCGTGCCATGATAAGGCACACATCCTGGCTGGTGGAATGTAGAAGGCCGTCATACTAGGATCATTGCGTCTACTCAGGGCACACGGTACTTGGTCCCAGTGATTACTCACCTCACAGGCTGTGAGGAGTAGTCACTGGATTTTATCCAGCACGACTCTGCGAGACGTCGGAGGCCGCAGGGTCGTGACTGGAATTATATGAACTAAAATGATAATAATAATAATAATAATAATAAATTGTATCTATTGCCATTAAGAGCATCTCTTGGCACCACACAAGTTTTTCAAAATCCACTACGAGATGTAGAGGTCCCACACTTCACATCAACTATTTCAGACTTGTGATTTCAACTTTGGAGGAAGCGATACACAGACAATCTATCTCTTAAATTGGTACATCAGAGTTCCACAATTTGACAAACGTCTTAAATTGATGTCATGTATGTTAGTGTTCTGTCAGTTCCCGCTTTTTCCATCAATGCATTTGTGGTTATGTCTGACTGTCAGTTATTGTCATAGTGTCCGTACTCTGAATATATAAAAACGCCAAAACAAAAGTGTCAAGAGGAGCGTTTCAAAATTGTATCCCGTTGTACGGTTTACTAGAGGTCGTTTCAATTTACAGTTGAAGTTACTGGACATGTGCCGAATATCGTTTCAATTTCCATAGGAAGAACATCCGACTTCCAACTATTCATCTTGTTCCGACAGGTTGGTAAATTTTACGCAATCTACGTTTGGCAAGCCGGACGAGCGTTTTGTGCATTTTGGTTTTGTAAGCTTTGCGGATTGTGACTAGGGTTTATGGTTTCACTTTTTATTTCATAACAAAAGCCAGTGAGTAAACACTGAACAGTCAAAAATTACGAAGTTCTTCCTTTCAATTTCGAAGTAATTACATAAATAATTAGTTAGTAGAATGGATTGAAGAAGTTTTCCTTCCGAAAATTGAAGTTATCTGAATGTTCCTGATAAAGATACCAGGCTATAATGTCTGTTGCATTTTCTGCACCTTCTTGAATTCTTCCATCATTCATAATATGTTCCACATTGGGTTGACTCCCTTCATTGCCTTCATTTACATAACTTTCAATAGATTCAATAGGATCCATCAGGCATAAGTTGTGTAACACACTGCAGGTCATTATGATTTTGGGAATGAAATCCATTCTAATCATATCCAACATTTCTTTCAAACGTCTAAACCTACCAACAAGTAATGCAAGTTATCTTTCAATCCTGCCTAGTTTTGGCATGGCTTTTATTGAAATATTCCTGCATTGGAGTGGCGATATACCACTTGTACAACGGATGAGCCTTATAATGAAATCATTCGAAAAATTTGGAATTCTTGAAAAATCCTGCTGTTTTATTTCTTCTTCGTCCGAGAAAGAACTACTATCATCGTGGAAGAATAAATCGTAGAGGAAACTGCAGAACCCAAATATAACTCTCTCCATTTCCATAAAAAGATGAACCATAATTTCAACCCTTTCAACGAATATAGGTTATTAGATATCTTTGGTTAGACATAATAGGACGTAATACTCTCTCCTCTTGCATAGCCGTTTGGAAATCAATAGCAACGGACGTGATCCAGCGGAATACTGCTGACGTCATCTTTTCACCCGTTGTCGGACGATGGATACATTTTTGAAACGCAGCTCTGTACATTAAGGAACTCTACTCTCACTGATCTCACCTGTCGAAGAACGTATTGACCATCGCCGACCTCTGCTCGCTGTCCGCCTGACTCAGATTCCCCCACGACTTCAGCAGCAGATTGCTCACAGCCTTGCAGACGACACTCGCCGTGTCCGCATCGGCGAACCTCAACATGGGCGCCTCGGCTACGAACTGCCCAACCTGCGGCAACACGACCACGTGGGGCGCGAACGCCGCGTCGCTGAGGCCGAGGAAGAGGTGGGCGGCCGAGTGAGCGATCCTGGGCGGCGCGGCAGGGCGGCTTCGAAGAAGGGGAAGTGTGAGGTCGAGAAGGGGGTCGATGTTTTCGATGTTGTCGTTCTTGCGGGTGGTCCGGACGAGGAGGGTTTTGAGGGCGGCTAGCAGTTGACCGTGACTAGGATTCGATGAATTTTATCATATGGAATACCACAAGTGATACTATTTTACAGGAAATATTCGGCGATTGTTACGACAGCTTGTTGCCCAATAATTTCGCTAATTACATTGTTTATCAAAAATTTCTAGCGGTAGGCAAGAAGTTTAGGGACAATGTGGTGGGCGAAATTAGAGCAGCAAGATGGAATATATCAATCGACGGATAGTTCCAGGAATAATAGCATTACGAGTTGTATTGGTATGATTATTTCATGATTGAGACAATAAACAAGCGCCTCGCGAGAGTTGCGCACACTGCATCTATCATTCAGGCTTCCAACATAATTGACGTTTTGAAAGTCAAAAATGTTATCAACAGTAAAAACACAAGAGCCTTTTTTTATCGGATGATTTTTGGTTGCTAACAAAACATTTTGTCAATCAGTAATTTAATGTGAAAAACTGACATGAAAAACTGTTATCTATTGATAGTTTCGAGTGTAATTACTGATGCAAAACTTTCGAGTTAGTAAGAAAATTCATCCAGTGGAAAAAAGTTTGAGTGTTTTCCGACACGATGAATCAACTACAATGTCTGAATGAACAACAATAAATATATTCAGTCATGATTTTGTATTTCTTGTAGTTTTCGGAATATATTTTTTTACATTGTGATTTCTTCAGACGCAATTTTCCCAAAACGGCTCATTTTACGAATTTTTGTTTGAAAAATACCAAACAATCATACTTGACACGACAGAAATTGTGACGGGCGCATATTAGATGAAGAAGTAAGGTTTTGAGGAATCGATGATAACATGATCCACATCATCGAGAAATTGCGTTTTCTGTGGAGGATGAAAAACGATAGGTTCGTCGGTCACCTGTCAATTCTACGTTTGTACCAATACAAGTCCGATAAAATTTAGTAAACAAAAAAATTCGCTGTAATAAATAAGCAACCGTGAAAATGGTCGTTTCTGATTGGTCCTCGAGAACAAGTGTGGAATCATAATCACACGAGACTTCTTTCTTCAACACAAGAGTTTTTTTCATCAGATAAATTTCTCTTCCTAACGAGAGAAATTTGCCAAGTTTTACGAGAAGAACCGACATGAAAAAGTTGCGAGACCGTAGGCTGAGCGATTTTGTCTAATGTCAGTTATTAGAGGCCTTTAAAACTTTTGAAATATTGCACAGTTTTGCAGTTTTGATTATTATTTTAATGTATTTGGGCACATATCTTGCTATATTGCTCTGGTTCAATCACGATGAATTTTACTTGTTTTAGGCAGTCGATAATCGAAATTGATCGCCCACGAGCTGCCCCACCTGCGGCATCACGACCACGTGTGGCGCAAAAGTCACATCGCTGAGGCCGAGGGAGAGGTAAGAGGCCGAGTGAGCGATCCTGGGCGGCGCGGCAGGGCGGCTTCGGAGAAGGGGAAGTGTGAAGTCGAGAAGGGGGTCGATGTTTTCGACGTTGTCGTTTTTTCGGGTGGTCCGGGCGAGGAGGATTTTGAGGGCGGCTAGCAGTTGACCTTGACTGGGATTTCATTGATTTGATTTGTTATCGAGGTAATTGATATTTCAATTGGAATTGTGTTGCCTAGAAATTAAACACATTGCCTTCAGACTTTCTTTCTGGCAGTTGAATTTCCTAAACACAACAAAACTCTCCAAATCGCGACAATAACACAGATTAACGTCAAAACATCGAAGATTTGTTTACAATTCTGGTTGTCATGCTTTAAAATGCTAGGTTCCGTTTTGTTGCTGGAAAATTTAGGTCAAGTTAGGGACCTGCAAGTATAAAACACCCCCTGAAGTGTTAGTTTCGCCGAAAATGTTATCATATTCACAATTTTCGAAAATTCGATGCAAAAACCTGGAATGTACTGGTATCAGCCTTTTTTTATTTATTTCGTAGCGAATACCTACGTCAAAGCCGTCTAGCGCCCAAACCAAACAACTTTGTATTGAGTTAAATATGCTACGAGGTTTTCTTGCATTGAATTGTTTCAAACAATAAAACAATCAATATTAAATACCTAATTGGTTAGTTCACTTATTTTTGTGAGAAATGACTGTGTAAAAAGACTTATATGTGTTTGTTTACTTACATTTCTATGAAACACTCAGTTATCCTCGAATCGCCAATTTTCAGATCATAAAATCTGACTTTATTGATTATTGAGGCACATTCCAATATTTTTTCGAATAAACTATTCATGATTGGCATAGATAATTGGCCCTGATTCTCACTATCTGAAATGCAAGAAATATAGCTACAGCGACCTCAATAATTGATGAATAAAAATAAATTTATATACTTCAGGGTATCAAAGGGTACCTTTGATCACTCATTTGAGGGACTAAAGTAGCAATTTAAATCCATCAGGGATTCAAAGTAAATACTGAATTTCTTTTTTAACGCTTTCAAGGCACATCACTTTTCAATATTAACAATGATATGATAACTACCCATCAATCAGCAAAGCTGGCATTTTGAAACTAGAGAACTGCTACAATCTATTTGCATTGGATTTAAAAGTGCCACTTCAGTCCATAGATTTATAATCTACATTTAAATAGCAAACTACATTACCTGAATCGATGTATACAGATGCCAACCTTGTAAGGGTTTGAGTGAGCGATGAAAAGTCTTTCAGAACATAACCCAGTTTCTCGGTCTCAGATATTTGAAATTTCAGAGTCTGAGTTTGATAATCTACCGCATGTTCCATATTTCTAAAAATATCATAGCAAATTTTCCATGGTGCTATCTACAAAGAAATATGCAGATGATGCTTAGACAGAAGTCAAATCGTCAAGGAAACGGAATTTACTCACCACCAAACTGAATGTATCATGCGGCGAAAATTCGGCAACCATGGCGATCACTTCCACAGTTGATTTAAAAAAAACCTGCCATTCAGTCTGATTCTGGAAATGCAAAAGCATCAAGCAATTGTGACAATAATTTCCGTTTTTCAAGAAGAAAGTGTACATCCAGTGTACTGGAGATACAGTAATAATTATAATAATAATAATAATAATAATGGATTTTATTGACAGGTATAGGTAAATACAAAATAAATGAAAAATGATAGAGAGCTGAGAACTGTATACCTATCAAACGACAGAATTCAAGTTCAGATCATTTCACCAGTGAGAGTGACGTAATCAGAACTTGCTCTTCCATTCAAAAGGGGGAAAAAAATAATTATCGCTATGTTATACATAAACCTATAAGTAACCAAATATAAAATAATTTAAATTTACACATGAACATTTCAAATATAAGTCATCATAAAGCTGGATGCATACCTATAAAAAAAAAGAAAAAAAATACATCATAGTAACTGAGGCAAAAAGTTATGGAGTAGGTCAGATTTCAGTTTTTTCCTGAAATTTGGAATCGATAATGTTTTCATTGAATTCGGGAGTCGATTGTAAAGCCAGGCGATATTATAGGAGAAAGAGCCACGATAAAGAGTAGTTTTATGAGGTGGTATTGAGAAATTATTTCTGAATCTAAGATTTAAATTATGAATGTCAGTTCTATAGCAAATTTTATCGTGGAGATAAGAAGGTGTTTTTGTAGTGATAATTTTATGGTAGAGAATACAAGCATGAAATACACGTCGGGCCTCCATATTTAACCATTCTAAATTATTTAGTTGGTGAGTTACATGCTGTCGCCTTCTGGTCCTAGTGATAAGCCTTAAGCATGAATTCTGTAAGGTCTGTAATCTTTTCCTGTCGGCTTGAAGTAAGTTGGGACCGTATACAATATCAGCATAATTGGCATGCGATAGAACCAACGAATTACATAAGATTTTCTTGGAATTTTGGTTTAATATTTCTCTATTAGAGTATATCATTTTCAAATTGCAGTATCCACGCTTTATTATTTGGGACACATGTGATGAGAATCTGAGAGACTGTTCCATAATGAGACCAAGGTTTTTTGAACGATCTGTAAGAGGTAGTTGGAAATTATCAAAATTGATAATGATATTACTCTCGTTTCTTCTTCTCATTGCAGTTCGGCCAAATAGCATCATAACTGTTTTTGATGGATTAACTGTTAGGCAGTATTTTTTTTTGAGGTTTCGATCAAAGAATTCAAATCATATGTGATTTGAATCCTTGGATATTTCAACATACTTTCAAGAAATGTAACTTTTATCAAGATATGCACTACATTTCAAATGAGAAGATATTAAGTTCCGCTTTCTATGAAGGAATGTTCAAACTGGCAAAATGAAGTCAGTCCACTTTATTTTGAGTCTGCTCTCAGGATCTCGAGTATGTAACATAATACGACAAATAAATTGAATGTGATAAAGTGATCATCTTTAATCTTGACGTAATCGTAACGTTACATCATTTGTCATAATATCAAGAAGGTGTAATATTGCCTCCAATATTAACCAAACCAAAGGGAAAATTAACGCTTCCCTAGGGTTTCCAACGCTGTCTTCTTAGTTGAAATGGACTATAGGTGAATTCATACTCTTTACTAATTTCGTTCATCCTAATGTTCCAGAGGAATTCCCTAATAATTATACCTATGGTAAGGATTTATTCACACTGGAGGAATATTATTCATGTAAACTTGACAACATAGGCCTCAACCGAAATTTTTAACATCACCTGAAATATTACTTTTTCAGATCCATCAGAATCATTTGAAATAGAAGGCTCGATTCACAAAAGATGAGAAAAAATTATAAAAAAACACCTTTTTTCCTGGTGGCATGGCGATTGGGCAATAAATTAGTTGAAGTTGAAAATAATTCTCCATTTGAATTTATGAGAAATTGAAAAAATATATTAAGTACTTACATCTTCATCCAAAAGTTTATCATCTATTAAATTAAGTTGACTAGAATTATATGTGAATTGGAATTTCTTCAAAAGGGCAGTGATAAGTCCAACAAATACTTCAGAATATCTGTAAGACAAAAATATAATATAGCAACATATGGAAACATTTCTCCTCATTTTATCACAGGCACTTTGTATTAAATACAATTTTGTGGTCTACCGACTTAGTGTTTGTTTTTTTTGACAATATTTCCTATAAAAATATTTCTTAGTTATCATATCTTTGCTTACTTTTTCACATTTTGTTGCTTCATCTGTTTCATAAAAGCTGCCCATACAGACAAACAACATAAGTAACTTTGAACTACCGTGAACTGCATAGTAAGCTGAAAAAGCGGCGATAAGAATTCTACCATTGTGAATTCTGGGTCCGATTCAAGACGCCACATGTGATGTTCGATCATAAGTATCAGCAGTTCGGACAATTTTTCCATGAACCTGAAAACACATGCAATTGGTGAGATTGTTCAAAGACATTATCCCGAAATGAATGTAGAAAGATCATATACTCAAAATCCCAAGGAGACAAAACATCAGTATGTTTCGCCCCAATTAATGTGTGCCACTGACATAACTATTATCTAGACAGCTATTTGTCATATACCAACAACCCAAGAGTCTCATCCAAATTGCTCGTCTGAAAACGCTTCTGCTCATGCTAAATTCCGAATTCAACTGGTCAGTACTGTCAGTAGATCCACTGACTCAGCTGAAAAATCAGTGTCCCGGAATATAAAATCGAAAATACAGTGCTGTAATTCGGAACACGTTTTCATGGTTTTCATCAGTAGTCAGCAACAGTCCATCAGCTAGCGAAATTTGAATATTATTCTCAGTGTCAATTAAGAATGATATCAAGTTATTATTAAAAAGACAATACTTAATGTTTAAAAAACAACGGACATACATTCCTTCCCCCTCTGAAATAATGACAGATCACTGAAGCCACTCTACTCTTTGATAATCAGCAATTTCAGCAGAATGTTAAGTCGAAATATTTGGAATAAATATAGTATGTCTGCTCACAAGTATCTATGATTTTTTTTTATTTCGGAATGAAAAATCAGAAGATTCAGTACGGTCAGTTGAATTCCTAATATAGCCTCAATGTACAGGAAATCCCAAACTTCAATGTCACATCGAAGTCATGAATGATAGTATGAAGCCTTCTGTACATTGAGCAGAAGCAATTTCAGGCGAGCAATATGCATGAGATTGTCTGGTGGCTGGTATTTGACATATATAGATAATAGTTATGTCGGTGGTATAGACAGACATACAAAACCATCAATACAAATGCTTTATAATCAAGAAATCCCTATGATGCAACATAGAATAGTTTGAAGGTTGATCATTCGATAGTCCATTTGTATATGACGGGCTGTTACATAATAGGCGAGTGGATTATTTTTTTCATTTCTTAAATAGAATCATCACTCAAATACCTTTCAATTTCATATTTTTTAAGAATTTTTTGGTCGATTTTTAGGTGCTAAAATCATCAATTCACACTAGAGAACATTTGAATCGGTGAACGTGACTACCACGGCGCACGACTTGTGGGCGTGGTCTTGTCAGTTCTCAGCATTCAGCACCATGTTGCCAAGTCTCCATCAACATTCACGTGATATGTTGTTATTCGCGATAGAAAATAACACGTGGCCCTACCTGACGGCATCAACTTGAACACTTCAGAGCGGTTTGTTTTGATGATGTGACCAATGAGCAAAAAAAACAAATGTGATAGGTGGCGTACGCTTATTTTCTTTCGCGAATGGAGAATAAGGAATATTTTGACATGCTGGTTGCTCGAAAGAGTCAAGAATTAACTATTATATCGTGGGTTCCTCATGTTATGTTTTATTTAACGACATGACTCTCACATCTCTTTGATAACTTGATTATAATTGGTGACTTGACAACCTTGCTTCATGAGTGGAAATGGAAGATTATCTGACCAATAACGAAACCATTCATTAGACGTATCGCTAAATGTCGGCCATGAAGGTTTGTTTGAAATGAGCTCTGGAATTCAATAATTTCGACCAACGCATAGACTCATTATTTACATAAAAAATCGTGAGAAGTGTTGCAAAAATTAATTTAGTTTCCTAAAGACACAGTGGAGTAAATGAATGCAATAATTCATTATCAGTCCACTCGCCCATTCATGAAAAATTGTTCGTAGGAACATTGAGATTGTATTGCCACATGTCAATAATAACTATAAGTCTTTCCATAACCAGAAATCAGACAACAGTGGTGGAAGAAAAAATACGTCTCCTTGGGATGATCAATCTATGGAAGAGATAAATGTGATTATGATATTTACGACATTTGTAAATTCACTTACGCAGGGTCCATAGTATCTATCCTGTTAGAAGAACTAGTTAGTTCCCTTAACCAACCCATGATTTGATGGTATAGCTGGACAAAAAACTCATGGCTTTCGGGAGGAATGCATTTTCTGTACAGAAGTTCATTGAGTGTAGACATTGCTAGTACACACATATCATCATCGTCCTATAACAACACAAGCTTTTTTCGAACATTGAGATGGAGGAATATCATTGATATGAGTATTCATGGTGGCCAAGCTCATCATCTGACGTTGCGATGACATAAAAACTACGGGAAAACTAGAGTCACTGAATGGTATTAGGTTATCTGACTAATACCATCCAGTGACTCTAGGGAAAACATGTCTAACTTCTAATCAAAGCCAGGAGTTAGGAATGCTTTCCCGTAGTTTTCATGTCATCGCAACGTCCTTGGCCAACGCGAAGAATACTGCCAAATCAGGTGTTTTCAGTTTAACAAGCTACATGTAATCTTATGAGCATTTTTGGCTGAAGGTGACAAAGAATCAATAACCTTTTACCACCAAGGCTGCGTTCATAAAGTCACTCCTGTGAGTAAAGTAAATGTATGGTCACCTGATCAGAAATATATCGTGAAGGTTAGTCAGAGTATCCCTTCAAAAACTGTTATGTGAAGGTATGCAAGATAACAAATGTCAAGTGCGTAAAATGGTAAAAACGATGATGGGCGCGAATAGCTGTGTACAGATCAATAAAATATCAATGTATGTCAGTTTGAATGTCTCATACTAGTGAATAGATATTTTTCATAGGCTTAGGAAATACAAAAGGCCATAATCGTCAAAAAATTACCACCATCAGAGCCAAGCCTAGTGACATTGACTTCATCGGTGTGCACACAGTATCTCTCTATTCTATCATTTCACATGGATACTATTGACGCAGAATGAATCGCAAAGACCATATAAGACGACATCGGAGCGGGTATAGCGCACACAACAGGCAGAACAAGGAACTTTGTTTTCGACTATGTTTACACTGTGTTTCTGCATTCTAGCATCTGATATGCAAACAGTTGAAGCAGATATGATCACAGTAACCATATGAGACGACTGCGGATGGCATATAACGAGAACAACAGGCAAATGAAGATACATCGACTACATCAGTCTGCACAACGCATCTCTGTATTCTATTATCTCACATGGATACTATTGAAACAGAATGGATCGCAAAGACCATATAAGACGACATCGGAGCGGTTCTAACGCACAAACAGGCAGAACAAGGAACTCCATCTTCGACTATGTTCACACTGTGACTCTGCATTTTGGCTTTTGGCATGCATACAGTTGGAGCAGATACGATCGCACTGACTATATAAGACGACTTTGAAGGGTATATAATCTATCTCTGTATCAAATTCTAACCTGCGAATAAGAAGACACGATGGTGAACCCGAACACCGCCTCGATCATGCGCCTCGGGATGATCTGGAAGGGCACCCAGGTGAACAGGTGCTGCACCGTTTGCAGCGCCTCCTTGGCCAGCGCCTTGTCGTCGATCCTGCGGAAGGGGCCGCCCGTGCCCGAGTGGGCAGCCGGCTGCACCGCGGGCGGCGGCGAGGACGACGGATGGGCGGGCGAGGGGGGCGGGGTGGCGGTCGACGTGTGGCGGGGTTTGGATCCTGAATAGTAGATACAATAAATAGATAGATAGAATTTATTTAGACTGTATAACAAACAGGTCAGTAACCCAGTAGTGTAGAAATATATCTTACATGATAGGAGATATTATTAATAATAATGATAATAATGAATTTATTCATCTTTCTTGATAATACATATAGTTGATATAAGACATGTCAGGGTGTCGTCGTGAGACGATGGGAGGAGTATAGTGATCAGTTTCTCCAGGCGTGAAACCTTTCAGACCTGTTGGCAACCGGGACACTCTCTTTAGAAAATAGGTTGCTGGAGGTGTCTTTTCTGGCACATCCATGCCGTAATAAGAGAATTGTATGAATACCACTAGAGTCCCTGTATGTATTTGACACTTTTGCTGTAATAAGAGTACGGACACTATGACAAGCAGTGACAGAAGGCATAACCCTAAAAATTTTGAAATGACATGAACAATTTGGCGGGCACTGATAGTTCATGAACGTACATGACATAAAATTATTTGAAAATTCAGGTTTTCAAAAATTAAAATGTCTAATTGTGTAGTGGAGAATTGCAGAAATGGAAGCGAGTCCTTTCATTTATTCCATTTCCCCCATTCTAACCAACAGTTACAGAAATGGTAAGAAAATATGAAGCGGCCACTATGGAAATTGAATTCAGGTAGCAAGATTTGCGAAGTAAGTACTCAATATTTAAATATTTCGATTGAATATGATGCATATTCGAAGGAATAATATCATTAATAATTTCAATTTTAACATTATAGGTGCACTTCAAATGTGAAGATTTCATAGTGGAACATACCATCAAATTGAAAGAAAATGCGGAGCCTTCATTCCATCATCAGAAGGATTATCGAAGACATTCCTTATCGAATTCAGGACAATTTTTACGAGGAAAAATTCAAGTAGAATACCAAGATGAAATTAAATGTATTTTGGATGACAAACAAGAAATTATCGAAGATTTAGAGGGAAGATATGCCGAAATTCAAAATTTATTAATAGTAAATAATGAAAGATACAGAAAAAAAATCAAAGAAAAGGACGAACATTTGAAAAATAGCTTGAAGCAAAGAGATTCTGAAACAAGACTGCAAGTTACGAATATTTTGAATCGACTCAAGACCCAAATTGATAGTGTCGGAATATATTTCAACCAAAATTATAGTCAATTCCAGTATTTTAAAACGCGAATCAATGAAATCGATTACAAATTAAAAGATATTCTAAGTGAAGTTGCAATTTATGAGCAACATATTTCTCATAATTCTAAATATAATGGTAATAGATGGAATACAGAGTGTCGAAAAAGCTTTACTTTATAAAATTCATGTGTGGATCATCCGGTTATGAAACATTACTCAAATTTCAATATCAATTACCATCGCTACGAACTTTAAATAGGAAAATTTCAAATATTAATTTCGAGCCTGGTATATTGAATGAATTTTTTCATTACCTAAAAATAAAAATCCAAAATCTTCCTACATGTGAAAGAGATTGTTGTCTTTATTTACTTGTAATCTTTTGCTGTGTGGAAAAATGACAACGAGCGACTCTGGACACAAAAATATATTGTGTAAGCTCTAACGTGCAGCCATCGTCTTTCAGCTAGGCGCGATGGTTATTAGATTGTGAGCATTCAAATTTTATGTTGCCATATTACCCCACTTTACTCGACCATTATTTGAAATTTTGTATTCTTGTCATAGGATATACTATTCTTGAATTATAATCATTATACTTGTATTTGTCGAATTTTCCGATCGTTCATGCCCTATGAAGTGTCTTAGTATGTTATGAGAACAAATATAAGTGTGTTAATTGGTTGAATTGTTCTTCCCATTCATTTACATTCTGCCCATCAGAACTGGCTACTAAATCTTGACTCTATCTATTGAAAAACTAGTGCATCCTAAAATCAAATAAATTGAAGTACATATACCCTTTGTTAAGTATATTGAGAAATACTTTCAACAAATTGATTTACAAACTATGACCCCTTTTCGCCAGTGAGATGAGACGCCACTTCTTTATGAAAATAAAGACAGAGAAAGATATATGGATGTTCACCGCGGCAGTAGAGGATAGACGATCCGAAGTGCATGGAAAAGCATATCCATGTCTTTGTTCAAAAGTCATTTTGAGAATTTGTGGTTAAGCCTTCCGTCACTGCTTGTCATAGTGTCCGTACTCTTATTACAACAAAACTGACAAATATATACAGGGAATTATACATACAGGGACTCTAAATACCACTGATTGAAGTGTAACTTGTTTATTCACTGTCAAGTGATAGGGATATCAAAAAACCTACCCACTACTGTGTGTTCTTCGCAGAGATGCATGACTCTGCGACACTTCCACCCTTCTGTTAAAAAAAACTAAAACGACAATACAAAACACAATCGAAAATTAATTTGCCAATCTTCTTGTTCGACTTCTTGTCACTGGACCTTCATAATCGGGAGAATTTTCATCATCACTCGGGAAGTTTTCCTCACGATCCGATTCTGCTACTGGATTGATGAATTGATCGACAGAACCAACATACAGTCGAAGGTCGTTGATATGAACTTTGACATTGTATCTATCTCTTCGAATCTCATAAGTATCATTTCCAAGCCTTGAAACGATAGTATGAGGTCCAGTCCAAGTTTTCCCTAAGGATCTGTCCTCAGTATATCTAAACTCTCGCACCATGACCTTTTCTCCTCTTTCCCAAACAGCAGGTGCATCTTTACGCGTTGAATAATATTTTGTGCGGAATCATCTCTGATTGACTTCAGCTTCTGTGACTCGTTCTTCTCTTTGTTGTCCAGTTTGCCGTTGTCGGAAATTTGGATTATCCCAATCTCCAGGTTTAGGGAGCTTTTGTCCTAACAATGAAACACTCGGTGGATAGCCAGTGGCTCTGTTAGTTCTGTTGTTGATAGCGAGAAGTATTTCATCAAACTTTTCATCCCATTTATTTGCACCTAAAGTAAATGTTTGAATTCTAAGAGCTTTTTTTAATTCTTGGTTGCGTCTTTCCACTGGGTTGGCCTGTTGATGAAAAATTGGGGTTGTATAGTGTTCAATATTCGAATTTCTCAAAAATGATTTCCATGAATTTTGCAACTGAGGTCGATTGTTTGTGATAATTGACTCAAGGTATCCCATCTGCCAAATACATTTTTTAGGAATTTCAATATTGAGTAAGTTGTTGCGTTAGACACCGCTGTTGCTTCTAACCATTTTGTACAAAGGTCCGTTACTACCAATATGAATATCTCGCCTTGAGAAGTTCTTGAGTATGGTTCCATAATGTCGAAGCTAAGAGTCTGCCACGGTTTTGTTGGAGGTTTCGGTTTGACACATGCTTGAGTTTGAGGTGCACCTGCCATTTGTAGTTATATATCGACGGCAATGTTAAAATTTCATGTTGTTTGAAATGTTCCCTACAGGTTTGCTTGTAATTTAGATTGAAAATCAATCTGATAATTCTTTTCTGTGTAATAAAAAATCTTTTCACATTTGTTAATTCACCCCCACAGAACAATATTATATGATAGATGGGAGTATACAAATGAATAGTAGACTAGGAGAAGATGTTTGATATTGAATACAGTCTTGAGTTGTAGTATAGCATAGTATGCACATTTTATTTTTTTACAAACAAAGTCGATGTTGAAGGACCAACTTACATTACAAGCATTACACCTAGAAATGTCGTTACAACGGATGGAGGGATATCCTCTCTTTCTACTTTCACGGTGAAGTTATTCGTTAATTTATTTTGTTCCTTGAAGAGAACTGCATGACCACAGTCTTAGTAGAATTTACTATCAGGGAGTTTTTCCTGCACCACATAGTGAATTTTCCAGCTAATAGATTGTGCTTATGGACAACAAGAGCGCTGAATTTGAATTCGCCGCCATTTTGTTAATACGAATTTTACGGTGATTTTTTTTCCGATAGTTTCCACGTACAGGTCACGCGAAAGTTTTGCAAAATGTTTTTGGTCACAATAATGCGCCAAATGAATTGATAGTGAGGCGTTTAATTACAAAATTTGAGACTAAATTCCAGCTGATGACGAATGTCGAATTGTTTTCGCAAAACTTTCAGCATTTTTGCAACGTGTTTTTACAATAATTAAACGATGTTCGTTGGAATACTTCTCCATGTTCGTGAATCGCGTGGTCTGTCTGTTAACAAAATGGCGGCTAATTTAAACCCAGTGTTCTTGCTGAGACACCCTTTATAATAATGGAAAATAGGTGGGAAAAGTTAAGTTCGACAATGGGGAAGTTTCCTATATTGAGGTTTTTATCTCACCGTGAAGTTTGTAAAAAATCAATATTTACATATTATTTCTTTTATTCGGATCAAATTTCACTCCAGAAAAAAATTAATAAAAGAAGAACATGGCTCCTCCACCTATGATGTACTTTCTGAAAATCCACATTCACACAGAGTTAAAATGTCTAGATTTCCGGAAATTGTTGAATGAAGTTGATTACTAATGAATTTGATTACTAATGAAGATAAATTATGATATTTTGCGATAGTACCTATATTTTTTCACTATCGTTATAATACAATATGTTATTCATAACATTTCAGTCATTTTTTTGCAAATGAATTCGTTCCTTAAAACGGATCTATTTCCTAGGAACGTTGCAGATTATATCTTGCAACAGCGCCGAATACTTCGAGTCCGTCCACACCACTCAAAATACTGACAGGCACAACAAGAGGCGAAGGAGCCATGGGTCGGCTTCATTTTGTTCTGAGCGATGGCAGGTAGTTAGGAAGGATAGTATCATTGAATGTGGCCAATAGTGATTCACGAGCTCTTACTCGAGATATTTCAATGCATAGATAAAAAAACCATAACCTGTCAGAATGAAGCCAACTAACTTATGCATTCCTGCTCTAAGTGCATTTGTGGTTATGTATATGTGTTTGTTTACCAGTTTTAGTTCTTCTTCTATTCTTTTCATTCGTTTGCTATTCGTTAGGTATTTGCTAGCTATATTCTTCACCATCAGCTATTTTCAGACTAGATTCGGAATATACGTCACAGTTTGCCGCTCCGAAAATTAGAAATTGTTTTGATTTGAAAATGAAAACGACTTGTACTTTATCGCTCGCCAGTCTGTACAGCGTGGACATCAAACTGATCATCTGAAGGAAACTATCCTATTGAGTTAGATTAGATTAGATTAGATTATACTGCAAGGACTCTAACAAAGGGAGAAAACTTGAAGGAGTTTTGAATATATTGGACGTAGTACTCTGGTACATGGATTGAAAAACGATACTGTGACTTCAGTGGAGTACCTAATTTTGATAAGAGTGTCAAACATAGAAAATGTATACTGCATTTGAGCAATTTGTTTTTTTTTTCTAAAGAGCTCCAACAAAAATAAAAAATCTGATGAAGTTTTGAATATATATTTATATTATGAGGGTGTCAAAAATCGAAAATATGTAATTTTGAATTTCTTTGACACCATCCAAAAGTAAAACAGAATTGTTACTTCATGGTGCTAATTTTACTGAGGAGAATTTGAAATCAGTTACAATTTTGATTTTCTTTCAATATTGATTCAACAACAGAGATATCCAATTTTTTGAGGGAGTCATAGTAGAGCACAGTTAAATTGTTTAGTTAAGTATACATACTTACTCTTATGCCTCTTAAGCCACACCACAATTTCAAGTTAATTTGTTGGTCAAATTTTTTATCATATTGCAATATCTCAAGGGTTTTTGATTATCACTAAACACACAAAAAAACACTGCATTTTGGTCAAAAAGGAATTGAGATTCTATGACAACTAGAATCTATAGCAACTATTGTACATACATATAAAATTTGATCAGATTGTTAATAAAAATTTGATTCATTTCTTGAATAGTACCTAGGTACAACTCAAGGTATATGTGATAAAAAATAGGAATAATTAGTTTTAATTTAGTTCTTATAGTTCTATTTCTCACCTAGGTTTTCTAGAATGTTTTCAAGTATTTCAAGTACTTCTGGAATGTGTTGGTGGAGCAGTCTTACAATTTCTTGTTTTCTATCAGAATCTTTGAACATAGCCTGTATTCCCATGAATTCTTCACTAGTCATTCTCAATAAAACAAGACCTATCAGTTGATTCCCATCTGTTTTCAGTAACTATAAATTCCAATGCAGATGATAAATGATGAAAGGAATTCATAAATAGCATTTATCACACTTACCTCCACAATGTTATTGAAAAAATTTGGATAAAAACCTGGCCAGTCATGTCTTGCTATTTCTATGAGTAACTTGGAATATTTATGTCTCAGATAATGGGGAGATATAAGCCCTTGTTCTACAAAACAATTCTGGATTGTGTTTTTAACTTCTTCTTTTGAAGACCACTCAATATTGGACCACTGCTGAGTTATCACAGTCTGAAAATTATCATCAACAATGAACTCATGAAACATAATTCTCCAAATGTTAAGATAAAATTGAGGTTCCAGTCTTAGGAATCCATTTCTTACCTCTAGTGTACATAAGGCAAACATTTTTACATACTGACTGGTAGTATTCATGATGAAATAAACACAGTAGTTTGAAAGGCATGGTAGAGTCTTGAAATAATTTAATTGTGACTCTATTTCATGTTTCCTATTGTTATTGGTCATGGGATTGAAAAACTCCTCAATAAGGTTTTCAAGGGCAGCCAGGGACCCATTTTCTCTCAGGTCCTTTAAAAATATAATTAAAGTATTATGTAGGTTATTGTATACATTTGTAAATGATTATGGTTATCCACTATAATATAATATAGTCAGAAAGATTCATAATTGTTACATATTCATAGGTTCTTACCATTACAACTCTGAATACTTTCAATCCAAGCAATTTGAACAATCCAGTCACATAGTATCCAATACAAAATCCAAGTTTCTCTCAGAATATAATCAACCGACTACAAACACCAACACTCAAAACACAGATAAAATCAAGCTACAAATTCAGAAATCCAAAATCCAGACAGGAAGACTGGGTATTGGCAGACATCCAGATTCCAGATCCAGATTCTGGATTCAGATTTCAGATATCCAAGATACAAAAAAAGTGCGATCTGAAATCTGACGATGAGAAAAATGGAATAATGAGCTGTCATTGAATATTGAAACTGACAATCAGGTGTGAATCTGACATTTCATATGATTCTATAGTTCCGCAAGTCGGACTTATAGCCACAATGAGTATGAAAGATGTGTGAAATTTAGGTGGGTGCACTGCAAACATTAGAACTCCATTCTTCTCACAATTTTCTTTGGAAATTGGAAATTCATATCCTAAGCCATGGGGAGAATCTTTTTTATAAAAAATGAGTGCTAATTGATAACAAAACAGCCACGCGGTCTCTTAGACACATTCATAACAGCATGACATTATTGACATTAACTTGACTTTAACATAACCCTATAATAATTTTTAAAATTTCTTCTTATGAATTTTGAATCTTTTGAACTAATTTTTTTGAAAATAAATGTTGATTTTGAGGCTCCTTGATGATTTTTTATTGAAAAACTGTTCGAGATATTATTGCAGTTCAAAAATTATTATGAAATATTTGAATGTAGCAGAAAAAAATGATGCAGCCAAGAATATCGCCTCTATTTTGTCAAGAGGAAATTCCAACAGGGTAAAAGTATACCGTTTTTCTTCCCCTACGTTTCTGTAATATATTATTTTTCAGCGTGAAGGTATGTCACCATACAATAAAATTTACGAATTTTCCACCCAAGTTTTGGGAGAAGAAGCCAGAATGGTTATGACCTCAGTTTCTGGACACTTGATGAATTATGAATTCACAGGTCAATACAGGATGTGGCACAGTTGCAGTCCATTAGCATTATTTGATGCACCTGTCATGAAAACTTGTCCTCCTGATTATGAACGAATTAAAGTCAGTACCTAGTACCTACCTATTTTCATTGACAATAAACAGGAATACTTTATCTAGGATCTTATTAGACAGGAATTCAACTAAACAATACTCATACAACATGTTCATGGAATCTCTCAGTATCATCCTGGTTATTTCACTTGAGTATATTTCCTGTATCTATTTCCTTTAAATCTTCCATTCTCAAATTCTTTATTTTTCCATTTATTTACTCAATATCTAACATATCCCAACAAGTGTTTAAATAAATGAACAACTGAATATATACTTTTTGATGGACTCTTCAGGATTATTATGTTTTTTTGTATAAATCAGTATTTCATTATTGTAGAAAACTCTGGAAAGGGAGATAGTATCATGTCAAGGATTGATCATTTGGACTGATTGTGATAGAGAAGGAGAGAATATTGGTTTTGAAATAATAAAAGTTTGTACTGACATTAAACCAAACTTGAGAATATATAGAGCAAAATTTTCTGAAATAACTGCTGCTTCTGTATTCAGAGCATTGAATACTCTTGGACAGCCCAACAGAAACATTAGTGATGCTGTAGATGTTAGACAAGAATTAGATTTGAGGACAGGTTAGTTGATATCTATATAAATATCCTCAAAATTGATTATTCTCTCTTTATTTTTTTTTTCCATGATGTTTTTATGCTTTTAGGAGCTGCCTTTACCCGCCTTCAAACACTGAGGTTACAAAAAGTATTTCCCCAAAAATTGTCTGACAAGGTCATAAGTTATGGTTCTTGTCAATTCCCAACTTTGGGATTTGTTGTTGAAAGATACCAAGCCATGGAAAATTTTGTTGCTGAACCATTTTGGAGAATAAAAAGTAAATGATGTATTATCATTAATTTATAGATTTTAACCCACTATCTGAACTGTTTTGAATATGTGATGGTTATTTGTTATTTGTATGGTCTCTTTATCCTCCCTGGGGAATTATTCCTGGGATTTCTTTGGAATTCCTTGAATTTTCTTGAAATTTCCTGGAATTCCTTGGGTGAAGTGTGGAGTATTCCTAGTCTACAAACAACTGGAACTCCTTGAAATTCCTTGGATTTCCTTAGAATTCCTTGCAATGCCTTGGATTTCCATGGAATTCTTTGGATTTTCTTGGAATTCTTTGGGTGAGGTGTGGTATAATCCTGTTGTACAAACAACTGGAATTCCTTGGATTTCCATGAATTTCCTTGTAATTCCTTGGATCTCCTTGGAATTTCTTGGATTTCCTTGGAATTCCTAGGAATTTCTTGGATTTCCTAAGAATTCCTTGGTGGATCTCCTTGGAATTCCATGAATTTTCTTGAAATTTCCTGGAATTCCTTGGGTGAAGTGCGGAATATTCCTGGTCTACAAACAACTGGAACTCCTTGGAATTCCTTGGATTTCCTTAGAATTCCTTGGAATGCCTTGGATTTCCATGAAATTCTTTGGATATCCTTGGATTTCCTTGAATTTCCTTGTAATTCCTTGGATTTCCTTAGATTTTTTTGGGATTCCCTAGATTTCCTTGGAATTCCGTGAATTTCCTTGTAATTCCTTGGATTTCCTTGGAATTCCTTAGATTTCCTTGGAATTCCTCGAATTTCCTTGGAATTCCTTGGAATGCCTTGGATTTTCTTGGAATTCCCTGGAATTCCTTGGAGTTTCTTGGAATTCATTGTGTGAATTTCAGTATAATTCTGCTGTCCAAACAACTGGAATTCCTGGTGTAATTGAAGTTTGGTGTACAGGGTGATTCACCATAAATGTCCCCCTCTCTAGCTCACTTATTTTTGAACCGATTTCAAAATTTGAAATATCATCTCAAAAAATGATTTTCGATAAAGTTTTGTTCTGCTACATCAGAAGATACAGGGTGCTCGGAACAAATGATCTACAGGGTACTATTTAATTTTTTTAAATGAAACACCCTATTTTTCATTGTATTTTTAGATTCTCCCTGAAGAGCTGATTTGATCGATGTATCACACTCGGGGTCAAGCGGGAATGATTACAGAGATATAGGGTGTTCAAAATCGAGATTTTTCAACTTTAGGATTTTTTTTTAGACGAAACTATTCATTATCGGTCAAAACGGCTTCCATGTCCGTACCACAACTCTTGATTTACTATCTACTGACATTTAATAATGGGAACAGATACAGGGTGATCAGAATTCTGAATCTTGAACCACCCTGTAAATGTTTCAATTAAATGTCACTAGATGGTAAATCACAAGTTGAGATAGGGACATGAAAACCTTTTTGACCAATGATGAATAGTTTCGACAGAAAAAAATCCAGAAGTTTGAAAAATCTCGATTCTGAACACCCTATATCTCTGTAAACATTCCCGCTAGACCCCAAGTGTGATACATTGATGAAATCAGCTCTTCAGGAAGAATCTAAAAGTTCAATTAAATACAGGGTGTTCCATTTGAAAAAAGCAAGTAGTAATCTGTAGATCGTTTGTTCCGAGCACCCTGTATTTTCTGATGCAAAGGAAAAAAAAAACCTGAAAAATCATATCAGATTATTTTTCAAATTTTAAATCGGTTCAAAAATAAGTGAGCTAGAGGGGGGGACATTTATGGTGAATCACCCTGTACACAATTTTGACCACGGTTTAGCCCTTGTAAATTACTATTCAGGAATATTATTATAAAGGTCCTTGGTGAATGTTGGCATATCTTGAAATTATGAATATCATCCAGTCAATCAGTGAAATGGACTTTATTATTGTTGATATTATGAATAATATCCAGGAATAGCCATATATTGCATATGGGAATCATTGATAGAAAATAAGCATAGGAGTTCTTGAAAGTTCAAAAGCGGCATGTTTACTTTGGTTTAATTGGTTCACATTTGTTTTTTGTTTCTGCTCATTGGCCATATATCATCAAAACAAGCCGCTCAGAAGTGCATGTTTATCTTCTATGAAACATTTTTTTTTTATTAATTCTTCCACTATTCCTGATGGTAGTTAATTCCATAATATTTCAGTGAGTCATACTGTGAAAGATATCACAACAGAATTTTCTTGGAAAAGAGACCGGCTTTTTGATAAGAATGCATGTGAGGCTATCCTAGATATTTGCAGGGAAAATCCCACTGCAACTGTTGAAAGTGTTGAAAGCAAAGAAAAAAGTAAATGGCGGCCAACCCCTTTGGATACAGTTGTAAGTTCAACAACCCACAAACAGACTAAAATAACATACACCTTGAATTATTAAATCATCAATTTACAAACAATGAACTCAATATAAACACCTGAAGGGATCCTCTGTGAACGACAAGTGAGGAAAAAATATTGTGCAGGTAACCAACAGTGGTTACGGATACACTACACTGTTTTACCACTAACCAAACCGATTTTTTAACGCCTCGACACGTATTTCGCTAACTATGTTAGCATCTTCAGGAGAAGATTAATACTAAATATCCTATTCTAGTGTGCTGCTTATATACTAGGTATATGTTCACCCAACTGTGAAAAATACTAACCGTCAAGTTAATGTTTATCATGGTTGAGTTCATATGTTAATCTTGATTTTTATTTTACTAAACTATATAGAGGGCTATATGGAATAGGTCCATTATCCTTATTCATTACTCTATTACTATTCTTAAATATCTCTAAGCTTTCATATGCGTCTAGATTTCTAATGTTATTAACTTGCTTAACTAATTTGAGGTTAGTAATATGTGTGTTATGATTGTGATTGAACATTTATGTTCGGCTACACAAGATTTATCTAACCTGCCATATTTTAAATGGGCTATGTGTTCTTTGAACCTTGTTTTTATGGGTCGCCTGGTTTGGCCTATATATGTTTTATCACAATCATTACAACTTAAACCTTATCAAGACCCGTATACTTGGGATTGAACGGGATTGGGATTCTTCTAGTGTTCTTTTTATCCACTTGAAAAGTCATAGAATATCGAAGTTTTTTAACTTAAATTTATGTCTACGTATTAATTTATCTACTATTTTGATATCATACATGAATCTTTCTTTGCTCAGAGGAAATTAAATCAATCTGTGTACTAGAAAATTCAAACTTGCCATTTTGTGCTGAAAACAGTGATTGGAGTCATTAGGTATGTATCTAAATGTATTAGTTTCTTTTCTAAAGACATCAATTCAAAAACCAATGAAGTTCTGTCCTCACTTTATTGCCAGTAGATGAAAAAAAAAAAGATCTCAAGTACTCCAATCATTGGATAAAATAAAATTTCTACACCAATCTGCCATTAAGCAACACGAGTGTGAAAGAGACAGGTTACCGTAACAAAAGCTATCTTTGTTGCAGCTGCCAGCTGACACACTCTGTGCTATTCGAGAAACCGGCAGGCCCCCTTCCAGGTGTTTATATTGAGTTCATTTTTACAAGAGATCAATTCTTTGTAGGAAATGGAAAAAACAGTTTCACGAAAACTCAGGATAAATGCTAAAGAAACAATGAGCATTGCTGAGAGACTGTATACTGGAGGTTATATAAGCTATCCTCGTACTGAGACCAATATTTTTCCAAAGGAATTGAATTTAAGTAGTTTAGTTCAGAAGCAGCAAGGTGATGCTAGATGGGGCCCTTTTGCCCATAGAATTATGAATGAAGGTGGACCAACACCCAGGCAAGGAAGAAAATCTGATCAGGTTTGCATGAAAAACAGTAAATATATCTTCCTATACAGGGTGTCCCTAGACCAGTGGGACAGTTGAATATCTCCTGAACCAATAAGAATTTTCCAAATATTATAATTTCACATCATATCGCATTATGAGGGCTAAATTTCTTCAGGAATGACTATATTTTATACGAGGGGCGCAAGAAAGGCTCATAAAATCGAACATCATTTTTTTCGAATGGAACACCCTGTATTTCATTGCATTTTCATATTCTTCTTGAAGAGCTGAATTCAACGACCTAGCACACTGGGGGTCTAGCGGGAATGATTTCCGAGATATAGGGTGTGGAAAATTGAGATTTTTCATTTTTGGGAATTTTTTGTGTCAAAATTATTCATTATTGGTCAAAACGACTCACATGTTTGTGTCTTAACTTTTGATTTACTATTTACTCATGTAATTGAAACAAATACAGGGTGGTGTAGAATTCTCAGTTTCAGTCAGAATTCTTGCAGTTAGTGATCGAGATTTGGGATTAAATAAAAATTATGTGTATTTTAATATGTTCGTTCTTTTGCTATAGTCCATAATTTCAACATATTTTTTTTATTTGTTTGCTTAAGTATATTCGCGGAAATCAATGTTACGAGGTGGCGCTCGGTTCTCATCGTTCCTTGTCAAAGCTACGTCAAAATTAGGGGAAAACAAACTGAATCCTCACTCAATCCCATCAGTGCCATTAGCTTGTGTACTGTGTACTGGTAAGAGTGATAAATTTTTGAATTTCTTGACATTAATTGTCAATATTCGATCGAAAACGCTAATAATGCCTGATGTTGATATTCTTTTGGCAGATATTTTGCTCTATTTAAACGGATAAAGCCGACCAGTAATGGAAGGAGAACCAGTTCCGTGCTAATCATGTGATTTTGTGTGAGGCAGAAGACTTCAACAAAAGGCACATTTTTGAACTTTGTCTACAAACTTCGGCGATGAAATCTTCCCCACATGAAGTAAAATTGGAGTTGGGGTCCAGAGGAACTCCTGTAGAACAATGAATTTGTATTTGTTCATTCAGAGCAGGACAATCTGGGTTGTATACATGTTGTGGCTTTTCTTTTATGTCAATTGATTTGCTCATCATAATTAGTTTGAATTGTTTGAACTATCTCCAATCCTCCACCCGTTCACTGTTCACTAAACTAATAAAAATGTAATAAGGTAAAAAAATTAACCAAATCAACCATCATCACTACCAACAGTGCCAACACTTCATGTCATTGACAAGTTTGACTACAGCTATAGCAAGTTGAATGCAATATAGTCTATGCACATTATCCATAGACAACAGTTTGTTTTCCCCCAGTTTGAAGTTCGTATTATGTAACCTAGATGTCGCCCACTTCGTGAATCTCGCGAATATATACCACTTGTATGTTTTGACTTGCCTCATGTTGTGTAAATGACCTGAAGAGATTAATAAATTATCTATCTATCTATCTTTCATGAGTTTGGATCAGTGTCTGTGATTTTTGTCTTGCAAATTATTTCAGTTTAGAAATCCTTACTGATATGAGTAGAATTAGCAAAATTTGTTACGGGATTCTTTTTTGATGGTTCCCAATCGTCTAATTACCTGATTTCCAGGCCCATCCACCTATACACCCTTTGAAACACGCCCCAAACCTGACTGGCAACGAGCAAAAGGTCTACGAATACATCGTCAGACACTTTTTGGCTTGCATTCACAAAGACGCCAAAGGTTTCGAGACACAAAGTACATAATAATGGTCATATATTAGGTGAATGTCTATCAAGAAAATCGACTTATAAAAAATTGGCACTCTGGGAACGGAGAGACCAAGAGCAGACTGACCCTAGAATAGTTATTGAACATCATGAGTTCGAATCAGTGTCTATGTTACTTCTTGAGTGGTTTTTGATGTCTCGCAAATTATTTTTGTTACGAATTCTTAGCGAACTTTGTTGTGGGATTCTTTCTTGGTGGCAACTAATCTTCTAATAACAAATCTGACGGCAACGAGCAAAAGGTCTACGAGTACATCGTCAGACACTTTTTGGATTGCATTCACAAAAACACCAAAGGTTTCGAGAAACCCTGTACATAATAATGGTCATAATAATATATTAGGTGAAGTTCTATCAAGAAAACAAATTTATAAAAAATAGGCACACTGTGAACGGAGAGACCTAGAGCAGACTGATCTTAGAATAGTTTTTGAACTTCATGAGTTTGAATCAGTGTCTGTGATTTTTTCAGTGTTTTTTGACGTCTCGTCAAAATTTGTCGCGGGATTCTTTTTTGATGGTTCCCAATCGTCTGATTACCTGATTTTCAGGCCCATCCACCTATTCACCCTTTAAAACACGCCCCAAATCTGACGGGCAACGAGCAAAAGGTCTACGAATACATCGTCAGACACTTTCTGGCTTGCCTTCACAAAGACGCCAAAGGTTTCGAGACCGTCGTCAATGTAGATGTCGCTGAGGAGAAGTTCACTGCGAAGGGGCTCATCATTTTGGAGAAGAACTATCTGGACGTCTACATTTACGATAAGTGGAATGCCAAGGAGATCAATAATTATGCAGTGAGGGATACTTTTATGCCGACGATCTTGGACATTGTGAGTATATAGATAATCGGGCGTAACAGAATCATTGTGTACTTACCAATTTTGATCAACACAAATTAGTGATAGATCAAGAAATTTTAAATTTTTGACAGGATTCACTTTTTTTTATTATCACACCAGTGAAACCGTAAGTGGAAAATTGAACATATTGTGACACAGTTACTTGGTTATGGGGGGGTTACTAGCAAACTATAGGGGTTGACGGAAAGACCAGAATTCTGTATTGAGTTGTTACATGTATTGAGTTCTTAATACATGGATAGTAAAGTTACAACTGATTACATGTTTTACAATTGTTCAGAAGGTTAAGTGCATAGTCCCCTCTGCTCCTCGTACAGCGCGCTATTCTGATGACTCAGGATTAGGAATCGCCGTCTGGAGTTCGTACCGCCTATGGTGGGCTGATCGCGACAATATTCATATTAAAACGTGTCGTTTATCAAGTTGATGGGTCAATCAAAATTTCAATCAGTTACCTCTAAAACTAAAGTAGAAAAAGGGGGTGTACCATATGATCCTGTTTCACCTGGTGTATACCATACATGATTCGTATTGTGACATGATCTCATC
Source organism: Phaedon cochleariae (assembly GCA_918026855.4). Taxonomy (NCBI): domain Eukaryota; kingdom Metazoa; phylum Arthropoda; class Insecta; order Coleoptera; family Chrysomelidae; genus Phaedon; species Phaedon cochleariae. The sequence continues at coordinate 7,476,950 of OU896707.1, read as the reverse complement.
AAAACTAACAAAAAATATCTGTTATACAATTCGGAGATACTAGCTTTTTAACAGAGCTGGGCAGAGTACTCATGAGTACTTTACAATGAGTAACTTCGTATAGTACTCATAAGTGTTTGAGTATGAATACTTATATGAGAAGTACTTGAAGTAAATGAGTACAACTTCAGAGAGTACTCGTGAAAAATGAGTAACGAGTAATGAGTATGAGTAATGAAAAAAATGATTAGAGACTCCAAGTAGAAGATACTCATCAACTTACCAAAAATAACTCCATAAGACGTAAACGTATTATGCTGACAATAACAACTCACGCCTATCCACTGCACGAAATAAAATGTAGAATGAGGCACGACATTAAAGACATGCTGAGACCTGTCTGTGCGCAGTTGCGCGTTGGTACTCGTACTCGTTACTCGCCAGATGTAGGAACCACAAGTACTCAGAGCTCTAAAAGTGAAAAGTACTAAATTTTTCTCGGGAACTGAGTACGTCAAAATTTAAGTACTCACGAGTACCGATTACTGAGTACTTTATGAAGTTTTTATATTTTATTTTCAAACTCTTATCGTGTGTGTTCAGATATAATTCAATGTTCGTCGTGGCATATAGCCAGGAAAGTAGTTGTTTTCTATTGAATGAACTATAAAAGAGTAGATATTTTCATCACATAGAGAATGCGAATTCTCAATGTATTGCTTCATATAAATATATATCCATTTTTGTATGTTCATAATTTATCTGAGAATATTCCTTTTCATGAGCATTTATTATTATTATCATTATAATTGTGTTTAGAAATATGTTTGAAAAACTGTGTTGCCATTGTAATGTGTTCAATATTTTAATTCAATCACAGATTGTGGATCTGTAATTAATGAATCAAAAAGTCTTGCAATGTATTAAAAAAAGTAATTTTCAATATTTTATCCAATAAGGTTGAAAGTTCAACTACCGCACCGAAATTGCTGACAGAAGCTGATTTGATTGCGCTCATGGAAAAGCATGGAATAGGCACTGACGCGACACATGCAGATCACATAGACAAAATCAAATCGCGAGAATACGTTGGATTACACGAGAACATTTACTTCGTCCCTGGTACACTGGGGATGGGCCTAGTGGAAGGGTATGTATGATAGCTTTATTTTTTTTTATGTGACTTCCAGTCAGAAACAAATTCTGGTATAAGGAAGGAAAGAAGGAAAATAATATAATATTTGAATACATTAAACATACAACATTTACAAATCATTTTATATTTGTGAATAAACATCAACCCTGAAACTGTTGGATTCTGTCCACTCCTCTGGAACTGGAACACCGTAGAAAAGTTGGCGATCTGGCTTTATTTTATAGATATTTTCATGGACTGCTCTTCTGAAATATCAACGATTGTTCCTCCCTTGACAGTCCCCGCGAGATTAACCCGTCGAGTTGAGGCTTCGCACCCTTTCGTGGTCACTTTGGAGACCTGCAGAACATCTCTTTCCAAAGACTCGTTCATCCAACGAACAGCGAGGCTCTGGAAAACTTTGCCAAGGGAGGTGTTCTCCGAGGCATAAAACCTCCAGAATTTTAAGAAGAACACCAATTCCTACCTTATTTTTCTTAAACATTACAGGATATCCCTTTTCGTGGGAACCAGAACATGAAAAAAAAAATTAATCGGAATCAATTGAAAAAAAAAATCATATATTTTGTTCATAAATGATGAATTTTTCAAGTTCATATTTGAATTTGCTTGTATTTCTGCAATTTTTTATATTATCTGGTAATTTCTTATTTGTTATATTCAAACAGAGCAGCGTGGGTGAATCTTTTTTGTCCTATAGCAGAATTAGATCGGGGAACCACCAGATTGCCGTATTAGCACGCGATATTGATCTACTGATCTACTGCATAATCTACTGAAAAAAAATTGAAGGGGCAAGTGGAAGAAGGGGTCAAGTGACATTTTCTAAAAATATTCGGTCATGTCATAAAAGAAGGTGTTACGTGCATATTTAACTTGTCCCGTCGGAATTTGTTTCTAGTCTTCATACCTGAGCAGATACACAGTGGTAAAAGGGGCTATGTTACATTGAACATCAAGAACGCAATGGAAGAAGGAGCTATGTGCCCATTGCCTACATGTCATGAAATGGAAGAAGGGGTTATGTACGCATAAATCCAGATATCTATCAGAAATGTCTATCAAAAAATGATATGGACCTTACTGAAACCTATTTTTCTGACGAACTAATATTTGTAACATAACTCCTTTTTCCACTTGCCCCTTCAATTATGACACTTATTTATTATTATAATCACCTATTAACATTAATCTTCAGTTAATCACATAGACTCATAATATCTTGGGTGATATTTGGGCACGCTCTGTAAATACATTTTCTGGCGTCTCTGATTATAAATTAGAATGCGTCTAAGCGCTTGATATGTTGGTAAAAAGTACTCACTTTTATCGCGGGAAAAAAGTAATTTTATGAAAAGTGAATTTTTTTTAACTACACTACACTGTTTTACCACTAACCAAACAGATTTTTTGAACGCCTCGACACGTGTTTCGCTAATTATGTTAGTAGCGAAGATTATCTTTCCAATAACGTGACAGCATAAAAACTCCATTTATTCTCGACGTATCGTGAAATGGCGGCCATGACGTTACGTTTGAAATGAGCTCTGAGATTCAACAATTTTGAAAAACGCATAGACTTATTATTTACATAAAAAAGCGTGTTGCAAAAATTAATTTAGGTCCCTAACGACACAGTGGAGTAATTCTTCTTCTTCTCTTTGGGTTTATGGAGTTCTATCTCCTTTCGGTAACAATTTCTCCAGATCAGGTAATTAATTTTTTTTTTTCAATAATAAATACTTGGTTATGTAATAATATTATCACTCGACTCGCCACATAAGACACCGATTGTCTATCACAATGGCCTGAAGCCGAATCATCAGTGTACATAAGATTCGATCGTATGTACTCCTCTTATCCAGCAAATCTGTTGCTGATCCGGCCTGGTTACCGGCGTAGAGATAAGACATAGAGATAAGACATAAGACACCGATTGTCTATCACAATGGCCTGAAGCCGAATCATCAGTGTACAGTGTGTCCAGTTTTCGATGCTTTTGTGTGATATCTCAGTTATCTTTCGAGATAGAACCTTCCGGTTTTCGTGGCCCTGTACCACTTTTCTGTGAAACTCAAGATGGCCTAATCAGATTTCGCATAACTATGTGCCTTTATGAGATAGAGGGCCATTTTGAAAATTTATACTTTTTGGACCCCCTCTATATCTACGAAGTTTCTCAGCGAAAATGTCAAATTGGAATCTCATCCCATACAGAATTTTGCGCAGAATTCAGTGGCACACTCAAATTTTTTTTCTGGGTATGGTTTCGGAGATACGACTCAAACTTATGATTTTTCAAATGGAACACCCTGTATTTTATAAGCTCATTAAATTCCTTATTTTTTCCCCATCAAAATGAAATATGATGAATATGTATAAAATTTTCAAAAATGCTCCAAAATCATTAAAACATTGAATTTTAATAGTGGGCTATGGATTTTTCATTTAAAAAAAGTTCCAATTGAAGAATATTTCAATTGATTCTTCCATGAAAAGGACAAAAACAATCCCAACACTAGTTAATTAAGATAACACAAAAATTAGGTACCTGATAGCAACAAATGAATGGTAATAAAAAGTTCATATTCTAGAATAAGCACCTGATTTAATATTCACTAAGACAATTGAATTTCGAAATCAATCAGTAACTTATTCATTGAATTGTTCAAATTGATATCCACTTTCCCTCACATGCTTTCTCAATACGTCTTAATGCATTCAAAATCATTAAAGTATGTCTTTGTAATTCCTGTAAAACTGCCTCTGTTGTTGCACGAAGTTCTTCAAGATATTTGTGACTCTTACTGTAACAAGACGTATTGAGAAAATCTGTCAATTGTGTGTTATGGAAAATTGACATCAATTTGAACAATTCAGTGAATAAGTTATTGAATAATTCCGAAATTCAATTGTATTTGTAAATATTCAATCTGGTGCTTATTCTACATTATGAAATTTTTATTACTATTTATTTGTTGCTATCAGGTACATATTTTTTGTGTTTTCTTAGTTAATTAGTGTTGGTATTGTTTTTGTCCTCTTTATGGAAAAATCAAAATGAATATTTCTTCAATTGAAACTTTTTTATAAGAAAAATCCATAGCCCAAAATTAAAATTCAATGTTTCAGTGATTTCAGAGCATTTTTGAAAATTTCATATACATACATTATAAATCATTTTAAAGAGAAAAAAATAAGGAATTTTATAAAATACAGGGTGTTCTATTTAAAAAAACATAAGTTTGAGTCGTATCTCCAAAACTTTACCCCGAAAAAAAAATTTGAGTGCGCCACTGGATTCTGCGTAAACTTTTATATGGGATGAGATTTAAATTTGACATTTTTGCTGAGAAACTTCGTAGATATAGAGGGGGTCCAAAAAGTATAAATTTTCAAAATCGCCCTGTATCTCATAAACGGAAACAGTTATGCAAAATCTGATTAGGCCATCTTGAGTTTCACAAAAAAGTGGTACAGGGCCGCGAAAACCGCAAGGTTCTATCTCGAAAGATAACTGAGATATCACACAAAAGCATCGAAAACTGGACACACTGTACATAAGATTCGATCGTATGTACTTCTCTTATCCAGCAAATCCGTTGCTGATCCGGCCTGGTTACCGGCGTAGAGATAAGACATAAGACACCGATTGTCTATCACAATGGGCTGAAGCCGAATCATCAGTGTACATAAGATTCGATCGTATGTACTCCTCTTATCCAGCAAATCCGTTGATGATCCGGCCTGGTTACCGGCGTAGAGATAATGGAGCACGTTTGACTTCCAATATGGCCCCCTTATCCGATGAATCCGTCATCATACGGCCTCTATACCGGCGTAGAGATAAAAGAGCCTGATATTTCTCACACACACTTATTAAACTTCACATCAAATATTGGATTTCAATCCAGATCAGGTAATTGGAAAATTTTGGACTTGTACACACATTAACCTGACTTTTGGATAAACGCCATGTTTCTCCTACCTTGGCCGAAAGTCGAATCCAGTGGAGTAATTGAATGCCAATAATTCATCTGTCCACTCGCCCATTGCGATTTAAGTTCTGTATGAACCACTCAGTTTAGATTTCTAGGGTTGCATTAGGTCGTGCATGAGTCCATCTTTACTCATTTCAGCTTCAACAATATGGGAATGGAAGTGTTTCTGGCGAAACCGACCCTCAGAGAGGAATTCTAGACCGACTTGAAGCAGATCTGCGACGGCCTGAAAGTTCCCAAATTGGTCAGACCAGAACAGATAATTGAGCTCTTTTCTACCTTGAACGAGAGAGAGGAAATTTCTCTCCTCATCCACCATTCTCTTCAATGCTACCAACTTGACCACATTGAAATATAGAGAGGTCCGATAAACCTTTCCTTGTCTAACCTCTAGTCTGCGCCATTGAACTATGTTCAATGTTATAATAGGCCTGTTCCTTTGTGCTTGCTCTACCTGCTGAAATTGTTTGTTTTTTCTGACTTTCTCTGTTTACATCATATGCCATATGAACAGAGGCAACTATGGAAAACATTCAACTTTAGCAAGTTCAGCAATACAAACAGACACATTTCACTTGGACTTTCAAATTCTTTGGAAAGAACCCAATGATTCAGGTTCACTTCTAGTGAGATATTTCAGTTAGTTCAGATTATAATGATGTGATATGTCTGTAAAGATATCAAAGATATTCTCAGATAATAATTTGATAGATGAGTAGAATATTGAGTGAAGTTTTATTCTGTAAGTTATTAATTATAAAAGTCATGACAACAACAACTAGTATATACTGAGTATATATCACACGCCCTCTCTTCATAAATTCATAATTTTCGGGACTCTTGGAATTCTTGTAGATCGACGAAGACCGCAACCATCAGGCTCTGCCAAGACTCGACTTGATTCTGCTTCTATCACTGAAGTCAGTTTGTGTTCATCCGAAGTATGATTTTCAGAGTTAGGAATATTTCTAGAATTTTCCACACTCTCCATGTGCACAGGAATCTCGAAAAATGTTAAGTCTGATGTTGGGTCAGGATCCAAGGCAGTTGTATTTCCCTTGAAAGGTTTGATGTCTCTTCTATTTCTTCTAAATGTTTTTCCTCTGGCATCCTCCACTATATAATCATGAAAATTATTCTTCTGCTTGACAGAAGCAGGTTCCCAATTCCCATTATTCTGGATCAATACTTTTTGCATTGGTTCTAAATCACAAAGAACTGATTTTCCTCTGTCATAGTATGATTTTTGTGTATGTTGATGGACGACTAACTTCTTGCGAATTTCTTCTGTGTCATAAGTATTGATTTTCAAGTGATCCATATGAACTGGTAACAAGGTTCTTGTTTTTCTTCCAAAAAATAGTTCAGATGGCGATGGAATATCAGCTTTCGATGTATTATTATAATACAGAATAGCCAACAGTAGGTCCACAGTTTCTGTAGTTCTCTCTTCAACTATTTTGGTGAATAATTGCTTTACAATTTGAATATGTCTTTCAATCATCCCATTAGATTGAGGATAGTAAGGAGAGGAAGTTGATAATTTTATTTCATATTTTTCTGCGAATTTTCTGAAGTCTATTGAAGAAAACGGTTGCCCATTATCAGAAAAAATTTCAAATGGCAAACCAAAAGAACAAAATACATTTTTAAGTGTAGTGATCACTGAATTAGCTGACTTATTTGGAATTTTGTTGATGATAAGATATTTACTGAAATAGTCTACTATTACTAAGAAATCAATTCCTCTGAAATTTTTGAAGTCAATACCAATTTTTTGCCAAGGATAATCAGGAACATCATGTGGAGTCAATGGCTGACGGGGATTGTTTCTAGAGAATCTTTGACAAATTTCACAGGTTGAAACGAAATTTTCAACATCTGTCATTATTCGTGGCCAAAATATAGCTTCTCGAGCCATATTCTGGCAAGAATTAATACCTTGGTGTGCTTTGTGTAAAATTTTCAAAAATTCAGGTCTCAATGAATGAGGAATTATAATACGTTTTTTATAAAATAGAACATCATCATGCAAATATATATCATTCCGAATGGCCCAATATTTTTTAATTTCATTATTCAAATTAGATTTATGGACAGGCCAACCATTAACAACATATTTTTTTATGATTTGTAGGTCAGAATCACTTTCAGTTTCCCTGATCATTTTATCAATATTATTCTTTGAAGTTGTGATTACCGAATATACCTTTAGATTTGAATCAATATTATCTGTATTTATGTAACTATCATTTGGGCTCCTACTGAGTGTATCAGCTACTTGTAATTTTTTCCCTGGCACATAAATTAATTGCACATCATATCTCAATAATCTCATCATGAGCCTCTGCAATCGTGGTGATAAATTTTCTAAAGGTTTTTTCGCCAACCCTACTAATGGTTGGTGATCTGTTTGCACTTGAAAAGATCTTCCAAATAAGTAAAAATTGAACCTTTCACAACCAAATACAATTGCCAACAATTCTTTCTCGATTTGACTATATTTTTGTTGCGTAGAATTGAGAGAAACAGATGCGAATTCAATTGGATGCCCTTCTTGCATTATTACTGCGCCCAATCCATATTGACTAGCATCTACTGATAAAATAACCGGTAAAGAAGGATCAAAATAGCTCAAAACTGGAGTTGAAGTTATAATATGCTTCAATTCTTGAAAACATTTATCCTCATTACTATCCCAGATCCAGACATTTTTCTCACTTAATAACCTCCTCAAAGGAGAAGTTTTTTCGGATATGTTAGGTAAAAATTTTGCGAGATATGTAATCATGCCGAGAAATTTTTGTAGCTCATTTTTATTCTTTGGTGGAGTCATTTCATGGATAGCTTTGATTTTGTCTGCATCTGCAGTTATACCTTTTTCATTTATAATGTGACCTAAGAACTTCACCTCTCGGATGGCAAATTTGGATTTTTCTTTATTCAATGTTAAACCAGAAGATGAAATTCGTTCTAGAACTTCTCGAAGATTCTTGTTATGTTCTTCTATATTTTTACCAAAAACTAAAATGTCATCAAAATATATGAGAACCCCAGTAACTCCATCGAGAATATTTGTAATTATTCTTTGAAAAACTTCTGGTGCATTACATAGCCCGAAAGGCATTCTCAAATATTTATATCTACCAAATGGAGTAGCAATGGTACATAGTTTTGAACTTTTTTCATCTAGAGGAATCTGTAGAAATGCAGAGGAGGCATCAAGTATTGAGTATATAGTAGACCCATTTAGTCTGGAGAATAAATCGTCAAAATTAGGAATTTGAAAGTATTCCCTCTTTATATATACATTCAAAGCTCTCGGATCCATACAAATCCTCACATCACCATTAGGTTTCGTATTGACGACAATTGGATGAACCCAATTTGTAGGCTCCACAATTTTTTCAATAAGTTTCTGAGATTCCATCTCATTTAGTTTCAGACGAACTTTCTCTCTTAAAGCTTCAGGTATTTTTCTAGCCGCATACATTTTCGGAACAGCATCATCTGATAATATAATTTTACACTCTGTATTAACTTTTCCGATTCCATTAAAAATACTTTTGAAATGAGAAATAATTTCGTCAGTTTCACTAACATTTATTTGATATATCTTATTTTTGATAAGTTTCAAATCTATAGCCCCAGATAAACTTAGAATTGATTGTGAAATATTATTCGAAATAACATGGAATGGAAGTATTTTTGCTATATCATTATATTTACAATTTACAAATATTATTCCATTCGTATTTATCTCATGTCCTGAATATGGAGTTAATGAAGTATTCGTTTTAATTATTTTATCTTTGTAATCAATAGTTTTAAAATCAGTGTAATTGAGAATATTGACTTCACTTCCCGTATCTATTTTCAGTTTTATAACTGAATTATTAATATTAATTCTTTCCACCCATTCGATAGTATTCACATTTCCTCCAAAAACAGACCATACAAAGTTTTGTTCATCATATACTTGATCAGAACTATCAGAAGTCTCGGTGTTATTTTGTAATTCAGAAATTTCATGAACTTTTTTATTTTTATTACAAAATTTGAAATAATGTCCCTTCAAGCCACATTTATTACATATTCTATAAAATGCAGGACATCGGTTTGGGATATGATCAGTTCCACAATTTAAACAACCTATTTTCCTATTATTCGCATATGATGAACTAGGTTTTGTTGAAATATTGTTTGAAATCAAATTGATTCTACCTGAGTTAGTGTTAATGATATTTTGAGTAGTCACACTTGTTTCAAGGCTTCTACAAATACTCACAGCATCTTGTAGTGTGAGATCTGATTTTTGTAATAATACACTCTGTGTTTTTTTATCAAAAATTCCTAGAACAATCCTGTCTCTCAATAAAATGTCTCTATCTTTGAATTCACATGAAGATATCAAAGTTTTGAGATCAATTAAGAAGTCATCGAATGTTTCTGTTGAATTTTGATAACGGCTGAAGAATCTAAAGTGTGAAAGAACAAGGTTCTTCATAGGATTACAATAGTTTCTGAATTTTTTTATAACTATGTCAAAAATGTTATTACTCTCACCTTCGTCATATTCAAACGTATTAAATATTCGCAACCCTTCATCACCAATCAAGTTTAATAAGATTGCTACTTTTACATCATCGGGCTTTTTATCAGACCCACTTGCTTTCATGTAGATTTCCAACCTTTGGTACCATAACTTCCATTTCTCCGAAATATTTTCGTTGAATTCCATTGCAGGAATAGATTTTGCTGAATGTTTCATCTTTCTTTATCTTCGTTCAGAAGCGTAGGACTTTAAAAGCTGCCACCATGTAAAGATATCAAAGATATTCTCAGATAATAATTTGATAGATGAGTAGAATATTGAGTGAAGTTTTATTCTGTAAGTTATTAATTATAAAAGTCATGACAACAACAACTAGTATATACTGAGTATATATCACAATGTCTATGTCATAAATGTCATTGACTGATAACCTTTAAATTTTTTTTAATGAAATTACTAATTATTAGGGTCCCTTGATGGACATTGAAGTTAAAGTCATCTAACAGGGTACGGACAGATCATAGCTGCATTCTTTTTTAATGATCTAGAGACTTCAGTTTTGTCTACTGGCATCCCTGACACTGCTGTCACCTCACATCCATGGGCGCTACAGAAAATCATTCTAAATTTCAATAATAGGTATGTACAGGGTATTCACTTGTTGAGGAAGATCATATTGCAAACGAGTTTTGTAATTATGATCCGGTTCTATTCAAAATTGGAAGATATCTGGGGTTTTTCGGGGTTGGAGATAATGATTGTTTCGTCAAACTTGGAAAATTCAAGATGACGGATCCAATATATAGCGAAAGAAATTTCTAATTATGATCTGATTCTATTTAAGATTAATATCTGAGGGTTTTCGGGGTCGAACTTTATGATTAGTGAAGATTGGGAAATTCAAGATAGCGGATCCAATAAAAATCAAAATTGGTATCTGGGGATTTCCGGGATCGGAGATTATAATTATTTCGTCAGAATTGGGATATTGAAGATGGCGGATCCAATATGGTGGATTGTTTTGTAATGAAGATCCGATTCTATTTAAAACTGGTGTCTGGGGGTATTCGGGGTAGGAGATAATGATTGTATCGTAAAAATTGGGAAATTCAAGATGACGGATCCAATATGGCAAAAGACATTATTTTATATAATTATTACTCTACCACAAATAGAAAATATGTAGGATGCAAGAGTGAAAATAGCGTGCCTATAAGTTATACTGCGCATACCTACTTCTTTGTTACTTTCATCAATAAATTATTCGAAAATGACTTTTTATTCAAGGGAGACGAAAAAATGAAGTGAAGTATATTCTTTTCTTTATTTTACTACATATTTTACGTATCTATTTTAATCAGCCTACTTTTCGTCCTAGACGAAGTTTTGTACATAGTGTGATATTAGTAACTCCATAAATTCTTCTCCGAGTTGGATTTCCGAAAATATGACATGAGTATACCTGCAGTAGTTTAGATACCCACATCGAGGTTTCCACCATTTCTCAATCATAAGGCTCTGCTCATTCAGCTCATAGAAAAACTACTGCTCAGCTTGAAATCAGAATTCATTTAGTCAATTCAGTCAACCCTGGTATACAGTCTAAGAACAGTCTCTTTTGGTGAAATACATTATAAGCTTTCAGTACAATTTATATGTTCCCTACCTCGCAGAGATTTATGCTGGAGTAGTAAACTCTAAAACTAGAGGATTGTTCATCTATATCTTGGTATAGTTGAATCAGGAATTCCATATGGAAATTACGTATGATACGCCAGTGTCCTCAATATAACCTAAAGAACAACGAATGTCAAAAATCTAGTGTTTATCCCCAGAATTGAATAAGGATGGAACTATATAACTGTTTCACAAACGCTTTAGAGTGAGAGGAGACGAGGATCTGTCCGTACCCTGTTTAGATGACTTTAACGTCAATTTCCATCATGGGACCCTACTAATTATATCATACTTATTTTGACATATTTTGTCAATATCGTTAATTTGACACTCTCCTGAATCCGAAAATAGTTCAGTGGCACAAACTAGATGTTGGACAAGGACAGATTTATCGGACCTTTCTATATTTCGATGCGACAACGTTGGTAGTATTGAAGAGAAAGATTGAAAAGAGCTCAATTGCGATAAAGTTCTTTAGGAACCACTCAATTTCGATTTTTAGAGTTGAATTAAATTAGGGTTGAAATTAAGTTGAATTAGGTCGTTCATGAGTCCATCTTCACTCATTCCAGCTACAACAATATCGGATTGGAAGTGTCTCTGGCGAAACCGACCCTCAGGGCGGAATTCGAGAACGACTTGAAGCAGATCTGCGACGGTGTGAAAGATGCCGAAACGGTCAGGCGAGAACAGATAGCCAGCTATCGCGCCGTCTTCCAGACGGTGGTCGACAAGATGCGGCTGATCGACGAGAGCTTGGCGAACAGGCTGGACGTCAGACCGGACGACGTTCCCCATGACATCAACGTCGCCAGCAATGACGGTTTCACGCCTGTTCTGAAGTGTCCCAAGTGCGGAAACGATATGGTACTCAGGTGAGCAGACATACGAACATTTTAATTGGCCTGTTTCAGTGTAAAATTTTATTTTATTATTTCGAAGCACTAACCCTGACCATTGTCGATCTAAATGAAAACCTAGTAGGTGACCTAGTGCGAGGAGGTATAATATTGTCTGTTCAGTGAATCGAAATATGTCTGTCTGTCAAGTGGCGCTGGGGAAGAGAAAATGGAAAGAGCTCATTTGTTTATGTCAAAATAGATATTAGGTTGATATTCTCTTCTTCTATTTTTTTCCAATATGTACTCAACCAGAGATGTGCTTTCCATCATTGACGTGATATTTGATACAAAGGCGATGAAGAAGATTCTTTCATGAGATTGAGATGTCATAATCAAAAAATTATTTGCTGACAGTTGTCATTAAATTATAACTTCGTCTTTGTGAATATGTTGAACTTTGAATTCGTATTCTTGAAAATTACAATTATTCCTAATTGTTTCTTCTAGTATTGGTTTTCTATTGCAGTTTGTTGATTGGTTTGTGAGTGCGATTGTGTTATTTTGCAATGTTATCTGAAAACTTCGCACTCCAGGAGGTGGAGGCGAGGGTGGAGGTGTAAAATTATCAAGACCTGGTTTCCCCTATCCCCACTGTTGTGAATTTGAGCCTCAAATCCTGAGGCATCAATGAGTTTATGCCATATTCATTGGATTGCAAGGTGCATTTTTTTTCTTGAATCGCATAATATTTGAAACTTGATGCATTGATATTTCAGAAATGGGAGTTTTTGAAGTGAGCGAACATGATACTGTATGTTTCCAACATTTTAAGGGAACTGTTTCTTGCCAATGAAGAATTGGAAACGGTTTTGGAAGGAGGGTTCGGTTCCAAGTTTGTTTGAGGAAGGTATATATAAATAAAATGATATTTAACAAGTTCCTACTTATACAATCTTTTTGTAGCAATCAGCTTATTAGTTTCTAGTTGACTAGAACTATTAGTTTCAGTATAAAAATTACCAAAAACTTGACTTTGGTACCTCTGAAAATTGTTCCATAGTCAATTGTCATTGAATTCATTTCAGAATGGTACATAACATTGAAACTGGGAAATATTTTTATAGTTTCAGACTCATCAATGTAGTTTGGAATATGATGCTGAAGAAGAACTCCTTCCTTAAGGAACACGACCTGAAGATGAAGAAGCATCTGACGGGGAAACGGGCATTTGAACAGATATTATAGAATGATAATAAATAATAATGGAGTTTATTGAAAATGTTGACATAATATAAATTAAAAAGATATACATATTGGTATTGAATATTCCTATGGTTCAATTTGTGGCAATTATAGACACATCTTCTCATATTTAGTGAAGTTAGTGGCTTCAATAAGATGATTTTATAAAAAATAATCATTGTTCAGCAGAACATATATTTAACCTATATACCTTTGGTACAATATATAAAGTGTTTTCAAACTTACCTGCCAATACATCTGTTCAACAATAAACAGGGTATCAGAGGAGAACAAATTAGTAGAATAAAATTTGCAATAATTCTTCATAATTATATTCAATTTATTAAAAAATATATAATTGTATTGCCATTCGTATACATATACAAGTTATTTTCCAATGAAATCATCATCCTTCTGGTATATTTCTTCTAAACATTACTCACATAATGATTCCTCATGTGATTCTTCCACATCAATTTGTTTGTATCACTCATAGTTTTTCGTTTTTCAACTAAAAAGCTATTCATGTAAGTACTCTTCGCTGTAGGTAGGTACCTGAAATTTTCAAGTATAGTGATTCGGATGTGTACATAGTTTACATCACTAAAGACATGTTTTCACTGCAAATAACGGAATTTCATGAATTATATAGTAACTTATCAAATATATAGAAGGAAATAGGCAGCCCCTACCTTTCTGCTTGGCTTTCATGTCGAAAAAGTGTGAAAGCACTGATGAGTTTCCGAAGTTTTCACAGTTCCAACTTAAATTCAAGTTGCATCATAAGTCAACCTAATACAGCATTGCCTAAACATCTCCCTGCTTCCATTCAAGTATAGGTAGATGGTTTTCATACTTGATAATATCTTTCGTGATAATGTTTCATTTTCGGGTTTCAACATGACAGATTTTTATTTACAAACTTGACAGGACCATGAAAAATGTTTGGGTTAGGAATAAAAAATGAATAACTTAGTTTACTTAGTTCACGTAGATGTCTCCGAACTACATATTTTCTTCATTTGTCTTTTCAATGAACAGACAATATTATAGCTCCTGCCTACTAACTACCTAACTAGGTTGTCATCTAGAACGACAATGCCCTGACTAATCTTTGGTAGAAGTCCATATTGATCAAAGATGGAGTGAAATATTCCAAAGGAAGGAAGGAGCATTTTTATCCGAGTATTTTTAGTGACATTTAATTGACGGATTTGGCTCGAAATTTGAATTTGAAGTTTTGATTTTAGTATTTTTATGATGAAAATTCTTGTAGATTATATGATTTTAGTAGGTATAATGTCTCATCTCGCATATTTCATACAAAATAATCCACAGGAAATGATGCTAAAGCAAATTTAAACACTATAGAGTAGGTGGTGAAAATTCAAATGATGAGGATAGAGTGGAAATTACAATAAAAAAAAAAGAATTCGAATCAGAAACATCAAAGAAGATACTGTGTTGTTGTGCTTTCAACTTTGATGTAGTCCTTCGCTTGTCTTCCTGGTACAAATATATTCTATATTATATACCGTACTTCATTTTCGGGATCATCTAGGTATTTCCCTGAGATACATTTCACTCACTGTTATGTATTTGATAAGGTTGAACAGATACATCAGTCATTGATGATGAAGAGATGATGATGATGAATCTTATAAGGTATTTACTGGTTACAAATCTGGCAGTGTCCAAATATATGGTACTACTTTTTATGCGAGAGCCAGAATTCGGTTCATGACATCATCGAGCCTGGCGTTTTTCGAAGTTGCCGATATTAATAATTGAAAAAAATATTTGCGATGATTTTAAATAACAAATGATTGCATCACATACTTTTATAACGTGTGTACGTGTGTTCAACCCCATTCTAAGGTAACATTCATTGTAATATATGTAAATCTTAAACTCAAAAGACGTCGTCTCAATAAACTTCGCCCACTTATCAAGGACCGATGACAATAGCATAATTCAATAGCTATCTTCCATTATCCTAATCAGAATCTTCAGGATGAGCGATGTTTTTTTACATCCAGTGTCTTACCTCAAACCCGTATCAAAATGCAAAAGTAAATAAGAATTGAAAAAAAAACTGAAAAACATGCTTGTTGTTTGAAATATGGATAGAATCAAATTATTCGATAGATCAAAGGAAGGTACGAGAAGCCTTTCTCTGGGGGCCTCTGGGAAACAGGGCGACATCTCAGAGTGAACAGCCTTAGCAGGGACTGGACTAACACCTTCCTCCGTCACTCGAAGGAGAAGGAAAACTTTTAGCTTTCTTCGTAGACGAGAACAGGGATCGGAAGAGTAATGTTCAGGAACCTAAACGAAAATTGTCTTTCATATTGACGTGACCTCAATATGAACCATGAGTCGTATATGGTAAAATTGATAACGGAATGTAGGTCATAAGAGGTCTAAGTGTCGTCGGAGACATCAGTCAGACGAGCTTAATAGGGGGGTGGAGTGTTTAGTGGGTATATCCTGAAGTCAGGAGACTCCCACACTAAATGGGGAATAAGACCCAGATGATGTCCATAAAGGATTTCAACCCCAACTTGACAAAAACAAATAAAGGCTTTATGAGGTGTTTCTGATATGAATACATACATTCTACATCGATATATGACAATTTGAATGATTAAACTGCGAATTTTGAAATGACTCTGCCGTTACTTGATGGACATCCATGTAAATGTAAAAGCTCCACAAACGATAAGATTTACACCAAAAAATCTTAAACACACAACATGTTTCGCTAACACAGTAGCTTTGTCAGGTGATATACTGGTACATTGTACATTGTACCAGTATATCACCTGACAATGTACAATGTACCAGTATATCACCTGACGAAGCTACTGAGTTAGCGAAACATGTTGTGTGTTTAAGAATTTTGTGGAAATCTTATCGTTTGTGAAGATTAAACTCCGCGTGATTGTACCTTCCCCACGAATATTTGAACAGAGATGACGTCAGAATTGATACACTGTAGAACTTTGGGTAGAAGAAAGGGGTCTCACCCCAAAATTTAATTTGTTCCCTTCATTTTTTTATTGGTGCCATTTGATCAGGGTTCGAAATATTTGCATTTCTTTCATTGTTACCCTATATAGCCTGAAGTATGGATATTCGCGGTCGTCAAGGTCATTGAATGACGTTGCGATGACATTGAAAACTACGAGAAAACATGTCTTACTTTCAATCTAACAGCGAATCCCATTGGCAGGAACTGGTGGAGTGATTCTGCATTCAATGTATGTTTCCTTCTTACTGGCATGTGTTGAACAGAGGTAAATATACACTCAGTGAAGAAACACTCCACCAGTTCCTTCCAATCGAATTCGCTATATGCCAGGAGTCAAGATGTTTTCCATCATTATTAAATGTCATTGCAACGTCATCTAATGACCTATGGCGACCGCGAATACTTATTTGTCTGAGGCCATGTAGGGTCCCTTGATGGAAATTGATGTTAAAGTCATCTGAACAGGGTACGGACAGATCCTCATCTCCTCATCAAGGGACCCTAAGGCACATGCACTACTGACGAGCTCTGATAGTGCGAAACAGCTGTCTGGCCTCTGACAGATAAACATATCCATGTCGTGTGGGATCTATTTTTGTTCCATCAATTCTGTCAAGAAAAAATGAAAATATCAAACAATACTTTTCAGGAACAAGAAAAATGGTCCAGGGCAGATGTTGACGTGCTTGGGATACCCCAATTGTAGAAATACAGTTTGGTTTCCTGCAGCAGTAGATAGAGTTGATGTACTGGATGATCCTTGCCCAAATGTGAGTTTTCTCATTCAAAGTTAATAATTTGAGCGTTCTACGACTCATTATTTACTTCTTCAATCATAATTGCTCATAAGACACAATAATATGCTTGTAGGAGTAATATATCATCATAGAATATATTTATTTTCAGTGTGGTCAGACCAGTAAGAAAGTTAAAATGAAGTTCAAACAGAACCTTTTTCCAGGCGATCCAAATCCGAATACTTTGTGTTTAGGTGGCTGTGATATGAACGTTCTGGAAACTTTAGACATCAATATTTCGTCGGTTAACCAAAGTGAGTATGCTATACATTGTAGTCACAAATAGTATAGAATTTAATGACACAGTGATTAGGTTTCAAGACATCAAACTCTTAGAAAATATGAGAAAAAATTTCAAATTCCATATGCTGCAAATACAAAGACACAAGAATTCATTTTCCCTGTGGGGGTGTACAGGCTTATCGATCAAAAAGATCTACCCCTATATTCATCTTATTTTTTCATCCAGAAAAAAAGGAAACAACATGCGGAAGTTAAATGCTGCAATGAAGCCTTTCCACAGCCATCATCAAAAGCGTGACAATACACAAATTATGTTTTTCATATTTTTTTTGGAATTTGTGATCACAGAGATATACAGTGGCATTCATAAAGTCGGCATCATATGGGAAAATGATAATAATAATAATTTATTTATGTTTAATAGCCTACTCGGAGGGAGTCACCTGACTTTCGCTACATGTCAAAAGTTCATATTAATCAAAACATGAGATGAGAGGCCAGACACACTAAACTTGAAAAGTACTCTACTCGAACTACTATTGGTCTATTGTTGTAATTGTCGAGTCTATTCTTGAAGGCGCTTATGGATGGCGTCATAACTATATCATCAGTGACAGGGTTCCATTCATAACAAATTGAAAAAAAAAACGGTGTTGTAGAGGTTCTGAATGTTTTCTTGGCGAGCCTCAGTATCGGCATCAGACTATTGCCACGAAGTCTTTTATCGACGTCAGGGGCAAGATATGGATCAGGTCCAAAGAAAAGGTGTTTCTGAAGACTCTGTAGCTTATTGAATGAGGTTTCCCCGTTTCTCTGCTTTCTTCTTTCTTTCAAGGTTGGCAAATTCAGTGCAGTGAGTCTATCATGGTATTCCATTTGGTAGAGTTGAGGTACCCAGTTTGTTAGTTTGCGTTGAACATTATCAAGTAATGTGATGTCTCTGACTAGAGGGCATAGTAAACTTTTATGAAATTGTGTCCGGAGATTGGGAATACTTTTTCAAAATGTAGGCAGATTTGTTGGCTCTTTTTAAAATCGACAATATGTTTTGTACATGTCAACGAATTGGCTATTGTCATACCGAGGTCTGTTTATGATTCCACTGATTGGATTTGTACGTTGCCAATATGATATCGACCAATATGCAGAACTGTAAATTTGGCAGGGCTAAGTGGGATTAACCAGTCGTTACACTAATCTTCCAAGAGTACCAAGTCGACATGCTGTAGATCCCCCAGAATTCTTTACCGTCATCTTTGTAGTCACAGTTGCGCCAGCAAAATCGCGTATTACCTCTTTGTAAACCAATGACGTCAGCAGAATGGTAAAGAAGCGAAAACTGATTATTATTTTTTTGAAGTTGAAAAAAAAAATAGATATTGTTAGCGACGATGTTCAAATCACCCCGTAATTGAGAAGAACGCCTAAGGAATGCCTTATCACAATCGACCTCGACGACTCATCGGTATTCGTAATCATCGTGTGATCGAAGATTGAAGCAGGTTTAGTCATTAGCATCGTAGCATCAGAACGAATCACTTGTCGATGTTGTATTTGTATAAACGGTCATCGTTGTACAAGCCGTCCTGAGTGAATAAAAATATGTTTGAGTGTTGAAATTGTGTCTATCTACGATGCCTTCATTTAGAATCTTATAATATACATACAGTGGTTCTTCATAAACTTCATGGAGAAATGAAATTCTGAATATAGGAAACTCCTCTATTGTCAACGTTAGAGGGCCTACTGCTGGACCCTGTTAATAGTAATTTTTTTCTAGGGCGCCCTGCCAATGTTTCTCAACAAACCCCAAATGTGCCTAATGGTCCCAATCGACAGAACGCCACAAATAACGACTATCCACCGAGAAATAATCGCGACAGTGGCTACAATGGAAGTGTTAACACCACTTTGTTGAACGCTTCGAGGAATTCTAGCCAATCTAACCCGAATCAATCTAGCCAGAACCAATCCAGAGGTGGTTTTTGGATAACCCCTGTCAACGGAACCAAGAGAACGACAAACATGATGCCCGGATCTTCCGGGAGTAGTAGTAACAGTAATAATAATTCTTCTGGAACGGCTGGTCCGCAAGGAGAAATCGTTTGCTCCTGTAATAATCAAGCTCGTATGCTTACAGTGAAGAAAGATGGGCCCAATAAAGGTAGGATATACAGGGTGATAATTTGAAAACAAGCAGCACTCAGTATCTCTTCAACTGATGACATTATACAAATTTGGCAAAACTTTTGAGATATTTGTTGTAACATTACATTTAACCTCTTCAAACACTTATATCTTTCCTCAAAAAGTACCCCAATATCCTGAATGAAACCTGGAGTGGTTTAGTTCTATAATTGAATAATTCAAAGTCATCTCCACAACATTTATTTGACGATCAGAGATCAATCACTTAGGGGTGCATGTTTCGGGCATATAAGCATATAAGCCCATCATCAGCCGAATGATGGGCTTATATAAGCCCGAAACATGAACCCCTATGTGATTGATCTCCGATCGTCAAATAAATGTTCTGGAGATGACTGTGGGTTTCTTAATTCAGAGTGGAATAATTCAGTTCTCAATTTACCTATTTTGCAACTCGAAATCATACCCATTCTTAACATCTACAATATCTTGAAGATTTGTTATAGTGGAGAAATTATCTACAAGTAGGTATGTCTGATATTTCATAGATACATCTGCTTACTGAGGTCTTCCTATAGATTTTTGGTAACAACAAATACAGTATAGTACGTATGCTCCGATTATATATTTTTAACAACTGGTACATATACTAGTATCCCTGGAATGCTGAACCGAAAATCCTTTGGAAAGTTTTCTTCAGCATTTTCGAATGGATTACTAGCGTCTATTAATATGTTTATTCACTTGTCTTAATCGGAATAAACGGCGAATCTATTACTCAATAATATCAACGAATATTCATATTGTCATGAGTAGAACATACGGTATATCAGTAATTTCGAACCATGATGGTTTTATTAACATAAAGTTAATCAAATCATCCGTTGACATTGAATTATAAAAACTGACCAAGGAACTCTCATGAGAAACGTGCATATCTAATAAAATGTTGAATATAAATATTGGATGTGAGGGTTCCGAAATTAGTCTGGTCTGGGGCTACTCTTGACTTGATAAGAGCTCGTCGTATGGTCGTTATAATGTAAGTTGTTATTAGGTCTTTATATTCATTGTTGTTTGTCATTGCTACCCATAATGTTTCTTGCTATAATACATATTGTTATCTCTGAATATAGTCTCATATACTTTCAGTTACCCCTAAACTATTAGTGCCTATTTGAATATTACCTCTCGCAAAATATTAAGCCAAGCATTACCCCTTATAAATCGATATGGATGGACTAACCATCTCTATTATATCGTGATCATCTATTATATTGTGACAATATTCATCTCGACTGAAACTATGTTCTGATGACAGTTTATCGTGTATTACCGATTGTCAAATCGATAGTAAATCCAATTCAAGAAATGTATTGATATGTCATTTATATGAGATATTGGCTATATTCGCGATTGCCAAGGTCATTAGGAGACGTTCTGATGGCATTCAAAACTACTGGAAAACAAGTCCAACTTCCAATCTATGAGGGGAATTAGGATATTTTTCCCTAGTTTTTAATGTCATCGCAACGTCATATAATGACCTTAGCTAGGGTCCCTTGATGCAAACTGACGTATTTGTCATCTAACAGGGTACGGACAGATCATAGCTCCTTTCTCTTTTAGTCATCTAGTGACTTTGGTCTCGTGTATTGGCGTACCTGACATGACATTGCTGTCACGTCACATTCATAGGCGTTAAAAGAGATCTTACAAGATTTAAAATTTCATACTTGATCTAAATACGACATTATTCAATTCTGTTTTGGAAGGTTTGTAAAATGTGCTGCGTTAGGCTGTATCAATCAGTTGGATGGCAAATTTGAATTTGTCAGCTTTCCATCAAATGCAAATAAACTTAGAACATGAGAAGTCAAGTGACCGAATGGGGAAAATTGGTAAATACATCAGCAAAATATTAGAGGTGAAACTAATACGAAATCACATATTAAACTTTCTCATTGTGCCTATGATTATCCACATCACAAGTTTCTGAATTCATTTTAGTAGAAACAGGTTTGATTAAAACGGAGGATTAAAAGAAGAGGCATATGCCCAACCATTTAAACAATTATACCTTCATTCAGGAAATATTAAGTGTGAAAAACTGCAAAAATGATTCCCAACATGAATATATACAGCACACATGACATATGAGCACATTAGTTCAAATACCTAAAATTTTTCATCATTCCTCAACCATAAGGCTTAGTCTGAAATCAAAATTCATTTATTGATAGGTACTGCCTAAGAACAGTCCCATTTGATAGAACATATTAAACTTTCAAAAAAATTTGCTCACTGCCTCACAAAGATTATGCTAGAGTTGAAAAATCAAAAGCTCGAAAATTATCATCATTTAGATATAATTTGTAGAGTTGAATGAGAAATTTCATAAAGAAATTACGTATGATACGCCAATGTCCTCAATATAACCTAAAAAACAACTAATGTCAGAAATCTAGTGTTTATCCCCAGGAATAAGTATAGATGGAACTATATAACTATTTCACAAACACTTTAGAGTGAGAGGAGACAAGGATCTGTCCGTACCCTGTTAAGATGACAAATACGTCAATTTACATCAAGGGACCCTAGACTCATCCATCGTTAAGTCTTTCCACTCTCAATTTCTAGGCAGGAATTTCTACAAATGCGCTGGCGAAATGTGCACGTTCTTCTGCTGGGCCCCCGAACCCGGCGGCACTTTTCCCAGCAACGACACCTCGCAGCGGAGCGACCAAGATAGTGAGGTGAGGTGCGAGTGTAGGCAACCCGCTGTGCAGAGGACAGTGGCCAAGGACGGGCCCAACAAGGGCAGGCGGTTCTACGTCTGCGCGAAGGGCATGAGAGACCAGTGCAAGTTCTTCAAGTGGGCGGACGAGGTGAGTAATCGTGGAATAGACATTATACAGGGTCAAAGATAGATAGATACATATTTATTCATCATTGAAGTTTACACATATAGTTACATATAAACTTATCAGACTAGTCAAGTTCCATTCTCTCTCCCCATTCACAAAACAAAACACTGTACATACATTTCCATTCAATCTCTCACACATACATAAATGTAAATAGAATAATTCGATCATCTCGAAGTTAGATACTCCTCAATGGAATAAAATGCATTTTGACATAAATAATTGAATATTATTGTTTTGAAAGTATTGAAATTTTTTATCTCACCAAAAATATTGTTGAAATGATTAAAACATAATATTCCTTGATATATTGGAGAGTTCTGTCCAACAGTAAGCCTTGAAAATGGTAAACGAAGGTCATTCTTATTTCGAGTATGGTGATGGCGAATTTCATTACTTTTGATGTACATATCCTGCTCTTTTTTTATATTCAATGTCAATAGATATATATATATAGAGATGGTAAAGTGAGAACTGACAGTGCTTTAAAGTAATCCTTACATGATACATTGTTTCGAATACCCATCATGCATCTTATGATTTTATTCTGTGCAATAAATACTTTGTTACTATGTGGTGAATTTCCCCAGAAGATCAAACCGTAACTTAGTGCCGACGATACTAGTCCATGGTATGCCATTCTGAAGAACATCGAAAGATACAGTGCCCTTCAGCTGTCTGATAATGAAATTGATACTGCTTAATTTTTTTACCAGATTTTCAATATGGTCTCTCCAACTCAACTTTTCATCAATTGTAACGCCAAGAAATTTTATACTTGAGACTTGTTCTATTGATTTATGATTTACTTTCACAAGAGGGCTCGCATTACAACTGATGTTTTTCCGCAGGAAAAGCATGAAATAGGTTTTTGAAATATTCATGATCAATCCATTATCAAGACACCATTTGAAGAATTCTTCTGCACATACATTACTTTGATGTATGGTTTCGACTAAATTATCATGAGATATTATGTGATTTGTATCGTCGGCATAAATAATGGTGTTTCGAGGCGAACTACACGATAAAATCATGTCATTTACAAATATGATGAAAAACAGCGGGCCAAGTATTGAACCTTGTGGTACACCCATGGAAACATCACTTGACTCTGATTTTAATGAATCTATAGTGACAATTTGGGTCCTATTAGATAAATAGGAAGCAACCCAGCTATTGGCTACTCCACGAATTCCAATTCGATTCAATTTTTGAATGAGAAGATCATGATTCACAGTATCGAAAGCTCTACTGAGATCGAAATATAAAGCAATTGGGTGTCCTTTATCGTTCAAGCTAGAATAAATAGCATCACATAATTCTTTCATAGCTGTCTCCCTAGATTTATTAGGCCGAAATCCATGTTGTGAGTTATTTAACAATTTATGGTTTTCCAAGAAGTTGCTAAGACGCTTATTGAAACAATAATCAATTATCTTAGCAAGCTGACTTTGCAGACAAACATTTCTGTAATTGTGGGTATCTTCCTTGGAACCCTTTTTCTTATATATTGGTACTGATTTCGATACTTTTAGTTTTTCTGGATATGTTCCTGTACAGAATGATCCATTAATTATATGACATAACGGAACAGATACTATATCACAGACAGCTTTCAAGGCCTTACCATTTATTTCATCGATTCCTGCAGCTGCATTTGAACATACTTTATTTATTGTTTCTTCTATCTCAAGTGGTGTTGTTGGAGTGATAAAAGGAAGGAAGGAATGCTCGAAGTCATCTCCACAAATTTCAATGATGTTACACAATCATAAGGGACATGTGTCGGTCTTATAAAAGACCATCTTCAGTCTAATTGAAAGTTCTACAATACATACAACCCATGTAACCCAGAGGTTATGAGTTCGAATCTCACACGGGGCGGTGGAGTTTTTTCATTTTCCATTGTCACTCGAAATTAGGGCTTTCATCTTTATCATCATATGTATCTTTTCGGCTGAGTAACCGACAAACATTACTTGCCTCCTATGTATTTCCTTCGGACATTTCCGTATACAAGGAAAGATAATGCCAGAGGACGAACGGGGAAATATGGAGACTATACAGCCAGCGATGCTTCGTATAGTGCATGATTTCGAGTGACTTCGGGAATTGAAAGGATTCTGCCGCCTGGTGTGTGATGAAAACTCGACCTCCCTGCCGATTGATCGACGGATGACCCGTTAGCTCAATTGGCAGAGCGTTGGGCATTTAACCGTTACCACCGATACAACAAGGCCAGCAGACTCTGACGTAAACAGCTCGTGACGTCACCAAGAGAGGCCAGTGTTTTATTTTATCGCTTGTCGACTAACGCGTCAGTTCGTGTTAATTCATCAGTGGTTCACGTATGTTTTTGAAACGGTCCCGAATTCTTTTGTTGTTTATTCATCAAAATAATTGGCGGAAAAATTACTGTTTTGTGAAATATTTTGTGTTCCCTTTTGTCGGGGGAATTATGTGGGTGGTTCAAAAGTTCATGCTTTTAGTTTCCCGTTGGACGAGGAGCTATCGAAAATGTGGGTATATGCAATTCACCGCGAGGATTTTACTCCATCTAAGTTCAGTAGTGAACAGAGCTTAATTTATAATGATGAATTAATAATAGAAGACAATTACTCTCTCATAAAAAGTATAAGTAGAGGAAAAATAGAAAAGCTTTGATTGTGCAGTTAGTTTTGTATTCGTATATTATAGTCAACAAAATCATCTCTGAATTCGAGGAAATTTTCTTGAATGTTCATATTAAACGGGCATTTTTAATTCTCATTCTCAAATTTCTTTCTGAAAACGGTCATTTGCCTCGTGGCAATGAATGCAGAATACATTCCAATGATCAAATTGCAACTATCATATTAACATGAACTACAACACTCTACTTAAAAAGGTAAAACTGCATTTATCATGATATTTATCATGAAGATATTTGACTAAAAAGTTCCAAATTTCACCTTCTTTTTCACCTGTCTTCTGGATGGCATTTCGAACAAATTTCCCTTCTTTTTTCATCATATTGGACAATTTATATATAATTCAACTATAAATATGATTTTCTTGAGATTAATCCATATTTAGTGAAAAGAAGGAAGAATATCATTCAAAATAATGGCGTGTGTAATGTCATTCGAAAGCAATCTATTGGCATTTGACATCTCGTATTTTGATTGACTATTGATTAAATGGTCGTCATCTGGAATGCTTGTTCACTAAATATGAAAAACTCGCCATAAAAATCATATTTCCTGTTGAATTTTCTATATAAAAAAATCGAAGTACATCATGAGTATATAAAGTGTCCAATGACAAAATAAGAGCAAGTAGCTTCAAATGCCTCCAACACAAGGGGAGAAAGAATGCGAAATTTCGAACTTTTTCTTGAAATATCTCAATAAATAGTGGTTTGTTCGCATTTTCATTATAAAATTCAGTTTATCAGACAAAAATACGTGAGCACGACTGGCATCCTTTTTTAACCGGAAGCCCTTCAAAAAACAGCAAAATTGGCTCAATGATGATCTAAAACTAAAATCGAAATACGCGGTCGCCTTATAGCAAGCGCTTGTCGTTTCGAGCCGCTGGTTAAGCCTCACTAAGTGACATCACCCACGGAGCATGCAGGCCTCGTTGTATCGGTGGTAACGATGTAACCCAGAGGTTATGAGTTCGACTCTCTCACGGGGCGGTGGAGTGTTTTCATTTTCCATTGTCACTCGAAATTAGGGATTTCCATCTTTATTATTATATTCTATTTTTCACAGGACGTTGGAGGCGGCGGGGGTGGAGGTGGTGGAGACGACAGATGGGGCGGAGGAGGAGGAGGAGCGGGCGGTTATTCCGGAGGGAATAATTCGAATTGGACGGGAGGAGGGCAGAGTAATAGAGGGAGGAATCAGAAAATGACGAGGGCAAAAAGAAAATGCGGAATTTGTGGAGAAGAAGGTAACTACTTAATACAGAATAATATCAACTGAATTTCCTCAAAAAATTAACGTACAACCAAAAAGTAACCAAAAGTTTGAGATACAAAACTAGTTGTCTGAATTGAATGATTTTTGTTTTGAATGATAGGTTATCTTCGTCTGTATCTCCTCTCCTGTATTCGTGTAAGAATCTCCTTTTCATAAATACCGGATGTAGCAATGTGTGTTTTTCATGAAATTTTTAATACCCTGTGGAGTGTAACAGTTACGTTATCAAGTTGAAATTGAAAGTAAACTTCTGCCTTATCTTTTTTCAACATTCCTTTCTTGTATTCACTCCATTATTTTATTTTCATTTTATTTATTGAACAAATAACTTCCAGACAGAATAGGCTATGGTATAAAGAAGTTCATAACTATATACCTATAGGTAAACATATCATCATTCAAAATATATCAACAACTGTAAATTGACAAACAAAGAATAATATTTGTAAAGAGAAATGGCATGATTAATTTTACCCAGATCGCTCAGAAATAATCAGTTTTTTTACTTCAGTTTTGAATGTGTCAGGTAGTTTATTAAATTCAGTGAGGGCTGAATGAGTGAATCTTTTTTGTCCGATTATGGAGCTAGCGGCGTCAAGATGAAACAAGTTATATTGTCTAGTTTCATGATTATGAATTTCAGAATTCCGTATCAAAATTATATTCGACTTCAATTTTTCATTATTATATGATATTTTGAGAGTTTCAATTCTATATATTTCATCTTAAGAATACGTATTTGTTATTTCATACTGGTTGATGTATCAAATGGGAGACGATACAATACTTTCAACGATTTTCTATATAATGTTGATACTACTCAGTATATGAGAGTAGAGGATCATGTTTGCGATTTTGATATCAAGTTTGGGACATCTTCTCAATGCACCAATAATTGGAGATATTTTTTTTGTCAGAACATCAATATGTTTGTCCCACTTCAACCTGTCATCAAACCAAATACCAAGATATTTTATCTGGTCAGTTTGTTTTAAGAATATATTTTTCATTTTAAGATTGAGGTAAATTTTTTGTTTATTTTTTTGGTGAAAAATCATATATTCTGTTTTGTTAGTATTTATCGATGAAAGGTTAGATTGGAGCCATTTTTCAAATATTTTCAAGTCTTCATTTATCATATTTTCTAAATTTGAAGGATTCTTGCCTTCATATAAAAGTACTGTATCATCTGCATACATGGTATATTTACTGGCTAGACCAATTTCACTGATATTTTGAACCTAAAGTAAATATAGTATATGTCCTAAAACAGAGCCTTGTGGGGCACCCTTCTTGATTAATAGTTTATTTGACATAGAGTTGGTTGATTTTGTATTGATTGTCCTATTTTCAAGATATGAATTCAAAATATTTCTCACAGTGCCTCTGAGTCCCATTGTTTCTTAGTTTTCTAAAAGTGTTGTATGATCCACTGTGTCAAGAGCCTTTTTGAGATCAATGAAAACAGCTACCACATAATTTCCTGAATTAAGTCCTCTCTGGATTGATTCTATCACCTGTAATACTACCTTTCCTATTTCTCCAGAAACACAATTTCATAGCATAATATGATTTTTTCTATTCTGCGTCTTATTATGACATCCAAATGCATATCGAAACAGCTTCTATTAGGACACGCTGAATTTTTTTTTCAAAGTTGGTAATGGTAACGTTAAACTATCACGGTCTATGTCTAAAGACAGAACACAACAAATAAATCAAGGTGCAGAACGATATTTCAATGAATGGTTCACATAATTATTGTATTTGATGAACGAAATAATCTATAATAATCATGTAATAATTTGGTTTTGCTTTGAATGATGCAATTGTTATAAACTTCAACTATAACATTAGAGGGTATCTCGAGCGTTTATTATCAAATTTGCTGGAAAATTTTGTTGGACTGCTGTTGACACAAAATTGTGCTCATTAGTATGATTATTCACTATTCAGAAGTTATTGTTTGTGACATGCGACTGTAAGGTAGTGGCATCAGAATATGCTGTAGATGTTGAAGGCTGAGAAGAAAAGATTTGAGGTACCTCAATTTTTCTCATCATGGAAGCTTCTATGTAACCTTCAGCAACGAGAATTTCCATTCTCCTTATAGTTACCAAATCACCGCCCCAATTTGCTAAATGGCCCACTAGAACGCCGAAAACAATGTCCTGTATAGCAGTTTTTGCACAAATTCCCTCAGTTCAGGAGGGGTGCATCTCTAAGTCTGCCTCTTCAGTCCTTCACAAAATAAAAAAATCAGATTTACAATAGACCATAAATTTCAAATCATATCCTTGGAATAATTATGTTTTGAATAATTTTTCTACCATCTGTCAAATTTGGCAATAAAGATTCAGATGTATTTTCATTGTTACCAACTATTATTACTTCCTGTTTTTGTTGATGAAATTTTTCCAAATAAAATAGTAAAAATAAATGCAAAATCAAAAAAAGCATATTATACACGTTTTATGAGACAAATATAGTCTTATAAAACTTGTATAATAAAATGAACTATTATTGAACTCAATTGGCATTATAAGCCCGAAAGTAGGTCTGGGAAGGTATTTCTTTGACCGGTCGTATGGAACTTGTGATCATAAGTAAATGGAAGCCTTACAACTGAAAGGTACATATTGGTGATATCAGGACCACATAATACTGCAAGGAGGAAATCTGTATCGCTACCATGGTATGGCCAGCTCGAAGCCCAGATTCGAATCCCATTGAGAATCTATGGGAAATTTTTGAGACAAGTTTACAATCGGAACGTAACTTGAGTACTTTGAAAAACGCACGGCAGAGACTGTATTCTCTTATTTTGGGTATAGGCCGTCTCTGCCAAGAAGTTATTCGTACCCGCGGCGGAAATACTCGCTACTGACCCTTTCTTTTATCTGTTGACCCTTTTTTTTACCTTTTGACTTCGCATTCTGTTTCGTTTTTTCCTTGTTCTATTTTGATAATAATTTTCCATACATTTATTTTACGCTATAAAATCTTGAAAAAAGACAGAGAAAACACGCGGTAATTGCTACACCCGGAATATATAAAAAATAGGTTTTTATGCGAATACAGTTTGCACGCCAATATTCAGAAGGAAATACCCTGTCATTCGAAACGAAAAACGTCCAAATCGGACAATTAGTTTTGACAATAATGTTTACCAAACTTTTGGCTAATTAATTTATTGGAGAAGTGTATTTTAGAAACAAGTTTTCCACTTCATCCGGAACGATTCAAAATTAAAGTACAGGGTCTTCAACAATGATTGAAAACCACGTGACAAATTACGGTGGAACCAAATGAGACGAGACTCTAAAGTTTACGAAGTATTCCCAAACCTCATTGCCAAATTATTCACAGTGTATCATGTGATACACTATGCACATTTGCTCGCAGGAAAACGTAGAATGGGGAAGCTTCCTTCGGATGAATTCATATCAAATTAGTTTACGCTGATTGGGATCTGCAATCTATGATGACAATTGAAATGATTCAACTCATTCCCATTTTGCACCTAGAAATCTCTGCTATTCATCACTAGCAGTACCAGTCAGACGAAGTCGACAGGCCCAGTCAGCACATCATTTCGTCGTCAACCTTGAAATATGTCGAACAACACTTAACCAAAACTCGTTCGTCTATAGAACAGCGAAGCTTTGGAATTCATTGCCAATAGAAAAATTCCCAAGAACTCATAACCTCCAATAGTTTCAAAAAATCCAAAACCCACCTCCTGTTCCTATCCTCTTTAGGTACGCACTATATTCTTCGAACATTATAGGAATTTCCTTTCGTGCGATCCAAGAAAAAAAATTGATACATATTTTGGCAGAAAACGATGATGTGAAGTGTGAGTCTAATGTGAACATGGGTATAATAAGTTTGGCTGTGAGGTGCGAATCTCCGAACAAGCCCGAACTGTAAACGAAGGAAAAAATCAACGTTCCACTTTTTTAGAAGGGTAACTCATGGTATGATTACGAATATATCCTGAAAAATGAATGGATTGAAAAAAAAATTAAAAAGAAATAACCGCCTATTGCAGTATTACAATTCTGACGAACTAATTGGTTTATAAGGATAAAATTCAACTTGATTCACGTCAACTAGATCACAACTGGACAGTGAATTAAGATGAAAGTAAAACACGGTAAATAATAATAAACAATGGAAACATAACTTGAATAAATTCGCAGCTATCAGCATATAGTTTGGCGAAAGATTTTGGGCGCGATTGCCAGGTCTGCTAAATATACAGTGTGGTCATTTAAGTGTGCAACATATGGAAATCTTTTCAATGGATTGCACGACCAAAATACTGATAGTGTCAAAAGTTGGTGCATGTTCGGTAATCATTTTAGGTGCACTCAGAATGATTGCAAGTCACACAGCATACAGGGTAAGTCAGAAAATATAAAAATTGCTTCAGAGTAAAGTACCCTTATTTCAGAAAATTCAGCACAATGTTATTTAGAAAAGTTGATTACATTTGAAAGTTATGAATAAATACCAAAACATGGCATCCTAAGATCATTTATAGTTTTTCAATTTTGTTCGTGAATAATTTTCCAATCTGTATTTTTTTTATATTCACCCTGGATACTTTCATAAGTTAATCATAACAAAATCAGTTGAGCATACCTTCGTTCAAATTCAAGCATATTTGTGCAATCAACTTAGATTTTAATTTTTTTAGGGAATCACAAAGTTTATGTTTGTTGCAACGATATTCAGCTTAACTTTGAAATTTCGCAAACCATATTTTTAACAAGGTAAACCATCATTAATGATGATATGCATATTCAAAAACTTCCATTCAATGTGCACATTTTGTATTTGAAATATTAAAAATTGGGAAATTATCAACGAACAAAAATGAAAAACTAAAAATGTCTTAGGGGGCCATGTTTTGGCATTTAGGCATAACTTTGAATTGTAAACAAGTTTTTCCCATAACATTTTGCTGAATTTTCTGAAATAAGAGTACTATACACTTGAGCAATTTTCTATATTTTTTTACCTACCCTGTGTGACTTGCAATCATTCTAACTGCACCTAAATCGATTACCGAACATGCACCAACTTTTGGCACTATCTGTATTTTTGTTGTGCAATTCATTAAAAAGATTCCCATATGTTGCACACTCAAATGACCACACTGTATAGAGAACAAATCTTAGATTTTGAAAAGATCCGAAGATTTTGAGAAGATCTTAGATTTTTTCTCCATATCTAGCAGACAATGGCCAGGTATAATTTACTAATATCTTGGATGAAAATGAAAATCCACTCTGGATCCCTTCAAGTTAGAACTTTATTTCGATTCTATTCTAGATATTATTGAAATAAAAGTATGAATTTGTTTCCACTGAGTGGAATCCATTAGTTAACCTTTTAATATTATTATTATTATTTTTATGTGTTCATGTATCCCAATTATAAACAGATATGGTTCTTGGGGAAATAAAAACAATTGATCAATCAATCAATATCTATCTAAACTGCTCAACATTGATAACGTCGTGCTCCAAAATATAGCCTGAATTCAAAGTAGAATAACTCACGAATTTCCTCACCAATTTTGAAATCGGTTTTCACCGATGATTAGCCTAATCTCTTGACAGTTTGTTGTGGCAATATGAAACTTCTGTAATTTCAGATAACATTGCTACAGGGTGATAATTGAATGGGTGTAAAATTGCATCGTGGTCGTCACCTTACCGTTTGAACAGATAATTTTTTCAATTTTTTTTTTCCACTTGTATTGATGCTTTCTCTCGAAACGTTTCCGGAATTTTCGAATTCAGAGCTTTGATAATCGTGTTATGAATATTCATTCAAAATTATGCATTTTTGCGACGATTAATTGAATGAAATTGAAAGTTGGAATTCTTCTCCGAAGAATCAACGTTGTATGTATAGTCGTCGGAGATGTGATTGTGTTCGAACACAGAAAATTCTGAAAAAGTCTATACAAAGTGATACAAGAAATACTGAATGATGGAATGGAGCATATCGTAGTCTTCAGTAGATGAAACATAATTTTCTCTGTGTAACTAGTGGAATAATGGAGTATTACTTCGTCATGAGGATATCTGGTGTCTGACCTCGAAATGGTTTTGTAATTTCTTGGATCGAAGGTGATATAATGAAAGTACGCATTTTCAATCGAAATGATGCATTTTCGTTAAGATAAATTATAAAATTCGAAAAATTACGATTGTAGTTCCAGAAGTATGAAATTCATATATTCGTCAAATCTATAGCATCAGGTGAGATATAATAAATTCCTTATGAATCACCCTGTGAAAAAGATGATGCAGAACTGAGCATTCAAGAGTTATTCTATCTCCATTCAACTTCATACTGAGTGATAATGAGGAAAGTTTCCTTCTGAAGACCATGTTGTAGGTGCTAGATCAGTATAAGATGCAATGGTAACAAGTTTGCACGAATATATGGCAATTCTGAAGTATCTCTTTCATATTACCTCGTATAAGCCTCATGAGGACTTACTGTATTAATCTTCATTAGTATGAAAACATTTAATCCAATCTGTGGCAATTCTGCAGCCTCTTTCATATTTCCTTGTATAAACCTCATGAAAAGTTACTACTATATTTATTCATTTCATAATTTTCGACAATGACCGACATTATATTTGTTTTTCTACATTCATGCAAAAAGCAGAACTTTATTGAACTATATTTAGTGGAAAAAGAAGTTCTTTATTGCACTTAGTGCAATAAAGTTTTTATTGCACTCATCTGTCTTTCTACTTCAACGTGCTGTCATCATGGCAAACATTTTTTATATTGCAACTGTGGTTATAGAAACGTCACTCAAAAATTAATTCTGACAATCAACAGAATTGTACCTAGTGCCACACCACAAATCATTTTTTGCATTTTGCATGAACGTAGAAAAAATTTTGTATGCAACTCGTGCAAAAATTGTTTATTGCACTCGACGTGTTGTCCGACGAGGCCGTCAGGCCATTATATTTGTTTTTCTACATTCATGCAAAAAGCAGAACTTTATTGAACTATATTTAGTGGAAAAGAAGTTCTTTATTGCACTTAGTGCAATAAAGTTTTTATTGCACTCATCAATCTTTCTACTTCAACGTGCTGTCATCATGGCAAACATTTTTTATATTGCAACTGTGGTTATAGAAACGTCACTCAAAAATTAATTCTGACAATCAACAGAATTGTACCTAGTGCCGCACCACAATAAATCATTTTTTGCATTTTGCATGAACGTAGAAAAAATTTTGTATGCAACTCGTGCAAAAATTATTTATTGCACTTGTTGCATAAATAACTATTTTCGGAACATAGCGATTTTTATCACGATCAAACATATTCTTCTTCATCCCAGGACAATCTGGACATATTTTTTATCGCACCTTGTATATCCATCATCAAGAATAAATTAATATGAATTTCATACTTCTGGAACTACAATCGTAATTTTTTGAATTTTATAAATTATCTTAACGAAAATACATCATTTTGATTAAAAATGCGTACTTTCACTATATGACTTTCAATCCAAGAAATTACAAAACCATTTCGAGGCCAGACACCAGACATCCTCATGATGAAGTAATACTCCATTATTCCACTAGTAACACAGAGAAAATTATGGTTCATCTACTGAAGACTACGTTATTCTCCATTCTATCATTCAGTATTTCTTGTACCACTTTGTATAGACTTTTTCAGAATTTTCTGTGTTAGAACACGATCACATATCCGACGACTATACATACAACGTTGATTCTTCGGAGAAGAATTCCAACTTACAATTTCATTCAATTAATCGTCGCAAAAATGCATCATTTTGAATGAATATTCATAACACGATTATCAAAGCTCTGAATTCGAAAATTCCGTAAACGTTTCGAGAGAAAGCATCAATCAAGAGGATACAGGTGAGAAAAACAAATTAAAAAATTATCTATTCAAACGGTAAGGTGGCGACCACGATGCAATTTTACACCCATTTAAGGAAGTTTCATATTTCCACAACAAACTGTCAAGAGATTAGGCTAATCATCGGTAAAAACCGATTTCAAATTGGTGAGGAAATTCGTGAGTTATTCTACTTTGAATTCAGGCTATATTCTGGAGCACGACGTTATCAATGTTGATCAGTTTAGTTTCATCTTGATCAATCATTTCATCAGGCATCTATAAATAATTTGGTTCTTACTTTTTCGACTAACGAGAAATTTAAATTTCAAATATCATTCCATATGAAGTAGCCAATATTAAAATAAAGTGTCAATGCAGGTACATATATACATAATTTCTTAATACCCAAACATATAGGTAAATGGAAACGGCAGCGTCGCAGTCGCGCTAGCAAAATGACGTATTAGCTCTGTGTGAACATGGCAGTTCACCAATGACGTCAGCAGAATGGTGAAGGAGCCGAAACTATTTCTTTGAATTTATTTTCTGAAGTGAATTCTCAGGATATTGAGATAATAGAAAATACGTATATAATGATTTTTCATGAACTTCAACGGAGATATAAAAATCTCAATGTAGGAAACTTCCCCGTAATTAACAACAGACAACAGGACTCTCCGGGCCCGGAAAAAAGGAATAAAATACACGAACGCCTGAATCGGTACACCAATCACAGTGGACTGACGCCATGCTATTATTGGACCACCATAAAACTCCCTGACCAATCTCAGCCTCCACAATTTTATTACAAAAAATAATAAATAACGATTTAGACCCTTATTTTTACCAAGAGTACATTCGTATCTTTTCAGCATGTGTTGAAACGTGATGCCGCATTAAAAACGGTCACGTGTGGCACTTAATCATTGTTGAAGACCAGTTATAGAGATGGAATGTTCATAGAAAAGAACACTGATAGTTGAAAATTATTGACTGCATGATCACTTGTTAATAAATTGCCCAATTCATCAAAGTTTCATAAGGCTTCTAACTTGTCAATTTTTTTTACAGGTCATATTAGAACCAAGTGCCCAAATAATAATTGATGAATACCTGTAAGTTTATTGAGGCGAACACAACAAAGAAAATAATTTCTATTTTCATGTTGAAAATTGGAATAAATTAGTTCCCGAAACTTTCTCGTCTTCAAACATTTTTGAAACAATGTGTCATTCACTATTTCTTGTCCTTACTACATAAATTAAACCTATTTTTTTTATCCAAACGAGAAGAGGAAAACACGAAGAATCTAGAGAAATGAAAAATAATTGATGAGTTAGTTTTTAAATATAATATAGTTAGAATATCATGTACATATCCAAAAAAATTAAACTAGTTTTTCACTTTTAACTATTTTAAACCATTCCTAGTGATCACTAGGGTACCCAGATGGATTTGACGTGTTTGTATGATATTTATTATATTGTTTGTTATTGTTGTCTGTTTTCTAGTTTGTCAAAAAAGTAGTTTTTCCGTATTCTCAAAATGAAAAAAAAAAACAATATTATAATTCTGAGCAAGGAAAATACAAACGGTGTTATGTAAGACCAAGTAAAAGACGGTAAAATGTAAAATTATGTTTCTTTCTTCTATTACCGATTGCTCCGAGCCTAGATAGTGGTTAGACAGAGAAACAGCAATGTAAGAGTGAAACACAATAGGCGAGCGACTAATTTTTTTATTTCTTAAATAGAATCATCACTCAAATACCTTTCAATTCCATATTTTTTTAGAATTATTCAGTCGGTTTTCAGGTGCTGAAATCATAAATAATGCCACGGTAATTTTTCAAACGGCTAGAAATTTACCGCCAGTAAAAACTGACACCACGATTTCGCAAGTAGGAGCAGACCATAGCAGTGGCGGCTGCTCAGAGGAGGCAACGGAGGCTGAGCCTCCTCAGAGATTTTCCTTAAACTGATATTATCTATACTTTCTCATCAAAAAGACACAGAAATACATGGATTTTGATTTTATTTCCTGTCTTTAGGTAAATATTTTTGAATTGGCAACAGTGCTTGCCCACGCATCAAACATTGAAGTTTGCAAATCACGCGTGAAATATTCAACTTGGCAACATCTATAGGAGGCTAGACTCCTGCGCAAACCACGCGCGCAATGCAAATGCCCGAATAGCACGTGTTTGTCGTGTCGCGTATTGCGGACAATCCAGTGCGAGTGCATTGTTTATGTTTATGTTAGGTTAATGGTTAGGGGCTCTATGAATTTCTGAAAAATGAGTGTTTTAAACGATTGCGATTTAGTGGAATACTTTTTGGTGAACCCATTCAGTGCTTTGTCTTATGAAGATAAATTGATTGTGAAAAACAAACGTCCGACACCGGAATTAAAAAATCTGATTGTAACAGGTAGCAAACAAAATCGTTCGTTCAATTCTGATAATTATGAAAAATATATCTGGTTGACGGGATCTGAGGTAAGGAATAAGATATTTTGTTGGTACTGCGTATTATTTTCAACCGATAAGTCGATGACAGTGACGACTTCAACTCAATTTAACGACAATACGTAAACGTTATTTTTCGTACCTTAACGTCTACGTGGAGGTCTACGTACAGTGATTACTTCAACTCTCTAGTATCACTTTCCCCACTTAGGAAAATACTATTTCAAAACATCAGGAAAGCTGGTTTTTGCTAGTCCTGAAATGTAGTGGAAAATAATGATATATTGTTCATTTAATGCATTATTATTTATTAATCATAAAACAATCAATATTATAATATATTATGAGGAATGTAAATAACAAATAACAGTAAAATATAACAATATTTACATAATATAGTATAATCAAATAAAAACTGTTGTAACTTGCTGGAATTACTAATCTTTATTTGTAATAATGATCACTATCAAGATCCGACCAGAATTGTTTTTATTTGATCATACAACAATGATGAAATATGACATGAAATAAATAATTTGTTGGAGATAAAATAGATTGCAGCTATTGTAAAAACATCGTGTGGTTTACAAGTTTCCTCATTTTACAGTATTTTTGTAGAGAGTTTTCTGAAAACTGCCAAACACATTCACATTCAATCTCGTAAAATTGTGAAATACTGTACATTTTATTTTTAGGTATATGGTAAATCAGAAAGTACAAGTTTTTTGTGAATAAACGGTACATAACTGTCATATCCATGTAACTTGATCGTACCGATAGCTCATAACATGAAAAATTATGTGATCTAATCTTTGGTATAGACAAATCAGACAATAGTTTTTTGTTTTACTAGGCAGGGAAGTAGTTGATTGACTGCCACGGCTGATAGGAATTCAGCCAAGGCAATGAATCTACATTTACTGCCCTGTGAATCATATAATTTTTTCTCCAAATGTTATAGAACCAATCTTGTGTAATTTTTTTTTGAAACTCCATCATTCTGGCAGATAAAGTACACTTTTCCTGCCTGTTAAGTGTCAGAGTAAAGCCACTTTCTATGCTGCTTGGAGAAAATAGTTATTTTCTGCAACCGACACAAAAGTCGTCCATTTTGATACCAAAATTAGCTCTTAAATTGACGTTTCTATTACTGACACAAAAATAGGTATGTTGCTAGGCAACATATTTAGTTCCTAGGAGCTAAAGTTGAACTTTAGCTCCTAGGAACTAAAAAGGATGTACTGGACGTCATCAAGAATAAACATCATTGTGACGGTTGGTTATTTGGGTTGAGACGCATAACTGATTTGTTTCCGATTTCAGCAGATTTGGCATTTCATACCCATGCTGGAGATATAAATACACCTTATTATAGTTTAGTATTGGAATTATAAACATCTCAGTTAAGTATTTTTGTTTTGATCAGGGAAGCCTTTAAGATTCAAATACTTGCTTGATCTGTATTTCATCCGTTATTCTCGGGATGGATAAGTTGTTTTTGAATAATCACGGCAAGCAATAGTTTTTTTGTCTCAAACAACGATATTGTTTAGCTTCATTTGATTATCGAGTCAAACAAAGTGTAGTATGGAGAGGAATAAATAATCACTATTATCATTGTTGATATATGCTCACTAACCTAACATTTTCCACGTCTTGTTCCTATAGCTGGCACTGGCGCGGTATTTGCCATTAGAGCACCTGGTCCATACACAAATATGTCACTCTGTGGTTGTATTTATATTGAAACTACAATTCGAACATCCTTGAAAACCTAACCTGCTGTTAATGCAGGTATAGAATATTCTCACCACACGGATTATTTGTCAATATTTGTTGCATTGCATACATATGGCACCAGGGGCGGCGAGTGCATGGGGGCATCGGGGCCAATGCACCCATGTAGGCAGTGGGTATGGGTGCAATGCACCCATTGGCCGAAACAGACGTATAAAAAACAAATTAGATACGGGCGCAATGAGCACTTGTAAATATGGCACATTGTTGCTGGACAAGTATAGGTAAACAACCATGCGAACCGTATATTCGATTCATGTGCATCCAGGGTTTGACACTGTGCACTGTGCAGATATTCCGATTTAAATTTTAGACATTATGACATCACAGGTTACAAGTGCCAGTTTGGAAAAAAATAGAAGTGGCTAATGAATCCATTGATAATACAGTCAGTAGGAATACCTTTGCAATAAATTAACTGGGGTTACTTGCTAATTTTTTCGAATCCCGAAGTTTCTCTATTCCATTTTTTGAGATATGAGAATTATTAAATCTCATTTTATTTTTGTAGAGATTGAATTTTCTAATATCGTTTTAAATTTTGAGTTATGTTCACTTTTTTCAATGGTGAAAAAAAAATTCTTCTATTTCTCATCGTTGTTCATATTAATATATCAACCATAAACTCGAAACCCGATTAGTCACAAAATATTATATATATATTGGTAGAGGTGTTTCACACTTGATGCAAAATAAATAATGCTTTGATCTATCTTGAAATTTGATGGCATTTGACCTTGAACCATGAAAAATTTTCGCCTGCGGCGCATAATTTTGTCTTACCCTGACCCCTCAATTTTGGCACCCATTGGACAAAACAAAACTCGCCGCCCCTGTATGGCACGGCATTGGTGGTTACTTCACATGTTCATTTGAGTTAATTGCTTCGGTTGCAGAAAAACTAGCATGTTTCATTCGGATCAAAAGTGACTTTGTTCGACTCGCAAATTTTGCTTTCGCTCGGCTTCGCTAAACGCTCCGCCTCGCAAATGCAAAATTCGCTTGTCAAACAAAGTGTCACTTTTGATCCTAATAAAACAATCTACTATTTGTTTCACTAGGCAGCAAAGTATTAGATGGACTGTCACGGCTGATACTTCATAGCCGAGCATAGACAGTTACTCAATTTATGCAGAGAAACTACACATATCCTGCCTGTAGGGTGTCAGAGAAAAGCAACTTATTTCTAGCAGCTTGGAGAAAAATACGTTTTCGAGTTTCAATGAGGCTAAAATTGAAATATTCTTCTAAAACCTACATAGTGTGTGATTGCATTATTTTAGCTCTGTGTCACATGTAAATGAGATGGCTTGTATGACATTTTCTTCAGTTT
The DNA here is from genome assembly GCA_918026855.4 of Phaedon cochleariae. Classification (NCBI taxonomy): domain Eukaryota; kingdom Metazoa; phylum Arthropoda; class Insecta; order Coleoptera; family Chrysomelidae; genus Phaedon; species Phaedon cochleariae. The sequence continues at coordinate 7,436,850 of OU896707.1, read as the reverse complement.
CATTTGGCCTCTATTAACAATACAAAGATGAGATATCTTCCTCTGATGTAAATCTGCCCAATTATTTGTTGAGATAGGACACGAAACTATTTCTGCAAATTTCTGAAAAAATAGGGCAATCCAGCAAAATTCGGGGAACTTTGACATTGTACATCCCAAGCCCTAGTAACGCCAATTGGTAAGACTGAAAATGATAATGCAATTAGGTACCTATTAGCAAATAGCAATTTTTGTTCTTTCAATATTACGTTCAAGTAGGAAGGCGCTGAACAGCCAAAACGCGAAAATATTTTCCTTCAAAATTATAATTGGCCATATTTCGCTTCTAGAAAGGATCAGATATCTTGTGCAATAATTTCACTATCAACTTCAATTATACTTACTATGAAAACCAAAGATTCCTAGCAGTTGTTCTTGCTCTTATTTTCGATAATTAACAGTTTTTGATATGATAGAAATACAATTATTTAAGACAGTAGCCCGATTTTATTCACGTATGTCATTTGACCCCCCTGTTGCCTCAGAATAGGAATATTTAGTCCTTCTCAATATGGTCATTTGCAAAATTATTCGGATATTTAAACTAACTGCAAGATGAATTTCACACTTGAGGCTCCTCAATACCAAAAACCTTCAATGAGGAAAGGACAAATGTGCACCACACGAAACAATGTGACGTCATGGTCACAGCAAGTATGAGAATATCAGTGATTTTGAACTTATCAACCATTCTAGATTCAGAATCAGCTTATGCACATTTGTGTATTGGTAGTGAAAAGTGATTAGTTCCACTATAAATTGTTTTTTTCACCACTAGCTATAGAACCTACTATTATTTACCCCTTTTTGAAGGCATAAAGTTTTTTTTACTACCAAGGTAGTTGTCATCATTTTATGAACCACAAGTCAATAAAGACATAGCTGGTATAATCGACTGGAATTCACAGTTGTGATATTCACAAGAATGGCACTAGAATATAGTAGGTATTTATCAATAACTACTTGTCATATGATGTCATGGTGACTAGATTTCAGTTTCACAGAACATTATAGTTCTGTGAAATACACTCAGTTCCAAAAAGTGACGCACTTGATATTTGACCTATCTTCTTAAAAAAATGCCGATTTTAATTTTTTTTCAATTTGTTGGTAGGTAATGCATTTGTCTTAGAAAAAAAAAAATAAAGAAGTGAAAATTTTTTCAAAGCCTCCTTGATGGTGGTGGAATAACTCAAACCATGATTTATTCTTAATTTTTGACTCACCCTGTGTGTTAATTGAGTAATGGTATCCGAAGTGCTTACACCCTATACGAAAGAGGCTTGCGTGCATTTTGTTTTTTTATTCATTGATTTATCTCTAAAATTTTCCGAATTACAGCTTTTTTGCTGATACCTTACGCTTATCCCACAAATTAAATTTATTGAAGGATCAGAGTACTCAAAATTGATTGGGTTGTACCCTGGTAGGATCACATTGTCTTTAAAAAAACAAATGCCTTTGCCATAGCAACTAATTTGTTGTATGCCTCCATATTTGACCATTTGGCGTTGTGTCATTAATTAAGTGTCTTGTTTTATTGACTAAAATTACATAAAATGCCTCAAATAAATCCTGAACAAGTAGCAAGAATAGTTGCGTTAGTAAACGATGGGCGTAGTACACGTTGCGCCGCTCGTGCAGTGGGATTCAGGAAGCAACTGCTCGTAGAGCGATCCGCAAGTACGAACGAATAGGAAGCACCGCTCGGAGGGTCGGTTCTGGTCGCCCCCGGAGAACTTTTCCAAGAGATGATCGCTTCTTGAGATTGCGGATTTTACGGAATCGATCCAATACTGCGGTAAATGTTCAGCAAGATCTTCGCCAAATTCGTGATGTTGCAGTAAGTAAGCAGACGGTATGTAGCCGTCAAAAAGAAGTTAATTTAAAAGCTAGGAGACCTGCAAAAGGTCCCAAATTATTGCCCGAACATCGTGCTGCTAGAAGAAATTTTGTTGAAAATTATGGACAGTGGAATATTCCTGAATGGTCGAATGTCTTGTTTACGGATGAGTCGAGGTTTTGCTTTAACATGGTGGATGGAAGAAAAAGAGTGTGGAGAGGAACTGGTGAACGGTTCAATCAAAATTTATTAACATAATGCGAAAGTTTTAATGGTGGGTCCGTTATGGTGTGGGGAGAGATCTCAATGAATGGAAAGACACCCCTTCATGTTTTTCCGGTGAGGCAGTCGATGAATGCCCAAATTTACATTCACATTTTAGAGCAGTATGTCTTACCTCATGCAGAGTTAGTGGGCAATAATTTTATATTGATGCAGGATAATGCCCGACCACACACCGCAGCAATAGTGTGAAACTTCTTAGAAGCTACTGGTATTACCACATTACAATGGCCTGCGAGAAGCCCCGATATGAATCCTATAGAACATTTGTGGGATGAATTAGGGAGTAGGGTACGTTCTCGCCAGAGGTCTCCGGAAAGTCTCGCAGAAATGGCAGATGCATTAGTGGAAGAATGGGATCGTATACCAATGGAAACGATAAGCAACTTAATTTCTAGTATGCCACGTAGATAAGAAGTTCTTAGAGTTTCTAGAGGAGGCAATACAGGGTATTAAGCAGTCATTCCAATTTATAATTTTGTGTTTAATGAAAACGTTTTTTAAAATTATTGGTATCAGTTTAGTTCATTAGGAAATTGTTTCTCAATAAATTCAGAAAGTTGGTAATCTGCAAGAATTCAGCAAAAAAAGCTGTAATTCGGAAAATTTTAGAGATAAATCAATGAATAAAAAAATTAAATGCTCCCAAAAGAAGCCCCTTTCATATAGGGTGCAAGCACTTTCTATGCCATTACTCAATTAACACACAGGGTGAGTCAAAAATTAAGAATAAATCATGGTTCAAGTTATTCCACCACCATCAAGAAGGCTTTGAAAAAATGTTCACCTCTTCATTTTTTTTAAAGACAAATGCATTACCTACCAACAAATAAAAAAAAATCGGCCTACTATTTGTTTTTAAGAAGAAAGGGCAAATATCAAGTGCGTCACTTTTTTTGGAACTGAGTGTATATTGCTAGTGGTGAAAAAAATTTAAATGCACCTTGGTAGTAAAGAATATTAATACTGTTGGACCTTATACCCCTCAACTGCAGCCTCTGGATTAAATCTTGGTCCTTGGGTAATATTGATATTCATTACTACCTTGGTGAATAAATAACTATTTATCTTTCATCAGTAGCACACCATAATAATTAAGACTATGTATTAATATTATATAACTAATTGAAACAAAATGATCAAGTGCAATGTATGTACATTTGTATAGCAGTGTTATGAAGTTTGGACATTGAAATTTTTGAGATGGAGTTGAAAATGAAATAGATGAAATGAAGTAGAGGTAGAAGAAGAAAGCATGAAGGAATTTGTTCAATTTAAATATGCCTATCACAGCCTGTTACACTTCATATTTCTCAGTTATCACTCAATAAAAAGCAAAAATATACAATAAAATAGTCCTTCCTTCAGAAATATGCACTTCAATTATTTTGTTCTCTGTTTTCCTAGTTGAAATATTAACTCAAATTATATCAAAGAATACATATTTTGAATGTGTCTTGCAATTCTGGTCACTATTAATAAACAATCAATACAAATTTTCCCACTCATTGAATGCATTGTAACAATACTTTATCTGTGTGTTTTTCACTTTTTCTTAAATCCTAAATACAAGCCTAGGCATATGGCTATCAAAAAACAGGCACACACTATATATAATACGATTTTTTGCTGGAGGGTTCTCATCACCATTGAGTTTAGGATCCTCCCAGATCTGTTGAGTTCATCATCTGCTTCCCTTAACTAAACAAAAAATACCAGCCTGAGAGAAAATCAAAATAATCATAAATGATCATTTTAATGGAGAAAATAAACCATCACTTACTTCTGTTGTTTCATAATATAATATACAATAGACTGTAATTGTAAATGCATGTTTGTAAGTGATGAATAATATACAGGGCAATAAAAAAACCAGGAATCTGTCCCTCGGATGATTGAACACAACATTGTACAAAGTTGCTCAAAATGTTTTTTTTTCTGAGGAATATTGATCAGCCCAGTTATTTCCTGATATTGGGGAAACTTTACCACTCTGAAATATGCTTCAACTCATGGAATTTGAATGGTCTGTATACATGTCTCAGGTTCTTATTTAGTATAAATATGTGGAAGAAATGAAATAATGACCTTTTTAATATTGTCTGTTCCAGAAGAAACCTACTGAACCAATATCAATCCTCAACAATCTCAATATTGAAAAATAAGAAAAAAATTTCTGGAGCAACTGAGCTCCATTTTGAATTGGTTAGAAATCAGCAGTTTCTTTAGTCACCTGATGTAATGGACACCTTGTTATTGTTACTACTACTACCGAGACTACTACATTACTACTATTTCCCAGTTCAAATGAATGTCTATGGAATAGTCTGAAGCAGGATGTCTTAAGGTCATTCAGCCATTGTTTGTAGTTAGGAATATTTAAACAAGTGACTACAAAACTCTCAATTTGAAAAAAACCTTCAGGGAATGTATGTTACCTACAGAAAGTATTATCATATCTGTTCTAAAACCAATAGTAGCATCAGATGTTATCACAAGGGGGCCAACAGTAAATATGATTACCCCTAGGGCTGAGCTAGACTGCTACATTAATGTTACTGCTGATGCTATCCTAGTTTTCCACTTACCCTTGTTCTGGATCTCTGCATTGTTTCTCTTTGTTCTCCCAAATTCTTCAGTACTTGAGTACCAATTTCCTGGGTCTCTACTACAACTCTGTAACCTTCTTCTAGCTTATTACCTGTTCTTTCTAACCTCTCAGAATTATCTAGCAGTCTTTGTTTTTGATCCAAGGATATCCGAACATCACTCAACTCCTCAGCACTGTCATATAAAGCACCTTGTCTTGCTGATCTAGCTTTTATGTAGTCCACAGTTAACCTTTTTAGTTCTGCCCTATAGCAGTCTAGCCTTGTTCTACACCTTGGTTTTCGAGAGGGATCAACTTCCCTTGTCTCCAGTTCCATTTGTTCCAACTAGAATAATGATGATAAGGATGAGATAGACCAACATTGATTGGACATTTAATGAATAATCATGATAAATTTCTCACCAATTCCTGAGCTTCTTCCACATGTTTCTCAATATTTGAGATGAGCTGGCGACGATCTTCTAGAAGAAAAACAATGGAATGTCAGAAATGATTCACCCTCCAATAGATTGGCAAAGCAAAATCTTACTGGTAGTTGAGGATGTTAACTGCCCTACTTGAGCAGTTATGTCCGCGGTAAGGACCGAATATTGTTGTTCATAATTTTCGAAAAGCGAGACCATGTTCGATTTATTTCTATTTTCTCTATGACTAGTATGAGTACTAGGAGAGGAGATGAGTCAAAACTCAAAATCAAGATTACCAGAGACCACCATATCTAGAGTTTAAAATCCTTGAAATCCAACAACACGTACACTGGCTAAAACACCGTATGCGGCTAATAAAAAAAATTCATGTTCAGTCGTTACCAAGCACCAATAAATCGTTTTCAGTTATTTAGCATGATATAGAAGATATCTGAAATAATATCAGGAGTGTATAATCTCTGTTATAACAATTATACATTTTATGTTTTATAAATTATATAACTTAATTTAACGGGAACTATGAAATAGTCACTGTGATCGCCACTTTGCCTGATATTTATACAACCATCTCTACACATAACAAGTGGTTGAATGATCAACTCTAAGATAGAGGGCGGTAAACTCCTATTTTCTCCAATTGTTTTCTAATTTTGACAGTCGATCGAATGGTGTGGTTTTCTGATGAAAATAAAGTGAACATTTCCCGAAATATGGTCGGTTATCGGGAATCGGGAGTGAAAAGTGTTTCATTCATACATGCTGCATCAGCATCGAACATCGTTCAAACATGTAAGTCGATGATGACTGAAAAAATTGTTATCATTGTTTATTATTGAGTTGATTGTAAAGAATTTTGACAGCTGGAGGCCTTGAAATGATCGAAACGTATGTTTTTCATTTGTTTATTATCCCACCTTTTTGTATCCTTCGAATAATGCCAATTACTTGAGAATAATGTTGAAAATATTTGGTTGAAACAGCTACTTGAGTTTTTGAAATCAAATTCTCAATCAATAGCTCTTGCCGAGGCTCTTGCCTTCAGTCACAGAGTCACAGCTTTCTTCTTGACACCCACTCACTGCTGAACCTCTTGGCTCATGAATCTCCTGATAGTCCTGATAATGATGAGCAGTTCCTAGGTTATTCCTATTTCACGAGAAAGGATACTACCTAGTTTAATATACCATTGACTATGATTTACTGTTGAGAATGAGAATAGACTCTTTTGGCCAATTGGCTTTGACTTTTTGGGAGCTTACTTGTTGAAATCTCACCTTGAAATACCTATACTTGAATAAGTCATAAGGGCCTCGATTAGTCCTACTTAATAGTTCCTCATTTTTGCATCCATTTTTATAGGTAGGTGTAGGTCTCGGTGTAGGTATTGTCACAGATTAACAACTCTACTGTGGTATACCCTTTGAGTATTCACACTGTATGCCTTTATACCTATATCTGAGATCTCCATCCTCTTGCTTATCCCTTAGACGCCGTCACGGTACTTTTACGAGGGGGTTGATATCTTCCCGAGGGGTGAACCACCTTCGGAAAATTTGTATACCAGAATCCCTGGAATCATAGATCTACCGGGTGATCAAGATTCTGAATTCTGCACCACCCTGTATTTGTTTCAATTAAATGTCAGTAGATAGTTGATCAAAAGTTGAGATAGGGACATGTGAGCCGTTTTGACCAATTATGAATGGTTTAGACACAAAAAATTCTTGAACTTGGAAAATCTCGATTTCTCACACCCTATATCTCAGTAATTATAACTGCTAGACCCCAAGTATGATGGTTCGTTGAAATCAGCTCATCAGGGAGAATCTCAAAATGAAATAATATATAGGGTGTTCGATAAAAAAAGTTCAACTTCAGTGTTTCATGGTTTTTGGAGACACCCTGTATGTTTCGAAATAATTTTAAATGGTAGCCTATGTTGACATGCAACTTCCTAGAGGAGAAGAATTCCAAGAAGATAAGTGGTTAGCCTTCTAGAGACCGAGGCGTTACTGGTAGCCCACCCTGTATACCTAACCCATCTAGTGTCAACATCACATATCAAATATCGAATCAAAAATGATTATTATTGGATGCGGTTCATGGATGTTGAATTAGAAACTTACCTGAATATTTTTTGCAACTTTCGTAGTTGGATTGCAACATATAAGTTTTGTTTCCAAATAGAAGTTTCCCCACTAGACTTCATCCACATCTCCACATTACGTGGGTTATAATCGAGACCTGGAATGCCAAACACTGTGCTGCTCGGATCTAAAACTAAGTATCTATTTGAAATATGAATCGTGAGACGAACATGGAATGAAGAGTCTGCATATTGTTTTCAACATTCGTAACTGGAATGCGATATATTATCGTAATTTATTAGTTAATCAACTATCTCAATGAAAACGGGGCAGGCAGATAAGCAACAATTTTCTCTGCGATAGAAAACACTGTATATACCTAACCCATCTAACGTCTACCTCCTTTGCAGAGAGGGTTTATGAACGCAAAGTTGGTACTCTCCCCTCGTAAGGGTACCTGTCGTGTTTCCATAGAGACATAAAGGTGAATATCTGTCTATCTGTTTGCTTGAGAATCTGGAAAGGAATTCAATATATCGCCTTCCGTACGAATATAAGGATCAGAATTCTGAAAAGTATACTACGTTTCTGGCAAACCAAGCAAAATATCAATATGAAAATTTGATGGTATATACACATTGGCATGATCCGAACGTATACAATATTGTAATCGATGCTGCGTTGCCGCTTTTACTAGGAAGTAGCAGCAACTATGATTTTTCAAACGGAACACCCTGTATTCCATTGCATTTTTAGATTATCCCTGAATATCAGATTTCATCAATGTATCGCACTTGGAGTCTAGCAGGGGTGATTACAAAGATATAGGGTGTTCAAAATAGAGATTTTTCAATTTTAGGATATTTTTGTGTCGAAACTATTCATTATCGGTCAAAACGGCTTTCGTGTTCCTTTAATAACTATTGATCCACTATCCACTGACATTTAACTGGAAAAAATACAGGGTGATTTGAGATTCAGAATTCTGATCACATTGTATCTGTTCCAATTGAATGTTAGTAAATAGTGAATCAAAAATTAAGACAGGGACATGGAAGCCGTTTTGACACAAAAGAATTCTAAAATTGAGGAATCTCGATTTTGAACAATCTATATCTCTGTAATCATTACCGCTAGACCAAAAGAGTGATGCATTGATGAAATAAGATCCTCATGGAGAATATAAAAATGCAATACAGGGTGTTTCATTTGAAAATTCGAAGTTTCTGCTACTTCCTAGTAGAAGCGGCAACGCCGCATCGCCAAAAATATATTAGACGTGTATATCATATAAATTCATATATATAATCAAATTTTTAGATCCGTCTAATTAACGCTCATCGTCAAAACGGAAACTGGACGATGAAAAAAAAACCCTAAAATGTGATTCAAGCAAATTTCCAAATTTCAGGAATATAGCTAGACAAAAAAACGGGAAATGGGGTTATACCATGACTGTGTCAGTATATCACTCATAATAAAATAATGAAAATAACACTCACCAGTGTGAAAACAATATGAATTTGTATAAAATAGTCCACTTCTGCTACTTCATTGTTTGAAATTTTTTATTTTCCAAAATAGGAAACACCAAAACAACAAACGATCGCGATTATGTAATCACTGATTTGAATGAGAAACACAAAAACACGATACTATCACTCATTTTTCAGTGAACACTCTGTTTGAAATGATTATTAATTATTCCTTTCGCGTATTTTTCAATGCCTGTCACAAAATTCGACCTTACGTGATGACATCTAATATGAGACTATCTTGATTAACCACTGATCCCGAATGAATGACTGATGAGTTGAATCACGCTGATAACCGATTAATTTCCGAACAAATGATTCATCAATGACCGAGTCTATGACTGATGATGATAATGAAATTATACGGGGGGAAAATATATTCAGGGTGTTTGGTTCATCGACGTATATCTGGGTGGTATGTGATGTGATTCTGAAAATATTTGAACATATTTTCTGTTATACAAAGTGTTAAATTTTTAAAGAAATCATCGCTGCAATAAATACGAAGTTCTATGTTACAGAAACTCGTTTGCATAATTCTGGCAAGCCAAACAATTTTTCATCACATTTGTATCCCATTACTTGTTCAATATCTATGATAATCGTATCCAACTCTTGAAAAAGAAGAAATTACGATCAGATGAAATGTTCGACCAAACGGAGATATCTCAAAGTTGTATAATATTTTATATGGTTAAATATAATCGAAATGTTCTTACCTATCAGTCCCTTTCAGATATACGTCGGTGAATCAAACACCCTGTATAGTATACGAAATACCAGATAAAGAATTGAACACGGAGACTGGTAGATTTTTTTTAGAAAATCTCCCAAGATATGAAAGAATTCACCACAGGCTGAAAATATATATTTTACAAAAATCTCTCGTGATATGAAAGAATTCAACCGGACAGTATGTAGTGGAGAAATCGAAAGCTTCTCACATACAAGTCGAGAAACAATTCACCAAAAAAACCTAAAATGACATGCAGGCAAACAATTTTTGTTTAACAAAATATCACATTTGAGAATATACAGGGTGGGGCAGTGGCAACGAAACAGCGGATTAGCGGACAGAACCGGATTATATAAAAACGCTGAAACAATTCAACAACAACAAACACTTCCAATGCCTATCACAAAATTCAACCGTACGCGATATGAAATGCCTTGAAATCCTTGAAATACTTTGAAATTCCATGAAATGCCATGAAATTCCTTGAAATGCATTAAATGTAATCATTTAATAATGTGGCACTATGCCTTATGCCTGTCCTAGTTCCTCAAAGTATTTCAGAAAAGATTTTATTTCTGAATTTTTTTAGATTCCATAAATTTTTCGTTTATGCCAATTCTCACTTTTTTCTTGAAATTTCCGGAAACAAATCCAATTTTCGCAGCTTTTTCCATTATCTCTACCTCTGGCGGTGTATTTATCAAAATGGTCACATCTCGGTATATACATCATATTATTTATCATGGATTGTTGGAATAATATTTGATGGAAACTGCGATTTCTATCAAAAGCACTAATGAGAACTACCCTAAAGAATTTAAAGAAACTTCTTCTGACAGTTGTGACAACTATTCAAATCTGAACACCAGCCAATTGAGTTTTGGTCGATTTTCGTTGATCATCCATGGAAAGGTATGTGGTGTTGGCAAAGTGCCGTGAGAAATATTTCTCACAGTATGAGCAATTCATGGTTTTGAAACTAAGGAAGCTTCGAGAAATGCGCTACTTTTTATAGCAGTAGTAGAAAAATGCTATTGTTCGATCTCGATCCTGTAGTGTTAACAAACTTTCGCATTTTGCATATCGAATCCGTGACATATCCACATGTGCGATTCTGCTTCTCGTTTGAGACGCTGCTGATTCGGCATAAAAAAACACGTCCGGTGCAAAAAAACTATTTCCTGCTGAGGGTGCGAGTTTATTTTCGGTGCACGAGATATTTCACGTTATTTATCTGATTATACAGCATTAGTGCATCTTGGGAGGCATTTCGACATTCGACAGGGACTTTGACACGGTCCACGTTCAAAGTGTGATGAAAGCATGGATAAAAGCTATATTCCAAATTCAACTGATCAGTACTGTCAGTGAATCCAATGACTCTGCTGAAAATCTGTGTTCCGAAATATAAAATTTCAAATACAGTGGTGTAATTTGGAACACGTGTTCATGGTTTTCATCAGTAATCAGCAGCAGTTGATCAGCTGGTAGCTGGTGGAATTTGAATACTATTCTCAGCGTCAATTATTTTAATAACAGGCATTTTCGGTTTTTTTTGTTGAGAGAATGACAATCATTTGGTTTATTAGGCAGGCTCACAACTATAGTATTAGCTCATGGCCACACAAAATCACGGTCCGCCCCTGCAACTATCTATTGCTGATTTGCCGAATAATAATATAGTATATTATTCAACAAGCACATACAGGGTATGTCACGACGAGCTTACACTATCTCTATATCGAGAATCAGTTCGGAGAAATACATGAAACTATGCATGAGTATATTTTACAATACGCCTTTTTCATTTTAAATAATTTCAGCAATACAGTGTTGCCGCTTCTATCAAAAAGTAGCAACAACTTTGTTATTTCAAACAGAATACCCTGTATTTCATTGCATTTTTAGATTCTTCCCGAAGAGCTGATTTCATCGATACATCAAAATTGGGGTTTATTGGAAATGATTACGGTGATATAGGGTGTTCAAAATTGAGATTTTTCAACCTAAGGATTTGTTTGTGCATGTCGAAACTATTCATTATCGGAAAAAACGGCTCACATGTTCCTATCTCAACTTTTGATTTACTAAATACTGTCTGATTTACTATTTATATTTAGTCGGAACAGATACACGGTGATTCAAGATTCAGTATTCTGATCACTGTTATTTAATCGGAACAGATACAGGGTGATCAGAATTCTGAATCTTGAACCAACCTGTATCGGTTCCGACTAAATATCAGTAAATAGTGAATCAAAAGTTGAGATAGGGACATATTGTGAGCCGTTTTGACTGATAATGAATAGTTAATCTAAAATTCGAACAACCTATATCTCTGTAATCTTTTTCGATAGACCCTAAGTGGGAAGTATCGATAAGGTCAGATCTTCAGGGAGAATCTAAAAATGCGATGAAATACAGGGTGTTCCATTTGAAATATCAATGTTGCTACTTTGTAGTAGAAGCGTCAAAACTACATTGTCGAAAATATTTTTAATGGAGAAAGCGTATTCTAAAATATAAGCATGCACATTTTCATGGATTTCTCCCGACTGATTCTCGATATAAAGATAGTGTAAGCTCGTCGTGACATACCCTGTATATTGAGGGCTATTGTTCACGAAGTTGTTGATTGTACTGAGTGAATAATAGATCATTATATGCGAGTAGAATACTATACTTTATCCACGACTGTTGTATAAAATATTTATATAATACATGCAATAGAGATTTGTCCCGGCGTGTTCGCCAAAACTTCGAATCTAACAATCTCAGTAGTATCCCTTCCTCCTCGCCCTTTCGTGAGCACCAAGCGATAAAAAAATTCTGCGCCCAAGAGTCGGTAATCCATCTTATAGGGCTCTTGCCCCTGAAAATAATTTTGTCCACGACTATTGTCAGTATTGTCATATGTTGTATTTTGCCGGAAATATTCGGCGATTGTTACAACAGCTTGTTGCCAAATAATTTCGCCGAATGACAAGGTCATAAGCGAAATTAAAGCAGCTAGCTGGAGTAGTTGTAATCAAAATAAAAGCGTACAAGTATATTAGAGAGAGAAATTATCACCATCATGCGTAGAACGGGCTATCAGAAATTTAGCAAATGTTGATAGTAAAGCGTAGTAAAGATGTCATATTTTCTCAAAAACACAAAGCATTGGCTGAGCCAGCTTCACAGAACTAGAACTACAATGACGTAAATTTTCTCTTTTTAATACTTGTACGATTTTTTATTGAATAACACTGTATGTCAATCGACGAATATTTCCAGGAAAACTAGAATCACTAGTTGTATTCGTATGAGTTTTCCATGATTGTGACAATAAACGAGCTGCTCGCGAGAGTTGTGCACACTGCATCCATCTTTCTGGCTTCAAAAATAATTGACGTTTTAAATGTCAAAAATGTTATCGCTGAATAACGAGGAAGGTGTGGGTCAATTTGGCTTCTGTATTGGTAGAGCAACTCTGATAAAATTTAGTAAACAAAAAAATATCGCTGTAATTCAGAAGAAACCGTAAAAATGGCCGATCCTGGTTGATTCTATAGAGACCAAGACTGGAATAGCCCTTTCGTGAGAACCAGAACATAAAAAAATATATATAAAATCATGTTTTATCAACTGTTCCATCATAACTTCACCCTTTAGGAACTCAGACCAGTGACTAATGGATATTTATCGCAATTATTCACTGATGGTGTGAAAAATAGCAGTCGTTTTACTCGAGGAAGTACATGTTATATGAATATTTTATACAACAGTCGTGGATAAAAATATATCTTGGATCAAAAGGTATAAAATATTCACATAATGAAGTCAATATATCTTCTATTGATTCAATTAATATGTAAACCTATATACATCCCAGCTAAAACTTGTCGCCCCTTGATCTCCGATGTCGTTAAAAAATTGAAAATCGCTCGGAAAGGTCGATTTCAATTTGGCGGGGACACATCATTCTTCTGCATATCATATCCAAAGATATTTTAAAATAAAATCTTCTTCTTAACCACCCTGTATCTCTGAGACCAGCAATATTTATATAAGGCATATTGAGCTAAATCTCCATATTTGGATGTTTACTATCTGTAGTTCAAAGATTTCCCATTCTTTATTTAATATATAAAATTATTAAAATGTCATATAAGTGGGAAATGAATCTCTTCAAGAGCGAATAACACAAAAACTGTTGAAGCTAGACAGTTTGATGAATAGTACATTTTTCATGTGAAATTGAACGAGCTTTCAGATTTTACACTTATTTTGATCATCAATGAATCGGCATAGAAGATATGATGTAAATTATCGAAATAACAGATTTCCACTAGCGCGCTCAAGCTCGAGCAATCACAAAATAAGTAGCAAATTCATATTCCTCATGTCAGAAAACCTAGAAATACAAGATTTCATGTTCATGCTGCTAAAACTAACAAAGTTATTGTGATATATTGAAATAAAATCCCACCCTAAACCCCGTAATCTCCTAAACCAGCAACATTCTCACCAGGCATATTGGGCTAAATCTCATTATTTTTGTGTTTACCATCTGTAGTTCAGAGATTTTCCATTCTTAATGAATCAATCTGTATATATTATTATTATGAGTCCTTGGAAGGAAGTTACTTCTGAGCGTCCCTGATGATGTATGCTGAAATTCAGATTCGACTCATCGGCAAAATGAAGCTGTGACCCGAATTTGTAATGTTTGCATTGCGAAAAAATCTTGATTTACACAATAAATTTACAAAAGATTTTTTTCGCGAAATCTGTCACAGATAGCTACGTACCTATAGAGAATTATCAGGAAATGTTATGAGGGATCCTATAAGCATTCCAAAAATAACATAATGCACGGGGTGTTTCATTTGAACTAACAAAGTAACTACTATACTTTCTGATCTATACTGTATTATATTTCAGACGGATAGAGCATGTTTCAGAATGTTACTTTGTCGTTCTGTTCTTTAGTTACTTCTAATGTTCCATCTCGTGTCCATCCACCGAGAAACAACTCGTATTTTTCTTCGATAGTTGTTCGTATATTGATCAGCCAGGTATAAGCGCCACAGCCGAGGTGTTACATTAATTATAAAAAATCTGACGGTTCACGGCTCCAGACATGATTTCGTGGTAGGTTGGTGTGGTTTATTCCTTTTTTTTTCTCAACCACTCGCGGTATATCATGGACAACCTCATGGGCGCCTCTAAATTTTTTTTCTACTATCATGAAAAAAGTTATTGATTTTTGCACTCTTTAGCGTGCAAACATTTTAACTGTTATGAACTTCAGGGAATGGAAGGGAACTTTTAATCGCTCATTTGAGGAACTAAAGTGACACTTTCAGTCACAGCACCGCTTTCAATAAGGCTGTTGAAGGAAAGAAATATAGATATAGAAAAAATATCGAATTTTTACTTATCTTTGGACATTTCGGGACCGAATCTGATGCTCCCGCTCTCAACATGTAAATGCAAAATATTTCTCTTTGAAAGTTGTGCTGCTTATAGTTTGACACTTTTCAGTGTCATACTGATGTTGGCATATGAGTGATTTTAGTATACAAATGAGTTACAGGATGTTTTCATGTTCAGTTTTCAGTAGTGAATACCATGTTCTATCTATATTAACTGAACAGGAAGTAATGCTATTGTCTCCGTTTAGAAGAATGCAAGCGGATTCCATGATTTTTCTTTTTTGTTTGTTATCTTCCTTTCCTATGATTTTGATATTATTCCACTCTGCCATATTTTGGATTTCCTGAGAGAAGAATTTGTTGAACGCAGTGACATTTTGGGGAAAATCATCTGATTTGTTCCACTAGAAATATATTGAAATAATAAGAATATTTTTATTTTATTGAAACGAGGAGAGAAAATCCCAAAAGATCGAGTAAAATGAATATACCAACCTCCTCGATTAACCTACAGACAGTATTTAAGTGCTTTCATAGTGACATAGGTCCACATTTCAATTTCACAAAACTATAATGATTAAAATACTGTGCCCGTCCAAAGTCCGTTCCCTCCCCCCCTTACTTATTTTTGAACCACCTGGTATATCGCAACGAAATTTTAAGGGCTCGAATAGGATAAAAATCTACTTTTTTGACAACTCAAAGTTTAAAATGGTGACGTCTCGGTAACACCTTGTTTTTTTCCGAGATTTCTCCTATGCAAACTTGTTTGGAAAGAACAATTCGAGAGTTTTTGGTTGCGTTTAAAATTACGAAAATGTCACGTTTCGAACTTTAATATTGTAAATAACATAAAATTTAGTAATAGAGGGTATCAGATGAAAATGTTGAGAATTATGAGGAGATTTCAGAAATAATATACGGGGGTGTTACATTCGAACATTCGAAGAATATTTTCAAGATGACGCTCAGCCGCCATTTTAAAACTTTGGGATGTCGTTGTTTCATAAAAAGTAGGTTTTCTCTCCTATGTGAGCCTTCCGAATTTCGTTGCGATAGGTACGCCACTGTTATAACTTGGTTATAACCATGGAACATTCGAGAGGTGTTCGGAAAAAAGTTATAATCGTTCAGTAGTAAAAAAATGTTCATGTGATCAATGGGAACTCGTATAACAACCAAATTGAGTCTTTTGTTGCTTTACATCTCTAAGGATTTATTGTTCGTGAAATACAATTATTATTCTCTCTGATATTCTTCTCATGAATTCGATCAATAGATGAATACTAGGAAATATGAATAATAATGATTCTCGAAACATGATTCCATGAAAAAAAGACATATTTTGAACAACCGTGATGCTCAACTGACTGACTGACAAAATTGATATCACTAGAGAAAAACTTTAGAGAACAAATCTCTTCCGTTATTGAAGGTTCCCATTTCAAAAATATTTGCAACCATACTGGGTGTGTTATAAAAGCGGGACTACTTGGAGACGAGTTTAAATAAAACACCCAGTATTTCGTATTAATTTTTTCTGCTGAGCTTCAGCTGTACATCACTGTGAAAAAAAATTGAATTTGGTTGCGGCGTTGCCAAGTTATTGATGAACCCATTTTTACCACTATTGAAGGGTCATATTGAATTGGGTATGGTATATTCATTTATTCAAATTTTGAAAATATTTTTGGCATACAGTAGTACCAAGGTCTCACGTACCCCAATCCAGTAGTTTTGCGAGATGATCCTTTACAGGGTGCTAAAATTTACATTTTGAATATTGTAAGATTCAGACGACGTTCAATAGAATTTTTCAAATGGAACACCCTGTATTTTTCATCACAGATTTATCTCGATATCATTCGCCTTTTAATCTCTGAAAAAAAAAATCTCTACATAATGATACAAACAATATTTTTTTTTACGCGGGTTTCGAGAGGGGATTCAGTAAAATTATAAAATATAAATTCAAGATATATTTGATTGTGGTGATGTTTGACAGGTCACTACACAAATAATGGAAGTATATTTCGAAAAATCTGTGAAAGTAGCATTTTGGATCAATTTGTCAAAACCCACTCTGTTTTAAATTCAAACTTGGAGAGCCTGTAAATGTTCCTATTGTAAAAAAATATATGAATGGCCAATGAAGAAATTTGATTATACCGTAGCAACGCAATATTTCCACAATACAAATAAATGAAAGAACTATGACGTACAAATTTACTTCGAAATAGTAGTGAAAATAAAGAAATTATTCATAACTCGACAACGCCGCAACCGATGTTAATGTTTTTGTCAGCGATAAAATACAGGGTGTTCCATTCGAGAAATTCTAATGAATGTCATCTGAATCTTGAAAAATTGTATATGCAAAATTGAGCACCCTGTTGAAGAATATGTCGCAAAATTACTGGATTGGTATACGTGAGACCTTGCTACTACCGTGTGCCAAAAATATTTTCAAAATTTGAATAAATGAACATACCATGCTCATTTCAACATGACTCTTCAATAGTGGTAAAAATAGATTTATCAATTATAACTTGGCAGCGCCGCAACCGATTCCAATTTTTTTTACAGCGACATGAAGGTAAACCTCGGCGGAATAAATTCCGAATAAACAATACTGGCTGTTCCATTTAGAAAAAACTTGTCTCCGAGTCGTCCCGCTTTCATAAAACACCCAGTAGTGGTGACAATATTTTTGAAATAAGCAACTTTAGTAACTGAAAAAGTTTTTCCTTCAAAGTTTTTCTCTATAGGTTTAGGGCATCCGAGATATCGAAGAATTACGCACTAAATGAACACACTGTATATTATGATTCCATCATTCTTAGCTTGAATAGACAACTTTTCACCTTTGTTTTTCAAAACTGGAATACTGAATAACAAATAATTTGCTTTTATATTCATCAGTTAGAATTATGTAATTTCTGATTTTCGCTTAGCCCATCATAAAATTACTACGCCTCCTCAAACAAAAACCAAAACAAATCAGAAGAAAATATAATGGAAATATAAGTGATGGAGAAAGCCATCAATATTGAGCTTATAAAATATCTGGAGATCTCAGGAATCATCAATGATAGACAATATGGCTTTCGCCACCGAAGATCTACTGGAGATCTACTTGTCTGGGAATCTCTAGCTGTCGCGTTGGACATATCGAAAGCATTCGACCGTGTTTGGCACGTAGGACTCCTCCACAAACTACCATCATACGGCTTACCACCTCAGCTATGCCATCTCTTATCGAGTTTTCTTTCAGGCAGATCGCTTCACGTGGTGGTGGACGGTGTATCGTCTGATACCATTGGCATCAATTCCGGCGTTCCACAAGGATCGATTTTGGCACCAACATTATTCCTTCTTCTGTTGGGAGTAACAACTCCATACTGCGTTCTCTTCCAGAATTCCCATTTCTTCCCAGGAAACTAAGAATTCACGGCGCAGGCAGGTCAATGCTGTCAATGCAGATCTTGCTGAAATCACAGCCTGGGGAACCAACAACCTAGTTGAATTCAACGCCACCAAAACTCAAGCCTGTATTTTCTCTAGAAAGGCGGAACTCAGTATGCCCGATATTGTAATGTCTGGCTCCACCATCCCCACCAAGCCCACCATATCTATGCTCGGTATTTCCATCAGCAACACTCTTTCATGGGATAATCATGTCAGATCCATCGCAAAAGCTGCTTCACAAAAACTCGGATTCTTGTTCCGTGCGAAAAGCTACTTTACACCTCAACAGCTTCTCATGATCTACAAAGCGCAGATACGGCCTGTTCTAGAATACTGTTCCCACATATGGGGTTCAGCAAAAAAACATACGCTGATGCTCTTAGATTCCATCCAGAGAAGAGCCATTCGCCTGGTGGGTGACGCCACACTCATTCACTCTTTGACATCATTGGAACATCGTAGAAAGGTCGGCGACATTTCACTTTTCTATCGATACTTGCACGGGAAATGTTCTTCGGAAATCTCTGCTATCATCCCTTCACTAGCAATACCAATCAGACGAACTAGACAAGCCCAGTCAGCACATCCTTTCGTTGTCAACCTCGTAAGATGTCGAACAGCACTTTATCATAACTCTGGAATTCATTGCCTGAGGAAGTATTCCCAACAACATAATTATAATCTCCAGAAGTTAAAAAAAAAATCCAATACCTACCTCCTGTCCCTATCCTCCCTAGGAACGCACGATGTTCTTTGAACATTATAGGGATTCCCTTTCGTGCGCTCCAAGCGATAAAAAAATACATGAATGGTTATAACGTATTCGAGTCCAGTCGTGACTTATGGCCCACCCCGTAGATTACTCAGGACGGGCCACGACTTGACACGTAACCAATGGGCTTATTGTGATGAAGTATGTCCAAAAATAAAAAAAAGTCCAGAATCGTTTTTCTGTCGGGTACACTTCATCAAAATACGAATTTGTTTCTGTTCATTTCGTTTAGAAGCTTTTATTTCTAGTGATGAAGTGTGAACTGTCGCCAGAAGACATTAAATAATGTTTTCGTCGTCGAGTTTTGAAAAAAATAATTTATTATCTACTATACATAGTTTGGTATTCATCACTGCACCAGGTGATTTCACAATTTGTTCATTTTACTTGATTATTTGGGATTTTTTCTCTTCGTTTCTACTCAATAAAAATATGAGTATTTTTTCATATGTAATACCACAAGTGATAATATTTTGCCGGAAATATTCGGTGATTGTTACGACAGCTTGTTGCCTAGTAATTTCGCGAATGACATTGTTATCAAAACTACGAGCCGTAGGCGAGTAGTTTTGGATCAATGTCATGAGCGAAATTAAAGCAGCAAGCTGGAGTAAGTCAATCGACGAATATTTCCAGGAAAAATATTATCACGAGTTGTATTCGTATGACTATTTCATGATTGGTTGAGACAAATATATATATATATAAGAAATAGGAAACATGATTTAAGTATATATTCCAGCTCAAACTGCGAAGAAGAACATGATGATACTGAAATACAGAATTCAATTTCTTAGAAATGAACTAGGTACCTACTTATAGTTATTCACAATGTGGAATGTACAATTTTGATAAACAGTATTTTTATTATCATTTTGGAGATGGTTGTTCTCAGAAGAATCAGTTGGTTTTATAGCTGTACTGGTTCCGGTGCCCCTCATATTACTCACTAAACGTGAATGATGTACTGAATCGAGCTGTAAATATGGCTTTAGTGATTGGGCATTTGCATGGCCAGTAATCTTGATGAGTTCTTGTTCATTCACTCCATTCTTTGCCAGAGAAGTCACAGTGGAGGATCTATGGGAATGATTGGTAATTTTTAATTTTTTTGTATCAAGGCCTATCTTTTCTGCCGAGATTTGTGTCCACTTTGCTATAGAATTTATTCCCAAAGGCATGTTTTTAAACCATGCTCCTTGTTTCCAATTAGGATTGACGGTAAGGAATAGTCTATCAGTTTTTATGGAGGCCCCCCTCTTCTCAATCATTTTTTAATAAGGCGAACTGGGCATAAACCCGTATTTTCATAGTTTGGTATCAACCATTTGCTATCTATACAATTGTGGGCCCCACCTTGTCTTGTTTTTGAGAAAATTGGATTGTATTCTACTCTTTCAGTAGGATTTCCTTCATTATCAGTTTCCCACTTGAAATATGTTATATTACAATTTGCTGCTTCATTTCCCCTCCACGCTAATTCGAACGCACATATATGGAATACCTAAAATTATTAATTAATTTAGATAAGAAATAAGAAACTACACTATACCATCGTCACTATACGGTCTGACTTTGTATACAGGAACTGCTATCTAATTCAAACAAGATAAATTGATCTAATTGTGACATGAAATAATTAAAAAAAAAAATTGTCGCCGAGGGGCTCGAACCTCCGACCTTTGTATCGGCAAGCAAGAATCCTATCACTTGAGCCACTGCAGCAGATATTTAAAATGTCACAATAATTGAACTGATTGAAAAAGAATACTTCGGTAATAAATCAAAATGTTTGAATTGTCAGACCGTCTAAATAAATGCACTTTTCAAATTATTAGGTATTTTATAGGTAGGTACCTTTCTTTGTAACCCGTCGGGATTATTTTCATCCCATGCAGAGGCCATGGCTTGAATTTCTTCTATTTTCAGAGCTTTAGCACTTTGTTTTCTTTTAATGGGATTGTTTTGTAAGAGTTTCCTTTTAGCATCTCGCGCATTTCTTGCTTTGAGAAAGTCCATATCGGAAAATGGGTCGAATGAAATATTGAATTCGTTGTAGTACTTCTCTTGAACTAATTTTGCGGTGGTATTCCACAAAGCCTTAACACAACTTTCCATGTAATCTTCACCATTTTTTCTTCTCATATTGAAGGCCCAGTCTTCCAAAATTGAGCTGATTTGGCTGACTGGAGTAGTTGAGACAAACTCATAGTTTCTCAACTTACAAAAGTCCATAAACTGGTTCCATATTGATGTGCGTGTTTTGATTGTATTCTGCGGTGTTAGAATGTTGATATTTTCTCTAATCTCTTTCAGAGAATCATCCCCGAACCGTTTTTCTTGATCCATCATATACAAAAATAGTATAAAAAATAGGTATATGTATAACCTAATGTATTTTTTCACATATGAAACGTCCAGCCAGAGTGAAATTGTCTCGCCTTTCACACAAAATATCTCACTAACGCGAATTATAATGTGATTGAGAATGAAATAAAAGGTAAGTTATTGTTTGTTATTGTTTGTTATTGTCTCTGATTTGAATCCAAAGCAATCTCGACCAGACTCGATGTCAAAATTTTATCACTGATAAATGGGGTTGGTTGGTCACGTGTGGGTCAATTCGGCTTCTGTATTGGTAGAGCAAGTCCGATAAAATTTAGTAAACAAAAAATATCGCTAGAATACAGAAGAAACCGTGAAAATGGTCGATTCTGATTGGTTCTGGAGAACAAGAGTGGAATAGTCAGTATAATGTGAAGTAGGACAAATCAGATGATTAGCTCCAAAATGTCACTGTGTTTAACACTGTTTATAGTGTGAAATCTACTCTCTAATAATATTCCAACTCTCAACTTTGGTGACTGTAATATTCGGTTATTGAATTTCACTCTAGCGTGATAACATTCAATCAATCAAAAGTGTACAGTGTGTCCAGTTTTCGATGCTTATGCCTGATATCTCAGTTATCTTTGGAGATAGAATCTTGCGGTTTTCGCGGTCCTGTGCCACTTTTTTGTGAAACTCAAGATGGCCTAATCAGATTTTGCATGACTGTTTCCGTTTATGAGATACAGGGCGATTTTGAAAATATATACTTTTTGGACCCCCTCTATATCCACGAAGTATCTCAACAAAAATGTCGAATCAAAATCTTATCGCATAGAGAATTTCACGCATAATCCAGTGGCGCACTTAAATTTTTTTTCGGGGTATGGTTTTGGAGATACGACTCAAACTTATGATTTTTCAAATGGAACACCCTGTATTTCATAAGCTCATTAAATTCCTATTTTTTTGTCTTCAAAATGATATATAACGAATAGATATAAAATTTTCAAAATTGCTCAAAATCACTAAAATATTGAATTTTGATAGTTGGTTATGGACTTTTCTTATAAAAAACGTTCCAATTGAAGAAATATTTCTTTAAATTTTTCCATGGAGAGGTCAGAACCAATATCAACACTTATTAATTAACAAAACACTAAACTTGGGTACCTGATAGCAACAAATAAATAGTAATGAAAAGTTCATAATGTAGAATAAGCACCTGATTAAATATTTACTGAAACAATTGAATTCCGGAATTATTCAGTAACTTATTCATTGACATGTTCAAATTGATATCCATTTTCCCTAACATACAGTTGACAAACTTTCTTAATACTTCTTAATACAGTGAGTGGCCCAACATACTTGAAGAACTTTGTGCAACAACAGAGGCAGTTTTCCAGGAATTACAAAGACATATTTCAATGATTAATATGTATTGAGAAAGTCTGTGATGGAAAATGGACATCAATTTGAACAATTCAATGAATAAATCACTGAATAATTTCGAAATTCAATCAGGTGCTTATTCTACATTATAAACTTTTTATTACTATATATTTGTGGATATCAGGTATCTAAGTCGTGTGTTTTGCAAGTTAATTAGTGTTGAAATTGTTATTTCCCCCTTCATGGAATAATCGAAGTAAATATTCCTTCAATTGTAAATTTCTTTATATGAAAATCCCTCGAAAAACCCATAGCCCACTATTAAAATTCAATGTTTTAGTGATTTTTGAACATTTTTGAAAATGTTATATTAATACATTATATATCATTTCGAAGGGAAAAAAATAAGGAATTTAATGAGCTTATGAAATACAGGGTGTTCAATTTAAAAAATCATAAGTTTGAGTCGTATCTTCAAAACCATACCCCGAAAAAAGATTTTCTGTGCGCCACTGAATTCTGCATGAAATTCTTTATGGGTTAAGATTTTAATTTGACATTTTCGCTGATAAACTTCGTAGATATAGAGGGGGTCCAAAAAGTATAAATTTCAAAATCGCCCTGTATCTCATAAACGGAAACAGTCCTGCAAAATCTGATTGGGCCATCTTGAGTTCCACAAAAAATTGGCACAGGACCGCGAAAACCGCAAGGTTCTATCTCCAAAGATAACTGAGATATCATGCTAAAGCATCGAAAACTGGACACACTGTACTTTATTGTCGAAGATATAGATCTTATTGACAAATCATGAAATGTATAATAACAAACATGGTATAGATCACAGAACAAAAATAAAATAAAGAATAAAACAGAATATCAGCATATTTTTGATGATCAATATTTTATCATCAACACAAAAGAACTAAAGTACTACTAATAAAATCAGTTTAAAATATGTAATAAAGTAGTCATAAAATATAATATGACAGCGTCATAATAATAATTGTACAAAACATAACAAACATATGTAAAATGAGATGAAAATTGTATCACAAACATAATATATGATAGTGGTTCGCACATCGTCAAAACCTATGCATGTATAATTTAAAGTAGTATGTCGTCATGATACTCCTGTAGGTTATAGTAAGCCTTCTGCAATAATGCCCGTTTCAATTTATTTTTGAATATTTTCACAGAATTGATCTTCCTATATACTATTGGCAGATGATTATATACTTTTTTGCTCTCATATATGACTGAGTTTTTTGTCAGATTAGACTTATGTATTGGTAAAGGAATACAACCTCCATTTCTTGTTTGATAGTTCCATCCACTCAGAGTCTTACCATATTTCTCATGAATAAGGCTTGCAGTTTCCAAAATAAATAAGCAAGTCAGTGACAGAACTTGTTGATTAATAAAAAGAGGTTTGTAATGATCACGATACTGTGCCCCACCCAGATACCGAATTGCTATTTTCTGTAGCAAAAAAACATAATTAAATAAATATTCACTACATAAACCCCAGAAAACAATACCATATCTCAAAAGAGACTTGATCAAGGAGAAATATAGCATCCTGGCTGAGGATGTATTTAGTTCCTCAGATACAATTTTTATCCCAAAACAACCTGAGGCATTTCTTTTATTCAAAGAGATAACATGTTCATCCAATTTGAGCTTACTATCTATGATCAACCCTAAAAAGTTTGTGTTAGGTTTACTCATAATATAGTCCGCCAAGTATAAAGCATCATAATTGAACTTAAATGTAATCAACTTAGTTTTATTCAAATTGAAGCAAAGTTTATTGAAGTCGCACCACTACTCAATGTCTGCTATATCCAAAGCAATTGTTTCCTTCAGGTGTTTTATATTTCTACGACGCTATATAAAAGTTGTGTCATCAGCAAAAATGGTGAATCTACCCTGAATACGAATGGAGGCTAAGTCGTTATGTATAGGAGAAAGAGAATAGGGCCCAAAACTGATCCCTGCGGTACTCCCATTGAGACTTTCCCTATGTTGGAATGGTTCTCTCAAACATAGGGAACATTGACACTAGCTTGAATCTTGAGTGGAATGTTTATTTTCGAAATTGTACAATATATTTAGGGAAATAAATAGAGTAAGTTTGAATGTGCTTGCATTGAAAATTCACACTAATTGAATTGAAAAAAATCACACTGTAAAATACTAGACTATAGAGTTAAATCATTTATTCTGAACCTAAGACGTAATTTTTGTGATTCTGTATCTGTTATTGAAAACTGTTTAGTGTTTGTTTTGTTTGTGAAATCCGAACTCGGACGTTCATCGTAGCAATATTATAAATGTTCTAGTATTTCGAAAACAAACCATTTTAGGACACACAAGTATGGAAGTACTTTTTTATTTTTATTTAAGCAATCTTCATTTTTTTTTTTTTTATCGATTGGAGCGCACGAAAGGGAATCCCTATAATGTTCAAAGAACATCGTGCGTTCCTTGGGAGGATAGGGACAGGAGGTAGGAATGGGATTTTTTTTTGAATTTTTGGAGATTATATGTTGTTGGGAATACTTCCACAGGCAATGAATTCCAGAGCCTAGCCGTTCTATGGATGAAGGAGTCTTGATAAAGTCCTGTTCGACATCTTTCGAGGTTGACGACGAAAGGATGTGCTGACTGGGCTTGTCTAGTTCGTCTGATTGGTATTGCTAGTGGAGGGATGATTGCAGAGATTTCCGAAGAACATTTCCCGTGGAAGTATCGATAGAAAAGTGAAAGGTCGCCGACTTTTCTACGGTGTTCCAATGATGTCAAAGAGTGAGTGAGTGTGGCGTCACCCACCAGGCGAATGGCTCTTCTCTGGATGGAATCTAAGAGCATCAGCGTATGTTTTGGTGCTGAACCCCATATGTGGGAACAGTATTCTAGAACAGGCCGTATCTGCGCTTTGTAGATCATGAGAAGCTGTTGAGGTGTAAAGTAGCCTTTCGCACGGAACAAGAATCCGAGTTTTTGTGAAGCAGCTTTTGCGATGGATCTGACATGATTATCCCATGAAAGAGTGTTGCTGATGGAAATACCGAGCATAGATATGGTGGGCTTGGTGGGGATGGTGGAGCCAGATATTACAAAATCGGGCATACTGAGTTCCGCCTTTCTAGAGAAAATGCAGGCTTGAGTTTTGGTGGCGTTGAATTCAACTAGGTTGTTCGTTCCCCAGGCTGTGATTTCAGCAAGATCTTCATTGACAGCATTGACCTGCCTGCGCCGTGAGTTCTTAGTTTCCTGGGAAGAAATGGGAATTCTGGAAGAGAACGCAGTATGGAGGGTACTATCATTAGTGTTTTTCCATTTGAATACAATGCCTCGTATGCAAACATTCACAAGAAGTAGCTACAAATATTCTACTTGTTTCCCGTAGGTTTTATGTTGAAACAGAACGTTAATAAAAGCAGGCATCAGTGGCATTCATATTGTCCTCAAAAAACATTTGTTGCTAGACTGATTTACTGGTATTTTGCTAATAGCACACCTAGCCTACTACTCATTTTGACATCATTCAGTTTAACCCCGTTTAACAGAAATGTGGAAATTATATACTGAGTATATTTAGACTTCCTTATCCGTGAAAGATTTATTATGATTTAGATATTTAGAGTACGGAGCAAACGCGTCAGTGAGTGTTATTTATTTTGTAGAGGGTGGTCTCCTTGATAAAATTTCGAAGTATTAATTGCTATTGGATGTATGAAAAATTTATATTCATCATACAGGACGTGCAAAGAAATTCTGAATTGAGAAAACCTTATCACTAATCTGAGATTAGAGGTCCATAAAAATAATAATAAAAAAATAATAAGTTTCCATCGTTCAAGTTTGAACCCCTTGATTGGGTGAAAGTATTGAAAAGGAATATTCTCAGATGAAATTATTTACATAAAAAAATGGATTTATATATAAAGAATGCGATGATGAGTTCTCCTCAAGTAAAATTATCCGGAAGTAAAATACCTCTCCATTCGGATTTCCGGGCGAGAGGTGCTAGAGGGGGTTCACCATCGACTTAAAAAGTCCTCAAGATAGACCTATGTAACATCCGAGGTCTAAGTAAGAACATCAACGATGTCCATCGACACCTCCAAATTGAAAAGCCAGACATATTGGCTCTTATTGAGACACAGGTCAATTCATCCACCAATACGACCCATCTGCTCTGTCCTGGGTACGAACTCCACACACGTTTCAGATTCAAGGAAGGTCTCTGAATGTACTCTAAAACGAATCTCTCATGTCAACGAGAAAAACTTTGGAACCAAATAAGTTTGATGTCATGTGGTTCAAACTCGATAGCCAGAAACAGACCAAATACCTTTGTTTTCTCCACTTATCACCAAATGATCCATCCTATGAAGAGCTCTTCGAATTCTTGTCTCTGAAGCTTGACCAAATTCAACAGAACCATCCAGCAGCAGAGATCATCATCATGGGCGATTTCAATGTACACAACACTGCTTGGCTCGTACACTCTGATAGAACGGATGAGGCTGGGCGACAAGCCGAAGCTTTCGCCATCACTCACGGCTCAGAGCAGCTTATCAAAGAACCCACACGAATTCCCGATGCCAATAACCATTCAGCTAACATACTTGACTTATTCCTCACTAATAATTCAGCACCCTACACCATAGATGTACGAGCTCCACTTGGCAATGCTGACCACACACTCATCTCCACAACCTGCCCATTTTTCATTCCATCAACTGCTCCGGCACCCCCACGTCTTATATGGCATTACAATTCAGGAGATTGGGACGGTCTTCGCATGTTTTTCTCCGAGTTTCCTTGGCATAGAGTATGCTTCGACTCTGAGGACCCTTCACAGTGTGCCCCTGGTTCAACAAAAACTGTTCTAGAAGTGTTGCCTTGAAACAAACAGCCTACCATCGCTGGCGCAAAAACCCTAACCTCGCGACTAGAGCAGAAAACTTTGATGCCAGGAATAACTGCAGCCAAACAATAGATGCTTTGAAAGAAACATACAATGCCAAGATAAGATCGAAACTCATAGATTGTCCCAATGGCTTCTGTTCGTTTTGGTCCGTTGCTAAAGCGGTCGGAAGAAATTTCACTAATAGTTCATTTCCACCACTGTCCAAATCCGACGGCACATTAGAAACAACATCGCAGGAGGAAGCAAATATTCTTGCAGAGATGTTCGCAGCAAACTCTACTTCAGATTCTCAAGGAAAAGTGCCGCCAGACATTCCAACCGTTAAGAGTCGAATGCCCGAAATCGTCTTCCGTCAACGGACTATTGGTCTCGAAACGAATAAGGCGGTTCTGATGGAATTCCATCCATTATCCTCAAAAAATGTGCACCAGAATTAACACCGATTCTCTTCAAGTTGTTTACCGTCTCGTACAGGTCGGGTATTTTTCCATCATGCTGGAAGACAGCTAAAGTCCAACCAATCCCCATAAAAGGGAACAAGAACCTGCCCAACAACTACAGGCCCATTGCCCTGTTATCAGTTATCTCCAAAGTGATGGAGAAAGCCATCAATATTGAGCTTATCAAATATCTGGAGAGCTCAGGAATCATCAATGATAGACAATACGGCTTTCGTCACCGGAGATCTACTGGAGATCTACTTGCCTACGTCACCCATTTATGGCAAGCTTCATTAGAAAAACACGGGGAATCTCTAGATAGTACCCTCCATACTGCGTTCTCTTCCAGAATTCCCATTTCTTCCCAGAAAACTAAAAACTCACGGCTTAGGCATGTCAATGAAGATCTTGCTGAAATCACAGCCTGGGGAACCAACAACCTAGTTGAATTCCACGCCACCAAAACTCAAGCATGTATTTTCTCTAGAAAGGCAGAACTCAGTATGCCCGATATTGTAATTTCTGGTACCACCATCCCCACCAAGCCCACCATATCTTTGCTCGGTATTTCTTTCAGCAACACTCTTTCATGGAATAATCATGTCAGATCCATCGCAAAAGCTGCTTCACAAAAACTCGGTTTTCTTGTTCCGTGCGAAAAGCTACTTCACACCTCAACAGCTTCTCATGATCTACAAAGCGCAGATACGGCCTGTTCTAGAATACTGATCCCACATATGGGGTTCAGCACCAAAAAATACGCTGATGCTCTTCGATTCCATCCAGAGAAGAGCCATTCGCCTGGTGGGTGACGCCACACTCACTCACTCTTTGACATCATTGGAACACTGTAGAAAGGTCGGCGACCTTTCACTTTTGTATCGATACTTCCACGGGAAATGTTCTTCGGAAATCTCTGCTATCATCCCTTCACTAGCAATACCAGTCAGACGAACTAGACAAGCCCAGTCAGCACATCCTTCAGTTGTCAACCTCGAAAGATGTCGAACAGCACTTTATCAAAACTCCTTCATCCATAGAACGGCTAGGCTCTGGATTTCATTGCCTGAGGAAGTATTCCCAACAACATATAGTCTCCAGAAGTTCGAAAAAAAATTCCAATACCTACCTCCTGTCCCTATCCTCCCTAGGAACGCACGATGTTCTTTGAACATTATAGGAATTTCCTTTCGTGCGCTCCAAGCGATAAAAAAAAGTTAGGAATGTTTTCCAGTGGTTTTCATGTCATCGCAACGTCAGATGATGACCTCATAACTATCGCAAATTCGAACACTGTTCCATTATTTGCTCAGCCTTGTGGTGAATTGTTGCACAAAACTTCACTTTTTCTCACCCTGACGCAAATCCTGGATTTCCTGGTTGAGTGGGCAGATTGGCCTACCTAGTCATGAAATGGTGGTGAACCATCCCCATACACTATAGTTTCGAGCGAACCAAGTTCCATCAGACATCTTTATTAACGAGTTTAATAACGATCACTTATTAGTACTGTTCGAGTCCAATGCACCTTATGTGAACAATACTATAAATGAATAAACAATGGCCTGAGACGAATCGAGATATGCTGTCCGTCATAAAACGGAAGAATATCGTCAAACTAATAAATTCGGCATATAATCGAAGAAATAAAACATAAGGCTGGCATGTTAACACATTCGTTATCGCCGTCATAAGCAATAAAGTCTAATGATTACAATGGCTGCGGTGATTTTTCATCATGATTTTATTATAATGAATATCATACCCATACTACACCTTCCATGAACGTGTGGTCCACAGTTTACGAACGCTGGAAAAGTTGTTCGCAATGTTCAGTCAAAAAATTCACGGTCATATAAGTATGGTACCAATCAGCCATAACCGTATAGGCATTATTTTGTGATGCTATGGACATGCTTATCTGATACACCAATAGCCATTTTTCCTCAAGTTAACCATACACACCAGGTCAACAATAAGATAGATAGATAACTTTATTTAACTACGTAAATACAAGGTATTTTTGTAGCAGGTCAAAGAAAATGAACATTTCGTGGGTCATCTCACGTTATGACGTATATCTCATAAAAATCGGAGTTTGAGATACTTCGTTAAATGACTTATATTGTTATACTCTGTGATCTCAAAAAGTGGCGTAGCTCAATATCCATTGGTTTTTGTGTAATTAAATATCGAATACTCAGCCTATCTCAAATTATTGGACTACCAAATCACACGAAGTGACCTAACTATGGGAGTTACGTCAATACGTGAGATATATTTTCATTAGGGGATTGTTTGAAGAATTATTTAATCTAAATCTATGTGGTCTGAGATGCCCAGCACCGCTATATTCATGAAAGTTTGATTTTTTACTTAGTTCATTATTTCTATTATGAATTTCTAGTATTCGATGGAAAATATAAAGAGCAGGTACTGTCATGACTTTGAATTTCTGTAATAAAGGTTTCTGAATGCATGAAGGCAACATTAGCAATAATTCGGAAATTTCGGATAGCTTTTTTCGAAGCCTAAAGACTTTGACAGAGTCAGATGCATCACCCCATAAAATTACCTCATAAGAAATATGCGAGTGGAGAAAAGCATAATAGATTTTCATCAGTGTGTCAGAATTTATAACATTTTTTAGTTGTGTCAGAATGAAAACCGAGCATGAAAGTTTATAGCAGAGCTTCTCGATGTGAAACGACCAATTCAGAGAGGGATCTAAAAAAATTCCTAGAAGTTTTTTGCGTTCATTGGTTCTTGATGCCTATGAAGAAAATTTTATATGTTTTTTTTGCTTGCGTTGAGTTTCAAACTGTTTGCTGCAAACCAATTAACGTTCAGCATTTTTTTCAGTAGCTTCATTTATGGTTTTCTCGTTTATATTTTGGTGAAAAATAGTAGTGTCATCTGAGAACATGATGAAGGTTGAGTCAACTAAATGATAAAATAAGTCGTTAACGTAAATGATAAATAGAAGGGGCCCCAGCACAGTGCCCTGCGGTACCCCATATTTCATTGCTACTGTTTCTGACGTGATACCATTGAAGCACACTGACTGTCTTCTATCTCCAAGATATGATTGGAAAAGAGCTAAGGCTATACCTCTTACACCGTATAGGTTCAATTCTTCTAATAACAAATCGTGATTTACGCAATCGAAGGCTTTTGTTAAGTCAAATAGAGTCAATGCAGATTTCCTGCCGTCTTCAAATCCTTCTACCATGTTTTCAACTGCCTCAGCTACAGCTTTTATGGTGGAGGTGTTTTTACCGAAATCCAAACTGGTTTTCATGCAGCAGTTTGAATTTCTCAAAGTACATGGATTACCGATACTTCAAATTTTTTCTTGAATATTTCTTCTGAAAAAGGAATAAGAGAAAGAGGTCTGAAATTATCTAGAGGATCAGAATAACAAATTTTGTGTATTCGGATAACTTTAATATATTTGAAAATTTCTGGAAAAACATCTGCACTAATGCAGTTATTGAATAGATTTGTCAATGTAAGCACTATCAAATCTATAGTATTTTTCATTATCTTAGTTTTTATTCCAAATGTATCTGTGGCACCGGTTTCCTTCAAAGATTTCACTGCCTTGAGTAGTTTTTCCTCAACAGATAAAAAGAGCCCTGTGTCGTTGGTATACTTACAAATAATTCTGAAAAATTAATATTTGTCATAAGCAAGGTTCTCATAATTTTTTCCGCTATGTGACCAAAAAAACTGTTGATATCGTTGGCTTGGCTTGCATGAAAGTGTCAATTGTTTTATTATTCTGAATCTTGAACTTTGATTTACTATGATTGTCGATAATAAAAGAATCGTATATACTGAGATGTTTATAATTCCTCTGGTGTGCCCACTCTTCAATTGTTTCGTCAGACTAACTCTCGATATGAACAATTGAATGCAAGTTCGAAACGTGGGGTTCTCATATTCGATGATAGATGGCGTGAGCGATGGACAATTTCTTGAAAAATTTCAAAATGAGTTTCTAATCTTATTATGAAGTTGAACTAGACTTGCAAAAATGTGTTTTCCTTTTTTCGGCACCTGGAGAGTTCCGTTGATGATGCACAAATGTAATAATAGCTGATAAGAAACATTTGTCACGAGTGTCATGTTCCCGACATATCCATGATATTTTCCAAATTTCAAATAAAAATATTTTGAATTAAGGACATTAGTAGTTTATTAAGCAGGTATTGACATTTTATTGGTTGAGTGAGTGTACTGTGCTTTCATCATGGACTGACTGCTGCAATGTGTGAGGATTATTTGAAAATCCGAACATTCGTTTTATTTTAGTATGAAAAGTTAGTGAATAAACTATGATCACATGATTTTCTTGAGTTAGGACTTTGTGTCGTTCATGAATTCCCCATTGAAAGTCGAAAATATTACGCACCGTTCCAATTTGAACAAAAAATTGTGAAAATGAAAATGTGAACTCAAATGAATGAATGAATGAAACTTCGGAAATTCAGCAAGATTTCCCCACGCCTCGCTATTTTAACAAAGTATAGGCGAAATCGAGAGATTTCGAAACTGCTTTCAATCGGAAGTAATAACGCCATTTGACTTTCTATACATCTACAGTGTGTCCACCTTGAGGACTTACCACCCCTGTAAAATCGTTATTATCCGACCAATTTCAAAAAACCTTTTTTGTTTGATAGGTATTTGAAATGCCCATCCAACGAGAGGGTGATCTAATTCTTGGACTGTTATCGTGGCCAACTGCGACAAATTTCAATGACCCATATTCCAGAAAGTACTATTAGGGATTTTTTTACACAAAACTTGATGATGCATTCTGAATCAGTACCACTTGTACCTGTACCGATTTCCATCATCATAAAACACAGGGTGTCCGAAAAAACGAAACCATCATTTTCTTCAAATAGGTGATCAGCAAATGTAGTGGTTTTTCTAGAAAGAAATAATCACAAATTATCATTGAGGATTATTTCAAATATACCTGTACCAATTTTCGTCATTTGAATATACAATGTGTCTGGAAAAAAAATTAAAAAGGATAGGTAAGCAATATTTTTCATCCTGATAATCCTTCACTCAAAATAAAAAGATGAATCAGGATCACTCGGAACATACCTGTACCGATTTTCATCATCACTAAACACAGGGTGTTCGAAAAATCAAATCAATATTCTTTTTGAGTTGATGAAAAAATATTGCCTATTTTTTCTTTTTGATTGTTTTCTCATACACATCGTATTTTTGAATGATGAAAATCGGTACAGATATGTTCAAAGTGATCCTCAATAATAATGTGTCCTTAATTCTTCTCAAAAATACCACAATACTACATTTTCTGATCACCTATTAAAAAAAAACATAATTCGTTTTTTCGGACACCTTGTGTTTTATGATGATAAAAAACAGTAAAGGTGTTTTTCAAGTGATCGTGATTCAGAATCCATCATTGTTTTTTGTGAAAAAAAAATCCCTAATAGTACTTTCTCAAATATGGGTCAATAAAGTTGGTCGCAGTTGGCCACGATTACAATAAATGAGTAAAATCACTCTTTTGTTGGATGGACATTTCAAATACCTATCCAACAAAAAAAAAGTTTTTTGAAATCAGTCAGATAATAACAATTTTACAGGGGTGGTAAGTCCTTAAGGTGGACACACTGTATGTATATACCTCAGTATCATTCATCGTTCTCGAGATGCCAATAGTGGAACTACAAGAAAAATGCGGCCTGTATTATATTGGTACGTATTTCGGCTACTGATTTGCCATCCTCATTAGTCCTGAGAAGCAAAAAGATATTTCATAGAAGATGCGATGCATAATTAAAAAAAAAGTTTGAGATGGAAATCGACCATACTGAGATGTATAGGTTCGTTCTATGTGTTAACCTAATTTCCTAACTTTGAGTGATCAATCAATATCTCTCGAAAATCTGCCGAAGGCCGACAAGAAAGCCGAGTCACGATTTCGGGGTTCACTGGTTGCGACAACGAAAAAAAAATTATGAAAACAATAATGTAGTCCCATCAATCACAAACGTGTGCATGTCCTAGTCTTAAGTGAACAATACCAAAAAAGTCGAAATCACGAACTGTACTTACTACATATTCCAGTGGCGGTTGGTGCATAAGCGCTGCAGTGCTCCATCAGAGGTCAAAAAAGTCAAATATACAGTGTCATTCATAAAGTCGGCATCATTTGGGAAAAACTTTGATTAATGACTTATTTCGAAATTCGAGTCGGACGTCAAGTTTTGCTTCAAAAAAGATGAAAAATGGCCTACTCAATCGGGGTCACTTGACTTTCGCTACATGTCAAAAGTGAGAGTTTTTCAAATTAATCGCTGAAAGTAGGCTTATTTGTTCGAATATCGAAAAAGTTTACTTGAAAGAGTTGTTTCTATTTGAATTTTACATATGTGAATCAGATTTCATCTTTCTATTATATTTTTAAGATTTCGATATTTTTTTAAAAATTTCGAAATTTCTGTAATATTAAAAAAATTGTAAATTCGATAAAACTACTTCATACCAGTCGCTTCATCATGTTACTAATTTTTAATTACTAATTATCACTAATTATCGACAAAAATATGATTTTCTTCAGAAAATGATAATCTCCTCTTCAAAATTCTGTTATGTTTGATCCAAACATAACAACATAACATCAAAATTCTGTTATGTTTGAGTCAAACATTTAGAAACAAAATTTATTCAATTTTTTCAGTACTGAAAAGATCAGTTTAAATGAATTTCGTTTCTAAATGCTTGACGATATATCAACTTTGCATCAAACATAACAGAATTTGGAAGCGGGTATTATCATTTTCTGAAGAAAATCATATTTCTGTCCATAATCATTGATAATAAGTAATTGAAAGTAAGTAGCATGGAAAAGCTACTGGTATGAAGTAGTTTCGTGGAATTAACAATTCTTCAAATATTACAGAAATTTCGAAAAATTAAAAAAAAAAATCAAAATCTAAAAGTTGCAATAGAAAGATCAAATTCGGAAAGCATGTGTAAAATTGAAATAGAAACAACTTTTTCAAGTAAACTTTTTCGATATTCGAACAAATAAGCCTACTTTCAGCGATTAATTTGAAAAAATGTCACTTTTGACATGTAGCGGAAGTCACGTGACCCCGATTGAGTAGGCCATTTTCCATCTTTTTTGAAGCAAAACTCAACGTCCAACTCGAATTCCAAAGTAAGTCAATAATAAAAGTTTTTCCCATATGATGCCGACTTTATGAATGACACTGTATAGGGTTGTCAAAAAAAAAACGGAATATGGTTTTTGAAAAATACCTTTTTCATTATTGAACCGATTCCTTTGATTATGGTCTTATATTGGGAAGATAATCGAACGAGACAAAACGTCAACTTCATATTTTCAAATTCTTCCAGGAAACAAAATGGAAATCGATATACTCGAATCAGATTCTCTGTACAAACAAGACTCGAATATTCATTTGATTACTTCATTCAATTCCATCATTCCATTCAAAGGATTCATAACATAACCTGAAATAATACTAGATATTGGATCAAGGAATGCTTAAGGTTCCTCTTTACCTTCCTTGGAAATTAACAGTTCCTTGAGGCTTCATTCGAACTCATATCAAGACTATAAATTGGAAACTGGTCCTTAAGGATGCCTTAAGAGACGAGGTCACTTCAAGGAGCGACTACAAATTCGGGCACTGAACTATCTTTCATTTATTCAAGAAATTATTGCAGGGCATTGAATGGCGCACTACCTCTTCTAAAATTTGTAATAGCAGATATTCTAGGAGATACCTTAGGATACAAGAAAATTATTAGAAATTGTGGTAACACTCCTTGACAACATCAGACATCGAAAGATATTTTCCAATCTCATCCCTAAAACGAATCAAAACGTTTCTCATGAATTCAATGACCTGTCTTGGAATACTGTTCCCATATTTGGAGTGCGGCACCCAATCATACCCTGAAACTGTTGGATTCTGTCCAAAAAAGGGCAATTCGTCTCGTGGGTGATGCCTCACTCACAAACTCACTCACTTCTCTAGAACACCGTAGAAAAGTTGGCGATCTGGCTCTATTTTATAGATATCTTTATGGACGATGCTCTTCTGAAATATCAACAATTGTACCTCCCTTGGCAGTCCCCGTGAGATTAACCCGTCGCGTTGAGGCTTCGCACCCCTTCGTGATCAATTTGGAGACCTGCAGAACATCTCTTTTCAAAGACTCGTTCATCGAACGAACAGCAAGGGTCTGGAACACATTGCCAAGGGAGGTGTTCCACGAGGCATATAACCCCCAGAAATTTAAGAAGAACACAAATTCCTACATTATTTCCCTTGGTTCTCACGATGTTCTCTGAACATTACTGGATATCCCTTTTCGTGGGAACCAGACATTAAGAAAAGATCTAAAAATAACTTATCTCCGAAATAGACAATTTTAGTGGCGCAGTGATTACGAAATGCGCCAACTGACCACTTTTTTTTTTCAAAGATTGCAGAACACCCAAAAAAAAAATTACCACGAGGCGCCACTGACATATTCACTTCCAAACTTCCTTGACGTATCGGATAATCTTGAATGCGAAGTGGCGGCTTCCATTTGGGTCTGAACGAGCTAGCTATGATGGATAGTTAATTTGTATTTCAATATATCTTTTTTGAATGATCTATTATGATTTTCGTGCAAACTAAACGAGCCGTACTATTTGAATATAAATTATTCATAGGTTATGTCCAGAAAAGTTTATGAATCTTCTCGATTAAAGTGCTTTGCTGTTATTTTACAAAATTTATAGGTCGCGTTCACGATGACCAACTCTGGAGGTAAAATATTGAAACACAACCTCACTTTCTTTATTTGTTTACAGAGGAATCAAAAAAGATTGAATATTTTGGCATACGAATCGTGTTTTTTGCGCTACTCATCAATTTAAGCAAGCCTTCTCATTGTGCTGTTGTAATACACAAGAAATGCAGCGAGAGACGAGGGAATATGATTTTTCAGGTAAATAGTAATCTCACATAATTTTCTTTATGAAATTTTGTTATTTCTCAATGGAATTCCTAATGCCACTTCTGCAATGGAAGCTAACACTGCTAATAGATTGAAAATGTCTACTACACACACGATCATATTTCGTCAGCATGTCAGACGAGTCCTCCCGTTTGATTACATGAATCCAATCTTCTTGCATTCTTTTAGAAATTTCACGAGTGTATCCTATTAGCTCCCATTGCAGAAGGAATTGTTATAAGTAACGTCCTGTAGATGGGCTGGATTGCATGGATGACGGGGGAGAGGAGATGTGAGGGTTGACAGGATTGATAGTTTTGGTGGATTTTTGAATTGTTATTTGATAATCGAAATATATATTGAACGCCCACAAACGTTTTACTGTTTATAACAGAATTCTGATGAGAAATCAGGAAAATTACGAAATTTCAAAATGAAAGCTATATGCGGCTATATGTGAGTGACTATAGTATAGGTACTTACTTTTGAATCATAATGTACCAACCGGATTCCTTCGGCTCTCGCTGCATTATTTGTGCACTGTACAACAGCACAATGTGATGGCATGCGCGAATTAATAAATAGCCGAAAAACACAATTCCTATGCCAAAAGAATTGTGAAAAACGATTTCAATCATTTGTAGACAAATATTGTTAATGTGAGATTGTGTTTCAATGTTTCACCTCCAGGGTCGGTCATCTGACAGTTCTTGCACGCAACCCATAATATAAAATGTTTTTTTCAAACATCATAAATGCGTAATTGACAGATTCATATGGCCATTAGTCTGCAAGATCGTTTTGGACAATCTTGCAAATCGACTAATTGTCACTTATCATTACACGAGAGGACATTATTTAATGAGAATTTTTATAAATGACTATTCCACTCTTGATCTCGAGAAACAATCAGAATCGACCATTTTCACGGTTTCTTCTGTATTCTAGCGATATTTTTTGTTTATTAAATTTTCTCGGACTTGCTCTACCAATACAGAAGCCGAATTGACACACACGTGAATAACAAACCTCGTTTATCAGCGATAAAATTTTGACATCGTGTCTGGTCAAGATTGCTTTGGATTCAAATCTGAGATAATAACCTAAGTTCCTACTTTATTTTATTTACTTATAATTCGCGTTAGTGAGATATTTTTGTACGAAAGGCGAGACAATTCTATTCTGGCTGGACGTTTCATGTGTAATTTAAAAAGTTTGCATATTTGTTGACGGTCTGACACAACAAAACTAGAATTCAATTTCCTTTATAAAGTAATCTTCTTCAATCACTCAAGTTATTGTGACTGATGTAGCGCAACTGATAGGATTGTTGGTTGCGCGAGGATACGACGGTCGATGGTTCGAGCCCTCGGCAACGATATCTTTTTTTCAATTATTCCATGTCACATAAATTCAATTTATTCTCTTTGAATTGGATAGCAATTGTATACACTCTTTTGAGAGCAACCATCTCCAAGATAATAAAAAAAAATACTGTTTATCAAAATTGTACATTCCACTTTGTGAATAACTATAAGTAGGTAGTTAAGTAATTCAAAAAAAGTAAATTCTGTATTTCATTACTATCATTATGTTCATCTTCGCAGTTCGAGTTGGAATATACTTAAATTATGTTTCCTATTTCTTATATATATTGTCTCATTCATTCATCATGAAATAGTCATATACAAATACAACTCGTGATACTATTTTTCCTGGAAATATTCGTCGATTGACATACTCCAGCTTACTGCTCTAATTTCGCTCATGACATTGATCCAAAACTACTCGCCTACGGCTCGTAGTTTTGATAACAATGTCATTCACGAAATTACTAGGCAACAAGCTGTCGTAACAATACTAACAATCACCGAATATTTCTGGGAAAAAATTATCACTTGTGGTATTATATATAACTATTCCACTATTGGTCGCTAGAATAAATCAGAACCTGCCATCTTCACGGTTTCTTCTGTATTACAGCCTCATACGAATTACAGCGATATTTTTTTGTTTACTAAATTTCATCGGACTTGGTCTTCAAGATAGAAGCCGAATTGACCCACACGTGACCAACCTTCCTCGTTTCTCAGCGATAAAATAGTACATTATACATCAAGGGACAGAAATGCAAGATTTTTTCCAAGGTGCGATCTGTAGCTCGAGGGCGAGGCCCGAGAGATACAAATCACCGAGGGAAAAATAGCATTCTGTCCTGAGGTGTATACTATCTTTTAGGCTGGCAAAACCACAAAAATGAGAAAGAATAAAAATTTGGTCAAAGTGTTTTGTCATGATTACTTGATTAGTAATAGTATAGTTTGTGGAACTCGTATCTTGACAACATGCATCTTGTTGACAACCCATGGTGACAGCAAATATCAAACTGAAATTTATGAAAACAGCTTTGAAAATGGTTAACGGTTATGGAATAAGAAATCGAGGGAAAACTCCAAGAAATTATTGATACTGCCTCTGCAGTGATTCTTAACTTGCTACTAGTGAGAACTAGAAATCTGTATGATGCTCATATACTCGCTTCAGAGAAGGGTGTTTGGAAAAGAAATCGCAGAGCTATGCGGAAAATGTAAAGTTGATATAAACTCCCTAGGGAGAGAATAAGTCTCCCTAGGGAATAATACGAGACTTCTGCCCCTCTATTGTTACCAGAGAAACTAACTTCTACACCCGCCGGAGTAAAAACGACGTTTAAAACGTCAATAATTTATTGACGTTTAAAACGTCAATAATTTATTGACGTTTAAAACGTCAATAATTTATTTCTTTTTTCTACGATTGTTTTTTTCCATATTATTCATGAAAAAAAAAAAGGTTTTTAAGAAACAATAATTTATAATGATGCTAAAAATGACACATATGAGGTATATGGTCCTCAATATCCTTATTTTCAACGATACAGAAATCGTGCGGAAATAGTTATTTTCCGTCGACCTCGTATTAACGACTAAGTTTAATGTATATGAAATCGTTCATTAATGACCCCTATTAATGAACGATTTGTCTATTAATACACGATTGTTTTATAGGCAACCAAACATACACCGCGTGCATTCATTGTATATGCTATAACTTACGGAATCTGCATTTAAATCGAAAATATGGATTTCATCGACGATTTTCCGTTAACGGGTTCGCCTTTCCAAGTTTCTGACATGATATTAATCCCTGTTTTCTAACACAAGGAATTTATTTCCTATGTTGATCATTTCGACAAATGTCAAATGTGTCTAATGTCAGTAACAAGGCTATACTGGGTGATTCTTAGCAGTTTCCGGATGGATGATGATTTGGCGAACCAAGTTTTCTTCATTGCGGGAGAAATGAGAAATATAGTCGACGGAAAAATTTTGTAACCAGCTTGTATATTAAAAGGCGATTAATGATCTCGAACATTAACGCACTCGCTTCGCTCGC
Source organism: Phaedon cochleariae (assembly GCA_918026855.4). NCBI lineage: Eukaryota > Metazoa > Arthropoda > Insecta > Coleoptera > Chrysomelidae > Phaedon > Phaedon cochleariae. The sequence goes on along the minus strand of OU896707.1, from coordinate 7,396,044 downwards.
ACGTTAAAATATCTCGATCATTAATCGCTCTCATTAATACACTAGTTGGTTAAATAACTATTAACCAACTAGTGTATTAATGAGGGCGATTAATGATCGAGATATTTTAACGTGCGAGCGAAGCGAGTGCGTTAATGTTCGAGATCATTGATCGCCTTTTAATATACAAGTTGGTTACAAGATTTTTCCGTCGACTATATTTCTCATTTCCTTGTTACTGACATTAGTGTCATTCGACATTTGTCGAAATGATCAACATAGGAAATAAATTCCTTGTGTTAGAAAACAGGGATTAAAATCGTGTCAGAAACTTGGAAAGGCGAACCCGTTAACGGAAAATCGTCGATGAAATCCATATTTTCGATAAACGCAGATTCCGCTAGTTATAGCATAAACAATGAATGCACGCGGTGTATGTTTGGTTGCCTATAAAACAATCGTGCATTAATAGACAAATCGTCCATTAATAGGGGTCATCAATGAACGATTTCATATACATTGAACTTAGTCGTTAATACGAGGTCGACGGAAAAGTAACTTCTCAGCTCTAGTGCGGTAATGTAATTTTCCTCACGAGATTTTCATGCACTGAAAAATACCGAAATAGATTTTGTTTTCATCTATATGATAGGAAACTTATTCGAAGAACATTTAAATAACAATAACTAAAACATTAACGATGGTAAATATTGAAATTGAAAGTGTAATTTGTGTTTGTTGCATGCTGTAATATAGCAGATGCCGCAACATCTTGAAGAACGTCGTTTCTTATTTGAATTTGATTGGTTAGTGCATCAATTATTTCCGGGGGGAGATCTTGAAGGTTTCCTGAGTTGTCCAGTTTTAATTGGAATTACGTACACGGAAAAATGATGCTTGAAATGCTTATTTTTTGTTGACTGCCACTACTGTCAGTATATTATAGCGACCACAATTCGTGGGTCATCTCACGTAATGATGTATCTCATAAAAATCGGAATTTGAGATACTCCGTCAAGTGACTAATATTCTTGTACTCTATGATCGCACAAAGTGGCGTAACTCAATATTCAATGGTTTTCGTCTGTTTAAATATCGAATACTCAGCCTATATCAAATTATTGAACCACCAAATCTCACGAAGTGACCTAAGTATAGGAGTTACGTCATTACGTGAGATATATTTTTATTATTTGTTGAAAATTTCAACAGTGACGTATCTCACATCGGGTTTTCGGAGGAATTTAAAATATCTCGGGTGACGTCTCAAGGTACTGAAAGGAGTATTGTAAGGTATTGTACAAGTCGAATGAATTTTTGTGTTTTTACCAATGAAAATGCATGTTTGGATCTGTTATTCATTTGATTTAACTTCATATTCATGGGCGTATCTTAGACCACAATAACAAACATGATCTCACGTAGTGGCGTATCTAACAAACTTTTTTTTTTCGCTTCGAGCGATGGTTTTTGGAAATCTCACCATATCATATAACAACTAGTTCTAGTTCTTCCACTAATGAATGAAAAAAGAATGATCTTTCATGAACTAACCTCTGAGATATAAGCGTATTAAGATGTTGAAAATCTTTGAACTGCTCTGCTGTAAAATTAAGAAAACTGAGATACGTCACTACGTGAGATGACCGTCGACATGTCTCGTGGTATTGGTAATAATGCGAAAAAGTAAAATCATACGGCAAAGTACAACTTTCAAAACGAAAAATCAAGCGGAAAAGTTACTTTTCCGCAGGCTCGTAGGAAAAATATATTGACGAGTGTATCGATATTGAACTCGAAACGAAACAAAATCAATAAAACAATGATTCATCGATTGCGGAATATGCTGTATGAAATTTTTATCAAAACTGCACAGCTGCCTCTCGAATATCTTGACCGGCTCGCTATGCAATCAAGATTCGAAAAAGTGGGTCAACGGGATTGTGGGTGTCGTATCTGCATTGTTTTGTTTGTTGTATTGGTTGTCTCGCGGATTGGTATATTGGTACAGGCAAATTAGGGTCACGAAAACAGTGACGTAATTTTTTTCCATTAGCGAATCAGAAAGTAATAATACCACCCTATACAATTAAAATATACCCATCTGGGGTCACGTGGAGGGACGGTATTCGCCCCACTCGCACATGATGGAACCATACCGACTTTTTCGCATTATTACCAATACCACGAGACATGTCGACGGTCATCTCACGAAGTGACGTATCTCAGTTTTCTTAATTTTACAGCAGAGCAGTTCAAAGATTTTCAACATCTTAATACGCTTATATCTCAGAGGTTAGTTCGTGAAAGATCATTCTTTTTTCATTCATTAGTGGAAGAACTAGAACTAGTTGTTATATGATATGGTGAGATTTCCAAAAACCATCGCTCGAAGCGATAAAAAAAAGTTTGTTAGATACGTCACTACGTGATATCATGTTTGTTATTGTGGTCTTAGATACGCCCATGAATATGAAGTTAAATCAAATGAATAACAGATCCAAACATTCATTCTTATTGATAAAAACACAAAAATTCATTCGACTTGTACAATACCTCACAATACTTCTTTCAGTACCTTGAGACGTCACCCGAGATATTTTAAATTCCTCCGAAAACCCGATGTGAGATACGTAACTGTGGAAATTTTCAACAAATAATGAAAATATATATCTAACGTAATGACGTAACTCCTATAGTTAAGTCACTTCGTGAGATTTGATAGTTCAATAATTTGAGATAGGCTGAGTATTCGATATTTAAACAGACGAAAACCATTGAATATTGAGTTACGCCACTTTGTGCGATCATAGAGTACAAGAATATGAGTCACTTGACGGAGTATCTCAAATTCCGATTTTTATGAGATACGTCATTACGTGAGATGACCCACGATACATTTTCAAGAAATTCGAAATTACCTACATTGGTAATTCGAGAATTTTTCAAAAATTTTGAATTTGTACTTTTCATTAGTGTTTTTGCTAACAAAATGAAATCATTATCTACAGAATTGTATCTGTATGTTGATCGAAGAGGTGGAATGATAATTTCACGAATTTTTTTTCGAACGAATCTTCATAAAATTATTATTCCATTACCTATATACGTTTCTGGTGTCTAGAATGGCTATTCAAATTATTCAAATAATTTTAATTTTCCAAATACACCAATTTAGAATTGTTATCGGTGCATACTATGATGTACTACCTAAATCTATTGGGGGATATTTGTCTAAATATGATAAGTTTCTTGACTTATTTTCCTTCAGGCACGTACCCGAAAATAATAATAAATAGAAAGATATCATAGTATTTTGCTAAGATCCGCTCTGTCATTTCAGTATGGTGTAAATCAGGTTTACAACCGCACTGTTGCCAGACTTCAGTTATCAATTTCTTGGAGAAATTGAAATATATCTCTTAATTTTTCAACAGTAATTCAAATTGATGCTAGGGCAAAACTTCCCGAATCATTAGTTTTATCGGTAAGTCTTGTAACGTTGTACTGGCGTAAAACGGCTCACATTTTAAGCTAATCGTAGATGGCTCTTCTAAGTAGAACAACTAGTACGTCATAAAAATGGTGAAGGAGCCGGTACTATAACTACACGATTTTTTCTGAATTGAAATTTGATCGCGCGAAAAAAATAAAAAACTTATGTTCAACAATGAATTATCATAACCTATATAGAGGAATGAAAATCTTAATGTTGAAAATTTGTTCAGTGCATCCCATTTCGGTTGAGACTGACAGTTTTCTCGGTTTTTAGTGATAATGATATTAGGACAAAACTCCCCAAATCAATAGTTTCATCGGTGAATTTTGTAACATTGGACTGGCGTAAAACGGCTCAAATTTTTGGCTATGCGTTCTGAGTAGTACGTCATGAAAATGGTGGAGGAGCGGGTACTATATCTACACGATTGTTTTTTAAATTAAAAGTTGATTGCGCGAAAAAAAATAAAAATTGATGTTCAACAATGAATTATTATAAACTATACAGAGGAATGAGGATTTGAATGTTGGAAATTTGTTCAGTGCATCCAATATCGGTTGAGATTGGCAGTTTTCTCTGTTTTTATTGATAGGATAGAGCCTTGCGGTTTTCATATCCTGTCGAGTATCCTGTACTACTTTTTTGTGAAACTTAGATGCTAAATGCCTGATTTTGCAAAACTGTTTTCGTGTATTAGATGAAGGAATATTTGGTACATTTATTCTTCTTAGACAATTTCTATATCTACGAAGTTATTAGAATATTAGAAATAATTTTGCGCTATTACCTATGTCTCAGAGGATTATGCGCAGAATCCAGTGCGTATACGTAATTTTTACCAGGCTTTTATTAGTCGGTATGTATCTTTGTATGTTCCTATGTTCGTATGTTTGTATGTTTGAAATATGTTAACGCAATCTTATTCGAAAATAATTGACCCCCTTCAAAACGTCGAATGAAATTGAAACTTCGCCCACTTATCAAAGACCGAGGGCGATGACAATAGCATATTTAATTCAGTTTCGTTACATTATCCTGGTCATGATCCTGAGGATGAGATGAGCTTTTTTTTCTTGAATAAAATGGTGAATGATCCTCCGCCACCAAAATTCCAAAAGTTCCGTCACCAAAATTCCAAGTTTACGTTTCTATTTTCTCGAATAACTTTTCACTATGCCTTTGATATCAAGAGTGTCTTGCACCAAGTACTCGTTTGAATCTCTCGACAAATTATAGCCCTCCCGTTGGTCGGGCTATATACTTTTTGTCTACGGATTTAAAATACCGCCTTATTCCTTAGGTGTATAATGTACTAATAAAAAATTTGAAAACTCGCTCCTATAAATAGCCAAATAAAAAAGGGGCCAATGAAATAATAAGAGTGTGTTGATAATAGTTATTTATACACCAAGGTAGTAAAGAATTGAAAAAGTATTTCGTCAAACGAACAAATCTATCGATAAATCACCTCAATTGACTCATCCTGTTGAACTCTGAAGATTTTTTTGTAGCAGTTGTAGTAGTAGTATATTATGTACTTCGTATTTACAAACCAACTGGCCATGGTGTTCTATGTAAGCTTTGTTACTTACTCCGTACGCCACCTTAGGAGCAGCACTGGTAATTGGAACGCAACAGCAAATCGTGCGGAATCATCTCCGGCTGAGTACTACGAAAATCAGAATCTATAACTCGTTTTATAAATAAAAATGTCTTCCCTCTGCTGGGGATCGAAGCTAGCAACCTCTCGGTGTTCTGATTGCTAATCCAGCGTTCAACCACTGCGCAATGTCGCCGTTGATTTTTCTTTCGTATTAACATTGGATTTTGAATTACCAGTTCAATAAAAATGCCTCGAAATGGAGCTGAATATTTCAGAAAATAATAAAAAAACATCTGTCAAATTGGATGCGCGCTTGTAAAGAGGAAGTCACTTCATTCATTTTTTCCCGGTCTTCCCAAATATCGAAATAGATCCACAAAAACTTGCCATACAGAGTGTTGTTTTTCAAATAAAATAATTTTTTTGTTTTTTCCTAAGACGTGTTCCCGATTTTCATCCAGTTTTGATGAGTTAGATAAGTGGAATATTTCTACCAAGTATGAATAGATTATACAAAGTGGTTGAACAATTATGCCCAGATGGAGATTTTGCCAAAATAGAGATAACGTCCTGTATCTCAGTTATGAAAGATGGTAGACACATTGATGGGGGGTTATTTGAAATCATCAAAGTGTCCTCTATACAGGGTGTTTCATAATTGAATGCTGATCCTAAAGGGCGATGATCCTTGGATGATTTCAATGAGAGAAGTTCATATCAACATAATGTCCTGAACCTCTTAGTTTTTGAGCTACAGGGTGTCGAAACCAGAAGCGTACAGCGTTGTTTTAAACAAAAAATTCAATATCAGGTCTACGAGGACATCACTGGTAAAAGTAAAAGTTTAATTTTCGTCCCAAAACAAAATGTGTTTCCACTTATAGTGCGTGTCTACTGAATTACCAAAAACAATATCCAAGAAGTGAAGGAACAAAATTCTTTGGTTTTTATTTTTTTACGCGAAAACGGTACGTTGTATGAAAGTAAGTCTAGGAACCAAATTTGCTCCAAAATAAATGAGAATTGAAAAAAAATCTGGTTCTCAGAAAAATCAGTGGCGTACTATTTTTTTCTTCAAAAATTGTCAGTTCAAACCCCGTACGGACGCCACTGGTGAAAATTTTCAAATATCTTTCACGTAAAAAAATGCTCCTCAATAATGAAGAGGTGTATACAAAATATCATAACAATATCTAAGAGTGATGAAAAATTATGATGAAAAACAAATTTTTTTCTTGAAATTTCATCACCCTGTAGCTCAAACTAAGAGGTTTAGGACATATGTTGATATGAACTATTCTCTTTGAAATCGTCCAAGGATTATTGCCCTTAAGGATCAGCATTCAATTATGAAACACCCTGTATATATCTGCAAGTATCGTATGTACAGTCAAATCTGAAACTCCCAGTATATTTTTTAATGCAAAACATACCCTTCTTTGGGACAGAACAAAATTCTTACAGTCGACTCCACCAAAGCTATACTTTATTGTAAGCAATTTTACAGGGACATGTTTCGAAGCTTTAAAGCTTCATCATCAGCTTTATTGTTACATAGGAGTACTGTTCTGGAGGAAAAAAGTAATGTTTACATATTTATATTATTGAAAAATGTTTAAGAAAATTTATAAAAAAGTTGAATGGGGACCGCAATTATTGCGGAACCACTGTGTTAGGGAACTTTGAATATCATGTTGAGTAGTATTCAGATAAAAATCAACAAATGTATTATCTGTTCATGCCGCAATAAGTCCCCATTCAACTATTTTATAAATTTTCTTAAACATTTTTCAATAATTTAAATATGTAAACATAACTTTTTTCCTCCAGAACACTGAACAGTACTCCTATGTAACAATAACGCTGATGATGAAGCTTTAAAGCTTCGAAACATGTCCCTGTGAGATTGCTTACAATAAAGTATAGCTTTGATGGAGTCGACTGTAAGAATTTTGTCCTGTCCTATTGCCTTCGAATTCATTATTTCTTCATGTTATTGAAATTTAATTTTGAATTGAATTTATGTTTAGCGTCAAATTTCGTTCAAAACAATCATAAAGATTCCATTACATCGCTGTAATCTCGGTCGTAATGCACCAGCACGAATGTCCCATGTGAGGGTGAAATTGAAAAATGTTGCTTCAACTTTTGCAACGGTCATAAAATTAATTCACAAAGTTTAATTGAAGTATTGACTCCGGTGCTTCAATGCAAAAATAAACAAAAATGAATGAATGGAGAATTTATAACTAATATACAGGGTATATAAAGTATATAGGGTACAGATTACCAAGAGTGAGGATCTATCCCAGTTGGCCTCACTACAAATAGCTTGATAGCTTCCGAAATTGGTATAGGGATAGGGTTTGATAATTTTATTTCAACCAAACCAACCAAGGTAGTACAGAATATCATTATTGTGAGATACACAACATGCGAAAATTATCTTCCTTTATTCGGTTTTCCAAATATAATGTATTGTTATACATTTTCCATTACAACTCACTTCTTCTATTTTCACGACGTTCGCCTCCTATATCATATCAATATACAATACAGTTCATTGATTATTCCAAATTTTTTGGGATTTTCTCTCCTCGTTTCTATAAAATGAAAATATGAATATTATTTCAATATACGTGTAGTAAGGACAAATCAGATGATTTGCCCCAAAATGTCACTGCGTTTAAAGAATTTTCTTATCAGAGAGCCGAAAAGAAAAATTCACTAGCTTGTCAGTGACAATTTGTATTGAAAAAAGTTTGGAGAAGAGAAATAAAGGTATATAGAAAAAATATCAAATTTTCATTTATCTCTGGACGTTTCGGGACCGATTCTGCTCCCGTTTTTAACATAAGAAAAGATTATTTCAATAGCGAAGTCGTATATGTCTTGAAGCTTTTCAGTTTTCATTGACAATTGGTGACAATCAAATGAGTTACAGGATGTTTTCATTAATAAATCTTGAATTTACCATTTTCATGTTCTGATTTTAGTACTGAATACCATGTTCTGTCTATATCAACTGAACAAGAAGCAATGCTATTGTCTCCGTTCAGAAGAATGCAAGCAGATTCCTTGATTTTGATAATAAATCTATAATTTTTCTGCATATGAACCTAGAGACTTATCGAAAATTAACAAAATACAAAAAGTATTTCTGAAGAGAATATCTTTCTGGAAAATAAAAAGCGGAAGTTTTCAGTGTGACCTATGAAAATTTATCACCAAATTTGTACTGCAACATGGTTGTTTGAAACACTTGCAGGTCACTGAAGATGATCAATAATATCTCAAAACGTGACTTACAGTCACAGAACATGCCATGCCAAAAATTATGAAAATCGATCTCAGCGTACTCTTTTCATGAGCAAATTTATTCTTTTTCAAAAAAACTTCAACGCCTTGTACCAACTCAACGAGACGAATTTGGATATAGGTAAGTTGGCCTAAACCAACTTGATTTTATCCCAGGAGTCCACAGCCGAGCCATGTCCCAACTTTTTACAGACACCCTGTATAATGGTAGGTTTCATAGCTACTGGTGGAAAAATAGAATTCGCTCGAATCTGAATAATCAATGAGGCCAAATTGGAAAAAAAATTGCCGAATGGCAGATGTAATAGGTTGTACAGTGAAACTTTCAAGCTGAACGTCAATTGGCTTGATCATGGAATTTTCGAAATACATTTTGAGTGTACTCATCCTTCAACTCCTTATTGATTGAAATTGATGGCTTGTATAATATCATTCGACCGAATAATTATTCAGATAGTTATCAATTAAACTCAAATGAATGTTTTGGGAAAATATCAAATATGAGCCAATAAGTGCATCATGCATGATATACAGTATCTCACTTCTAATGTCATTTCAATTATTTATCTCTGAAACTGAAGATGAAAAATGGTGTACCATTACCCGATAGATCCACTCATTGGCTTTTCGCAATTTTCATAAAACAATCGAAGATACTTTTAACTTTGCCGTTACTTGATGGTAATCCATAGCAAATGTAAAAACTTCACAAACGATAAGATTTTCTTTTTCAAAAAATGTATCTTATTCGTCTTTTTTTGAAGAAGAAAACAAATTCAATATACGCCAACCATGTATTAAGAAAGCCATAGTTTTCATCATAAACTCGAAATTTTACACGTAGACAATAAAGGGATGAAACTGAATCATTTTGAATCATTAGAAATCAACAATATTTTACTTAATGATCAACTAGACATCAATAGTTCACCATTGTTGGATTTGTTTTCTTAGCGATCTGGCTCTATTTTATAGATATTTTCATGTACGATGCTCTTCTGAAATATCAACAATTGTTCCCCCCTTGGCAGTCCCCGCGAGATTAACCCGTCGAGTTGAGGCCTCGCACCCCTTCGTGGTCACTTTGGAGACCTGCAGAACATCTCTTTCCAAAGACTCGTTCATCCAACGAACAGCGAGGCTCTGGAACACCCAAGGGAGGTGTTTCCGAGGCATATAACCTCCAGAAATTTAAGAAGATCACCAATTCCTACCTTATTTCCCTTGGTTCTCACGATGTTCTCTGAACATTACAGGATATCCCTTTTCGTGGGAACCAGAACAAAAATAAAAGGTAATAATATGTATTTGCTATCAACTCCTTCAAGTTACTCTGGTACTCCGTATTTTAATGTAGATATTGTGTCTATTTTCCGAAAATGAAGGTTTATCGAACCTTTCTACAGGTAATTCTGATCCTTCAGGTTGGGAAAGTAGGATATATAAAAGTTAGGTAAGCCAAGGTTAGTTTATTTCATTGTACCAGTATTTCACCTGATGAAGCTACTGTGTTAGCGAAACATGTCGTGTGATTAAGAATTTTGTAGAAATCTTATCGTTTGTGAAGTTTTCACATTTGTATTATTTCACTTCAAATAAAGCTCAAAAATGTTAAACATCCGAGTAACTGGTAGATGTGTATTATTTGTTTTGAAGAAGGATTTATTGGCCATATAATTCGTCGAGGATTTTACACATACATACCACTAAGTTGGTAAACAAGCTCCCGATTTTTTGCCATTATTTACATAAATTCTAGATATTCGGTTTATGCAACATTGGACTAATGGATACATTAAATTTATGGTTTTGACCTATACACAGATTTCTTCTACCTTCATCAAATGTAAACAGCTAAAATTGTTGGTTGTGGATCATATAGAAATACATGAACTCAAGATAATTATTACGAGGTTTTCTTTTTATTGCCACTTTCGCAAGATTTGAACATTTGAAATAAATCAGATCTGTTTCTGATGCACTAACATTTTTCGAAATGTTTTCTGACAACATAAATAAATAAATATTATCATTCCTGTAATCAAATTTAATTTCAGAATTCATTGAGTATTGACTAGAAAACAATTTGCGAAGTAGAAATATATTTTACCGGAACCAATTTACCCTCTGAACCTGCGTTGCTATTTTGAATGGATTTTTCAAATTTGGTGAATTGTTTTGATTGCATGAGTGTATGATTCTGCTAATATTAGAAGAAATATGACACTTCCGGCTTGACAAGAAGTGCATCCAATTCTTCAATTTCAAATACAAGGTATATATTCATTTCTGGAATATCACAATCATACTTTTAATTGACAATCTCGTCATATACAATTGAGATTTTACAAAAAAATACTTTTTGTATATTTTTATGAAAGTATGCTATATGCACACAATATCACAATTCATACTATTGTGCACTTCAAGGATCGAAGTGATACTTTTAATCCCTAATTTGAGCGACTATAAAGAGGCACTTTTAATCCTTCTGGGATCAAAAGTAAATAATGACGACGCCATAGCAATGCTTTCAAGGAACTGTTCGATGTCAACAACAATATGATAACCACTACCTAATCTGCTTTCTTTCATTATTTTCTCAAATCTTTTATTTTTAGTTTTTCCACTCCTGAATTGCATTATAAACCACGAGATTGAAGTTCTTCTCAATTTCCCAGCGAATTTAGCCCGAATTATAGCCCTCTCTTCGGTTGACTATACAAACTTTTTGCTTCGGTATCGAAAGTGCAACTTTAGTCCCTCGGTTTATATTTTATAATCTACTATCATAATCATCATCCCTATAATGTTCAAAGAACATCGTGCGTTCCTAGGAATGATAGGGACAGGAGGTAGGTATTGGATTTTTTTTTTGAACTTTTGTAGATTATATTTTATGTTGTTGGGAATACTTCCACAGGCAATGAATTCCAGAGCCTAGCCGTTCTATGGATGAAGGAGTCTTGATAAAGTGCTGTTCGACATCTTTCGAGGTTGACAACGAAAGGATGTGCTGACTGGGCTTGTCTAGTTCGTCTGATTGGTATTGCTAGTGAAGGGATGATAGCAGAGATTTCCGAAGAACATTTCCCATGGAAGTATCGATAGAAAAGTGAAAGGTCGCCGACCTTTCTACGGTGTTCCAATGATGTCAAAGAGTGAGTGAGTGTGGCGTCACCCACCAGGCGAATGGCTCTTCTCTGGATGGAATCTAAGAGCATCAGCGTATGTTTTGGTGCTGAACCCCATATTTGGGAACAGTATTCTAGAACAGGTCGCATCTGCGCTTTGTAGATTATGAGAAGCTGTTGAGGTGTAAAGTAGCTTTTTGCACGGAACAAGAATCCGAGTTTTTGTGAAGCCGCTTTTGCGATGGATCTGGCTTGATTATCCCATGAAAGAGTGTTGCTGATGAAAATACCTAGCATAGATATGGTAGACTTGGTGGGGATGGTGGATACAGACATTACAATATCGGGCAGTCCAGTAGAAAACGGTATAAAATTCTCACGTGATCTGGCAAGTGACATGCAATCATGCAAACTAAAAAATATAGTAATATTGCAATGAAAATGATAGGGTTATTCCTCCTATGACTAGTATTAAATCGGTACTTTGATCACCAAATCAATATCATCGACTATTCCGAATGAATTTTGTTGCTCAAAAGATTTCGATTAAGAAAAGTGCAACTCAGTTATCAACCAACCTACATTTTTCGATAATGGATCTTTTATGTTCATTATTTGGCGTATAATTACCAGATTTTAGACCAAGCACCTCACTTAATCGAAGGATGTTTTGAGAGGTACCATAACGTTTATCAAGAAAATCAGAAGTTTTGTTGTAATGATTGTGATACTAATTAGGTTTCACAGAGGTATAACATGTGGTGTATCGTTTTGTGGGCAGGACCGTATTTAGAATAATTTACATGAAAGTGATTTCATTGTTGAAATGAGAAGAAAATTTTCCATGTATAAGCAGGGGTCCAGAAACACTCTGTATTCGTGTTGAAATTGAAAGCCTAAGAAAATATCAACGACATAGCCAAAATGCGCAAACCCGGAACGAGAAGTTGAAACAAAATTCGTTTGTCACGAATTTAAGTTCAAAAATGAACAAGAATGGTAGATGACAAGTGAGAAAACTACTTTCCTGACTAATCCTATAACTGTGTAATCATTTCTGCTAGACCCCAATGAAATACAGAATGTCCCATTTGAAATATCAAAACTGCTACTACTTTCTGGTATATGCGGCAACGCTACATTGGTGAAAATATTTCATATCGATAGATCAAGAACAACTATTTGAGTCACCTTTTCAGAATGATCCTATATCCCGTTCTCCGTGAACGTCTAAGGTATCATCGAATGTGACCCACTCTTTGTATATCTCTATGAAGAGACGATCTGGATACATATACAGTATGATGCAAATGTATGGAATAAATTCATTATTTCAGAAATGGGCGACATTTGAAGAAATTCCAAAAACACGTGAGTTTTAATTTTTGAAACCTCATCTCATGACATTCATATGAGAGATGTTACGTCACCGGTGTTGGAGTAATGACGTAATGGACGGTTTTTTTAAATACAAACAGGGGTCATGTGACACCTCGTTTGAAAGGTCTACTGATCGTCTATCCAATAGTCAAAATTTTTCAAAAGAAGATTGAAATTAAAATGGATTATCATTTGGTTAACTGAATCTTGCAGATATCTTCTACTGAGAATTGAACATCGAAAGGTCGTCTACTTGAAAAAATACATCGATAAAAGAGTTCTGAACTCTACTTTTTGGATTTTTTTCGGAAGTCGTCTTGTTTTGAAATGAATTTATTCCATACATTTGCATCATACTGTATACAAAAAACAATTTAATAATTTTCTTATTCATTCAATTGATCAACTTGAAATATAACAATACATTTTCAAATAACTCTTTAACCACGTCTGTTTCAACATCCAAATATTTCTCCCTTCCTTTCTCTGATTCTGTTTCCCTCGAACTCAGGAAGATTCTGGGAAAAAAACTCAATACCAATAATATCAGTAATTTCAATTTTTCTTTTAAAACCGTCAACACTCTAGGAAGTGCCTGAGTCAACACAAAAGATGAGATTGCTATTCTAGAAAAATCTGGTGTTCATAAATTAAATTGTAAAAATGATGATTGTAAAGTGTGCTACATTGGTCAAACAGGTTGCAAGTTCAAAAATCGTATCATAGAAAATAATTTTGAAAAAGATTTTCTTGAGTCCGATTCTGCTTTTCCTAACCATATTATCAATGACAAACACTCTTGATCCCAATTCTAAAATAGGAAATTTACATATCTATGACAAAGGAAAAATACTTAACCACGGGTTTTACAATACTTGCCCCGATTTAGGTCAGATTGTTTAGAAAAAGTAGTATCTTTCTTATGCAGAAAGGATATTTTCCTTCCTCATATTATAACCTACTTATATGTCTATATAATATATAAGGCCGAGTTAGGTCAGATTGTTTGGAAAAAGTGGCCTCCTTTCTTATGTTATAATTTATTGAGCCCCTCACAAAACAATTCACCTGGAACCGAATTAACCTATGCAGTATCAGGTGAAACAAAGTTTGGGGCCGAATTTACACCTTATTTTTGGTCTAATAATTCTTGGATCCGAATTTACATACAGTGTGTCCCACTTACCATGCTCAACATGGGTATCTTTTTAACGGTGAGAGATACGAAGTCGGTTAAATGACACCAAATGTGGAGTTTGTCAAGGCCAACTATAATGTGAATCTATTCGTTTTTGTTTTATACACAAAAAACAGATTTTGATCATTTTCATGTCTCCTCCATAACTTCTTTATTTATGAAAATATTCGAATAGGAATTTCACATTCTCATGGCAGTTTTTCAGAGTGATTTCGAAAAAAATATGAAATTTATACCAACTCTTCTAGAATTTGAGATATCAGCACCAACTTCAGTTTTTCAAATGTAGGTCATAGCTCAATATGACTTAGTTACAAATAATTTTTTTTTCTCTCACAGATGATATGTCGCAGTAATAGTTTTGTGTTGATAACAACGGAGTTATCGTCATTTATACAAAAACAAAAAATTATTTGGATGCCGCCATCTTGAATTTATAAATTTTAACAAAAAAATTTTGATCTTCGACCTCAAAAACCCCCACTTACCAATTTTGAATGGAATCGGACCAAATCTTGTCCGCCATCTTGGAGCAGCCATTGTTTTTAATTTCAACAAAAATTCCAAAACTCCGATTAACTTGAAATTTGGCAGGTGCTCATAATTTTGGTGACACTACATTATAGAATTTTTGATGAAATAAAAAAAAATGGCTGCTTCAATATGGCGGACAAGATTTGGTCCGATTCCATTCAAAATTGGTAAGTGGAGGTTTTTGAGGTCGGAGATCATGATATTTATGTTAAAATTTATAAATTCAAGATGGCGGCTTCCAAATAATTTTTTGTTTTCTTATAAATGACGATAACTCCGTTGTTATCAACACAAAACTATAACTGCGACATATCATCTGTAAGAGAGAAAAAAGTTATTTGTAACTAAGTCATAGTGAGCTATGACCTACATTTGAAAAACTAAAGTTGGTGCTGATATCTCAAATTCTAGAAGAGTTGGCATAAATTTCATATCTTTTTCGATATCACTTTGAAAAACTGCCATGAGAATGGGAAATTCCTATCTGAATATTTTCATAAATAAAGAAGTTATGGAGGAGAAATGAAAATGATCAAAATCTGTTTTTTACTCATAAAACAAAAACGAATAGATTTAATCAAAATATTTTTTCACATTATAGTTGGCCTTGACAAACTCCACATTTGGTGTCATTTAACCGACTTCGTATCTCTCACCGTTAATAAGATACCCATGGCGAGCATGGTAAGTGAGACACACTGTATACCCACGAATGATATTACCACGGGATAATACTATTCTTTACTACCTTAGTGTATAAATGACTATTTTGTGACGTCATGCCCGGAAATGATGACATATATATTTTTCAAACACGCTGTTTTATATTTGCAACCTCTTATTTCGGTCCTGCCTTTCGTGGTCTCTCGTAATGGAATTTAATAAGGTTGTTGAGGAACTTTCACGTCCAAAAACGGTACCTACAACTTTATGTAATTCAGCCTTATGTGGAGATACGAAAACGAAGCGGTCCATTATGTGGTGATTCATAAATTTGCATTTTTATATCGGAACACGTGTTCTCACTTTGAATTAGATGGCTTCTGCGATCTAACGCGATATGGTCTTGACCAATGAAATGAATGAGGATGCTGAATAAGGATGACTTATTGAAAAAATATATACAGTATATCACTACACTTTCTACAGCATTTTTTTACAGTAGAACCCTTATTCGTCATGTTTCAGAACACATAGATGTCATCGTGAGAATTTCCAAAGAAACCAACCGATCAAAGCTGGGCAATAATAGTCGATTATACACAAAAAACAAAAACAAATAGTGAATACACACTTATGATAATTTCATAAATTCTGCCGGGATTAATGTATGGTAATATACTGCAAAATTCATAAGTTCTTGGGAATGCTTTTGTTTTCGGAGGTGGTCGAAATCCATTATGTACACCACGAATGACCTCCATGCTTGGTAGTATAGGTCATAGACAAACCAAAAATAAAGAGACTGTTCAAAACATAGGAAATATTGACCATCAAGTTTGTGCGCAACCCAGTCGCGCATGGAGGCGCTGTTCGCAATCGACAAACGAGTCATGACATGAAACATTTTGAATTTCGACATTCGACAGCACGACAGTATAAGGCCTGTTCGTATGTGTTTGCTCTACTGGTTAAACTTAATTTTTTATTCTATGACTTTCTCTGTTTATATCATGCTATGAACAGAGACAACTATGGAAAAACATCAACTTTAGCAAGTTCCATTTTAGAACGAAGGAACAGACCAATGGAATACAACAGATATTGTTTATTTTCCGAGTTGATGTTGATACTGAAATTCGAGTTTCTCTTTCACATTTATTTTACTTTATTTCCGAGTTTATTTCTATTATTGACAAGGTGAAATTGATAATATTCATGTAGGTTGCACGTAGGTACATTTTTATAGAAACATAAGTGATATTCTTTCATTCTGAACTAACCGAAATATGAACGTGCATATAAATTCAAGTGTGCAAGCAAGTGTTGAATAAGTTGATGATACCTAAAAATGCCAACAAAAATTGTGAAGAAGATGTGACTACCAAATTGGATAATCTCAACTCATTTTTAACTTGCCCAGTGGAGCCAGAGCCATCATCAGTTCTTGTCAATTAGTTGAATGAATTGGTTATTCCAAATTTCGATATTGTGTTTTTTAACTCAGAATTTGACACCCAGGCAACATATGTTCATCATTTTTGTTTGTTTCCTTTTTGTATGATGTCTAGTCATTATTAGGCTGAAGAGTTTATATCTTATTTTGTTTTTTTTCAGAGTTTTATTTACTTATTGTCTCATGCTATGTAGTTCTCTAGTCTTGGATGGAATAAAATATATTTTTTTAAGTTTTTTATTTTTTTTTTGTAATTTTCTCGATTAATACAAATTTTGAAAGTAAAGGTTTGAAATAAACCGCCTTATCTCAATCGGTAACTAGAGAATCTGTTTTATCGATCATAGTAACTAGTTCCACCCAGTTGCCAAGTGTGTCGCTCTAAACGTGGTGCCAACTTTTACTGCAGGTTTGACAACTCTCTTTTTATTCGTTTCTCTATGGTATAGGTGTCCCTATACTATGTAGGTGTATCCAGATAGTATATCAAGTTCCTATATTATGTCTGCGATGACACTTGCATCATGGACTTGACATGATTCATCCAAAAAAGATTGTTAGTGATGGAAATACCGAGCATAGACACCATGTATCATCCATCAATGAACTATTCAAATCAAACACCCTGTACAATGTACATGCCTCATTAGGAATACTTTCTCGCCTTATAAGAAAACATTCATTATATTCGAATCATCTTCTTAACACTAATTGCCAAGTATAAAATGAAAGAAGACATAACTCTTCTTTTCGTTCGTTCCGCTATTTAATCATTTGATAATTTTATCGGTATTCCAATATCCGTTTTGGGCTGAACTAAAAAGGAGCTGCCAGATATTTGAGAAAAGAATTGAAAAGTAATACTAATAGGCTGTCAAATATAAGATTTATCCACTGTAAATGTATATACCTAATGAAAAAAAAATGTATACTAATCAAGGAGTCATAAGCAATAAATTATTGAAATTTCAACAGAGGTTTATGATGATTATACACCTTAATAAAATGTGATAATCTCCTTGTCTACTAATATAGCAAAGATAATACCCATAATATGGCGACGTCTCAGAAATTATGGAGACAATTCCACACCTAATATTTTCGACCAATTAAAAATGCCTCATGTATTTTGTATCGATACCATAGCAACTTAACTTTCTTGGAATTTTTCGCACCTCCTTGGGGTAAAGAGCATGAAATTATACAGAAACTCTTGACGTTTATAGGTAAAATGACATTAACATTCACCTCAGATTACGTCGAATCAGAGATTATGAATTCATTATAAACTACGCATCCCGAGGGGTAAATCTCCAGGAAAAATGTGTACACCAGACTTCCAATTAACATAGACTTCCAAAGACTTCCAAAGACTTCCAAAGACTTCCAAAGACATCCAAAGACTTCCAAATACTTCCAAAGACTCCCAGAGACTTCCAAAGACATCCAAAGACTATACCAAAGACTTCCAAAGACTTCCAAAGACATCCAAAGACTTCCAAACTCGCTTCCAAAGACTCCCAAAGACTTCCAAAGACATCCAAAGAATTCCACAGACTTCCAACGTAGTGTACACCAGACTTCCAAGGAGATTTACCCCTCGACGCATCCATAGAACGGCTATAGGCTCTGGTATTCATTGCCTGAGGAAGTATTCCCAACAACATATAATCTCCAGAAGTTCGAAAAAATTCCAATACCCACCTCCTGTCCCTATTCTCCCTAGGAACGCACGATGTTCTTTGAACATTATAGGTATTTCCTTTCGTGCGCTCCAAGCGATAAAAAAAACACAAATTTCGTCGCACCCCAAAATTGTGTCCCTGTTAAAATATGAATAACTTTTTTTTACTTTGTTCAATTTGAATTCGTATTACACTGTTCGTTAGCTCAGTCCTTCAGCTATAATCTCGTACTTTTTTAAAACATGAGGTCCTTCATATAAAATCGCTACAGGGTGCCATTTCAGAATTTTCAAACTGATCCCTAATGAACACAAACTTTCGACTTCGACAGCAGAGGCATGAAGATGATCTCATTGCCTAGGAGTATTTTTCAAATTGTCTTATTATCTCTTTCATTTACAGAGTGATCTCAAAAAATTTACTTTCTGGTTTTGCAGTCACAAATTTCCACTTTGTCAACCCGTTATTAAAATCTGATTTTGATGCTGAAACTTCAGATGAAGGGAAATGAAGATCAGAATTGACTCAAGAGGGACATTATACAGTGTGTCTCACTTCTAATCGAAGCACCCTTGTCTGTTTCGTCGAGATATATAAATAAACACTGCTCGCCAACAGCCATGGAACCACCCAAATTTCCAGAAAATGTTATTCGGAGTCAAGATAGGTTGAAAATCACTTCGGATTCGGAATCAGGACATCCAATTCTCTGACTATACATATTTCTTCTGGAAAATTTCCAGTTCAGAAGTATCAACTTTTGTCTCACTTCTCTTGGGAGCACCCCCGTATCTCACGTAATTATTGAGGTAGGGTTCTAAAATTCACAGGAGGAAGCGAAACGACGTCCTGATTTCGAATCCGAAGTGAATTTCAACCTATCTGGCCTCCTTATATCATTTTTGTGGGTGGTTCCATGGCTGTTGGCGAGCAGTGTATATCACTGGAGACGACTACACTTGGTCATAGTGTGTATTTTCAGTATATCTACCGCTCTTGCAAATTTCAGTATCCTAACTCAACCATTACGAAAGATACAGGGGTGCTTCCATTAGAAGTTACAGACACACTGTATAATCTTCATCTTGAGTCGATTCTTATCTTTATATCTCTTTATCTGAAGTTTGAGCTTCAAAATGAGCCTGAGATTTCAAAAATCGGTTGACGAGGAAAAAAGTTATTACTGCAAAACCAAAATTTAATTTTTTGAGATCACTGTAAATAAAAGTGATGAGGAAACAATTCGAGAACTGTCCCAAGATGATGAGATCATCTACATGCCCCTAATGTCAAAGTTAAAAAAAAGTTTTTCTTCATTTGGGATACTTTTGAAATTTCCTAAATTTTGCACAGTTTCAGGTAACACCCTGTAGCGATTTTATGTGAAGAACCTTATGATAATAATAATGTTCATTTTCACTTTCCGAAGGGTACAAATAGAAAAATAAATAAACGCTGACAACCACAATGAAATAAATCCGCGCGTGGTGAGTATCTACGTTAAAGATATCGTGGAATTAGGTATACTTAAACTAGTTACAGTTGAGTACAGAGTACATACATACTTATACATGTATACATATACACTCATACACCCGTGTATATATATACATATACAAATACATAAACACTATATACATCTGTAAAAATACACATATACCTACTTATATATAAAATGAGAAAGATAAACATGTAATACGTTATATTATTAGAAGATTTTTTTTTATATTAGTACTACGCACTAGTTTAAAATCAGCTGAATTCAAGTTAATCTATAACATATTCTGCTTGTTAATATAAAATTTTGAACGGTATCTAATGGAATAGTATGTATCCAAATTTTGGCTTTTTTCTTGAATAGTACCACTTAGAGTCCCTGTACCACTGAGTTGCTACTCTTCAAGTCAGATGGCAATTCATTGAAAAGTTTAGGTCCTATATAGGTGTGAGATTTTTGTCCTATTGTTTTCTCAGTTTTCGGTATCTTTTTCAGCTTCAGTTTTGTTTCTTGTGCTATACTGGTGATTGGGATGTATCAGATTTGACTTATTCTTGAATTGTTTGAGCAGGATTATCTTGGCATGAAGTAGATTTATATTCAATATGGAAGCTTCTTGGATGGGTAGGTTCTTGGTTTTTTATACATGTTTTTGAGAATACTTTTTGGAATTTTTTGTAAGTTGTTGATAAGAGTGATTGACGCACCTCCCCATGCAATAATTCCATAGGTAAGGTGACTTTCGACCAAAGCGTAGTATAGTGTTATGTATATATGTTTCAAAGAATTACGAGATTATAGCTGAGGGACTGGGCTAGCGAATTCAAATCGTTCAAATCAGAAAAACTTAATTCATTTTTCAACAGAGACAAAATTTTGGGGCACGTCGAAATTAGTGATGCGTAGTTTATATCAGTTGATAAGATCCTTGTAAGAAAATATTCAGAAAAACAGTTTTTAAAGCAAGTCCACGAGATCTATCGCCTATTGAATTTTTCCGATAACAATTCGAAGCACCCTGTATAGTTGACTCACATTGATATACCAATGCGCACTTGTTCACCGATAAAATATTATAGATATGTCTGAATATTTTTCCAATAAAATTGGAGCAGATTTTCCCTAGATGGCGCTTAAACGATTACCACATTTGCATAAACAAATGCCGATACGATTCGATTATTATCGTGACCGTACTATAAACAATCGATAATTTTCGCTACGGTGCAACTATCAACGAACAGCAATTATATTGTCATTTCTGACCCAGTTCTAATATCTCTGGAATATATAATCAAGGCATGATTTAGATACGCTCTAATCATAGACCAGAATCATTTCATTTATCAGGTCAGATGTCGTGATGCAGTCGTGCGTTGTCGAAATTACGTAAATAGAATGTTTCGGATATGATGAATCATTGGGGTGTAGGTACTGGACTAATAAAGAAATAAACGGTTGAAAACCACACTCACCGGCAAAAAAAACACCGGCCCTGTAACGTTTTTAATTATTGTCCGATTTTGGTGAAATTCCAAAGAAAGCTGATCGCTTGATCATTTAACAGGCAAAAACAAAAGTTATTATTTCTTGCTCTTCTTCTTATAACGTCCTGTGGCAGAAGTGAGTGATCTTACCTCGGATCTTACTCAGCTTCTTCATGTTTTGTATTGAAGTGTCATAGGTACCTTCTTATCACAATAGTTTTTGATTCACGTTCATTCCTCCTTTTTCAGAGAAGATACACGTGTTTTAAGAAAGTTTGGATTTTTCAAACTTGCAGAACATACATTATTCCAGATTTTTTGGGAGTTTCTCTCCTCGTTTCTATATAAAATAAAAATATGAATATTATTTCAATATATGCGTTGTAAGGACAAATCAGACGATTCGCCCCGAAATGTCACTTCGTTGAAAGACTTTTTCTATATCAGAGAGCCTAAAAGAAAAATTCACCAGCTTGTCATTGACAATTTATATCGAAAAGAGGTTTGGAGAAGAGGAATAAAGGTATAATATAGAAGAAATATCAAATTTTCACTTAGCTTTGGACGTTTCTGGAACGAATCTACTCCCGTTTTCAACATGAAAAATGGATATTTGTATAGCAAATTCGTATAAGTCTTGACACCTTTCAGTTGTCAGTGACAATTGGTGACGTTGGCAATCAAATGAAAACGGTAGCAGATTTGTTTCCGAAACGTCCAAAGGTAAGTGAGAATTCGATATTTTTTCAATATCTATATTTCTACTGTAAAAACTTCACAAACGATAAGATTTCCACAAAATTCTCAAACACACGATATGTTTCGCTAACAAAGTAGCTTCGTCAGGTGATATACTGGTACAATGAACTAAACTAACGTTGGCTTGTTTAACTTTTATATATCTTACTTTCCCAACCTGAAGGATTAGTTACCTGTGGACAGGTACGATAAACCTCCATTTTCGGAAATTAGGCACAACATCTACATTAAATTACGGTATACCGGATTAACTCGAAAGAGTTGATAGCAAATACATATTACTTACTAAGAAAACAAATTCAACAGTGGTGAACTATTGAGATGTTATTTCCTGTTCGCTCGCGCTCGACACGGGGGGGGGGCTCGGAAATATTTTTAAAAAATTTCGCACCCCCGAAAACCGCTCAAAACGATTTTGAAATTTTTTTTAAAAAATTGCTGTTCTCGAAAAAAAATCAATTCAATAATTCTTCAAGAGGGTATGTCGGGCGCGAACGAACGGAAAATAAAATCGGAAGAAAATTTCGGAAAATATTTTCGGAAATTTTAGGTGAAATTATGATACCCATGATTTTAATAGCTACTTGATGAAAGAAATAGCAGATCAGGAGTGTCTGGGGATGTATGAAAAATTTTGTGTACAAGCCACATATTTTTCAAAGGCTATAAGATTTTCTTAAATTAAAAGGGCTCGCATGTGTATTCAAAAAATTGGGGGTCATATCGAGCAATTCATTCAGACGTGTTGAATTTCTGTCATTTTTTTTGTAAAAATTATTTTAATACATTCGCTCTGAACACCCGGTATTTCCATATTCACCTTTTCTTACGTAAAAAGTTTCGCCCTCTTCCAATTACGACGATATAAATAGGAGTATGTGAGTGAACATTATGAGATTACCGAAATAATTTTATCAAAATTTTACAAGAGACCAAAAAGACTCAAAAATGATTGAACACTTGGAGAAAAATAGACAGGAAGGCATTAGCGCACGTACAAAGAAATATGGGGGTAAGTGTGTAATTGATCCACATCAGTATTTTGAATATTTGACAGTTATTTTCTGTTTTGTTCTCCTCACACGATGCAACTCTTTGTGCTGAAGTAATGTACCAATTTTAAGATTAATATCTCATGAAATACGCGAGTAATTAAAAAAAACAGTTTTTAATTTCAAACTTTGACACCCTGTATATCGAATATGAAGGGCTAAAATGAAAAATGGTATTTAGAAACTCATATTGTTTTTGTTCAAGGAATATATGGTTAATGGATTGACCTCCTTTTAGCGGACACCCTGTATATATCTTCTGAAATGATATTCTTCTGAAACAGGTATATATAATTTCTTCGTATTCACAGCATAATCCTGACGCTACCACTGGTTCTTTTTTTTGTCGTACCTTCTTGACATCGCATTCGATGAATAGCATCCAGCATCCAGAAGAATGGATATAAGGTAACGAAAAGAAGCGCTCATCTTGATCTCTCCGACAAGACGAACGTGAAGACGTGTTTCTCGTGTTTTATTTTATTTGGGCTCGTCTTTTCTGAAGATCCAGGGATATGCGTAATATGTTCAGGGTCCATCGTACTTTGACTTGAGGCACATTTTCAGAAGAGAAACAACTCTCGTCACACTCACAAAAAGAAATAGTATACCGGGTTAAAACATTGGTCAGATGAGCGCCATTCAATTGTTTTCATATTAGACTTTTGACATTTCGATCGAAGATATAGTTCCTTTGGACCCATATTTTCCATGAAAAAACAATTGAATATCGAACCAACGTAGGTGATCCATAACTTACAGTGGAGGTGATATAAATCAGGAGGGGTGAAAGAACTTACAGTCACAACTCCACCACATAAACAATTTAATAATGACCAATTTAATAATGACATTCGGTCAAAGACATGTTTCGAAGGATTAATCCTTCGTCATCAGCAAATTTATAAAAAGAAGAAAATCTGTAAGAAGAAAACAACGTTTATGTTGGTTTTTAAGTATTGTTAAAAATTATTGTTTTGAACCAGAGTATCAGAACACAATCGTATTATAGAAAATAATTTTGAAAGAGATTTTTTTGAGTCCAATTCTGTTCTTCCTAACCATATTATCAATGAAAAACTCACTCTTTTCATTTCATAACTTGTCGACAGACATAAAATGTAATTTTTTCCCGTCACAGAAAAACCCTAATTTGAATGTAACAGATAATATTGTGTATAATGAATATTTTCAGTAAACAAGAGAAATAAATTTCCTCCAACATTATTTGTTGGAGCGAAATTAATATGTCTGATGTCTGATGTCTGATGAGTCGATATATTATAAGATATAATAATATTCCTAAGCATAGTGAATTGTATATTATACAGGCTGATTCACAGTGGAAGGCATATTAGACGTTTCCGGAGAACGTAATAACTTGAGATTATTTTGAATTGAATGCTTTGGATAATTATTTGTGCTCTATCGACCTAAAATATACTCAGCGCTACGACGTTGCCGCTCATATTGAAAAGTAGCAGCAACATTGATTTTTCACACGGGACACCCTGTATATTATTCCATTTTCAGATTCTCCCAGAAGAGCTGATTTCATTGACCTATAACACTTGGGGTGTAGCAGTTACAATTACTGAGAAATAGGGTGTGAAAAATCGAGATTTTTCAACTTTAAGAATTTTTTGTGTCAAAACTATCCATAAGCGGTCAAAACGGTTTCCATATTCCTGTCTCAACTTTTTATTTCCTATCAATTGATATTTAATTGAAATAGGTACAGGGTGGTTCAGAATTGAGATTTCCAACCACCCTGTATCCATTTCAATTAGATATCGATTGATAGAACATGAAAAGTTGAGATAGGGATATGAAAACCGTTTCGACTAATTATGAATAGTTTCGACACAAGAAATTCTTGAAGATGAAAAATCTCGATTTTTCACACCCTATATCTTTGTTATCATTCCCGCTAGACCCCAAGTGTAATAGATCGATGAAATCAGCTCTTTATATAGGAAGAATCTGGAAATGGATAATATATAGGGTATCCCATCAAAAAATCAAAGATGTTGCTACTTTTCAATATAAGCGGCAATGTCGCAGTGTAGAGAATATTTTAGGTCGATAGAACACAACTGATTATTCATGAAACCAAATTTTCAGTATAATCCTACGTTGCGTTTTCCAGAAACATCTAATGTGCCATATAATATCTAATTGTGGGATATTCTGCGGCTTTTTGTTAATGTTTTATAGAAGATCTACAATCTTTGTTTTCCATCGTCCAAATATCCTCTCGGTTGGCAATATGTGTTTTTTTGAGAAAAAGAAAATCTTCGTTAACATATCTAACAGTTCTTTCCTGGCCAATTCCACAGAAACAGAATATCGGAAAAACCTAATAATTGTTGAGAAAAATGTATTTTCAATAACTATTGTTTGAATGTCTGACAAAACACTACTACTTTCCTGGCTAATACTACATCAGAATATTGAAGCATATATCTATTCTGTCAAATATTGGAAACATCGAATTAAAAAAAAACAGATTCATATAATTCCATATTCTAGGATGTATAAGCCACAAAAGTAGTTGTTTCCTGTTAAAGATGTCTCAACAGTATTTTTCTCATTTCTTGAAAAAAAAATGAGAATGCTATTTGGAAGTCGACCAATCACGTCACAGTGTCGTCATATTGAATTTAGAAAAAATTAGAAACAAATGTCCATTTGATATGTTATAGAAAAGGAAATATTTTGCTTTATTGAGGGTTCTCCATTATCTTGGATTAGTTATATTTTGATATGACAAAAGATCGAACATCGAAAACCACACACATTTCGAACCATGTCAAATTCTGGTCACTCTCGACTCGAAACCACGCAAAAAAAAGTCAGTCCTTTCCGACACCGAAAGCGCCATTATCTTCTTTCGTGATCTAGCGACAATAAGAAATATTCCGGTAACGATGTCTCGGAACTAGTTTTTTGGGATCCACCTCGTATTCCTTTTGTTGTTCGACAGGGCGTACCGCTCTTCGCTCTTCAGTTGGAATTTTTTGACGGAATTCCCGGCTGTTCTCAGACGTCTACAATGGTGTTCGATGAAATTCTAATTTGTATTTAGGTATTTTGAGACTATCACTGACTTACTTGCCTTCTCTTTTCAGGATACGTGCATAAATGTCCATTGGTGTAACTAGAGAGTGGGGTTTGGTCGTGTAGCTATACTATTATATTTCACTCAAAGAAATGGTATGGGTTGAATTGACAAAAAATAGTTATTATTATACATGGGAAAAAAGTTGTAGATTTTAGCTCCAGGTTGTGTGAGCTAAAATCTAATACACCACAGTGTCATAAACTCGAGCATAAACTGACATTTTAGACACTGACAGCATGCGTCAAAAATTATACTTTTACTGACGTTTATAGAAAAACTTACTTTCATCCTACTTGATTATCTCTGTATACGGTTGACGAAAATTATTCTGGACAAATGAATTCTGGGACACACTCTATAGGTAAAATTACTATGTGCCGAATAGTACGACAAATTCCACGTATATTAATATCGCGTTCATATAAAATACACAGGATGAATTATGAATTATTAGGAATTCACAGAATGTTGACAGTGTTCATGAGTTATAGGAGGAAAATAAATCATTGTTGAGCAAATGCAGCCATAGGCAGTTGGAGTGTTGCTCCATAAAAAATATCATTGAAGGCAAAGCATTCCTGTAGTCTTGAAAAATCTTTGAATACGTGAATTTGACCTCAGATTACAGGTTATACCTTACCTGTGACGGCGAAATAATTATTTTTTGACAAATTAGAAAATTATCGTTCACATATCTTATAGAAAATAACTACTCCCCTGGCTAATACCATAGAATATTGAATTATATCTGTGAAATATTGGGAATTCCTATACTGAATAAAAAATTTTAAAAAATCACAATGACTATTGTTATTTCAATATCTAACAGACAGAAAATAATTACTTTCCTGGGTTGTACGACAGAATATTGAATTACCCTTATATGTTGTATATCGAGAAATAATATTACCTTATTCTGAAATAATATTTTTTTTATGTTCTGGTTCCCACGAAAAGGGATATCCTGTAATGTTCATAGAACATCCTGAAAACCAAAGGAAATAAGGTAGGAATTGGTGTTCTTCTTAAATTTCTGGAGGTTATAGCCTCGGGGAACACCTCTCTTGGCAATGTGTTCCAGAGCCTCGCTGTTCGTTGGATGAACGAAGTCTTTGGAAAGAGATGTTCTGCAGGTCTCCAAAGTGACCTCGAAGGGGTGCGAGGCCTCAACTCGACGGGTTAATCTCGCGGGGACTGCCAAGGGGGGGGGAACAATTGTTGATATTTCAGAAGAGCATCGTCCATGAAAATATCTATAAACAAGAATCAGATCGCCAACTTTTCTACGGTGTTCCAGTGAGTGAGTCATGTACCTATTTCTAGAAATAAAATTTCTTTAATGTCACCTGATCATATTGAAAGTCTTCAACAAACTACCAGATTTTTTTAAAGTCATTTCAACATTAACTGTTTTCAAAAGGGAGTTGAAAAATTTTTTGTAGAAAAATATTTCTACAATTTAAATGAATTCTTCTCGAATACCAGGAGTTGAAACTTGTTTTGTCGACTTGTTTTTTATTTATTTAATTCAACATCACTGTCAAATCTCAGTATAGGTATCTAAATGTATATTTCTTCCTCTGTTTTTCTTCTACTATAAACTTTGTTATATATCATTTAATGATGATGACTTCACCAATACAATGTACCTATAATTGCCTTTTAGGAATTAGTGAATGATGATGATGATGATGAACATTCCACTGTGTATATTATAATATCGACACATCGAAATAATTTTTTCAGTAGCTTTGTCGATTACAAAATAACGAAGCACACAAGAGAAAATCGAATTGTACATTTCGTCCTTATTTGGTGTAAACAGCCTACTTAACATTAATTTGTCCATCGATGATAACGAGTCTTATTCGCTTTCGAATAATCCATTACCGAATTATCCAGTTCCATAAATGAAATAACCCATAAAATCACGTCTTTATCATCGCAAGCTATAACCATGATTGCCAACAGAACCAGGGACGGCAAGAACAAATTTTTAATGAATCATTGGTAAATGTTGATTCATATTGATCAGATCAAAAATTTGTTCTCAAGTATACGCTTTCCAAAGTCAGTCGGAGTACCTGGTACAAAGAATATCCGCCACGTGTAGTCATTCCGTTTTCTTCAAAATTCAAACGCGCGCAGTGTATTTTTTTGCAGGTCCAATTGACCTAGGAAAGACTGAGCAATCCACTGAGACCTCTTCACTTGATTGATCCTGTATGATGAAATTTCATATCGGCCGAAGAATAAGAAATAAACATTGAAAAGGAAAATTCTCAGATATATTTATGAACACAAAAAAATGGATATAGATAGATAGATAGATAAACTTTATTGTCTCAAAATGTTTACATTTTGTCGACAAAGTTCAAGTACAAATCTATTTATGGTATATACAAATCAAACATTAAAAATTGTTCATCACATTATACTTAAAGCGTTCACATTTTTGTATAAAAGGTCACAAATAAAAATATATAACAATTACATTCGTACGTAGTATATGCATATTAAAATCATCATCGTTCGATACTAAAATCTATAAAAAATTTGTATGAAATAATATGAAAAAAAAAACTATTGACAAACAAAACACATTAAAAGTATGAAAAGTATGAATCACTCACTCTCCGCATCTCACAGTTCACAGAAAGACGAAAACTCATATGCAAAGTATTCCTCTAGAGAGTAAAAACATTTTCCCATGAGAAGTGTTTCAACTTTTTTTCTAAATTGCCTTCTGTTATTTATATTTGTTATCACCTTGGGTAAATGATTATAAATTTGTTTATTTCTGTAAATCAGGGATTGTTTCATCAGGGTGGAAGTGAGAAACGGAAGAACAAGTTTCTTCTCCTGACGAGTCTGCCTTTCTAAATGGGTCTGTAGAATGAATAATTCAAATTGGGTTAATATTTTATATCCGGAAAAAAGGCCTACATGAATCTCGCATCTTAACTTCAAATATAACTCGCGAAGCTCGTTTCTGCAACACGAATATACTTTGCAAGAGAACCTGGCTACAATTACCCCAGAATGGAATTCCATACCGTGAGTGGGACTCAAAAAATAAGTGGTAGGCAGTGAGTGAGGCTGAAAGTCCAAGTTCGCGGGAGATAACATTTATAATATAACAACCCAGATAACTTTTTCCTGAGAGATGTTATGTGAGTCTCAAACTTCAAACTACTATCAATGTGCAAGCCAAGGAAATTTGTAACAGGTTTACAGATAATTGTTTGTGATTTTAATGTTACTTGTTCTAAGTCCCATTTGAATGTTATTAGGTTGGTTTTTGAAATATTCAGAGTCAGCAAATTTGCATCACACCAGTTTTTTTTTCCTTTATATCTACGGGAATGGATTGGACTAGGGCAATACGATCCTCATTGTGCCAAGAAACTGTTGTCTGCAAACATCGTAAAGTTTCCAGAGATATCAAGGCTAGTCATATCGTTGATATAAAGTAAAAACAGAATAGGGCCCAATACTGACCCCTGAAGGACTCCACTCACAATTGTTCGGCAGGAAATGAATACCTTTGCTCCCTTGATGTATAAATAGCTATTCTTGTTCCAAACTAATAAATCATTCTCCGACCAATACGCACTGTGATTTTATATTCTCATTTATAAAAATGAAAAGAAATTCCAAAAATCAAACAGTCGATAGTCGAAATAAGTTCGAAAATATCCTTGTTTTCGTAATGAAATATCTCAATAATTCAATCACTGTACTGATGGTATTATAAGTAGCAATCAATGGCCACGGACTGGACCTTGAAAATTACTCATCACCTATTAGAAAACTCATAAAGTTTAAAGTGGTGGCAGAGTTTGTTTGGCCACTCCGTATATCTGAAAATTTTGAATTCGACACTGAACCGCCATGAAAATCAATTATAGGCGAATAGATAATGATGATGCCTCATTCGCATGCTTAGATACATAAATTGTTGAAGTTCAGAGATGATTGCATCACGTTTTTTATGAGTTCAACTCTGAATGGGCTCGTCATTATATGGATTAGATCGTTATAATGATCAAGTTCAACAAATCTGACCTTTCAACCGTGATCGTACTAGTCTAACTTGAAAAAATCTGAAAATGATGGTCAAGCGCCCATTAATCTTCATTAGATAGTGATTAGAAAAAAATACGAACGGTATATTTTGAGAATATGGTACCGTTTAAGTTTCAGTATCGCTCCTTGCGGCCAAATTAGCGATCGGAATCAAACTCTCGTCAGATTTAATGCCTTTCAGTGAAGTATGGGTCTATAATATGAGTTTTTTGTCTACAAATCGCAAAAAAAAGAATGGTGCAAACTACTAGAATCGCTGTATATCTTACCACGAAAAACGTTAAGAATATGGACAAACCTTCGCTGCCATAAAATATACTCTATGAATACGTTGAAACAACCTAATCATCAATTATTATAGCTCAGGATGATAAGATAAAAATTGACCAAATACATAAAAATCCTTCAGAACTACTGATGCTGTGTTACTAGTCATAAGTCATAACTCCCCAAGATTCCGCCGCTTGCGTCATAATATACAGTGTGTCCCACCTACCATGCTCACCATGGGTATCTTTTTAACGGTGAGAGATACGAGGTCGGTTGAATGACACCAAATGTGGAGTTTGTCAAGGCCAACTATAATGTGAAAAAATATTTTGATAAAATCTATTCGTTTTTGTTTTATACGCAAAAAACAGATTTTGATCATTTTCATGTCTCCTCCGTAATTTCTTTATTTATGAAAATATTCAAATAGGAATTTCACATTCTGATGGCAGTTTTTCAAAGTGATTTCGAAAAAAATATGAAATTTATACCAACTCTTCTAGAATTTGAGATATCAGCACCAACTTCAGTTTTTCAAATGTACGTCATAGCTCACTATGACTTAGTTACAAATAACTTTGTTTTCTCTCACAGATGATATGTCACAGTAATAGTTTTGTGTCGATAATAACGGAGTTATCGTCATTTATACAAAAACAAAAAATTATTTGGAAGCCGCCATCTTGAATTTATAAATTTTAACAAAAAAATCATGATCTCCGACCTCAAAAACCCCCACTCACCAATTTTGAATAGAATCGGACCAAATATTGTCCGCCATCTTGAAGCAGCCATTTTTTTTAATTTCAACAAAAATTCCAAACTTGACACACTGTATACAGGGTGTTATAAAAAATAAAAATTAATTTTTACACATCATTCATGATGCTTTTCTACACTCGCACCAATGTTCACATCCATCCTCACAAGCACAGCTGATGAGATTCAGCAAATTATCAGGCGCAGAGGGAAGTTCTGTAGTGATTGAAACAAGTGCTGGGCCATTCGAGTTTCTATAACTATCACAATTCTTCAACTTATTTTTATTTCTTTTTTACAAATTCTTTCAGTGCTGTTTGGAAATTTTCCAAATTAGATAATTCTTTCAATACTTCAGGTAATTCATTGAATTCGTGGAAACCTCGAAAAAATTATCAGTTCATGGTACTTCTGTAAGCCGTTCTGTTTATATGATTGTATATTATTTGAATTTCTAGTGTTGTACTTATACTTATGAATGGGGTTAGAATGCCAGGAGCTATTTCACTTCCAGTCAGCTGCTTATGATCTATGGGACACAGATCCGACCTGTCCTGGAATACTGTTCCCATATTTGGAGTGCAGCACCCAAACATACCCTGAAACTGTTGGATTCTATCCAAAAAAGGACAATTCGTCTCGTGGGTGATGTCTCGCTCACAAACTCACTCACCTCTCTGGAACATCGTAGAAAAGTTGGTGATCTGGCTCTCTTTTATAGATATTTTCATGGACGATGCTCTTCTGAAATATCAACAATTGTTCCTCCCTTGGCAGTCCCCGCGAGATCAACCCGTCGAGTTGAGGTTTCGCACCCCTTCGTGGTCACTTTGGAGACCTGCAGAACATCTCTTTCCAAAGACTCGTTCATCCAACGAACAGCGAGGCTCTGGAACACATTGCCAAAGGGAGGTGTTCCCCGAGGCATATAACATCCAGAAATTTAAGAACACCAATTCCTACGTTATTTTCCTTGGTTCTCACGATGTTCTCTGAACATTACAGGATATCCCTTTTCGTGGGAACCAGAACATTAAAACAATTTAAATATCATCAGGTGAACTAATGTGGTAATGACTTTGAGTTTCTCTCTCTTTGTGATTCAATAATTTCCTGAATAAATTGACGTTTACTTTATAATTTGAAGAAATAAGCTAAGTTCAGTTCAGAATATGCTAGAAATGGTTGCCTCGAACAGCCTATCCGATATTTTACACCGAACACTCTCGAACACAGTTACGCATCGATATTTCTACAAATATTTATCATTGTTTGTCGTTTATCTAGTATTGCAGCAGGAGCACTTTCCCACACATTTTGCTCCAAATAGACCCTTAAAAAAAGTCTAAAAGTTTCAAATCTGGTGAGCTGGCTGGCCATTCCGTAGGACCTCGACGATAATGCAACGATCAGCGAAAGTATTATCCAAATGATTCTAACTTATCTGGAGTCATGTGGTGGTGCTCCATCTTTTTGGAATACAAAATTCTCATTAATGTGTTTATATTCAGGCAACTATTAAATGTTCCGTCATTTTGTAATAGATGAAAATATTGATTTTATATGCTAGGGTTGTAAAGCACTCGTTAGGAACTTGAAAAAGATTTGTCACAAGACCTCCCTTTCCATTGAATTTTTTCTCCCCAGATGGCGCCCAGTCGCCATCTTGAAATTTTCATCTGTCAATTTCACTTCAAAATATAGTATCCATGCATCAATTATATTATCCCAAGATTAAAGTTTTTCAGTTGACCCGTTCAGAAAATTAAAGGGAGAAATTACTGTGTAATGAACGTACTGTTCTATACAGGGTGTTTCGAAATTCGACCGACAACGCTTGACAGGTGATAACCTTCGTGATTTCATAATCTCTGAGATAGGGACATACGGTCTTGAAGTGTTCAGTTCTCGAGATATAGGGCGTTGAAGTTGAGAAATTAAAATAGTTTTTTCTCGATATCTCATGAAAAATTGAATATAATGCATTCAAATTCGGTATATGGTTTGATCTTCCAATGGTTAATTTTTTGACCAGAAAGACATTCCGAGAATTTTATCCAGAGGTGCGCTACAGAGGGTTGTGATAACTTGTCCGCACATATTTTCTACGCCACTGATGAAATTTCAATTATTTCTAATTTCTCGAATTGATTGTTCAATTATGTTGAAAAAGTGCATCACCTTCAACTAAGCTAAAATGAACAGTTATCGAGATATTTGATTCAAAATAGAAGTTTTCATAGTAATTTTTCATCTTCCTCAGTATTAGAAAATTACGAACATTTTTGTTCTCTCTTTATGCGTGGAATAACTATTTCTGTTCAGCTATAGCATGAGATCTGAATAGTATCTAATCTACTCAACACCAGAAAAATATTTTTGCAATTTTCTACTACTGAAAATGATGAAATATTACTATGCAATCTTCTATTTTGGGTCGAATATCTCGAAAACTGTTTATTTCAGCTCAGTTGAAGGTGATGCATTTTCTGAACAAAATTGAACAATGAATTCGAGGAATTGGAAATAATCGAAATTTAATCAGTGGCGTAGAAAATATGGAAGGAGAAAATGCCACAACCCCCTGTAGGGCACCACTGGACAAAATGTCCGGAATGGCTTCCAGGTAAAAAAATGACCCATTCAAAGATGAAACCATATACCGAAGTTGAATGCATTATATTCAATTATTCTTGAGATATTGCGAAACAACTATTTTCATTTCTCAACTTCAACGCCCTGTATCTCGAGAACTGAACACTTGAAGACCGAATGTTCCTATCTCAATGATTATGAAATCACGAGGGCTATCACCTGTCAAACGTTGTCGGTCGAATTTCGAAACACCCTGTATAAGAACACATATCAATCTAAAAAAACAACTGTATTGCTTTTCAAAAGTTCGTTATTAATATGGAAAACAGCTGATATACAACCACTGCTTATCTAAGGAGGCTCAGCCGAGTTAAAAAAATGTTCGAGATGACCAGAGTATTTCGCACACAAGTTGCAAACAACATTTTTTTTAAAAAACGTCAAAAAATATAGTTCTGATGTAGTAATAGGCTTAGCTTAATATGAAAAATATGTACTCCGCGCATCGTTTTACTTCGAGCACTGCTTCGCACATGGTGTCGTGGTAACTGAAAGAAAGTGTCAATTCGCAATTATTTCGCACGTTGAGAGCAATAGTGTGATAATTCGAAATTTTCACTTCTCAATGATGATGAATTTGTCTCTGGTGAACCTGAAACACCGCGAAAAGTATATTTAGTTCAAATTATATTATTATGTCATAAGCTAACATGGGAAATTTTTAGTTATACTATTTTCGAATATTTTTTTCGAATTTTTCAAGGAAAAGTTTCGACATGTTACAGTTTTGATTCATCATATTCGACAATATTTAGAGATGTCACGCCTGAAAAGCAGTAATTTTCTGACATGTCACATCTCAAAAAATTGCAGTATAACATATATTATAGGTATTTTTCTTCATTTGTAGACCCCATTATATTCATGACTGGATTTATTGAATCTATGCTCTGAGTTCCTATCATTTCAGCAAAATCCAAATCGTGCTCTTCGGTTGCTGAACATTCCTCTTTTGGCAGTTATTCTATTTTATTTAGTTCCTACGAAGCCCTGGAAGGGACACATAAAATAAAAAAAAAAAAAACTCTTCAAAATCCCGACTTATAACTCGGAATTTTAAAATTCCGAGTTATAACTCGGAATTTTACATCAAAATTCCGACTTATATCTCGGAATTTTAAAATTCCGTGTTATAACTCGGAATTTTGGATGTAAAATTCCGAGTTATAACTCGGAATTTTGAAATTCCGAGTTATAACTCAGAATATTGGATGTAAAATTCCGACTTATATCTCGGAATTTTAAAATTCCGAGTTATAATTCGGAATTTTAAAATTCCGTGTTATAACTCGGAATATTGGATGTAAAATTCCGACTTATATCTCGGAATTTTAAAATTCCGAGTTATAAGTCGGAATTTTACATCCAATATTCCGAGTTATAACTCGGAATTTTATAATTCCGAGATATAAGTCGAAATTTTACATCCAGTATTCCGAGTTATAACACGGAATTTTAAAATTCCGAGATATAAGTCGGAATTTTGATGTAAAATTCCGAGTTATAACTCGGAATTTTAAAATTCCGAATTATAAGTCGGAATTTTGAAGAGTTTTTATTTTTTTTATTTTATGTGTCCCTTCCAGGCCTTCGTAAGTTCCTGAATAGAAACAAACTGGTATTTGCAAAAGACAGTTGAATGGCAATAAGTTTCATTGAAAGTTCGCATAAAGTTGAAATGACATGGTTTGGTTAGAGAAGTGACTATAGGCACGAATGAGGTATATGTTGATTTTTCTGAAAGAAGAGAATACCAATAATGAATGAATTGCAAATTTAAATCTATTCTTGGGAATTATTTCAAACACACATTTTTCCAAATGTTTAATCCGAAGGAATTATCATATATTCTTCAAAATTATTTAAGTATTTAAATCACATACATTCGAAACTTTGATTCTAGTTTTGTATTTCTTCTTCTCATTTTAAGGGGTATCTACTTGTTGCTATTATTTCAATCTCTCTGCAAAAGTTCGTACTACTCCATTTCAGTTAGTGCAATGCATGCAATAATGTGTCAAATCGATATACGTATTCCATATTGTTAACATTACAACTCAAAAATGTGTTGCATTTCATTCATTATTTCATTTAATGATGAAAAAGTGATAACGTGACAACTCAAAAAATTTCAAATTGTGTTCAAACTATAAGGTGACTTAATGACTTGTCACATTATTTATCATAAAAATTTCCTCAAAGTCAGAATAGCAGGCGTATCCTGCGAAATCTAGGTGACAATGCAGAAAATCACTTTCCTGTTCGGTAGTAGCAGTAGCTATTGGACCTAGAGATATCACGATATTCTAGAAGTGTAAAGCTCGAAATTTGCTTTCCGATGGTGGTTCTAACTCAAAAATCAACTTTTTCGAGTTGTCACACTATTGTTCTCAACGTGCAATTTATGAATGCACGATGTAGGGTATAGAGCATGATACTAGAACCAAAGAGACATATAGAGATATATAGTATACTATAGAGTATATAGTACAGAGATTAACCATCCACCGAGCAACCTGTTGCCGATGTCGGTTCTCGAACCACCCCGAGGCAAGGCCGTCATCGAGGCCTCGACACGGCAGGTCCTCTTCTTCTTTTTCTCTCGACTATCTGGAACATGCGGCCGCTGCGGCTACCGGTCTTCTTCGACGCTGTTGCAGGTCCCTGCATCGGATTCTTCTGCGTGCTCATAATCACATAGCGATTAGAGTCGGAAAGCGTAATTATCTGTATCTGAAACCGCTACTGATACAGGAATTATACAGGGTGGTCTCCGAGTACTATAGGCTACTGGACTGATAGTCAATAATTCGGAGAATACGTGCCGAATCCCGTTTATTACTAGTCCTGAAATACTGGGTACAAGTACCACGAATAGAGACCCGGCATGGGTGCGAATAGAGTCTCACGAAAGATACAGTAGTCTCCTTCCGAAAATACTTTCCATGAAGAAGGTTTATTTAGGCCAAGTATAAGGTTACATTGTTTAGAAAATGTGGCCTCTTTTCTTTAAAAGATGGATCGGTTTTAAAAAATATACAGGGTAATATGTGGGATGAACTTCGAGAGGAGATATTGCGTACCAAGAAAATAACAAAGTTTCCATGAACGAAAGTCGTAGAAGACTTTGTTTGCGAGATAGAGGGTGTTGAATTTGAAAATAATATATAATTTTCATTGAATTTTTAGATAACCGTTAAACAAGAACTCTATTCTGGTGCATAACTCAGTACCTGAGAGGGATTCGATCGAGTCTGGCACCACATACTCCTCGCCAAGCTTCCATCATATGGCTTGCCTCCCCAGCTATGTTCTCTGCTAGCTAGTTTTCTCTCAAACAGGTCTCTCCATGTAGTGGTCGACGGAGTTTCATCTGACTCTCTTATCATAAATGCTGGTGTTCCGCAAGGATCAATTCTAGCAGCAACACTATTTCTACTTCATATCAACGATTTGTTGGAAGCAACTTCATGTCCAGTACACAGCTCCGCGGATGATAGTACCCTCCATACCGCCTTCTCTTCCAGGGGTCCAATACCAGCGAGGCAAATCAGAAACGAACAAGGGATAAATGTTGACAACATAAATATGGACTTGGCAACAATTCTCGAATTTGATCTAATAACTTGGTAGATTTCAATGCAAACAAAACACAAGCATGCCTCTTCTCTAGAAAAGCCGATCTCACTGTGCCCAACATAAGCTTGTCAGGAGTGACCATACCTTTGAAGACATCCATTTCGATGCTTGGAATTACTATTATAGCAAAAACCTTTTTTTGGGGAAATCACGTGGAATCGATTGCTAGAAGTGCATCCCAAAAGCTTGGTTTTCTGTTTCGGGCCAGGAGCTATTTCACTTCCAGTCAGCTGCTTATAAGGCACAGATCCGACCTGTCTTGGAATACTGTTCCCATATTTGGAGTGCAGCACCCAAACATACCCTAAAACTGTTGGATTCTGTCCAAAAAAGGCAATTCGTCTTGTGGGTGATGCCTCGCTCACAAACTCACTCACTTCTCTGGAACACCGTAAAAAAGTTGGCGATCTGGCTCTTTTTCATAGATATTTCCATGGAAGATGCTCTTCTGAAATATCAACAATTGTACCTCCCTTGGCAGTCCCCGCGAGATTAACCCGTCGAGTCGAGGTTTCGCACCCCTTCGTGGTCACTTTGGAGACCTGCAGAACATCTCTTTCCAAAGACCCGTTCATCCAACGAACAGCGAGGCTCTGGAACAGATTGCCAAGGGAGGTGTTCCCCGAGGCATATAACCTCCAGAAATTCAAGAAGAATACCAATTCCTACCTTATTTCCCTTGGTTCTCACCAATGTTCTCTGAACATTACAGGATGTCCCTTTTCGTGGGAACCAGAACATAAAAAAAATTGCCGATACGATATCTCAACGAAAATGGGACCAAAATGAGAGGTACTTTTGGAATCTATAAGGACGGAAAGTGAAAGATGGAAATAGCCATATTGGTTTGACAAGTTTCGTATCATTTATTCCATACGTCGGCATCAGCTCCTATTGGTCGATTTCTTTACATATAGAGACAGGAGTTGGTTCATATATGAGTAGTAGATTATATGAGTAATCCTGTCGTTGAATTGTTGTTCTGAAATTGTTCTATCCGTCATTCGGAAGTCTCCGAGAGAATTGTACGAGCAAAGAGTGCCGGGGGTCTTACCTTTCAACGTGTGATCCCAAACACTTTCTTGGGCCATCAGAAAGTGTTCTGCAATCGCGGGGAATTGAACCCACGACCGGCAAGCGAACGCGGATAAGAATACTGACGCTCCGTCCGCGCGACTACCTGGCCACAAATACATCCGAATCAAATAGTTCATTCGATCTAATATAGGAAGAAGTCTTATTGATATGATAGTTACGGCTACGGAGATATAGCTGATTGATTGAGCATGTTGCAAAATCAATCAGCTATATCTCTGGAGCTGTTTGAGAAAACCCCATCAAACTAGGTATTTTTGGATTTGTAAGCAAAATCACTTACCGATTGACGAATGAAATACAGGGTGTTTCATTTGAAAATCGAAAGTCGATGCCCATTTTTCCTCAAGGATTCAACTTTGGGATTATGATAATTACAGAAAAATGTGTCCCGCGCCAAATTTGAATCGACCCGTCTGAGCGATTTTCAATTTTTTCAATGACTTCGGAGATTAGGGTGGTGACAAGTTTTAGCTGAAACTGGCTTACAAGTCCTACAGTTATTTTTGATGTATATTTTGTTTTTTCCAGGTAAGTACCTACATCTCTTGTGCATCAAGTACCATAATAGAACGTGAAAACTGAGGTAAGAAAATTTTTTTCGCCCACTACGTACCCATGCAAATTGTGAAGAAAAATCGGTATTGATCCATCCGTATTGTTCTGCTTTTTCGAAAGGACATCTAATTTAAACGGTCGAATACCAAATAAATCTCGCAGTAGTTCTGTACATGCTCATTTTTCTGTCAAGCTCATAAAATTGCAAAAAAATTAACTCATAAAATGTGGAAAACTCTGACATCGAATTATTGTTACATTATCCATAGCACACTTTCATGAAGATATTCTGTTACGAATAAGGGAATACAAAAAGTATTTTTTTGTAAAATCTCAATTATATGACTATAGATTGTGGATTGAAAATATGATTGTGATATTTTGTTTGAAAGCTTATGTTATACTGCATCGTAATTTACAGAAGAAAAATACTTTGTATTTGAAATAAAAAAGTTGGATGCACTTCTGATCAAACCGGAAATGTCATGTTTCGTCTGATACTATCAAAATCATATACTCATGCAATAAGATCCATATACCAAATTTGAAAAATCCATCAAAAATAGCAAGGAAGATACAGGCGTATGAATTGGTTCCGGATGACCCGGTATAGTCAAGTTATCTATACCCATTGGACAAAATAGAGCCCACTTAGGTTGTGAAATTATATGGGCGTTCTAATGACCCTGAACTCGTATAACTAATAATCAAAGATAAATGTACCTTTTAGTGCAGGAGGACTCCATTCTATTCGAAAAAAAAATGTGGAAGAAGAAGAAGGCACAGAAAGTGAATCGGCGCACGCACACGATCGGCACACGTTTGTATACAGGCTGTCCCATATTTTCGATGTCGTCCTTACGGGATATCTCACTTATTTTCGAAAACTGATATTTGAGGTTTTTCCGAACGTTTTTTGTGAATCTCACGGTACCGCAATAAAAAATATTGATGGCACGCTTCGTTTTCGAGATATAAGGGGTGAAATTGGAAATGTCACATTTTGGTACCATCCCAATGTCTCAGCTATCTGGAATTTTTTTGGAACTTTTGGAGATTATTAGATTATGTTGTTGGGAATACTTCCACAGGCAATGAATTCCAGAGCCTAGCCGTTCTATGGATGAAGGAGTCTTGATAAAGTGCTGTTCGACATCTTTTGAGGTTGACAACGAAAGGATGTGCTGACTGGGCTTGTCTAGTTCGTCTGATTGGTATTGCTAGCGAAGGGATGATAGCAGAGATTTCCGAAGAACATTTCCCGTGGAAGTATCGATAGAAAAGCGAAAGGTCGCCGACCTGTCTACGGTGTTCCAATGATGTCAAAGAGTGAGTGAGTGTGGTGTCACCCACCAGGCGAATGGCTCTTCTCTGGATGGAATCTAAGAGCATCAGCGTATGTTTTGGTGCTGAACCCCATATGTGGGAACAGTATTCTAGAACAGGCCGTATCTGCGCTTTGTAGATCATGAGAAGCTGTTGAGGTGTAAAGTAGCTTTCCGCACGGAACAAGAATCCGAGTTTTTGTGAAGCAGCTTTTTCGATGGATCTGACATGATTATTCCATGAAAGAGTGTTGCTGATGGAAATACCGAGCATAGATATGGTGGGCTTGGTGGGCTGGCAGAGAATCGGTGTTAATTCTGGTGCACATTTTTTGAGGATAATGGGTGGAATTCCATCATGACCGTTAGCCTTATTCGTTTTGTGTGAAAATCAAATTTAAAAATTGATTGAATTGACTATTACACCCATTACATAATCTGACCGATCACAAGCCAGAGACAACGTGTGCTCATCGTGATTCTGATTGGTCTATCTGCGTTGATGTTTTCAACGATGCAACCATGGATAGCGAAGCAAAGCCTGGATGTTACCATGGATAAGGAAGCAGAGTCTGTCAGTTTGGCATAAAATTATTATGGCTGTACTTATCAGGATGATTCACTCATTTATAATATATGCTAGCTAAATACCATTCCGGATATCAAAATATTTTTCAGTGGGTTATGAAATGTTTCAGTAGATCAGTATATCAATATATGCAGCAGGAGATCTCCAAAAAACTGGCAACCCTGCAGCGGACAGAAAGTTTTTGCAGACGAAAAGTTATAGTGTTCGCGGACGAAAAATACTTGCCTTCGGACATAGTCGGTTTTTCGTTCGGAAATTAGAACGTAAAATGTGAGTTTTTGTAGAGGTCGACTAAAAAATCACATGTTTCAAACGCAGTCAAATAATGTAGATTCACTTCTTGGGCTAAATTTTTGCCCGTATCAAAACAAATAACTATTTCTGCATCTCAACATATTTTTCTGTTTGAAAATAATGGTGAAAGTATTGATTGGTTTGAAAATTAGATTTTTTGATGTATTTTTAATAGTTTTCTCCAGATTGTTTCTCTCGCAAGGTATGTAAGTCAATGTTTATACAGGATGTTTCAGATGCCTTCCATGAAAATATGAAAAAAAGTACATATATGAACATCCGAGTCCGAAAAAAATTAAATTTCGTTACCACAACTCTGAAACACCCTGTATAGTCATTCTTTTCCTCTCATCTTACATATTTTTCTATGGAAAGATCAATGGGAAGAATTGATTGATTTCATAATTTGATTTGTTGAGGTATTTTCAATTGTTCTAAATAAATGTAACATATTGCTACACAATCCTTCGAAAACTTTTCAAAAGTTTTCTATATAGTACCCAGAAATAGGGCCTAAATTTTCCTGTTAGAAAATTTCGAAAACTAAATTTTTCCATACACAACACGATATCTGCAGAAGCCAACCCCGAAGCCAACACATAAGCATTGTTTTTCTTCTATAGAAATAAATTGTCACACTATCAACATATAATGGATTTTCCTGAAAATCTTCAAATTATCAAAGGATCAAATTCATTTCATCAGTTAAATTGATGTAGTATTATATTACCCATTATCTCGACTACAATAATAATACTAGTGCGCGTGCAGTTCCATTAACCTTTCTCTTTTACGGCCCATAAAAGCGTAATAACATCGACATAAATCGCGCAAATAATATCATTCTCCGTGCTCTCCGTGTGTGTGCTGGAAAGCCTCCATAGCATATTTCAGAAACATCTAGAGACAGGACATAACAAATATTCCGTCCGTCTGGTGAGCATTCTCGTAACCTCATGATCATCAAAATGCTGCCTGCTGTATACTCGTATAAATCTGTTTTGTACAAAATTCAGCAGAAACCCAGTGGTCAATGGAGCAACGTACGCGTTCCTGATAAACTCTCTGCTTGTACATATAAGCGGCCGATTCTGGGCGTGGCTTGTGTGTATAGGCGGAGAGCGCGTTGTCCAAAGTGATAACAGTCGAAAGAGTGTTTTTGCCTTTGATTTTCCCTCAATTATTCAGAATTTCTTAACACGTCAATGTTCGTATATGCAATTCTTACCCAACTGGGTTCATCTCATTAAATGGGATTCATGTGTCACTGTGTCAGGAGCCTAATAACAGAACAAACTCCACTGCGTGGAGGATTGTTTCAATGTTCTCTCTTCAAATGTGCTTGTTCTTGTTGGAAATTGTCAATGTGGAATAGTTGAAGATATCAATGAATGTCTGAGAAACCAAAGGTTCCGGATTCGAATCCCTTACGTCCACCTAGTTGTTTTTTTATTGAAATTGAAAAAAATACTGTGGAGGTATTAACCGATAGTGACTCGCTATTTCAATTATGTTTTTCTTCAGCTCTCGGTCGATAATTCTCACTCATAATCTCCAAAGAGTCTAGAGCATGAAACAATGCCGGAAATGTTTTGAGTGAATGAACTTAATTTTCTGCTAGGCAGAGGAAATCTCGGAGAAAGTACAACAACTTTGCTACCTGTTAACTGTCATAGAAAAGCCACTTTTTGTTACAAGGAACTCGACTGTATTTAGTATTAATATAATTCACTTCCATAACATTGTTAGGTTAGGTTACACAATTAGCTTACTTCAGTTACACAAATGATGGATTATTTCATTCATTATTCCAGATTTTTTGGGATTTTCTCCTCGTTTTTATAAAATAAAAATATGAATATTATTTCAATATACGTGTAGTAAGG
Source organism: Phaedon cochleariae (assembly GCA_918026855.4). Classification (NCBI taxonomy): domain Eukaryota; kingdom Metazoa; phylum Arthropoda; class Insecta; order Coleoptera; family Chrysomelidae; genus Phaedon; species Phaedon cochleariae. Next base: position 7,352,519 of record OU896707.1, on the reverse strand, counting down.
ACGAATTACATTTTTGGGTAAATCATCTGATTTGTCATTACTACACGTATTTAATAGTATATTATGTAACAAGTGTTATAAACGTCCTTTTAGTAACGATTATTTTAAGCACGAGCGGAGCAGAGCGGAACGAGTGTTCAATAAACGAGTGTCTAGAAGAGTTTATAAACGCGTTATATACTATGCTTTCTCTACGAACTCCGAAAATTACATTAAAATACCTGCTATTCCTTCTAACCTACAAAATAATTCGAAAGGAATGGGAATTGAGAACATAATACATGCAACCAGCGAGACACGAATAAGTGATATTGGTTGTAGATGTGTCCAGTCCATTGCTTACTAACCTTTGTTTCACGTTTATATCATGCTTAGCGCAGAATGATTGAATTGTTCTCAAAGAGGGATGCTTCATTTTTTCATTTCTTGGAGATATGCAAGTATCAAGATATGCAAGATTTCACTTTCGTCTACATTTCGCATATATTTTCAATGAATAATTCTGATACAAACGAATATTGTTTGAATAATTCTGATACGTGTTTAATATTTCGAATAAATCACTGATCGTCAATTCGTGATTAATCGATCATTTAGCGTGGTACATATCCGTACGCTAAATGCCATTTTAGTTATGTGAGTAGAAAAAATAATATATATTCATATTTTTATTTTATGAGAACGAGAAGAGAAAATCCCAAAACATCTGGAATAATCGGAGTACTATATTTAGTACCAATGAAATTTGCTCGTATAATATTATGAGGTTGAATTAAGTATGATTGAAAGATCAAAGTTAAATGAAATAATAAAAAATAAGTCGATAATAGCTCAATCTTGCCGGATCCTGAATGCAATTTTGTTGGCTCCGGCTTACTTTTGAGACTTGAGTTCGGCCTTCGTTCTGGGTCTGGAGGTATTCTGGTGGTATGTTTGCTTCTGATGAGGCATTCGTCTACAGGAATTCTCCTTGGACTTCCAGTTTGGACACTAGGACTCTTAAGTCTTGATTGGAAACTCTTTTCTCTCAATTTTACTGAAAAAGGTTTACTCTTTAGCCTGGATTGAAGTCCACTTCATCTTATTTTACCTTTCAGAATGTTTCAAAATTTTCAGACAGCTTTTCTGCTCACCTTGTCAATTCTTTCCCAAGCGCTTTTTTCATTATGTCACTTGTCTACTTCATACACATGTTAACTAAGTCATAGACATTGACACTCAGTCATTGTCAACATTTTACTAAGGTTAAAAATTATCAAACATTTTCCAGAATAAATAAGGTTAAGGTCCCTCGTGCTATTTCTGGACTTGAACAAAACAATCTCAACATGTATTTTTGAAAAAATTTTACAATAACCCTTTAGGGAACATTTTTGTTAAATGTATGTCTGTTCATAATCCCGTTTGTACCATAATGATGTTTGTGATCACTAATTTTTGGACCTTTTTGTAAATACTTGACGAGTAAGTAATCTACCTTTTTAGATTTGTTTTTGAAATTTCACAAATGTTACTTACTTGCAGGTATAGCACTGATGATGGCTTTTTAGCCGAAAGCGCTTTGCGATTTATAATTAAAAAAATTTACACGAAATACAAAATCTCTTCATTCTATTGATCAGTTACGTGTATGCAGCTAGTAAAAATCTTCACCTTTTAAATCAATACCTACTTCAACTTTATGGTAAGATTGTTCCAAGTTTTAATCAACTGCTTTTGAGGGAGTGTGAAACTCAGTACCTAATAGTGACCTTTTTCTTGTGCTTCACGACCAATATGGAAAACAGACTATGCTTCATGTTTATTAATTATTATTTCTGTTGATGATGATGATATTGTTATCAAATAATCAACTGATTTGTTGATCATTCATTTGCGATATTTTATAGTTAATTCATTAATTGTTACCACCGAGGTTCAGTTTCATAATCATTCATTTATTCATACATCCATTCTAGTTCCATTTAGATATAGTTGAATTTGTGAGGTTTTTGGTTCTGGCAAAATACGATCTGAAATAGTTCAGTTTGTATGGTTATTGATAATATATCTGTGGATATCCGATATTTGAATCTTTCTACCCAAACCCCATAAATTTATATATACAGGAAGAGACAATACAATACATATATATGTGATATATATCCGGGAAAAAAGTACTCACTTTTGTTCCACGGAAGAAAAGTAATTTATGAAAAGTGACATTTTATAACATGCCAACAAAAATGAAATGCCAAACTTTTTTCCCGTCACAGAAAAATAGATATATTTCACATGTTGCTTAATTTTCAGAATACAAGGTGTTCTTATTATTTCTGTTACGGGCCAGGAGATATTTCACTTCATATGCTCATGATCTCTAAGGCACAGATCTGACCTGTATTGGAATACTGTTGCCATATTTGGAGTGCAGCACCCAAACATACCCTGAAACTGTTGGATCCTGTCCAAAAAAGGCAATTCGTCTCGTGGGCGATGCCTCGCTCACAAACTCACTCACTTCTCTGGAACACCGTAGAAAAGTTGGCGATCTGGCTCTATTTTATAGATATTTTCATGAGATATCAACAATTGTTCCTCCCTTGGCAGTCCCCGCGAGATTAACCCGTCGAGTTGAGGCTTCGCACCCCTTCGTGGTCACTTTGGAGACCTGCAGAACATCTCTTTCCAAAGACTCGTTCATCCAACGAACAGCGAGGCTCTGGAACACATTGCCAAGGGAGGTGTTCCCCGAGGCATATAACCTCCAGAAATTTCAGGAGAACACCAATTCCTACCTTATTTCCGAGCTTATTTCCCTTGGTTCTCACGATGTTCTCTGAACATTTCAGGATATCACTTTCCGTGGAAACCAGAACATAAAAAAAAAAGTTTTAAAATCGTTTTTTTTTATTCCAGACATGCTTCGCCCAATTTCGTTGAAATTCGATATGCACTGAAAAAAAATGAATGAAATTTCACTCAAACTCCACTCAATGATGCTTCAGTTTCAGTATACGCCCGATTGAGTTGAAAATTCACTATACTTGACTGAGTGAAATAATAATTCAATGAGTGAATATAAGAAATCAGAATTAAGCCGATGTGTTCAAAGGCCTTTTATTCAGTGATTTTATATCCAAAATGAGTACTTTTTTAACTCTTTCCGAGTGGTTTTATATATAATATTGAGAAAATAATTGGTATGATATATAGAACAAAAGTTTATTAACAATCAAAGTAGATTTCAATACAATATAAGTCAATGACAATCACAATCACTATGTACTTCTGATACAAAGCTAACACAATTTGAAATTATCATGGTCACCTTGCCTTCCGAAATCAAGTATGGCTCTTCCCGCTGCAAACTCATACCAGAAAGCTCGTTGACAGTCACATCAATCTGCAGACAAAAAAATACCTATTAACAGCTGATCCAGAAAACTATTCATCAGAGCCAATTTCTTGTGGGTATGTTACCTAAATAGAGACAAAAAAATCTCGAATAACGTTTTCAACAAATATTTTATTGATCTCATGAATGATTACAACTGAATTATTAGATCAGTTTTGACAACACTATCTCAATTAAGATTCAATATACCTATAATTTGGAATTAATTTGATCAATGAAGATTCCATTTACTCATTTCTGATTTGAATGATCCGGCAACACCGCCAAGTTGAATGGTTTGTTTACATTACAGTCGCTCGATTTAAAAAAAAGCATTCTGTAATTTGAAATTATTGTATACTAATAGATCGATTTTGGATAAAAAGCTCAAAATCATACTCTCAGAAACGCTAGTGCTCTCCTTTTTCAACTATTGTTGTTACGTCTATGGCCATTATTTAGACGCCACTCAAAGAAATAATAAGATCCAGAAAATACAGAATTCCTGTTGCAGATTCATTGTTGGTTTGAGAAAATATGACCATATTTCTGAAAAAATCAATAGTCTGAAATGGTTAAATATGGCTAATCGGCGAACGGCCCAATATTCTGTATTTATCCGAAAGATTGTACAGAGTGGTATGCCCACTTATTAACATGAGAAGTTAGTTCCCAGAAGGAGCATTCACGCTGTCAATGTTAGATTCCCTGATAATTTCAATATTCCCCGTCATTCAACAGTCATTTTCTGAAAAGGGTTTTCTTTTTTTGCTGCAGATTTGTATAATAGAATAAGTACAGATATAAAGAATTGCAATATATACATTCAAAAAGAAAGTCAAGATGAAATTGCTGACGGAACAACAATAGTTCACCCTTTTGCCTTTTTTCTTCTTCTTTTGACCGCTTCTTGTCAATGTTATATGATTAATGATTCTCCCATTTTTGTTAATGTCTATAATAAGGTTTTCTAATACATGATTATAATATTATAGTATGTTTTCATCATCGTCATCGCTTTCAGGACCTTCACTAGGTATAAGCCTTTCAGAAAAAAATTATATGGAACCCAAATCTGGTACAATCACATTTAAATATCTGATAGCTTCATTCATCTGTACGTCATTGTCATATTTCTATATATCATTCTGACAGCGAAAATTTAAACACAATGTAACGCCTCTTACGGAAAGTCACGCTTTTTGTTAGGCATGATTTCTACTTATTTGGTCCAATTGTCAAAATGATTGGCATTCATTGTATGTGAATACGATCTGTTTCAGATATGTTTATACTGATTAAATGTCCCGTCAGATATTGTTGATGGATATCTGGAGGATCTATTCGTGTTCCATCACTGGATCCTGATTCTTTTATCGTTCTTGCATCAGTTAATTTTATGATTTAGCACTGATAATCTTTATGTCAATCATATTCTTTTTAGAGATATTGTATCTTGAACTTCTTCAGTTCCTGCAAGGATATCCAAAAAATACATGTCCTCATATTCCCAAATCCAAAATAATATTGTGACTGTCTACAGTGTGATCCACCCAAGATCAGAGCACCCTTTCAAAATTTACAGTTTTCAACAGATTTTTCTTTGTTTCCGTAGAAAGAGTATCGAAAGGTCCATGTTTACACAAAATATAATCCAATATCCAGGGCATACTATGTTGTTTTTCCATGACAAAATATCGAAATATCAGCGATTTATTTTCAAGAAAATTCGACTCCACTACTGGATTCAGAATCATTCAGTTTGAAATGGTTATCTGATCTAAAATGGTGTAGGAATTCCGGGAAAACCGAATGAGCTAGCCAACGGAAATACATAAGGTCATACCCTTCTCCCTTCTGTGAGTTTCGGGACATTCCGTAGAAGGAAATGAAGTAGCGGAGGAACTCGCTTGGAAGGAAGCTCCAACGCTCTTCGGAGTCAGCAGCTGTACTGTATCAGAATAAATTAGAAAAAAGAAGCCAAACAAAGATTCGACATCTGGGAATATCTTCAAGATATCATACAAGCTATGATATACTATTCGGTACATATACAGGGTGTTTCATTGGGAAAGGTAATTAATTCAACTGTGGATAGGGGTCACTGAGGTGATTTCAAAAAACCCATGGTTGATGGGTCTTCGACTTCTTATAACCGAGATACAGGATGTTTCATCAATTTTGTCCATACATCTTCATTGTCTCATAACTTTCGAACCAACCTGTATATATTTTTAAAAATTGGTACACTTGCTCAATCTACCCTGTGGAATTGATTGAGGCAACAACAAAAGATAAAATCCAGGTCCGGCTTCACTTAAAATTCACAAATTCCTAATGCCAGAAAACAACACCCTATACATTCGAATTTCTCATTTTTTTGCCATATCTGAAAAGAACATCAAAATTTCTATTCAACGATGTGCTTTTTATTCGTGCACAGACGATTTTAACTATTCATATTATGTGCTCAAAATGTAATTTTTGCTCATTTTGGGGTACTCTATTGGAATCAGACGAGATTTATTAATTTTATTACTTCCTATTCAGTAAACGTGAGTATTACGTTTAGAAGGAGTATTTTATATCGTTCTTTGTTCCAGACTTAGTTGCAGGTCCGTCATCAAAACTATACAGGGCTTTTCACGATAAGCGTTAATTATAGATGTTTCTGGCAAACCAGGCAACGGATAAATCTGAAATTTCGATGGTATGTATAAATTAACATGATCTACACGTCTGAAATATTTGAAACAATCCGGCTGTGCCGCTTCTTCTCGAAAGTAGCAGTAACTTTGATTTTTCAAATGGGGTATCCTGGATGCTTCCTGAAGAGCTGATTTAATCGATTCACAAAGTTCGGGGTCTAGTGGGACTAATAACTGAGATATTTAGAGTGAGAAAAATCGAGATGTTCCAACTTTAGAATTATTTTGCGAAAATATTTATTATTGATCAAAACGGCTTTTATGTCCCTATCTTAACTTTGTATCTATTGACATTTAATCGGAACAAATACAGGATGGTTCATAATTCAGATTTCTGCACCACCCTGTATCTGTTTCAATTGAATATCGAATGGAAAGTTGAGATAGGGACATTGAAGCCGTTTTGACCATGCATTAATAAATAGTTTCAACACAAAACATTTCTAAAGTTGAAACATCTCGATTTTCCACATACGCCTATATCTCAGTTATCAGTACCGCTAGACCTTGAATGTTTTGAATCGATGAATTCTGCTGTTGAGCAAGAATCCAAGAATGTAATGAAATACAGGGTGTCCCATTTGAAAAATCGAAGTAGCGGCTACTTTCTAGTAGAAGCGGCAAGGCCAAATCGTGTCAAATATTTCAGTAGTATATAGATTATGTTAATTCATAACCATCGAAATTTCAGATTTATCCGTTGCCTGGTTTGCCGAAAACGTCAAATTAACGCTCATCGTGAAAAGCCCTGTATAGTTTTGATAACGGACCTTCAACTAAGTCTGGAACAAAAAACGATATGAAATACTCCTCCTAAATGTAATACTCACGTATACTGAATAGGAAGTAATAAAATTAATAAATCTCGTCTGATTCCAATTTTGTACCCCAAAATGAGCAAAAATAATATTTTGAGCACATAATATGAATAGTTGAAATCGTTTGTGCACGAATGAAAAGCACATCGTTGAATAGAAATTTTGATGTTCTTTTCAGATATGGCAGAAAAAATGAGAAATTCGAATGTATAGTGTGTTGTTTTCTGGCAGAAAGAATTTGTGAATTTTAAGTAAAGCCGGACCTGGATTTTATCTTTTGTTGTTGCCCCAATCAATTCCACAGAGTAGATTGAGCAAGTGTACCAATTTTTAAAAATATATACAGGTTGGTTGGAAAGTTATGAGACAATGAAGATATGGACAAAATTGATGAAACATCCTGTATCTCGGTTATAAGAAGTCGAAGACCCATTAACCATGGGTTTTTTTAAATCACCCCAGTTACCCCTATCCACAGTTGAACTATTTACCTTTCCCAATGAAACACCCTGTATAACCATAAAATATCGAACACCTATGTAAGCCTGAGCAAAAATAAACTTGGTATCGGGAATCCTGAGTTTCCTGACAAGGCACTGCCAGTTGGAAGGACATTTTCTAGGAAGCTTGGTTTAGAACCCAAAATCAAGAAACCTCTTACAGCCCAAAGGGCAAAAAACCTATTAGAACCCAAAGGCAAGAAACCTAGAAACACATATAATACAGGAGGAGGAAGAAGGAGCAACTTTACCTTACCCTGAAATTTCTGAGGGATATTGAACTAGGGAAATGGCTATAACTACGAAGAACAACCTCATCGGGTATTGAAAAAAGGGGGCACAATATAGATCTCTCAGGTCGCAGTGTATTCACCTCTTACGTGAAGTGAAAACCAAAATTATTGACATTAATTCATAAATAAATAGGTTAGGTATTATTCGAAAAAAAATTTTTTTTTTTTTGAAGTTCCATACATTCAGAGTTTCTCAAAAGAACCGGAACGGCCGAATATTTCAGCAACGGCTTGACATAAAGTTATGAAATTTGGTATACGAGGGTAATCAGTAGTGCCGGATCTAAAAATAATATTTGCAACGTTGATAATTCTACACTTTTTGCCTATAAAGCCCCCAACTCATTTATACAAATGTAATAAAGATAATTCAGTTTATTAATTAACCTACCATTACCAGAATTCGATTGAAGATTCGAACTTAATCAACAATGTTTGACTTGCTTCAGTTCGAAAAATTGTGTAGGTTCGTGGTATCAAATGAAATGCGAAGAATTCAAAAAGGGAGTTTATATGAATACTTTAGTAAGGTTTAGTGGAAACTACTGTACATTTGACAACGTTGTTAATGGTATTTTTGTATCAGATTTGCCAGCAGATATCGAATAAATTAATTTCCATTGTGATATTGCCAGGATCTCTTGAGATATTGAAATTTTATTATATTTTTTTAACGAAATGTTGAATTGCAATATTAACAAAATTTAGGGGAATTGAAATTTGATATTATAGGGACATAGTGATTTGAACACGAAAAATCGAATGCGCTAAAAAAAAACATAGCATTACATTTGTAAAAATGAAGTTGGGAGCTTTATAGCAAAAAGTGTAAAATTGGCAACGTTACAAATATTATTTTTTGATCCGGCACTACTGATAACCCTCGTATACCAAATTCCATAACTTCATGTCTAGCCGTTGCTTAAATATTCGGCCGTTCCGGTTCTTTTGGGAAACCCTGTATATCAAAACATCTTTTGATCCTGTTTCTTCGCCCTCCTTGCGACCCAGGCCAGGACCAAGGTATTCATCATGGGTAATTCGCAAAAATCACGAAGTGTGCGGCCTCTGGTGGCTAACTGTACAAGTCTTGCGAGTATGAACAACAAATATGGCGACCATTGTTTTGAATTTCATAAATATGTGTTTTATTTAATAATAATTTATTTGTTGAAGTGCATATTCCAGAACCTCATTTCTCCCTGATGAAAAAACTCGAATTATTGCATGAACTTTTATTGTTTACAATGAAAAACCAGTACCTACCTTATAATAATATAATATACATTTTCTGAAGCACAATTAGAATCATTGTATAAATGTTGGTTGCAATGATTCGATCTTGAGAAAAACTTCAAGTCCTCAATAATTGCTGGAGATCCTTGTTTATGTAAATCGATGATATTGTTCATTCTGAGCAGCCTCTTCAACCATATCTTCTTTTCCAACCCCTTCACTAGAATTCCATCTCCTTCATAAAAGCCACAAAGCCAGTGATATTTCTTGATGAATTAAATTATTTCTTCATACCTATATACCATATTGTTGTAATAGCTGATTGCTTGTGTGGTTCCATTCCAATCCATGCAAGTGTTGAGTGGACCATTCTGATCCTTCCATATGTTTGAAAACTGTGGGATTGTAGTGTGATATCAATGATGAATATCACCATTGTCCACATCAAAATGGCAATTTCTCTGCACAAAAAGTAATTTTTTCCATACTGGAAACCTTGTACGTATTTCAAGAAGTAAACTTATTATATACTATTTTGCAAAATGATTTGGAAATAACCAATTTGCAATGAGTGCATACGGCAATGTTTTTGTTGTTCATACTCAGTTGGGAATTTGACGTTCATTTGACCAAGGTTGGTAGAACTGATTATAATTTGTATAGGAAGGTTGCCTCGATCGATAGTGCGGCAAGGGGGGAAACGGTCACTCGTGACGTCACAGGCAGTAAGACGACAAGTTGTCAACCTTAAAGCTTAAAGCGACATGTCATGAAATGTTTACCAAATAGAGTATACAAACATGATACAATCTTTTTGGTCTGCTCAGCATATTTATATTAATTTGTAGTATATAATTATAAGTAATAAGTACCATTATAAAATATGGATATTAACATATACTTCTGTATAATACCTTCAATCTTCGAAATGAGAAGGCAATTTTGGATGGATCAGTAGTACAGAGAGGAATACCTATCTGAAATTTTGTTCCAGGGGCTATTTACCAGGTCGTGGTACCAGGTATGTGTGTTTTGAGGTATGGAGCATAATTATGGAGCTAGTGATTACTTATGCATTGATTATGAACCTACTCATCCTATAAATATCCTGCAAATCAGATAATGTGAACAAGAAACTACAGAAAATATAAGAATAATCAACTGATGATCCAGAAGTAGTAGCAGTGGACCAATATTCGTACACAAAAGATCACTTATTTTATTAATATAACTCTGTATTCTGAAAAATTAACAAACTTTCCTAGATACCTATAGAAAATACAAGAGGAAATAGTATTTCATTGTTTGATTATATTGTAGTCAAAAACAGAGCAATTGATCAAAGTATTTGAGCATAAAAAAATAACAAAATATGATTCTGGACAAAATTAATGAAAAATAACACTACTATTATAAGTGAACCTATAATAAAGGATAGTTCAAGGAATCTCTCAAATAAACATAGCTCCTCTTCGTTGGGTAACGTACTCTTGCTCAAATATCTCAACTTGAAAACACGTGTGATATCTTCTGATGTCTATTTTACCCGTTCAGCAAGAATCTCAACATTCACAACTGGTCTGGTTCTGATCATTTTTCCAAACTTCCATACTTATGGTGTTTCTCTTGTTGTATTTGGTATTATTGATGGGATTCCTACCTTGTTTTCTTCTCCTTGGTGTGTGATTTAGCAATTCTGCTTATGCCGTTCAAAATCCTCGGCATCGAAATGGGCAGAACATATTCGCCAAGTTTTGGTATTAAATGAATTAAAATTACGTCCACAAAATTGAATCCATTTCTCACGAATAGACTTATCTTGTGGTTATTAATGGAAACACAAACTAAATTCACTAGTCTTATTACACTTGTACGAATTTTAACAAAAAGTGACCGAACAAATTATCATTTTTACATTTTTAAGTTCAAAATGGTTCAAATATTCGAAAATACTGACAACTGTCAACTCAATAATTGGCGCTGGCGTACATATCATACACGAAGTGTACGAAAGTGCTACACTTTTCGTGCAAAAGAAAGGGCCTATTACGTCATGAGTTACTCAAGGTTACTCGCGGGGTGCGATCGAGGCAACCTTCCTCTACAAAATAGTCATCAGTTCTACCAACCTTGCATTTGACGTTTAATAGAGCCATCTATTGGTTCGTGATTTTCGCGAATCCAGACCTGAACTTCATGCAATGAGGGAAGAGACAAGAGACGCTCATCCACTATCAGTACCGCGCATAAACTCAACATGTCCAAATAACTCCGAATTTTCGAGCTCATAATTCGTCACACACAATGCCCACATCGGAAACCAGCCTTGAAACGTGACGCGAAAACTGCCAACATATAAAGAACAAACTGCGAAACACGTGTTTTTGTACGATTCCGAAATCCAAGCCGGCTCGATACAATCGAAATCCAAAAAGAAGAGAAGAAGACGAAACGAAAGGAAGGCTACACGAAGAAATTAGACATGGCGCGAGTATGCAAATCTGTGGTCGCGTCCACCGGGCTGTTCGTAGAATCAATTATTTTCGCAGTTGGCTGAGGTGTCGAACAAAAAACGGGGTCTACCTACCTGGTATAAAGAATCGAAGAGCGGATCTTAACGCTCCAGTGGAGAACCACTCATCATTTATCGAGAGGTGCCATCAAACCAGGACTGTCTTAAACCTGGTATATGCAGAATTATCAAGTCACCTAGAACATTTTACCTTGCATGGCTTGGGGTAGTAGGATTCTTTTTATTATATCGTTAGAGAGAGTGCAGAGATGCCAAATCCAATTTTTCGACCTCGACGACCTTCCGAATCACCGCCATGAACGGCTAAAAAATTGCACATTTTCCAGATTTCTCCGTTTTTGGCCGTGAAGCAGTACTTTTTCAACAGAGACAATCATATTCATTCCTAAAGTACATACAATTTTTTAAATATTGAGCTGAATTTTATTACTTTAGGCCTAACAGTTCACGAGATACGGCATCTTAAAGTTGGTCACAAAAGGGTGTCATTCGATGAGAAACAAAGACACAAATTTAATAAAAAGTAACATAACATAACAGTTTTGTTCAAACCTCCCAGAAGGTCCAGGTTTAAGATACTTTTCCTGGTCCAGTTCTTGCTTGAAGTTTTCATGATAATCTTTGTTCGATTCTCACATGACTGACAATAGAGCATCTCGAACCTGCTTTTCTGCAGATACATGCATTTCCATATTCTTTCTCACAGTTGCAGAAAATCATCTGCATGAGGTGTGAACGAGCCACATCTCTCAAAATCATCACTGTCCACCCTCAATAACTCACATAAAAAAATTATTCTACAAAAAACAACAAAGAAACAGTTTTTGTTGAAGAGATAAAACATACTTCAACCCGCTACTACTTTCGCATTCTGTTATTACATTTTGATTTAACCGTTCACCAGTTCTTCTCCACACTCTTTTTCTTCCATCCACCATTAAGGCAAAACCTTGACTCATCCGTAAACAAGACATTCGACCATTCAGGAAAATTCCACTGTCCATAATTTTCAACAAAATTTCTTCTAGCAGCACGATGTTCGGGCAATAATTTGGGACCTTTTGCAGGTCTCCTACCTTTTAAATTAACTCCTTTTAGACGTCTACATACCGTCTGCTTACTTACTGCAACATCACGAATTTGGCGAAGATCTTGCTGAACATTTACCGCAGTATTTGATCGATTCCGTAAAATCCGCAATCTCAAGAAGCGATCATCTCTTGGAGAAGTTTTTTGGGGGCGACCAGAACCGATCCTCCGAGCGATGCTTCCTGTTTGTTCGTACTTGCGGATTGCTCTACGAGCAGTTGCTTCATGAACTCCCACTGCACGAGCGGCGTAACGTTTACCACGCCCATCGTTTACTAACGCAACTTATCTTGCTACTTGTTCAGGATTTATTTGAGGCATTTTATGTAATTTTAGTCAATGAAACAAGACACTTAATTAATGACACAACGACAAATGGTCAAATATGGAGGCATACAACAAAATACTTGCTATGGCAACGGCATTTGTTTTTTCAAAGACAATGTGATTCTACCATAGTACAACCCAATCAATTTTGAGTACTCTGATCCTTCAATAACTTTAATTTATGGGATAAGCGTAAGATATCAGCAAAAAAGCTGTAATTCGGAAGATTTTAGAGATAAATCAATTAATAAAAAAACAAAATGCTCGCAAAAGAAGCCTCTTTCGTATAGGGTGCAAGCACTTCGTATACCATTACTCAATTAACACACAGGGTGGGTCAAAAATTGAGAATAAATCATGGTTCGAGTTATTCCATCACCATCAAGGAGGCTTTGAAAAAAATCTTACCTCTTTATTTTTTTTCAAAGACGAATGCATTACCTACCAACAAATAAAAAAAAATGAAAATCGGCCAACTATTTTTTTTTAAGAAGATAGGTCAAATATCAAGTGCGTCACTTTCTTTGGAACTGAGTGTATTTCAATGTTTATTTCAATCGTTTTTCTGTTATCGAGGGTGGATAGTATTAAGTGGACCACCCGGTATATGACGCGCATTTCACAAAATATGCAAGACCTTCCTGAGTGAATTATCATAATGGTTTGTCTGAGATATACATTCCTGAAAGGGGTTTAGAAAAACATATTATATTGTAGAGACTCGGAAGCACTACAGGAAGTAGCTAAAGTCTAGCTTCCTCGTCCAGGATTGATGTAGTTCCAATGTAGTTTCAGACACCATCACATAGCCTCAAATTAACTCCAGATACCTGGTTCTTGCAAATACTAATCCACTTTTTCTTTCCTCACAAAAAACCATAGTCTCTCGAAGAAGAGAAGTCATAATTTGAAACCACATTTAATTTTCTTGGTGCAACGAAATCGAGATTACAGAAACTGAAATTGAAAAAGGCGATTACCATAATAATCATATATAATAAGGCCATAAATGGAAGCTGTTATCGTCACGTGAGTCTTTCTTGGAGCACGTTTTTGTTCCTTTCGTTCCTCCGAATATGCGTTGGATAGTAATGTTCACGTACGAGACTACAAAAAATTCAAAACAAAGCCAGGTCGGTCTCAATCTTCAACAGGTGATTGGACACGTCTGGAGGAAATACGTGTCGGTTGAAAGGGATATTATATTATGCATCGGTTCGGTTTGAATATATGTTTTATGTAGGTAGAAAGTCATTGTATCTCGGGATTGGTGTGGTTGTAAAATATATGCGAAATCGGAGCACCCATATAATATTTCACCATCTGAGTCGATCCATCTTGCAGTGGAGTGAAGATAATAGGGCAGGAAGAAAATCCTACAGTCAACTCCACCAAAACTATACTCTATTCAACATTGTACATGTTTCAAAGCTTGAAAGCTTCATCATCAGCAAAAAAATTTGTTACAGGGAGTACTACAGTTAGAAAGATAAAAAGCTAGTTCATGTGAAATATTTCCCTGAAACAGGTGATGATCATTTGACCTTCATTATCTGAATGCTTGTCTGACGAAGCTTTTTATCTTTCTTATTGTAGTAACAAATAATTTTGGCCGATGATGAAGCTTTGAAGCTTCGAAATTTCAATGTCAAATGAAGTATAGTTTTGTTGGAGTTGACTATAAGATTTTCTTCCTGCCCTAATATAATATCTCACTTTTCAAAAACTTCTACAGTATGTACAGTCGTATTCAATAAAACAAGCGTACAAGTTTCAAAAAGATAGGTTTTCATTATTATAGGTTCTAATTGTGTAAAACTGGCTCAGCCAATGCTTCGTGTTTTTACAAGAACATAATTATGATTGCTTTTCTGTCAACATTTTTTGAACAATCATTCCCGATACAAATAGGATTACGTTAATTTCTCTTTCTAATATACTTGTACGTTTTTATATACGACTGTACAGAGTGATCAAGTTTCAATACTGAAAGTTTCAGGAACTCATGAATAGAAGAATGAACATTTTTATGAATAGTTAGTTATGATTTTTGTTCAGAAGAAGTTCCTGCGCTATACAAAATCGGAAGTTGATTGATTAAAAAAGAAGGTGAGCGAGATGATACTCGGTAAAAAAAAATTGTTACTGTGACAATATTCTGGTTAATATAGGCACAACCAGATACTCATTGTTGCTGTCACCATATCAAATGGTAACTATAACGATAATCTGGCTATAGTAACAATGAAAAATGGTTAGCGTCACAAGATATCTGGTTGTGTCTATACTAACCAGATGATTTTTTTCCGTGTAACAATACGACTATTCTGAACTGCTACCCTCATAAAACTTTTTTTTTCACGTATCTTTGCCTAATTCAAAGTTGCAACTGGAGAAAACTTCTTTCTAGACGTCTTATTATCTACATTTGCGAGTTTTCAAATGTTCCCTCACAAAAACATGAAATATTCCGTCACCAAAATTTCAGATGTTCGGTCACCATAATTTCAAATTTTAAGTCACCAACATTTCAAATGTTCCTACATCAAAATTTCAAATGTTCCGTTCCGTCACCAAAATATCTTATGTACGTTTTGATTCCTTCGGATAACTTTTTAAACCCGGCAATGTCTTGTATCAAGTACTTGTATGATTAGTTGAATGTAGAGAGAGGTGATTTGACCCGCACTTCAAAACGTCGAATCAAATTGAAACTTCGCACACTTGTGAAGAACCGATAACAATAGTATAATTTTATAATTTTTTTCCGATCGGGATCTTCAGGATAAGCGAATTTTACGTATATTGTTGTGCACCAACTACTCGTATGAAACAAAGTTTTTCTGCAACCGACAAAAATTCGTCCATATTAATACCAAAATTAGCTCTTGAATTAACGTTTCTATTACTGACACAAACATAGGTATCTTGCTAGGCAGTACTTTTAGTTCCCAGGAGCTGAAGTTGAACATCCTGTGGATTTTAGCTTTTCACAATTTGAGCTGATTTCACAGGCCTCTACATCCAACATCGAATATGGTGAATGATGAATTTATTTCACCAATCTGACAATGATAATTCATAAATTTTCATTAATTTTCAGAGACGAGGATTAAAAACTCAAATGAATCGGGTAAAAATGAATGATAATTCCGTCAAAAAGTATAAATAGGTAAGTGAGTAAGTCACTAATCTGACATCATTTTTTTTATTGATTTCGTGTTTTGACAAATTGACGCCTTTCCACTGCAGTACAAAAAATTATTCATTTTTCATACTTTTGCTATGCGGAAACTGCCTCATTTCTCAAATCTACATTACACAAGGTGATTAAAAGCGTCAAAAATTCCCAAGTAACATGACTGTATTCAAATCCTTGAGAAAATTTGAATATTCTGGATGTATTTAACTTTGGGAGTACTCAAATACTTTGGATGTTTTTAAATACTTTGGAAGTATTTAAATACTTTGAAAATACTGAGATAATTCGAAAATAATCAAATACTTTCAGCGTATTTACATACTTTGGAAATACCACAGAATACTTAAATACTTTGAAAGTAATCAAATACTTACTGTGAACTATTCAAATACCTTCGTATTTGTTATTTAAATACTTTTCGAAAAGGAGTAAATAATGTCAGGTTCTACAGTTATAGTGGTGGAAAAACTACTATTTTTGTCGTATACTTGAGGCAGTGTATAGAAACATCTGCTCTTGGGAGTGATTGAAATAAATTGCAGTTTTCAAAGGGGAATGTCCATGCATAAGTCAATGAATATTCTCCTAGTAAATCAGTAGAAGACTTGGAGGATGCAGTGCCGGAATTAAATTATCGCTATTTTATGTATGAGCACTTATGATTTTTTCTAGTCATTCGGAATTATGATGAGATGTACCGGTATAAGTGTGGGCCGAGTTTTCTTTATACCCACACGCCTGATGTGTGAACAACACCATCCAAGATGATTTCTGTAATTAAAAATTCCTTATATTTCTAACGTTTTTCATTCAAGATGGTCATAACAAAAATTGAATTTCTCGAGGCTGTAACCAAATAGAGCTATTACAAATCATCATACTTTACTATCCAAGTATCTATATTGCATCTACGAATCAACATTCAAATGATCCGAAGGCGTTGATGTAATCTTCCATATAGCAAACTAAGTACGCCTTCCTCGAATATGCGTAGGTTTTCCAGATGATATTTTTGAAATTATTCAAATACGGCTTTGTATCGAAGCCGACTTTATCAGATCAATTATCAAATGAGAATTTGAAGGTTGCTACCGTATTGATGTTTCAGTATCGAAGAAAATAATCACACGGAAAAAAATGAATTGTTGAATCAAGCAAAATGTAATGGAATGAAGCAAATAAAAGTGTCATATATGCACGACAAAATATAATCTTGAAATGAGTAAATCTATATCTTGTTTCAGAGCGAATTTGAAGTTTGAATCAAGTAAATATGTCTTGCATGAACTCTGGATCTTCTTCAATCAAGCACATCCATGAATTGTTTATGAAGAGATATTGAATTGACTCAAACAAACATTTTGTTTGATTCAAAATAAGATATTGATTCAATCAAATATTTAGTTGATTCAACGAAATATTTGGTTGATTCAAAGAAATATTTGGTTGATTCAATGAAATATTTGGTTGATTCAATGAAATATTTGGTTGATTCAATGAAATATTTGGTTGATTCAATGAAATATTTGGTTAATTCAATGAAATATTTTGTTGATTCAAGAGAAACTATATATCCATTCGACAAATTGTTTTGTTGAACCAAATTCAATATTCGGGAATTTTCTGAAATTCCACATCAATAGAAAAAACAAAACTAGGAAACTAGTCGACTTCTAGCATAGATCTTTAGTCTTTACTCCTCTTTAGCTGATGAAAAACTATTTCGGATTGCTATAATCATCCTGAGTTCGACTTATCTAGCTGATATAACAAACACGAAGAATCAGGCTTCACGTATATAATGAACTCGAGGCAGGCATAGACGAGGCGAAATGATCGCCATCTAGAGGCGAAAATTCAAGTTGATGTAGAATGAACAAAATATTTCATTGATATTACATTTTTCGTTGATCTATTCAAACAAATGATCCGTTCGAAACGAGTTCATTGAAACATCGAAATAAGACAACTTGTATGTTGTTTCAAAGATATATTCTCATCAAAATGATCATTGTTTGATCAAATCAACAAAATGTTTATAGTTGAATCAACATCGACATTATTTTGGATCGACATAATTTGTTTTTGAAGAAACCATATATTTTGTTGATGGAATTGATATTATACTGTTGATTCAATTAGACAACATTCTTGATTTGAACAAGCTGCTTCCATGGAATAATCATGTATCTGGTTGACTCAACAAAAAATTGCTCAGTCCGACAAAAATAACTCAAGCATAAATAATTTGTTGATGCAACAAATCCTTTTTTTCGTGTATATAGAAAGGAGCGAAAAGAAATCGATATAATACTAATGTAGGGGCTGTATAGTAAGTAATACGTTAACGTACGAAAATAACGTTTACGTATTGTCGTTAAATTGCGTTGAAGTCGTCACTTTTTGGTTGTGTGTTTGGATCCGAACATGTATTCCTGTTAAAATAAAGTTCGTGAGATAACGTACACCCATGTAAAGGAGGTGGTCTTTGATGAGCAATTAACCTATCTTGATCACTAGTTTATTAACCTGTCTTAAAACCACCTCATTTGATATAATTCTAATTTCCAACAAGAAGTATTTCTTGTCGAGCGAGACAGGACGGCAAGTAGGTTCTTGAATAAGTCGTATTGAAATGCCACATAATCATTCACAATATATCATAATCAACTTACCATTTATATCTGAAGTCCTAGCTATCAGCTTGTGACACATCCACGTGTATATGCATCGCACTAGTAAAATATCTGAGCTTGCATACTCTTCAATCAAAGTCTATTACTCTACTTTGAGACACTGTTTAGTTATTATTTGAAACAATGAATCACGTTAACTTTACTCTCAATCTCAAATAAACCTGGAAAAGGGATAAGGAGGAGGTCCACAAATCAAACTATTCGGTTACCTAACTGAATTGAATATGTCTATTATCAGATGGTTAATGAAGGACTGAAAGTGAATGAAAATAGGATCTGGACCTAACTAAATGACATAAAACTGACTCGATATTCACTGCATCCAAAGACTAGTTGAGAAATAGTGATAATTGAGTATTAAGCATAAAGAACCATCATAATTGAGTTATCTATTCGAGTAGCTGATAACTCTTCAACTCATAATGAAAGTGAAGATTTCACATAACAAATTACTTTACCAAAGTTCCGCCTATCACGTGACACAACTGATTAGATTGAAACTCAAAAACGAACTTCCACAAAATTGTGCCAAACATTTCTTTTGTATGCAGAGTGTATCACGTGACAATGACATGAGGGAAGCGAAAACCCAACGCCAAATCGTATCTGGCCAATCATGTGATCTTATTCCATCGTTTGGGTGGTATTTAGAAAACTCTCAACTCTACTTCCATCCAAAGGAAACCATAAATAACATTCAACATATGTTTCAAACCCAAAAAGATTCACTTGACAATTTATTGTTCTTCCAGGAAAATATACATAGTATATTATGGTTTCCTTTGCATGGGCAAAAAAACAATGAACCCAGATCCTCCACTGTATGTGTTTGAATAAAGACAATCCAAAAATGATATCGGGTTGTTGGAAAAAAGGCATATGTAGAAAAACCAACAACTATATCTTTCGATACCATGTCCTTATTCATCTTATACTATAATATGACGATAGTTGCTTAAATCTATAAGTATTCTGGTCGCAACATATCAAAAGTAAATCTATTCAAATTCATTTGCGGTTATAATGGTCAACTGAGGGCTATTAGAGACCCGTGCTTCATACCTACTCGTTACAAGAGGGTTGCACACTATATTATTTCGGTTCGGCTCTCGATTTCGATAAACTGTGAAATATACTGGGCGATGTAATTTTAACCAGCTTAGGATTGATTCGATATTCTAACGAACGATAAAAACCTATTTATAGCAGCTTTCTTACACCCGTCAGCCAAGCATGAGCACACTACCAACGCAAACGTGAAGAATTTTATAATGGCAACACTTCAACCCTCTTATATAACGATTCAATTCGATAACGTTATATTGGTACACGGGAAAAAGGATCTAATGCATCGACAAATTATTTATGCTTGTATTATTTTTGTTGGACTGAGTTAATTTTTGCTGAATCAAAAAGAATGTAGTTCTATCGAATTATCAGTATAAAATATATCAATTCCATCAACTAAAATATTGTTATCTCAAAAACAAATTATGTGGAACCAAAAATGATGTTGATTCATCGATATACTTTTTGTAGATTTAATGATTTTGATAGGAATATACAAGTTTTTTTAATCCGATGTAACAATTAACTAGTTCCGAACGGATGATTTGCTTGATGAGATCAACGAAATACGTAATAACAGTGAAATATTGCATTTATTCAACATCAAGTTGAATTTTCTCCACTAGAGGGCATTCTTTTTTCGTCTCGTCTATGCCTGCTTCGAAGTCATTAAATAGATGAGACCTGATTCTTCATTTTTGGAATATGATCTGGATAACTCGACCTCGAGATGTGATGCTTAGCTAGCCTAAATAGCTTTGCATCAGCTGAAAAGAACTAAAGACTAGAGATTTAGAAATAGACGTTTCTCTTGAATCAACGAAATATTTAATTGATCAGAAAAAACTCACATTGAATCAACTGAATATTTGATTGAATCAATATTTTGTCATTTCGAATCAAACAAAATGATTGTTTGAGCAAACTCAATATCTCTTCATAAACAATTCATGGATGTGTTTGCTTGATTGAGATCCAGAGTTCACTGAAAAAAAAAGATGGTAGTTATTACCAAACGTTTAGTGAAATAGGCGCCAGTCACAACTTTTATCAAATGATACCACTACAACATTATATAATACCACTACAAAATAGTATAATACTCATAGTTTAGTATAGTACAACTCTGATGTAGTGGTATTATTTGATGAAAGTTGTGACTGGCGCCTATTTTACTAAACGTTTGGTAATGACTACCATCTTTTTTTTCAGTGTTCATGCAAGACATGTTTACTTGTTTCAAATTTCAAATTCGCTCTGAAAAAAGATTTAGTTTTACTCATTTCAAGATTATGTTTTGTCGTGACACTTATATTCGCTTCATTAAATTATATAAAATGTTGCGGTTCAACGATTCCTTTTTTCTGTGTATGTTCAAAGAATTTTTTTTTTTTTTATCGTTCGGAGCGCACGAAAGGGAATCCCTATAATTCGGAAAACACCATGTCCTAGAACGGTTTTCTTTCGAGATTTTTTACCTTTTCTGGCCTAGTCCTGAAAGTATGTGTTTTCCGGACCCATAATTACTATAACCATAATTCATACTACAGTGCATACACCCGATCTAACCTGGTCAGCAGTTCACTTTGAAATACGAAAAATGCTATTCAGATGGGATAATTAACCATACTAACGTACAGCGCAGGGTCTGGATGGTACTAAAAGTGTTACGCTTTTGGGAGTTACTAAATGTAATTCAGTACAAAATTTAACTGAGAATACTTCAAGACAAATAGAGTTCTTTATTTGATGAAAAATTAGGTAAACATTTATGGTTCTCATAGTAGAAGTCATTTTTTTTAAATTAATCGGCTGAATTTTTTCTAATCAAAATGAGGTAGATAATTTCCCTATCAAAAATAGTTACACTTTGGTTATTACATTCATTAGCGCGTTGTTGAGTTATGCGTTTGGGTAGTTGTGTTGTTGCTGATTTGGGTCGTTGATGAGTTGACTCGTTGATGAGTTAGGCCGACGATGAGTTGAGACGCTGATGAGTTGGGCCGTAGATGATTCGTGTCGTTGTTGAGCTGGGCCCTTGCTAAGTTGGTTCGTTGCTGAGTTGTGTCGTTCCTATAAGTTGGGTCGTTGCTAAGTTGAATTTTTGATGAGTTGATCGTTGATGAGTTGGGTTGTTGATGAGTTAGGAACTTGATGATTATGGTCGTTGATGAGTTATCCATTAATGGGTTGGGTTGTTGATGAGTTGGGTCGTTGATGAGTGGCTTCAATACTTCGGACCCTCCCTTCTTCCTCCACCTCAACGACCTCAGTAGTTATGATATACAAACGAACCATAGAATTTATTCATTCCACACGTATGGTGCACCGTCGAGTCACGTTACGTTATGAGATACGGCTGTCCGTTCTGGAAAAATGTTAATTTTTATCACCTACAGAATTCCACCTACGCGTACATTACCAGGGACATGATATTGATGACATGATAGTGATTTCGAAGGCGAAAGAGAGTTGTGCTAATTCACTTGAAATAATTTGTAAACCGGATATTCCAAGTTAGTCGTAGATATATGTAACAATGCTCATGCGATTAAAAAAACACTAGATATGTGGAAATGTCGGATCTGTATAGTATAGGTAAACACTTTCGTGGTTGTTTAATTTCACAATATTGTTGTCGAACATATTCATGTGATGCAGTCGAATGTGACCAATTGGTGAGATTTGTTAATTTTTTGTCGAGAAAATCTGGAAAGTACCTACCATAACCGCTCTATGCAAATTACTGTTTTATTTATTTATTTATTATTTTACTGAAATGATGTTGAGTGAATTCAATTGCTATTTTTGATAAATAAGTATATCAATACTCCAATAGTTCAGTAGTTCAAAACCAGGCAGGTCAACGCTGTCAATGAAGATCTTGCTGAAATTACAACCTGGGGAACCAGCAATCTAGTTAAGTTCAACGCCACCAAAACAAAAGACGGTATTTTTTATATAGAAATGCCAAAATCATTGTGTCTGATTCAGTTCACAATATCCATGCTCGTTATCTCCATCAGTATTACACTTTCATGAGGAAAACACGTTGGATCAATCGCAAAAGCAGCTTCTCAAGTACCTGGCATATTATTCATTACGAAAAGGTACTTTCCACCTTAACAACGTCCTATCAATTTGAAGTACAAATCCGACCCGTTTCATAATAGTATTCGCACATATTGAGTTCAGCACCTAAACATACGCTGATGCTCTTAGATTCAATCAATCAATCAATCAAATCTTTATTCCTTTAGACAATAATACATTGTGTCGGAAACGTCAAAATTTTTGAAAAATACATAAAGCACACAATACATAGATATACAGAAACGAAATACAGTACAAAATAAAATAAAATATCACTGTACCGGACAATCCAAGAAATCTTGCACAGTATAAAAAGAATGTTGCACCAAAAATGTTTTGAGGCGCGTTTTGAAAACTTCAAGTGTTAAACATGATTTAATATTCTCAGATAAATGATTGAAAATACGTGGTCTTATGAAGTTACGTGCATTTTGGGCTACTTTGTATTTTTCAATTTGTGTGTGAATTAGGCCTTTCTGGCGAGTATTCATGTTATGAATGTCTTTATTAAGTTTGAAATAGGTTATGTTGCAATAAATATAACATGCAATCTCAAATATTTATATACTAGCGAGAGTCAAAATATTACTGGATTGGAAAATTTGTTTGCTAGTTTCTCTACGAGGAATGTTAATAATGCACCTCATAATTGCCTTTTGAGCAATGAAAACATCTTTTGACTTGGTAGAGATGCCCCACAAGCAGATGCCATAACGAAGGCGCGATTCAATTTGTGCATAATAGATATTTACGAGCTGGCCAACATCTAGTACTGTTTTTAAGTTCTTGAACATGTAATAGGATGAGTGTAATTTTGAGATTAGACCCTCACAGTGTGACAACCAGTTGACGTGTTTATCGAAGTAAATTCCAAGAAATTTAACTGTATCTTTATCGGAAAAGACTGTTTTATTGAAATCCAGTTGAAATTCAACTGATGGCTGTTTATAGTTATGAAAACGAATTACTTGGGTTTTCTTACCGTTGAAATATAGATCGTGGTTATTGAAAAACTTACAAGCGGCGTCTAGTAATTTCTCGGTTTCTTGTTTTAATAAAAATGTATCAGTTGATGACTTTAAGATGGATATATCGTCCGCGTACGCAACGAAATCTGAGTGGAGTATATTGATGTACAACAAGAAGAGAATCGGTCCCAATATGGATCCCTGAGGAACACCCATACATACCGATCCTATTTCTGATGTCACTAGTGATATCGAATCATTATGTTCAAATCTTAAATCAACGCATTGGCTTCGATTCTCAAGAAAAGTTTTCAACCAACTATGAGGTATTCCTCTAAAACCGTAAGATTTCAAAATATCTAGTAGTTTAAGATGATTAACGCAGTCGAAAGCCTTGCTTAAGTCACATAAAACTGCAGAAGGGCATTCGCCATCATTAAGAAAATTCCATCCAGACAAGAGCCCTTCACCTGGTGGGTGATGCCACGCACTCACTAATTCTTGGACATGATTGGAACACCTTAGAAAAGTAGGCGACTTTTCACTTTTCTATACAGGATGTCCCAGAACAACGTACCATCAATTCTATTCAATTCATTGAAATTAACCTACCTCTATACGAAAATGCACCGCTGAATTAGAGAGCGTTGGAGAATGATTTTATTTCCAAATGTTCTCGAATATTTCAAAATCCTTCAAAGGTACTGCTTTGAAATTCGTAGGGCAATTTACTGTCGTGAATTCGCATGATACACATGTTATCAATCTAATCAATATACAGGGAGGTAGGTACTTCGCTTTTTCTTTGTTGAAAATTCATGTATTTTTTTTGAGTACGCTACTGACCACATTTTGATATTCGAATGAATAACAAAATCAATCATCTAACTTTTTGCTAACTGCAGTTTTTTCTATAATTTTTGTTGGTTTTCGAGGAATCTGACATTTATTCATTTTGGTGCTTTCACATTCTTGTTTGTCATGTGTAAGTATATAATCATATTTTGCACGTTTCCAACTCATTTGTGTTGAGTTATAGACCACAATACTAATGTTTTTGAACTACTTCAGCATAAGATGAAGTTATTGGTCATTTTCAATTCTTGTTCTGTTTTTCTAGAATAGTTTTTTTGCAAGAAAAAATTTAATGAAATTTGGAAACGACCAGTGACCAGATCATATGATGATGAGCTTGCGAAATGATGAACATGTACATTGTGGGCAATGAATCAACACCAATGAGGTGGAAATTTGTAAATTATATGATAGATAATCCTGACACATTATAGGGAGTTCCTTTCGTGCGCTCCAAGCAATACAAAAAAATCTCGAAAACAAAAAAGACATTTAAAAAAATACCACAGGTCGATAAACGTTAGATAATTGATTTTGTCGTTCATTGAAATATAAAAATGTGATCTGTGGTGTAGTTACATCAATGTTCATAAAAGAAAATGCGTAATATATATCTTCCTGTACCTTGATTGAATTGGTATGACATGTTCTCCAAGCACAATCGAAATACTAAATTGCTCTACGAACTTTAGATCAATTACATTCAAGGATTTTAGAATATTCAAAAAAATCTGGAAATAAAATTAGCCATCATCGCCATCATGATTTCAATCGGCCTATTTCGGTTTATAGTTCACCCTGTAGAATTTATGGTACTTTGTTCTCAGACATCTTGTATAGATAAGAAACAATACAGGCCCCAGAACGGTTTCTTGAGGTACTCCAATTGTATAACCGGTAAAGGGTCACTGAAAATGTTGTCCACTTGTTGCACTAGAGTTTCGAATTTTGAAACGTATACAAAACCAAACCATAGGCGCAACTGAGTCTCACTTTGAATCAATTGGGTTGTCATTTGCATCTGTCTGCAGGAACATATGGTTGAATTAATAAGCCGTTTTGTCGTGTTATTATGGCTTCCTTCGGCGTTTCGAGTAAATCGAAACGAGATTGGAACTTGAAGAGGAACGCTGCTTTTCACGCCACCAATGCAAAATTGTTGAGCAACTATATAGACAGTCGGGTAAGATTAGGTTCCAAGTGAGGGTCTATTGTGTCTCATACCAATTGAAGAGTAAAAGTACCCCAACGGCACTGAGTGCCAAATATATGAATCGGACATAATCAAGGAAATAATCTCAAAATCGCCATTTTTTTATTTTCTACTTCAAAAATAAATTATAATATTCCTTAACTATTGTTTATGATTACCCATAGGACATCAATGAATAATTCGTATCCAATCATAAGAAAATAAAAT
This sequence comes from Phaedon cochleariae, assembly GCA_918026855.4. NCBI lineage: Eukaryota > Metazoa > Arthropoda > Insecta > Coleoptera > Chrysomelidae > Phaedon > Phaedon cochleariae. Next base: position 7,326,337 of record OU896707.1, on the reverse strand, counting down.
CATTTGATGATCTACAACTGGAAAGGACGTAACTAGTAGTGAGTAATATTGTCACGAGTAGAACATACGGTATATTAGTAATTTCGAACCATGAGGGTTTCATAAAATAATCATCCGTTGACATTGTACTATGAATACTGACCAAGGAACTCTCATGAAAAACAAGCAAATCTAATAAACTGATGTATATAAATAGTGGATGTGAGGGTTCCGAAGTCAGTCTGGTCTGGGGCTACTATTGACTTGACAAGAACCCGTCGTAATGGTCATTATAATGTAAGTTGTTATTAGATCTTTATATTCATTGTTGTTTATTCATATTTGTCATCGCTACCCATAATGTTTCATGCTTCAATAAATATTGTCAATAAATATGTCTGAATATAGTCAGTCTCGTACTTTCAGCTACCCCTGAACTATTAGTGCCTATATTTGAATATTACCTCTCGCAAGCCAAGCAAACCCCTTATAAATCAATATGAATGGACTAACCACCTATTATATCGTGACAATATCCTAATGTTACAAGTGAAAAATATAATGTTGAGACATTAGTACCATCTTCTTTGGAGGTAATAAGTACTAATTACAGTAGAGCTGAACTTTTACTTGGTCCTAAATTTCCTCCTTGTAGGTCAATAAGTTCTCTATAGGATAGGATGATTCATGACCGGGAATTTTCAGGGCTGCAATAATGGACGCTTACCGGAGTTCGGCCAGCAATCGCGTGCAGAAAATTTATTTTGCGCACGTGTTAGGTACACTATTTTTTCTACTAGCGTGCGGAAAAACCCAAATTCCTCTCTCCCGCACTCTTTTTAGTGCTGAAAGTTTTTTTCGCACTAGTGCGAACAAATGGACTTTTCCGCATACTGGTAAAAAATGATTCGTTTGCTCCCCGATATCTTGTTTTCGGGCGGCAAAATATTCAAAGTAGCAGATCTCAGATATTCAATGGTTCTGTTGCCTTTCTTCACAATATTGCCTTCTTTCAATAGCTCTATACGACAGTCGATGTTTCCTTCATCAAGAGAACTGTTGAATTGTCACCTCTTGATCTCGTGGATGCTCCGCACCAATCTATCTCAGTTTTCTATATCAACATAAACCGTTTCAGCATGTCTTTTATATTTCTATGTTTTTCAATAAACCTTCCTTCTATATTTTCTTCAATATATTCCATATCAGAAGGCATATGGGGACCTTCTTGGTATTTTGGCGATGGTACATAGAACCAATTCGAGCAAATATATGAAAAATTTAAATTTTTTCACTTAGTGCCTTTGGTAGTTCCGCACTCTTCAATTGATATTCTACCAAGTAGATCCAGCTTCTTAATGAAACTGATATATGGTTACTTCGAGAATGATCTTTCGGGTCCTAGGATGAGTATGAAAGATTACTTCTTGAATGATCTCTCGGGTTCTATAGGATGGAAGAATTGATTGGTTTGAAACTTTGATTTTTTGAGATTCTCCATTTGTTTTTTCCAAAATACTACTCTTCCAAGCTATGTTACTACTCTCCCAAGGTTTGTAAGTCAATGTGTATATTGCCATATTTTTTATCATCTCAACCTATTCTGTGAGTAATCTAAATTGAAGAATATTGGTTTAAAATTTTTTGAGGTATGAGACTCGTAATGAAATATACTGAATTTATACGGCTATAATACAAAATTGCTCTTGTTTCACTTTTCCATTTGTTTTTTCCAAAATACTACTCTTCCAAGGTATGTTACAACTCTCCCAATGTGTATATTGCCAATCTTGTTTTATCATGTCAACCTATATTTTTCTGTGTGTAATTCAAACTGAAGAATTGATTGGATTGAAATTTAATTTTTCCTATATTTCCAGACTCGTAATGAAATATACTATCTCTATATTATACGTCTTAATGCATGAATACAAAAAAATCGGTGTATATGAAAGAAATCAAGGCACATGACTAAATTGAATAAAGAGTGGGCTGACTGATGCCTGATGCCTTACAGACTTAATAGAACTCTCTCCAAACTAATTAGACCTATTCAGGCGATTTGAATGTAAATTTCGAAAAAAATTACCCGCTGTTAAAGTTTGTTGCTTGTAGGCGTCGATGGAATATAATTTCGAATTTCCGAACTGACCATCCGGGTTATCTATCAAGGTGCTTTCAATTGGTATTTGAATATTCAGATGTTTGACTAATATAATACCGGTGTGAATGAAATTTATTAGACGTTGAATATCGCTATCGTGCTATGAAGATCGAGTTCTGTGTTTATGTAGATTTTTTGAGCCATAAAGAGGTCGGGGGTAATTAATTTTTCCAATCAGTGACGATTCAAACACACCACAAATCGTTCATATTAATTTATCATAATGCGATTTCTCAGCGGTTATATGGTGCTTTCCTTAATTTTGAGGTCTGTAAAGTGTCATGTCTCAATTATTTCAAAAAATATGGATAGAGTTGTGGATTTTATGATTTTCAAGAAGACTTTCCATATTCAAATATAAATACTGATCTCAACAATTAAAACGAATGACTCATTTCAATTTCTCTATAGATTTTTGGAGTTTTCTCTCTCTGTAACTATAAGAATGCGAGATTCGCCCCAAAATGTCATTGCGCGCTTATAATTTCCTTATTTCAAATCTATAAGTGAAAAATTCAATTGAACATTCCACGACGTATACATGAAACTATCTCCTGCAATTTGAGAACCAATCAGAATGGTTGTGGTGTTACCACGTTGATTTCTGAGAGGATTTTTTTGTGGGAGTCGGCATATCGATCATCTCCGTGTATACTGCAGCCACTTGGGCTTATTGTATAACTCCCATCATCTACTCCACCCACTGAAAGTTGATGTTCGATGACCCACTCTGAAAATCTGGTTTCCTGCACTAACTTGTACAAGTCCTTTGCTGGTTGCACAATAAGAACAAAAATCTCGAAATGAAGAAAAAAAACTTCAACCGAAGAAATTGCACTCTCCTATATTCATGAAAAGATATTTCATCGAACTAAGAAATAATTCATCTCAATTATTCCAAATTTTTTGGGATTTTCTCTCCTCGTTTCTATAAAATAAAAATATGGATATTATTTCAATATACGTGTAGTAAGGACAAATCAGATGATTTGCCCCAAACTGTCACTGCGTTTAAAGAATTTTCCTATCAGAGAGCCTAAAAGAAGAATTCACTAGCTTGTCAGTGACAATTTGTAATGAGAAAAATTGGGAGAAGAGAAATAAAGGTAAAAATATCAAATTATCTTTGGACATTTCGGGACCGATTCTGCTCCCATTTTCAATATAAGGAAAGATTATTTCAATAGCGAAGTCGTATCTGTCTTGAAGCTTTTCAGTTTTCATTGACAATTGGTGACGTTGGCAATCAAATGAGTTACAGGATGTTTTCATTAATTAATCTTGAATTTACCATTTTCATGTTCAGATTTTAGTAGTGAATACCATGTTCTGTCTATCAACTGAACAAGAAGCAATGCTATTGTCTCTGGTATGGTATGATCGGATTTATAGCTAGTGGTGAAAAAAATAATATACATTGTATAGAATTATGCATCTGTGCCGATTTTTGATAACAATCAATGAACATACAGTGACATTATTAGCAAAAAACGAAAAAAGTCAACTTCAACACCCCGTATCCTTTTCCACAGCAATATTATATCAAGGCATGCCTATATCGTTATATTTTGGTCCCAATAATCCGCTCTCAGCCTTTGACTCACCATGTATAAAATATGAACAAACTCGAAATTAAATTGAAAATATAGTAAGAAGGACTTTCATCAATAACCATCTCTGATGATTCAATCATTGAAATGTCACCACGATGCCTTGGGGTCTGGATTATTATACTGGGTCTCGACATATAGAAACAGTATTGTTATTTCTTGAACAGTAAGAGAGGGATAGATGATTCGAATGGAATAGAAAATGTGCAAAAAAAGAATACTTCAATATTCCGTTTCGCAAACTGAAATGATTTCAACCATCACTGAAAAAATTGAAAAGCGAACTGAAGTAGATGTTTTTCATTTTCAATATTGATATTTGCAAATCAATATTGTGATTTTGCATAAAACTCGAATTTATCCAAATGCAGGACTGTAAAAAATAAATATTTCATCTTTCTAATTTTTGCAGATGCTGTTTAAGAAATATTGATAGAACCTAATACTGTATTTTTGTTGTTACAAAGAAAATGACCCGAAATTTCATTCGAATGTGATCCACGTGTATAGTGTAGGTGTTTACTGCCGGTTCTGCCTATCCTGCTGTGGCATCACTCAGATATTCGTGGTCGTAAGTATCATTTTTTACGATACATACACACAAAAAAATCTACTCTTGAATTGAGAGTAATGCTCTCATTTCAACGACATCATGAGGTGCATATAGCCTCAGAGGCATCAAGACTTCGTTTCAAGACCAAGTTATTCTCACAAATGAAGAATACAGTACTTTTCAATGGAAAACATATTCCAAGAGTATGGGATATATTGGATGAAGAAACTGAGTACCTTCAATTTGGAGTCCTCATTGGTCTCTCATTGAGGATATTTTGATTTTGGGTCAAAAATACCAATATTTTCTATATAAAACGTGTTATTCTTGCTCCCAGTTGTGTATTCTCTTCATCTTAAATCAACATGAGTTTGGTATTCGATCATAGTATTCTCGCTTTGAATAGGTACACTCTCTTTTCTCAGGAATAACTTGATGCTTTTGAAATGAGTTTTTTTTTCTCTCGTATTATTTTGTACTTGTATTCAACATATGATTATATAAGTATATATAAGTATACAGCTTGAAGATCGGAGACGTCAGTGCCACATGCCAGCATATAAGGCTGGACCTTCTGGTGCCTAGATGAGGCCGCTTTTTCAATGCGTTCCAGAGTGTTTTCTATCATAGTATAGACACATCCTAAGATGAAAGGGTGGTTCATGATACTCAACATAATACATATCTACTCTGTATCTCACCTTAACTTGAACTACTATTCCTTCTTGCGCCTCAGTGATAGAAAATTTCCATAGTTTTTTTCCACGCTGATTCTGCTTCGTGGTGGTATAAATTTTGTAATAACTTCCTGCGGTATATTCCAGGATAAGAGGAGGCCTTCTATTGTTGTACACATAATGATTAGAATTACACGATGCGAGGAATATTTTCCATATATTTTCACAACTGGAAGTGGAAAGACGAAAACAGTAAAACACTTATATGTGACCTTGCACTGACTAAATGTAAATGAACTGTGGCACGCGTCTGCCGATTCCCCTTCCATTTCTTTCAAGGAATTCGCGGACTCAAGAGCTTCATGCTCTTGGGATATTAGAGGGAAAATCGAAAACCGTTAAAATGATTTTCATCCAAAAGCATTCAATCTCCTTTCAAAACCAAATAGCAATACTAATTTTGGATGAAAATATTGACTAATCTTGAATTCAAAAATATGATATACTCAAGGTGAGAACACTTGACTTTGCATCAAAAACAATGATTTTCAACAGAGACCATACGATAAAAGAAGAATTATTTTCGTTCAAACGCAGTCGTATGCTTGCTTCAAGAAATTGATTTTGATTTGAAGTCAACTATGGTTAGATCGAAGTCAGTATCCTTAAATCATGATGGCATTAAATCCAAGAGTAAATTTTTTTGTGTGTACGCATGCGAAACACGGGGGCTTAGGCCCGTGCCAAAAAAAGAATAGAATTGGTTTGTTACGCCTACTATACGTATGTGGGATCGAAATGAAATCTTCAACAGAATGAATGTCTATGTCTATAGAACCAGCAAAGAATCATTATTTATCTAAAACTTGATGTTTTGCACTACGCTATCCAGTTTCAAAAGGAATGGTTTTTTTTTATGTTCTGGTTCTCACGAAAAGGGGATATCCTGTAATGTTCAGAGAACCAAGGAAAATAAGGTAGAAATTGGTGTTCTTCTTAAATTTCTGGAGGTTATATGCCTCGGGGAACACCTCCCTTGGCAATGTATTTCAGAGCCTCCCTGTTCGTTGGATAAACGAGTCTTTGGAAAAAGATATTCTGCAGGTCTTCAAAGTGACCACGAAGGGGTGCGAAGCCTCAACTCGACGGGTTAATCTCGCGGGGACTGCCAAAGGAGGAACAATTGTTGATATTTCAGAAGAGCATCGTCTATGAAAATATCTATAAAATAGAGCCAGATCGCCAACACTTCTAGGGTGTTCCAGAGAAGTGAGTGAGTTTGTGAGCGAGGCATCACCCACGAGACGAATTGCCCTTTTTTGGACAGTATCCAACAGTTTCAGGGTATGTTTGGGTGCTGCACTCCAAATATGGAAACAGGATTCCTGGACAGGTCGGACCTGTGCTTTATAGATCATAAGCAGCTGATGAATCTCTCTCTATTTTTGGACAAGCTTTCACATCCTAAAGACCTAAGCATATATTATGAAACAACCTGTATATGCGGTAGGTAACATCGCTTGATCATCTACTTCAGCGTCCGCCGAACTTGTTCAAATCTCGCTTTGCCCCTTTGTTGCCCTAGGGCGATAAAGTGCTACTTTACGCCCGCCCATCCTTTTCACGCCCGGTCGTGTTATGAAGGATAATAGAATCGAATCGAAGGTCTGCGTGTCATTCGGCAAACACAATCAACAAGCCGGCTCACAGAACGAAAAAAAAATCCACACCTGATCACCTGACAATCTCGATTTAAAGTGGCACTCGAGTAGGTGGAAGACTAACAAACTCGAATGGAAGTAAACGAGAAGATCACAGATAACCCTTCATCGAGCTCACAATGTGAATCGGTTCGAGAGTACCTTTGATAGTCAAACTGAAAGCAGTCTCATGATACAGTGTTGCCAACCTAGCAAGGGTCAAGAATTTCCCATTTTTTCAAAAGTTTCCCACATGTTTTTTTCGCTAGAAATATGAGCCCAAATGAAATATAAAGACTACTTCGATCCATATTCATGATATTCTGCACATTGAATTCGAGAAAAAGCCTCATTTGGTACAGAAACTTTGAGAATGAAAATGTGTGCATGGAACATGAAACTACTACGGCTATTTTCATGTCAGTCGGACACACTAAACAGAAACTCAGATCACCAGAACACTAACATAAGATGATACAGATATAAGTTGACTTAGTTGGTTTTTCTCCCCTTTTTTCCGATTTTTATATTTTTTCAACAGATATTCCCATAATATGGAAAAATTCCCACAGGTTGGCATCATTGCATGCTCATGAATAATAAGCTGAGATTTGAAACGGTTTGAAGATTAGCACAATGCTTTTGTTGACGTCTACACATGTTTTGTGAACACTTTATCTTTGAGACAAAAAACAGCATACTGTAGGCACTAGTATATCTTTCATGATGATGTAATAGGGGAAGATATTTACTTCATATTCTAGAGTTGTGAAGTATTCTTCAAAATCATCAAAAGGATCTATCACAAGACCCCACTTTTCAATTTTTTTTTTCAGTCGGCACCCAGTCGCCATCTTGAAATTTTTATTTGTCAATTTAACTCCAAAATATAGTTATCAATGCATCAATTTTATTACCATATTTCAATTTTTTCACCGGACTTGTTCAAAGAATAAAAGGGGAAGGGGGCATTAAATAAATGCACTGTATATTTTCGTCGTAAACCTCGATGAATGTCGAACAGCTTTTTACTAGAACTCGTTCATCTATTGAACGGTAAAGCGTTGAAATTCTTTGCCAAAGAAAGTATTCTCAAGAACAAAAAACATCCAATACATACATTCTTTTGCTATTCAGAACGCACGGTGTACCTCTAACGTAATAGTTTTGCCCTCTGGTGCGTTGAACATTTAAAAAAATCTTTGTTCTCAATTCGATTTGTCGAAAACATCGATTTCATACCAGACATAAAAAGCTATTACTGTCAAAAACATGGCACTAGGTTATACCAGAAGAGTTTCTTGTATAATGGATGCAAAATAATAATAATAATAATAATAATAATAATAATTTCTAATAATTCACCCTCAACATCCCTCAAGCATGAAGGACATAAGCGCATCCCAATTTGCATCCCAATCCCACAGACAGTATATTTCATGAAACTGTTTTTCTTACAGACACAATATACAGTTTTCTATACCATGTTATAGCGCTGTATAATACGAGTACGCAAACAGAGTATCAATGCAAGAATTTCTTTTGAATCAATCAAACTTCATACTTCATTTCGACAAAGCACCTTTCACTGACATCATACATACAACCCATACAACCTATACATTTTACTTGTATCATCCGTCCACCTCTGCATTGTTGCAACACCCTCGCAAACAGAAAACAAACGATTCGTTTTGGTTCGCAAGACGAACCCAGTTTTCGATGGAGAAGAACCGTCTAATATATTGAAGTTCAGCTTGGATCTCCGAATTCTGTTTGACATCAAGATGTCTGTTATATGTATAAAAAATGGTGGAAAGTCACCTGTTACCATCTAGGGAGTAACCTGTAGGTTGATGGAAATAGCAATCTCGTCCGTTTACCAGAACTCCTCTAAACATCAACTTGAAGACGGTATGTGGAAATGCTTACACAAATTAAACGAAGTGATCTCTCTCTCTTTCTCTGTGTCTGACCGATCGATGTGAAAGAGAATGAACAAGCATCAGACAATTTGACAATTTTGACATGAAGTGACCTCGACGGTTTTCATTACCAAGAAGATCTAGCTAGATGAAACGGATAAAGAACAATGGCAAAGATTTCCAGGATTGTGGCAGATCACTTTCAACCTAGCTGGATCTAAGACCAGTCTCCACTGTTGTACTATTGTACAAATTGCTATCCTATAGAAGATTGATGTGTAAAATACTACAACATTCGAACATTCGTTCAAATGAGTGAAATGTTGTACAATTTTTGAAAAATTCCAAGATGGAAAATGGTAGATTCAAGATCAATTAAAGAAAACATCCTGTAACTCATTTGTAGACTAAAATCACTCATTCATATGCCAACATCAGTATGACACTGAAAAGTGTCAAACTATACGCAGCACAACTTTCAAAGAAAAATAATTTGCATTTACATGTTGAGAACGGGAGCAGAATCGGTCCCGAAACGTCCAAAGATAAGTAAAAATTCGATATTTTTTCAATATATCTATTTCAAACAAATTGTCACTGACAAGCTACTGGATTTTTCTTTTAGACTCCCTGATAGAAAAATTTGTTAAACGCAGTGACATTTTGGGGCAAATCATCTGATTTGTCCCTCTACAAATATATTGAAATAATACGAATACTTTTATTTTATAGAAACGAGGAGAGAAAATCCCAAAGAACCAAGTAAAATGAATGTACCACCTCCTCGATTAACCTACAGACAGTATTTAACAGTACCATATAACTGATTCTGCTAATGCATCGTATGTCATTAGTAATAAATGTTTATTTAGTTTGTCTCTGAGTTGGTAAAATTTGAAAATGAGTTTTCACGAGAAAGTCTACATGTTTGTCCCAGCGTAAATGTTGGTCAAGCATCACACCCAGATATTTTATGGAATCCGTTTTCTTTATACGTGGACAGGAGCAAATTAAAGGATTTTGGCAGTTGGGGGTATATGTATGAAAATGTTTTCCTCTAGTGGTTGGTCTCTTGTTGTTGGTGAGAAGGTCAAGAATTTGGTTTTATCGATGTTTAGACTCAGAAGACTAGAATTCAGCCAGGAAAATATAATGTTTAATCCGTTTTGTGCTTTCGCATAAGTAGAGTCCCATATGTTATCATAGAAAATCAAGGCCGTGTCATCAGCAAACGAAATAATATCACCCTCAATGTTTTTCAAGTTGTAAATGCTGTTGATATATATTAGGAACAGAATTGGATCCATGACAGTGCCCTGGGGAACACCCATGGCGACTGGCTGTGGCTGGCTATAGGTATCATTAATTTTGACCCTTTGGGTTCGACCTTGTAAATAATCGGCTAATAATTCCAAAGACTTGCCTCTCACTCCCACATTTACTAATCTCTGTAACAAAATATCGTGATTGACAGTGTCGAAGGCTTTGGCCAAGTCTAAAAACACTGCTAGACACTTTTTCTCTTCATTGGCGCTATTCAGTATTTTATTCACTAAGTGAAACACGGCGTTTTCCGTTGACATATTTTCTCTGAATCCATATTGGCATGGTGATAAAATCTCATGTTTTTCCATGAAATTTACAAGTCTACTTTTTAAGCACTTTTCAAAAAGTTTCGCAAAGTTATTTATTACCGATATGGGTCTGTAGTTTGTGGCGAGTTTTTTGTCTCCGGCTTTGAAAATAGGCGTTGTGGTGGCTTCTTTGAAATTATTTGGAATCGTGCCATTTACAAAACATTTGTTAAATATATGACATAGGGGATCAAGGAAGTATTGGTGACTTTTTTTATTAAATAAACAGACACTCCATCAGGACCAGCAGAAGTATTGTTTTTTAAACTAGAAATCAGATTCGTTAGTTCATTGCGTGTTACTGGATGGAGGAATAGGGACCCTTGCATATTGAATTTTTGTTCGGGAATGGGAATAGTTCATCACATAACATTGAAGACCGAGGACAAACTTTAGAATGAAAAGAAGAAGGCTGGATAGTTCTGATAACTTAAGGCACTTAGGCCATTGATGAAATAAACCTTTATTTCATCAATCTCAAACCATTCAATTTAAAGGGAAGAAGAAGAAGAAGAGATAGACAACTAGAAAAAAGAAGAGTATAGTGACATTGTGCATCGAATTATATGTTTACATTGAGCTCATTGATTTTATGCAATTAACATTCGACATTACTTACTAATTATCAATAATTTCAGATTTTATATTATTTTTATGTTCAATTACAATTCTTTTGTTTTGTATCAATTATTATTCTATCACAGGTGGAAATTATCAATCAACTAGACAAAAAAATCATTTGTATTTTCTTTCATTCAGATTTTTCATGAAATTCAGATCAAATTTGGGAAACGATCCAGAACCAGCTCTCTTTCCAAAGATAGGGAAAACATTATTCCAAGAGTTTTTTTCATTTTTTTTAGTTTCATTCGAATTCTTGAAGTTTTAACTATATTGAAGAAGTGCATAAAAATTACCGATCATTTTGCAAGAAAGCCTGTTATCTAAAAATTGCAAGAGTTTATTTTCATATTTTGGCGAAAGAGCCCGAGTCCGAAGGAGGAGGGGGTCTTTTACAAAATATGAAAATATGCGAATGCAATTCGCATAAGATAACACGGTTGAATGCAAACTCGTCTTGTCATTTTCATGTACGAATGTAATTTATTGGAATATTTCACGAAGTAAGGAATTCTGTCTGTTGGATTTGGTATTTTTTGGTTCACTTTCATTTATACTTTTTTTGAAGTCCATCTGACACTTATCTGTGTCGTTATGGCGACGGGATCTCTTCGCAGTGCAATCTTCGCTCTGCAGTGCAATTACCGATATAGTCTCAAGTCAATAACACCTAAGTGAAGGACAGCACCTAGAGATTCGGTTTGGAATAGCCAGAAACGCTTGACCATATCCTGATGGGATGGAATAATGTACATAGATATATTCTGTCACAACTAACATCCAACGCTGCACTCAATTTTTGTATCCATGTGGAGTAAACAATTTTGAAAAAGAAACTTTGACAAAGGATTTCAAGAGAAAACATAATGCCTGGATCAGTGACTTCGGGGTTCGATTGTACCTAATCGGAAGACAACTGCCACTGGGTCATCGTTTCCATCGATAACTGTACCTAATCAGTGCAATTGGAAATTCCAAAACAAGGTCAAAGGTGAAACCACAGCGGCTTAAGTTGATTGGTCGTCAGCCCACGTGCCAATAATTGCGGTAAGAAGCAGCAGAAGACAAGAGATGAGTGCGTGGGTCCATCAGGTATGGCCCACGCGGCCGGCCATCTGGTGAACTCTACTCTACAGGGTGAATTCTTCCGGAAGATTCTTTTTATTTATTAATATTGAGAGTGTTCCATCATCGATATACAGGGTGTTTCAAAAAAACTTGACCCTTACTAGGGTAGCTAGAATACTGCATAATAAGTTGGGTCTACTCAGTAAAAAAAAATTTCGTCACGGCATCCGTTATCATGATACGAGGTAGTGAAAAAATGAATTTTTCTCCGATAGGCAGCAAATTTTAATTTTGCTGATATATATGATATGTATCAGCAAAATTAATAATTCTTAAATCGTTTATAATTTCCTTCATATTGGTTCGTCCGTTTAACTAATTTTAATTTTATTTAATAATCAACTATCAATGTGTAAGTGAAACTTATCGAATTAGCAAACTAGCATATTAATAATACTCAGGCACAAGGATTGTAACTCCGCCACTGGGTGCTCAGAAACAAAAACCTGAGAAAAAAACTGCGAGTCTTGGTAGCGGAGCTCGAAGAAGGAAACAGGAGAGAACCGATCGCGATTTCGTACGATACGCTCGCGCAATTAAAATACTCAAAAACATACTGTTTTTAATTAAATATCATGGTGATATAAAGTTCCGTTGTTGACTATACAGATCAAGAGTTTGGTGCTACACAAGAAAGATCCTAGCTAGGCAGAAGATCCTGTTTTCAACAGTTCCTGTATTCCTGAGACACATGGTGAGTGGCACTATCGTTATTACTCTTCTTGTGCCGGTTTGAATTTCATCTCTAAAAATTACAGTTCTCCGGCAACAAATTCAACTCTATATTTTTTGCCACCTCCCTCATTTCTGGTGGTGTAAGTACTTCCAGGTCGCTATCACTGTCCATTATATAATAATTTAAATATACCGCATTTTTCGCACAACTGTCAGAAATTTCATGAATTGTCAAACTATAATTATTTTGGACATTTCCATAGCAACCAGCCATTCCCACAACTGCGATTTCTATCAAATTTCATTTTAATTGAACACTACAGGAAAAATAAAGAGATATATATCATTATGAACAATCGGAGAAAAAACTATATGTTCAACTCGGCAGTGAATCTACTACTTTGCTGCCTAGTTAAACAAATAACTATTTTTACACACTTTTCAAGATTATGTCGGAACCACTGGCAACATTTGATTTTTTCAGTAATTCTAAATAGTTTTTTGTAAATTACTCCTCTTTCGATGTATTTACCAATAATTCTTACACTGACGGAGAAGAAGATATCAAAGGAAGATGCCAAATGACACTAAAATAAGAACTGTTTCCATATTTGGAGTGCAGCACCCAAACATACCCTGAAACTGTTGGATTCTGTCCAAAAGAGGGCAATTCGTCTCGTGGGTGATGCCTCGCTCACAAACTCACTCACTTCTCTGGAACACTGTGGAAAAGTTGTCGATCTGGCTCTATTTTATAGATATTTTCATGGATGATGCTCTTCTGAAATAAAAATTATTGTTCCTCGCTTGGCAGTCCCCGCGAGATTAACCCGTCGAGTTGAGGCTTCGCACCCCTATGTGCATGGTCACTTTGGAGACCTGCAGAACATCTCTTTTAAAAGACTCGTTCATCCAACGAACAGCGAGGCTCTGGAACACATTGCCAAGGGAAGTGTTCCCCGTGGCATATAACCTCCAAAAATTTAAGAAGAACACCAATTCCTATCTTATTTCCCTTGGATCTAACGATGTCCGGTAATGCTTCGTTTTCAAGATACAGGGTGTCAAAATTTTTAAAAGAAATCGTTTTTTTCGTAAATATCTTAATAACCCTTCGACCGATTCCATTGAAATTTGGCAGTGTTATTCAAGGTCGTGAAGGGCTAATTTAACCCTATTTATATCAAAATTATCATGTCCAGTGGCGTCCCGGAAGGCACTGTAACCAATATTTTTGACACAAAAAATGTGCGCCACTGATTTTTTTGCAATTTTTGTATTTGTTTCACATTGAGCAACTAAAATTACAACTTTTTCATATCTAGAATTTTTTTCGTATCTTGCTTTGTTTTTGAGAAAAAACATAAAAATCACTTCATTGCACATCCCTGTGACAACACAATAAAACATTTCAACTACTAAACCATCGAAAACTGGGGTTTTACTAATATTTTTGATATAGTTAGGGTTGAATTAGCCCTTTACGACCTTGAATAACACTGCCAAATTTCAATAAAATCGGTTGAAGGGTTATTAAGATATTTACGAAAAAAACGATTTCTTTTGAAAATTTTGACACCCTGTATCTTGAAAACGGAGCATTACCAGACCTATGCTTATATAAACTTTTCGTCTTAGAATCACCCAAAGAATAACCCCTTCAAGTTTGGCCACGTACTTAAATAACACCCTGTATAGAATAAATACCAAATTTTCACTTATCTTTGGACGTTTCCGGAACGAATCTGCCCCCGTTTTCAACATAGAAAAAGGATTTTTCGTATGGCAAATTCGTATTTGTCTTGATACTTCTCAGTTCTCAGTGACTCAGTGATGGACAACATTATGCAGAGTGGAATAATATTGAAATCATTGGAAAAGAAGATAACAACCAGATTAGGCAATGTTCAGAAATGTTTTGTGCCACTGCTTTGTGTTCGTTTGTGATGAGCAGTAAATCAAGCTTTCTGTTTGTTTGAGTTGAGCAAGAGATCAATGCCCCTACTGGATCATAAAAATCAAATCAGATAACGTGATATTCATAATTTTTTTAGCATGTTGAGCTTTTCAAACGAACTGGCATAATAATGTTTCGGTCCCATTTTCATGGTTGATGATATATATGATTCATTTCCATGTATGGTTTATATTGAACATGCATTGATATCCGATACAAAAAAAATTCAGTCCAACTAAGTATCGGGGTTAAAAAATCATTATCGATTTGGTTCCACCGTTTTCCGGTTCAGTTTGAGTTGGCCCAATTAAAAACACAGACTTACGATGAACAAAAAAGTATATCTAGAAAGATGGGATCATAAACGTGAAGAGATAAGCATCATGTAGAACAGAACCGATTTGAAGCTGCCGATTAATTACAAAATTTCGGCCTCTTCTTCTAATTAAATCTGTTTATCGCCAGGTAAAAAATGGTATAATCCCCAATTATATAGCGACAAGTTTTTTTTTAAGGTGTGTTATCGGGAGAATAATTGAGCGAGTAGGAAGGCTTTATAATTGGTGACTTTGGTGGATCGGTTATTTCTTCTGAGGCAAAGTTCAATGATTAACATATGTTTAAGAACATAGTACACATCAAGGGACAAACTGAATGAATTAATTGGATAGTTGGTGAATGTATATTATCTCCCACGAGATTGTTTTTCAAATCATGATCGGCTTGAAGCAAAAACACATTTCGATTTCGACAGATGTTGATTTCTCCTTTTGAGTTGGGAACTTCTAGAAGAATGTAACTTATCATTAGATTATGTCCTAATATGAGGTAGATACCCAATTATTTCTTGAAGGGACATGTTTCTCATGATAATTGGAGATGTGTGATTCGATTGGCCTCCAAGTTATGAGTTGGTACGACCTAAGTTGTATCAAATTATCTCTGATAGTTTGTGACATGAGTATGCCATTTTATTGGTCAACATTGACTGCTCCGTATTAGTTTGCGAAAAAAATCGTATTCCACGAAACGATCCAAATTATGGAAATGAAAACTGCAACAGTTCGCCGAGATTCTCGACCTACCCATGACCCTTTGGTGGTTCCATCAATTTGTACAATTTTTTTTTAATATCGCAATGCAAAAAATTGCCAAACAAGATAACTTTCATCATTTCCCTGTTCACTCAAAGATAAAAAAAAACTAAGAGAGCATATGAAAATGAGCCAATCTGGCTCATTAATTATATCAACCAGCGAACAATAGTTGATTGTTGTTTTGATCAAGAACATTTGTTATCAACCAGATTTTAGTCTCACAATTTATCATATATTATTAATTGGGAAGACTACATCAGTGGTACTCCTTAACGAGAGATTTCAAAATTTTCTTAATCTTGTATAGTTCTGGAACTTGTCATATACAACCTCCCTGGGGATATATCCACTTCTTTTGTACTAAATGATCCAGAAATTGAAGAGAGTCCTGAGAAAAAGAGACGAACTTGAGCAATAATTTCACACAGTGTGTTAAATCATTACCAAATTTCGTACTAAATTACAACTCGATATTGAATACAGTGATTAAATAATCGACTTACCAAATCACTTCATTGCAGAATATGTATAATGTGAAATGATATGATATCAAAATAATATAAACCCACAACACAAAGAAGTCACGAATACTGCTATAGAAATTTTCAAAACAATATATTTTTTAAGGAGTGTTTTTATCGACGTTACGATTTTTCCATGATTGCATATTTTAAGTCACCTTGTATAATAAATCTCCTTCATTCTCTATACACTTTTTATAGCTCTTTGCGCACGTTATCTTCAACTCTCATCCAATGTTCAAAAATGCAGGCCAAGAAATAGAGAATAATTGCGACAAAGAATAATAACAGTTTGCAGAGAGATACTACCAGAAGAACTGATGAAACTACGAAATAGTCACAATGCTCAAATCTCTTTCCAAAGACTTGTTCATCCAACGAACAGCGAGGCTCTGGAACACATTACCAAGGGAGGTGTTCCTTGAGGCATATAACCTCCAGAAATTTAAGAAGAACACCAATTCCTACTTTATTTCCCTTGGTCCTCACGATGTTCTCTGAACATTACGGGATATCCCTTTTTTGGGAACCAGAACATAAAAAAAAAGAATACGAAAGTACTGTGGTGGGGTGGACCAAATTGTAACACACTGTATCATATACGAACGCTTAATGTCACTTCAAGTTATGTGAGTAGAAAAAGTCTCATACTAACATGCAGCGATAGATGTAAAACAGTTAAAACACGGATAACTGAGGAGAAAACAGCGATAATATCCCGAGACGAAAAAAAAAAGTGGTGCGGTTTAAAGTTGGCCGTTTCGAGCACAGTGCCATTTATTTTGGTACTGTCTGCGAATGCGAAGCTGGGCACGTATGTTGTCAGTATAGTCCGGATCATAAATTATAATGCACATACGAATAGGTTCGATACAAGAAAATTATAGAATTTTTTATGTTTCTCTACTCACATACTACATTGGTATTTAGCATACGGATATGTACCATGCTAAATAATCCAATCTGTGAACTATCAAAAAAATTAAACATGTTACTATGGCAACGCTGTTCCTTAAACACATTACCATGGCAACGCAGTTTCTTTAACACAGATTCAGTCGTTTGAGTGCTGTCCTACCTGTCAATTGTAGGAATTGTCAACTGTCATTTTAAAATTTTGTTGCAATCGGTGGCAATCAGAATTATTCAAACAATTTTTGTATGCATCAGAATTTTTCATCGAAAATATATACAGACGAGAATGAAAGTGGAATTGAAGAGAATGTTTTTCTTGCATATTCCCGACTCCCTTTTAAAATGGAGCTCTCATCGTTGTGGGCAATTTATTCTATGCTTAGAATTACAATAAACGTAAAACACCATTTATATAGCTGTGAGCAAATTAGCAAGTCTGCATTGCTGTGAAACGCACATCAGAATATGGATTCTTTGAGTGCTATCCTGCCTGTCAATTGTAGGAACTATGGACTGTCATTTCAGAATTTTGTTCAATTCAATTGTTTCGTCAGACTAACTCTCGATATGAACCATTGAATGCGAGTTCGGAACGTGAGGTTCTCATATTCGATGATAGAGTTGAACTAGACTTTCAAGGATGTGTTTTCCTTGTTTGGGGAGAACTGAAGAGTCCTGTTGATGATGCACGAATGCAATTATAGCTGATAAGAAGAGACATTTAATAATCCGTGCATGCGGAAACATCTCGATCTTGACATATCTGTCGTCACGACTGTCATGTTTTCGACATATTCAAGATTTTGTTCAAATTTCGAATAAAAATATAAATTGTATGAGAATTATTTGAGAATCCGAACATTCCGAACATTCGTTTTATTTTATGTACCAAAAGTGAGTAAATAAACTATTATCACAGGATTTTCTTCAGAAAGGACTTCGTGTCGTTCATGAATTCACGAAAGAATGTGAAAATTAATATGTGAACTCAAATGAATGTGCCATGATGCCGTAAATTTGGTTTGAAACTTCAGAAGTTTAGCAAGATTCTCCCACGCCTCGCTATTCTCACAAAGTAGGCGATATCGAGAGATTTCGAAACTCTTTTCAATAGGAAATGATAACACCATTTGACTTTACATACATCTCCATAACGATAATATGCTGGCATTTTTACACTGAATTAGAATGTCCAGCTTGCAATGTTATTTTGTAACTTGGTCTGTTCCTGGCTAACCAGTTTGAACCACAAAACATCAAACTCATTTGGTCCCAAAGTTTTGTCTCGATGTCATAAGGGATTCGTTTTAAAATAGAGGCATATAACTCCCTAGAACCTGAAGCGTGTGTGGAGTTCGTACCCAGGACATAGCATATAGATCGTATTGGTGAATGAATTGACCTGGGTCTCAGTCAGGGCCGATTTGTCTGGCTTTTCAGTTTGAAGATGTCGATGGACATCGTTCACGATCTTACTTAGACCACGGATGTTGCATAGGTCTATCTTGAGGACTTTTTCTGTCCCTTTCTAGCATCTCTTGCCCGGAAGTCCGAATGGAGGGGAATTTTACTTGAGGAGAACTCATCATTGCTTTTTCTGTATCGAAAAAGGAGGTTGGCGTGGAAGGAAAAGGAAATTGGATTGGGTTGGATAGTACAGAATCATCAACCAGCTACTGAAACACGGGTATATAAGTATACTCATTTCACAGTGCCTATGGTTGATGGGGTGGTATCGCACCAGGCGATTGTGTCAATCATCTTCCACCTATTTCACTCTTTGTAATTATACAAGAAGTTATTGATGCATGATCTAAATATTCTGAAGTATTTATAGTTTTACGAGTAGTTTTACTATCGATGAATACACATGTAGCTCTTGAAATTTTATGTGTATGCCAAGAAAGTGTAGCAACGGTAATGATGAGTTGTTCTTCACTAAAGAGGCTCAAACCTCGATGGTTAGGTTGGGTTAGGTTAACACGGTGGTTCGAAATGGATCCCCCGTAACTGCTGTTAATGAATAGCATGATAATTTTGATACCAACCAACCAAAGATCGGATAGGTTGTCTAAATATGGCTTCCCTAGAGCAGACAATCTTTTCCTGGATAGGACGTACAGGGCAGTGACAGAGTAAGTGGACCATCGTATCCTCTTCCTCCTCGTCTTGACAGCTTCTACAGAAGTCATTACGTTGTAGGATCCTCATGCGTGCAGCATGGCATCCTCCTAGCCAGCGTCCAGTGATGGCCGCAATTGCGTCTCCGATGGAGTTTCTGGAAAGAGATAAAATATCTTTAGTGCGTCGCAGGTTAAGCTTTGGCCATACCTGTCTAGACGAGGTGCAAGAAGGCTCCTCCGGCCACCTAAGGTTAGCGGAGTACTTCCTTTCGGAGTAGCAACCTCCGTTCAGCGATATGTGCCCCTGGTCTAGTATTAGCGGATGTAGCTGCTAGCGTCGTTCCAGCTCTTGCTAACTCGTCTGCCTTACAATGGGCTTATATCACAAAAAAAATTATTTCATAATTCGATAGAACTCACCCAAACTAGCTCACCACCGCAAACCGTTTCGTGCTGTGAGCTCCCTACGATTTATAAAAAATTATTGAAATCCCCGATTTTTCGGACCTCCGAAAACGAGGCGATGATGTGACGTCAAAACCCCAATACTGAAACAAGACTATTCCAGACAGAGATGAATGATACATGATTTCTGACAAAGCACCAAGATTGGTGAATCTGCAAGTTGATTTTTGGGACAAAGATAATAAGAACAAGAAGAAGATCAATTCTAACCTATATTAACTTTTTGCAAATCGCGAAACTTTCGAATATTAAATTGGAATATTTCTACAAAAGTATGATCAAGAAATGTTTTGTGCCTAATTGCAATTATAAAAACATCATTTAGCTGGGAATTTTGGGAACAAATCTGGCCCCCTCACTGGGTAAACACAATATTTGTAGTTGTTTTGCTTTGCAGAAATTCATTGGGAAATTGCTTGAAAAATGAATGATCCATCTCTTAGAAGAACATTCAAAGGGAGTAAAAACATCATTTAGCTGGGAATTTTGGGAACAAATCTGGCCCCCTCACTGGGTAAACACAATATTGTAGTTGTTTTGCTTTGCAGAAATTCATTGGGAAATTGCTTGAAAAATGAATGATCCATCTCTTAAAAGAACATTCAAAGGAAGATGCAAGTAGTATCTAGTCTAGGGAATAACCATACATTGTTTCATGCCAATTGATCATACTGTTGCATAGGTAAACATATCAATCAGTGACTGATTTAATGAGGATTCTCCATATGATGGGTATTCTGATGTTAAATATCCTTTCAGGTGAACAATTTTCCAATACAACTACAGGTACAAGCAATGAAAATTGAATGAATATTGTGTAACAAACCTTTCAGATTTTCTATTCCTCACTTCAGCACTGAGAAACTGTATGTTAGGGACATAAAAATCATTAATCATTTCCAAATCAATTTTTGGGAGATTATCTGAAGAGCCTTTTACAAATCTTGATTCAACGTTCATGTTTATATTCAATATATCAATATAATTACGTAATTACGTACAAAATACGTAATCCCTATTATACTTTGCCCTGAATAAGGGGATGCACCGACTAAATAATCTCAGTGGAGTCGGGGGTGGGTATCAAACAATATTCTGGTTGTTTACCTATTCAACTATATTCTTCAACCTTAATAAGCGGGCGCCAAGTGATTTAATTTTATTGAACCCCCTTTGAAAGAAAACACCTAAAATCACTAAACTATATACTTTTCAGCATCAGCAAAGTTATATACATTTGGTGGTATACATGTTATATAGTGGCTAGAAAATAAAGTACATAACACTAAGATCCAATACAAAGGTGGTTACTAAATACTCTCGAGAGTGCAGCTTCCCCAATCAAATCGAAAATCTCAAGGGAAATCAATAATCACTGTCAAGTTGATTGTGAAATCTGTCACAAACCTAAAACCTACCTTATATTATACGTCTCGTATGACTTCAGGGATGAGCGATAACCTCAAAATCGTTGTGAATGTTTTACCAAGTACACTACCTTGAATACTAATCAACTCATAATAGTCTTTAATTATTTACATCTACCGCAGATATCGAGTATACGTAAAAAAAAACAAAATCATGAAAGGAAAGCCACTATGTGGTACTTATCACTCAGTCTCAGTACTCAGTCGATTTCCAAACCATCACCGTCCTCAACTCATTAGCATCTTTCTGGTTTTCACTGTAGCTTTGCGCCAGCTCAATCACATAGTGTATAGTGGAAACTTCTTCGTCAATATATTATTATGTCTTTCTTTCCTGTTCATTTCGTTACCAACAATACTCAGCCCTGATGAAGAACGCCTGAAATATTGCCATTAATAATACCGGGGTCCTAGTGTGAACCGTTCATCAACAAAACTCACCTTCAGTGCGATAAACCCAATGCAATCTAAAGGCGTTCAAACAGAATCCCTCCAAACAACAAATCCAAAATTATGTATCAAGATGATGGTCCAATCAAACCATAAACCAAAAACACATCATCCCAAATTGTGAAACAACGAAAAAGCCGTTTTCAACGAATTTTCTATCGAAGTTCCGTTGTTCACCTTATTTATAAAATTCAATTTCCTTCTGTCTCGATACCAGAAGTTTTAAGAACGGAGCACCTACGATACTTTTTCTCTCTAGCCACAAAAACTACAACTACAATAAAAACGACCCATAGTCGTATCTGCTGATATTTTAGCAGGAGTGAGTTTGATTGATTTAATCACGTAACAATAAAGCAAGATTTGGAGGTTAATTTCATTCCGTGTCTTCTCTTCTCATTTTAAACGAAATAAATAACTTCGGAATCGGAATTCGAGACTCGATGCAAATGCAGCTCCATGTAAAAGGAGTCAACAAAGCGATGTTGCTGCGTTTATTAAATGTATTGGATTATTGTGAAATTGTAATGGTGCAAATGGTTTGAGATTGAGACATTACGTTGTCAAGAGATTGTTTATATTCCAATGATTCAACCTACAGTGGACGACTTGAATATATTCTTCTGCAGTAGTAGTAGTGGATATCAAAAGATATTTCAATATCGATTTCGATCTCTCCGATATTTTGTTTGGATGATATGGCAACAGTGATAAGTGTCACACATGGGTCATGCTTATTGGTTCAAGGCGAGATGAGGTTTCTACGTCATAAGAGGGTCCGTTTTCAGAAGGCCCTATTATTTATGTTCAAAAATAAAACATTCCAGTTGATTTTTCGATCGAATTATGTCGTCAATTATTATTTATGTATAAAAGGATCATTATAAACATGGTTTGAGTTGAAATTTCTACTAAGGTGTACACGCCCATTTCCTGCTATGTCCCTGTGGCGGGGTACCCAGACAACATTGACTCTTTCTTTAGTCGTCAGCTCATCTAAGGCTTTACGGCATTGTATAGCCACCTTTGAGGTCAGGTAGGCCAAGTTAAGAGACTTAATGGCAGCTTGGCTGTCACTTTGTATAGATATTTCATTGGACTCAATTCCGGTTTGAAGTACCCATTTGGCTGTTTCGTTTATAGCTACTGTTTCTGCCTGGAAAACACTGCAGTAGACCGGCAAACGAAATGACAGTTTCAGGGGTGGGGACTCTGAGTAGACTCCACTTCCTACTTTCCTCGCTAGTTTTGAGCCATCTGTATAGAAGAGCTTCCCATTTGGCTTAACTAGGTTCGCTGCCCACTTTTCTCGAGAACTTGCGGTCGAACATCGATTACCATTGATTTACATTCATAGAGATATAAAATGATCATGGCAGTTTCTTGTTGACATTCAAAAAAATTAATAAAACTGAAAAACATGTTTTTGTTTGCATTACCTTTGCCCCCTTAGAAAACAAAAATATCTACGCCTTTGGTTCGTAGGGGACTCACGCTTTGCTTCGCGCCAAAGTGAAAACATCCACGGGAATACCGAATGCTGGTTAACCAGTCCGAAATTCAGATCTTTTATCTTGTCCGATCGCGCCACACTTCACACAAAATAAACCGAAAAAATAATGGAAATTGAGAACCTTGCTTTGTATAAACTGTGGAATTCGAATTGTTGCGCATGGACATCACAATTTGTTACGAAGTCGTAGGAGGACCGACAACTTTTTTCTCATAACATTCGGAATTGAAGATTCATCCCAAATCACCGAGATAAAATTTTGTATACGTGTCTCAGTTACAGGGTGTTTTATTTAAATTTAAAAAAATTGTTATGCACAGTATTTTAAAACTATTTGACGGATTTTTGTTATATCATTATTTTGTGGGAAGTGAAGATACTATACTAACACCCTACTGAATTATTTAGAAATCGTTTGTGGCTACCACCAGAGGCGTACGATAGGGGCATGTGACTGATTTATCTTTTTCAAATATTGCGTCTTACGGCGGAATTGCCTTTTCATTACAATTATTCGATTCTCCAATACTTTCTACATAGATCGTACTATTTCTTCATAGTGATGATTATGAAAATTTCGAAAGTATATGGAGATATTTCAGTGTGCGCTGTTTCGAAAATATTGAAGAAAACTCGTCATCAAGGTGCCAATACATCAATGTAAATAATTGTGATTTTGTCGAAAACTATACCAGCCCTACATTGATATGAACTATAGAAATACCTCTTCGACATTGAAGAATTCGAGGTGTCGTATTCTAAATTCAGAAAGTAGAGAAAAAATACACAGAAAAAAAATTGTTTGAAACTACAAAATTTTTGTAAATTCGACAAAATCTGAGTGTCATATATCCACGACAGAATATTTTGTCACCGCAACAAATGTTTTTTGTAGTTTTCAATTCAAAATTCATTTGATGTAACTCATTAATGATTCAAATTAGCAGCAGGAATTGGTTGAATAAACAAAGATTATTTTGTTCCTATAATACAATATCCTGCTCTTATGAACGATTCAGTTGATTGAAATGATTATATCATTTCATTCAAGTCGATTCAAGTGACAAAATTTTCAGTTTTTCGGAGAGTGAATATGTTAAAATAACAATATATTTTCTTCGATCAACCAAATTGTATTTAGAATTGACAGAGTATTTTGCTGAATAATATAAAAAAAATCCAATAACTGAATTTCAAAACTAAGAGAAATTAGGGATCAATTTCCTCAGTTGATCCAAGACTATTAGCTTGTATAAGCTTCATAAGAAAGTCTATAGGACAGCCTTATATAATTATATAAATGAACGGATGTTTTAGGTTGGTATATGGTACACCCCAATCGAGGCGAGCGTAGGAAGGTTGGAAAAAACGCCACCTAGTGGCAAAAATGCAACTAGATAATCATTCAACAAAATATTTGTTTGATATAATGTATTTGTGGGTTCTGTTCAACAAAGTAATTTGTTTGAGATAACAACATATTTCTTGATAGTGATGTGTTGAATCAACAAAATATAATGTTGTCATAATCAATTCAATTTTGTCGAATAAAAAAAATCATTCGATTGGTTGCACAATGAAATGATTGTTGACTCACCAAAATATGATGTTTTATTTAGTTAAATATTTGTGAATAATAATGTTATTTCGTAGAATAGACAAAATGCATATGATTGATTGAACAATGAGATGATAGTTGGTTCAACAAAATTTGTTTTATGTCAACTATGTTGTTGAATGAAATGAAACTTTTGTTCAAGTAAGCAAATATTTCAAACAAATCATTTCGTCTCTTTGAATAGGTTTCATATTTGGAATCAACATATATATTGTTAGTTTTGCAAAGATGTGTTCAATTTAACAAAGGAAAAATGACCAAAATCATTTTGTTGGTGCAACAAAACTTTTTTTTCCGTGTACCGTAGAAATGGGATTGTTTTCACCTTTAAGTAACTCTTTCAGTATGGTTGGAGTTTGAAGTTCTGATTCAGCATAGAAAGTTCATGCGATGTACCAACTTTCATGATTCTTGAAAAAGCATTTTGCCAAATATTTATAGTAACTTCTCAATAAAAGTATCTCTTGAATCATGCATCACGAAAATTTTTGCTATGGTTAGGAAACACCCTGTATAGCTGAATAATGTTGATATTGACATCCCAACTCCTATATGCAGTCGTCTGCTATAACTACGTTATCCGTTAGCAATTTTAATGTGTATGAGATTTATTTGTGTTGTGATAATTGAGTTCGACACATGATATGTTATCCATGATTTATAATCAAACTAATGCACTTATCGAGATTTTCTCTGTCTTCGGCACTGTTGAATCGATCACGATTTTATTTCTACCTTTCACTGACTTCTTGGATGTTTTTTCTTCCTTGATTGGAATTATAAATATAGTTTTTTTACATTCATGCAAAAAGCAGAACTTTATTGAACTATATTTAGTGGAAAAAGAAGTTCTTTATTGCACTTAGTGCAATAAAGTTTTAATTGCACTCATCTGTCATTCTACTTCAACGTGCTGTCATCATGACAAACATTTTTTATATTGCAACTGTGGTTATAGAAACGTCATATATTCATATTGAAAATTGCACCAATTGTTCATTCACTTTCAACATTGAGGGTAAAAATAAAGTTTGAGTTAAATTGTTCGTAACGTTTTAGTTCCTGTTTCAATGCAAATCGATATTAATAATAAAGTATGCGTTTTTCATTTTCCTACTACGACGGCGTATTAGCGCCACAATAACCTATTAATTTTTTAATCAGAATCTCAAAATTTTGAGATTTTTTCTCAAAATTTTGAGATTTTTTCTCAAAATTCTGAGGTTTTTTCTCAAAATTTTTAGATTTTGAGATTTTTTCTCAAAATTTTTAGATTTTTTCTCAAAATTTTGAGATTTTTTCTCAAAATTTTGAGATTTTTCCTCAAAATTTCGATATTTTTTCTCAAAATAATCCACATTATGGATGCGTGTATTCAATTCAATACTGCATTGTCAATTATAGAGTTGAAAGTAAGTAGATATCAGAAGTGTGAAGTGCATGATATAGGTGCACTATATAAATTGAAACAACAAAGAAAACGAGAGCGGTCCTAGATCTGATTCTTCGTTTTCCTACTGGATTTGAAATAGACATCCATGAGATATCCATCGAAGTATTTGAAATGGATATCTTATGGGTATGCATGAGATATTCACAGCAATCACGAATGAGTTCAATCCGCAAGATTGTTTTTCATAGTGTCAATTTCTCTTTTTTGTATCCGAACATGGATTGAACTTTTTGGAAATAGAACTGATTCTTCGTTTTCCTACTGGATTTGAAATGGACATCCATGAGATATCCATCGAAGGATTTGAAATGGATATCCTTCAGTAGTTATCTTATGGATATCCATAAGATATTCACAGCAAAAGCTGATGGAAGTGATGGATGTAATTGTCCAGAAACGTCAATTTCTTCATTGAGAAGAGAAAGAAGCTCATGATCATTCGTATAAAATTTCCTTCTATACAATCCCAAGGATTTCAATCGTCTTTGTAATGTTCTTCTGCTGATGTCATTGTTATGTACTAACTGCAAACATTGTAATATTTCATGGTAATTCAAACCAAGGAAGAAATATCTCTTTATTAGTTCATTGGTATATTTTAGTGTTCTCCATTTAACACATAAATAGGTCTACTAGGTGAGGTCTGTGACAACTTTCGCAAAGCACAACCACTTTATAACTGAATGCAAACATACACAATGTTGTTGTCATGTAGGTAACAAATTCGAGAAAAAAAATCTCAAAATTTTGAGAAAGAAAAAATCTGAACATTTTGAGATTCTGATAAAAAAATAAATAGGTTATTGTGGCGCTAATACGCCGTCGTATCCTACACCTAGTGCCGCACCTCAATAAATAATTTTTCGCTTTCTGCATGAACGTAGAGAAAATGTTGTATGCAACTCGTGCAAAAATTGTTTATTGCACTCGACGTGAAATTGTCCGACGGGGCCCTTAGGCAATAAACATTCACTTTTTGCACTTGTCGCATAAATAACTATTTTTATTTACCTCGATGGACCATTGAAACGTTTCTGTGAGAAAACTTGTAACATTACTATACCAATTAGTAGGTAATGATTTTTTTCTGCAACCAAAACAAAAGTCGTCCATTCAAAAACAGAAATAGCTCTTGAATTGACGTTTCCATCACTGAAACAAACATAATATGTATGTTCAACTTTAGATCTTAGGAACTAAAACGGATGTACTATGTCATCAAGAAATCAAGAATAATAGTAGATTGTTTTATTAGGATCAAAAGTGACACTTTGTTTGACGAGCGAATTTTGCATTTGCGAGGCGAAGCGTTTATCGAAGCCGAGCGAAAGAAAATTTGCGTATACGTATAAGATCTGTGCTATCCAAGTTCCTAATCAGTGACTCCATCACTACTATAATACGAATAACAATTTAATTTTTCAACTACAAAATAGCCACAATGCTCAAAGAGGAATGAAATCTCAAATAAGATACAAGTGATTCTTTCCTGAATTCCTATTGATTTCGATTTAGCCAGGCCACGCTAGACACCTACAGACCGGTTTCGAGCTATTTGACTCTCACCATTGCTGTGCAGCCTCCTCCATTCGAAAAAACACAGTAGCTGGCATTATCAGAAATACCGGGAGTTAATATGTTATACTATAATCATAAATTGAAATAGATTTGGATGGAATGTTTATTTATTCAGCTAACCAAATTCATCTTTTCTATCAACCATCATGACATCAAAGATCACTCACTATAAAATATACAGGGTGATTCAAAATTTGATGTAAATATTTCAAGGACGTATTGTTGAGATCAAAATAAGACTTTTTCTTCTTATAAACCTGTGTAAAAAAGAATATCTGAATGTGTGATCATAATAACGCAACAAGTACAAGTATTCCAGTACTGCACGCCTCTAAAATAACAGTCTGAAATACGTTCCGACATACGATAGATCACCTCCGTATATGTAACTCATTGTTTTAGAGAACGAGTTTTTCTTTTAAAACATAAAATTTGGGCGAATAAAAGTGTGGAATCCCTTCCAACTCTCCTAAAACTAGGATTACATCATTTTTTGTACAAAAATGCAATAATCAAGACAGGAGCATGCAAATTTTCAGAATATTCGGTTTGTCATTTCACAGTAATTTTAGATATTTTTCATGACTTTATGGCTGTAGCTCGGAGGAGGGTGCATTCAAGGACATTTGTTTTTATTAAAAAAGAGGCTCATTTTGATCCTAACAATATGTTCTTGAAATATTCACATCGAATTTTGAATCATCCTGTATAACTCTATACAGGGTGTTTCACAACTGATGGAACATTAAAAGTATCTGGAGAACGGTACGCCAGATCACTTCAAAAATTTGTGAGCGTGGATAATGTTACATGCTCTATCCGTCTAAAATATTGTCATCAATACAATGTTGCCGCTTGTATCAGAAAGTAGTGGCTACTTTGTTATTTCAAATGGAACATCCCGTATATTATATCATTTTTGAAATCCTTATAGGATACCTCATAACTTTCTCTTGTAATTCCCCATACCAATCTGTAACGGTTTTTGAGTTACAAATTATTTTGTTTTCAATTTTTTTCCAATGCAAATTGACAAAATATTGCAATTCGGATCCTAGCTTTATAAGACCTTTAAGTATTCTGTCGGTGCACTGGATCTCAGTTTCAGTATACAGGCAGGCTCAGGAGTAAGTTCCTTCCGGGGAAACATAAAAATTACTGAAACTCAATTTTTTCAAACGGAACACCCTGTATATTGTTAGTTATTCTGAAAGCTGTAACATTCAACAACTTAATTGTGTATAGGAGACTCTACAGTTGCTTTTGTAATTGTACCAAATTTCAGAAAAATCCGTTCACGAATGCAGAAGTTACAGGGGTGTATGGCCCGATACCCTGGGTCACCCGGTATTGGTATATGTGTGAACCCCTAGTGTTCTGATTTGAACAATAGACCCGCATTTTGACCAACCAATTTTCTCAATTGGTCATCCAATTCCAGTGCGAGGCAATGATCGCAATCACCATACCTAAGAAGTAGCGCTTGAAGAGTGGAACATTGAAGCATTAAAGGTACTTAAACGAAATAGTTTAAATTGGATCAAATGAATCTATAATCTGAAACAGGAAACTGTCAATCCATCGTATTCACTTGATGAAATGTAATAGAATTATTTTCTCGTCTTTTTAAGATTGATGAACGCCCCTAGTAGACTAACATGTTAACCAAGCGTAATCGTTGTCACGAAACCTCGATATACACTGAGTCCAAGCAGGGGCAGCGAGTGCTTAGGGGCATTGGGACCAATGCTCCCATGTACACATTGAGTGTGGGTGCAAAGCACCCATAGATCGGACATTTATTTTTCAGAGATCCAGCTTTTTATGTTCTTCCCTTTTCCCTTATTATCGAAATGTATAAGAAAATTATTTCGATATATGTGTAGTTGGACAAATCAGATGATTTGTCCCAAAATGTCACTGCGTTTAACAAATTGTTCTATCAGGGAGCCTAAAAGAGAAATCCAATAGCTCGTCAGTGAAAAAATATCGAATATTTACTTATCTTTGGACGTTTCGGGAACGAATCTGCTCCCGTTATCAACATAAAATTGCACAATATTTTTCTTCGAAAAAGTTTTCCTATAGTTTGACACCCCTCAGTGACATACTGATGTTGGCATTTGCATAAATGATGATGTCACTATACAAATGAGTTACAGGATATTCTTCTCGATTAATCTTGAATCTACCACTTTCATGTTCAGTTTTCCGTAGTGAATACCATGTTCTATGTATATCCAATAACTTGGTATATTTCAATGCAAAAAAAACACAAGCATGCCTTTTCTCTAGAAAAGCCGATCTCACTGTGCCCAACATAAGCTTGTCAGGAGTAACCATACCTTTGAAGACATTCATTTCGATGCTTGGTATTACTCTCAGCAATAACCTCTCTTGGAATAATCACGTGCGAGATCAATTATTGCTAAAAGTGCATCCCAAAAACTTGGTTTTCTATCTCGAGTCTGGAGCTATTTCACTTCCAGTCAGCTGCTTATGATCTATAAGGCACAGATCCGACCTGTCCTGGTATACTGTTTCCATATTTGGAGTGCAGCACCCAAACATACCCTGAAACAACTGTTGGCCAAAAAAGGGCAATTCGTCTCGTGGGTGATGCCTCGCTCACAAACTCACTCACTTCTCTGGAATACCGTAGAAAAGTTGGCGATCTGGCTCTATTTTATAGATATTTTCATGGACGATGCTCTTCTGAAATATCAACAATTGTTCCTTCCTTGGCAGTCCCTTCGAGATTAACCCGTCGAGTTGAGGCTTCGCACTCCTTCGTGGCTACAAATAAGGGTTGACATGGTTCTCTGAATTTAGCTTTACTAAGGTATCTTACCGCCCTCTTTTGTAAAATGAACACAGAGTTCAAAAGAAATTGAGAACTATTTCCCCAAAAAACAAACTCCATATCTCAAAATTGAGTTAATCAGGGCAAAATAAACTGATCTTGCTGATGACTCTTACTGCAAAACAACCAGAAAATGATTGTTTGCATAAATTTGTAATGTGGGTGTTGAATGAGAGACTGTCATCCACATAGAGCCCTTAAAACTTAGCCGATGATTGAGTGCAAATTCTTGAGTTTTCCAAAAGTATATCATTAAGAGTGCACTTGAACGTCGAAATACATGTTTTAGAAATATTGAATGATAATTTATTCGCATCACACGAATTTTTTACTTCCAATATATCTTCAGCAACATATAGTTACTCAGTTCGTCATTATTGTTGCTATGCTATGTGTGGTATGGTATATATATGGTATTCTTGTGGATGTTTATATTTTATATTTTTTACAGATTAATGTTGATTTATTTTCCCATTCCACGAATTGATATTCAAGGCATCGAATTCATTATTATTTAGTTATTTCCATAACTCAATTACTGTATTCTCGTTAATTTCTTAACCTGTGTAGATACATTTTTTGTAAATTCATGTATTTATTTATTAATGTATGTATCAAGTATCCGGCTGAATTTATCACCATATCATGTACATCAAAAAGTGTATAAAACCAGCATTCCAAGTTGTAGGTGTTGACTAAGGTCCGTATATGACATTTGCAAGTTTTTGCGATTTCAGCCTATCTGATCGTCGCGAATCGTGGGCGAACCTGAAGAAAGAAGGCATCAACTTTATTTTATTGTGCTTACTTACAAGTTTTTTTTTATTTGCAGGCTATAAATATCTGTCCTCGATTTCTTCTTCCAACAAAAAAAAAGGCTATCGACCGTCCATAACTTGAAGTAGTGATAAAACGATGATGCTTATGCCATACCTCTCATCAAGTTTGTGGATGTTGAAGTTATTGTTATATGTTGGCTGATAACGATATTGATGATCAATATATCAATAACAATAAGTGATAAGGTTAATGTTTATATCCGCTGATGGTTCCCATGGATATATATAACAAATAATAGCTATACTTACGGCATTCTTGAATGGTAAGTTGCGTAATTAAAGTTGATTCTTATAAATCCATGCAATATTCATTCCAAGAATATTACGCTCCTTCCATCATGCATATTTCGAGGATATTCATGAATTTCCCATATTTTGATATCAAATGTTGTAGCTTCATTATTATTGTTGATACAATCGTTAACGACTCTTGACACGCTATGATCAATTCTAGCACCAACACTATTTCTTTAATCCATATCAACGATTTGTTGGAAGCAACTTCATGTCCCGTACACAGCTTCGCGGATGATACTGATGATAGTACCCTCCATACCGCCTTCTCTTCCAGGGCTCCAATTCCAGCCAGGCAAATCAGAAACGAACGAGGGAGAAATGTTGACGACATAAATATGGACTTGGCAACAATTCTCGAATGGGGATCCAATAACTTGGTAGATTTCAATGCAAACAAAACACAAGCATGCCTTTTTTCAAGAAGAGCCGATCTCACTGAGCCCAACTGGCCCAACATAAGCTTGTCAGGAGTAACCATACCTTTGAAGACATTCAGTTCGACGCTTGGGATTACTACACACACTGGCACAATTAGGGGAACGTGCAAAATTTACACTAAGTTTGACATCAATTTTCTTTCGAACCGATCGTTCGATTCAAATTTTTTTCTTCACGAAATGTAGCTTTCATTCTTTACGAATACATCTGAGAAATAATTACCTTCAAACGATGAGTCTTTCCATCATATACAGGGGTGTAAAGAAAGTACGGATTTTTCGGTATTTTTTTAGACATCCTGTGGACTGAACCACTGATAATTGAAACGATTTCTCAACACCAAATTGGAGCCCAATCTATTCCGAATATTTTCGTTTTTCATTCATCTTGATATCTCAATTATTCAAGAAAATACAGAGTTTCAAAGGAAAGGTGGATATTGGTATTAATTTTACACCTCAAAACTCAAATTGGATCTGAAAATGTGTCGTTTCTTGACTAACCTAACCTAACCATGACTAAAACCTCTGCCATAGGAGATAGAAGCAGTAAAATCAAATTGTTCATTTTGTTCACCTCGGCGATATAGTCTTTCCCTGCCATCTATTGAATTGGTGCAGATGCGGCTCTCATATGTTAAAAGAACATTGGCCCACTGGTAAATTTCAATTAATGCTACAGCCCTCGCCATATCAGTAGGAGTCAAATCTCTCACGTTGAATTTTCATTAATCAAATTTATGAATTGTGAATCGCTTGACTTTGACAATAATCAATGACATTAACAAAATAGCCAACGTTGATTAACAAAAATAGCATTTCACCAAAAGAACATTGGAGCAACTTTTATCACCCCTGCATATTCATGAGACTATTCGTATATGTGTCTTTAAACAGTAGGTAAAACTGTGAACAATTCTCATTTTGAAGTAAAAATCCTCACAGAAACAAGTTGAAAAACGACACGTTCTCCCCAGTTCGAGTTTCGAGGTGGTAAAATTAATACCAATATCCACCTCTTCTTTGAAACTCTATATTTTCTTGGATAATTGGGATATCAAGATGAATGAAAAACGAAAATATTCGGTATAGATTGGGCTATAATTTGGTGTTGGAAAATCGTTTCAATTATCAGTGATGGTTCACTCCACAGGATGTCTTAAAGAATACCGAAAAATCCGTACTTTCTTTACAACCCTGTATATGATATAAAGACGAATCGTTTGGAGGTGGTTATTTCTCAGATGTATTCGTGAAGAATGGAGCTACAATTCGTGGAAAACAAATTTGAATCGAGTGATCGGTGCGAGAGAAAATTGATGTCAAACTTAGTGTAAATTTTACCCGTTCCCCTAATTGTGCCAGTGTGTTTATATATTAGCAAAAACCTTTCTTGGGAAAATCATGTGGAATCAATTGCTAGAAGTGCATCTCAAAAACTTGGTTTTTTGTTTCGGGCCAGGAGCTATTTCACTTCCAGTCAGCTGCTCATGATCTATAAGGCACAGATCCGACCTGTCCTGGGATACTGTTCCCATATTTGGAGTGCAGCACCCAAACATACCCTCAAAACTGTTGGATCCTGTCTAAAAAAGGGCAATTTGTCTCGTGGGTGATGCCTCGCTCACGAACCCACTCACTTCTCTGGAACACCGTAGAAAAGTTGGCGATCTGGCTCTATTTTATAGATATTTTCATGGACGATGCTCTTCTGAAATATCAACAATCTTCGAATTGAGGCTTCGCATCACTTCGTGGTCAATTTGGAGACCTGCAGAACATCTCTTTGCAGAGACTCGGTCATCCAACGAACAGCGAGGCTCTGGAACACATCGCCAAGGGCGGTGTTTCCCGAGGCATATAACCTCCAGAAATTTAAGAAGAACACCAATTCCTACATCATTTCCCTTGGTTCTGACGATATTCTCTGAACATTACAGGATATCCCTTTTCGTGGGAACCAGAACATAAAAAAAAATACATTTGATTAACCCTGATGTTTCTCGTCGTTTGATAGTACAATTTCTCTAATGCCTGTCTAGAAATCGCTGGATAACACCGGCCATATGAAACTGGCGAACCTCGTCGATTTTTTTTCATTTTCTCATCGTCTTCGTACATCGAAAAATGTCCGTTGTAATGCGGTAGTAAGTACCGAAGGAGCAAAAAGCCGCGCCAACCGAACCACCAGCAGAGGGACCACATCTACACATCGGCCAGTCTACTTCCTACTGGCGGACTAGTCACCACAATAACCACTCGCACATTTAGTCCGCCCATTCGATAATCTTAACTCAAAAGTGAACACTAGGGCCAAAGATCATACACACTCCAGATAGACTGAAATGTTGGTTGTTGCGAGTAGATTAAATAAACACAGTTACCAAAAAAGTTGGTTTATTCCGATCACCGATGTTACGTTCGCAAGTACATGATACATTCTTCCACTATTCTCAGTCCATCCAACTCCATATCTGTTCTAATATACAGGGTGATTCACATAAGAACCGACATAGAGCAGGGGCATGTAGGAGATCCCAAAATATGGCAATTTAACGCAACTTACCTCCATACTAAGTTGCTTCCTTAAGGAGATATAGGCTTTGAAAGTGAAGTTATAAATTTTGAAAAAAATCAATATCTCCGTTATTCTTGAACTTAAAGCAACCAAATTTGGTACACTTTGTGGATGTATTTAGGGCGTTACTTGACAAGAGTTCAATTGAAATTTGTAAAGGGGGTATACCGGGTGGCGCACCATTAATATTCAACAGAATTTTGTTAACCCTTGATGGATTTCAGAAATCTTCGCTTTGTTTTGTGGGCAATTCAATTCTAAAACTTTTCTCAGTCTAGTATTTTCTCGAAAAACCTCATCATTTTCATCAAAAACTCGAATAACTGAAAACGCGTGCTCTAGGTGTGTTATTTGAAATCATCGAAAATTCAAAAGTTGGCTATGAAAATAAACGTCAAACTTGACAATGAAGCAAGTAAGTTGTTCAATCAAGTAATTTATCGATAAACAATTATTTGTTCTGGTTGTTCTTAAAGTTTTTTGTGTTTATTTTGGTTAGTTGTTAATCCCATTTTTTCACATTTCAGTATCTGTACTTACTTTACGTATTTTGTTTCGTATCTAAATAATAATTTGCCAGCCAATTTCTACTGATCACAATTAATGACCTACTTTCTTGTTGTACTTTCATTTTCATAGCCAACTTTTGAATTTTCGATGATTTTAAATAACACACCTATAGCGCGCGTTTTCAGTTATTCGATTTTTTGATGAAAATGATGAGGTTTTTCGAAAAATTACTAGAGTAAGAACAGTTTTAGAATTGAATTGCCCACACAACAAAGCGAAGATTTTTGAAATCCATCGAGGGTTAACAAAATTCTGTTGAATATTAATGGTGCGCCACCCGATATACCCCCTTTACAAATTTCAATTAGGCTCCAGTTACTGTCAAGTAACGCCCTGAATACATTCACAAAGTGTACCAAATTTGGTTGTTTTAAGTTCAAAAGTAACGGAGATATTGATTATTTTCAAAATCCTTAACTTCACTTTCAAAGCCTATAACTCCTTAGGGAAGCAACTTGGTATAGAGGTAAGTTGCGTTGAATTACCATATTTTGGGACCTCCTACATGCCCCTGCTCTATGTCGGTTCATATGTGAATCAAAGTACGAAAGTTCGGTGACTACAATATTAACAAAAACCTACTTTTGTCAGTGCAATGCTCTTACGGGATGTTTGAGATTGCTGACATTGCTCATTACATGTATCGTTACTTAGGTAGAATAATCATAATCAAAACACCAATTCATATAACAATATACATGAATTATGACTTATTGAATCTATATCACAAGACACTGTAAATGGGCAATGCTCAGTTGAGACGTGACAGCGATGGATAATCCTCTGTGCGCATCTATTCATTATAACGCCTTGTATTTCACCTACTCCGATATTAATATTTTGTACAACGAATCAGCACAGCCGATCTGTTCGTCTCAGAATAGGTGCAGAATCGCTGTCTTCAAATTATTCAAAATATACCTGTGAATTTTCAGTCAAAAATATTTTTAGTCCTTCAGGTTCCTTTTCGATATCGAAATGGAAGAAAATTCACATACCTGCTTGATCTGTATTACATTCGTTATTCTCGGGATCTGATTGATTGCATAACTTGTTTTTGAATTATCACGGCTAGCAATTTTTTTTTGTCTCACACAACTATATTGTTTACCTTTATTTGATTACTGAGCCAAACACAGTAGAATATGGAGAGAAATAAATAACCGCCATTATTATTATTATTACTATTATGCTCACTAGCCCAACATTTTCCACTTCTTTTTCCTATACCTGGCGCGGTATTTGCTATTAGGGCTGACACCTGGTCCAAATGATTTCATCGATACATCGATTCAATTGAAAAATAATTGAATTCACAAATGGGTGGTGGTTCTATTCATATTGGAACTACGATTTGAACATCCTTGAAAATTGAATAAACCTGATCTATAAAAGCAGGTAGAATATTCTAACCACATGTTTCGGGTGAAGTATAGAATTCATGCCTGTAGTATCTAATATCTGATGATATGATGCAGTCAACACAAATTGTAACAAAGTAAAGTATAGTCGGAGGTCTTGCTTCTATCTATTTACTCATATTATTAAAATATAGGTATTACAATAACCCGTCAAGTCATATTGGTGGTTACTACACATATTTATTTTAGTTAATTTTTTCGGTTGCAGAAAAAATAGAATGTCTCATTCGCATCGAAAGTGACATTGTTTGACTCACAAAATTTGGTTTCGCTTAGCTTCGCTAGACGTTCCGCCTCGTAAATCCGAAAGTCTCTTGTCAAACAAAGTGTCACTTCTGATCCTAATATAACAAAAAATTATATGTTTTATTCTGCAGCAAATGTAGATTGACTGACTGGGCTGAATTCCTTGCCTCGCTATGCTCGGCTATGAACTATCAGCCGCGGCTGTCAATCTACTACTTTGCTGCCTATAGTGAAACAATTAACAATTTTTAATCTCTATAAGTATATTTCCAGTGACACGGAAGTGATATTCAATTGTTTTTTCATAGAAAATATAGAATAACGAACTCTATCTCCGATCCAAATGTCAAAAGCCTAACATGAAAAACAACCGAATAACGCCATAGGCCAATGGTTCCGTTGTCACCTGCTATACAAGATATGCAAACATGGGTTAAACTCTGCTTTGGATCAATTATATTGTACTTTACTTTACTTAGTGCAACTGATGAGGCTTGGCAAGCCGGAACAGCTGGCGACTTAAGCTTGAGATTCTAGGTAACTGATTGGAGCCACGTGACATATTACTATTCAACCAGGAATGCATTAATATCTCGTGGCCATCGAACATTTTTGAAGAAGTCACATGTTAAATTATAATCAGTAGATCATCACTAAATCAGGAAATATAATTGGAGCATCCGAAAACAAGCAACTAACAAGTATATTTTATGATTGAGTGTATTTTGCGCATGATTTCGAAGTTCAATTTCCTCAGGAGAGTCTTTTTTGTTAGCGGAGTTGAGTTTCTGTGTTCATCAGCGTCTATCCTCGGGGTATTTTCTTAATTTGTATAATCGTAATCGATTTTCTCGCAGTGATGCAATTCGTCGAAGTACAACTACCGCCGGAATGATTTTTCTCTCACTTGAGGCCGATCCGACTGGCACCTCACGTAGATCCATCATTAGCATCTACTCCTATTTTTTTCTTCTGTTTTTCGAAGGAGTCACATTCATGATGACTTTGTTCATTATACGGTCTATGATTGCTTTTAGTGTATTGCGACTAAGTAAGTAGGAAATGTATTGATGGGTTTTTTAACTGCAAGTTTTTTTAATACTTCATTTTTTATGAATGATCGGAATAGATTTATACAAATAAGTGGCAGTGAATTGTGTCTTAGGTGCCGCTTCTATTAGTCACTGAAAATTTTCTCAATTCGCCTTCCCAGTCATATCTAGAAAAAATATATCTTTAGATATAATATGGCTCTGGAATACCTTAACACTAATTTTTGAGATATCATCCATCAATTCTTCGTATAAAAAATTCAAAGGATCAGACCTGATCAGACATTGCCGCGAAATGTGTGACGTCAGTGCGCTAGCAAATAATACAGATGCTGTTAGTATACTCAACTATAGCAACATTAGAATGACTACTTACCTGAAAATTTGTGGAATTAAAATTTGCATTGCATGATATTCATGACATTCAGATTCAAAACCCTTTCAGTGAAGTACTCTCAAGTTTGGATACTCACCTATTATGATCCTATACCTAAAATTATCTCCCATAGGGAAAGAAACAAATTCTGAATCAATCAATACTGAATTGCTCACTTGGTTCTATTTCTATTGATTATAGTACAAGCATCACTGCCTTCTTGTCAATGATATTGAGAAATAAGAACAGTGAAGATTGCGGGGAATGAGGTATTTTTAACTTGGCACCTAAACCAAACTAAGGGCTGGTTTCATAAAGCTCTCTGTTAACTTAACGAGGAATCAACTCTTCTAACTCATCAGCTAAGGTAGACTTTGCTATGGATACAAACACATCAAATATTTATTCGTCTGTTAAATGCTGTATGCAATCGGCCCTAAGTATCTAAAAAGTTTCTTACTGTTGAATGCTTTCCTTATATTTCATCGTAGCTAATCTTGAATCAAATGAAATACTTTGGAGTTCAGAGTGAATTGAATGTGATCAGCAGTGAATTACCAATCAACTAATCATCTACCACAATGTAATTTCGAATCATTGCATCCCTTGCTCATAGGATCAATTCAAGGAGATCTGGAACAGCGGAGTGATTCCCAGTTTTCAGAACTCCGACTAATCATATTGCAAGAAGACACTGACATCACAGCTCAGTAACGTTTGAATTTACAGGTACTGAAATAGTATTTTCAATATTAAATAATCCATTTTTCGTTCGATTTTCTCGATGAATATGTGGTCAGGATAACGTTTTCAACTTGCCTTCATAACATTATAGCGAAAATGAGTCACATTTCACGTTACTGGAAGGTCCATTGTTTCATTAAGAGCTTGATTTCATACTTCGCTAGTTTGTTTCTGTTAGAAACAGGCCTTTCTAGCCTAATGAGCAAAATAATCTTGCTTCATAAGCAAGATGATCTGACCTAATAAGCAAGGAACCTTCGAAGAGGCTCACAAAAGAGGTTTTAACCCTCAACAGGCGAGACCTTGAAATGGTAGTTGGGCTCCTAACGGGGCACAACCACCTCAATAGGCACCTAGAGCGTATAGGGATCAAAGATGATCCCCTTTTGCACATGGTGCCTGGGAGATGACGAAACGTCATCGCATGTCCTCACTGAGTGCCCAGCACTAATACATCAGAGGAGAGCTGTCCTTGGCATCATAACATGGAGGTCAGAGAACGTGAAAGAGATTCAGATCAGGAAGCTGCTGAACTTTTCGAAGGAAGTTGGCATACCTAGCTGATCTAGCCTAAAAATCAAGATGATCTTGCTTGATAAACAAGATGATTTTGCTCAATACGCACGATAATCTTGCCCAATAGGCAAGATGATCTATCCTAATAAGCAAGATTATCTAGCCTAATAAGCAAGATTATCTAGCCTAATAAGAAAATATGATCTTGCTTAATGTCCTATCCAAATAAGCAAGATGATCTAGCCTAATAGGTAAGGTGATCTTGCTTCATTAGCACAATGATCTAGCCTAATAAGCATGGTGTTCTTGCTTAAGAAGCAAGATGATCCTGCCTAATTAGCAAGATGATCTAGCCTTATAAGCAAAATGATCTAGCCTAATAGGCAAGGTGATCTTGCTTCATAAGCACGATGATATAGCCTAATAAGCAAGATGATCCTGTCTAATAAGCAAGTTGATATTGCTTAATAAGCAAGATGATCTAGCCTAATAAGAAAGATGAAAAAAACGCATACTTGTCCTTCAGCGTTTCCATACAAAATGTCACCTTTGCAGACTGATGAGTGGTTATCATAGTGTTTGATTATGAGTATTTGCTTCCATTCTCTGAGGGATTTAAGGTGCCACTTTAGTCTCTCAAATTAGGGATCAAAAGCACCCTTTCGGAAGTGCATAAACAATGTGAACGACATTTTAGACGCTCTGAGATATAGATTTACATTTTCGCAGTCAGCCATATTGTTACGAATAAATTATTTCCATAAGTAAAAAAGTAACAGCTTGCTGGAGCAGGATTTATGAATGGGCTTATATCACAAAAAATGTTTATTTCATAATTCGATAGAACTCACCCAAACTAGCTCACCACCGCAAACCGTTTTTTGCTGTGAGCTCCCTACGTTTTATAAAAAATTATTGAAATCCCCGATTTTTCGGACCTCTGAAAACGAGGCGATGATGTGACGTCAAAACCCTAATACTGAAACAAGACTATTCCAGACAGAGATAAATGATACATGATTTCTGACAGAGTGAATTAGGGCGAGATCACAGTCGAAAGAATTAATATATCAGTTGCCTCAGTCTCCGTCGGGCGTTTGGTATTTTCTTTTAATTTTGGCGAGATGAGGTTTCTACGTCATAAGAGGGTCCGTTTTCAGAGGGTACTAATATTCATTCCCAAAAATAAAATATTCCCAGTTAATTTTTCGATCGAATTATGTCATCAATCATTATTTATGTATAAAAGGATCATTATAAACATATTTTGAGTTAAAAGTTCTACTAAGGTGTACACGCCCATTCATGTTGCGTCTAACAAATTATGTATATGCCGGACAGTGGATAGTGTTCATGTTTTCGTGTTGAAAATGGTTAATATGGTACCGTTTCCTGTTTCCTTATATGACTATAATAAAGCCACAAAATTCGTGCATGGGCAATCTCGTGAACGAAGATTGAAAAATCATCGGGTCATTCGACTTCTTTTATTGTCACATTAACATATTCTTACTAAC
Source organism: Phaedon cochleariae (assembly GCA_918026855.4). Taxonomy (NCBI): domain Eukaryota; kingdom Metazoa; phylum Arthropoda; class Insecta; order Coleoptera; family Chrysomelidae; genus Phaedon; species Phaedon cochleariae. Next base: position 7,285,098 of record OU896707.1, on the reverse strand, counting down.
GTTATTCTATTGAGTTATTCAGTATTTCAAAATGATATCTTTTTACTATTTCGTTTACAATGTAGTCGTTATCTTTTTACGACTGTTGTTGTAGGCGTCCTATCTATGGAGATTCACGAGTGCACATGGGTTGGATTTTGGATTTTCGTTCTTTGGAACCATTCCGCTGAGATGCTCATCTAGAAAAATACACTCATAAGGACATGTTGATAGATTGATGAATGGAACCCATTCCGAATAAATCATAATATTTATTTATTGCACTATTGTTTCTGAGATATTCTAATTCAGATTTAAGATTTCCTTGGATAAGGAGAGAAAGTATTCATTTAATCAACAATATAGTTATTTTTTGTTATCTGCTTGATGGGACAACAACACAAATTCGAGCTAAAATCTATAATATTTTTCCAGTTTAAACAAACACTGACTTAATTATATCACGGCTAACATTTTGTAGGTTTGAAATCTATGTTAATGTCAAAATTGCCTAAATTTTGCGGAGTAGCTCAGAATGCTATGGCTTGTTGTACAAACAGTGGTATATGTTCTTATATTAACTAATACAAAAACTCGTTATGGATAGGCTTGTGTTTGCGCGAGATCAGGTGGACAATAATAGTTATTCATACACCAAGTAAGTAAGGATAAGGATAAGTACCTTTTTATGTAAAAGGCATTGGAGAATCATAATCAGATATAAAAATGGTAAGACATTAAAGCCTAAGAGGAGTAGAGTCAAATTTACCCAAATACCCCCCTGGTTTGTACGCCCCTGGTTAAAGGGGACAAAATCCGGATGGCTCAAATTGATGAAACTACAAACTAGATTTCATGTCCCAAAATTGGTTGCGATAGCTGCAGAAGTATCGAAGCTATAAAACGAAAAGTAGTTTTTGAAGGTCATCTTCGAGGGGCCCTAGCTCCCTGAAGAAGCGTTTTCGGACCCATGTTCACATTAACTTTTTTTCTTATTTTTGCGTGTTTTATCTACCCTAGAAGTTTGTAACATGATCACCGGAACACCCTGTATAGTAGCTCACTCTCTCAGATTGTTTCAAATTTATTCAGCTAAAGTTGGTAGAAATGTATCTTAAATGGACTTTATCAACTTGACGAATTGATTCGACGTAATCTCAAGTTGAATACGAATGTCATTCTACCTACAAACGTCAAAAAATCTTCATTGTAATTTCATGATCCTTCCCCCAAAGAGGAAAACATTTCCAGAAATTTGTTTAGTTGCTATGGTAAAGATACAAAATACATTCTTCTAATTGGTCTAAAACGTTAGGTGTTTAATGTTCATGGGAATTTCGATTTAGATGAGAGCTGTAGCAAGGTTAGCTGTAGCACATTTTTTTTCCGGTAGCTATAGTTCCGAGGATATAGTTCCCATTATTATGAGAGTTACCAAACCGTCGTCAGATTAATTGTTATTTTCGGAAAAGCCTTTCATTATGTATTCGAGTTCCTCATTTCGTAATTATAATGGCTTTATGCAGCCCACGCCGCTAGCCGGAATTGTTAATTATACTTCGCGGAGGTTTATTTGCGTCCGAAAGCAGTTTCATACACATGTTTGTGTCGTTTTTTCTATCTTCGGCATAATGAGCATCGATCACATCTTTCCATCGAATTAAGAGACGAGAGGAAAGACCACTCATTCAACCTTCCGTTGCTAACGTGCGGACTGTGAGTCCGCACCACCAAAAATTAACCGGTATTCAATGAACGATTACGAGTAAGCGGCTGTACGGCTAAGAAGCTGTTGCCGTTGGGGTCCCCAAAAGTGATACTGATTCATAAACGTTGGATACTGATACATAAACAATCGCCGCGACGATATTTCTTCTTTCTTCATAGAGAGTACTTTCGAACAAAGCGATAGCTCAGTTGACAGAGTACCTGACCACCACGGCGGTAACTCGGGTTCAACCCCTGCGAGGCCTAACTTTTTTCAACTTTTTCTCACAAATAATTTTTCGAAAAATATATTTCTCAGGAGGAAGGTTTATTTAGGCGACTTAGGTTAGTTTGTTAGAAAAAAGTAATCTCCTTTTTCATGCAGAAACGAGACTGGCTCATTCTTGGTCTTGGTCTTGATATAGTCTTGATCTTGGATCAAAATGCGTCTAGAGAATTGAATTATGCAATTCAAATATCCAACAGTTTTCATGCATATAATTGGTATTCCGTATTTCTCAGTCTTTAAAATTGTCAATTTGTACGTAAAAATTGAGCGAAATGAATTTCTCCTTTTACCATAAGAATATAATTTTTATGAAACCTTAATAGACATTAAATGAGACCCAAATAGCAAACAGGCCGACGCAAGATATGCCAGAAAAAAGGTTCAAAATGGTCGGAACTGACAACAAACAATGCATTATCAAAACATTTCGAATGCAAACCGAATAACTTTTGTATTTTTTTTTTTTGTATTGAATTTTTATCTATCTTCAATAGGAAGAGGTATGGACCATTGTGACTTTATAACATACACCTATTTGTTGTAAACTTTGAAACTGCAATACTGAATTTGAAAACTGTATTTCGGATTCTGAGTGAACATAAATTGAAAACCTACCACATGACAAATGAATACCTGAAATGAAATGCCATTATATAATCCATCAGATTTTTCTTAATATGGAGTAGATTTGAGTTCTTTCGAGACCAAGACTCTTGGGAGAGAGTCTTATAGTCTTGGTCTTGGTCTTGAAAGTCAAGTCTAAGTGGACTCTTGGTCTCGCGAAGCCCTAGTAGGTAGCATTGATCAGTTCGAGTGCTCCATGTTCTTTGTAATGGGAACGCTGTTGATCAGTTCAAATCTGTATCAAGACCAAGACAAGACCAAGAATGGACTCTTGGTCTCGCGAAGCCCTAGTAGGTAGCATTGATCAGTTCGAGTGCTCCATGCTCTTTGTAATGGAAACGCTGTTGATCAGTTCAAATCTGTATCAAGACCAAGACAAGACCAAGAATGGACTCTTGGTCTCGCGAAGCCCTAGTAGGTAGCATTGATCAGTTCGAGTGCTCCAAGCTCTTTGTAATGGGAACGCTGTTGAACAGTTCTAGATCTGTATCAAGACCAAGACAAGACCAAGACTGGACTCTTGGTCTTGCGAAGCCCTAGTAGGTAGCATTGATCAGTTCGAGTGCTCCATGCTCTTTGTAATGGAAATTCTGTTGATCAGTTCAAATCTGTATCAAGACCAAGACAAGATCAAGACTGGACTCTTGGTCTCGCGAAGCCCTAGTAGGTAACATTGATCAGTTTGAGTGCTCCATGCTCTTTGTAATAAGAACTCTGTTGATCAGTTCAAGATCTGCTCGGAGTTACTTGGTGCTACTCGCTGAGACAATTGGAAAGCGGCTCAATGTAGGCTCTTGTACTATAAAAATAGTAGTAGTAGTATTATTCTCAAGGATCGAGCAGTTGATGGTCTTTCCTCTCGTTGCTCTATCAATGGGTCTCGGTGCATTGTTCTTCAACTTCGACATAACCTCACTCCTCCGCACCGTGTAGGACGGTTTGTTCCACTAATGAATGTGCGCTTACGAAATCGGTGGATCGTAGCCAGTGATGCCAGATGAACATTCGCCGAAGTAGTAATAGATTGGTGGCGAAAAAACAGTAAATCATCAAAACTAAACAGTATATTTCAATAATCATTACAATTCGCTGTTATGAATGAAAAAAAAATCAAAAAAACTATAAAAAAATGGAAAAAAAAATGTTTGACAGAAACTAAATTAAAAATAAAAGTTTCTTTTAATCAATCTGGGTCTAATAGCTCTACTATATTTTCATCATACTTCTTCTCACTGTGATGCCCCATTAATTATTTGTCACATGTAATATCAAAACATGACGATTGCCTTGTAGATAAATAATTCTTGGTATGGAGAAAACCTACTGCTGGATTCAACTTATTACGTTGCTTTGACTTTTTGGCAAATTCACTTGAGAAAATATCCTCTCTACGTTTGCTGAAGAATGAAGCATAATAAATAATGAAGAACAAAATTTCCCTAGTTGGATAACTTTGGTAAATTGTCTATTTCTACCACCGCTTGTGTGATCATTGTCGTTCTAAATGACAACCTATAGTTAGGTAGTTAGTATATGCGTATTATAGGTATCTCCTCGCACTAGGTCACCTACTTGGTTGTCATCTAGATCGACAATGGTGTGATATTTTGTCATTTTTTGTTGATTGCACTTTTGGTTCGATGAACAAACCAGTAGGTTTTAGCCTAAAACAGAACAGTAGAACAGACAAAAACAGTTGATCTATACGGTTAAAACAGTTGGTCTGGCAACGCTGATCGTTGAGGGATTGGTAAAAATGTTGATGATGATTGTGATGAATGACACAAAGATAATAGCAATTAAAATTATTTTCACACAGGGTGATTCGAGAATGGGTGTCAGAAAGTCGGCAGCGTACACTGTACAACTTTTGACTTAAACTCTAGGTCCAAACAACTCTGTGTCAACCCAGGTGTCCACACTGGATTGTGTGAACATTTTATAGGTACCCTTCGAATTATACTGACACAAATTGTCTCAGAAGTATGAAAAATGTTCGAGAAATCATGTAGGTACACAATTTTGACTGGAATTCAACATGCATTGATGAAACTAATTGTGCATTTTTTTTTAGGAAAAGCTTCACTCAATATAATTTTTCACCGTGTATTCCTGACATCAAAATGACATAATTTTCTATGAATAGGTACCTATGTGTCCATTAGAAATGCTCTGTTTTCTAGTGATATCAATTTCAATTCAAATATTTGTATAATATTATCAGATCAATCTCAATAATATACAGGGTGTTTATGAACTCGAAAATAATGTATTAAACTGATTTCATGCTGATTTCGAGAAAAAATTTGGAACATCAATAGTTTCCTGTTGAAAATACCGAGAATTAATATCTCCATTACATAGTTCTAGGTGTACACTTGGATGAATTTCTCAGCTGGAAAGTTCATTGTGGAACAATTATATCAAAACTGAACTCTATGAATTTCCTTCTTAGAAACCTTCGTCATATTCTCGAACAAAAACAGCTGATTATGCTGTATTATGCCCAAGTCGAATCCCGCCTTCGGTATGGTATTACTTTCTGGGGATCTTCTTCCTCATGCAGAGATGTTTTTGTCGCCCAGAAAAAAATTATAAGATGTATAGCAGGAGTCTCGAGAAGTACAAGCTGCAAGAGCTCTTTTAAAAATTTCAAAATACTAACATTACCGTGCTTGTATATATTTGAATTATGCGTTTTTGTATTTGACAACCGTGACTGTTTTGTAAGGAATGAAAATGTGCATACTATATTAATACTAGATCTAAGACAGACTTTTATGTACAATTTTGTAAAAACTTATTGACCTATAATTCTCCAAATGTGATTGGGCTCAGATTATTTAATCTGCTCCCCATTGAACTGAAAAACTCTAGTACTATCTATAGCTTTAAAATTGCACTCAAGTCCTTCCTTTCAGAAAAAAATTATTACTCCATTCAGGAAATGATTGAATAAGTATTTGGTGTTGTAATCCATTTTTAACTAATTGTCCTTGAATAATGTGTTTATGTACTAATTGTCCTTGAATAATGTGTTTATGTGTTACTGCTTGTAAAATTTCTACTTACTTATTTTAGCTTTTATTGTTAAGGTTCTTTCGTGACTAATCCTACACAATGTAACATTTGATTGTCTTACAGGATAATAAAAATTATTATTATTATTATTATTATTATAGAGAATGCGAATTTCTTTATAAATATACATATTATATTAATTAGATGGAAATATTATCGAGGGAACTATAAAGTAACTAGGAAGAGATTATTGGACATAGTCCTCACAATGAGATGGCCGTATACACGTGTTTCGGGCTTTCGGTCCTCATCAGTACGGTGAAAGGAAGTGCAAAGGATAGGCAGCACTTGGTAGAGAACGAAACAACAAATAAACGGAGTCAACAAACAGAAGCTCACCAAAATCACAAATGTGCGGCAGGCTTTTGTTTGTTGACTCCGTTTATTTGTTGTTTCGTTCTCTACCAAGTGCTGCCTATCCTTTGCACTTTCTTTCACCGTACTGATGAAGGCCGAAAGCCCGAAAACACGTGTATAGGATTATCTCTTCGTGAGTGCTATGTCCAATAATCTCTTCCTAGTTACTATACATATATTTATAAATATATAAATGGAAACTAGGAGTTCGGGTTGACCCGCGTCTAGAATCTATAGATGTTCGACGTTTCGGCACCGATTTTGGAGCCATTTTGAAGAATTGAAAAAAAGAAATAAAATGATGATCATCTTTTTTCAAAAATCGACAAAACCATTCAAGAGATCACCAGAAAGTACCATCATATTGTTGAAGCCGTCTTCCCATACAATCAATTGTTTATATTCGGGAAAATCGAGAATACAATTTCTGTTTCTCTTGAATAACTCAGAAACTTTCGTAATTTAACAGACTCTCTATTTCTCACAGTCACCAAGATCTACTTTTTCACCTTGCATTTGGAAAACAGAAGTGCTTTCGGAACTTCTTTGTATATTTTGTATTTGGTGAAAATTTGTTTGCATCTCTTTTGGAATCACTCAGTATACTGTCTGGTGGAAAATTATTCGACGCCTGCCGTTCAGTGTCAGATCTGGTATCAGCCACATTCATTCTCATTATCAGAATTCCTATTAAAAAAGCGAAATTGAATTTGAAATTGAGATTGGAATTTGATTGAAGATTGCAATTGCGTTAAACTTTCATCAACTTTAGGAACTGATTTGACGCCAGTCTTCCATTGTATCAATTCATTGACAAAATCTAAATCGAATTTTGAATTTAAATTCAGTTGCAGATAAAAGTCGAGGAATGTCGGAAGATTTTGGTTGGATTATATAGGAAGCCGAGTTTAAAGGTAATATAAAAGGTGGTTTAACAATGGAAGGTTTCTTTGATCAAATCAGAAAGATGACTACATGAAAGTATAATTTCTTTTTAATATACGAGCATTTGTTCTCACTGTGCCCAACATAAGCTTGTCAGGAGTAACCATACCTTTGAAGACATCCATTTCGATGCTTGGGATTACTATCAGCAATAACCTTTCTTGGGAAAATCACGTGAGATCAATTGCTAAAAACGCATCCCAACAACTTGGTTTTCTGTTTCGGGCCAGGAGCTATTTCACTTCCAGTCAGCTGCTCATGTTCTTTAAGGCTCAGATCCGACCTGTCCTGGAATACTGTTCCCATATTTGGAGTGCAGCACCCAAACATACCCTGAAACTGTTGGATTCTGTCCAAAAATTCGTCTCGTTGGTGGTGCCTCGCTCACAAACTCACTCACTTCTCTGGAACACTGAAGAAAAGTTGGCGATCTGGCTCTATTTTATAGATATTTTCATGGACGATGCTCTTCCGAAATATCAACAATTGTTCCTTCCTTGGCAGTCCCCGCGAGATTAACCCGTCGAGTTGAGGCTTCGCGCCCCTTCGTGGTCACTTTGGAGACCTGCAGAAGATCTCTCTCCAAAAACTCGTTTATCCAACTAACAGCGAAACTCTGGAACACATTGCCAAGGGAGGTGTTCCCCGAAGCATATAACCTCCAGAAATTTAAGAAGAACGCCAATTCCTACCTTATTTCCCTTGGTTCTCACGATGTTCTCTGAACATTACATTGAAAATAAATTTCATCTCAGTCGTATTGCTCTTGCTTGTCTGAACAATACAAAGTTTGATTTCTATATTTCAAACTTCCACATATTCAAGGGTTGCAAGTGAGGATATTTCTTGTTGAATAAGTGTCAAGTTCTCTTCATTATTTTGTTACATCCTCCTCAAATACAATAATAACTGTGATTTTCCATATTTTGTAATAATGAATAATGATTTGACATGAAGTTTATTCAACGAAATTATGGCATTATTTGCTACTGTGCGAAGACTGATGATTTTCCCTCAATACGGTGAAAAATTCATGATAACTTAGGAACTATCAGACATAAGGATAGATAACATTGGTTACAGATCGATGCGGAATCAATTTCTTCTTTATTCAGTCAAAGGAAAAATGTTACGTTCCATTTGAAGAAATAATAGTTTTCTCAAATTTGACAGATACATAATCGTTTTTCGTCAATCATAGAAAATCGCAAAATGATATGTAGATATCAATTCGTTTTCCTACTGAATCTTGAATGTGATTCTGATATATTCAAATATTACAGGGTTTGATATCAGGAAAAAGTTTTGAAAGTCAGGAATTGATGAATTACTCAGATCTATTATGTTTCCGGGCTTTGAGCTCTCGAACTAGTGAAATTCGACTAGAATCAGTCTCAGGCACTTAAATAATTATCAAAACCAGCAGTGGCGGCTCGTGACTTTCATGACAGAGGAGGCTAAATGATATGAGATTTAATGTGAAAAACAACTCTCTACTCATCCAAATCAATAGCTTTAATGATATTCTGTTTACCAGTTAACCTGACCTTAATACTTGAAGAGATGTGTTCCTGTGATTTGCAGTGTCTATCCAATCCGCGAGGCAAATTTTTCAAATCATTATATATCCTAATCGCCCCCAACATGATGACTTATCGGTTGAAAATAATACGCAGTACCAACAAAATAGCTTATTCCTTACCTCAGATCCCGTCAACCAGATATATTCTTTATAATTATCAGAATGGGGAAGATCACTGAGGGAAGAAATCCGTGCAAACCTCTTTCAATCTACGAATCATGATTTACGTTTGATCTACAATCAATATTATGAGTTGAAGTTGAAGGGAATCGAATCTATATCGTTTTGAAATCAGCACATTTCATTCGTTATTTCGAAAAGCCAAATATGATGGTGGAGTTGTGACGTATTAGTCCCGCACTGTAGCTATCTCTCTCTGATACCTCGTCATTCTGCAGTGTTGCAGTGTGATTGGTGAGTTCAAGGACAATAGGCGTGTTGGGACTATTTATTTATTTATTTATTTATTTATTTATTTTTTTTTTATTTATTTATTTATCTCAGCAATTGACATGTAAAAAATACAGGAAAATTGTGAAAATTGTCAACAGGTGAAAATATACAGGCAATATAACATATCCTATCAATACTCCTTCGATTTAAACATTCTGATGTACAGGACATAATCACATAAATATACACTTATTTACAAATATAAATACACATTAATAACACGATAATAAGCACATACATGAGAAGCATGTTGACTATACCTATCACATTCATTATCATAAAGTTCCCTAGTTAAAAAATTCTTCTATGGTGTAGCAGTTTTTGAGGAGTAAGTGTTTTTTCAGGCGATTCTTGAAAATTGTTAATGACGCTGCATTCTTTATGTGATCCGCAAGAGAATTAAAGCATTTGCATCCAATATATTCAAAACTTTTCTGATATCGAACGGTGCTATGCCGGTGGGGTAAAATAAGGTTTTTTCGTCTGGTATCATGTTCATGCTGTGTTCTGATAGCATTATAAGTAGCCTTATTTTTGAAAATGAAACAACACGCTTCGAGGATGTACGTGCTCACAACAGTAAGAATGTTAAATTTTTTGAAAATATCTCTGCATGAGTCTCTTCTACTTAGTTTAGCAATTATCCTAATAGCGTATTTTTGTAATAAAAACACCCTTTGTACAGAAGAACTTGCTCCCCAATTTAAAATTCCGTATCTCATATGAGAATGGAAGTGGGCGTAGTATAAGGGTAGAAGGATGTTTTCACTGCAATGACTCGACATGAACTTTAGTGACGTCGTACCAGTCTCACCAATGAATTGACAAAATTTCAAATGGCACAGGAATTGTGTGTTTTGAAATGGACATATTCTAATTTATTTTTTTCATCGTCTTAGCATGAATGAAAAAATTTAAAATTAATTCACTGGTAGTTTTTCAGTATAGAGTTCACGATTGTGGTATATTGTAGTATACACCCTATATTGAAGTTGTATTTTCATATATGTAATCAAGTTATGTGACTGTCAGATTATTGATTTTGGTAATTGTTTTCTTCTTATGAAATATAATTTATATCTTCAAGTGAAGTAATTTAATTTCCTCTTCGACTCTCTATCCACGGGATACAACATAAATTGGCGACGAAGGTGTTGAACGAATTCACGATGGGTGATAAAGTTACTGTGGTTAATGGGGCCATTTGCAATATTACTGGATTTTCACCTGGTAACGACTGGGAAATATTTGCTGAGAGGCTCGACCAGTATTTTGCGGCTAACCTTGTGGAAGAAAAACGGAGAACGGCAGTTTTATTAACACTAATAGATGAAGAGGTATATAGAGTTTTGAGGAATCTTTGTGATCCAGCTATCCCAAGGGAGAAATCTTATGAGGAAATCATGAACATACTTCAATACCAAAGGCGAGTGAGTGTTTACCGTCAACGAATATTGTTCGACAATTTGAAGCAGACAGGCGAAAATATTAATGACTGGTACGTCAAGGTGAAGCAACTAGCATCAAAATGCAAATTTGGAAATTTGTTGAACGAACGTGTCAAAGATAAGTTCGTAGTGGGTATGAAACCTGGGAAGATTTTGGATAGACTTTGTGAGGAGTCAGAGACTAAGCAGCTGAGTGAACTCTTTGAACTAGCACTAGCAAGGGAATCTTCATTGAGTCAAATGAGTAATCCAGCAGAAGTCAATAGTGTGCAGAGAGTTTGGAAACAGTCTGCAGTTTGGAAGAAGCCAGATTTGAAGAACCAGTCCAGTAGTAAACAAGAAACCAGTTCTACGGATGGTAGTGATCCTAGAGTTTGTTTCGCTTGTAATAAAGGGAATCATAATTTCACCACTTGTAAATTCAAAAGGCATTTTTGTCAGCTTTGTAAACGAAAAGGTCATATTGTTTCAGCCTGCAGAATGAACAAAAATCATTTTATTGCTTCTGAAAGCATTGAAACCGACGGCGAAAATGACGTATTTGAGATGTTTACCATTAATGATCATTCTGTTTGTAGGTCTCATCCAATTTTCGTCGACACGTTGTTCAATGACAAATTATTAAAAATGGAATTGGATACAGGAGCTAGTTTATCTTGCATACCATTGAAACTTTACGAGAAGTCTTTTTCAGACGTTGTTCTCTCCGATACCTCTATCAAATTGAAATCGTACGACGGAAATATCATCACTCCAGCAGGTAAAATCAATGTTGATATAACTGTGGGTCATGTCACCAAGAATTGCGATTTAATAGTTATTGAAGGGGGTTGTAGACCATTATTTGGTAGAGATTTACTCAACATATTTGAACTTGATATTTTGAAATGTGTCAATGTCAATTCAATCAATGATGACAACACATTGAATAATTTACTGGGCGAACTTTCGAAATTATTCAATAACGAATTGGGATTGTATAAGGGTTACCAAGTTACACTGGAATATGACCGAACAGTGAAGCCTATTTTTCATAAACCTAAACCCGTACCATTTGCTTACAAAAAAGCGGTTGATGTAGAACTTGAGCGATTACAAAAAGAGGGTGTCATTGAAAAAATTGATAATTCAAAATGGGGAACACCATTAGTTGTTGCTTTGAAAGGTAATGGAAAAATAAGACTTTGTGCTAATTATAAAATTACTATTAATAAATATTTGACTGATGTTCATCATCCGTTGCCCAGAATTGATTGTATATTCGCTGCTCTTCAGGGTGGAAAACAGTACACCAAATTAGATTTAAGAAATGCATACAATCAACTCGAGTTGGATGATGAAACTTCCATGTTATTAGCTTGGAGCACCACTCAAGGAATTTTTAAAGTAAATAGATTACCTTTTGGAACAAAACCAGCTTGTGCAATTTTTCAACAGGCAATCGAAAAAATTTTTATAGGCATACCTGGAGTCGTAAATTTTCTGGACGATATTGTTGTTACAGGAAAAACATTAGAGGAACATTTGAAAAATTTGAGACGAGTTTTATTTCAATTAGAAAGGAACGGTCTTCATTTGAATAAGGAAAAATGTAGTTTTTTTGAGAAAGAAATAAAATATCTTGGCCACATCATAAATTCTGAAGGATTAAAAAAAGATACTGATAAAATTAATGGTATTTTGCAATGTAAAGTTCCAGAAAATGTTACGGAAGTGAAAGCTTTTTGTGGAATGATCAACTACTATTCAAAATTTATATCAAATTTAGCAATTCTGTTGAAACCGTTATATCTTTTGTGTGAGAAGAATGTGCCTTTTGTATGGTCTTCCGATTGCGAAGAAGCTTTTGAAAGATCTAAAAATGAGTTGGTTTCAGACAAGGTTTTAGTTCATTATGATAATAGTAAACCAATACGATTATATTGTGACTCAAGTAGTTATGGAATTGGAGCTACTTTAGTTCATGTTTTCGAAAACTCGTCTGAGAAACCCATTTGTTTCATTTCTAGAGTTTTGAACAAATCTGAAAGGAATTATTCCGTTGTACATAAAGAGGCTTTGTCAATCTATTGGGCTGGTATTGTTAAAATGAAGACAACTGCTAGGTCTTATTTCTGGTGGCCTTCACTAGACCTGGACATTGAAAACATTGTGAAACATTGTTCAATTTGTGTAGGTTTTCGTCCTGAACCGTCCAAGTCTGTGGTGAGGCCGTGGAGTAAATCAAACCGAGTTTATGAGAGGATACATTGTGATTTTTTAGGTCCTTTCAACGGTAAAATGTTATTAGTTGTTGTTTATTCTTTTTCCAAATGGCCTGAGGTTTTCATAATGAGAAATTGTGACGCGATGGAAACGGTTGAAAAATGCAGAGAATGTTTCTCGCGTTTTGGACTGCCAGACGTTTTAGTAACGGACAATGGAGCATCCTTTACTTCAAAGATATTTTCTGATTTCCTTAGTTTCAATGGTATCAAGCATTCGACTCCTCCTATTTCCCACCCTGTCAGCAATGGGCAAGCTGAAAATACAGTTAAAAGTTTCAAATTGGGTTTATCGAAAGCTTTGAGAGATAAAAATAACAAAGCTGTATCTTTTCAGACTTTGATTAATAGATATTTGTTCAGTTATAGAAATTCCGTGCATATTACTACTGGTAGAACTCCATCTCAGATGATTTTCAAAAATAAACCGAAAACTAGATTAGATCTCTTGAAATATAATCCTCAGAGTAGAGAAAAGGGTTGGATGCATCATAATGGTAAACGAGATACCAGATTTTTTGTTGGTGAAACAGTTTTTTGCAGGGATTATAGAAAACCAAACTGTAAGACCTGGACGAAGTGCATTATTGATGAGATTTTAGGGGAAAATATGTATATGTGCAAGGTAATCGACGAGGATTTGGTTTGGAAACGACATTTAGACCAAATCATCAATTCTGGAAATCGGATAATGAATGATACTGAATTGAATACATCTAGCTTACCAAATGTCTCGTCGGCTTCAGATTCACCACATTCAGAGGAATCGAATGTAGAAACATCACACTCAGGCTCGTCACATTCAGAGGCATCACATACAGAAACCTTACACTCAGAGATACCACACGCAGAAACACCAAACATAGAAACTAGTGCAGATTTTCCGAATTTAATTGATGAATCAAGTCGAGCACTTCCTCCAAGTCCAAACAGAACATCTTCTTCAGCAGAAGGAATAGAAAACAATCAATATCAACTAAGGAACAGAGTTGCATTGAAACGGCCTGTTCGATTCTTATGATCAGGGGTATTGTGGTATATTGTAGTACACCCTATATTGAAGTTGTATTTTCATATATGTAATCAAGTTATGTGACTGTCAGATTATTGATTTTTGTAATTGTTTTCTTCTTATGAAATATAATTTATATCTTCAAGTGAAGTAATTTAATTTCCTCTTCGACTCTCTATCCACGGGATACAACAACGATAATGTCGTTTCAAAAAATAAGTGGTCTTCCCCATTGAACGAACGATTTTGTTTGGTACCTGTTACAATCAGATTTTTCAATTCCGGTGTCGGACGTTTGTTTTTTACAATCAATTTATCTTCATAAGACAAAGCACTGAATGGGTTCACCAAAAAGTATTCCACTAAATCGCAATCGTTTAAAACACTCATTTTTCAGAAATTTATAGAGCCCCTTACCATTAACCTAACATAAACATAAACAATGCACTCGCGTTTGTCCGCAATTCGCGAAGCGACACGACAAACACGTGCTATTGGGGCGTATTCGGGCATTTGCATTGCGCGCGTAGGTTGCGCGATGTGACGGAGTGTAGCCTCCAATAGATGTTGCCATGTTGAATATTTTACGCGTGATTTGCAGACTTCAACGTGTGATGCGTGGGCAAGCACTGTTGCCAATTCAAAAATATTTTACTAAAAACAGGAAATAAAATCAAAATCCATGTATTTTGGTGTCCTTTCAATGAGAAAGTATAGATAATATTAGTTTAAGGAAAATCTCTGAGGAGGCTCAGCCTCCGTTGCCTTCTCTGAGGAGCCGCCACTGAAAACCAGTCTAGTGATCAAGCTGGCTCAAAAACAATTCATTACATTTCACATTCTGTATTGTTATTTCCATGCAACTACAATAGGTATAGAAATTAGGAATTTGTGAGCTAGGAATTTTTTCTTGGTGACGAAACCGAATTTGTTTATGAACTCATATGAAAATCAAATAAATAAATATATACATTCTGAAAATATTTAATTCACAAACTCGATCTGGTCAAATTATTTTCCGAAAATGGTCTAACCTCTTTTGGTAGGTATTCAAGTGAAAATAATAGTCGGACTATTTTTCATGGTCTTGGGATATCACTGTTGAATACAATGAGCCATTTCAATTGGTTTTCTCGTCAGCGTATATTGCGATTCCAAAAAGGTGCAAATTCGTTTTTTCCTATATTGGACTAATGCCGCGTTTCCCTTCCTGAGTTGTAGTCTTCTATCATAAAGTCGCAATGTTTCCCATAGATCGATAAATGAGATGGAATTACCATAATTTTTATCCGGACCAAGAAGTCGACTCATAACAGGTATTTACTCGGGGACCTGACTGACGACTGCCGATATAGTCGCAGTGTTTCCAATTTGTATTTCCCGTGTTGGGTCTGTGGGATACCATCAATCGAAAGGTTTCTGTGAGATGATGGATAATCACTGTTGCTTTCAAGTTTTTTCAAGTAAATGGAGTTCAGTCGACGGTTTGTCGGATTTGTCTATCAACAGGATGTCTCCAGTCTCGGATTGCGTGATCCTGATGAATTTTCACCACAGTATGACAGTATGGAAAAACTGTTGAATACTATCTTTAGGTTAATCATACGAAAAACGTCGAAACAGCAGTATCAAATACATTTAGGAATACATTCATTATTCCAGATTTTTTGGGACTTTCTCTCCTCGTTTCTATAGAATTAAATTATGAATATTATTTCAATATACGTGTAGTATATTGAAAAAATATCGAATTTTTACTTATCTTCGGACATTTCGGGGGAAAATCCCAAAAAATCAAGAAGAATGAATTTTTTTAACAAATACGTTATATTACTATACAAACTTCCAACAGGAAATTCCGAAACGTCTGTTTTGCGACGCATTACTATTGACCCCACATTCGTCTCCTGATTACCAGGAAAGCTATAAGATAAAATATTTACTTATCAATCGTACCTATCTCATGATCACACTCAATTTGAGACGATATAAATCATTCTTATCGAGAGATTAGTTTTATATTAGAAAACTCGATGATGTAAGGCTTTCATGAAAACTCATCGATTCCCCTCCTACAGCCAGTCCTTGAAGATTAAAAAATCGTAAAAGTGTTTATTTTATTGGTTCTTCGATAAACCAAATCGACCTCTCATCGAGAATTTAATTAATTTTAAGTCTCATCTTTGATTGAGAAAGTTATACAGAACATGGTATTTGATTTAAAGCATATCAAGAACCTGAATTGTTTTTGAATGGGAGCGAATGAATTTATACATCCACTTACAGCCTGTGCAAAAGCTCTACAATAAACCTCTTATATACATATTGAAGGCAATGGGACGAAATATATGAAGTCTACTCCACCTAAACTATACTCCATTACAAGCAATACTTAGGGACATGTTTCGAAGCTTCAAAGTTTCATCATCAGCGTATGGGTTACATAGGAGCACTAAAAGAAGAGAAAACACATAGTAATGTCACACAAGCCCTTCAACAACGAATGTTCTGAAAACTCATACCTATCTGTTCTAGAGGAAAAATAGTTATTCATCATACAAGGAAAAAAAAGAGTAGATTTTAGCTCCAGGTTGTGAGCTAAAATTCAATATAATTACCGTAAACAATATTATCAATTGTTCCCTTCTCATCTCTCGCCGATATTGATTTCACATTTTATTATCTATATACCAATATTCAACCAATATAGGTCTGAAAATATTCCACCTTCCACCAATGTTTTCAAAACGACATTGCAACATGCTAATTTTCAATATTCCACCCATATTTTGAAACTATTATTGTACCAATATCGCCGAATGTCAACATTTTGTGTCTCGCCAATATCACGTTAACAATATGATGCCGATATTGTCGTCATATTGTACCGATATTGGCCCAATATATGTGTGCTACTTGGGAGAAAGCAGATATTCATATACTTGCAAATATTCACGTCGAACACCTCAGCTGACGAGATTGGGGTAGACAAACACACTGTATACCTAATCGCCTCACCTTAAACGAGTCGAACGAATCCGAAACCACTGAATATTACGTTCACAACATCTTGCCGATATTTTCGTGAAATTGTACCGATATTGTCCCAATATAATATGTGCGCTACTTGGGGAAAAGCAGATATTTATACAGTCTGTCCAAGATAAGGTTGCACAGCATGGAGATCTCGGAAACGGTAGGAGATACGTAGTCGGTTAAATGGGGAAAAAGTTGCGCATTCGGAGGCTCATACCAACAGCCTTCGAACATTTTCAAAATTATTTTTAGTTTTTCAGTTATATCGAAAAAAGTGAATTTTTGGAATATCTATTTTATTTTTTTTCTCCGTTATTATTAGAGATACAGAAAAACTGAACATACTTTTTAATAGCAACTTTTGATGACGTTCAACGAGGTGATACCGATTTTTCTATGCGACGTTTCGTATTCGTAGAACCATCATCAACTTTTGTTTTTTAAATACGGTCCTGATAATTCTTTCACAGATTCTGAAAGCTTTTTTTATTCTAAATTCAACCATGTATTATACAAGGTGGTTTGAATGTGTTTCGACCTATTTTCAGCCATCATCAGTGTTTTTTTCGAAATTCCAAAGGAAAAATGCCATCAGTTCCACTTATGTCTGATCATTTAGTGTCAAACATTGATGGACTAGTTATTCAATATTGAAAAGTGAAAAAAAATCCACTAAATGATTCAATGCAGCGCTTCGAATTGTTTATGAATTGTATTCATATTTTAATCCGAAGGAGCTTGTCATAATTAAATTTTTCGAACTAATTATTCCTATAAGTCTATCAATCGGAACTAGTTGATGAGGTATTAGTTTGTTGGCTAATTTTCCTTCAAAATAAGTGGAACTGATGGCATTTTTCCTTTGGAATTTCGAAAAAAACATTGATGATGGCAAAAAATAGGTCGAAACACATTCAAACCACCTTGTTCAATACATGGTTGAATTCATAATAAAAAAAGCTTTCAGAATCTGTGAAAGAATTATCAGGGCCGTATTCAAAAAACAAAAGTTGATGATGGTTCTACGAATACGAAACGTCGCATAGAAAAATCGGTATCACCACGTTAAATGTCATCAAAAGTTGCTATGAAAAAGTATTTCCAGTTTTTCTGTATCTCTAATATTAACGGAGAAAAAAAATAGAGTTGAAAATGAATATTCTCAGATAAATTATGAACATACAAAAATGGATATATATTTATATAAAACAATACATTGAGAATTCGCATTCTCTATGTGATGAGAATATTTACTCTTTTTCAGTTAATTCAATAGAAAACAACTACTTTCCTGGCTATATGCCACGACGAACATTGAATTATATCTATTGAACACACACGATAAGAGTTTGAAAATAAAATATAAAAATTTCTGAAATTGAGAATTTGCATTCTCCTTCAGACAAAAATATGTATATACACACATCATTCTGAATATTCAACAGAAAACAACTACTTTCCTGGCTATTTGCCACGTCGAACATTGAATTATATCTGATGAACATTCAAAAGGGAACATGAAAAATAAAGAATAAAATCCTCCGAAATTTAAAATTTACATTCTTCTTCAAAAGCAAAAAAAATAGAGATTCCAAAAATTCACTTTTTTCGATATAACTGAAAAACTAAAATAAATTTTGAGAATTTTCGAATGCTGTTGGTATGAGCCTCCGAATGCGCAACTTTTTCCATATTTAACCGACTTCGTATCTCCTACCGTTTCCGAGATCCCCATGCTGTGCAACCTTATCTTGGACAGACTGTATACTTGCAGATAGTCACGTCGAATAACGCTTCAGCTCACGGGAGATTTTGGTAGACAAACACCCTGTATACCTGATCGCCTCACCTATAACGAGTCGATCGAATCCGAAACCACTTTAAATTAGACATCACACACCATGCACTTGCACATACGCATCGCAAGGTGCCTGCGAGACGAGGTGCAGGCATGCGGTTTGTCGCTCGCCGTCTCAATTTTTTTTCGTCTAACGCTCGGGTACCTTCCTGGTTCGATTAATTGATAATATATGGGAACGATGCTCTCTAGCTGGAGCTAGATGATGCGGGACATCATCTCCAACGAGCGACGTCATTATATTATTGGGTAGTTAGGAAGCGAGGCACTTATCGAGATCACTGCGATTGAGATCGAGTTGATGTAAAAGTGATAGAGGAAGCGAGATCAACATGATTATAAGGGTATGAAAGATGTAGTCAGGGACGCCCTGTCTCGGGCGCCAGATTTTTGAAAAAAGTGATTCACTTCACCTGCTGCCTACAAACTGAGTTTGATAGAAGACCTGGGTAGCCAAAGTAAGGCACATCACATAACTACCTCGGTGCCTGCACAAACAACATGAATGAAATGCAATTATATACAGGGTAAAATAGCGGGAATCTACAAACTTATATGTGCAACAAGAAATCACTGTACAATAATACACTGGTATTGGAAGAGATATGAGAGCACTATGTAATCATAGTCATAAATCCTGAGTTCTGGCCACGAAATTCTGATGGAGTGACCTCGAAAGCATCTGAAAAATGCGAAAAAATACCTTCTGACCCTAAATGAGTACAGGAAAAGAATCTGCTACCCTTGCTCATGCTACTGAATGAAGAGGGTTTACTATCAGGAAATAGTTTAGCAAGTCAGGAACCAATGAACTACTCAGCTCTATCAGGTTTTCGGGTTACGAGCAAGTGACATTCAACTACATAAAATCGCGTCTCAAGTCATTATCGAAACCAGTCTAGTAATGAAGCTAGCACACACTTTATTACATAATTGCAGCCTCCATATTCCACTGGACAAATTACAGAGGTACGAAATATAGGGTATTCCTCACAATTTGCTTCAAAGCTGTGTCAATTCAAGAAGCCAGTACGTTTCTGTCGAAACAAGAAGTCATAGTTTGGGTCCCTCGATGCTCACTTTTGGGGCCTGTTCGTTTCATATTGTATTCAAATGATTTGCATGTCATACCAGTCTATTCTCCTCTGACTTTGATGCAGATGATACGTCATTGGTCATCTCAGATGAATCATATCAGACAGTCTACTATCACGTAAATGCGATACGATTCGATTGTGAAATAGTGATGTAATGCAAACCTCCTGAGCTGGATCATGGATAAAACGATATCAATTAGATTCCATAATCGTCAGAAAAGATTTACCGATGTGACACTGTGTACAGATAATCAGAGTGTAAATATTGTCCAAAATTCAAGTTTTCAGGCCTTGACGTGGTTGCTCGCTGTCTCAATTCATCTCGTCTAACGCTCGGGTACCGTCCTAGTTCGATTAATTATGGATAATGATGATGGGAACGATGCTCTATAGCTGGAGCCAGATGATTCGGGACATCATCTCCAACGAGCGACGTCATTATATTATTGGGTAGTTAGGAAGCGAGCACTTATCGAGATCACTGCGATTGAGATCGAGTTAATGTAAAAGTGATCGAGGAAGCAAGATCAACATGATTGTAAGGGTATGAAAAAGAAAGCTGTAGTCAGGTACGCCCTATCTCGGGCGCCAGATTTTTGATAAAAGTGATTTACTTCACCTGCTGCCCACAAACTGAGTTTGATAGAGGCCTGGGTAGCCACAGTGAAGCAGGCACAGGAGCTACCTACAGCGGTGCCTACAGGAAACCAGGGGTCGAGGTAATCGATCAGACCTGTCTCGGGACCCTTTGTGAGAGGACCTAGTATTCACAGAGCCCAGATAAAGTAGGATTTGATCGCAAACAACAGGAATGAAATGCAATTGTATAAGGGGGAGAAATATCTACACATTTACATGTGCAACACAAAATCACTATACACTGGTATCGGAGAGATCTAAGTGATCATAGCCTTGTGAGAACTTCCTCAGTCCGTCGTTGAGTATTCATACCCCTCAGTGGCCTTGGTTGAACGACATCTAAATCCTGGGTTCTGATTGGTTGAACTCCAACCTTCTTATGGCCACGGAAATCTGCTGGAGTGACCTCGAAAGCACATGTACACCTTTAACTAAAAAATGCGAAAAAATACCTTTTAACCCTAAATGAGTACAGGAAAAAAATCTGCAACCCATGCTCATGCTACTGAATGAATTTGATTGAACAATATTCAATAACAAAAAAGTTATGATCAGGTAAACATCCATCATTTCAACGAATAAGTAATTCATCTAAGTTTCACATCATGAGCAGAGGGTTGAAAAATAATCAAGTCTTCAGGGTTGTAATTATGTCTAGCAAGGTTTACTATCAGGAAAGAGTTTAGCAAGTCAGGAATCAATGAATTGCTCAGCTCCATCAGGTGTTTGGTTACTTGAGTTATTATCAGAACCAGTCTAGAAATGAAGCTAGCATAAAAAACACTTCATTGCATAATTGCAGCTTCCATATTCCACTAGACAAATTACAGAGATACGCAATATGGGGTATTCCTCAAAATTTGCTTCAAAGCTGTGTCAATTCAAGAAGCCAGTACGTTTCTGTCGAAACAAGAAATCATAATTAGAGTCCCCCAATGCTCAGTTTTGGGGCCTGTTCGTTTCATATTGTATTTAGATGATTTGAATGACATATCAGTCCATTCTCCTCTCACTTTCTATGCAGATGATACGTCATCTCAGGTAAATCATATCGGATCAGACAGTCGACTATCACGTAAATGCGATGCGATCTTTTCGATTGTGAAATAGTGGTTCAATGCAAACCTCCTGAGTTGGATCATGGATAAAACGAAATCAATTTGATTTCATAATCGTCAGAAAAGATGTACCGATGGGACACTATGTACAGATAATCACAGTGTAAATATTGTTCAATAAGTCAAGTTTTCAGGCCTTGACGTGGTTGCTCGCTGTCTCAATTGATTTCGTCTAACGCTCGGGTACCTTCCTAGTTCGATTAATTATGGACAATGATGATGGGAACGATGCTCTATAGCTGGAGCTAGATGATTCGGGACATCATCTCCAACGACCGACGTCATTATATTATTGGGTAGTTAGGAAGCGAGCACTCATCGAGATCACTGCGATTCGGATCGAGTTAATGTTAAAGTGATAGAGGAAGCATGATCAACATGATTGTAAGGGTATAAAAAAGCAAGCTGTAGTCAGGAACGCCCTATCTCGGGCGCCATATTTTTGATGAAAGTGATTTACTTTACCTGTTGCCCACAAATTGAGTTTGATAGAGGCCTGGGTATAGCCACAGTGAAGAAGGCACAGGAGATACCTACATCGGTGCCTAGAGGAAACCAGGGGTCGAGGTAATCGATCAGACCTGTCTCAGGGCCCTTTGTGAGTGGACCTAGTATTCACAGAGCCCAGATAAAGTAGGATTTGATAGCAAACAACAGGAATGAAATGCAATTGTATAAGGGTAAAACGAATAAGTAATTCATCTAAGTTTCACGTCATGAGCAGAGGGTTGAAAAATAATCAAGTCTTCAGGGTTGTAATCATGTCTAGCAGGGTTTATTATCAGGAAAAAGTTTAGCAAGTCAGGAATCAATGAATTGCTCAGCTCCATCAGGTGTTTGGGTTACGAGCAAGTGACATTCAGCTACATAGAATCCAGTCTCAGGTACTTGAGTTATTATCAAAACCAGTCTAGAAATGAAGCTAGCATAAAAAACACTTCATTGCATAATTGCAGCTTCCATATTTCTCTAGACAAATTACAGAGATCCGCAATATGGGGTATTCCTCACAATTTGCTTCAAAGCTGTGTCAATTCAAGAAGCCAGTACGTTTCTGTCGAAACAAGAAATCATAATTAGAGTCCCCCAATGCTCAGTTTTGGGGCCTGTTCGTTTCATATTGTATTTAAATGATTCGGATGACATACCAGTCCATTCTTCTCTCACTTTGTATGCAGATGATACGTCATTGGTCATCTCAGATAAATAATATCAGACAGTCTACTATCACGTAAATGCGATGCGATCTTTTCGATTGTGAAATATTGGTTTAATGAATACCTCCTGAGTTTGAACATGGATAAAACGAAATCATTCAGATTCCTTTCCAGAAAACCTGTACCGATGTGACACTATGTACAGATAATCACAGTGAAAATATTTTCCAAGAAGTCAAGTTTTTAGGCCTTGACGCGGTTGCTCGCTGTCACAATTTATTCCGTCTAATGCTCGGGTACCTTCCTGGTTCCATTAATTGTTGATAATGAAGATGAGAACGATGCTCACTAGCTAGAACTAGATGATGCGGGACGTCATCTACAACGAGCGACTTCATTATATTATTGAGTAGTTAGGAAGCGAGCACTTATCGAGATCAGTGCGACAGTGCGACGTATCTGGTGCAATAAAACCTGATGTTGTCCTGGAGATACTCACAATGACGTGGGTTTCAAAACAGAAGAGATTATACAAGAAGGTGAAAATCTAAGAGAAATCTTTAGATAAATACAAAAAGCTCGAAGTCATTTCCACACTCTTTTAATGATGTGCTTATTCAAGGGGGATGTTTCGGACTTAGAAAAGTCCATCTTCAGCCCAATTAAAGAGTTCAAAACATAAACTGTAATGAAGTGTTTTCGAAACAGCTTCATTACTAGACGGGTAGTACCTGAGACTGATTCTAGTTGAATTTCACTTGTTCAAAAGTTCGAAATCTGAAAACCTGAGAGAGCTGAGTAATTCATTGATTCCTGACTTTCCAAAGCTTTTCTCGATGGTAAACTCCGATAAACATAATAACAACCCTAGAGACTTCGATATTTTTCAACCCTTTGCTTACGATATAAAATTTGGATGAAATATTCATCTGTTTTGAAATGATGGATGTTTACCTGGTCATAACTTTTTTGCTATTGGATATTTTCCAGTCAAATTTATTCAGTAGCATTAGCAAAGATAGTAGATTCTGTTCCTGTGCCCATTTAGGGTTAAATATAATTTTTTCCGCATATTTGTGAGTTTGAGAACATGTGCTTTCGGATGGTAGTTCCTGCAGGCATAGTTGAGGATTCCGACCAATAAGAATCTTGGTTCGAGCTGTCCTTGCACCGAGGTCGATGGGAAATATGAATACTGAAGACAGCTAAATCACTCCCTAATCTCTACAAACTCTATCATCTACGCTCGAGACTCTACTATTCACCTGTGTCTCTCCTGGTTCTCTTGCTGATCTCTTACTGCTCTAATATTTGATTCAAAGCCAGTTCAAAGTATTAATGTATAGTGATTCCGTGTTGCACATGTAAGTTTGTATATTATTTTTGACCATTATTATTCATCCTGTATAGATTCATTCCATTCCTGTTGTTTTCCATACCGATACTCACCCGATCAGTGTAAAAAATCCAGAAAGTTTTATTTGCGAATGAACGGTTTTTTTGTGATTGCATATTCCATATTTCTCTCTCTGTTGTTTTTTTTTCAGTTCCGAATAATAGTTCCAGTTATTCATTCAATGATTTTCAATATTTATTGTCAAATTGCTGATTATTATTGACGGACGGCTGACACTGACATAGTCAGCTGTCAATTCTTCTTCTTTTCCTTGAGAAATCCTGTCCTGTGCACCCGTGTCCCTGTGCTTGGTATCCTGTCAGGCTGTGGCCGGTGGTTAATGAAATTTTGATATGGCTAGAAAAATAAAATTAACCTCACTGAAATTCCAATATTGAAAAATTAGAAAATCGAAGGAAAAGGAAAGATAAATATATGAATTGAACCTGTATAATTTGTTTGGAACTGTGAATCCGATTTTAAAGGTAGACTTAATGAAAAAGTTTGAATAACTAATTTTCCAGAACTAACCTACAAATACCAGAGACCCGTTTTCAACGAAGATATTTGCTTTGATTCCTGTAATTATCCCGCATGAAGGCTAAACCCAGTGTTTGTAATTAAAGCCTACACTCCCTTGGCTCCTTATTGATTCCAGGTCGATTCAATGACATTGACCCCTGGTTTATACTGTAGGTACCGAGGTAGGTATACCTCCTGTGCATGTCTCCACTGTTGCTACTTTGGGCCTCTGTACAAAAATAGCTTTGTGCAGAGCAGGTGGAGAAAACCACCTCATGAACAATCTGGTCCCGAGACCCCACCGACAAGTACCAGAGTAGTCTCTGTCCGATCAAGCGCCAAAGTAAGGGCCTCAGAAATGAAGGTCCTTACAAAACGGGTTTTCATGAACATGAAGGGTCCCGTGCCCTGAGAGCGCTCTCAGGCGTTTATGTTTCAAACCCCGGCAATGATATTATGATGTTATGTATTGGCACCAACCAAGTCCGAAACATGACCCCTTGAATGAGCACATCATTAAAAAAGTATATTTTTTTATGTTCTGGTTCCCACGAAAAGGGATATCCTGTAATGTTCAGAGAACATCGTGAGAACCAAGGGAAATAATGTAGGAATTGGTGTTCTTTTCAAATTTCTGGAGGTTATATGCCTCGGGGAACACCTCCCTTGGCAATCTGTACCAGAGCCTGCCAAGGGAGGAACAATTGTTGATATTTCCGAAGAACATCGTCCATGTCTTTGAGATTTCCTTCTTTCCTATGGAAATACAATGATATTTCCATGCATGCAAGTTAATGAGGGAACATGCCGTTTTTCATCTGATTATTCTTCCGACTTCGAATCCTCTATTTTGCTCTATAGGTGTTTTGCCTCGAGCGAAATGAATAGCTACTCATAATACATAATCTGTCTTCCTGTATATACCTGCATCGACAATTTATTTCTCTCGAGATCATCCTTCGATTAGCATATTACCTAACAAAACCGCACTCAGTCAACTGCAATGTTCCCATAAATCGAAAAGGAAAAGCGAAAAATCCGACCAGCTCTCCAAGGAAAGACGTAAAAATCGGAGATAAAATTTCACCGGCCGACCGGCTATACGGAGACTAGGTAGTTACTCGCTGTTTCATGTTGTTTTTTTTCTGTTCGTCCGTATACGGAAATGTTATTGCTGCAAGAGATTAAAATGAGATCAAGTTCACTCTCGATGGGAAGGAATAATGAGTGAAGCACTGAGCACTTGAGCAGTTAGTAGTAGTAGTAGTGCCGTCTCGCCTTAGGCTTCGTCTGGTGCTACTTATTTGTCTTTTATATACAGGGTGCTCGGTTTTCGAGCTCCATCATGAGGATCTCAGATATTATAAGAGATACGAGGTCGGTTAAATTAGGGCGAAGTTGCACATGTTCATGCTGGACATTTTTTATCTGCAAGTAAATTCGATGTGTCATTTTCAGTTTTTGAATTATTTGAAGAAAACGAAAATTTTTAATTTTGGTGCATGTCGAATCGTATAAAAAATCGGCTGAGTCAGTGATTAAACAGTGTAGTGTATAAATATTTCTGTTAATATGTATTCTTTGTAGTGGCCTATCCTTGGATTTTAATTTTTCCTACTGGCCCCTCTTCCCTATAAGTCTGTGCATCCCTGGTAAACAGGGTATATATACTATGAGTTAACGCGATTTTTTAGGTCGGTATAGGCTGCAACAATTACCTGTCAATATAATTCTGTGATCAGTGTGATCAATATTCTGTGATTTGATTTAGGAAAATCGGGAACTTCGTAATTGTTTAGTAATGTATGAACTTCACCGCGAAGTGAACGAAAGATAAAAAAAAGGACTTTTTTCTGTGACGGGAAAAAAGTTTGGCATTTCATCTGTGTTGGCATGTTATAAAATGTCACTTTTCATAAATTACTTTTTTCCCGTGGGAAAAAGTGAATTATTGTCAATATGATAATGAAAATCTGAACATAATAATATCACAAAATAAAGTTTGATTAACATGACTACCGATAAAGAAGAGTAGCCATGCTTTTTGTGAACATCGAAAAAGTGTGGTATAGCACATTTTCTTAATTGCTTTCCAAAATTTGTCCAATAAATATTGCAGGAATTTGTGGAAAAACTATTGAAGAAGCTGCTGCAAACATAGTGGTAGATTTAGTGCCAGAAATATCTCGAAATTTTTTTTAGCCTAGAGAGTGCCTACTCTGTATACCCTGTATTCCCGCTTTTGTCGGTGTAAAATCGCTTATAGGTCGTGCAAAAACAGTTCTTTTATATATGTTCTGAATAATGTACATTATTTATTGTAACTTGTCCCTCCCTGAGATTATTTCTGCGGACGCCCCTGTATACACTGTTGATGGCTTTTGTTGTGCTATAACTGCTATAGTTCCGTAAAATGAGTCAATAATACCGTCTCCGAGAAAGAACTGCAAGTCCTTTTATCTTCCATTTGACTTCGCGGTAACGTATATTACTAAACAACCACTAAATTCGCAATTTTTTTGAAATCAAATCACAGAATTAGACTGACTGAAGTGACATCAGATATTTGATTACTTCAAAAAAATGATGAAGATACCTACAACGCAGGTGTCCCTACTGTTAAAAACTTAAAATTTCACGTCGATAATTTTCAGATTTTAAAATAATGTAATATCTTCTCAATATTGATTCGTCCTTTCTTCTGTCACAGAAAAAAATAGTGTACTATACACGGGAAAAATATTAGATTTAAGCTCACGGTTTTTTGTCTCCCTCCGCTACGCGTCGGGAGACAACACAACCTGGAGCTACAATCTACTACTTTTTTCCCTTGTATAATAAATAACTATTCAGGTCTTTCTCAGAGACATTATTTTATGAAAAGTGACATTTTGTATCCTGTCAACAGAGATAAAATGTCAAACTATTTTCCCGCATCAGAAAAAAAATTGGCACTTCTTCCAGAAGAACTCGAAGTATATAGATACCCAAGAACTGTTTATTTCTGGCATATAGGGTATGATGAAAATGATGGAATACATGGGCGTCTCATTGAAAATAACAAAAAATTTAAAATAAAAAAGATGATGTCACTTCCGGAAAAACCGAAATTATATGTCAGTTCGAGTCTCCATGTTGTCTTCACCGTGCCTATGACTTTCAGTTCATCATAAACAGTGTATCCCGCTTTTCAAAAATACATACCCTATAATAACTCAGTTACTATAATGATGCGATTTTCTTGAAGTTCTGGTGGTGATTGTATGTTAGAACAATAATGAAGTATTTAGCAAAGTGGACAGTTTTTACTTATAATGAAACGTATCGCCTTCAACTTCAGCCCACTGTTACATCCAGTGTGCTCTTCACAGCATAAATATAAACATGATTGTAGTTAGTACTTTCATGCAGGATATTTTTTATTATTCAGATTTTCTTCATATTCAGAAGAGAAAATTTATGTGGCATTACTCAAACCGACGTTTCGTTATTGAGTTGTCATTATCAACTTCGTTTTTTCAAATATGGTCCTGGATTTCTCAACATTGAATTCGAGAGCTTTCAATCTCCTAAAATCAACGATATATCGCACTCATTCGAAAAAGGTGTTTGTTTTCAATCTCAATCCTATTAAAAATCTAGTCTCTGTATCTCTTTAAAAAATGAGTTTTCATGGAAAATACCATTCATATGAATTTCTCGAATAAGTGCGATACACGGTTGATTTAAGGGGATTGAAAGCTCTTAAAATCCATGATATATAAAAATTGTTGATGATGGCAGCTCAAAGACGAAACGTCGGTATGAGGATATGATACCTAACACCATCTTGTAGAACAGAAAAAGTTGCTGTGAGAACGGGTAATTCGTTTTGTTACATCATTTTAAATAGAGAAAATTTATGTGGCATTACTCAAACTAACGTTTCGTCATTGAGTTGTCATCATCAACTTCGTTTTTCCAAATATGATCCTGGATTTCTCAACATTGAATTTGAGAGCTTTCAATTTCCTAAAATCAACGATATATCGCACTCATTCGAAAAAGGTGTTCGTTTTCAATCTCAATCCTATTGAAAATCTAGTCTCTGTATCTCTTCAAAAGATGAGTTTTCTTGGAAAATACCATTCATACGAATTTCTCGAATAAGTGCGATACACGGTTGATTTAAGGGAATTGAAAGCTCTTAAAATCCATGATATATAAAAATTGTTGATGATGGCAGCTCAAAGACGAAACGTCGGTATGAGGATATGATAACACCACCTTGTAGAACAGAAAAAGTAGCTGTGAGAATGGGTAATTCGTTTTGTTACATCCTTTTAAATAGAGGCATAAAAAAATGGAAATGTAATAGCGAATATTCGTTTTTTTTTCAATCTTCAGAAGTATAGGGAATTCTTCGAATTTCAAAACGACATTTTGATAGGCATGAAATTATGCAACTTTGTCTCCATTTAATCGATCGCATCTCTCCTACTTTCCGCGATCCCATCAATGATGAGGCTCTAATATGGGACACCCTGTATAGAATCCAAGGCTTTAGTACAAGAAAATTCTTAGGCTCCTCCCATCTTTTTACCTCCGAAAATATTGCATTCACCATTATTAATCCAATGCTAAAAGAGATCTTCAAACTAAACGAGCAATAAAAAATGCTGAAAAAATCTTTGATGATCACAGCAACTCTACTTCCTGTAAAATATGAGCACATATGAGTGAGTATATTTTCGTAGGTGGTGTTATAAATCATAAATAATATCATAATCCTTCAGCGGGCGTATACGAAGTGGTCAGATTTACGTGCAACGAATTTATTAATGCGTGAATTTCGACTTTCAAGTGTTTCACGAAAATAAAGCAAAGTCCGGCCTCACCTGTCGCCATATCTTTACCCAGACGCGTCTAATTACTCTTATTTCGCATATTCTATGAAGTATGTGGTCCGCCCACGGTCGCTGTATACAGTGTGTCCCAGATAACATCCATCAGATCATCTCCGAAAGCGAAAAAGTAAAACTGATATGAAAACTACCAAAATTCGTCAATTTTTCATTTCGAGAAGGATTTTCTTCCTGTTGGGTATACATCGAGAGAAGATTGCCCACATTTGTATGAAAATTCGTAATATCAGTTTGGATAATCTTAATAAAACCATTATATCATTAAAATAAGTACATATCATGTTTCAGTCCTTTGAATGAAGAGCGACATTTTTACATGCGTGAACAAAGAAAAAAGAAGCCAAAAGTCATCACATATTGAAGTACATGCGTGAATGTCCCTTCTTCTAATTAAACTATATTTCAAGCACATATTTTCAAATGGAAGATTTCAAGATCCGTTTGAGAGAATCTGCTGTTCCATTCATTTACAAAACAAAATATTTGACAAACAAATCCATTATTATCGTTACACGAAATACATAACAAAAATATTATGGTAAAAGAGGATTTGATTGAATAAGTTCGAAAATTTGAGAACGAAACTGAGGAATTCAAGTGAATTAACTATATATATCCATATTCGACTATTTTGTCATTAAAATGTTGTAACATGCACTCTTTTCATTTTAATAACTGCTGTATTAATACCCTATTTCCATTTTCCATCTACGGCTATGATTGATTTGACAGAAAATCTAACTTTTAAAATCGTATCTTACGATCAAGTGCTACTAGGGAAATTGAAAAGACAAAGAGCAGAATATATGTCCCATTCTTTTATTCACTCAAACCATTGTAATATGTCCGAACTAGTCAATGGATGTAATTTGAGTTTGATAAGAGTTCGGACACAGCTGAACTTTTGTCCTTTTCTATTTTCTATAATACAATGGTTTGAGTGAATAAAAGAATAAGACATATATTCTGCTCTTTGTCTCTTTAATTTCCCTAGTAGCGCCTGATTGTCAGATACGATTTTAGAGGTTATATTTTCTGTCAAATCAAACATAGCCGTAGATGGACAATGAAATAGGGTACAAACACCCACTTCAATTCATAGTGATACACTTCTAGCAGAACGACTGTTATATAAATGGAAAGACTTCATGTAACAACATTTTGATATTAGAAAATATACACATATGGATAAACTTATAGCTATAATTCCTTATTGTATGTGGAACTGAACTCCAGTGATAAGTATAAAACATGAAGTTATCAATATAAAATTAAAGGAAGGTATTTTCAGGAATATACACAAAGTAACATAAGTACGTTCTAGTGAAGTATTTTTGAGACAATTTCAAGAAATAAAGTCTATATAAGCTTGTGTCCGGAAATGCTTCATTTATACAGATACAGGGTGTTGAAATACAAAGAACAAAGCATGGTTCAATAAACATTTCATAGGAAAAGAATAGTTTATTAGTTTATTTGACGAGACCTACCAAATACTTGGTTTTGTAAAGTTCTCAGCAACTTCACTTACCACCCTAGGAGCTATGTAACATGATTCGAAATAGAAAATCTCCAAAACCATAACCTCCAGCGTAATTAAGGCCCTCATGATAATTCCCTTGATACATAAATACCTATTCACTTTTCACTGTGGAATTTTGAAATTGGTCGGCACCAAAAACGCCATATTCAATAATATTTCAGGTTGTGGTTTACTTGCTTTTCTTAGTTTCGTTTTCAAATATTCAATTTCATTATGTAATTTTGAGACCATTTCCTCTTTTTCCATGATTATTTCGTTTTGTATTTTGTGTGATGATAATAATGGAATTTTGTTCTTGAAATCGTCTGCTTTGTAAATTGATGGAACAGCAGATTCTCTCAGAACAGATTTTGAAATCTTCTGATTGAAAATGAGCGTTAAATATAGTTTCATTATAACTGCTTTCTCCTGGAAAGTATAATTTTATTATTATTACTATGGTGCTCTCGTCACAATGCAAGGTGTGTAACTTATTAAATCTAAACATTGAAACACCCTAACCGTTGTCATTTCTGTGTCCGAACTCTTATCAAACTAATACCATCCAGTGACTCTAGTCCGAACTATTGCCAACTAATACTCTAGTGGGGGTGATAGTGGGGTTTTTACGAATACATAATAATATACAATATTGAAATATTACTCATATTTGATCCGAAATGCTCAAGAAAAACTACTAGATTTTCCTTCATTAGATAAATCTTCGAAATTAATTTTCGACTGTTAATCAACCTCATTTCAAACTTGAGACTGACCAATTAACCCCACAACGATATTATCTTCATAATTATCGAGTTTCTTGCTTCATATCCGATTTAACTTAAATTCAGTAAAAAGCGACATGATCAACACGATAGGACCAACCGCGCCTTAAAAAATCTTGTTGTAAAAGCGGACGAATCAATATCAGACCCACGCAGTGGATACATTTTCATTATGTATTTCCAGTCATTCGAATCGTTTAGCCATTGACAGACCTGAAAACAAAAGATGCTGATCAATCAGAAAACATTCGTAGACGGGATTTTAATTAGGACAAATAATCACGATCCTGCATCAGTTCTTGATGACTTGAAAGATGGGGACAGATATGGGTGGGTGAAGAAGTGACGATTTCCTACACAAAAAGAAGTTTTTGTGTTTCGGGTTTTGAAGAAAACCTATTAGAGTGAGTTTTTATTATGAATATCAACTCGAAAACAAGTATTGTCCACCAAAAAAAAAAATTATATTGAAAACAAGTTTTGTAGAAAAAGATTATTGATGTTCTTCAAATGTAGTAATTTACGTTACAAGTTCTAAAAATACTGTCACTATTTTTCCATCAACCGCGTGCAAGTATTCCTACAGGGAGACATTAATAGTTATTTATTATACAAGGGATAGATTTTAGCTCCAGGTTGTGTTGTCCGTGACCGTGAGCTAAAATCTAATATTTTTCCTGTGTATAATACACTATTTTTTTCTGTGACAGAAGAAAGGACGAATCAATATTGACTCTAGCCAGGGTTTACCCACTAAAAACTACACCCCGTTTGTAACCTCGTCTGACCATGTCTCCGACGACACTTAGGCCTATGGTGGCCCATTGTATCTTACCTAGTAGTTCTTAATTGTGCCCACTCCATTATCTCTGTATCTTTAACAAGTCTGTACAAATCCTTCACTGGATGTGAGTTGAATACTTCTGGTTCGCCAACTGGTTGCCCAAAGATCTTCTGTCTTCTGCGGTCCAATGCCTCACATCGGCATTGGACTGGTTCCTTGCCGCATAGTCTGCAGCTTGTGTCGCCATTGTTGTACAGTCCCATTCTGGCGAGATGCTCCTTCACTGGCGCTTGGCCAGTCATGAGTCCCGTAACAGTTTTTATCTGTGCTCTGTTCAAGTTGAGCAGGTCTACAGTTCGTTTATGATTTGGTTCCTTGATGTATTGTTTCTTGGAAGGTTTTCCCAGTAGCTCTTATGTTTTGCCTGAATCCAGTCTTTAACTGACACTCGTGCTGTACGTGTTGGTACTCCAAGAGTCTGTCCTGGATCTGGCTCGTTGTCCGACCCTCTTCTTGCAAGTTCGTCTGCCTTCTCATTGCCAGCGATCCCCTGATGACCTGGCACCCAGATTAGCTTGACGCAGTTCTGGTCTGCCAGAGTGCTCAGTTCCCTCTTGCAATCCCATACCAGTCGAGATGTCACTTCCTGGCTTTCTATTGCCTTAAGTGCCGCTTGACTGTCTGACATAATACGGATCTGCTCGTTTTCCACAGCTCTCCTGTTATTTTCTTCCACACATTGGAGAATTGCGTACACCTCTGCTTGGAAAACTGAAGCATACTTCCCCAATGAGTAGCTGAGGCTACTTTCCGGATGTTTGGAGTATACTCATGCTCCTGACCGCATTCGCAGTCTTGGACCCGTCTGTATACCAGATTTTTCCTTGCTGTATGGTGCTGAGTTCTCCGTCATTCCATTCAGATCTGTCTGGTATGGACACTCTGAATGAAGTGTCCAATATATATCGTTTCGAAATGTGATCTGTTCTCATATTAAGTATATCCCTATTCACTATTCTGACGATGCTCATATGTCCTGTTCCTATGTTAACATTGCCCAGTGTATTTTGCAGTCTTAGGGCACCAAGTATCGCCTCTCCCTGTACCATCAAGTGGAGGGGAGGCAGATCCAGTAGTGTTTCCATGGCTGCGGTTGGCATTGACTTCATAGCCCCGTGATTCCTAGACATGCAAGTCTTTGTATCTTGCTCAGTCTTGTTATGGCTCCTCTTTGTAGTGTCTTCTGCCACCATACCAAAGAGCCATATGTTATGGAAGGCATCACCACCCTGTTATACAGCCAGTACAACATGTTTGGTCTCAGTCCCCATTTCTTCCCACAAGAGCGTCTAGTCATCATCAGTGACGTTACCGCTTTTTTGGTTGTCTTTTCCAGTTGTTGATTCCAAGTCAATTTCGGATCTAATATCACCCCGAGGTATTTGACCTCTTCTTTCAACTGGATTGTTTCGCCTCGAAGTTTAAGAGGACCTAATCCCTCTAGTTTATGTCTTCGTGTGAATGCTATCATGGTGGCCTTGTGAGGACTGATATTCTTGATCCGTCCATTCCGTCACCAGTTCCAGAGCCTATGTCCCGGACTGTTGCCAGAAAAATAATTTTTGAAAGAGAAAATTCCAAGGAAACTTACATATTACATGCTGGAATCTTACGATAGTAATCGTTTTTCGAAAAAAATCAATTTCGCACCATAAAAAGTGGGGTCGCAGAAATTGCAAAAATGTATAGTGCAGTATCCTCCCCACTTGAGTTATATAAACTTTTTTTATTAAAACTTGGGGTAGGTACCTGTTACCGAACCATTTCAGCTCCTCCTGCTGAGTATAAACCAATTTATAGGCCGTGAGATTATGTCGATATAAAAACAAGCTGTTAAAATTAATGGCGTTAATGAATATTATCAGGACTGGCAAGAGGAAGCGCTCAATTTTCCATGTAGTGCGTACCTAGTATAGTGTAATCAATAAAGTGGCAGTATCTGTGAATAAAATCTAAATCGTTCATCTGAATTCACGGTTGATGAGAACTGTTTTTACTAACTTACCGTCCATAAAAATATTGTATATAAGTTCAGGATATTTCGAAATTTGAAAAACTAATTTCCACAGGTGATTGATTGTCTTCTTGATTCAATTAACCATGAGGTAATCATTAGAGTGCCTAAATGTACTTGACACTGCTGTTTTGACGTTTTTTGCATATTTATACAATTGTCAGTGCTTGTCATAGTGTCCGTACTCTGATATACAAAAAACGTCAAAAGAGCAGTGTCAAGTACATTTAGGAACTCTAGTAATCATGAGGTAGTTTTTTGAGATATTTGCCGTCAGTTTTCAAGAATAACTCGTCTTATTTTGTTCTATTCAATCTTGGTAATTATCATCATTTGATTTCTTTTCAAAGCCTCCATTGTTTTACGATGAAGTTATTTCGGCCGTTTCATGCATGATTATTTTCAATATTTCAACTCTGGTAACATAATATACAGGGTGATCAATGGAATTTTGGTCCTCCTGATTACTTTTGATATTCCGTTTCCATGATGGACTGCGAGATATTGGATTCTTGCAGGTTTATACTTTTTTTTCTAAGGAGACTGATCTCATCGAATATTTCCCTCATAGATAAAATCTCTCATAAGGGCAATGCAATAATCGAACAATTACAGCGTTTTTTGCACTGCGAAAACATTCCGTCGCCATATATACAGGGTGAGTCATGACTAACCAGCCATAGCCCAATGGCGGATAGAGGAGGTCAAGGTGAGTTGATATATATATAATAAAATATTTTTTGACTATTCTTTACAGAAATACAGGGCATTATTTGAATTCAGGGCGAAACTTGAATGAACGGTATTTCAGGAACGTCTCGATGTTATCGGCTGAAATTTACTAGCAACTTACCTCTAATGACACTCCACAAGATGACGTACTATGAATAAAAAATTACAGATCCGGACTTGGAAAACTCATTTTCTATTTAGATGTCAAAATTTTGACCTTCTGGATTGGATTTTTCGAAAACTTTTATCAGAATCAGAAAGATCAGGAAAAATACTACAAGTATGGCTTTTCAATTCGTACGGCACACTTCGATCGTTTTGGTAAAAAAAATATCAAACAAAATACCGATGAATTTTTCTTCGATTTCGTCCGGACATATCACTCTCTACATTCGACTAAAAGTAATTAAACCAAATTTTTTCCTGGAAAGATTCAACAGCACACTTGAGAAAAGGTATAATTCAATAAAAAATTCAGGACCGGACTTGATTTTGGAAAATAACAATAATAATTTCCGAAAAAGATTTGTCAGAATCTTATTATATATTATTATTATTAATCAAGATTCTCAAAATGTCCTCCTCCAATTTCTAAACATTTTCTGCATCTCTTCGGGAGACCTCTTATGGCTTTTCTAATAATTTGCCTATTATTTCTGATTAAATCTGCAGCTGTAACTATCCTCTCCCTCAGTTCGTCTCTGGTGTTGACTTCAGTCTGATAGACCAATTGTTTCATATGCCCCCAAAGAAAATAGTCCAAAACTGTGAGATCAGGGGACCTAGGAGGCCAAGAATGAGGGCCGCCACGACCTTGTTGTGAACTGCTATGCTGTTTCACCCATTATATTATATTCGCCTTGTATATGAATATTATAATATTATAACTCAGTTGTTCTACTTAACATTGTCTACACTATTGCAACATTTGCTTATTTTACAGTTTTATTGTAACAACGACCTGTTGCAGGAAACCATGTTGCTATTTGTTTCTATCTTTATTTTATATATTTCTCTTTTTGTCTATTGATGGCGTGATGCACTATGACTGTCACGTGACTTGAATGTTCTTTAAATAAACTTTACAAAGCCACGCGCAGGCAGTTGCAGTTAGATATTCATTTCTAAATTTTACCTTTTGTCAACTCAACCAATGTACTAATTCCGCCAATGAAATCACCAATGATTAAATCTAGTCGATAAATATCCAGTGTTTTGCTCTACAACTTACGACCACCCCTTTCCCAGCCTGACCGCTCGCAACATAAATTTGGTATCAAGGTGTGGAGTTGTGGACTTTAGCAAAATTATTGTAAAAGTGATCCAGTGAAGTTCAAGTGGTTAGCACTCGGAGGAGACGTCTTCCATAGTCAGCTGCTTATCATCATTAACTGGAGGAGCTTCATATCATCAACACTACAGGGGTAGTAACGTCGTTCTACCTTAGCCTGGAGAGTTTGTTGGAAGCCTCACGCATTATCGAAGAATTTACGATACTCATCAGGGACGGTACACACGCCTGTCTGCCGTCACACCCTGGAACAGCGACGAGAAGGAAGCACTTCCGAAGTCCTGGAGAGTACATCAGCGGTTGAAATTCAAGGCAGAATTCGTACTTGGTCATCCACAGAAATCCTGAAGAAGACATCCTGAATAAGAAGAAATCCTGAAGAAGACATCCTGAATAAGAAGAAATCCTGAAGAAGACATCCTACAGACAATTGGTATTTATCGAAATTTTTGCAACTCACCCATATATTTGTATAATCATTCGTTTTTATTTTTTTTTTACTTATCGTTGCTATTTTATCTTTGATTTCCATTGCCTAAAGTATTTATCTAAATTTTGACAATTTTTGAGAGGAATTCTATAAACATGTCTAAAAAGCTGAATACCGAATTAGCTATCAAAATGATTCCTGAATTTAATGGTAATCGAGCAGATTTAGATCGATTTATAACTTGTTGCGATATTGTTGATCAAGAGTTTTGTCCGGAATCAGATGATGATCTTTTAGTCAGCATAATTAAAACCAAATTGACCGGTTCTGCATATAACTTAATGAAACACAAAACTTACACAAAATGGTTACAAATGAAGGAAATTCTTGAGAACCAATTTTCCGAGAAAAGAACAATTCCGCAAATTCAATCAGAGTTGATTAACGTTAGGCAATTATCTGGAGAAAATGTTAGAAGTTTTGGCAATCGTATAGAAAAATTACTTTATGAATTAAATGATGCATGTATCAGTAGCGAGGGCGAAACCGCGAAAGAATCAATAGAAAATTTAAATTCAAAATCCGCCTTACGAGGTTTTGTTGAAGGATTGCACTCTAACATACGATTCATAATAAAAGCAAGTAGGTTTACTACTCTAGCGGAAGCTATCGAAGCTGCGGTAGACGAAGAAAGAAGTTTTATTCATCAAAGATCGAAAAATAACGTAACTAAAAATTTTTCTAACGTAAAATGTACATATTGCAATAAGACAGGTCACAAATATGAGAACTGTTTTGCTAGAGGTAACAAAACAAATAATTTTCCTAGATTTCCTCCAAAAGAGATGAAAACTGAAAATGTGCGTGCACTGAATATAACCTGTAGTTATTGTAAAAAGAGAGGGCATCATATCAAAGATTGTTTCAAGAGAAAATACAACGATAATAAAAAATCCAACGAATCCTATTCCACGAACGCACAGTCGTCGGGAAACGTGAGCGGACCTGGACAGAGCAGCGCTGTTCATACACAGGTCCGGCACATAAAAATTGCTGCAAACCACCAGTAAATTTTTCAATCAATGTTGTTAGACAAACTCATACAAACTCCTTACAAACTCGTTCAAACTTATTACAATTTCCTGAAAACTTATTACAAAATCATACAAAATCCTTACAAACTCGTTCAAACTCCTTACAAACTTATACAAAATCCTTACAAACTCGTTCAAACTCCTTACAAACTTATGCAAACTCATTACAAACTCATACAAAATCCTTACAAACTCGTTCAAACTCCTTACAAACTCATGCAAACTCATTACAAACTTATACAAAATCCTCACAAACTCATGAAAACTCTTTACAAACTCCTTTACAAAATCGTACAAACTTCTTTCCAGCTCATGACAAAAATAATGAAAATTTCTTGTTTAACCAATTACAAGTTTTTCAAGTGTCTCTTAAAGAAAATGGCGGCGAGTGTATTAGGGTACCTATTTCGCTAGCTATTGGTAATTATGCAACATTTTTAATCGATACAGGTTCTGATTGTTCCTTATTGAAGTTAAGCGTCGCTAATGATGACGAATTCATTGATACAAACTCCTTATCGCAGTTGAAGGGCATAACTGACGAAGTAATAACCACATATGGTATTTGCAATGGTAAAATCAATATACAGGATGAGGTCATAGAGCATAATTTTCATATTGTACCAGACAAATTTCCCATTTTATGTGATGGTATCATTGGTAAAGATTTTTTGAAAAAATATGGCTGCACTATAGATTATAAAAATAAGTCATTATGTTTTACTTATAATACAAAAAATATAATAATGACCTTACTTTCTGAAAAGGCTATTACAATTCCTGCTAGAACTCAAGTAGTCAAACGAATTCGAATTCCTTCTAATATTGTTTCTCAAACGAATACCTATCTTTGTAAGTCATCAGAAATCGTAGATGGACTCTATATTGGTAACAGTATCATTGAAGTTAAAGATGGTTTAACTTACGTAACTTTTGTAAATTCAAATCTTGAAGATATTCATTTGAATGATGTCAAGTTAGATATCGATGCTATAGAAAACTTCAATATATTTTCAGTTAGAAATGACTATCCTAATGAAAACTTGAACAATTTTGAACGTATTCAAACAGTTATTGGAAATTTGAAAACTGACCATATGAACGAAATCGAACGCAATTCTATAATAGAACTTTGTAGCGCATTTAATGATTTATTTTATATTGAGGGCGACAAACTTACGTATACAGAGTGTACTACGCACTCAATACCTACAACGGACGATATTCCTATTCATGTAAAACCATACAGGTTACCGTTTTTCCAAAAAGAAGAGGTAAGAGGTCAAGTTGAAAAAATGCTAGCTGAGGAAATAATTGTTCCTTCATCAAGTCCTTGGAATTTTCCTTTAATAGTCGTACCAAAAAAGGCTGACTCATCGGGCAACAAACGATGGCGTATTGTTGTAGATTTTCGTAAGCTAAACGAAAAAACAATTGGAGATGCTTATCCGTTGCCTAATATCACTGATATTCTCGATCAATTAGGAAACTCTAAATATTTCTCAACATTAGATCTTGCTAACGGATTTCATCAAATTTCAGTTTCTGAAAATGATAGGTGTAAAACTGCCTTCAGCACTCCTTTTGGTCACTATGAGTATCAACGAATGCCATTCGGGCTTAAATCAGCACCAAATTCTTTTCAACGTTTAATGGATCATTGTTTAGCTGGTCTACAAAATTTGACTTGTTTTGTATACATGTGTTACGTAGTATACTGAGCATTAATTTACAAACCTCATTTGGGCTAGGTAAAGGCGGTAATATTCTTTTCGATCAGATCCACAAGAATTTTTGATTTAAAGTGCAACAGTTGTGCCCTATGATTGCTGGAAAATGAATAAACATATAGTGACAACTAATACACGGCTGACTAGCGGGCTTCCGTGGGTTCTCTGTATAGTTGGAAAAAAAAATCTATATACAATAATTGTTGGATTTCTGTCCCTTTTATTCACTTTTTACGAAGGATTAATTAACAATAGATATTGTAAACCTTCACAGTAGGAGATGGACTTTACAAAGATGCAGGGAATATTCAGATAATACTGGGTGTCCACCAAAGTATTGGTTTATGAACTATGATATAAATTACCTAACACATAACCATATTATGGGTTGGTTGATTTAACGCAAGGGTGATCACTCTTGGGTTACCTAAGTTGTATACATAATTTCCCCTTGAATCAATGTTCGCCTGGTCGTAAATTACAGTCTGATAATACAGCCCTCAGGCTACCTATTTGAAAGCACTAAGATAATAATTGGAAACACGCAATGCACACAAAATAATAATTATTATAACCGAGATTATCGCTCATCAAACAACAAAATTAATAATAAATGAGAAAACCCAATCCCCCGATACACTTAGCTGTACAAGTCCGAAGCTGCCCATAGGGTGAATTTGGCCACTTAGTAAAGCCCTTATTTTTCACTCTCTCACAAGGGGTTTTTCTATCCAAAAGATACCGGCCAGGTAGAAGAGAATATCCTCAATTGATGTGAGGTACTGACGCAGTCCAGATTCCTCTAGGACGCTTGAGAAGGGGTACTTGAACCCGGTACTTGAAAGCCCTACGGATGGGAAATGTGTGATTATTGGAATGTGACAACTGATTATCACGGACATAAAAAAAAAGAACAAACAAAAGTAACAACAATGAAAAAGGAAATACTCACGATGGTGTAAGGTGGCTTTGAAAGTGTACTAGAGGCTTTGATCCAGCGTGCCTTCAGCCTTAAACCGAATCAATCGTAGGAGGAACAAAACGATATTTCCAGGAACTACTCCCTTTACAGCAACGTACGATAATATCGT
Source organism: Phaedon cochleariae (assembly GCA_918026855.4). Lineage (NCBI taxonomy): Eukaryota > Metazoa > Arthropoda > Insecta > Coleoptera > Chrysomelidae > Phaedon > Phaedon cochleariae. The sequence goes on along the minus strand of OU896707.1, from coordinate 7,244,097 downwards.
CCTCCAGTGGCTATATTTTCGAAAATGTGAACCCACAATAATTAAGTGGAATATGTCGAAAACAATTTTCACTCTCAAAAAAAAATGGCTACCATAGATCTACACACCTCAGTCTCTTTACCAGAAGCCCCTAGCCGATCGTCCCCCGAAATTATTCCCACCAAAACGAAGCATTTCGCGCCAAATTGGAAAACATAGTCGTCTCAGTCCTAAATGAAATAATGGGTGATTTTCTGAGTACATTTGAAGTAATTATCCTTACGAAGAGGTTAAGAGACTAGAGTTTGAACTCCTTCAAGCTCTTCCAGAAGAATGTAGAGTGTTAAATGAGAAAAATTCGTCAATTATACTTATAATTAGAGGAAAATCCATAGATACGCCCCTGACTCAGGCACCTAATTCCCAAGGTGAGAATGCCGAGATCGATGACAATCGATTGTCAAAACTGTCCACAATCCGTCACTCATGTGACATTGATTTATTGATTTATTACTAATGAAGGAATAAAAATTGATAATAGAAACAATGAATTACTCTACGAATTTTAATCCAGCAACCAAATGAACGGACAATTAGAGTGAAGGGTTAGTGCGATCGATGTAAATAACAAGAGTCAGGTGAGTCTTTAACTTATGCTTCACCTAAATAATTCATTCTTCCGTTGATGATCGAAAACAATAATTCTAACCTTACTCTGTAGTGATAATGTCGATGTGAGTTTATACTAAATGAGACAAGATCACTATGTTGAAAATTTAACTGTAACAGCTCCCCGTTTTCCCCCCAGGAGAATTACCTAGTAATTCTCCTTAAAAAAAAAAAAATCAATATATCTATATTTTTATATAGTCCGCGGTAGCGATAGAGAATGATAACGTATGGTGTATTGGTAACCGTAAATTTCTTACGATGAGAAACTAAATGAAAAACACACTTGTGTGGTTTTACTTCACAATGACAAGAATAGTTTAGTCCGACTCGCTATCTGAGTCTGGTGGTTTCGCCTTCAAATCTTTGACGTGCCAAGTTCCCTTCGGAACCTTGTTCTCATCCTCCAGCTCGTACGTCACTGGGGATAATTTTCGTTTGACTGTGAATGGACCACCAAACTTTGGAGCCAATTTGGACGTGAACTGATTAGCAGCATTAGAAAGAAAATGATTTTTCCGATAAACGATATCGCCGGGTGAGTAGTTCACTGGGCGGCGGCGGAGATCGTAGCGGGACTTAGATGAATTATGAGCGCGATTCAAACGTTTTTGGACGTCTTGGTATACCTTACACATTTCTTCAGACCGGGATAACAAATCTTGTGAGGTTTGAGTTGCCAATTCAGGCAATGTATGAAGGTGACCGGATCCAATGTACTCCCGAGAAAAATTAATGAAGTAAGGTGTGAGACCAGTAGTCTCGTGCACAGATGAGCGAATCGCGCAGCCAACTTTTGGTAACAGTTTATCCCAGTTCGTATGGTTGTCTTCTATGTAACAACATAACATAGTTTTTAGAACACCGTTCACTCGTTCTACTGGGTTAGCTTGGGGATGATAGGCAGGCGTGAAGATTATTTCTACCTTATAGGACTCGCATAACTTAGTGAAAAGGTGACTGCGGAATTGGACCCCGTTATCACAAATAACATGCCGTGGACAACCATACATGAGAAAAATGTGTTCTTCCATAATCTTACATACTGCAGCCGCAGTAGCCGTTCGCAATGGAAAGAAAAGAGGAAGTTTGCTGAAAGTGTCTAATACGACAAACACAAAACGATAACCCTGGGAGGATCGCGGTAAGGGACCGAAGAGGTCAATGCTCACCAGTGACCATGGTTTTTCTGGGGTGGGATGCTTACCTAGAAGTCCAGGCGGAGGACGTAGGACCGACTTATTTGCTAGACAAGTTGGGCAACGACGGATGTAACGAGTAACGTCGGCCCGCATTTTGGGCCAGTAATACTTGTTCTTAATTCGCTCATAAGTTTTGAAAATACCCGTGTGACCAGCCGTAATATCATCATGATTACTTTCAAGGACGGTACGACGTCTGTCTTTAGGTACGACTTCTTGGTAAGCATCCCACCCCAGAAAAACCATGGTCACTGGTGAGCATTGACCTCTTCGGTCCCTTACCGCGATCCTCCCAGGGTTATCGTTTTGTGTTTGTCGTATTAGACACTTTCAGCAAACTTCCTCTTTTCTTTCCATTGCGAACGGCTATTGCGGCTGCAGTATGTAAGATTATGGAAGAACACATTTTTCTCATGTATGGTTGTCCACGGCATGTTATTTGTGATAACGGGGTCCAATTCCGCAGTCACCTTTTCACTAAGTTATGCGAGTCCTATAAGGTAGAAATAATCTTCACGCCTGCCTATCATCCCCAAGCTAACCCAGTAGAACGAGTGAACGGTGTTCTAAAAACTATGTTATGTTGTTACATAGAAGACAACCATACGAACTGGGATAAACTGTTACCAAAAGTTGGCTGCGCGATTCGCTCATCTGTGCACGAGACTACTGGTCTCACACCTTACTTCATTAATTTTTCTCGGGAGTACATTGGATCCGGTCACCTTCATACATTGCCTGAATTGGCAACTCAAACCTCACAAGATTTGTTATCCCGGTCTGAAGAAATGTGTAAGGTATACCAAGACGTCCAAAAACGTTTGAATCGCGCTCATAATTCATCTAAGTCCCGCTACGATCTCCGCCGCCGCCCAGTGAACTACTCACCCGGCGATATCGTTTATCGGAAAAATCATTTTCTTTCTAATGCTGCTAATCAGTTCACGTCCAAATTGGCTCCAAAGTTTGGTGGTCCATTCACAGTCAAACGAAAATTATCCCCAGTGACGTACGAGCTGGAGGATGAGAACAAGGTTCCGAAGGGAACTTGGCACGTCAAAGATTTGAAGGCGAAACCACCAGACTCAGATAGCGAGTCGGACTAAACTATTCTTGTCATTGTGAAGTAAAACCACACAAGTGTGTTTTTCATTTAGTTTCTCATCGTAAGAAATTTACGGTTACCAATACACCATACGTTATCATTCTCTATCGCTACCGCGGACTATATAAAAATATAGATATATTGATTTTTTTTTTTTTAAGGAGAATTACTAGGTAATTCTCCTGGGGGGAAAACGGGGAGCTGTTACAGTTAAATTTTCAACATAGTGATCTTGTCTCATTTAGTATAAACTCACATCGACATTATCACTACAGAGTAAGGTTAGAATTATTGTTTTCGATCATCAACGGAAGAATGAATTATTTAGGTGAAGCATAAGTTAAAGACTCACCTGACCCACGTTGGGCGCCATCTTGTTACGTAGTATACTGAGCATTAATTTACAAACCTCATTTGGGCTAGGTAAAGGCGGTAATATTCTTTTCGATCAGATCCACAAGAATTTTTGATTTAACGTGCAACAGTTGTGCCCTATGATTGCTGGAAAATGAATAAACATATAGTGACAACTAATACACGGCTGACTAGCGGGCTTTCGTGGGTTCTCTGTATAGTTGGAAAAAAAAATCTATATACAATAATTGTTGGATTTCTGTCCCTTTTATTCACTTTTTACGAAGGATTAATTAACAATAGATATTGTAAACCTTCACAGTAGGAGATGGACTTTACAAAGATGCAGGGAATATTCAGATAATACTGGGTGTCCACCAAAGTATTGGTTTATGAACTATGATATAAATTACCTAACACATAACCATATTATGGGTTGGTTGATTTAACGCAAGGGTGATCACTCTTGGGTTACCTAAGTTGTATACATAATTTCCCCTTGAATCAATGTTCGCCTGGTCGTAAATTACAGTCTGATAATACAGCCCTCAGGCTACCTATTTGAAAGCACTAAGATAATAATTGGAAACACGCAATGCACACAAAATAATAATTATTATAACCGAGATTATCGCTCATCAAACAACAAAATTAATAATAAATGAGAAAACCCAATCCCCCGATACACTTAGCTGTACAAGTCCGAAGCTGCCCATAGGGTGAATTTGGCCACTTAGTAAAGCCCTTATTTTTCACTCTCTCACAAGGGGTTTTTCTATCCAAAAGATACCGGCCAGGTAGAAGAGAATATCCTCAATTGATGTGAGGTACTGACGCAGTCCAGATTCCTCTAGGACGCTTGAGAAGGGGTACTTGAACCCGGTACTTGAAAGCCCTACGGATGGGAAATGTGTGATTATTGGAATGTGACAACTGATTATCACGGACATAAAAAAAAAGAACAAACAAAAGTAACAACAATGAAAAAGGAAATACTCACGATGGTGTAAGGTGGCTTTGAAAGTGTACTAGAGGCTTTGATCCAGCGTGCCTTCAGCCTTAAACCGAATCAATCGTAGGAGGAACAAAACGATATTTCCAGGAACTACTCCCTTTACAGCAACGTACGATAATATCGTCCTCCAGTGGCTATATTTTCGAAAATGTGAACCCACAATAATTAAGTGGAATATGTCGAAAACAATTTTCACTCTCAAAAAAAAATGGCTACCATAGATCTACACACCTCAGTCTCTTTACCAGAAGCCCCTAGCCGATCGTCCCCCGAAATTATTCCCACCAAAACGAAGCATTTCGCGCCAAATTGGAAAACATAGTCGTCTCAGTCCTAAATGAAATAATGGGTGATTTTCTGAGTACATTTGAAGTAATTATCCTTACGAAGAGGTTAAGAGACTAGAGTTTGAACTCCTTCAAGCTCTTCCAGAAGAATGTAGAGTGTTAAATGAGAAAAATTCGTCAATTATACTTATAATTAGAGGAAAATCCATAGATACGCCCCTGACTCAGGCACCTAATTCCCAAGGTGAGAATGCCGAGATCGATGACAATCGATTGTCAAAACTGTCCACAATCCGTCACTCATGTGACATTGATTTATTGATTTATTACTAATGAAGGAATAAAAATTGATAATAGAAACAATGAATTACTCTACGAATTTTAATCCAGCAACCAAATGAACGGACAATTAGAGTGAAGGGTTAGTGCGATCGATGTAAATAACAAGAGTCAGGTGAGTCTTTAACTTATGCTTCACCTAAATAATTCATTCTTCCGTTGATGATCGAAAACAATAATTCTAACCTTACTCTGTAGTGATAATGTCGATGTGAGTTTATACTAAATGAGACAAGATCACTATGTTGAAAATTTAACTGTAACACATGGACGATGTAGTTATATACGGAAAAACTTTAGATGAACATAATTTTAAATTAAAAGAAATATTTTCTCGTTTGCGTAAATGTAATTTGAAATTACAACCAGACAAGTGTCAGTTCCTTCAAAATTCATTATGTTATTTAGGTCATGTAATTAACGAACAAGGAATTTTACCTGATCCTCGAAAAGTCGACTGTATAAAGAACTTTCCTATACCTAAATGTTCGAAAGATGTCAAATCGTTCTTAGGTCTTGCCGGTTATTATCGCCGTTTTGTTCAAAATTTTGCAAAAATTGCCCAACCTCTTAATAATTTATTGAAAAAGGACGTAGATTTTATTTGGTCACCGTTGTGTAAAACTGCATTCGAAGAATTGAAAAATCGACTGCAAGGACCGCCGATTCTGCAATATCCAGATTTTTCTCGAGAGTTTATTCTAACTACGGATGCCAGTGGCGTAGCTATTGGAGCTATATTATCTCAAGGTAAGATTGGTAGCGATTTACCTATCGCTTATGGGTCAAGGTCACTCAGTAAAAGTGAACGAAATTATTCTACTATACAACGTGAACTTTTAGCTATAGTACATTTCACGAAATTCTTTAGACCGTACTTATATGGCAGAAAATTTACGATCGTAACCGATCACAAACCATTGGAATATTTATTTAATTGTAAGCACACTAATTCTTTACTCATGAGATGGCGTCTGTCACTCGAACAATTCGAATACCAGATTGTTTACAAAAAAGGGGTAAGTAACACAAATGCCGACGCATTATCAAGAATTCATAAAATGACCTTACGATCTGCAATTCCAAATTCCCAAGAAAATAATGATTCTCAAGAACCGCTAGCCTATGAAAATTATCTTGATAAACTTGAAAGTAGCATAATTTTAAACAAAAACATCCAAGAAATAAATGATGACATCAACTTGCGTAATCTAACAGATACTGTGTTGTTGATTTTCACAAATAAAAGTCTCACTTGTAACAAAATCCTCATAGATAAGCTCGAAAAGCAAAAGGCACACATACAAGAAATATTAGAATCTTATTGTGATAGAGTTCCAAGTTTTATTCCAGTAGAGATAAACAATTTCAAGGTGTTGTATTTCCTTACACACGATAATGATTTTAGACTAACTTATGAAGAATTTTATTATTTGTTGATCAAGCTGAAAAACTACTTAATAACGTATGATATAAAATGTATTTCTTTTGAAAATCCTACTCATCATATTGATTATTGCAATTTGAAATATACAAACATATTTCCTATGATACGCTATATCTTTCAGAATACCGATGTAATCGTAAAAATTCATCATAATAAAATTAATGACAATTTAAGTCAGGTAGAGATTTTGGAAATTTTGAAAGAATTCCATGATTCACCTATAGGAGGGCATAAGGGCATTAATAAAACGTATAAAAAAATAAAGCAATACTATTCCTGGCCTAATATGCGAAATCAGATCAAACAATATATCAAAAAGTGCGATTTATGTCAGAAAAACAAGTCTTCCAGAATTCATAAACAACCTATGACAATAACTACTACGGCAACAAAGCCATTTGAAAAGGTGTCTCTTGATATTTACGGCCCTTTACCTGTTACAAATAATAACAATAAATATTTACTAACCTTTATGGACGATCTTACAAAATTTTCATTAGCAATTCCTATTCCTAATCAAGAATCATCTACTATTGCCGAGAATTTTGTGAGAAATGTTATTTTGAAGTTTACTTTTCCAAAATATGTCTTGACAGATCAAGGACAAAACTTTCTAAGTCATATATTCAAAGATGTATGTAAAGTCTTGAAAATCCATAAAATCCAAACTACAAGTTATAGGCCTCAATCTAATGGTTCTTTAGAGAGATCCCATAAGAATTTAACCGAATATTTGCGTTGTTTCATAAATAAATCACAGGATGATTGGGATACCTGGATTGACTATGCTATATTTTGTTATAATACAACTATTCATTCTGCTACAAATTTTTCACCTCATGAACTTATGTTTGGGTTCAAAATCAACCTACCTAGTGCTGTAACAAAATCACCAGAAATATGTTATAATTATGACACATATTCAAATGAACTAAAGGCAAGATTGCAACATTCACACGCTATTGCGAGAGAAAATATCATCAATTCAAAGGAAAAATGCAAAACTTATTATGACAAAACAAGTAAACAAACGCACTGGAAAGTAGGAGACAAAGTACTTTTGAGGGATGAATCATCCTACAAAGGTAAATGTAAAAAGCTTATGTCTGTATTTACAGGACCATTCGAAATTGTCGAAATCAATTCGAATGTTAATGTTACTATTCTTAAACAAAATAAACGTGTTAAAGTACACATAGATAGGATTAAAATATACGTGGAGTAGATTTTAAGTCATAATTATCCATTTTTTAGAATATTTCAATGTAGGTATGAATAATTAATCTTACAGGAATAACAGACCGAAGAAAATTCAGCAGAAATGGGGAGAAGACGTGCAGTAAGGCTATTTCCGGTAATATTTGTACTATTTTTTGAGATCTGCCAAATCAGTGGAGATCCTCTGTATAATATAACTACCTTAACAAACTCGACAGGTTTATACTACGAAAATTTGGGAACTATTAACCTTTATAACGATTTTTGGAACTTTCTTACATTTCTTGATTCAAATAATATTTACTTAGAATACAAAAATATACGGTATTATCATTCTGAAATAAATTCTATATGTTCAAAACTCAGTGCAAAATCTATTGAAATACGAGAATGTTTACACTTCCTGAATCTCGTGAACTCAACCTTCATTGACCTTACTCAACAAACGAATATGATACTGGACTATGCTGGAAAAACTATAATTAGCGGTAAAAGAAAACGAGCTCTTATTAATGTTGTAGGAGAGGTATCTAAAAAACTTTTTGGCACTTTAACAGAGTCGGACGCGCAATATTATGATGAGCAAATAAAACTTTTGAAATCAGATGAAAATCATTTATTGAATCTTATAAAAGAACAAACTTCTGTCTCTGAATCTTCCTTAGATAATTTCAAAATTATTAATAAAGAAATCACTTCATTCAAACAAAAACTTTCTGAAATGTCAAGTTTTATGGAAAGAGAAGAAGAATTCAAAATAAATTCAGTTCAAACTACTAACTATCTTTTCTCAGTTTCCGAAATTTTCTCAACATTTATTTTAATTACTGAAAAATATACATTGGAAATCAATAATTTCCTAGATATTATCTTATATGCCGAACGAGGTCAATTACATCCTTTGATTATTACACCTCTTAAACTTTCTGCTGAACTAGAAAAAATTCAATCACACTTGAAAATAGATGAAACATTTCCTGTTCCGTTAGATAGAAAAAATATCGATGTTTTTTACAAATTTATCGATGTTACTATTTATTTTTATAAAGACAAATTGAATTTTATTCTGAGAATTCCCCTCATTACAACTCGAACCTTTGAATTGTATAAAATATCTGTTATACCTATGAGAGTTATGAAAAACTCATATACTTTTCTCTTACCAGAAAAACCATTTATTAGTATAGATCAACTTAAGCATAATTATTTTCTAATTGATGGAAATACTATTGAAAAGTGTTTTAATTTTCAATCACGGTTCATTTGTAGACAAAAATTTCCAATTTATGTAATGAATGATATGTCAAATTGTGAAGCAATGTTATTTTGTATGCCTAAATCCATTCCTGATTCATGTGATCAACGAGTTATTAATATTAACAATTCTATTTTTATTCAACTTGCTACGAGCAACACTTGGTTGTTCATTTGTCCGAAACCAGATATATTACATATCAATTTCAAGAAATCAAAAATATCAGTAAATATTGAATCAATTGGGATTCTGAAACTTAAACCTGGTTCAATTGCTTACACTGAATCGATTATTTTGCACTCAGAACAAATATTCTCAAGCACCATAAGTGCTCCAGAAATTATAATTTACACTCCTATAAATACTACGATTTTCAGTGAACTAAGTGAGACTAATTTAACTGAAATATTGCCTATTTCAAAATCTCTTATACATACTGACCAGATTCTGAACCTTGATAAATATAGTCAAAAAGTTAGAAAACTAAGGGAGGACATATCCAAAACTCGTTTATCAGATGATAATTCCTTTTATTCAATTTCAGTTCACCATATTACTATGTATATTGTATTATGTACAGTGTTTTTATTTCTTATATTGTATTATTTCTATAAACATAAGTATTCAAAATTGATTTTTAGCAATAAGAGTAATGCTACCCCAGAAAATGAAGCCGAATCTATTGAATTGCAAATTTCTGAAAATAAAAAGAAAAAAACATGTCAAGTGAAATAAAATTGCAACTTTTTTGGAAGTTACAATTTTCTTTTTAAGGGGGGAGGTGTTGTGAACTGCTATGCTGTTTCACCCATTATATTATATTCGCCTTGTATATGAATATTATAATATTATAACTCAGTTGTTCTACTTAACATTGTCTACACTATTGCAACATTTGCTTATTTTACAGTTTTATTGTAACAACGACCTGTTGCAGGAAACCATGTTGCTATTTGTTTCTATCTTTATTTTATATATTTCTCTTTTTGTCTATTGATGGCGTGATGCACTATGACTGTCACGTGACTTGAATGTTCTTTAAATAAACTTTACAAAGCCACGCGCAGGCAGTTGCAGTTAGATATTCATTTCTAAATTTTACCTTTTGTCAACTCAACCAATGTACTAATTCCGCCAATGAAATCACCAATGATTAAATCTAGTCGATAAATATCCAGTGTTTTGCTCTACAACTTACGACCACCCCTTTCCCAGCCTGACCGCTCGCAACAACCTATCCAGCGGTTAGGAAAATGGGTGTCCAGGTATTCTCTCACTTGTATTGAGAAATGTGGAGGTGCCCCATCCTGTTGCAAGTAAAGACCCCTTCCATTCACATTTTGCGCCTCCAACAAGTTGGGCAGAACGTTCTGAAGAAAATTCAGATATAAGTCCCCTGTCAGTCGTGCCTCGAAAAAATGAGGCCCTATCCAAACGTCATCCACCACACCACACCATACATTTAGGGAAAACTTGTGCTGTGAATTCTTTTGAACAATGGCATGAGGATTTTCATGTGCCCATATGTGGGAATTCCTCAAATTGGTTATACCATCGCGCGTAAACTGTGATTCGTCCGTAAATAAAATTCTCGAAACTGTTCTCGGATGATTCAAAATCCACCGACAAAAAGATAAACGTTGAACTTCATCGCCTTCTTCAAGCCGCTGAACTTTTTGCAGGTGATATAAGGATGCATTCGTTCTTTCTTCAAAGTTCTGGATACTTTCGATTGCGAAATGCCTAACGCATGCCCTATTCTTCTCGTGCTTGTTGTTGGATTCTGCTCCACCATATCGATAATATTTTGACATCGAGCACCATTTATCCCCGGTTCAAGGTTCCTACTGGTTCCAGGAAATCGTCCATGTTCCCGCGAGAATTGAAAAACCCTTGCAAAAGTGTCGCGGTTTGGTATTCTCCGGTCAGGGAATCTTCTTCGGTATTCTCTCAATGCAGCTCTTGAATTGCCATCACAAAAACCGTATACAAAAATAATATCTGCATATTCAACGTTACTGAAATGCAGTGGCATTTTGAAGATATGAAATGAAATATGAAATTATAAAATTAGTAACAGTATGTATTTGAAATTATCAACAATAAACTAGATGTCATTTGACAGTTCCAACAACCGTCAAAAATCGAGTCAATGACATACACTACTATATCACAGCCTTCTTTTCGTGTGTATTCAGAATCGATGAACTACTAAACTCACAACTCATATCCAGTATTACTTCGAATCGAAATTCCAAAATGTAGTATTAGTTGGCTCGTATATCTGATTCGAAAAAAAATTTGCTACCAAAGCAACAATTGTTCTTATTGAATACAATGTTTTCACATTATCACAAGTAGAAGTTAGATTTCAATTGAAAATTGGGAGAGGATAGTTACAGCTGCAGATATAATCAGAAATAATAGGCAAATTATTGAAAAGGCATGAGCTCGGCCATGAGAGATCTCCCGAAAAGATGCAGAAAATGTATAGAAATTGAAAGAGGACATTTCGAGAATCTTGATTAATATTAAGATCCAGACAAATCTTTTTCGGAAATTATAATTGTTATTATCCAAAATCAAGTCCGGTCCTGGATTTTCTATCGAATTATACCTTTTCTCAAGTCTGCTGTTGAATCATTCCCGGAAAAAATTTCATTTAATTACTTTTAGTCGAATGTAGAGAGTGATATGCCCGGACGAAATCGAAGAAAAATTCATCGGTATTTTGTTTGATATTTTTTTATCAAAACGATCGAAGTGTGCCGTACGAATTGAGAAGCCATACTTGTAGTATTTTTCCTGATCTTTCTGATTCTGATGAAAGTTTCCGAAAAATCCGATCCAGAAGGTCAAAATTTTGACATCGAAAGAGAAAATAAGTTTTCCAAGTCCGGATCTGGAATTTTTTATTCATAGTTCGTCATCTTGTGGAGTGTCAGTAGAGGTAAGTTGCTAGTGAATTTCAGCCGATAACATCGAGACGTTCCTGAAATATCGTCCATTGAAGTTTTGCCCCGAATTCAAATAATGCCCTGTATTTCTGTAAAGAATAGCCAAAAAATATTTTTTCACATATATATCAACTCACCTTGACCTCCGCTATCCGCCATTAGGCTATGGCTGGTTAGTCATGACTCACCCTGTATAACAATACATTTGGAACAGTGTCCCCAAACGCCAGTAAACGATACAATTGAATGTCAGATAGACTTGAAAAAGGAAAAAAAATTCGCGTTTTCTTAGATGAAAGATATTTTTGTTTGAGATTATTTTAATTCGTGAAGTATTCCATATTGCATAAAAATTACCAGATAATTTTGCATTCAAACTTGCTTATGCAAATTGATTTTTTTCATTTCAATATTTTGTAGAAGAGCCATCCTCCTTCAAACTCTGGCTCTTTCGGCAAAATATAAAAATAAACTGGCAATTTTTTTATAACGAACTTTCTTGCGAAATTATCGGTTAATTTTATGCACTTGTGCAATAATAACCGATAATAATCAGTATTTGGCATGAATTTCTCCACATATTCTGCTATCCAGTGTATTTCTAATTTTTGTATTGAATAAAAATTTGAAGATATATTCCACACGATATACATATAAATATTACAAAATCAAATGAGTATTTTGGGAGATATTGTGCTCCAAAGCTTGCCTGAAATTTTAGTAAATCATTGATCAGAGGTTAAGAACCTCGTTAATAGCCCATCCCAAGCGTTTGTTTCCGGCGATATCACAAGCACCGGAAGTATCAATGACTTTCGCAATGTTGCCGGACGTCCAATAATAGTTGAACCTATAGTATGGTGAGAGCGCAATATTTTTCGAAAATATTCAAAACATTTGTTTTTCTCATTTATTGTGTCTGTGTGTCTCATGGAACACTTCATTTTATTCATTGCCTCAATTGCGGAAACATCATGAAGCTGGATTGAATCTATGGAAATCATATAAAATCAATCCCAATTTTATCGGTGGTGGTGTATAAAATATCATTCTGATGTAGTGGGAAACCAGATGATATATCCCAACGATTTTCTCATCAAGAATTTGGGTTATTGAAGATGAAATCATGAACTCAAATAATACCTTTTAACTTCAACCGTTTGTGTCACTGCGAAAGAAACGATATTTATTTTTGTATACTGACAACCTGTATCTCTATGTCTGACGAGATATCTGATCACTGTATTCGACATCAAATCATGAGTTCTTGATCTCTTTTAGATTCAATTTAGTTGAACCAAGAAGAATCATTATGTATGATATGATACATAAATATTATCAGTTCACAATATCTAACTTATCGAAAAGTTTGCAAAATTGTAGGCTTCACAGATTGTAGTGCGTTTTTTTTCTCAGTCATTTCAATCGGCCATATTTTTTCAACCAGAGGTATATATACAAGAATATACCACCGATCCATCAGATTCCATCAGTTGTGCAAACTGGTACACACTACCAGTATGTAAGGCCTTTGGTAAATGATTTATATATAGCAAGAAAAGGATCGGCCCAAGTATTGAACCTTGAAGAACACCTTGCTCGACTTAGCCATTTCGAAATATTCCGGTACCTATGTCTACCGAGTTTTGTATAGGTTTCCCTGTATCTAAGGATTGTCTCTTGTAAAGGTAAAAGCTCATCGCAACAGCACGTAGTAAATATAAACGTCCTCATTTCGATAAATATATTTTTTATTGCTTCGAACGAACTCTTCAAATCGTAAAAAGACCATAACTTCTGACCTATTTCGAGAATCGCCATGATGGTACAAAGCTGTGTTTGTTTTGCCTTGATGGCATGATGACATCTCCTCGCCTGTCAATCACTCGTGGATATCGCAAAGTTGATGTTCGATGATATCGCGAGTTGTAATGATTACTCATAGTAGAAGAGACCGTCATCTGATAACGAAATGATATACCCTGTGTTCCTCAAAAGTGGCTAACCCCTATAACTCTTTAGTTTATTCAGATGAACAAATAAAAGTCATTCGATGTTTTCAACTTTTCTATTTTATTTCAAATGGTACACCTGTATTTTTACTTATTTCGATAGTGAATAACATTGTGAGTACAATGACAGCATTTGCCACTTTTCGACATTCATCATCCTGATATTTATTTTTTTCAATCTACAATCTAAAGTGCCATGAATATAGGTTGAAACAGTTGATTTTGAATGATGTTGCCTAGGAAAAATTGTTTCGATGAAGTTTTACTTTACATTTGCTTCACAGCTTCACAAAATTTACAATATCGTAATCATGAACTCAATTTTTTCAAATAGAACAGGGGTGGCTTATTACCATATCTGAAAAGGACATTTTGTTACGAACACGTTGATACCACGCAATCGATATTTTGAATCAATTGAGTTCTCAATCCGTCGAGTGTGACCTTATAAAGCATTTTCCCCTATACATTTTATTTCCGCCTGTAAAATGAACACATCCTTCCAAACAGGGATTATCAAATGTGCAAAGCGAAATATTGATAGAGCAGTTGGAGGAATTGAGGTGGAAATAATTTCCACAAAAACGCAGTTTTCATTTTCTGAAGCCTCATTCGACCCCTCACACTATATTAAAAATATAGATGCATTCTTCCATGCAAAAATGTTTCAATGCAACTTTTCATATTTCAGGTGCCCAAACCTCAAGACATGTTCCGCTACCTATATGTTAGGATCTTCAGGATAAGATTCAAACGAATTCCATAATCTTCCTTAAAATGATAATATGATTAGCAGATTTCAAAATTCGTGTCGAGGTGTGAAACAATCATTTTGATATGTGATTGAAACTATTCTCTGTGATCGTGAATGAAAGGTTCCATTATGTATTATTCCAGGTATACCTAAATATAGTGAATTAAAAGCAGCGATAGAAGAAAACAAATGTTTATTATTTTCGTCAAGTATCTCATGATAGTTCGAATTGTGTTAAATTGACTGCTAAAGGTGTCCAAGGAATTATAAGTGCTATAGCAAGTAGCAGCAAGACAAAATAATTGAACTCTTGGAACCAGTGCCTATTCATCCTCTAATTGTTCACGTCGAATGTCGTCGTTTGTACGTGAATCCGAACAAGATAAAGAATGCATATGATCTCAGGTTCAAATCAGATCCTGATAGAGAAGCATCAACTAGTAGCAGCAGCAGCAGCAGCAGCAACAGAGCATTGTGATCTGAGCTGCCGACACTCGCATTCAAACATAATTGCTTGATTTGTGGCCAATTCATCAAGGAGACTGAGAAAATAATTGAATCTGCAATTTTACCAGTACGAACTTTCGCATTTCGACAAACTATTATTGACGTGTGTGATGCAAGAAACGATTTTTGATCATCAAATTATGTCTTTGCACGTCGTCTCTCCGTTATCGATACTTGCCAGCAGCAGATGCTCTGTTTAATCAGAAATGTAGTGTGAATTTTGGAAATGGCGACTCTACAGACAAAGTTAGCAGAACGTCCGTCTGATAAAAATAAAGAAGATGCCTTTTTATAAATATGCAGGTGGCTCAAGGAAAATGATGAACCAATTTCACTATTGAGACAAAAAGGTAGAGCTAATATGATCGTAACGGGGAAAACAGTTGCCAATATAATTTGTGATTATCAGCGACAAAAGTGTTCAGAAGATCCAGATGCTGAAAAATTTCGGATATTTGAAGCAACAGCTAAGCTGATCTAGAATTTAATCAAGTTGATGAGAACATCCTTAGAGTTTTATCCTTCACCAGAAGAAATAAGTTTCGAGCAGGAAAATAATAAGCTTTCACCCGACATTTTGAAAACATTCTGGGAATTATTTCCACCTGAGACCATTTTTTATCGCATATCTACTACACTATACCTAGTTTGCCAATAATTATTATCATGAACTCATCAGAGAAGTATAAAATTAATTTTAAGATAACCGTTTTCCTTCCATAATTTCTCACAATCTCATTGAGAGATATGATATTTATAATAAAATTATCTCAACATGGTGAATATTCATCAATGACTACGCTTCGAAAAAGAATACATAGTTGATAGTAATGACACGGGTGACTTATTCTTACATCTGTTGATAACACATTTCTATTTCAGTAGCCAATTCTCATGAACATCTGCTCCTTGTTTACATGAGCATAAATGAGAAAAGATTATTTTTCATTATTATGGTATCTGAATCGGCATAATTCGCTGCAACATTAATTTTCAAACCTTCATTTTTCGTTTCCACATCCAGGTATACACATCGATACACATTCAACACTCACAAAACTGCCATGAACAAATCACTCGTCCTTGGGACTCGTAATTTTTTAGATGACAATTTTTTTCTTTTAATTTCTAGGTAAATAAATTCCCCTTAAAATGTCAGGTTTACTTCAACAAAAAATTTCTATTGTGATATATCAACTTCTCCACAGAAAACGCAATTTTTTCTGTGATGAGAAAAATGTTTGAAATTTCATCTCTCTTGACAGCTTATAAAAGATCACTTTTCATTAATTCCTTTTTTCCAAAGAAAAGAAAGTGAATACTTTTTTCCCGGACAATGGTATATATAATATATATATACGGTGTTGATGGCTTTTGTTGTGCTACAGTTCCGGAAAAGAAGCCAAAACACCGTCTCTGAGAATGAGCTTTGAGTCCTTTTACCTTCCATTCGACTTAGCGATTACATAAATTAATAAACAACCACTAAATTCGCAGGTTTTTGAAATCAAAACACAGAATAAAACAGACAGATATTTGATTACTCCAGAAGAATCTACAACTTTTCGCCCTTGTATAATAAATAACTATTTTTCTAACCAATAGCCAGGAAAGTATTTGTTTTCTGTTGAACATTCAGAATTATATTATATATTTTTTTTTATCGCTTGGAGCGCACGAAAGGGAATCCCTATAATGTTTAAAGAACATCGTGCGTTCCTAGGGAGGATAGGGATGATAGGTGGTAGGTATTTAAATTCTTTTTGAACTTCTGGAGATTATATGTTGTTGGGAATACTTCCTTAGGCATTGAATTCCAGAGCCTAGCCGTTCTATGGATGAAGGAGTTTTGATAAAGTGCTGTTTGACAACTTTCGAGGTTGACAACGGAAGGATGTGCTGACTGGGCTTGTCTAGTTCGTCTGACTGGTATTGCTAGTGAAGGGATGATAGCAGAGATTTCCGAAGAACATTTCCCGTGGAAGTATCGATAGAAAAGTGAAAGGTCGCCGACCTTTCTTCGGTGTTCCAATGATGGCAAAGATTCAGTGAGTGTGGCGTCACCCACCAGGCGGATGGCTCTTCTCTGGATGGAATCTAAGAGCATCAGCGTATGTTTTGGTGCTGAACCCCATATGTGGGAAAAGTATTCTAGAACAGGCCGTATATGAAGGAGAATGCAAATTCTCTATTTCAGAAGATTTTGTTTTCAAATTCTCATCGTGTGTTTTCAATAGATGTAATTCAATATTCGTCGTGGCACATAGCCAGGAAAGTAGTTGATTTCTGTTGAATAAACCGTGAAAGAATTGATATTTTCATCACGCACGATGTTCTTTGAACATTATAGGGATTCCCTTTCGTGCGCTCCAAGCGATAAAAAAAAAAAAAAACATGGAGAATGCGAATTCCTTTCAATATCCTCAGATATATTTATGAACAAAAAAAAATGGATATATATATAAAGAGATACATTGAGAATTCGCATTCTCCATGTGATGAAAATATTAACTCTTTCTCGGTGTATTCAACAGAAAACAACTACTTTCCTGGCTATATGCCACGACGAACATTGAATTACATCTATTGAACACACACGATAGAAATTTGAAAACAACATCTTCTGAGTTAGAGAATTTGCATTCTCCTTCATATAAAGATATACACATAATATAATTCTGAATATTCAACACAAAACAACTACTTCCCTGGCTATTTGCCACGTCGAACATTGAATTATATCTGTTGAATATCCAAAAAGAGAGCATGAAAAATCAAAATCCTCTGAAATTGAGAATTGACATTATTCTCTCAAATCGAATAGAATAATATTATGTATTATGATATGAAAATATTACTTACCAATATCACAGTTTAAGGAATAATATGTTCAGTATTGAAATGAAAATTGAAATTTATAGGTGAAGTATACTTGTATGAACTCTGATCTTGATGAGCTTGGGAAAAAAATGGTAATGGCATTAGACAAAATTGTTCGTTAGAGTCTCGCAATCTTTCCATGTCAATTTTTCTCTTCTTCTCTCCTTTCATAAATGAAGCAAAACGCTAAGCGTGTGAAGGTGATAAATCTCCTTCACCTCTTTTGCTCAATTTCTATATACAACAGTGTCGACAGTCCAATAAAATTGAAAAGAATAATGTTTCCGCGCTCGGTGTGAATTTATAGATCCCCTGTGTAATTTATCGATGTATCGAATAGTTCGAAATAGACGAATGGGCCATGCATCAATTTTGCAATAACAGCGATTGTTTAACGCTGTTGTCGGAACACATTATGTATAGGTTACGATCCACTGTATGTAATAACAGCTAGATTTATGGCGTAGATTGGAGTTCTGAAATTAATTACTATTAATAGTGCATTAAATTACCCAATGCAGTGGGAGTGAATGGAAAATAACCCATACAAAATTAATCACAGCATCAAGTTTGAATTTTCGTACATAAATAATGGTGACACCAACATTTTATACAAGGTGTATTCGCGAGATTCACGAAGTGGGCGACATCTAGGTTACATAATACGAACTTCAAACTGGGGGAAAACAAACTGTTGTCTATGGGTAAAGTGCATAGAGAGATGTATAGAAATTTAACTGGTGCGCTTGCTCCCTATTGAAGGTCGTTTGCAAGTATCTCGATGGCGCCTACTCTGATAAACCTTTGATAAACATACTTGACGTGGGTAAATCTCGCTAAGCTCATCCTGGTCACAATCCATATTTACAGGAAACATATTACCGACCGATAAATATTTGGATACGTATATGATTTGGATCAGAGCAGTGAACTGATTCCAGATCAAAGGATCGAAACGTCGATATGTCAAAAATATTCTTGAGCTGAAAAAATGGTTATTTCTGAGATTGGGGTCAAGTTTTCGTTAGGGACGTGTTCCGTAGTTTCCAAATTTCGTGTATAATATCTAATCCACCATAGAAAAAAGAAAATCTCTGTTCTACAACAGTATTATTTCATTGATTTGAAATATTAGCGTGAACTGATGGTGTGAATAAATTCTAAGGTGAGTACCAGTTACCATATCTGCCTATTATGATTTTCGATATTGGTCTATTTCAATAGTTGATATATTCTTTGTTCTTGTTCTTCGAAGAGGAAATTCATCAGATTTTATGCTTTAAATAGGTTCATGTCATGAAAGAAGTATGAAGCTTATTGAAATCGGCTACAAAAAAGATTTCTTGCTTCTATTTCAAATTGAAATTTGAATGAAAATGTTGGGCACAGTTTTTATTCGACCACAGAACAATGATGGAAATAGATTCATCCCTCACAGTACCAAGGTTTTGAACGATTTTCCGATTATGGTGCCTCTATCGCAAATACCTGAACCCCACGTCCAAAAATCGCTTGCAATTATTTCATATCGAGAGTTAGTCTGACGAAACAATTGGAGAGTGAGCCCACCAGTTAAATTTCTATACATCTCTGTGCATAGACTACATTGCATTCAGCTTGCTGTAGCTGTAGTCAAACTTGTCAATGACATAAAGTGTTGGCACTGTTGGTAGTGATGATGGTTGAGTTGGTTATTTTTTTAAATTTATTACATTTTTATCAGTTTGGTGAACAGTGAACTGGTGAAGAATTGAAGATAGTTCAAACAATTCAAACGAATTATGACGAGCATATCAATTGACATATAAAAGAACAGCTACAACATGTTTTCAATACCCAGATTGTCATGCTTTGCATGAACAAATACAAATCCATTGTTCTACAGGAGTTCATCTGGACCCCAACATCAATTTTACTTCATGTGGGGAAGATTTCATCGCCGAAGTTTGTAGACAAAGTGCAAAAATGTGCCTTTTGTTGAAGTCTTCTGCCTCACACAAAATCACCTAATTAGCACGGAGAACTGCTTCTCCTTCCACTACTGGTCGGCTTTTTCCGTCTAAATAGAGCAAAATATCTGCCAAAAGAACTTCTACAACAGGCATTATTTGCGTTTTCGATCGAATATTGACAATTAATGTCAAGAAATTTAAAAACTTATCACTCTTATCAGTACACAGTACACAAGCTAATGGCACTAATGGGATTGTGTGAGGATTGATTTTGTTTCCCCCCAGTTTTGACGTAGCTTTGACATGAAACGATGAAAACCGAGCGCCACCTGGTGACATTGGTTTACGCGAATACAAATACATACCGGGTGTAACAGGATTGTGGTATACCTGCCTTTTCTCCTTTAGTTTCAGAGATAAGTGAGTGAAATTTGGAATGACTCATCAGGTTGATGAACGTCTCTTTTTGAATTAAATATATGTTCCATTTTCCACTTCCGGTTTCACCCAGTGTGCGGTGCGAGGTGCTGTGAGTATTAATTCAGATTCACTCCTACCGACAGGCGTACAGTTAGAAAAAATTAAATCCTGCCAAATACGTGAAATTTCTTGATTCATCACCAATACCAAAATAAGGTCATCATAATGGTTTTTAGGACGAAACACAATGTTGGTACATTCGTTATTATTCGTAATACAAGAGGTTAATTCAAAATAGTCATGTTGGCTTGTCGTTTTTGTGATTTTTTTTTTATTATTTATTACTTATTATAACTCTTCTAGTTCTCGAGATTTTCAGATCAAATTTGAAACATATAGGTTACGTTTTAAGATTCCCATCATACAGTATGTCGAGTGATTGTATACGAATCTACAGGGAGATATTTTCTCAAGCGTCAAGCCCTTTTTCGCTCAATAAACTTTTTTTGTAATGCACCACTGGTAGATTTTGAAATACAAAATGAGTACCGTCGTATGATTAGTGATTTTTTATTATAAATTGGGAAATGAAGTTTTATTTTTCTGTGACGAGAAAACAGTTTGACATTCCATCTCTGTCCACAGGTTATGAAATGTCACTTTTCATAAATTATTTTTCCCACTGGAAAAAAGTGAGTACTCTTTTCCCGGATACACAGGGTGGTCCGGTTTGTAATGAAGAGAATTCAAAATTATGTTGTGCTCGTTGAAAGAATTAAATAAGTTCATATAAACATATACTTTTAAACACGTCGTTTTCGAGATATATGATATTGAAAATAGAAGTCTGAATATCACCCAATTTTATATGGGTGCATTTCTTTCTCAATTTGTAGTTCAAAATCTGAAAATAAATAGGTCTCTGCGTGAAAAAGCTCACTTGTGAGTTTTTGATGCCTTTCACATTTTGTACTCGAAAATGAAAAATTGAATGCACATATAGAAATTACGGTAATTTTTTACCTTTACCACCCCCATATTGAGCTGCCACTGAACTACTTTATGAAATATTTCTCATTATTCATTTTATGCAGCGTAAAAAATTTAATATCTTTGAGCAATTTTGATGATTTATCTCATATCCCATTATTCTTCAATACAATAGGTATATCCTGATATATCTCGAAAACGACAACTCGTTCAAAGGTATATGTTTATAAAAACTTTTTTTATTATTTTAACGACTACAACACACTGTTGAATTTTTTGTATTACGAACCGGACCACCCTGTATGTATACACTGTTGATGGATGTTCTTATGCTAGTTCCAAAAAATGAGCTAAAATCTACCACTTCTTTTCCTTGTATAATTAATGACTATTTTTATAGCATTGCACCTGTCAATCGGAGTAAGTCAGAATATTGTCAACAGCACATACTCAGATGTAAATGAAATTAAAATCAATATTGAAGTTTGCTATGTCCCTTATTATATCATCAGATTCAGAAAATGATGCAGAATCAGAAAGTGCAATGATATAAGTACAAGGTGTTCCATTTGAAAATCGAAAGTTATTACCACTTCTGATGGAACCGGAAGTGGAAAATAAGTCATATTTATAATGTCAAAACGAGACATTCGTCAGGAACATCTCTTTCCTAAGACTCGTTCATCCAACGAACAACGAGGCTCTGGAACACATTGCCAAGGGATACCTCCCAAAATATTCGAATTCCCAATGTACTTATTCCAATAACATCCTGTATAAATTTCATCGGAGAAAGGTGGGATACAGGGATAAATCGGAAGCTGTAAATTTTCATATATATAGATATAATATCTGGTAAAAGTCCATCATTTCTCAAAATGGAGTCTATGTAGTAGGAAATACTAAATGATACATCAGGCAGGCATTATAAAGCTGATATGATATACCTACCCCTTGATGTGATATTGTTCACAGTAAACTGTCGTATAGATGATTTTGTGTATTATTTATAGTATTTTCATATAAATGGATATGTCAAAAAGTACCGTCTGCTGAGCATATATTGAATGTTCCACATTTCAGAAAAAAAGCTAGAGGAACAAAGGTGGAAAGCTCGGTGGAAAGGTACCATGTGTTTCTGTCACACGGACCACACGGTATGTGACCGATTGTGACCACCATGTTTCCATAATGAAATTAAGGGATAGTAGGTGTACGGTGTACTGGTATTATCAAGCAATCAATTCTCTTTTGTTACTTGGGGCGATCATTTGCAATGATCGACTAATATATCTCTTGCAAAAGCCAATAATGTGAATAAAATCCGTTTGTGAAAGACCGCCTTCTGTAAAATAGCTGTATATCGGGTAAATTTATAACTAATTCTCCATTATCTTGTCTTGCATAATGCTAAGCGGACTATTATCATTGTCTATATTATTCTTGTTCTATTGATGTTTGTTTGTGAAATTATCGTAGTTGATGATGTGTATCTGAGGTTGATTTGTTGTTATTTTCTTCAAGTCAATGGTTAGTGAGTGTGGCATCACCCACCAGGCGAATGGCTCGTCTGTGGATGGGATCTGTGAAATCATCAACGTATGTTTTGGTGCTGAACCCCAGGTATCACATCAAATTGGCTGAATCCTGATTTTGTATTGGGCTGACATAGATATATTGTAAATGTGAAAATAATATTGGACCAATGATAGTAGGTATATTGAAAATAGAAAATAGGTGGCGTTTCTTCCAACCTTCCTACGCTCGCCTCGATTGGGGTGTACTAAAATTTCGTATGACGCTTATACAAGCTGATAGTCTTGAATCAACTGAGGATATTGATCTCTAATTTCTCTTAGTTTTGAAATTCAGTTTTTATTTTGTCAATTACGAATACAATTTGGCTGATCGAAGAATTAATATTGTTATTTTAACATATTCACTTTCTGAAAAACTGAAAATGTTGTCACTTAAATGATATTATGATATAATCATTTCAATCAAGCATAAGAGCAGATATTGTATTATAGAAACAAAATAGTCTTTGTTTATTTAACCAATTTTTGCTGTTAATATGAATCATTAATGAGTTACATCAAATGAATTTTGAATTGAGAACTGACAAAAACATTTGTTGCGGTGACAAAATATTTTGTCGTGGATATATGACACTGAGATTTTGTTGAATTCACAAAAATTTTGTAGTTTCAAACAATTTTTTTTCTGTGCAAGAATCCACATTTTTGAAAAATACCTTTGAGTTTGTCATGTGAATTGATAAACAGGCACCTTGAAAAGTGCCCAATTTGACCCACCCTGTACATATTCTCATTTCGAAAATACCCATCATAATTTTTTCCATCTCATGCATTTGTAAAGAAATATTATACTTGGAAATGACATTCAAAAAACGACCATAAAAATGCTTTTCACTGCGTCACACTCTCTGCTGAACACCACCTGAACACCCTTTTGTTGTGGGACGTACAAAAGGGCCTTCATTTATTTCAACGTCTCACGAGAGACCTGACGAGGATTATATGACCAGACAGTGGCACATCCGAACTATTTCGAGAAAGGAGCACGATATTTTTATATATCAATATATTGAATCTTCATTATTCCAAATTTTTTGGGATTTTCTCTCCTCGTTTCTATAAAATAAAAATATGAATATTATTTCAATATACGTGTAGTAAGGACAAATCAGATGATTTGCCCCAAAATGTCACTGCGTTTAAAGAATTTTCTTATCAGAGAGCCTAAAAGAAAAATTCACTAGCTTGTCAGTGACAATTTGTATTGAAAAAAATTTTGTTTGAGTTAGAATTGATCTCATTGTATTTTCAGTTTTGAACAAAGCCAAAAAATGAAGAACAATCGTCAAAAAATTGTATCTACAGTATACCTTGTGTTTGTGGAAAGTTTTATACAGGTGAAACCAAGAGACCTCTTTCAGTAAGGACGAAGGATCATAAGTACAATATAAAGAAAAGAAACATCGATAAATCGAAACTAGCTGAACATATCCTTACTGAAGACGGACAACATATGGCAGAGTGGAATAATATTAAAATCATTGGAAAAGAAGATAACAACCAGAAGAGAAAAATCAAGGAATCTGCTTGCATTCTTCTGAACGGAGACAATAGCATTGCATCTTGTTCAGTTGATATAGACAGAACATGGTATTCACTACTAAAATCTGAACATGAAAATGGTAAATTCAAGATTAATTAATGAAAACATCCTGTAACTCCTTTGATTGCCAACGTCACCAATTGTCATTGAAAACTGAAAAGCTTCAAGACATATTATACGACTTCGCAATTGAAAAAATCTCTTCATGTTGAAAACGGGAGCAGAATCGGTCCCGAAACGTCCAAAGATAAGTGAAAATTTGATATTTTTTCTATATACCTTTATTTCTCTTCGCCAAAAATTTTTTCAATACAAATTGTCACTGACAAGCTAGTGAATTTTTCTTTTAGGCTCTCCGATAAGAAAATTCTTTAAACGCAGTGACATTTTGGGGTAAATCATCTGATTTGTCCTTACTACACGTATATTGAAATAATATTCATATTTTTATTTTATAGAAACGAGGAGAGAAAATCCCAAAAAATTTGGAATAATGAATGTACCACCTCCTCGATTAACCTACAGACAGTATTTATATTGAATCTGTACAGAAGAAATATTGAACATGGTATCAATCACTTCTAATGATTGACGGCACATTCAAAAATATAAATAGTCATAATACATGTACTTCCTCAAGCAAAACGGTAGCCATTTTTCTCGCCAGTGAATAATAGCAGTGAATAACCATAATTCACTGGTCTAGAGTTCCTAGGGTACGCGATATAACAAATAAGAAACTTTAGACCAGTGAATAATGGTAATTCACCGCTATTATTCACTGGTGTGAAAAATGGCTATCGTTTTGCTTGAGGAAGTACAACAGTCGTGAACAAATAATCAATATAAAAGGTTTCTTCAATTCTTAGTTTTCTCAATGTCAAATGAGTTATGATAAAACAGTTGTTGAAAATAAATTTACGGCCAGCGTAGCCTCGTGGTTAAAGCGTCCTATTGAGAGTCTGGAGGCAATGAAGCATATATGAAATAACATATAATGATCATTACAAGTCAATAATTTGAGAACGAGCCGTGAAATATAATTCATGTCAGTTGTTGATAAAATGAAAAGGACGAATTCATGCCCATTGCCTACTGACATAAGAGCTATACCGTTCACAGTAAGTGTCAAAAATATGCTACAATGCCATCGCAGATACTCAGAGAATAAGTATAAATTTACATTTCAAGATACATAAATGAATAACGATAAAACTCATACAAATATTAACAACCTGAAATCATAAGGATTTACTTCTCTACAATATGTTGACAGTTGTTTAGTTATTTGTTGATTCGGAATTTTTAGTCGTAAGCCACTGGTATCCGATAGACAGTTTCGGAGAATGATTTTTATTCATACGGACATAATGACGGATCCATTATGAGTTTTATTCATATAGCGTAGTGAGAATGAGATAGACACAATCTTAACGGCTTTTGTAGGAATTCGAAATCTTATTATACATGATGGCCCAGTCTTCAATGCTGGATATTCAACAGTATGTTGTACTCGTTGACATTAAAAATATATATATACCTAATCAAAAACTTCTATACTTATATAGTAGTGTTCAGTCCGACATTTCTGTTGTTGCCTGATTTTCTTCAAAAAGTGTGGTAATTTTGTTTCAATTATGTAGATTTTCATATTGTTGAACTGGTTTTTATCGAAATCAACGTAATACATTCAAAATTTACAAAAGAAAATCAGAAGATTTCATATTTTGAACTTACCTACACACAAAATGTGGGGTAATTTTTTTTCCTACCACATTCAGAGTCTGAATAGTTCTGTTCCATAATTTTCACTCAATCTCGTAAAGCGTGAAAAGTTGAGTATCTGTGAAAAGTTTCGTTCATTTATGATAAACATTTTGGAATGTCGAACAATCAATCATACACAGACGCGTATTTTGATCACCCTATATCTCTAAACCTTAAGCGTTTGAAAGCATATTTATCTACATTACCAATGGCTTTATTATTTAAACGAGTACATTTTGTTCAAATCTCCACTTTAAAAACTGGACCACCCTGTATATAGGATATAGTATAGAAACATTCAAGATTCGGCGTCGAGCAAGAATAATTGATTACCATAGAAATGTGATTTTGATACCAAATATGAACATTATTATAAATGAAATCGGAAGTATCATGAATCGATACATGAAATATACATAAAAATTCTTCACTTAGTGAAGTTATAATAGGGAAATCAGACTATTAAAATTTTTCAGATGTTAAAGGTCAACAGTGGTGGTTCCTGGTACAAAAATACCTTATGATATGGCAATCCACAACTTCTTTCATATAGGTACAAGATCTCCTGGAATATTGTAGGAGCTGTCGTACAAGCTGTCCCAGTTTCCATGTCCTTACGGGATAGGCATGAAGACATCTCACTTATACAGGGTGTTTCAGAAAAACCTAACCCCCTTGTTAGGGTTGGTAAAACATTGTAAAATAAATTGGGTTTGCTCAGTGAAAAAATGTCGTAACGCCATCCGTTTTCAAGATACAAGGTGTTGAAACAATATTTTTTTTACACATTTCTTACGATTATGTTGAAACTACTGGCAACATTGTGATGAAATTTTGTATGGATGTTTCTTGGCATCTGACACATCGCATGCATTTGTTTTTATATCTTACTCTCATGGAAGGCGCTGGTTACACGGTTCGTACCGAGTAGTTTTGAACAAAACTTTTTTGAGGTTAGATTTTCCAATCCAAATTTGATGTGGACTTGAACATCATTCAATTTCACACCAAAAAGGTTTTTTGGTAAAACTCGATACTGTGTTTCGTTTTCGGAATATTTCGATTTGAAAATGATGAAGTGGTAAATGTTGCTGATGGTATAAAGCTATATGTATTAGAGTGATTAAGAAAAATTATCACCTATTTATTGAAAACCGAAAACAACCGAAAACAACAATACATTTCTGATGCAAAATAACATCGAAACAGATTTGACTAAGAACATGGATTACACAGTTTTGTTGTATCTTTTTTTTTTACATAGGTAAATTCACGACAAGAGTTGTGAGACATAATTGAACATCACTTAAACGACCTAATAGCTGATCTTCAACTGTTTAGAAGAATAATACATGTATATGTATAGAATCGTGTATTCATCGAAACGTAGGACATTTTCAACACTTACTCTAACTGATTCAATATTTCATGTTTCTAGTCAAATAACTCTCAATTTTCTACTTATGATTCTTTGTTCCATCAATAACTTCAGCACAAGAATAATTTTATTGTTTTTAAACCAGAATAAATAGGTAATTGAACTCAATAAAATTCATTTTATACCAGCATCATTACTAGGTACTCCATTATTTTCAAATCGAAATATTCCGAAAACCGAACATAGTATCAAGTTTCACCAGGAGTACCTTTTTGGTGTAAAATTGAATGATGTTCAAGTTCATATCATATTTGGATTGAAAAATCTAACCTCAAAAAAGTTATGTTCAAAACTACTCGGTACGAACCGTGTAACTAGCGCCCTCTATGAGATTCAGATAGAAAAACAAATTCATGCGATGTGTCAGATTTCAAGAAACATCCATACAAAATTTCATTACAATGTTGCCAGTAGTTTCGGAATAATCGTGAAAAATGTGTAAAAAAATAATTTTTTCAACACCTTGTATTATGAAAACGGATGCCGTTACGATATTTTTTCACTGAGCAAACCCAACTTATTTTGCAATGTTCTACCTACCCTAGCAAGGGGGTTAGGTTTTTTGAAACACCTTGTTTAAAAGATATAGAGATTTGCAGATTTTGCAGATTCTCAAACTGAGCCGTTATCATTCAGATCGTTATTTCTTTAATGAAATATCCTGTGTATTTTTATTTATTTATGTATATTTTGGTATATTTAAAATATTAATGCTTTGCGCTTTTCATAAATAAATAACACTTATACGATATTTAGAGTATTAACCTTGACTTGAGACCTTTTTACAATTATCTTTGTATATTTCTTATTGATCCACCTTGTCAATATGTGGCTATATATTTTCTATATTTATTCAGCACTCATTGAGTATAAAATCTTGTGGACCAAATTAGTAGGTGATGACCGAAAAAAAATCGAGTGCAGATTGTTGCATAATACTTTTAACCAAACGACCTGTTGAAGTTCACGAATTTTTTATACAATGGCGATTTATAATCCAGGATATCAGAAGTACAAAATTACAGAAACCAACTTGAGTCCCAACCATATCAAGGATAAACATATAGTAAATTCACCCGAGGTATAGATAATATTAATTTTTTCCACTACTAACACTGAAATATGAACATCTTTCATTATTTCAGATTTTCATTTTCAATTGAAGGTACATTGCTATTCACAGTGTTTATTCAGCATTGTTCATGAAATTACTAAAATTATGATATTGAAATTCAAGATGAAATTGTGGATGAATGCAGAAAAAAACGAGTGAGAATTTAAGTGACAGTGATTTTGATATAGAAGTTTGTACTCTGGTCTGCAAGAAGTTAGAAACCATACTGATGAATATCATTGTATTCATTTAATTTTGAAACTAGCAGTGTGGAGTCTTTTGAATTCCAACAAGTTGTTCTCGAGATATTCGAGTTTAAATGGTATGATTTCCAATTGCGAGTAATTGAATGTACGGAATGAATTATTGAATGGTTATCCACAACAAATGTTCAGAATTACCTTCATTGACTTCCAGACAGTGGTAGAATCTATTTGTGAATTCCTTCTGCACATTCGAAATGTTTCTCTAGTTATTTCCTGGCATTCAACCCTAATTCTTAACTTATCGTCCAGATCATAGTGAATTCCGTTTCATAAATAACGAATTTTGGATGACCCCAAAGAAAAAATCATTGGGTGCCATGTCCGGCGAGCGTGCTGGCCATTGAAATGATCCTTCACGAACTATCTATTTGTTTGGGAAATTTTGGGGTAGTCTCTCTCGCTACGCGTCGGGAGATGAAATCTACTACTTTTTTCCCTTGTATAATAAATAACTATATATCTCGTATTGATTACTGATTGGCCCACTCTCCATAATATGAACTTATGTTACGAAATGACATTAACATCGTGAACCAATATTTAATCAAGCATTATCAGATGATATTGTCGAAACTGATCTCGAAACCTACACGATCTCGAACCCACTATATCTGTCACACCTTCCACAGCCAACGAGATTACCCAACACCGTCGCAGTATTTGTTAATGAAAACAATGGAGAATACCAGTTCGTTAAACCGCAGAGGATTTTGTTACACCTCCGTACTTTGTAATTAAGTCCTTTGTTCGCTGAACAACACAATTTTTTGTTGCAGTCGATCAACCGGAAACCGAAGATTTTTTGGTTTTCCTATGATAATCTTTTGTTTCTGACATGGTGAATACTGAAAGCGTGGAGAGTGTTCAGCTGAGCGTTTCTGGTTTTTCGAGAACCAGAGGTGCATCAAGAAAAAAAACTTTTTCAATGCGATTAAGTTCAATACCATCCGTATAAAATATATTGTCACGATATAGTAGGTGGTTAGACCATCGTATCGATTTATAAGGGGTAATGCTTGGCTTAATAGTTTGCGAGAGGTAATATTCGAATAGGCACTAATAATTTAGGGGTAACTGAGAGTACGAGACCATGTTCAAAGATAACAATATGTATTGAAGCATGTAACATTATGGGTAGCAATGACAAATATGAATAATCAACAATGAATATATATAAGACCTAATAACAACTTACATTATAACGACCATCACGACGAGCTCTTGTCAAGTCAGGAGTAGCCCCAGACCAGACTAACTTCGGAACCCTCACTTCCAATATTTATATACATCATTTCATTAGATTTGCACGTTTCTCATGAGAGTTCCTTGGCCAGTTTTTATAATTCAATGTCAACGGATGATTTGATTAACTTTATGTTTATAAAACCCTCATGGTTCGAAATTACTAATATACCGTATGTTCTACTCGTGACATGACCCCTCTCTCTGAGAAAACTGGACCCCAGTTTTTAAATTACTACCTACCTAAATATATCGAAGAGAACCTATACCTAAAATACTCAAATGACAAAAACCAATAAATCTTGAAAATTCAGTTCACACACTCAAAAGTTTAGTGTCTATAATGCACACTCCAACCTTTACTTAGTCCGGCACTGGCTATTCAACTAAAGCATTTTAATCAGACTCTTCTCGGTGGGACTTCTGGCAGCTCGGGGGTAGGGAATGACGATTGGGCATGGCATCCTCCAATCGTCATGGGAATTTCGGCAGGATCCTTTTGGGCTCGAAGGTATCCTTGTCCTGGGCATTTGGATGAAATCTGTTGGGCTTTAAAATTTCCTAGGCTGTCATTCGAGGTAGTTGGCAGCTGAACGAAGGGAACTGCTGGCTGCTTGGGGTAGCGAATTACGACTGATGGTCATCCTTCGAACTTCGTGGGAATTTTGGCAGAATCCTTTTTGGACTCGAAAGGTATCCTTGTCTTGGACATGATGACGGCACAACATCTTGGTCCATCCGTCTCAAAGTCGTCTCAATGAAGCTAGTTGACTGTGGCGCCATGGGAGGCAACGACGAATTTATGTCATATGAGAGGTTGGTCAGGCATCTCATGGAACGAATTTCGTCAAACTTCTAGAAGCTATCCACAACTTGTAGCATTCCCATTTGTCTCCTCTTCGTTCCTGGGCTGCCCAGCAACTACCATCGAATCACGTTGTATAGTCAAACGGTCCTTGGTTTGTCCATGTTTGTGCATTTAGCTGCGTTGCTGCATCCCCCTGGGTGTCTGATTTCTTGTTGAGTGTTGTATGCCAGTGCTCAGTGTGCGTGCATTGTTTCATGTAAACATACAAGGAAAAAGTAGTTGTCAAATGCCTACGTTACTATTAAAATTTGACCGAGGAATTATTCAATAACTAACAATAACTAGTTCAAATTACCTATACTAGAATATGATTAGGCTATTGTAAGATCGATTATATATATATATATATCTATTTCATTTGAACTTCATAAATATGGATCCCAGTTCAAGAATCCTTCCTATTTTTAATTGATTTATTTTTTATGAATTTAGATAATAGAAGTACTTCAACTACATCATACGTTTTTCGAGCAATCTATTACTCTAACTATTTTATTTTCAAAAAATCATAAATAACTATCTAATATTTTGAAACTTATCATTAATGTTTGATATATCTGCCTTTTTTGTGTTATTTGGAGCGTTATTCATTATTATACCTAAGTGAATATGAAATGTTATATCAACAACATGCAACTTGAACCAAGTGTCAAGTTCAGGATTATCTACATAAATGAGTTCAAAGATGGCCGGCTATTTGATTTTATTACTACTAGTAACCTAGTTAGCAATATTATAGAATATATGGAATGGTGAAAAGATATTGTTCATTCCAGGGAAATTCGAACCGCATTTTTTCTTCTAAGAAAAAAAAATCATTGCAAAACTAAATTATTAGTGCCTATTTGAATATTACCTCTCGCAAACTATTAAGCCAAGCTTTACCCCTTATAAATCGATAGGATGGTCTAACCACCTACACACAATATAGTAGAATGAAACCCATTGGAAATGAAAGAGAATATAACAAAGATGAGAGGAAAAATGAATTACGAGAGATTTAACTCGTGAAGTGGTAGGGGGTGAGTTTTCAAGGGTTGAAAAACGTTCATTTTACCAAAGATTATTTTACTGGATTATTTGGGATTTTCTCTCCTCATTTCTACAAAATAAAAATAAGAGTATTATTTCAATATTTATGTGTAGTAGGACAAATCAGATCATGTATTTGTTTCCAAATTGTCACTGCGTTCAACAAATTTTTCTATCAGGGAGTCTAAAAGAAAAATCCAACAGCTTGTCAGTGACACTTTGTTCGGAAAAAAGTTTGAACTGAAGAAATGTGGATATATTGAAAAAATGGAAAATATTTTTTCTTCGAAAATTCTGTTCTTATATAGCTTGACACTTCTCAGGTGGCCATTTCGCGACTTTTCTAAATCTGAGTTGGCAACACTGGTAACGGACATCCTCTTCCCCGCAGTAGTTCCTGTATATAACTTGATATTACTGATGGCATGAAATATGTCTTCCAAGGCTTTGAGGCTTTGAACAATGAATCCTTAGTAAATAAACGTCATATACTTATTATGAACTACGTATGCCACACCTCCAAATACACAACACACTCACAATCGGTATCTTAAAATATAACTTCTTGAATGAAACTCATTTCCATTCATGAAAAATCGAATCGTTCGAACAAGATAGACTGCTCGCCAAAAGATGATGCGATGTCTGTTGAAATCATAGGCGAAAGTTGAGGATCCATGATTTTCATAAACAAAACTCAATAATATTGAAAAAGAATATTCTCAGATATATTTATGAACACAAAAAAATGGATATATAAATAAAGAAATATATTGAAAATTTACATTCTCCATGTGATGAAAATAATAATTCTTTCTCGGTTTATTCAACAGAAAAAAACTACTTTCCTGGCTATAAATATGCCACGACCAATATTGAATTACATCTATTGAACACACACGATAAGAGTATGAGAAAAAAATTTCTGAAGTAGAGAATTTGCATTCTCCTTCATATGAAGAAACATGAAACTAAACAATCAAATTTGTCAACAGCAAATAACAAACTATAAGTCAGATTTTGGCAAACTATTGCTATTCCATAAACAGTTCTCAACACACTAAATGGACCACTCATAATTTGACTCTATTTCCAAGACCTGTATTTTTTTTTAAATTGGCCGATCTTCATGCGGTTTTCGATGTCAGATGTGATGTTTAATCGGCTTCAAAGAGAGCCAGAACACTCTGGAAAAGTCCGCAGAACAAAACTTACACAGGGTGTAAAGTGGAACTATTACATTCCCATCAATGCTGCCAGAACTCGAGAACTTTTTTTCTGATCAAATATTATGATACACTGGGACCTCATCTCGGGACGTTTTCGTGATTTCTCCATAATTGGCCATTGGAACAAAAATTCGATTTTTTTTTTCGAAAGTCTTGCATTTCTTGAATTTTTTCTCTAGAACTCCACTTGAGCTGACTATTGGGAAAAACTATTCTCATGTTTGGTGGAGGACAATGAAAGACGGAAAAAGCAGTTTTGTGGGATATACAGGACGATAAGAAAATAGGACAAAATCTCATTACAGTAAAAAAAATTAAAAATGGTGACTAAAACCATGGCCCATTCGATTCAGTATATTCAGAAACGGCCTTCTCGATATCCATTATTCATATTAGACTAATAACTCGAGACGTTTTCGAAAATTCGCCTCTAATATAAATACAGGATGAAAATTTTCAATTCAAACTTGTTTCCTGATATCGATGATTCTTTTCATTTTATCAACTGATTTCCAATATTTATTGCCCAAGTATGAGATACAGAGTATTGTTGTTCAATATACTGAGTGTTTCACAACTTATCTGGCAAATAAAGAACTCTAGAAAACAATAATGTTAGAAGAATGTGGTGACCAGCATCATTTCCAGATCTGAATTTGATTGAACATATGTGGAGCCGAATGAAACTTAACTCATCGAGAAGGCGAGAGGCACCCCAAAATAATGACAACCTTATCCAAGCTGTATATCAGGAGAATGGGAGGCAATATCAATAGACTTCATCAACAACCTCAAAGAATCTATGCCAAACCGATTTCATGAGGTTTTGTTGAATCGGGGAGGCCTACCAAGTACTGAAATTTAAGATATAGGATTCTCTAGTTGGATCTTCATAATGCTGAAGAATTCACTAATGTCATATTTCGCCAATAGAGCCCTTTTCGAATAGTTTTAGTGTATATTTATGCAGTGTTACAAATTTTATTTTCCATCTCGTTATACTTCTATAAAATTTTGTTGGGATAGACTTCTTATGTACCTAATATCGTAGTTGTGGTTGAAATTTGTCAGATAAGTTGTAAAACACTCAGTATATTGAACAACAATACTCTGTGTATCATACTTGGGCAATTAATATTGGAAATCAGTTGATAAGAATCATTGATATAAGGAAACAAGTTTGAATTGAAAATTTTCATTCAGTATTTCAATTAGAGGCGAATTTTCGCGAAAACGTCTCGAGTTAATAGTCTAATATAAATAATGGGTATCGAGAAGGCCGTTTCTGAATATACTGAATCGAATGGGCCATAGTTTTAGTCACCATTTTTGATTTTTTTTACTGAAATGAGATTTTGTCCTATCATCTTATCATCCTGTATACTCCAAAGAAGTGCTTGTTTCGTCTCTCATTGTCCTCCACAGAACATGAGAATAGTTCTTTCCAATAGTCAGCTCAAGTGGAGTTCTAGAGAAAAAGTTCAAGATATGCAAGACTTTCGAAAAAAAGTCGAATTTTTGTTCCAATGGCCAATTGAAGAAAAATCACGAAAACATCCCGAGATGAGGGCCCAGTGTATCATAATATGACTGACTTTTGATCAGAAAAACATTTCTCGAGTTCTGGCAGCATTGGAAATGTAGACCATAGTGTAATGGTTCCACTTTACACCTTGTGTAAGTTTTGTTCTGCTGACATTTTCAGAGTGTTCTAGCTCTCTTTGGATCTGATGAAATGTCACATCTGATATCGAGAACCGCATGAAGATCGGTCAATATTTTAAAAAAATACAGGTCTTCGATATAGAGTCAAATTATGAGTGGTCCATTTAGTGTGTTGAGAACTGTAGTAGAATATCTATTATAATTACTTTTCTAATGCAAGTTGAAGAATACAAATGAAGCAGAAAGATTTAAAATTAATTTAGAGAAATATCTGCTCAGTATACTCTGATTTCATATTATTTACAATTTGATTACTCAAAATGGATTATAATACTTACCTTTTTAAAAGAAAATTGTGCCATAATTGATATTCTGATTTATTGTGTATATAATTATGTTATATACCAAATTTAAAGTGCGAAAGAAATTTGTGAATGGGAATTTCACTTATGAAACAGCGTATCATAACTTTTTTCGTTTAGTGTACAGTAGAATAATACGATAGCAAGGAATTGAGTACATAATAAAGTGTGAGTATGCAGCGAATATGAGATAGGAAAGTTGGCCAGGAATAATAATCAATGAATTTCGAATTTGTTATTATAAGATTGGTATTTTCGTGTAGGCTCACAAACCACACATATTATAGGTATGCAGGTGTTTAACATGTCTGATTTTTCAAACGAAATTTATTGGTATGCATCAATTTCGACAGTGGCGTCGCTTTGCAATTCTGCTCCACATACACTACTTTTGTGAAACACTGAATGAGTACATTGTTGAAAAGGAATATTCTCAGATGAATTATGAACATACAAAAATGGATATATATTTATACATAGCAATACATTAAGAATAATTCGCATTCTCTATGTGATGAGAATATCAACTCTTTTTCACTTTATTCAATAGAAAACAACTACTTTCCTGGCTATATGCCACGATGAACATTGAAATATATCTATTGAACACACACGATAAGAGTCTGAAAATAAAATATAAAATCTTCTGAAATTGAGAATTTGCATTCTCCTTCAGACAAAAATATGTATATGCACTTATCATTCTGAATATTCAACAGAAAACAACTACTTTCCTGACTATTTGCCACGTCGAACATTGAATTATATCTGATGAACATCCGAAAGTAGAACATGAAAAATCCCCGATAATTTATTCAAATGGAACCCGATGTATTATTGAATTTTTGGAATCTCTATGGAATGCTGAATTGAAAAATAAATCACATAATATCTCACAGATTTTTCTGGCCACTTTTGTCAATTAGAAGTGTTAAAAAACGAAGGCGAAAAGATCCATCAAGAATTATTATACAATTTTCAATGTTTGAAAACGGGAGCAAATTCGGGTCTGGAATGTCAAAAAATAAGTGACACTTTATATTTTTCCAATAACCTATACTCTTCCTCAAACATATTTCAGATAATGCATCACTGACTGTCAATTGAATAATTTTACAAGGTTTCTAACAGAGAAATTTTAATTGGAGTGACATTATTTAGGGCTTATCATCTGATTTGTCTTTAAAAGAGGTTTATTGAATTGAAACTTATATTTTTATTTATATGGACTTGGACGAGGTATGGCAACCGATAGAAGTAAAAAAAAATGTGTCTTTCTGCTACTGACACAAAAGTCGTCCATTTTAATTCCAAAATTAGCTCTTGAGTTGAGGTTTCTATAACTGACAAAAATATAGATACTTTCAGTTCCTAGGAGCTAAAGTTGAACCTTAGCTCCTAGGAACTAAAAAGGATATACTAGAGGTCATCAAGAATAAAGAACATTTTTATGGTTGGTTATTTGGGTTGAGACGCATACCTGATTTGTTTCCGATTTCAGCAGATTTGGCATTTCATACCCATGCTGGAGATATAAATACACCTCATTATAGTTAATTACTTTTGTTTTGATCCGATAAGCCTCCAAGATTCACATACTTGCTTGATCTGTATTTCAGTCGTTATTCCCGGGATGGATAACTTGTTTTCTAATAATCAGAAGCATTAGTTTTTTATCTCAAATAGCGATATTGTTTACCTCTATTTGATTATCAAGCCAAACACAGTGGAGTTTGGAGGGAAATGAATAATCGATATCATTATTGTTGATATCTATTCACTAACCTAACATTTTCCACGTCTTGTTCCTGTACCTGACACTGGCGCGGTATTTACCATTAGAGCACCTGGTCCATACACAAATATGTCACTCTGTGGTTGTATTTATATCGAAACTACATCCTTGAAAATTGAATAAACCTGCTGTTAATACAGGTGGAATATTCTCACCACACGGATGATTTGTTGCATTGCATAGGTAGGTACATATGGCACGGCATTGGTGGTTACTTTACATATTTATTTGAGTTAATTGTTTCGTTTGCAGAAAAAATAGCATGTTCTATCCGGATCAAAAGTGACTTTGTTTGAATCGCAAATTTTGCTTTCGCTCGGCTTCGCTAAACGCTTCGCATCGCAAATGCAAAATTCGCTTGTCAAACAAATGAGTGTCACTTTTGATCCTAATAACACAATCTACTATTTTCAAAGCCGAACAAACTTTATTTTCAGTGTATCTTATTGAATTAGTTTTCCAACCCAAAGTAATTTGTAATTCATTAGTTTGCTCAAAGCGGATGTGGTACCCACGATTTCGTATATGATTGTTGTTGTTGTAATGTCATTCATAATTCGGACTTTGTATCTATACGATACGAATTAATGATCTTATACAGGTTAGTACCACTATTAGAACCTATAGCCAATATACATAATATATTTCATTGGTGCTTTTTATTACTTAATTTTTGTTCACGAATTTCGGTCAATGAATTTCGACTTTCAACGAAAACAAACATAAATCACTTTATCTATGACACTTTATTCATTTGTCATTTTGTGATTTACTATGGAACGAATAGAGGGTGATCAGAATCTGGATCTTGAACCAACCTGTATTTGTTCCAATTAAATAACAGTAGATAGAAAAAACAACGATACGAAATAATGATGATCTTACAGGTTAGTACTAGAGTCACTGGATGGTATTAGACTAATAACATCCAGTGACTCTAGTAAGTACCACTATTATATAGAACCTTTAGCTAATATACATAATATATTTCATTGGTGCTTTTCATTACCCAATTTTTGTCTACGTATTTCGGTCCATGAATTTTGACTTTCAACGAAAACAAACATAAATCATGTTATCCATGACACTTTATTCATTTGTTATTGCGTGATTTACTATGGAACAAATAGAGGGTGATCAGAATCGATTTTTTTCGTGAAATATCACGATAAATATTGGTTATAAATAAATTCCTGTTTTTCAGAGAAAAATACGGAGGTAACATAAAAAATGTCGGAAAAAAAAATCACATGATGAGTGCAAAATTACCGTACTAGTTTCCCCAAAATGATATCTCATGGATCTGCCATTTGAACAAGCCTTAAAACTGCCACTGATGTATCAACATCTATAAACGCGTCGGTTGTTTATTTAGTGAGATAAACAGCGTTGCCTTCTCAATCAATTCATATATACCTTGTTGAATTATTCCAACAATAATTTTGCACAGCTACAGCTGAACCATTATCGTTTTGATAGCCTCAGCAAACCAGAGCTAAAGCTCATCACAGGCTTTCTCACAGGACACGGCCCTCTGAGGTACCACCTCAAAAAGATGGGCCTGGCGGAGACTGACACTTGCCGCTTTTGTAACAATGCGACCGAAACCGCGGAACACATACTTTGCTCATGTGAAGTATTAGTCCGCCAAAGGCTGAACCACCTAGAACAGGTCTATCTCACCCCTGCGGAAGTGGAAAATTCAACCGTCAGGAAAATCGTAGGCGTCATCAGAAGTCTAGGGTTAGAGGACCAAAACTAGATAGGGGTAATCACAATAGATCTTCTATCTCCCAGCCTATACGACCCATCTACAATCTACAATCTACAATCTAGTAGGCGAAGAAGGTATCATGTTGTATATGTCTATTCATCGACCAAAAATATGTCTTACAAAGAGGGTGAAACTCAAAGTAATTACAACAATAGTTCATAAAATGAACGAAATTGGTAGAAATCGAGAGAGAAACAACTACTTTCCTTGGCTATATATATTATGCCGCACAGAACATCGAATAATATCCTCCCGAAATCTAAGCAACGATTCCTATAGATCAATAAAGTTGCAAGTGTTTCTTTCCTGAATGCTGAGTTGTGCTCAAATTGTTCAGGAACGCTTGAATACCTATACAACCCTAGACGGCGTTGTGTCCATTTCGCAGTACTCGAACGCCTCGTTGGTATTAAGCGCTAAAAGGTGGTCACGTTAGGTACCAGATGGCGGTCATGAATGCCATCTGGGGACACCCCTGCACTGATGAGAGCCATAGCTCGAAACCGGTCTGTATAAGTAGGTAGTCTAGCGTTCCTGGACAATTTGGGCACAACTGTTCTGTTCAATTGACTCTGCCGTTATACTTGATGGAAATCTATTGCAAATGTAAAAACTCCACAAACGATGAGATTTCAGGTCATTGGACCAGCATTTCACCTGATGAAGCTACTGTGTTGGCGAAACATGTCGTGTGATTGAGAATTTTGTGGAAATCTTATACCTTTATAAATCAAGATTTAAAAGGTGGTTATATACCGGGTGACACAGGGTATCGGGCCACCCCTGTAACTTCTGCATTCGTCAACGGATCTTTCTGAAATTCGGTACAGTTATATGAGCAATTATTTCGGATTTGATCACATCACAATCCAATATGGCAGACTTCCGGTATTTCTGGAAATGCCAGCAACTTTGTTTTTTCAAATGAAACACCCTGTATATTTTTACATATTCAAATTCAACAGGTCGAAACAAGTGCAATCTCTATTTCAAATGTCATTTTTTCGAAAAAATTTAAATTAAAATTGTTTTTTTCATTTTACCTCGTGGATAAATGAGATGTGGTCAAGACTATTCACAATGAGTCACACATAACAGAAGAACATAATTTTTTCTGAAAAATTATTTTTTGTGTCACTTATCCAGGAATCAATTCAGCCACATCACTTTTTGATCAAAAATAATTTTTTTTCAAATGGAACCCCTATGGGCCACCTACCCGTCTCTCTAAAACATACATTGAGGAACAAAATGACATATCATTTCTGTTTTTCGGTGCAGTAACAAATTGTATAAATTCAAAAATCAACAACTAGTTTATGAATTTCCTTGCAGTTAGAATAATTTTTCAACTAGGTAGGCTGTGGAATAAATGACATTTGACATCAAGATTGCACTTGTTTTGACCTGTTGAACTTGAATATGTAAAAATATACAGGGTGTTCCATTTGAAAAAACAAAATTGCTGGCATTTCCAGAAAAACCGGACGTCCGCCATATTGGATTGTAATGTGATCAAATCCGAAATAGTTGCTTATATAACTGTACCGAATTTCAGAAAAATCCGTTGACGAATGCAGAAGTTACAGGGGTGGCCCGATAACCTGTGTCACCCGGTATAATCAAAATTAGAGTGATATGGACCTTATAATGTTTTTTTATTTTGAATCTAGACCAATATTGAACGATATGAAAACCGGTGTACACGATGGAATTTAAAGCGATCTCGATGTATTTGTGCCATCAAACAAATAAAAATACTTTGGCAGAGTCTACCACATTATATCGTGCTGCTCGAGTATGTTTCGCAATTTCCGCCTGGCATGCCACCAGCTCACCTGAAGTGTTTGTTCCAACAAGAATAACACCGCATACTTCTTGTCAACGAGTGTGTTAACCACAATTTAATTGTTTATGCAATGAAAATACACACACAGGTGCGCAAGTTAACGACCGCTCATAAGAGAGTACTACACAATAATTTTTTGATAGATCTACACAGGTATCTATAACGACAAAAAAGTACCTACGTTACACGGAAAAAAAAGTTTTGTTGCACCAACAAAATAATTTTGGTCATTTTCTTTTTGTTATATTAAACACAATTTTGCGAAATCAACAAAATATACAGGCTGATTCACGGTGGATGGCACGTTAGACGTTTATGGAGAACAGGACATAGGATCATTCTGAAATTTTTTTTACTCACGTAGTTGCTCTTGGTCTATCGATCTAAAATATTTTCAGCTCTGCAGCGTTGCCGCTTCCATCGAAAAGTAGCAACAACTTTGTTATTTTAAATGGAACACCCTGTATTTTATTGCATTTTCAGATTCTCTCTGCAGAGCTGATTTCATCGATGCATCACACTTGGGGTCTAGCGGAAATGATTACAGAGATATAGGGTGTGAAAAATCGTCATTTTTCAACTTTAGGATTTTTTTTTGTCGAAACTATTCATTATTGGTCAAAACGGCTCACATGTCCCTATCTCAACTTCTGATTAACTATCTACTGATATTTAATTGAGACATATACCGGGTGATCAAGATTCTGAATTCTGTACGACCCTGTATTTGTTTCAATTAAATGTCATTAGATAGTTGATCAAAAGTTGAGATAGGGACATGTGAGACGTTTCGACCAATAATGAATAGTTTCGACAAAAAAAATTCTTAAAGTTGAAAAATGTCGATTATTCACACCCTATATCTCTGTAATCATTTCCGCTAGACCCCAAGTGTGATACATCGATGAAATCAGCTCTTGGGAGAGAATCTGAAAATGCAATAAAATACAGGGTGTTCCATTGAAAATAACAAAGTTGTTGCTACTTTTCGATAGAAGCGGCAACGCTGCAGAGCTGAAAATATTTTAGATCGATAAACCGAAAGCAACTACAAGAGTAACCAAAATTTCAGAATGATCCTATGTGTTGTTCTCCATAAACGTCTAACGTGCCATCCACCCTGAATCAGCCTGTATGTTCATTCCAAATAAGCAACCTAGTCAAAGAGACAAAATCATTTGATTGAAATATCTGCTTACTTGAACGAAAGTTTCATTTCATTCAATAACATTTATAGTTGACATAAAACTAAATTTTGTTGATCCAACTATTATCTCATTGTTCAATCAATCATATGCATTTCTATACGACGAAATTAAATCAATTTTGACAAAGATTTAACTGAATACAACATCATATTTTGTTGAGTCAACAATAATTTCCATTGTGCAACCAATCAAAGGTTGTTTTCTATTCGACAAAATTGAATTGATTATGACAACATTATATTTTGTTGATTCAACACATCACTATCAAGAAATATGTTGTTATTTCAAACAAATTACTTTGTTGAACAGAACCCATAAATACATTATATCAAACAAATATTTTGTTGATTGATTATCTCGTTGCATTTTTGCCACCAGGTGGCGTT
Source organism: Phaedon cochleariae (assembly GCA_918026855.4). Taxonomy (NCBI): domain Eukaryota; kingdom Metazoa; phylum Arthropoda; class Insecta; order Coleoptera; family Chrysomelidae; genus Phaedon; species Phaedon cochleariae. Next base: position 7,201,619 of record OU896707.1, on the reverse strand, counting down.
TCTTCCAACCTTCCTACGCTTGCCTCGATTGGGGTGTACTTATACCTACCTACCTAAAACATCCATTTTTATAATTATATTAGGCTGTCCTAGGATTTCTTATGACGCTTATACAAGCTAATAGTCTTGAATCAACTGAGGAAATTGATCTCTAATTTCTCTTAGTTTTTAAATTCAGTTATTGTATTTTTTTTTAATTATTCAGCAAGAAATTTTGTCCATTCAAAATACAATTTGCTTGATCGAAGAATATATATTGTTATTTTAACATATTCACTCTCTGAAAAACTGAAAATTTTGTCACTTGAATGAAATGTTATAATCATTTCAATCAACTGAAGAGAGCAGATATTGTATTATAGGAACAAAATAGTCTTTTCCTACGACTACTACTGTAAGTGATGGATATTGTACACAAAACAATGGCAGTAAGCTTCTCCTTACACACGTGTGCGTAAAGAGAGCGATCGCACGGTTTTCATAGGTATGTTGATAGATGACTTTGTTTTGTTGCTTAGGCGATGTGTCGATAACAATTAACGATTTCATTAATGTCACTTGCTAGGTGGGTAGGATGTTGGAAAAAGCTAAAATGGTAAAAAATTAGTTGCTACCCGCTAAGTCTCGTGAATAATACGAAATAGCACATCAAAAATTCCTGGACTGGAGAATTAGAAATAATACCGTGTCATTTTCGGAAAAATCCTTTTAGTATATTTTCAAGAATAATCAAATTCGATGAAATCATCATCACTCTGGTCGATATATTCCATGTTACGATCAACACTAAATATCAATCACAATATTAATATAGCAACATATTATCCCATATTCTCAAAAGGGAAGGATGGATTCCGAAGTAAAATATCAAAAATACTCAATGCTGAACAGATCAATTATTTTCTGCAGAATGCTCCTGTTGAAGGTAATTTTTCTAATAACATACATACTCAACATTGAATTGATGAATTCCTTTTTCTTTAAATAACAGCAATAATTAAAAAAGATCAATCTTCGAAATTATATTAATAAAATATCAACTAATACGGAGAAATGGTGGTAGCTCAGTTGTTGAAAGCGCTGGCTCCGAACCCAAAGGTCGGTGGATCAGAGCGCAGTTGGGAGAACTTTTTTTTATTATTTTTAATAACGATTACAGAATCTCTCGTGCTGCACTGTTACAAATATATAACCATTTTGAATGATAATTTTATATTTTTAAACAATGTGTTTTTTGCTACCTATTAATAAAGCTGTTTAGATATGAAAAACGGCTCCATTTCAGTTCGAATTGAGGAAAATGTCTCGGTATGCAACGTATCAATAAACAAACACAAGAATTGTGATATGTAACTTTTCATGCATCTGGCTTAGTGACGGGAGACGTTTCATATTGGTATTCGTTATTTGTGCCTTAGTATAATATCTGCACTATATCCGGAAGAAAATATAGTGTAGTCGTAGAAAAAGTATAGTACAATTCTCGAGTTGTAAAGCAATTACGCACTTGTGGAGTTACACACTCGCCGCTATGCGGCATCGTGTGTAACTCTCTCCACTTCGTGCGTAATATGCGTTTTACAACTCTTGTTATGTAATATACTATTGTTTATTTAACCAATTCCTGCTGTTAATTTGAATCATTAATGAGTTACATCAAATTGATTTTGAATTGAAAAATAACAAAAAACATTTGTTGCGGTGACAAAATATTTTGTCGTGGATATATGACACTCAGATTTTGTTGAATTTACAAAAATTTTGTAGTTTGAAACAAAATTTTTTTCTGTGTAGAATAAGTACATTATTGTGCAGTTTTCACATTCCTGGTAGAGAAACCTGCAAACTAATTTTTCAATCCAGTAATATTTTGACTCTCGCTAGTTTATACATATTTGAGATTGCATGTTATATTTATTGCAACATAACCTATTCCAAGCTTAATAAAAACATTCATAACATGAATACACGTCAGAAAGGCTCAATTCACACACAAATTGGAAATCAAGTTTCACAATTGAAATTTTCAAAACGCCCCACAAAATATTTTTGGTGTGAAATTATTTTTATACTGTGCAAGATTTCTTGGATCGTCCTGTACAGTGATATTTTTTGTATTGTATTTCGTTTCTCTGTATCTATGTATTGTGTTTTATGTATTTTTACAAGAATTTTGACGTTTCCGACACAATTTTATTATTGTCTGAAGGAATAAAGATTTGATTGATTGATTGATTGATTGATTGATTGATTGATTGATTGATTGATTGATTGATTGATTGATTGATTGATTGATTGATTGATTGATTGATTGATTGATTGATTGATTGATTGATTGATTGATTGATTGATTGATTGATTGATTGATTGATTGATTGATTGATTGATTGATTGATTGATTGATTATGGGACCAAAATGAGAGGTACTTTTTGAATCTTTAAGGACGGAAAGTGCTGACGTGAGGATCAGATTTTAAGTTAGGTTAGGTTCGTAAATAATTATTTGATCATAATAAAATATTAAAAATCATCATTGATAATACCACAGTATAATAACGTCAACTTCGATGTATACCTTCATAATGTGGTTAAAATGTAGCAAAGCATAATGTCAGTATAACTTTGAGGAACAGGAAAGAGCCATTACAGATGATAATGAAATGAACTGCGATAATGATTTCATTCAGTTCGGTGGAATCTCGAAACTCACACTCTTCAATCCAACATTATTGCTTCAGATCTTGGTATTGAATATTGAACATAGGTCAGGGTTGACCTATAGGTATATGTCTTCTTTTTCAATGTGTGAAAGTGATCTACTCAAATCTGTTTAGCGTGATTGGACTATACACTGCACTACTTGTCATTTACTGATTTGAACATGGTTTACTTCAAGGAAATTCCATTATACAGGGTGATCTACGGTGGATGGCCTATTAGAAGTATCTGGGAGAACGGAAAGACAAAAAATTCTGAAAATTGGGATGCTTTGATAATTCAACATTCCCTATCCGTCTGAAATATTTTCATCGATACAGTGTTGCGACTTCTATCAGAAACAACTAGCAACTTTGTTATTTCAAATGGAACGCCCTGTATTTTATTGCATTTTTTTATTCTTCCTGAAATAGACTTTCGGGGGTGTGTCTCGTTAATGATGCATGAATTCAATAACCTCTGAATAGAAGCATCTAGAGACAGGACGCAAAAGAGACAGGGCGCAACAAACAATCCGCGCAGATCGAGATCTTGATCCCTTGATCGTGATTCGACTTATCTGTCACGAGGTCACGAGTGTCATGTTCTCGGCATATTAGAGATTTTCTTCAAATTTCAAATATATTATAATTAAGAGCATGTTTAGTTTATTAAGCATCGACTGACTGCTGCAATGTGTGAGGATTATTTGAAAATCCGAACTTGGTTTTATCTTACGTACCGAAAGTAAATAAACTATTATCACAGGATTTTCTTCAGCAGACTTCGTGAAATTGAAAATGTGATCTCCAATGAATGTGTCATGATGCCTGTTAATTTGATTTGAATCTTCGAAAATTTAGCAAGTTTTTCCTACGTTTCGCTATATTTCTACAAAGTAGGCGATATCGAGAGATTTCGAAACTCCTTTCAGTAGGAAGTGATAACACCATTTGACTTTCTATACATCTATCTCTGAAGCATGCTTGGATTCGTTTATTCTTTAGAAGCAAACAATATGTGCCTTCAGGTAAATGGACATGGTCGACTATATTGTGGTCCCTTGAACTCTTGGCTATACCAGTAAATGTTCATAGAAGGCAACTGGTCATATCTAAATTTCAATTTTTAGTGGCAAAGCCCGTATTGCGAGTATGCGACCAACGCGACCAGCAAGACATACTCCAAGATGCAAGCATTGTTGTGTCGAGATATCCTTCTGAATTTAAACTAGTCCAGCCTGTTTGGTGCACCTTATCTGGCTCGTAGATCAGTGGAACAGGCATACATTGGGTATACCTTGTATTTCATACCGAATATACGAGGGGTTCGTTAAAATGGACAATTATTCTCCATAGACCTGTGACATATCTGCGTCTCTCGAAGATCGTCAATATTTCACAGTTGTATAAGGCATGAATTTTGAAATCCTATACAGGATATGTCACGATGAGCTTACACACTATCTTGATATCAAGAATAATTCGGGAGAAATCCATGAAAATATACATGCTTATATTTTAGAATACGAATGTATAGTCTTGCCGTTTCTACCAAAAACTAGCAACAATACTTTGTTATTTCAAATAGGATACCCTGTAATTTATTGCATATTTAGATTCTTCCTGAAGAGCTGATTTCATCGATACATCAAACTTGGGGTCTATCGGAAATGATTACAGATATATAAGGTGTTCAAAATCGAGATTTTTCAACTTTAGGATTTGTTTGTGTCGAAAATATTCAATATCGGTCAAAACGGCTCACATATCTCTATCTCAACTTTTGACTTACTATTTACTGATATTCAATCCGAACAGATACAGGGTGATCAGAAATCTGAATCTTGAACCACCCTGTATCTGTTCTGATTAAATATCAGTAAATAGTGAATCAAAAGTTGAGATGTTAGTTTTGATATAAACTAATCAATTCAATTTCTGTCGTGTCTTGTGTGATCTTTGAGTATTGTTCACACGAATATTTCTCTCACATATGAAATATCTCATATAAGAGCAATGCAAAAGAGCAAAATGGGAAAATAAACTCTTGCAATTTTTGGATAACACGCTTTCTTGCATGTTTATCGGTAATGTTCATGCACTTGTGTAAATATAGATAGATAGATAGATGAATACTTTATTTGTTTACCATTTTGCATATTCACAAGGAAATATAAATGGACAAACATGTCAAAAAACACAGAATGCATATACCAAAATTATGAGATATAACACAGTATGAAAATTGTTACATAGTAACACAGAAAAAGGAAAACTAAAACCATCTAATGAAGTACAGTTTGGACGAAACAGTTTGTCTAGTACGTATTATGTCAGAGACAACAAATAAATAATACAAAATGCTATACTATATATAAATAAGTACACATACACACACATGCATCAATAAAAATTATCAAAATTGGCGTAATACAGTGTGATGAGAATGTGTTTGCTGCAATGATTTTTCAAGTATTTGTTTCTTACATAATTGGTTGGTATGCTCTGTCCATGATAATTGCCTGTCAAAAATAACTCCCAGTAGTTTCACGTTTTCAGAACAGAGTAATTGTTTTTCTGTATCTTTAAATATTATAGGTGGGTCTTGTCGTCTGTGCCCGAAATATGTCAACACTGTTTTTTTGTGGTTCAATAGGAAATTATTATTTTCTGACCATCGTATTATGTTATCGTATACTATTTCTGTAGAACAGATCAGTGATTGTTGGCTGTCACCTGATATAATGATGATTAGTATCATCAGCGTAACATATAATCTTGACATTCGAAATATTTTCTACAAAAAATATGAGGTCATTTGCAAATACATTGAAAAGCATAGGTCCCAAAACAGATCCCTGTGGAACTCCCTGTGTGATGGTATAGGAAGGACTGTTAGTGCCGTTGAGTAAAACAAACATGTTATGGTCAACCGCATCGAAAGCCCTCGAAAAATCTATAAATAATCCAAACACATGATCACCCTTGTCTAATCTACAGACGAGTTCATTTTGAAAGGTATTCAGTCCATTCTCTGTACCCATATTAATGCGAAAACCATGTTGGCTTGTTGATAAAATGTTATGCTGCGTTAAGAATGTATTCAGCTGATTTTTAACGTTCATATCAATGATTTTGGAAAAGCTACAAAGTAAGCTGATAGCTCTATAATTTGCAAGTTCATTAGAATCTCCTTTTTTATAGAGATATAACCGAAATTTCGCAAGTTGAGATGTTTTGGGGAAATGTTGTCTAAAGGAATCACAAAAAACTACAATAAACACAAAATCTTCAATAAAGTAAATTATTTTTGTTCATTTATATGTCGTTGATTCATCTTGTCAAAAATCATTTCGATAAAAATTTGTCAATCACGATTGAAACTGACATGAAAAAATCGTGAGACCGTATATAGGTCGAGTTATTATACTTATACATGGGAAAAATAGGATTTGTTGCATCAACAAATTATTTATGCTTGAATTCTTTTTGTTGCAATGAGCAATTCTTTGTTGAATGAAACATATACATGATTATTTCATCAAAGCAGCTCATTCAAATCAAGAATGTATAGTTTGATTTAATCAACAGTATAATATCAATTATATATCAACAAGATACATAATGTCGATGCTGCTTCTACATTCTACATTCTGTTGATTCGATTTGATGAGATAATGATGATTTTGATAAGAATATATCTTCAAAACAACATACAAGTTTTCTTATTCCGATGTAGCAATGAACTCGTTTCGAACGGATCATTTTTTGCTTGAATAGAGCAACGAATTATCTAATATCATTGAAATATTTCGTTCATTCAACATCAAGTTAAATTTTGGCCACTAGATGGCGATCTTTATGCCTCGTCTATACCTGCCTCGAATTCATTATATACGTGAAACCTGATTCTTCATCAGCTGAAGAGTGAATGTAAAGACTGGAGATCCATGCAAGAAGTTAACTGGTTTCCTAGTTCAGTTTTTCATTCTATTGATGAAAAATTTCAAAAAATTTCTGAATCAATACTGAATTCGTTTCAACAATACAGTTTCTCTAATTGAAATACAGTTCTTCTTGAATCAACGGAATATTTCATTGAATCAATAAAATATTTCATTGAATCAACCAAATATACCGTTGAAACAACCAAATATTTCATTGGATAAAACAAATATTTCATTAGACCAAACAAATATTTCATTGAATCAACCAAATATTCGATTGAATCAACCAATTATTTCATTGAATCAACCAAATATTCCATTGAAAAAACTAAATATTTGATTGAATGTTAATTCAATGTTTAAAAATTGATATAATTGAATACTGTGAGTCAATGAAGTCCATGAAGTATTTGTCGAAATTTTCCTTTGATACCTCGTACAAAACATATCACATCCCTCGTATTTTCATATCGACGATAACGCCTGTATACTGCATATTTTTCAAAGTCGTTTTATTGTTATGGTCACAACAAGGCAGTCGTTTAGATAATAACCTGTCCGCGTATTATGGTAAAAGTACGCGAAGTTTTTCTCTTTATGGTGACACTCATAGTGGTTATACTCCTTTTGGAGAAAATAAAGCCTTTAAGGTAATTCGATGTTATTCGTTGGAGAAAATAGGTATCGTGTGAATCTGATCATTGTATAAGAAAGTGCAGAAAGTATTCATTTGTTTTATACAAGGGGGATGGAACACTATAATACATAATATACAGCGTATCTCACTTCAGCAGCTATTAGTCGTACTATTCTTACCAAATTTGGAACAGTATACAGGGTGTTTCATGAGAAGACTCACATAGCCAAATGGTTAATAAGGGAAATCAAGACGAGTTGATGTATATATATGAAAACAGTTTTTGACCCTCCATAACGAAGATACAGGGGATTATGTGAAATTGTTATATAACTTTGATGGCCGATATTTCAGAAATGATTCATCGTAATCTGCTGAAATTTGGCAGCGATGTATCTCTACTGAAACTATTCAAGATAACATATTATGAAAAAAAATATCCAGGTCCGGACTTGGGAAAATTTCATGTTTCATTGTTATGTCAAAAAAGTTCACTTTTTGACCACTTTTCTCGAAAAATTCCATCGGATTCAGAAAGATCAGACAAAATGCTATAAGAACTGCTCTTCAATTCACACGGCACACTTTGACCGGTTCAATAAAAAAATATGGGACAAAAACGTTCATATTTCAAATGCTGAACAAGACGAAAATCCAAATGCTGTGCTATGTTTAATACCATAGAATATTTCCAGACCCAAGAATACGTTGCAGTAAAACCTTCACGAGGATAAACATTAGGAATTTTAAATAAATAGCAAATGATCCTTTTATCACTTGCAGAAGTGTATCAATAAAAAAAATGGAGCTGAGTTTATGCGTGATGGCATAACTAATTTGATAAATCTCCATAATATGGGCACATGAATCCTCATGTCGTAATTTCATCAGTTGGTAAAGTATATCCAATATCAATTGCAGAATATCTCGCACTGTGCGGCGTCGGCGTGTATGAAGTTTCCTTTGAAGTGACTGCAGGTGCGGCACGAGAATCTGCAATTGTTTTTGGATAAACTATACCTACCTAGTACTATAGCCTAGTACCTACCTATCAAAATGGAACAAATGGAAAACAGGGCCTACTAGATATCTTATCATTACTTCAATTGAAACCCATAAAACAAAGTCAGGAATAATAATATCTATCTGAAATTTCGATAAAAAAATATCGTGTTTTTTCCGAGGTTTTTTCTTCTCGTCTATTCTTCTGTCAGTTACTATTCAACAAAAATGTAGGAAAAATCAATTCACATGATACCAGTTGAAAGTTGACAGTTATCAGCCAGGTCGGAATTTAAAATTCATTCCAACGATTTTGTTCCATATTTTTTTATTGAACCGGTCAAAGTGTGCCGTGTAAATTGAAGAGCAGTTCTTATATAGCATTTTGTCTGATCTTTCTGAATCTGATGGAAATTTTGAGAAAAGTGGTCAAAAAGTGAACTTTTTTGACATAACAATGAAACATGAAGTGCAATAAACATTCACTTTGTTGCATAAATAACTATTGTGATGATTTCAAATAATGAATGACAGTATCAAATACTATTGATTAATACATGAAATGATCAGAATAAAATAGATGTATGGCGTAAATTCGAATAGTGTGTATTATTGGGATTATAGTGCCATTTTTGTGGATTAGCCAAAACACCCTTGGATACCTGAAATTTGATCACCTGGAACTGTTGTCAAACGTACGTTTATACTTATGAAAGCATTTTTCATTTTCGAATTCAAACATTTTATCTAATTATTATTATACCGATAACCATGCATGATACATGGCTATAACAAATCCCTCGTATTTCTTTGTGTTTTGTCACCTGGCAATGTTTGATTCACCAACCCGTGAATCACTCTGTATGCAAGCATTTCAACTATTCATTCAAATAAATGAATCAACCAATGGTTACGCAGAATATATAAATAAGTAGCTAAACATTACACATTACCTTGTTTCCTGAAGATAACAACTAGAAACAAAGCTATTATAGTATAGAATCATCATCTAGTATATGTATATATATAAAAACATTTGCAAACATAATTTTTCATTTTTATGTTGAAAACGGAAGTAGATTCGGTCCTGAAGCTGGGTGGAAATTTGATATTTTTTCGATACATATCTACATTCATCTTCCTCAATAATTTTTCAAAACAAGGTGTCACTGAGTGCGTCGATTGAATTTCCCTTCTATAGGTTTTCTTATAGTAACATGTTTAAACGCAGTGACATTTTGGAGTAAATAATAATAATAATAATAATAATAATACGTCTTTATTCATCATTTGCAGGACAACAATAAACAAAATAACAAAATATTTTACACAATCAGACACAAACTGCAATGACGAAAAGGCGAAGTATCAGCATATAGCTGTTTTTCAACTCAACCCGAATCATCTGAGTTTGCTGAAGGTTGGTAGAACTGATGATTATTCGGTAGAGGAAAAATAATCATCTGTTCTACCAACCTTGCACTCAGAGAAATAGTTGGTAGTGAATACCAAACGTTTAGTAAAATAGGCGCCAGTCACTATATTCATCAAAAAAATATCAAAACAAAATTGTAACATGATATTTATATTTCAACTTTATGGTCCTCAATGAAGCGAACAATCGCGAAATAATTCATTTCTGAATGTTCAACAATAACTTTGTTTTATCTCTTGGAGCGCACGAAAGGAAATTCCAATTATGTCCGTGGAACATCGTGCGTACCTAGGGAGGATAGGGGGAGGCCTGTTAAGCCAGTTCAACACTAGTTTTCATATCAAGCTAAGCATATTTCAACTATAGAACTATATTTTTTGACGTTTGGAGAAAAAATATTGTTTACAACTCGAGCGCGAAATACTTTGGTCATCTCGACTATTTGTTTAACTCGGCTACGCCTCGTTAAAAAATCAGATCTCGATCACCAAAGTAGCATTTCGCGCTCTAGATACAAAAATAACTATTGCATACTACTGATGGTAATAATTTTTTAACCTGCATACTTTTTTTTGTCGCACAAAAAAAAATTGAGTGAATCGAAAATTTGGTGCATGAATCTAAAATTGGGCTAATCAAAATTTGGGTGGATCAAAATTTGGGTCAAACGAGATGTTCCCAACATTTTTCGCATTCTAAATGTGTACACTCGAACGTAGAAGAATTCAAAACGCTTTGCGTTCAAGCATCAGGGACTGTGCGAAAACATGAATGAGTGCTAATGAATGGAAACATAATATGCAAATGAGTATGTTGTTCTCCTACCAGTATATCGAGTTTTATTCAAGTTAATGGATTCGATGGAAGTTCACGAATTGAGATTCATTAGAAGAATCACCATCCGAAACTAACTGTTTTCCATGAGACAATGAGATATTATATAAACTGGCAGGTATAATAACAGATTTTTTACAACGTTTTTTTAATGTAAGCAACTTTCAAATAATGAGTTATCAATTTGTTCCCACATGCGGCGACGTCACCATCATTGAAAATAGATGATTTCGAACGATTAGTAAAAGCGCATGCAAATTGGTTTTTGTTGAAATTTGAAAAAAAATTTACCGCGAAAAGAATTTGCATACCTCGTTGCATATGCTGCCATGGTGTATAGGAAGTCCTGAAATTATCACTTGTAATTATTTCCGGGAATCACCCCGGAAAGTAATTTGACCTCGTGTGGTATTCGGTAAGAAAATTTCACACCAGATTATGTTTGGAAATAAAATGATTTCAGGATTCATTTGTTTATTTGATTTGCATACAGGTTCATGGATAAATTCAGTTTGTGTCGCAGTTTCAATAATAGATTCCTGATTTCTACCTATTATATTTGCATGAAAATACTAGTTCAAAATGTAACATATTATATTCTTCCATTTTATATCAACTTCGGGATACTACAAGTGATAAGAAATTATAATTTTGTCAATTAATTTTTCATAGGTATAGGTACATACCATTGTCGATCTAAATGAAAACCTAGTAGGCGACCTAGTACGCGAGGAGGTACAATATTGTCTGTTCTTTGAATCAAAATCTGTCTGCCTGTCAAGTGGCGCTGGCATCCTGAAAATGGAAAAAGCTCATTTGTTTCTGTCAAAATAGACAAATTAGGTTGACATTCTCTTCTTCTATTTTTCTCCAATATGTACTCAACCACAGATGTGCTTTCCATCATTGACGTGATATTTGATAGGAAGACGATGGAGAAGATTCATGTAATCATAAAATCATTTTCTGACAGTTGTCATTAACTTATAACTTCGTCTTTGTGGATGTGTTGAACTTTGATTTCTTTTCTTGGAAATAACAATTATACCTAATCATTTCTTCTAGTATTGGTTTTCTATCAAAGTTTGTTGATTGGTTTGTGAGTGCGATTGTGTTATTTTGCAATGTCATCTGAAGACTGCGCACTCCAGAAGGTGAAGGTGTAATTGAATTATCAAGACATGGTTTCTCCAATCCCCATTGTTGTGAATTTGAGCCTCAAATCCTGAGGCATCAATGGGTTCACGCCATATTCATTGGATATCAAGGTGAACTTTCTTTCTTGAATCGCATAATATTTGAAACTTAATGATATTTATATTTCAGGAATGTGAGTTTTTGAAGTAAACGACCATGATACTATATTATGTTTCCAACATTTTAAGGGAACTGTTTCTTGCCAATGAAGAATATAGGAAACGATTTTGGAAAGAGAGTACGGTTCCAAGTTTGTTCAAGGTAGAAATATATAAATAAAATGGTATTTAACAAGTTTGTACCTATACTAACTAACTAATTATTAGTTTCGGTATGAAATTTACCAAGAACTTTGATTCCTCTAAAAGTTGTTCCATAGTCAAAAGTCATTAAATTCATTTCAGAATGGTACAGGACATTGAAACTAGGGACAATATTTTTATATTTTCAGACTCATCAATGTTGTTTGGAATATGATGCTGAAGTGGAATTCCTGCCTTAAGGAACACGACCTGATGATGAAGAAGCATCTGAGGAGGAGGAAACAGGCATTTGAACAGATATTATAGAATGATAATAAATAATAATAAAGTTCATTCAAAATGTTGACTTGAATATAAATTAAAAAGATACATATTGGTATTGAATATTCCTGTGGTTTAATTTGTGGCAATAATAGACACATCTTCTCATATTTAGTGAAGTTCCTAGCTTCAATAAGATGATTTAATAAAAAATAATCATTGTTTTACTTCAAAAATACTTTACCTATATACAATATTGGCACAATATATATAGTGTTTTCAAACTTACCTGCCAATACATCTGTACAACAATAAACAGGGTATCAGAAGAGAACAAACTATATAGTAGAATGAAAATTGAAATAATTCTTCATAATTATGTACAATTCATTAAAAAAGTTATATTGCCATTCATACATACAAGTTATATTCCAATAAAAAACTCTAAATATCCCAGCATCTTGACAAAGAACCCTGAACAATAGAATACAATATATCTGAGGATGATTCCTATATCTTGAAATCACTTTACTCTAGTGAAATTCTGAGTGGCTCACTACGAAAATGGTCCTGAGTGTGCTGGAGTGGAATATCACAATCATGTTCCTCATCATCTAATTACTGCTTATCTGGATTCAGCTCATCGAACTACAGGATGAAAAGTTTCTGATTTTATTCACTGCCCCATTTTCTTGTGTGTATTTTCATAAAATCTTGTGAACTGGATATTTTTGCAGCTCGACTTTCAAGGAGGTACCTATCTATAAAAAATATAATGATATTTTGTGTTTGGAGCAGAATATCCATAAGACATTGATGAAATAACCAGATTGAGTCTAACCTTAGTGCTTCTATATATTTATTTCAGATGGTAAATTTTCCATTCTGTTCTCAAACATCATCATATCCTTCTGGTACATTCCTTCTGAACATTACTCACATAATGATTTCTAATGTGATACTTCCACATCACTCATAGTTTTTCGTTTTTCAACTGAAAAGCTATTAATGTAAGTACTCTTCGCTGTAGGTAGGTTCCTGAAATTTTCAAGTATATAGTGATTCCGATTTACATCACTAAAGACATGTGTTCACTGCAAATAATGGAATTTCATGAATTATATAGTAACTTGTCAAAAATACAGAAGGAAATAAGCAGCCCCTTCCTTTATGCTTGGCTTGCATGTCGAAAAAGTGTAATAGCACTATTGAGTTTCCGAAGTTTCCACAGTTCCAACTCAATTTCAAGTTGCATCATGAATCATACTAATACAGCATTGCCTAAACATCTTCCTGCTTCCATTCAAGTATAGGTAGATGGTTTTCATACTTGATAATATCCTTCGTGATAATGTTTCATTTTCGGGATTCCACATGACAGATTTTTATTTACAAACTTGACAGGACCATGAAAAATGTTACGGTTAGGAATAAAAAATGAATAACTTAGTTTACTTGGTTCACATTGATGTCTCTGTACTACTGAACGCCTTCATTTATTTTTTCAAAGAACAGACAATATTATGCTCTCGCCTACTAACTACCTAACTAGGTTTCCATTTAGATCGACAATGTACATACATACTAGTAGTAGTATAGAGAATGTCATTAAAACGTCATAACAAAATTTTCGATTCCATACGCTGGTGGGTACCCACGAGAAACAAATTTCCACTAAAATACGTACGTTGCTATGGTCATTTGTCATAAAAACCCAATGTTACTGTATAAAAATCACTGGTGTGGAATTTTCAACTGAACATGTGATAAAGATGAGGCTATTGTGGAACAATTATTTAACGAATGAATTTTCGCAGGAATCTTTTTGGTGTTACTTGTCCACTACTATATGGATGACTTTTCTTGGACGTCCATAGGATTGCTGTCTGTGCACATCCAATGGTTGTCCAGAATGTGCCCATGTATGTGTATGCGATTGTCCAACGATTTGTGAACTCGATATTTTTACCATTTGTGGATTCTGTCTATGTTTACTGGAATTACTAAAATGATTACTATTATTCCTATCAAATTTTCGAAACGAACCTCTTGAATCACGTCTAAAGTTTCCCCTATTTGAACCTCTATGACCTAAACTATTATTTGTCCTCAACCGAAACATTTCTCTAGGTGCCCCTAACGATATTTTCTCATCTTTTGCACCCCTTACTGCATCATTCAGACTGATACTTTCGTGCTTTTATAATTTTTCCTCAATTCTGATTAATAAGGCCATTCGCAATAGTAATTTTCCTAACAAGTGCGGAAAGTGATTCTTTCCCGCACGTGACTGCCGTTGACACGAACGACGCGAAGCGGAGTTCGGGCAAGCAGTCGAGTGCGGGAAAGAAACTTTCCGCATGAGTTAGGAACAATATTTTTTCTACAAGCGTAGGAAATTGATTGAATCGTTCAATTAATTATTCAAGCAAATAGGAACAACTAACAAGAGATATATATTCTCTATCTATTAATTATTAGTAATAGCTATTGTGAACTTACAATTTGACGAATTATGTTGATTCATTGCGGAAGCCAGCAGGCCCATTAGGAGTTTGGTCTCTAGGTTCCAGACACTTCTATGAAATGAGCCAAAAATACCTATTCTTCATTCGGTCTTTTCATTTCATTATTGTTGCACCATTCAATAAAACGCGTATGTATAGCTTCTCATACCTTTCTTAAGACTTCGTTGGTGATAACGCATCTGTATCAAATCCCTATATAGCTAGAAGTTTTTGATCACATTGTGGCATTTCCACTGAATCGAAAATGACAGTAACGCTGTGTCTGTCACTTCGACAATTTCAAACTTATTTGAGGTTTGATTGGCATGACAAATTGACGTTTCCCGTCAGATCAATCCAAATCTATAGGGGGATTTTTATAATAATCAATTTTTATTTCTCAATATTTCGTAATTTTTACAATAAATAGTGCAATTTGATGGATGATTCTGAACATACATACTTAATACTGCAACAAACAAACTTAAACTTTGATATTCCATCACCAACCACTTATATTACTAGCGATTTTATCATATCTTTGTTTTCCCGCACTAGTGTGGGAAAATTTTCCCGCACTGTTGCGGGAAAATGATACTTCCCAAACTAAATTGCGTGCGGGTATAGGGTGAATCACGCACGCTTGTAGAAAAAGGTATTATTTGCATTCTGCTCATTGTCATCGGCTTCAGTTCTTCAAGCAATCTTCCGAACTCATCAACCGACCTAGAATTTTGCTTTTCAGTATTTAGCTTTGTGGATAGGGCCGCTGCTGATTTTTTTGATATAAAAAGCTCTTCAAATAATTAATTAAGAGTGTGTTAGATGTATACGATGATTTCAATCTGATCTTCGCACTTTCTGATAATCTAGTTTTTATTACATAAATCTTGTCAATACATTTTTGCCATCAATATCTCAAACCAATTACGTCTATTAATTGCTTGGTTACCGTTTCGGATTCTTTCATTACTGGAATTAAACCTGCAGCAGTTCTTAAATCAAATTGTTCAGACATTTTCACTCCTTTTTCTGAGTCTGACATATCGTTGGCTTCAATGTATTTAACCTTTCAGTTGAAATACCGTAGATAGCATCAACATATTATTCTATATCGACTACATATAATTTTATCCTATCTACTAATTTGGGTTCATGCAGCTCACTTTTAAATTTTTCCCTATTTTCAATAACTTTTCATTTTAGCCTATTTACTTCTACTAACTTATCTTCCTTGATATTATTTCTTCTGACTGTATTATTTTTCTTCACATTTCTTCCGAGCTCTTCTATTAGGTATTCAATTCCATCTGCTTCCTTTGACATCCCAAACAATGCTTCACCGTCTTTTGATAACCATCATTCCATTATATCCAATAGTGTGACCATTATACTCCTAAATAGAAAATTCAATTGAATTGAAATTTTTTGACGATTGTTCTTCATTTTTCGGTATACCTTGTGTTTGTGGAAAGTTTTATACAGGTGAAACCAAGAGACCTCTTTCAGTAAGGACGAAGGAACATAAATACAATATGAAGAAAAGACACATCGACAAATCGAAACAAGCTGAACATATCCTATCAAAATCATTGGAAAAGAAGATAACAACCAGAAGAGAAAAATCAAGGAATCTGCTCACATTCTTCTGAACGGAGACAATAGCATTGCTTCGTGTTCAGTTGATATAGATAGAACATGGTATTCACTACTGAAATCTGAAAATGAAAATGGTAAATGGTCATTTGATTACCATCAACGTCACCAATAGTCACTGAGAACTGAGAAGTGTCAAGACAAATACGAATTTGCCATACCAAAAAGTCACTTTTTATGTTGAGAACGAGAGCAGATTCGTTCCCGAAACGTCCAAAGATAAGTAAAACTTTGATATTTTTCTTTATACCTTTATTTCTCTTCTCCGAAGCTTTTTCAATACAAATTGTCACTGACAAGCTAGTAAATTTTCTTATAGGCTCCCTGATCCCAAAAAAAATTGGAATAATGAATTAATATTAATATTTGAAGCAAATATCAAACGAATGTCATTTTGAAACGGTTTGGCCGATATGTACAACCGAATCGGTGTTGGATAGAGAATCGAAAGGCCTTCGAAACAAGGTACCA
The DNA here is from genome assembly GCA_918026855.4 of Phaedon cochleariae. Classification (NCBI taxonomy): domain Eukaryota; kingdom Metazoa; phylum Arthropoda; class Insecta; order Coleoptera; family Chrysomelidae; genus Phaedon; species Phaedon cochleariae. The sequence goes on along the minus strand of OU896707.1, from coordinate 7,184,710 downwards.
CGTGACCCCTCTTTATGTTAGAGAAAAAGAAGTTGATGGCACTAAGTTACGTGCCACAACCATTTTCATGACAAATAGTAGTAAAAGAGGTACCTTTTTGCCTGAATTTTACCCGACTCGCTAGCTTGTTCCGTTCAAAGGTTAAAGGGGGGAAAGAACTTATTTCGTCCTCACTGTATATTATACTACAGTATTTATCCAGTAGGTATACTCTTTCTCGGTTGTGCTGTCATGTAAACTCAAGCACAATTCACATGATGCCCATACCACACGGAAATAATGAAATAAGCCGAGCTGGATTGTTTGTCAGCGTTCGCCTTGCTTTGTGTCAATATTTGCTCGATTTTTTGAGCTCTCTCGTAGGACGTCAAGACTATTCTCGGCTCAGCAAACAGATCGTCTCTCATACGGCACGGTCTGACACGTTTCTCTTCAAAAAGACGATTTGCTCGGATGTTGATTTTGTCGTTCGGGTTAATGAAATAGGGTCATCAGGCGTGCCAGTCCGAACGTTAGATGTTCACGGTTCGGTTCTCCAAAGAGGAATCTTTTGCTTTATTTGATGTTCAAAATCAACATCATAATGTAAATTACGTGTATGTCTCATCTTCGTTTCTTGGTATCCTTTCATTTGGATAAGAAATATCAGAAAGGTTCGTCACTTCCTGGAATAATAAGGTGGTGCAACGATAAATAAAACATAATTCACTTCGAAAATTACTTGAGTGGTGATACAGGGTTTCCCGTCACATACAGGGTGTTTCATAATATTTGGAACACACTTCAGGAGTTTTCGTTTGCGAGAGTTTTTTTTAATGTTCTGGTTCCCACGAAAAGGGATATCCTGTAATGTTCAGAGGACATCGTGAGAACCAAGGGAAATGAGGTAGGAATTGTTGTTCTTCTTAAATTTCTGGAGGTTTTATGCCTCGGGGAACACCTCCCTTGGCAATGTGTTCCAGAGCCTCGCTGTTCGTTGGATGAACGAGTCATTGGAAAGAGATGTTCTGCAGGTCTCCAAAGTGACCACGAAGGGGTGCGAAGCCTCAACGACGGGTTAATCTCGCGGGGACTGCCAAGAGAAGAACAATTGTTGATATTTCAGAAGAGCATCGTCCAAGTAAATATGTATGAAATAGAGCCAGATCGCCAACTTTTCTACGGTGTTCCAGAGAAGTGAGTAAGTTTGTGAGCGAGGCATCACCCACGAGACGAATTACCCTTTTTTGGACAGAATCCAACAGTTCCAGGGTATGTTTGGGTGCTGCACTCCAAATATGGGAACAGTATTCCAGGACAGGTCGGATCAGTACCTTATAGATCATAAGCAGCTGACTGGAAGTGAAATAGCTCCTGGCCCGAAACAGAAAATCAAGTTTTTGGGATGCACTTTTAGCAATTGATCTCACAAGATTTTCCCAGGAAAGGTTATTGCTGATAGTAATATCTATGGTAATACCAAGCATCGAAATGGATGTCTTCAAAGGTATGGTTACTCCTGACAAGCTCATGTTGGTCACAGTGAGATCGGTTTTCCTAGAGAAAAGGCATGCTTGTGTTTTGTTTGCATTGAAATCTACCAAGTTATTGGATCCCAATTCGAGAATTGTTGCCAAGTCCATATTTATGTTGTCATCATTTCTCCCTCGTTCGTTTCTGATTTGCCTGGCTGGTATTGGAGACCTGGAAAAGAAGGCGGTATGGTACTATCATCCGCGAAGCTGTGTACTGGACATGAAGTTGCTTTCAACAAATCGTTGATATGGAGTAGAAATAGTGTTGGTGCTAGAATTGATCCTTGCGGAACACCAGCAATTATGATTAGAGAGTCAGATGGAACTCCGTCGACCACTACATGGAGAGACCTGTTTGAGAGAAAACTAGCTAGCAGAGAACATAGCTGGGAAGGCAAGCCATTAGATGGGAGATTGGCGAGGAGCTCGTGGTCCCAGACTCGATCGAATGCCTTGGAGATATCAAGTGCCACGGATAAGGTTTCACCATATTTTTCAATAGATTGCTGCCATATATGTGAGACGTAAGCGAGCAGGTCACCAGTTGATCTCTGATGACGGAAGCCATATTGAAAGTTGAAAATAAAATAAATATTCACCAAGGACGAAACACTGTCTATCATAGTCATGTCTGCAAATTGATAGCCGAGGCTAGCAATCAGGCGAGACAATAGACAGTTTTTCGCCGAGGTGCATATTACATTTTTTCGTCGACCACAAACACTTATATTCACATCACGGTCCTATCCACACATGAAATCTATCGGATTTCGTGAATAATTATTTTGACCACAGCAAATGACAGTTGTTGTCAACTCACTCTCCGCGCGGACCAGGGTTGCCAGTTCGATTTTTATTCTATCCGTAAATACCTTGTGAAGAATTCAGTAGATTTCAATAGATCTGTAGGAACTCCGAGAAAGGAAGAAATAAACATTATGTGCTTTTAGTAAACAGAAGACCTAGCCTAACCTGACCTATTTTTAACAAACTAGAAACAAACAAAACAGATTTAGCATCGAATACCCATGCTGGAGATAACAAAACACCAAATTATAGTATAATATTTTATTATCAAATATTCTCGGGATCTGATCGATTGGATAACTTGATTTTGAATAATCACGGCCATCAATACTTTTTTGTCTCACACAACGATAATGTTTATCTTTATCTGATCACCGAGCCAAACACAGTTGATATGCTTACTAACCTTACATTTTCCACTTCTTTTCCCTATACCTGGCACTGGCGCGGTATTTGCCATTAGGGCTGACACTTGGTCCAAATGAATTCATCGATTCTTCGATTCATTAGAATCGTCAAATGGGTCACTCTGTGGTTGTATTTATGTTCCAACTACAATTCGAACATCCTTGAGAATTGAATAAACCTGATCTGTTAATGCAGGTAAAATAGTCTCACCGTCACCGCACGAAACATTTGTTGCATTGCATACATATGGCACGGCATTCACGTTTCGAGTATAGTATTGAATTCGTGCCTGTAGTACCTGATGATGCATGTCAACACAAATTGTAACAAGTAATGTCATCGTCTACCAATATTCTAATGTGAAGTAGTCTGAGGTCTTGCTTCTATCTACTTACCTATATTATTATAATGAAGGTATCATAATAATCTGTCAAGTAAGTCACATTGGTGAAAAAATAGAAATTAGAGGAATTAGCATGTTTCATTCGGATCAAAAGTGACTTTGTTTGGCTCGCAAATTTTGCTTCCGCTCGGCTTTGCTAGACGCTCCGCCTCTCAAGTGCAAAATTTGTTTGTCAAACAAAGTTTTATTTTTGATCCTAATAAAACAATCTACTTTTTTCTGCAACCGACACAAAAGTCGTCCATTTTGATTTCAAAATTAGCTCTTGAATTGATGTTTCTATTACTGACAATATAGGTATGTTGCTAGGCAACCTATTTAGTTTCCAGGAACTGAAGTTGAACTTTAGTTCCTAGGAGTTAAAGTTGAACTTTAGCTCCTAGGAACTAAAATGGGTGTACTGCACGTCATCAAGAATAAACAACATTGTTACGGTTGGTTATTTGGGTTGAGACGCATACCTGATTGGTTTCCGATTTCGGCATATTTGGCATTTCATACCCATGCTGGAGATATAAATACACCTTATTATAGGTAAGTATAGGAATTTCAAACATCTCAATTGAGTATTTTTGTATTGATCAGGAAAGTTTTCATGATTTAAATACTTGCTCGATCTGTATTTCATTCGTTATTCTCGGGATGGATAACTTGTTTTTGAATAATCACGGCAAGCAATAGTTTTTTGTCTCAAACAACGATATGTTTACCTTCATTTGATTATCAAGTCAAACACAGTGTAGTATGGAGAGGAATAAATAAGCACTTTCATTATTGTTGATATTCCCACTAACCTAACATTTTCCACGTCTTGTTCCTATAGCTTTCTCTGGCGCGGTATTTGCCATTAGAGCACCTGGTCCATACACAAATATGTCACTCTGTGGTTGTATTTATATTGAAACTACAATTTGAACATCCTTGAAAATTGAATAAACCTGCTGTTCATGCAGGTAGAATATTCTTACCACACTGATTATTTGTCAATATTTGTTGCATTGCATACATATGGCATGGCATTGGTGATTACTTCACATATTTATTTGAATTAATTGTTTCGGTTGCATTCGGATCAAAAGTGACTTTGTTAGACTCGCAGTTTTTGCTTTCGCTCGGCTTCGCTAAACGCTCCGCCTCGCAAATGGAAAATTCGGTTGTCAAACAAAGTGTCACTTTTGATCCTAATAAAACAATCTACTATCATAAGATGAATGCAGTGTGACAAATACCTACAACAATAGCAATATTTTTCCACTATTGCAAATTTATGCCACTTTTCTGAATCCTCAAAAGGAAATGTCCTTCATGGTACCTGATTCTTCGAACTATTCTTTGTCTGAAACCCAGATATCTGTGAATGTATGTCCCTATTCTTACATTTTACTTTATATTGACGCAAACCGCGAAGAATTCTCTATCCTCAACATTTTTTAGAACCAGCAAGTGATGGATAAAAGTTCCACGTTGACATTTATTGGCAATGAAATTAGCAAACTCGTCTCATTTCCAATTCAATAGATGATTTTCCCAGACATTAATTGTGGATAAAAATACCGCAAGGTACGAGCGACAGAGTTCATTAGTATTTATTTCTTTAGTTATGTTATAGGGTATATTCTATTTTCAGTAACCTATTTCCATTTTTTTATCTCTTGGACCAGTGCACGAAAGGAAATTCCTATGATGTTCGATGAACATCGTGATGCGTAGGTTCATTCTGGTTCGAACAATTACTGTTCTAGAATTATCAGGAGTTTGCGTAGTATAATCGGTCGCGTTCGGGTTTTGTGGAACTGTTACAGGACTGACTCTTTACGCATTCGGGTTTCTTTCCGAATCCTCCTGAGACGGTGGTAGAACTATCCGAAACCAGAGTACTTGCTACCCCTCAGGGACTCACAACTTGTGAGTACGGGAATGGTGAACCCGAGGAACCCCAGCTGGATATTCACCATACTTCAACTTGTCCTGGGTGATATCCTCTTCTTTCTTCCTTCTTCAATCTATCTATCGGCCTTTCTCGACCAACTTCTCATTTCCTCCTCCCCTTCAAGCCCAACCTCACCATCAAGTGGTGTGGGGAGGACAGACCGCGGCCGCTCGACGGATGAAACATTTTGGGATCATCTTTGCTATCTCCGGGCCAGATGGCACAATTTGTGGACATCTGTGGCAGGGATGGGGCGATTTGCTGATGTCTCTCTAGGTGGCCGAGGACTGGTCAACGAGGCTCTGGCAACCTAATCCAAGCTGTTAGAACCCGTGGTGATGGATGAATGGCACCGAGGTATGGTGTCGCTAACGGGGCCTCTGGGAAACAGGGCGACATCTCAGAGTAAGTAGCCTTAGCCCTGTGCAGGAGGCACCACAGGGCTGGACCAACCCCTTCCCCCGTCACTCGTAGGAGAAGGAAAACTTTTGGCCTTCTTCGTAGACGAGAACAGGGATCGGAAGAGTAATCTTCAGGAACCTGAACGAAAAGGGTCTTTCATATTGAAATGGCCCTTGATAAACACCATGAGTCGTATATGGTAAAATTGATAACGGCATGTAGATAAGATACAATGGGCCACTAGGCCTAAGTGTCGTCGGAGACGTCGGTCAGACAAGCCTACAAACGGGGTAGAGTGTTTAGTGGGTTAACCTGGAGTCGGAGGACTCCCACACTATCATATGGGGGATTGGACCCATATGGTGTCCATAAAGGATTTCAACCACCTCGATGAAGAAAAAAAGAGTACTTGCTATCGAGCGTGAACCGTTCTGTCTGTTGTATTTTTTAACTTGTTACCATGTTGTAACGTAACGTCATTTTGATATATTTTTGTTTATATGTTTATTGCTCTTTTCAATATTTTCTCAATATTATGGAGTTAGTACATTCATTTGATAGTAGTAGTTCTTCATCTTCAGGAAGTAGTGGAGAAGGAGTTGCTGAAAATATTGCACCTAATCTGATAATTCTCGAACTTTTGTTAGATTAACCGAAAAATGAAGGATTACGTTGAGGAGACATTGCCATTATATTCAGATACACAATTCATTGAACATTTCTGGTGGGTGTTGAAATTCATGTAGGTACAATGGACAAAAGATGTTGAAAATCTAGCTGCAAATGCTATAGAGGAATATATTTTCCATTCCTCCACAGAGAGTGATATTGTGAATCAAAGGAAAGTTTGAAGATTCAGAATATCATTCCAATGAAGATACTGGTTTCAAACTATTGATTTTTTGCAAATTCTCAATTCTTAATAGAGGTTATGTTCTCAGAGGTTCTCTCCTGCCGCGTTCGGGTTTCCATAATTTGTGAGCCACTCTGAAAAACAGTCCTAGGATTCAAAACGACTGCGCAGTATTTCTGCGCAGTTCGAAAACGATTCTCGAACAGTTCTGAAATCGGAACCCGAATGAATCTTTTATGTACTAATTTTCACGTCATTCATATATCATGTAATATCGGAATGATTCCGTGGGAGACTTGATTTATTTTATTTTTCTACATTCATTCAAAAAGCAGAACTTCATTGAACTATATTTAGTGGAAAAAGAAGTTCTTTGTTGCACTTAGTGCATTGAAGTTTTTATTGCACTCATCTGTCATTCTACTTCAACGTGCTGTCATCATGACAAACATTTTTTATATTGCAACTGTGGTTATAGAAACGTCATATTATATTCATATTGAAAATTGCACCAACTGTTCATTCACTTTCAACATTGAGGGTAAAAATAAAGTTTGAGTTAAATTGTTCGTAACGTATTAATTCCTGTTTCAATGCAAATCGATATTAATAATAAAGTATTCAAGTTGCGTTTTTCATTTTCCTACACCTAGTGCCGCACCTCAATAAATCCTTTTTTGCTTTTTGCATGAACGTAGACAAAATGTTGTATGCAACTCGTGCAATAAACATTCACTTTTTGCACATGTTGCATAAATAACTATTTTAGGAGTGTTTTGTTATTTTTATTGCCGTTGAAAAAAATCTGATTTCTCCTCGGATTGTTCTTTTCCCCTCGTACCTATATTGCAACCGTGCAAAATGGAGGTCATCCTAGCTCACACGGCTGTCTTTGTCTTATCTTCCTTATAGAAATAGAAATCACAAATAATGCGTTTATGTATACCTACTATCAACAATCCATAAAGGGGAATGTGTAATGACCTGTAACGACACTGCCTCATGGTTCAACAGGAGAAATTCAGCTGAGCTAATGGTCATTGAACGCATTAGTTGGGTGATCAATTTTATTGAGATGATTTTTAGTTTTGGAATTAACAGAATATTTCCAGTGGAGATGCTAACATCGTACGCAAAACACGTGTCGTTACTTCGTTGAATAATCGGTTTGTTTTCTGTTAAACATGTGTAGTGTGATATAGCGGATGATATTCTGTTGTCTTGAATTATCTTCGGAATATTAAATAAAACATTGTTCTTTTTGAAAAATATTAAGTATATACGTCAGTATATCTACTGATAAATGCTTGACATACTAGTCGTACTACACCTTTTGCTTAAAGAGGGTTGGGTTTCGAAAAAAATATGCAGACGTAGTTATTCATTTAGCTGTTATGGAAAAGACAACCTTCAATATTTTTTTTAATTTGAAATAAAAACAAGAGGCGTAGTACATCAAGCATTCATCTGTAGATATTTGACTAATACTTGTGTTGTGTTAGAAAAGTATACCATTCCCTATAAAATTTGCTAAGAAAATTCAGGAGAAAAAAATGTCATTTGAAAGAGTTATTAAAAGGCGATGAATGGAAATTTTAACATTTTTCTTAAAAAATTAATCTGCTAGTTGATTAGGTTACTAGACGAAAATTTGATCAATAACGTCACGTAAACCGGAAATAATATTCAATTGGTATTTCATGGAAGTTATGGGTTTTAAGAAACTATATCTTCAATCCAAATGTGAGAAGTAGAAGAAGTAATATAAAAAACAACTGAATGACTCCCTGGCCAACTATTTTTTTTGTCACCCTGTATAGCTATGCATTATTACTGGTGTTGGGTTTTGGTACACAAAATACGATATGCGAAAAAACGTACAGGTAGCATTGTTATCGCGAAAACGCAGAGAACAGAAACTTCTCTGTATAGTTAGTTGACCTTTAAGCCCTGCCGGTCAATCAGTTGGTCACTATCGCTGGGAGTGTACAATTCGTCTAATTTTGGTGCTTCCAAAACGCATGTTGTCGCAGTGAATGTGTAATAACTTTTTGCTAATTTGCTTAGCTTCTTGCCTCAATTGCTACATAGCTGAACTCTAGATATTGGTGCATGGTTTGACAGTGTAAAACCCTGTAGTTGCATGGTGCATGAAGTGCAACTACCCGGCGTCAGTCCAGTCCAGAGCTAGCTCGAGAAGTCCGCCGTACGAAGTGCAGTACTAGACCTACAGACTACGTAAGTTTCTGTTTCTGCTCGGTATAATTATTTGATGAATGCTACCATTAGTTTGACTTCAACTATTTCTACAAATGCCGGCCTAGTCCACAAAATCCAACCACGAGATCTATTTGAAGATTTTCTTATTTTCTTTTGATTTTTTCGTAATTTTGGAAACGCAAACAACTGGGATCGATAATGGATCAATAACATTTCAATAAATGGTTGTAGCAAGGTTCGACTCAGCGAAGATCTACACCTGTCAAGATTGTTGCCATTATTTATTTTGTAACTTTTGGATCTTTTGGATCAAATCATATTGAAGAAAAGTATGTTGGAAAGTCTGATTGTGTTTAGACATTTTACTGATATGACATTGTTTATGTATTGATCGATCATATTAAATATTTAGTCAATGATAGTAGATTTCGTTCGATATAATCTATCTTGTCATCCTAGGATTTTTTCCTTTGATCTTCACCTCTATTTTACTGAATGCAATTTTTAAAGAACTTGGTTCTGTCAAACATTGGATATTATGTTTGTAGGATGTTCTCGTGCTATGATTATTAAATGGATTATATTCGATTGTAGTTAATCACGCCTCCATCATGAACCTGATTCCATGATTATTTTATATCTATCCAGGAAGATATATTTCTTCAAGGTACACTGTCCAAATTGAAACGATGCATTGTAGGACACATATTGTTTGTGTGAAAAACATTTCAAGATCTGATTCCATCAATGCATCACACTTGGGGTCCAGCAGAAATTATTACAGAGATATAAGGTGTTTCAAATCGAGATTTTTCAATTTTAGGATTTTTTTGTGTCGAAACTATTCATTATCGATAAAAACGGCTCACATGTCCCTATCTCAATTTTTGATTCACTATCTACTGGAATTTAATTGCAAAAAATACAGGGTGCTTCAAGATTCAGGATTTTGATCACCCTGTATCTGTTCCAATTAAATGTCAGTAGATAGTGAATCGAAAGTTAAGATAGGGACATGTAAACCATTTTGATCAATAGTGAATAGTTTCGACGCAAAGAAATCCTAAAATTGAAAAATCTCGATTTTGAACACCCTATATCTCTGTAATCATTCCTGCTAAACCCCAAGTGTGATACATTGATAGAATTAACTCTTCAGGAAGAATCTAAAAATATAAAATAGCGAAGTTGCTATAGTTGTTCCTGATAGAAGTGGCAACACTGTATCGATGAAAATATTTTTGACGGATAGAGAATGTTCAACTATCAGAGCATCCTAATTTTCAGAATGTTCTGTCTTTTCGTTCTCCAGATACTTCTAATAGGCCATCCACCGTGGATCACCCTGTATAGGTATTCGCAATGAACATTCAACAAGTGGGTGGAAGACTATTTATATAACGTCATTTTTTCTTACTTAGTAAAATAAATCGAAATTATATTTGAATCACCCTGTTGAAAATGTTTAGTTTGTATTTATATTTGAAACAAAATTGTATTGTTTATCTCCTAATTCGTTATCTATGAGTTGGTACACGCGCCTATATACTTTTATTTACTATTCCTACAAATGGCGCCCGATACTAAATTATCAATCTCTGCATAGGAAAATTATGCAATTACGGTTACGGAGTTATTCGTCGATACACTCTAATTAGCATAATTAATTAAATACTTTATCGTCTAATTCCAATTTAAAATGTTCTCGAATTGGCAGTCATTTTTATGGTCTAGTCTGTTCATATAATAAAAAATTGGACTCTGTCATGGATGTTGGTTCGTAATTTATGTAAATTGTTTATCATATTGATCAGCTTTCGAACATTCACAATCTCCATTCATTTCCTTAGAAGTTTTCGATTTCATACAGGGTGTTCATGATAGTTCACTATCTTTTCATGACATAACAAACAAACGCATGAATTTGAAATGGATTCGCAAAATAACAACATTTTTCAGTTTTTTCAAGTTTAGGTATATAGGGTGTTTCGTTGTGAAACGAACATGTATTTGAATTTGACAATTTCGCTGAGAAACTTCGTAGATAGAGGGGGTCAAAAAAGAATAAATTTTCAAAATCGACCTGTACCTCATAAACGGAAACAGTTATGCAAAATCTGATTAGACCCCAAAGTTCTCAAAAGATATCTGAGAAAACACGCAGAAGCATCGAAAATGGGACACACTGTATTCTGAATTTTCGATTCGTATATGCTTATAGAAAATTAAATGTCTCGTGTCTTGTTTGTTCAGTGTCGAATTGAATGAGTTATAGGAAAATGTTTTTCAAAAATCCACCTAGAGTGATAAATTCGTATTATTACTTTTTTGTCCAGAACGAAAATTGGAAAATTAAAAAATGAGTTGGCAAAATTCACTTATTGCCCCCCGTTTTGGGAAAAATGCAGAGATCATCTTTGTATTTTTTGAAAGACAGATAATGTTTCTCCAACACCAGGAATATAATAAGGATTAGAGATGCGTTTTTATAGAAAAACTTGTTTCAACTGGAACCAGTTTCTAACGGTTATTTTTGGCTGTGCGATCCCAAATGTTCGTTTTCATTTCTTGTTTTATACAGGGTGAGTCTTTGAAATGGGAAAGTGAGATAATGGCTCCGCTGTTTGAGATAGATGAATAGGAATGTTTGTGATGTGCTCATGAGCAGCATATTTCCAAAATGTTTCGCGGTATACAGGATAACTCAAAAATGTGTGACGTATCAAAGTTATACTTTTTCTTATGGGACACCCTGTATTTCATTGCATTTTCGGATTAATCTTTGTGAGCTGATTACATAGATATTGGGTGTTCGAAATCGAGATTTTTCAACTCAAGGATATTTCTGTGTCGAAACTATCAATTATTGGTCAGAACGGCTCACATGTCCCTGTCTTTACTTTTGATTTACAATCTACTGATATTTAATTTGAACGAATTCTGAATTTTGAACTACCCTGTAGCCGTTCTGAACAATAATTGATAGTTTCACACAAAAAATCCTAAAGTTAAAAAATCTCGATTTTGAACACCTTATATCTCTGTAATCATTCCCGCTAGATCCCGAGTGTGGTGTATTGATGGAACCAGCTTACAAAGGAGAATCCGAAAATGCAATGAAATACAGGGTGTCTTATAATAAAGAGTATAACTTTGATACCCCAAGCATATTTGAGTCACCCTGTATACGCCAAGTAAATTAGAAATATGCTGCTCATGAGCCTAGACCATCACAAAAATTTTCATTCATCTATCTCAAACAGCGAGGCCGTTATCTCACTCTACCATTTCAATGACTCTCCCTGTATATAGATAATGAACTTAAGTAAGTCATTATTGTTATGAAAAATGTATTTTGCTCGTTTTGTTGTCTGTTGAAAACAAACTGTTTTCACCTGATCTGATTTCTTATCTGGTGTTATCTAGTGATCTGAACTCAAGTAAAAACCACCAGAAAATCACTAGATCTGCGAAAATTTTCGCCTGCAGCGCATTTTTGTTTCAATTCCGCTCGGTTTGGTGTTCTTTTGGTGGATAATTTGCGACTTTCGGAAATCTGAGTTGGCAACACTGGTGACAGTGGAAGGTAAAATGCATATTTTTTGAGTGCGCCGCGTTGCAGCCACATCTCGTTGGAGCCACATTTCGGTGCAGACACATCTCGTTGCAGCCACATCTCTTTGGAGCCACATTTCGTTGGGCCCACAGTCTCCGAACGTACCCGAAAGCTGCGCTGTTGCCACAAGGTTCCTTATTTCACTGAGAAAGATAATGTGGCTCTAACGAGACATTGCGGTATACTTTCATCTCGTTCAAGCCACATTTCGTTGCACCCACATCTCGTTGGAGCCACATTTCGTTGAAGCACCGAATAATGGGAGGTAATTTCTATAAATGTAACGACAAATTCAATCTTTCGTTCCACAGTACTTTTTTCAGCGAGGAAGGATAATAAAGAAGACTACTTTTTTAAAACCATCTAACCTTACTCAGCCTGAATGAACCTTCTTCCTAAAAAGACAGTACTTTTTTCAGGAAGGAAAATATCCCTCTGCATAAAAAAGGACACTACTTTTTTAAACCAACTAACTTTACTCGGCCTAAATGAACCGTCTTTTCTCAGATGACGCATGCGCTGTAATACAGTTGCGCTCGCAGACTGTCATTTATTTCAATTTTTGGCTTCACTTGGAGATCCTTATTGTTATCCGTATATGTTCAGTAGGTATATGGTAGTCACCTTGCTAATTGACAGTGTGGGCCCAACGAGATGTGGCTGCAAGGAGATGTAGCTGCAACAAAATGTGGCTCCAACGAGAAATGGGCCCAACGAGATGTGGGTGCAACGAAATGTAGCTTGAAAGAAACGTGGATAGATCAAGATGAGAGTGTCTCGTTAGGGCCACAATAACCTTTTCAGTATAATCGAGATTTTTTAATTATATGTGGCAACAGCGCATCGTTCGGGTACGTTCGGAGACTGTGGGCCTAACGAAATGTGGCTCCAACGAGATGTGGCTGCAACGAAATGTGGCCCCAACGAGATGTGGGTGCAAAGAGATGCTCCCTATTTTTTCTGAGTGCAATGTGCCTTGGATTTCAGAGGAAATTGAAACATTACACACAAAAAAAGAATCTCTTGTATTGAGCATGACTGCATTGGTCCAAGAAAATAATTTGTTTGTATATAACGAAAGAGATGATATTCTTGTTCCGAAACAATGATTTATTCAACAAGTCTCTTGTAGGAAAATTAAGATATGCATGGTTGGAGACGTCTGTTATGTTGAAGTGAGAATGGAATTAATTCATATTGACAAAACCATTTACTTATTTCAAGAAAACCATGATTTTGAGGTGAGAAATACATCCACCAAGTGAAAACAATAATTTTCCTAATTTGCAACTATGCATTACTATTATTGAGAATTGTCCTCTTTCATTTCAAAATGAATGATTTATTCTAGTCAAAATTTTGCCAATCTTCAATAAACACATTGATATTTTCGATCCGAATATATGAGTTTTTCATAATGAATATTTAGCTGATTCTCTCCAATGGGACTATTTTTTGTTCCAAAATATTGACTGCTTATTTGAAAATATAATAATGTTTTTGATTCAAAACTGTGAATGATTCCTAATGAGATAATCAAACTCCACAGAATATTCGTGAAGAAATATATTTTTGTTTCTTTAGTTGACAATAATTCCATGTATAGGTACATCTTGGATCAGTTTAGTCCATCATGACCCCAAATGGTTATAGATTAATCCCATGCATGCATTCATTTCGTCCTCTTGAATTTTTGCTGAAAATGATAACGGTCACAAACAATGACATAAGTATTAAAATTGATTAAAAACTCACCTCTATATACACAGTAAAAAAAATAGAGTGAAATTCAACACTATACCTGTTCCCAGGAAGACCACTAAGCTTTAGAGTGAATGATTTAACTCTATAGTTTAGTATATTATAGTGTGATTTTTTCAATTCAATTAGTGTAAATTTTCAATGCAAGCACATTGAAACTTACTCTATTTATTTCTCTAAATATATTGAATTAACACAAAAATAGAGTTGAAAGAAACAATTACGAGAGTGAATATTCCACTCAAGACCCAAGCTAGTGTCAATGTCATCACTCTAGAGTGAAATTCAATAACCTTCATTTGAGAAAATTGATATTCATATTTTTGAATCAAGTAAGTATGACATAGAATAGAACTATCAGAAGTCTTCTATTTGATGAAATTGTAATATCAATATGATGAAATTAGAATGCTTCATTTGAAGAAATAATTATTTATATTTTTGTATCAAGAAAATTACGTATTGCCTCAACATATTCGGTTTTTGCAATTTGAGAAAACTGAATATATCATTCGAAGAAATGAGCATTCTTTAATTTGAAGAAATCTATACACATAATCTTGGATCAAGCAATGAATGTATTGAAACAAAATAGTACGCTTCTGCGAATTGAAAAATCCGTTTTGATTGAGTTGAAGTAATTAATTTATTAACTGAATAATTGCATTTTTGGTTTGAGAATATATTTCAATAATATGACACTATCATCTTGAACTTACCAGATTTTTTGACTCAAAAGAATATGCTCGATTCAAAGCAGATATACCATTGAATTTTCAAGAGAATGGGATTTCTCATTCGAAGAAATTTTTTTTCTGTGTGTAGACACGACACCATTAGGTCCAATCATCAGCCAGTTGCTGCCATAAAAAACATTCCCTATTGCACGCATGGCACCTAAATAAAATGAAGCAGTCAGTAATTAGAATCCAATCACACGCACGTTTATATAGCCAATAAAATTATATTCAAAAAATGAAGAGCTGCAATAAAAACGCCAATGATCACAGCAGTCGACTTTTTATCGTTTCTATAAATGATAAAAAATAACGGACTTCAATAATTATTTGGTATACTGCATGACGATTGAATACAGGCCGAAATAATGATAATAATTATGATTCTCCCATCATCAATAGAAAAAAAGCCTTATTTGTACACTGTGTCCATAAAGTAACCACCCCCCTTTTCGACAGCTCAATTTTTTTTTACTTCAACCGTAGTTTAAGTGCGACATTTTATTTGCGTATAATATACAGGGTGATTCGAAATTCGATGTAAATATTCCAAGTACATAATGTTGGGATCAAAATAAGTGACATATGTGTCCTAAAATTCACCCCCTCTAAGCTACAGCCACTGTGAATTAGGTGAAGAAAAAGAAATTCTGAAATTGTGACAAAAATAACGGATCAAATCTTTTATTTTTATGTTCTGCTTCCCACGAAGAGGGATATCCTGTAATGTTCAGAGAGCATCGTGAAAACCAAGACAAATAAGGTAGGAATTGGTGTTCTTCTTAAATTTCTGGAGGTGATATGCCTCGGGGAACACCTTCCTTGGCAATGTGTTCCAGAGCCTCGCTGTTTGTTGGATGAACGAGTCTTTGGAAAGAGATGTTGTTCTGCAGGTCTTCAAAGTGACCACGAAGGGGTGCGAAGCCTCATCTCGACGGGTTAATTTCGCGGGGACTGCCAAGGGAGGAACAATTGTTGATATTTCAGAAGAGCATCGTCCATGAAAATATCTATAGAATAGAGCCAGCTCGCCAACTTTTCAACGGTATTCCAGAGAAGTGATTGAGTTTGTGAGCGAGGCATCACCCACGAGATGAATTGCCTTTTTTTCGACAGAATCCAACAGTTTCAGGGTATGTTTGGGTGCTGCACTCCAAATATGGGAACAGTATTCCAGAACAGGTCAGATCTGTGCCTTATAGAGCATAAGCAGCTGACTGGAAGTGAAATAGCTCCAGACCCGAGACAGAAAACCAAGTTTTGGGATGCACTTTCAGCAATTGATCTCACGTGATTTTCCCAAGGAGGGTTATTGCTGATAGTAATACCAAGCATCGAAATGGATGTCTTCAAAGGTATGGTTCCTCCTGACAAGCTTATGTTGGGCACAGTGGGATCGGCTTTCATAGAGAAAAGACATGCTTGTGTTTTGTTTCCATTGAAATCTACCAAGTTATTGGATCCCCATTCGAGAGTTGTTGCCAAGTCCATATTTATGTTGTCAACATTTCTTCCCCGTTCGTGATTTGCCTGGCTGGTATTGGAGCTCTGGAAGAGAAGGCGGTATGGAGTAGAAATAGTGTTGGTGCTTGAATTGATCCTTGTGGAACACCACCATTTATGATAAGAGAGTCAGATGAAACTCCGTCGACCACTACATGGAGAGAGCTGTTTGGGAAAAAACTAGCTAGCATAGAACATAGCTGGGGAGGCAAGCCATAAGATGAAAGACTCGATCGAATGCCTTGGAAATATCAAGATATCACCATATTTTTCAATAGATTGCTGCCATATAGGGGAGACGTAAGCAAGCAGGTCACCAGTTGATTTCTGATGACGGAAACCATATTGCCTATCGTTGATAATACCTAAATATTCCTGATATTTCATGAGCTCGATGTTGATAGCTTTCTCCATGATCTTTGAAATAAAAAAAGCAGTGCGATCGGTCTGTAGTTGCTAGGTAGGGTCTTTTTGCCTTTTTCAGGCACTGGTTGTACTATTGCAATTTTCCAGTTAGACGGGAATATCCCCAATTTGTAAGAGTAGTTGAACAACTTGCAGAGAACAGGTGTTAGTTCGAGAGCACATTTCTTGAGAACAATCGGTGGGATTCCGTCGGAGCCACAAGCTTTGTTGGTGTTGAGACCCAATGTTCAAAAATTATGTAAACCCAGTTCTGGGTCTCCAATAGTTCGGACAAAACAATCTTCTCCCCATCCTCGCTATCGGAACTCACGAAGTTCTCCGAAAATAATAGAGAAGCCTTCTCGTGCGCTTCGAGAGATAAAAAAAGGGAAATCACAAACATTTGCATTCGCCATGTTGATTTGGATGAACATTTTCGTCTGAAATTGTGGTGTCATATAGAATTGAATAAATTATCAAATGAGTTATCACCCATTCCATTTGAAAAATATCTTCCAAAATGACGTCTACCTACAATAGGTTCACAAATATTTGGCGTGAGAAAAGAGATTTGATATATAATTGTCGAACAAACATTGGTATTGTGTTCGAGAAGAAAAATTACAACTCGTAAAACCACACTATTTTCCTAGCAGCTCGTGATAATTGTTTGTTCATACATTCACACCTGTCAAGTGTTGAATATGTTAATTCAATGAATATGATTATTCATATAGTTTTGTGATTCATGGTTTGAATAATTTCTTCCATGTTATTCTCGTTTCATCGAATTATTTCGATCTTAATTTCTCTATTTATTCGAATTAATTAGTCTATATACAAGGTGTTTCAAAATTCAGCATTAAGATTTCATCGGTTTATTTTCAGGTCAAACCATATTTTTTTTCAGGGACGGGAAAATAGTTTGAAATTCCTTTTCTGTTGATAGGTTATAAAATGTCACTTTTCATAAATATCTTTTATAAATATATATATAGTAGAAGAAAAGGAAGTCGTTGCTGACACGTTAAAGATAAAACTAGCTTACTAGTGGGGATTGCAGCAAAGTAAAAGTGAAATCATCACAGTTTCTCCGAGCTTTCGGATAGGTATATTTCCATCTTCAGGGAGACTACAAATAGAATAGATATGTGTACAATGGGTAATATTAAGGAATGTTCAAATGGTATACTTACACTATTTGAGGATGATTAGTATGATGTTATGAGAATTTGAAAGTCGATGTAACATTTTTGGACATTTATTGGGCAATTGCGGTATGACCGGAAGTGCCGCCATCTCAAAAATAATTTCATCAAACAGAACCCCTTCGTTAACCCCTCCGTACAGATGTTCATATACGTTTCATTTTTAGAACTTCATATACGGTTCAGGCAGAACAACCTGTACATTTATGAGTATGTCATACATTTGTAAAAAACAAAGGAAAATGCATACAGGTTGATCGTAATAGATATCTCATTTTACCAAAATCATAATGCTTGGCCAATCGTCATATTTTGATGTTAATAGGAGTGCATCATTGTCCTGTGTACAATTCATTTCGAATCACCCTGTATAATAGGAAATATAACACCGAAATGTCCAAGTGGAACTTGAGACGTGTGATTATTTTTTCCAGTTTTATCTCTTATCTTGCTTCTCTCCTACCTTGTCAACAACTCATGTTTCATGAAACTGTATACTCTACTAATTCTTGTCAAATAAGGAATATAAATAAGTGACTTACCTTTCTGTAAGTCGAAAAAGATTTAGCATCAGCTTACTTTGCTCCATTCGATAAAAGCATGAAAATAGAATATTGAAAGATTGGTCCTTGTAAAAGTCACATTATATTTCAAAACGGATACAAAGAATTAAGCAAAAGAAATTATTTATTAGAGAGTTGAGGTACACACTATACGTAGAACTCCATGTAGAAGTTATCTCACGGAAATAAACGTTCACGGATTTTCCTTAAATTCAGTTGAAGTCATCAGTTTCATCGTCACGTAAAAACAGTTATTTATTATGCAAGGGAAAAAAGTAGTAGATTTTAGCTCCAGGTTGTTTTGTCTCTCTTACGCGTAGGGGAAGGAGACAATAAACCTTGTGCTAAAATCTAATTTTTTTGTGTATAATACACAATTTTGGAATGCAGAAGAGAGAAACTAAAAGTCATTACCACAATAGTTCATAAAATGAAGGAAAATGGTAGATAACGAGAGAAAAACAACTACTTTCCTGGTTATATGCCACGCAGAACATTGAATTCCTTCCTTCCAAAATCTATGCAATATTTCGTATAGACGAATAATCGGAAATGTTTTCTTCCTAAACGCCTAGCTGCGCCTAATTGGTTCAGGAACGAGTGACTACCTCTAGACCGGTTTCGAGCTGTTGGCTCTCATCTGTGCAGGGCTGTCCCAGATAGCATTCTTGACCGCCATCTGGTGCGAACCTGACCCAACGTTGAACGCCTCGTGGGGTATAAATGTTGAAATGCGTTTGCGGTATAGGTAAATGGAATGTGAAGCCTACAACCTGAAAAATGATGATATTATGGAATTGTTGTTTCAATGACTGATTGACTAACTGACTATTTATCACCAGTCACAACCACTTGTATTTCTTCAATCCAACGGGCAAAATTTGACATCAATTTTCTTTCGAACCGATCGCTCGATTAAAATTTTTTTCTTCACGAATTGTAGCTTCATTCTTCACGAATACATCTGAGAAATAATTACCTTCAAACGATGAGTCTTTCTATCATATACAGGGGTGTAAAGAAAGTACGGATTTTTCGGTATTTTTTGAGACATCCTGTGGACTGAACCACTGATAATTGGAACGATTTCTCAACTTCAAATTGAAGCCCAATCTATTCCGAATATTTTCGTTTTTTATTCATCTTGATATCTCAATTATTCAAGAAAATACAGAGTTTCAAAGGAAAGGTGGATATTGGTATCAATTTTACCACCTCGAAACTCAAATTGGATCTGAAAATGTGTCGTTTCTTGACTATCCTAACCTAACCATGACTAAACCTCTGCCATAGGAGACAGAAGCAGTAAAATCAAATTGTTCATTTTGTTCACCTCGGCGATATAGTCTTTCCCTGCCATCTATCGAATTGATGCAGATGCGGCTCTCATATGTTAAAAGAACATTGGCCCACTGGTCATTTTCAATTGATGCTACAGCCCTCGCCACATCAGTAGTAGTCAAATCTCTCATGTTGAATTTTCATCAATCAAATTCATGAATTGTGAATCGTTTGACTTTGACAATAATTAATGACATAAACAAAATAGCCAACGTTGATTAACAAAAATAGCATTTCACCAAAAGAACATTGGAGCAACTTTTATCACCCCTGCATATTCATGAGAGTATTCGTATATGTGTCTTTAAACAGTAAACCGATAGGTAAAACTGTGAACAATTCTCATCTTGAAGTAAAAATCCCCACAGAAACAAGTTGAGAAACGACACGTTCTCCCCAGTTCGAGTTTCGAGGTGGTAAAATTAATACCAATATCCAGCTCTTCTTTGAAACTCTGTATTTTCTTGGATAATTGGGATATCAAGATGAATAAAAAACGAAAATATTCGGGATAGATTGGGCTATAATTTGGTGTTGGGCAATCGTTTCAATTATCAGTGGTTCACTCCACAGGATGTCTTAAAGAATACCAAAAAATCCGTACTTTCTTTACACCCCTGTATATGATATAAAGATGAATCGTTTGGAGGTGGTTATTTCTCAGATGTATTCGTGGAGAATGGAGCTACAATTCGTGAAAAACAAATTTGAATCGAGTGATCGGTTCGAGAGAAAATTGATGTCAAAGTTAGTGTAAATTTTACCCGTTCCCCTAATTGTGCCAGTGTGTGTATTATTGTTACTGGGTGTACTCATTAAAATTAGTCACGTAGTACCATTGTGGTTTCGAAAATCATCCGTCTTACTGTATATAACCAGCCAATGAGCGAAGTGTATTAGATATTATGGGTACGTGATCGGTCACAAAAGAATGGCATTAATGATTGAATATACAAACGTTTTCGTCCTTAAAAATCATGAATATATCATGGCGATCCCATCATTCCCATGCATCTGATGTTTTGCTGAAGATGTGTACAGATGTCAGCAACTGCGGATTGTTTTTTTTTAGCCCTCTTATTGCTTACACAACCAAAGTTGAAATAACAGAATATATCACGTATTTCCGGTATAACTGTGATGGATGAGAATATTAGATGATTAGATGGATATAATCAATCTTATTATAGTCTTATGTATCTTTACTAAAACCAAGTTCTAATGTTCTGTCGTCTTCTTTCTAGCATATTTTTTTAGTGTTTCTTCTTTCATATATTTTCACAATATTTCGGTCGCCATGTCAGCAGTAAAATCACGTGGAAGACTAATCTTATATAAATAAATATTGACACTGAAAAGCTGAAGATGAAGAGTGGACATCTAACTGTTTAAGCATGGAAAACCAAAGTCTTTGCTGACGAGGTATATTTCTTCAGATAATGTTTATTATGTTTAATTAATACAAGCACATTGAGAAATAACGTGATTTCTTCGTTTCTTTTTATGTGTTATATATTTCTATAGTGGAAGACTCAGGAAATCCTACATTGGTGTGGTTCGGATTCTAAAAGTATTCGTTAGTCTTCTAAAGTTGAATAGAGAAAGATTGCTGGAGTCAAATCAATTTGTTTATAGGATTTTGTGAACAAAAATAAAATAAAAATTATTCAGGCATAATAGGAAAGGAAAAAATATTCTGTTACCTTAAAAGTTTCATATGGGATGAAAAATCAGCTTAATATTCTTCGTTTCAATTTTTCCACTGGAAAATGCCCTGCTGTGTTTATACGGCATTGCTGTGTAGGCATTGTCGTTCTAGATGACAACCTAGTTAGGTAGTTAGTAGGCAGGAGCTATACTAGGTCGCCTACTAGGTTTTCATTTAGATCGACAATGGTGTAGGCGAATACGAAAAAACTGATTGATTTTTTTTTCTGTTTCAGGTAAGCCCTTCAATTATCCTCCTCAAAAAAAGATTAAGGACAAGTGAGTAACAGTTATAGGGAATTTTCGGTACACTGATTGATGATCGATGATCCAATATGAGTGGTGCATATTTTTTTAAGTAAAAGCCCGACCAACCGCAATGTATCCAAAATACACTTCAAGTTTGTATGAAACTAAATGTGGAAAGTTCATTATTGTAATAGGCCATGGCGTTATTCATATGTATTGATGAAAACCGATAAAAAAAAACTGTACCATTCAGTAACTTGGAAATTCAACTGACATCACTTCATCTTCAACTGGAAAACGAATTTTTCTCAATAGATTATGGTAGGTACATACCTATACAGTGTCATTCATAAAGTCGGCATCATATGGGAAAAACTTATTGATGACTCATTTTGGAATTCGAGTTGGACGTTAAGTTTTGCTTCAAATCAGATGGAAAATGGCCTACTCAATCGGGGTCACGTGACATTCGCTACATGTCAAAAGTGACATTTTTTCGAATTAATCGCTGAAAGTAGGCTTATTTGTTCGAATATCGAAAAAGTTTACTTGAAAAAGTTGTTTCCATTTCAATTTTACATATGTGACTCGGATTTTATCTCTCTATTACATTTTTTAGATTTCGATATTTTTTAAAAATTTTCGAAATTACTGTAATATTAAAAAAATTGCAAATTCGATGAAGCTACTTCATACCAGTAGGCTCATCATGCTACTCACTTTCAATTACTAATTATCGACAAAAATATGATTTTCTTCAGAAAATGATAATCTCCGCTTCAAAATTCTGTTATGTTTGATGCAAACATAACATCAAAATTCTGTTATGTTTGAGTCAAGCATTTAGACACGAAATTCATTCAAATTTATTTTTTTAGTACTGAAAAGATCAGTTTCAATGAATTTCGTTTCTAAATGCTTGACGATATATCAACTTTGCATCAAACATAACAGAATTTGGAAGCGGGTATTATCATGTTCTGAAGAAAATCATATTTCTGTCCATAATCAGTGATAATGAGTTATTGAAAGTGAGTAGCGTGAAAAAGCTACTGGTATGAAGTAGTTTCGTGGAATTAACAATTCTTCAAATATTACAGAAATTTCGAAAAATCAAAAAAAAAAAAAAACAAAATCAAAAAGTTTCAATAGCAAGATCAAATTCGAGGAGCATGTATAAAATTGGAATAGAAACAACTTCTTTCAAGTAAACTTGTTCGATATTCGAACAAATAAGCCTACTTTCAGCGATTAATTTGAAAAAATGTCACTTTTGACATGTAGCGAAAGTCACGTGACCCCGATTGAGTAGGCCATTCTTCATCTTTTTTGAAGCAAAACTCAACGTCCAACTCGAATTCCAAAATAAGTCATTAATAAAAGTTTTTCCCATATGATGCCGACTTTATGGATGACACTGTATATGATTTCCTCTTCAGAATTCTCAATTTCTGACTGTCATTATTTCATCCACTGCTGCGTCTCAAGGAGTTGTTGTAACTTTTCCTTCCACATTTTGTTCGTCACTGGTGACATTTTGATTATTCCAAAAATGTTTCGAAATCCTTCCTCAATTTTGTTCTTGAAAAATACGAACCTTGATGGACTAAGGTGAAATGAACAGTTTTCGAGATATTTGACTGGGAACAGAATTGTGCAGTGTGATTTTAATCATATTCAATGGTGAAAAAAATTTAAAAAATGTTTTTTCTGTGACGGGAAAGAAGTTTGAAATTTCATCTCTGTTGCCAGGTTATAAAATGTCACTTTACATGAATAAATTTTTTCCTACGGGAAAAAAGTGCGTACTTTGCTGTTTTCGGGACCCGCTCGAAAAGGGGCAAGATTCATAATTTTTCCTAATCATTTGTTATTTTATGTCAAAATTGCATCAATGACTAAAGGTGATTCTCAACACTGTTGTTTCCTCGAGTGTTGACCAAACTAAAATACAAAAACATAAAATATCGTATATAGCTTGCCCTGATTTCTAGGTTTCAAAATCATCGTTGGATTAGATAGAACTTTGCTATATTCGGGATACGCTAGAAATGGGACAGAGTTTATGATTGTTTCTAATCATTTGTTATTTCTTGTCAAAATCTCAATGACTGAAGGCGAATCTCAACACTATGGGTTGCGTGCAAGAACTGTCAGATGACCGACGCTGGAGGCAAAACAAACAACGTCACTTTTCTTATTTGTTTACAAGTGATCGAAATAGTTTTCCACAATTATTTTGGCATATGAATCGTATTTTTCCGCTATTCATCAATTCGCTCATGCCATCACATTGTGCTGTTGTAAAATGCACAAAAACTGCAGCGGAAGATGAAGGAATCCGGATGGTACATTATGATTTAAAAGTAAGTACCTACTATAGTCACTCACATATAGTTTTCATTTTTGAAATTTGGTTATTTCTCTGATTTCTCATCGGAATTCCTTCTGCA
Organism: Phaedon cochleariae; assembly: GCA_918026855.4. Lineage (NCBI taxonomy): Eukaryota > Metazoa > Arthropoda > Insecta > Coleoptera > Chrysomelidae > Phaedon > Phaedon cochleariae. The sequence continues at coordinate 7,160,630 of OU896707.1, read as the reverse complement.
ATAAGAGCTAATAGAAATATACCTGAAATTTCTAGAATAATGCAAGAAGATTGGATTCATGCAATCAATCGGGAGGACTGGTCTGACATGCTGACGATCGTGTGTGTTGTAGACATTTTCAATCTATTAGCAGTATTAGCTCGTATTACAGAAGTGGCAGAAGGCAGAAGGAATTTTAATAAGGAATGACAACATTTCATAATGATAACTTTATGTAAGATTACTATTTACCTGAAAAATCATATTCCTTAGTCTCTTGCTGCATTTTTTGTGCATCGTACAACAGCACAATGCGAAGGCATGCTCGAATTAATGAATAGCGCAAAAAACACGATTCGTATGCCAAAATATTGTGCAAAACTATTTCAATCCTTTGATTCCTCTGTAACCAAATAAAAAAGTGAGGTTGTGTTTCAATATTTATATTTTGCCTCCAGGGTCGGTCATCGTGCACTCGACCTATTGTTTCCTCGAGTGTTGACACAAACAAAAATACTACAAAACTCGAATAAAATATCTCACTAAGCTCTAATTTTTCTGTTTCAATATCATCTTTGATCGGCTAGAACTTCGTTATATTCGGGACATGATTCATAATTTTTCCCAATCATTTGTTATTTCTTGTCGAGTGTTGTTGACACAAACAGAATCCTGATTTTTAGGTTTCAAAATCATCGATGATGGATTCGCTAGAACTTTCCATATTCGGGATACGCTCAAAAAGGGACAGGATTTATCATTGTTTCCTAATCATTTTTCATTCACTGTCGAAATTGCAATGACTGAAGGCGAATCTCAACACTATTGTTTCCTATAAGGAACGGCACCGAGAGCAGAAAAAAATCTCTGCCATAAATTGAGTTCTTAGTTTGGTTCGGAGATACGTTAGCAACTCTCTTTATATAGCAATCGCGCAGTTGCCAGTCTGGAATATACATTGCTTTGCTTCTTCTTCCAGTTCTCGAACGACAACTCTTCCGTATACAGATACGAAGTGTCTCTTGCAAAAGAACTGGCCCCGACTCGATTATGGGGGAAATTTACGATGACGTTTGTCGTTAGAAAATTCCGCTAGGTCATCACAATACTGTATTTTTATAGGACGACAGAGCCATTGCGAATTAATGACGTGGTATACCAGGGTTATCCAAATTGAGTGTTCACCATTGGTAACTTTGAATTATGTCTGTAGGTTAATCAGATGATTAGTCCCAAAATGTCGCGGCGTTTCAAATTTTCAAATGTATACACGAAAAAAAAGGAATTGTTGAATCAAGCAAAATTTTATTGAATGGAGCAAATAAAAGTGCCATATATGCACGACAAAATATAATCTTGAAATGGGTAAATCTATATCTTGTTTCAGAGCGAATTTGAAATTTGAATCAAGTAAATATGTCTTGCATGAACTCTGGATCTTCTCCAATCAAGCACATCCATGAATTGTTTATGAAGAGATATTGAATTGGCTCAAACAATCATTTTGTTTGATTCAAAATAACAAGATATTGATTAAATCAAATATTTAGTTGATTCAACAGAATATTTGGTTGATTCAAAGAAATATTTGGTTGATTCAATGAAATATTTGGTTGATTCAATGAAATATTTGGTTATTTCAATAAAATATTTTGTTGATTCAAGAGAAACTATATATTCATTCGACAAATTGTTTTGTTGAACCAAACTCAATATTCGGGAATGTTCTGAAATTTCACATCAATAGAACAAACAAAACTAGGAAACTAGTCGACTCCTAGCATAGATCTTCAGTCTTTACTTCTCTTCAGCTGATGCAAAACTATTTCGGATTGCTAATCATCCTAAGTTCGATTCATCCAGCTGATATTTCAACCACGAAGGATCAGGCTTCAAGCCCAGACAGCACCAGATATTCCATGAATCTCCCTATCATATTCCTTTTGGAATATTGGAATATTCTAGAAATAATCTGGAATATTCTGGAATATCTGTGGAATATTCTCTAAATATGCGAATGGGAATTCCTCAGATATTCATAGAATATATCTAAAAGAATATTCCATGTTGAATATTCCTGGAATATTCCAATAAACATATTCTAAAATAAAAAAAAGTGACCTTAGTAGGGATCGAACTCGTGACCTCAAGACTATCAGACCAACGCCTTGACCACTAGGCCAGTAATCGAATTGAATAATGTTGTACATATCAATTTCTTGTGAGAGCGTTGTTCGGAATCGGATCATAAACACTTTTTGTTTCAAAATCCCCGTACATCTAATTTTGATGTTCGATACTCACAACTCTGAAATAATGATGGGTATTTATATGTTGAGAAACATAGGAATATTCATGGAATATTTCATGAATATACACCACAGAATATTCAGTTGAGAATATTTCATGAATATACCGCACAGAATATTCAGTTGAGAATATTTCATGAATATACCCCACAGAACATTCAGTTGGGAATATTTCATGAATATACAAGAGAGAATATTCATTTGAGAATATTCCTGGAAAATTCATACCTGAATATTCCCTGAACATCACTTTGGAATATTCCTTCTAGATGTTCCAGAGGCATGTATATATTCTAGGAATAATCTATGAATATTCGGAATATACTCCTCCTTTTTAGCATATTTAGAGAATATTCTAGGAATATCCAGTGCTGTCTGGGAGTATATAATGAATTCGAGGCAGGCATAGATGAGGCGAAATGATCGCCATCTAGAGGCGAAAATTTAAGTTTATGTAGAATGAACAAAATATTTCAATGATATTACATATTTCGTTGCTCTATTCAAGCGAATGATCCGTTCGAAACGAGTTCATTGCTATACATCGGAATAAGAAAACTTGTATGTTGTTTCAAAGATAAATTCTCATCAGAATGATCATTGTTTGATCAAATCAACGAAATGTTTATAGTTGAATCAACATCGACATTATTTTGGATCGACATAATCTGTTTTTGAGAAAACCATATATTTTGTTGATGGAATTAATATTATACTGTTGATTCAATTAGACTACATTCTTGATTTGAACAAGCTGCTTCCATGGAATAATCATGTATCTGGTTGATTCAACAAAAAATTGCTCAACCCAACAAAAAAAACTTAAGCATAAATACTTTGTGGATGAAAATCTTATCCAAATCAGATTGTATTACAGATACTAAGTTATATAGATCACGTGAAAATGCATATATTAGTGTATCGTCCACAAAATGATGAATAGTAATGTTAATGCCCAGATTCATAATATCGTTGATGTATGTACAACACGAAAAGTAATGGCCCTAATATACTGCCTTGGGGTACACCAAAATCATTCACCGCTTCTGCAGATGAAAAGCCATCAAAATTTACTTTTTGTTTCCTATTTAGCAAATAACAATTGAGAGAAGTAACTATTAAGAGAAGAGAAATGTTTCAAGAAAGTAAGGAATTTTTTAATTTTCAATAACAATAATTCAGAACCTATAGGGCATCTTTGGGATGAACTCCAGAGGCTCATTCGCCTTTATCAAAGAGCAACGATGAGCCCTTCAATAAATTTGATCTACTTGATCAACTTGATGCCACGGTGGTTGAAACACTTGAGAGCTGTTATTCAACCTCTAGAAGGACATCCTCGTTATTGACCACATCTAGGACGTCTGATTTCCATTACTTTTTAGTAATTAAGGTGTGGAAATAACTGATATCATTTGTTTCAGTTGTAAATTGATAGGTTCATGTAGGTTCTGCAAATTCAATATATCCATAATTTCTAGTAACACATGTATCTTCTATTTAAATGAAGATGTCGACGTGAATCAAGAACCATTGTGTTGAGTAGGGATCACAGTTCAATCCAAAACTTGATGAAGCTATGTTCAATCACTCATTCTTGCCACAGGGCGTTGAGAAGTTGAGCGTGAAATAGTAGCATTTGTTTTTCCCTGTATAATGATCACGTCATCAGCTCTTTCCAGGAACTAACATTCAGATTAACATTTCGAAACATTAATCTACGATTTGGTGGAATTTCACCAAAATCGGATAAGCATTAAGAAAATTACAGGGTGATCAATTTGGCAAACTTTTTTGCTGGGCATTTGCATTGCTGCAGTTGAATTTTCTCACCGTTTGTTTTTTTTTTTGGTTTTTTTTTCTTATCGCTTGGAGCGCACGAAAGGGAATCCCTATAATGTTCAAGGGAGGATAGGGATAGGAGGTAGGTATTGGATTTTTTTTTCAACTTCTGGAGATTATATGTTGTTGGGAATACTTCCTCAGGCAATGAATTCCAGAGCCTAGCCGTTCTATGGATGAAGGAGTTTTGATAAAGTGCTGTTCGACATCTTTCGAGGTTGACGACGAAAGGATGTGCTGACTGGGCTTGTCTAGTTCGTCTGACTGGTACTGCTAGTGAAGGGATGATAACAGAGATTTCCGAAGCACATTTCCCGTGAAAGTATCGATAGAAAAGTGAAAGGTCGCCGACATTTCTACGGTGTTCCAATGATGTCAAAGGGTGAGTGAGTGTGGCGTCACCCACCAGGCGGATGGCTCTTCTCTGGATGGAATCTAAGAGCATCAGCGTATGTTTTGGTGCTGAACCCCATATGTGGGAACAGTATTCTAGAACAGGCCGTATCTGCGCTTTGTAGATCATGAGAAGCTGTTGAGGTGTAAAGTAGCTTTTCGCACGGAACAAGAATCCGAGTTTTTATGATGCAGCTTTTGTGATCGATCTGACATGATTATCCTATGAAAGAGTATTGCTGATGGAAATACCGAGCATAGATATGGTGGGCTTGGTGGAGATGGTGGTGCCAGACATTACAATGTCGGGCATACTGAGTTCCGCCTTTCTAGAAAAAATACAGGCTTGAGTTTTGGTGGCGTTGAATTCAACTAGGTTGTTGGTTCCCCAGGCTGTGATTTCAGCAAGGTCTTCATTGACAGCATTGACTGGAAGAGAACGCAGTATGGAGGGTACTATCATCTGCAAAGCTGTGGATGGGGCAAGTTGTTACTCCCAACAGATCATTGATATGAAGAAGGAATAATGTTGGTGCCAAAATTGATCCTTGTGGAACGCCGGAATTGATGCCAATGGTATCAGACGATACACCGTCCACCACCACATGAAGCGATCTGCCTGAAAGAAAACTCGATAAGAGATGGCATAGCTGAGTCGGTAAGTCGTATGATGGTATAGTTTGTGGAGGAGTCCTTCGTGCCAAACACGGTCAAATGCTTTCGATATGTCCAACGCGACAGCTATATAGGTTAAAATCTCTTAGAGTTGGCAACTATGTCTTCTTCAGCCACAAATGTTTATACAGCCCTCGTCGAAATGTCCCTGCATTTGAGGCCAGATGTTTACCAGAGGAGAAAAAAAAAACAAGTTTACCCTCAATGAAAGCGGGCAATTTGTCACCATCAAGGAGAACGGTTCATCGGCATAATAAATCCTTTTGACGCCCCCTCATCGGATCCTGTAATAACAGAGATCGGGGTTGATTGTTATTATTAAGAAGATTTTTTCTTGAAGGGTGAGCTGCATGGTGTAGCATATTTCGAAAGTGGTCTATAATAGTATGTCAAGATAATGTAAGATTCATGAAAGCCCCTTCTATTCACCTACTTAATTTGAAAAGGAGTATACAGTCTGATGCAAAGAACATGTAGCGGTTACATGGTTTTATCTTAGCACCTTTAGTCACTTTTGCAATAAGAGTGCTAACACCATCCAACGGCGTGGTTCGTTAGGAAACTGTTGAAAAATGTTTCTCTTCTATTGCTATGAAAAGTACCGCATTTCTCATAGCTTACTTAGTTTCAAAACCATGTATTGCTCATACTGTGAGAAATATTTTCTCTCACGGCACTTTGCCAACACCACATACGTTTCCATGGAGAATCAACAAAAATCGACCAAAATTTAATTGGCTGGTGTTCAGCTTTGAATAGTTGTCACAACTGTCAGAAGAAGTTCTTTAAATTCTTTGGGGTAGTTCTCATTAGTGCTTTTGATAGAAATCGCAGTTTCCATGAAATATTATTCCAACAATTCATAATAAATAATATGATGTATATATCGAGATGTGACGATTTTGATAAATACACCGCCAGAGACATAGATAATGAAAAAAAGCTACGAAAATTGGCTTTGTTTCCGGAAATTTCAAGAAAAATGTATGAATTGGCATATACGAAAATTTTTCGGAAAGTGTACTTTTTCGAAATTCTTTGAGGAACTAGGAAAGGCGTCTACTCTTTGGTCACAATATTCAATGTGGCATAGTGCCACATTATGAAATGAATACCAATGGATTCTTTGGATAAGTGCAGTTGGAAAAAGTATAGTGTGTAACATGTGGGAAAAAGTACTTTTCTCACCCGTGTATTTGCATCACTCGCCCTTCAGGCTCGTGCCACAAACTTTCACACTCGTGAGAAAAGTTGAACTTTCCCCACTTGTTGCACAATATACTATTCCGAACAAAAATATACAAGGTGTCAAAGTTTCGACATCTCGATTGAGTTCTGAGTGCGTCTCTTGAAATTGAAATCCCCCTTAACTTTTTTGTGGAATAAGTGGAATTTTGATTTCAAGATATTTTTTGTTGTACAGGTTTCTTTCGTTTTTCAAGAAAGGTCATCAACTGTTGTTTTTCAAATGGAACACTGTGTATGTTTTTTGACAGACAGAAATAAATTTCGCGATTTGATAATGAAATGACGCGAATCCTCAGCACATAAATTCTTTTACTGCCTTGCTGAGGTATATCTATATTCCAAGAGGAAAATAATGTTGACAGAATAGTGTTTCTTAGTAGTATAATTCAATATATTTCCATTCATTTACAGGATAAGTTCTGTTTATAAATTTAAGTAGAGGATCGACACCGCTTATTGTCAGAGTCGAGAGATCTATATGATCTAACATATAACATGAAATGTTGAAGACAGTATACGCTGCCAGTATTGTTGATAATGGGAACAAATGCATGAATCGGGAAAACATAAAATGGTAATGATAGATTACCGTTCTGAGAAAGAACGATTCTGACAGATAACTGTCGCGACAAAATATGGTTTTAATGAAAAGTCTTCCATAACCAATGCGGTTTTGTTAAATTAACGTCCCGTCAGAATATCATTCTGATAAAATACCATTCTGATGGAATACGGTTATGATGAATTACCATTCCTATGAAGTACGGTATGATGTTTCACATTCGTATAAAGTACATTCCTTTATTTCTGATACAATATGATTCTGATGAAATACGTATTCTTTCTTCTTTTCGTAAGATCAAATTTCCCTTCAGAAAAAAATAAATAAAAGGGGAACTTGGCTCCTCCACCATGACGTACTTTCTGAAATTCCACATTTACACAGAGTTAAAATACGATGCATTTGTGGTTATGTATGTTTTTGTTTACCAGTTTTACTTCTTCTTCTATTTTTTCCATTCGTTTTTCATTCGTTAGCTATTCGTTAGCTATTCGCTAGCTATATTCTTCAACATCAGCTAATTTCAGACTAGATTCGGAATGTACGTCACAGTTTGCAGCCCCGAAAATTAGAAATTGCTTCAGTTAGAAAATGAAAACGATTTGGACTTTATCGGTCGCCATTCTGTACAGCGTGGAAATGAAACTGAAGATTTCCGAACTTATTTCATGAAAATTCATCTGAAGTAAACTTCCCTATTCTCAGATTTTACATGCCCGTACGCACATATTCATATGGATAATCTAGTATCTCTAATTCTCTAACGTCGTATAATGTGTCATTCATGTACATGGATATCTAGATTCTAGTCTTCGAGAGAGTAATACTAATTGGCGGACAGTCTTCCGTGTCTACGCGGCACCGTTTCCTTATGAATGATCTTTCTGGTGTCATATCGCGTATCGATTATGCAAATACGTATCAACGTATCGAATGACGACGATGTCGTAGCTCATTTGTTTCTGATTTTTGAATACCGTTGGACGTTTCGATTTCGTTCGACAGCGACTACACATATTTCAACATACTGTTATCCAGAGAGTATTAGATGTTTTTCAGAAAGTATACATATAAATAGCTCCATGGAGCATAAACAATAACATAATACAGTGTCCCTTACGAAGTTGGCATCATATTATGGGAAAAGAAAAACCTTTGATGATAATCTATTTAGAATGTCGACTTGGGCATTGAGTTTTCTTTCATGAAAAATGGCTCACTATATACATCTATAGGTCGGGGTCACGTGACTTTCGCCACATGTCAAATTGACATTTTTTCAAAGTGATCTCTGGAAAATGGGCTCATTTGTTTGATCTCCACAAACGTTCATTGAGCAAAGTTGTTTCTATTTATTCCTATTTAACAAAATGTATCTCCAATTCGATTGCAACTTTTTGATTTTAAATTAACACGTCAAATCTCATCAAAACTTACTTTGGAAGAGTGTTTCTGTAAAAAACAATGAACATTGAATGAATGAGAGATAATTTTGAAAATTTTGGAAGATTGTTGGAATGACTCTAAATTCCCAATTTTTCAGATTAATCGGGAAAATTACCGTTAGCCTGAAAACCCACTGAGCAAAGTAATATCTCAACAATATTGCAGCAGTATTTCCATGTAATGTGTAATGTTACATTAGATATTGTCGCTATCTTACTGCAAGGTAGCAGCAACTACTGATGAAACGGACGTTCAGCAATATTATGAATGTGATGTTCGCGAATGAATCATTGCAGCAAAGTTATTGTAACATTGTGTATGAAGTTTAGGAACATTATATTCAATGAACAAATGTATTCTTCATTATTCCAGTTATTTTCTTCAATTTCTCTCGACCGCTACACAATGTAGCATTTTGTATATTTCAGGTAAGTTATATTACAATTTCAGTAGCAATATTGCATCTACTATATATTTTCATTAAAATTGCCACATTACATGGACTACCTACGAACAATATCAGTGCAACATTACATATGGAACGTTAATTTTCAATTGTTATGTTGCATCAAAATTGATACTTCAATGAGTTTGTAAATTACATAAGCTAACTACAAACAATATAGCTATGAGATGCAACATACAGAGTGACCCATTTGAAAGCGGGCCACCCCTGTATCTCACGTAATCGTTGGGTAAGGATCATGAAATTTGCTGGAGCGAGATATATACCAAAAATGCACTCTATAACCAAGTGGGGTCATCTTTAGTGATATACACTGCTCGCCAACAGCCATGGAACCACCTCAATTTCCTGAAAATGATATTAGGAGTCAAAATAGGTTGAAAATCACTTCGGATTCGGAATCAGGACGCCCAATTTACTAACTATTCATATTTTTCCTTGAAAATTTTCAGTTCTGAAACATTAAATTTTGTCGCACTTTTCATGGAAGCACCCCCGTATCTCACGTAATTATTGAGGTAGGGTTCTAAAATTGGCAGGAGAAACGGAAAGTCCAAAGATGAAGTCAATTACGTGAGATACGGGGGTGCTTCCGTGAAAAGTACGACAAAATTTAATTTTTCAGAACTGAAAATTTTCAAGAAAAAATATGAAGAGTTAGTGAATTGGGCGTCCTGATTCCGAATCCGAAGTGATTTTCAACCTATTTTGACTCCTAATATCATTTTCCGGAAATTGGGGTGGTTCCATGGCTGTTGGCGAGCAGTGTATATCACTGAAGATGACCCCACTTGGTCATAGAGTGCATTTTTGGTATATCTCTCGCTCCAGCAAATTCCATGATCCTTACCCAACGATTACGTGAGATACAGGGGTGGCCCGCTTTCAAATGGGTCACTCTGTATGTTGCATCTCATAGCTATATTGTTTGTAGTTAGCTTATGTAATTTACAAACTCATTGAAGTATCAATTTTGATGCAACATAACAATTGAAAATTAACGTTCCATATGTAATGTTGCACTGATATTGTTCGTAGGTAGTCCATGTAATGTGGCAATTTTAATGAAAATATATAGTAGATGCAATATTGCTACTGAAACTAAAATCAAAGGGTCAATTTGAACCTTACCAACAATTTGTCAGTATGTGTTTTGTTATATTCTCTACACGAATATAGTAGCGAAATTGATACAATATTATATTTTCATATTACGGAAGAAATCATTATAATATATTGTTGCAATATTTCGAAATATTACATGTTTAATAGGAAGGTCCATCAACGATGTTCTGCAGTGTACATACAATCTGCGCCATTTACAGCAATGGTCACAAGTATAGGCGATGTGGCGGTCAGTTCCCGTTCCCATGGTTTCCAGTTCTAATTTAAATAGAGCAAGAGCACTTCTTCTTCGTCGTGGAGAAGAGTGAAAAAAGACCCAGATCAAGTGGCGCTGAAATGGTGTCTCATCTACGCGAAGAACAAGAAGAACAGGTGTCTCTTTTTATTTCCTCGTTCTCGAACAGTTTGCGGAAAAGGAGTACTTCTTTTTAATCGATTTATGCATATGAGACGGTGGGTTTAGAGGTTTCACACACTCGGTACATCCTAGTCGATGATTAGAAGTAACAGATTGTTTTTACTGTATTCGGATGGTAGAGAGATTCACTTTCTGGGAAACTATTTGAATCTATTTGTCAGCCGTCCTCAATGTTCCATTCAAGAAGGCTTTGATTATGTTTTAATCTCTTGGAGCGCCCCAAAATGGAATCCCTATTGTGTTCGATGAACATCATAGCTGTACTTAAAGAGGACAGGGAGAGAAGGTAGTATAGGTATTGGAATTTCTTGTACTTTTGAAGATAATATGTTCTTGGGAATACTGCATTTGACAAAGAATTCCAAAATGTTGCCGTTCTATAGACAAACGAATATTTTGGTGAAGAGTTGTTCGACATATTTTGAGGTTGAGGTTGAGGTGAATAAAGTAGCTTTTTCTACTCACATTACTGAAACATTCTTTAGCGTACGGATATGTACCACGCTAAATGATCGATTAATCACGGAATGACGATCTGTGATATATTCAAAATATTAAACACGTTGCCATGGCAACATAATTTCTTAAACATATTACCATGACAACAGAGTTTTTTGAACACACCTTTAGTCGTTCGAGTCCTGTCCGGCCTGTCAATTGTAGGAACTGTCAACTGTCATTGTCATGACATGGTTATATTGAAGACATCCATTTCGATGCTTGGTATTACCATCGTCCACCAATATTCTAATATTGATGGACGATGGTATTACTATCAGCAATAGCCTTTCTTGGGATACGTGAGATCAATCGCTGAAAGTGCATCCCAAAACTTGGTTTTCTGTTCCGGGCCAGGAGCTATTTCACTTCCAGTCAGCTGCTTATGACGAGGCTTATGGCACAGATCCGACCTGTCCTGGAATACTGTTCCCATATTTGGAGTGCAGCACCCAAACATACCCTGAAACTGTTGGATTCTGTCCAAAAAAGGGCAATTCGTCTCGTGGGTGATGCCTCGCTCACAAACTCACTCACTTCTCTGGAACACCGTAGGAAAGTTGGCGATCTGGCTCTATTTTTTAGATATTTCCATGGACGATGCTCTTCTGAAATATCAACAATTATTGTTCCCCCCTTGGCAGTCCCCGCGAGATTAATCCGTCGAGTTGGGGCTTCACACCTGTTCGTGGTCACTTTGGAGACCTGCAGAACATCTCTTTTCAAAGACTCGTTCATCCAACGAACAGCGAGTCTCTGGAACACATTGCCAAGGGAGGTGTTCCCCGAGGCATATAACCCCCAGAAATTTAAGAAGTACACCAATTCCTACCTTATTTCCCTTGGTTCTCTCGATGTTCTGAACATTACAGGATATCCCTTTTCGTGGGAACAGGACATTAAAAAAAATACTGAATTTCGCTTTTTATGAGAGAATATACATAATATAGGTATAGAATTGGCGTTGAACTAATTTATGTTGTTGGTTCCCCAAGCTGTAATTTTAGCAAGATCTTTATCGACTTATTGACTGTTTTGTGAGACTTTGTTACAGCAATACAAGATGGCAGCTCCAAGATGGCGGATGAGTTTTGTCATTATGATCCAGTTCCATTCAACATTGGTATCTGGGCGTTTTTGAGGTCATCAATTATAATTCTCTTGTCAACACTGGAAAATTCAAGAAGGCGGATTCAATATGGCGAACGAGTTTCGTGATTATTATTATCCGGTTCTATTTTATATATGTTATCTGGGGGTTTTCTGGGGCCGAAATTTTGATTCTTTCATTAAAATTGACAAATTCAAGATGGCGGCTTCAAAATGGCGGATGAGTTTTGTGATAATGGTCCGATTATATTCATAATTGCGTATGTGGTGGCTTTTGATCAGTTTCGCCGGTACCGGTGTCTGTGAGGGTGTGTTTTTGTGTGTACAGGGTGGGCCAAAATGGACACTTTTAAAGGAAAAGTCCTATTCCCGTACCAGATACAACAAAAGTGATGCTGGTGCCTGTTAATCAATTCACATGACAAACTCAATGGTGAGAACTGAATCTTCGTTTCAGAGTTACAAGGTGTTTTTCGAAATTATGAATTTTCGAAAAGTGGCTGAAACTCATTTTTTTGTGAAAAATTCTCCGTTTCCATGAACACATTTCCAAAGCATTGTGTTGTCATAAAAATTGAACCTCAGGCAGTGAAATCAGTCACCATATACCTAGTTTCGAAATAGATCTCTTCCTTCAAGAAGAACAAGTTATATTATATTCTTATTAAACAAGATATATAGGAAGTCCGATTTCAGTGCCTCAGGAATGATTATTATCACAAACTCAATGCTTTGTAATTATTTTCATGAGAACATACAATTTTTGCAAAAAATCATATTTGTAGCCACTTTTTTCAAAAATGCCAATTTTCGAAGAACACCTTGTTACTCCGAAACAAAGACAGATATCGATATGCGGTTTTCACCATTGGTTTTTGCATGATAATCGACCCTCGGGCACCGAAATCATTTTCTTCTATCTAGTTGGAGAGTAGAACTTTCCCTTTAAAAGTGTCCACCCTGTTCAGTGCATTTTCATAAAAGCTTGTCTTGAAAAATGTTTTTCATAAAAGATTTTGAGCTGCTTATGTTTGACCAAGGTATATGAAAAATTTAGAGGGATACCGCATGATGTCTTTCCAGGAATGCATAAATATATTCAATGAAAATCATTATTGATGAAACTCGAGCCACACGGTCATTGTGTATTCGGAATGTTCACATCTGGTGTGTACCATTTTCTATTTTCGTTATTGCAATCGTCCTGTCACTATTGTCTGTACGATTTCGAATTTTCGGAAGTATACAAAGGCCCAGACCAGATGTGAGTTCAGAGAGAATATATATTCTTGCATGGTTATTGCTCTCGGATATCTTTTTTATTCCTTTATTTTGGATTTCTCTTGATCTATGTAACCCCGACGGAATGACATTGTAAAGGGCTTTCACGCTGGGTTGATAGTTGCGCAATACTTGTGTCGTGCCAAAACTGCACATCGAAAAATACTAGTAACTTTCGAAATGGGCGAACTGCGTTATCGATTTAAGTTGGCAAAACTGTACACCGATGCCAGATTTATTTGACATTTCTAGAAGCGATTTATTGTGATCAGCTGATCTCTGCGAATTATTCGTTACTGACAATTTGTACTTTCAAGGAATTTTTTGTGATTTATTTGTGGATCATAGGTGAAATTCGATTTACCTATTCAAAATGCCTAAACCATTGAGTGCGTAGGCGCAGAAGATGGTCCATTACTTCCAATGACTGCTGTGAGAGATGTAAGTTGAATGATGGTATTAATAACGATATTTTGTGTTGTCCGAATGATCCAAATATGATTTGTGTTATTCGGATATGATATTCCTCATGAATTATATTGAGAATATTGAAGTAAGAACAACTCTTGTTGTCTATTTCATAATTTACAATATAAGTAGATGCACCACTATTTATTTTCCCACGAAATAAAATCAATTGATCGAATTTTCATTTCATTTCACCAATTTATAGTAATTGAAAAACGATTAGATAACCTCAAAATTGAACTCGAAGTTTTCATTATTTTCACTCAGTAAATGTGAATACTGATCAGTTTTATTAAAAAAATTAATTCACGACATAATTGGGTATTGGTAGAAAAATAAGTCATTTTGAATGTCAATATCTGTGATTATTTGTTGATTTTGTTATATAATAAATCATTCTTCAAGTTATTATTCTTTATAAGAATTTCATTATCATTAAATTTCATATTCAGTACATTGTTTAGGTGCATGGTTCATCAAATACAAATATTGAAGTTCATTTATCAACTTCGAGTGCTTATTTTGAAACATAAATGGACGGCTTTTGAGTTGGTTCCAAAAAACATTATAACGTCCGACGATCGTTACACTAGACATATCCATATTCGGGCGGTTGGTCATTCAGTCATTTCCTTTCAACTGACAACACTGTATGTGTTGACATATTGACGTCACTATCAACCCAGCGTGAAAGCCCTTTATATGATAGAAAATAAATATCAGTTTGAAAAACTAAAGCAACATGTTTTTATAGATAGTCAAATTAAAAAGAGAGAAGATAAAATAATAAATACACAACTCATAAAATATTATAGCAACTCCGCAATCAGTACATTCTATGATGTGTATTTATCAACATACTTTCATTATTTTATTTTCTACTTCTTTTTAGTTTGGCTATCTATGAAAACGTGTTGATTCAGTAATTTAAATATTACTCATTTTCTTTTTCTTTAGTTCGGAAAACTATACAAAAGCGTGTTTTTCGGTGTTTTTTATTTTTTGTGAGTATATCCAATTTTGACGAAAGAATCATAATCTTCGACCACGAAAACCCGTAGGTACCAATTTTTAATAGAATTGGATCATGATTACAATTCCCGTCCGCCGTATTGAATTTTCCAATTTTGAGGATACAATCATAATTTTCAACCCCAAAAATTCCCAGATACCAATCACAAAATGGGTTCGTTATGTTGATTCCAGCATCCCGAATTTCCAATTTTGACACATTGATCATATATATGTCCGACCCTGAAACCCCCCCCAGATACCAATTTTGAACAGAATTAGATCATATAATCACAGAACTCGTCTACAATAATGGATACGCAATCTTGAATTTTCCAATTTTGACGAAACAATCATAATCTCCCACCCCGAGATCCCCCAGATACCAATTCTGAATAGAACCGGATCATAATTACAAAACTCGTCCGCCGTATTGGTTCCGCCATCTTGCATTTCCCAATTTTCACGACTTTCTTGAATTATCAGATTTGGACCAAAGAATCATAATCTCCGACACCGAAAACTCCCAGATACCAATTTTGAATAGAATCTGATCATAATTACGAAACTCCTCCATCATATTGGATCCGCCATCTCGAATTTCCTATTTTGACAATAGTATCATATCCCCAACCTCTGAAACCCCCACATACCAATTTTGAATAAAGTAGGGTCATAATTATAAAACGTTCGCCATTTTAGAACCGCCATTTTGTTCATTTTGTCTTACAATAATAATTTCACCTGGCAAACTTCAAATCGATCGGTCCGTTTGAAGTGGGTCCAAATCGAGTCCAAAGAAGTCGATTACATACATACATACACCCATACACTCATACATTATACATACATACATACAAGTGTAACTCATAAAAGCGTGTTAAAAACGAGAATGACTCAAATGAATTCAAATGTTTTTTGCTACATTACTGTCTATGGCTAAATCGAAAAGACGAGTCATGGTTTGATGCAGTACCTACCTATATCAATTGAAATATTTGACGCGTCAGATTATTTGGAAATTACGAGAAGAAACTGTTTTCACAATACTCAAGAATAATCTTCTGATTTCAATGATTCCTGATTTCATTCATGTTTCCTTATGTTCAATCAACTGAATTCTTGATTGGAAGTGGAGTACAATGATTGAAAGTGAATATCTAAATGAAGTTTGAATAATATGAAGCACTGGTTATACGCTTTATAGGTACAGATACTCTTTATATTTCTGATTTTGGTCAAGTCACATCATGAACTCCTACTTAATTTTCACTCTATTTCTCATAATAATTCCAAAAACATCTGCTTATAGAAGATAAGACACCCTGTATATTTAGAAAAAACAAAGCATGAAGAAGTAATGTAATCGTCCAGTGTATTCGACTATCATTGAACATAATAAACGTCCAGATTGTCTATTTACGGTGGTAATATTTTCGTTCGATATTAGGTATTCTACGAATATTTTTGTCTCGTACCTTGTTCACAGACCGGCAGAACAGGCTTTCATGTCCTGATCGGATGAATGTTTCTGCATTTTGTACCCGCGTGTATAACTCTTGTATTCTTGTCGATTCTTGTATGGAAAACGCGTTGTGACCACCACGATTTTCTAGAGAGGATGACAACCGACTTCATGAGAGTAATAATACAGTGTGCAATTGAACAATCCTATAGTTGCTACGCCTCGTTTCAAAAATCAAATCTCGATCATCTATAATTCTCATGTATGCAGATGATACATGCACAATTATATCAGACAGTAATGAAACTGCACTCTCTGAAAAAATTGCCAACACACTGAATCAATTTAAAGATTGGTGCTACCGAAATAGATTGATGATGAATATAAAAAAAACGGCGTGCATTGAATATTACTCTTTACTTACTCTACGCTCAACTCACCATCAAACTGCTCTCAGTGGCGTAGCTAGGTAACCAAGGGCCCTGGGGCAGATCAAAAAATGGGGCCCACTGCTATGTAAACTGATTAGGTTCCATCAAATGAAAATATGAGATATACAAAAACTTTGAAAATGCTAAGCTACTTATGCTCCTTTTTGTGCACTGCAGGGCAGGTAATAAAAATATTAAACAGTAACAACATAAATTACACTTAATACTTGGTGTACGTTTGGCTAATAATACAACGAAATATTCAAAGGTTTATTATATAAAGGTCGGGCTAACGGGCCTACCAACTGACTAAATAACAATTCAATTTTTTTCCTAGATTTAGTTTTCGCAAAACTATCAATGACTTCGTTCAAATCCAGGCTTGAGGCGGTGTTGTTGAAGATTTGTCGTACACATTTTCGAAAAATGTAGAGGTCTGTGGTTCCTCCAAACCCTCCGCGCTTATGTGTGTCATGCAAACATCATCCACGTTCACATGATCGGCGGCGGAGATATCTCCAACTGCAATAATTGTCGAATCTTCTTCAGTAGGCTTCTCAACCAACACTGCATTCACCACATTATTTGAGTCACTATCAATAGAAATATTTTGACCAGATGTACTTCCAGAAGGCTGACTAAAAAACTTGTCAATTTTGGGCAATTTTTGTTTACTTTCTTCTCTTTCTTGGCGTTGTTTTCGTTTAAATGCACCACTGGGTTTCTTCTTTTTATCCATAATTTCAGTTTTCTAATTCATTTAAAATAATACAAAATTAAATTGTGCTCGATTAGGTAGGTATACTCACTGTTCACTGACGACGTTAAAAGTAAAATAAAAGGAAAGAGAAACACAATGATACGCTACAAGTGTCGTTGGGGAATCCCAGGAAAAAATCATCACCGTTAGTGTTGCCACATTTCACATTTATCGGTGTAGACAATGAACGATTTTCTGCCCGCGAACCTGAATGCAGGTGACTTGTATTTTTTCACGATATTTCGCGTTACACAATGAGCTGTAGCCGAAATCTATACATTTGACACGATTTATTGACTCAACGGACATCAATATGATATGAGTGGCAAAATCAGATAAAATTGACCACTATTATATTGCCCGTACAAAAAAGTTTATTGACATTAGCTTATTTACCCCTGATACAGCATTAATTTTTTAACCGTTCTCGAAAAAAATCTTAACTCGAATTCACAATAAAACGCACATTAATGAATAATAAAATGCACATATCACTATCCGTCAAATTGACAACACTGCCAACCTACAGAAATAATTTAAGGGAATTTCCTTAGGCATAACTTTTGGATTTCTCTCATCTGAGTTGTTATGATTAAAGTGGGGTCGAGATCGAGATTTCTGGTAGGGATTGGAGGGCCCCCTGAGCTTGAGGGCCCCGGGGCACTGCCCCGCCTAGCCCATGGGTAGCTACGCCACTGACTGCTCTATCTCTTTAAACAATACTGTCATTGCAAAATCAAAAACGGTTGAGTTTCTGGGAACCTTATTCGACAGTAACCTTCCATGGGGAGAGCAAACCAATGCTGTATGCAAAAAAATCAACCAATGCTTTTACCTATTGACAGTCCTAAAATCCATGTTAGATAGAGATACTCTGTTGAATGTGTATTACTCATATGCATACTCTGCAATTGCGTACAGTATCATTGTCTGGGGACAAGGACGTGAAGTTCAAAGAGTGTTCGTATTGCAAAAAAGGATAGTTCGCTTTAAATTTGATTTACCTTTTCAAACTTCGTGTCGCAACATATTTAGAGACAAGAAAATTCTAACGGTGACTTATTTATCTATTGAAATTACTGAGCAATACTTATCGAATCCAACATAAATTAACAAAAAATAGTGATATACATAAGCATGACACGAGAAATAAAAATGACTTTTTGCTCAGAAGAGCAAATCACAATTACTATAAAAAATCACCTCTTATCGCTGGGGTTTCTTACTTCAATAGGCTTCCCAGTCACTTAAAAAACAGTCCTATACATACGAAGTTTTTAAAGGTAGGTTGAAACACTTTTTAGTAAATAATTGTTTTTATGATCTGGGGGAGTTTGACGTTTTTCTCTCCAATAATTGAAATGTTTTATACTAATTTATTTCGTCCAATATCAGTGTATTTGTTTCTGTTTTCATTTCTTGGACAGTTACAGTTGTTATATCAGTTCTATGTTCTATGTTCTATGCTTTTTATTGTATACATGTACCGACTCGTCCAATCTATTGTACTATAGGGAAAAAAGATTTAATAAATTTGAATTTGAATTTGAATTTGAACCAAAGTAGCATTTCGCGCTCTAGATACGAAAATAACTATTATTTCTATTGTGATCAATCCATGCATTCTAAGATATCTACTGCCACGTTCAATGACTCAATAGTAAATTCACTTGTATCAGTATTCATTTATACGAGTCGATGCATAGATTTCGAGATGATAATTTTAATTCAATGTTCTGCGTGGCATTAGCCAGGGAAGTAGTCGTTTTTCTCCCGAAATCTGCCATGATTGTTCATTTTATGTTCTCTGCTAGCTAATTTTTTCTCGAACACGTCTCTCCATGTAGTGGTCGACGGAGTTTCATCTGACTCTCTTATCATAAATGCTGGTGTTCCGCAATGATCAATTCTAGCACCAACACTATTTCTACTCCATTTCAAGTACCCTCCATACCGCCTTCTCTTCCAGGGCACCAATATCAGCCAGGAAAATCAGAAACGAACGAGGGAGAAATGTTGACAACGTAAATATGGACTTGGCGACAATTCTCGAATGGGGCTCCAATAACTTGGTAGATTTCAATGCCAAGAAAACACAAGCATGAGCTAGAAAAGCCGATCTCACTGTGCCTAACATAAGCTTGTCAGGAGTAGCTATAACTTCGAAAACATCCATTTCGGTGCTTGGTATCATTATCAGCAATAACCTTTCTTGAGATCAATTGCTGAAAGTGCATCCCAAAAACTTGGTCACTTCCAGTCAGCTGCTTATGATCTATATGGCACAGATCCGATCTGTCCTGGAATACTGTTCCCATATTTGGAGTGCAGCACCCAAACATATCCTAAAACTGTTGGATTCTGTCAAAAAAAGGGCAATTCGTCTCGTGGGTGATGCCTCGCTCACAAACTCACTCATTTCTCTGGAACACCGTAGAAAAGTCGGCGAACTGATGGCTCGTTCATCCAACGAACAGCGAGACTCTGGAACACATTGCCAAGGGAGGTGTTCCCCGAGGCATATAACCTCCAGAAATTTAAGAAGAACACCTATTCCTACCTTATTTCCCTTGGTTCTCACGATGTTCTCTGAACATTGCAGGATATCCCGTTTCGTGGGAACCAGAACATGAAAAAATGACTGATTTTTGTGGTATTTATTTAACATTTCATCCCACTTCGAGCATTGTGGTTATTTCGTAGTTGAAATTACGCCAGTCGATCAACCAGCCACTCCCGTATGGGAATTTTGGTTTTGAGTGTCTCTTTCCCTCTCCTCTACTCAGATGGCGTTGCTCTCATATTGTCTATGGAGGACGCTTCTGAAGGAACATAATGCCGACTCGATTTTTGTTTGGCTTGGCTACGCTTAGTCGGCGGTCTTATAGGAGTGCTGGCTGGAGACTGTCCTGCACTGATGAGAGTCAAAGAGCTCTAAACCGGTCTGTAGGTGTCTAGCGTGGCCTGACTAAATCGAAATCAATAGGCATTCAGGAAAGAATCACTTGTATTCGTTTATACGAGTCGATGCATAGATTTCGGGAGGATGTTATTCAATGTTCTGCGTGGCATTAGCCAGGAAAGTAGTTGTTTTTCTCCCGAAATCTACCATTCTTGTTCATTTTATGAGCATTGTGTGGAAATGACTATGAGCTTCCTGTATTCATTCAACATTTCATTTCACTTCGAGCATTGTGACTATTCCATAGTTGGTATATGATAGTAGTTGGAATAATCCTCCACGCAAAACTATACCATTCATATATACCTATAGAGCCACAGATTGATCACATGGGAAATTGGATTAATCATAAGCTCTACGCGAAATTATCGTGGATTGATCATTTCTAATATATCAGGTGTCTTAGAACAACGTACCATGAATTATACAGGGTGAACTAGAGATCAAAATAGGATGAAGAACAATTTTATTTCCAGATTTTCTTTAATATTTTGAAATTCTTGAAAGGTCTGAATTACATAAGACAATTCACTATAGTGAATGTGCATGGAAAACATGTCTTACCAATTTAATCAATTCACAGGGGGTAAGGTATTTCGCATTCTCTTCGATAAAAATGTATGTAATATTTTTTTTGGAGTACGGCAGTATAAACCACCTTGTATACCACCAATGGCACCAACCATGTTAGATGCAACCTTTCAAATTCTGCTTTTCACTGTAAATGTGCGACAGTTTCCACAAACGCTTCAGAGAAAGTCCATAGTCCTTAGTAATAATCTCCCTATTGATGTTCCCATTGAATTTTCTCAGGCAATAAATTGAAACCTACACAAAGGTTGTATATAGGATACGCGTAAACGACCATTTATTGTGCATCCACCTTGACTAAGAAATATCTAGCCAAATACGTGAAGCGAGTAAAGCTGAAAAAGGAATTTCTACGATAAAAAGCCACATCTTTGCTTTGTCCTCTGTTTACTAATTGGTATTTACTTCTGACGTATATTCAAGAATTTCCCACAGTATACAATAGTTAGGTAGAGACAGTGACGAACCTGTGCGTTTGATGATCTTCAATCAATGCTTCGAGTTCCATCATGCTTTCCTTAGATAGATTTAGAAACCTACTTATATGTAGGCATAAAACCTTGTTTCCAATAATTCCATTTTCGAATAGTGGATTAATGATCCTCGACAAAGTCGCAACATTGTATTGATGTCATTGTAGTATATAAACTGGTTAACATTGGAAACGTGAAATTGAAAATTTTTACTTATGTATAACACCACTATAGTCAATTATTACCGGAAATTTTTTTCGAGTTTACGAAAATGTCGGATTTTAATTGAAGCCAGAGTGGTATTCGGTAAGAAAATTCACACCGAAATTCAAAAAATATTAGGATATATTATAAGATTAGGTATATAAATAAAATACAAAACACCGAGATTAGTTACGCAAAATGATAATAAGGCAGCTGGTGCTAGTTCAAAGTACAAACTATCATTCTTGACTAACTTTATTCCATTGAACTTGGTGGAAATATGTTTTCTCACAAGTAGTTACACAAAATAATAAAAAATAAGTGGATAGTAGCTCAATTTCTCAGTTTTTCACGAATTCATTTAGGTAAAGTTGGTAAAAATATATTTTTTTACAAGAAACTCAACATATAGAATGACTTGGATACAATTTGAAGTTGAATGTAAATGCCATTTTACCTATAAGCGTCAAAAAATGTCCAGTGTAATTCGATGCTCCTTTGTTCAGTTGCTATAGTAACGATAAAAAATACAGGCTCTTAATTGGTCAAGCTGGTGATATTGGAGAAATGTTGACAACATAAATATGGACTTGGCAACAATTCTCGAATGTGGATCCAATAACTTGGTAGATTTCAATGCAAATAAAACAGAAGCATGCCTTTTCTCTAGAAAAGTCAGTTGCTTATTATCTATAAGGGACAGATCCGACCTGTCCTGGAAGACTGTTTCCATATTTGGAGTGCAGCACCCAAACATACCCTGAAACTATTGGATTCTGTCCAAAAAAGGGCAATTCGTCTCGTCGGTGATGCCTCGCTCACAAACTCACTCACTTCTCTGAAACACCGTAGAATGGTTGGCAATCTGGCTCCATTTTATAGATATTCTCATGGACGATGCTCTTTTGAAATATCAAAAATTGTTCCTTCCTTGGCAGTCCCCGTGAGATTAACCCTTCGAGTTGAGGCTTCGTACTCCTTCGTGGCCACTTTGGAGACCTGCAGAACATCTCTTTCCAAAGACTCGTTCATCCAACGAACAGCGAGGCTCTGGAACACATTGCCAAGGGAGGTGTTCCTCGAGGCATATAACCTCCAGAAATTCAAGAAGAACACCAATTCCTACCTTATTTTCCTTGATTCTCACGATGTTCTCTAAACATTACAGGATATCCCTTTTCGTGGGAACCAGAACATACAAAAAAAATAAATGAGTCGGTAGCTAAATCTTTCAGTTTTTCACAAATGACGCTACCTGAAGTTGAATGTAAATGTCATTTTACCTATAAACGTCAAAAAATTTCCAATGTAATTTCATGCTCCTATGTTCAGTTGCTATGGTAACGATTAGAAATACAGCCTCATAATTGATCGAAAATGTTAATAAGTGTGAAATTTTTTATAAAATTTGACCCATTATAAGTAGGTACCGAATTCAATAACAGATTTCCGACTTTTCTTCAGTTTTCGAAAGCTCCATTGATTCATTAGTTTATCCTATCTGTGTACGTGATTTGTTGCAGCTCCTCAGAATACTACAGGATGATCCATAAGAATGTGCAATATTCAACAGTTTTAAAGGTCTCCCGTTGTAGCAGGATTTTTTGGGATCGAAATAATGTGTTTTTTTTGTAATGGTTTTGCGGAGTTTCCATAGACTAACATTTACAAACCTTGTTGATCATGAAGTGCTCATTGAATGAGAATAAATAGTTATTGTATGCCGCAAAGTACAGAAGACGTATTTCTAAGCCTAGCTGTATTAGTATAAGGAAATAAGGAAGCGAAACATTCTCTCTAAGCTAATTTTGGAAAAACGTTTTTCTTTTTCAATAAAGAAACGAAATACTTCCCGGAAACAGTTGAATAAATCACTTCGTATTTTGACTAGAGACTCGCCAGAAACGAGCTACAAAAGAGCCGAATTTTAATAACAATTCTTGAATCCTCGTTTATTATCTCGACAGCCAGAGAAATGCAGAGAAGTAGATTTACGAATACGAATTGATTTCAAGCAAGATGTCTAGAAGTTTTCTGGTCTATTCACTGTCCCTCGTTATATTTGTTCTAAGAACCTCTCGATTCTAATTCACAATGGTGCATGCAGTGGCGTAACAATAGGGGGACAGGGAAAAATGCCCAACCCAAGATGGTCCCGGGCCCAAGTGGCCGCAAGCTCAAAAATTTTTTTCACATTGTACCTGAGTATTTTATAAGTTCTGCTTAAAATCCAAAGTGAGTGCCTATGTCTAAGCCGTTACCTTGAGTATCATTTGGCGGACAGTCTATTTTCATCTTGACATCAGCTTCCTGTAACACATTGCGATTTTAGTAAACTTTGAAGGGCCATAACTTATGCTTTTTCAAATGGCACTTCATATGTTTTATCACTTAGTCGTATTGAGCATGTCATTCGTTCACATCTTTTTCATTTCTCATGGGTTTTCCAAAAGTCAATGAAGTATAGAGCGCCGTTCCAGAATAACAATGACGTAACTGCAACATTTTCGGAAGATGAGTTATACCCACCAGAAGATAGAGAAAAGCTGAATCTATATGGTAAAATAATGCCATAATTTTAGTGTTATATTTGGCCGCTCGATGTTAGTTACGTCGTTTTGTAATTTGTATCAATTGGCACTATTTCACTGGAAGAAAACTGTCGCAACGGTCAGTTGTGAGAAGTTTTCTATAAAAAGTTGACGCAAGTTATTTTTTCCAGCACAAAAACGCCGTAAATGTATCTTGAGAGTATTGGATGTGATGTTTAATACATTATTTTTGAGAAATATCGACTTGAGTGTATTTTGAGTCATTGTTTATTGCTCAATATAAAGAAAATAACGACATAACTATCCCATGCTTCATTTTCTCCTCTGAAATACTATCTGGTTCTAATCGTGATTGCACTTTCAGTCTATATTACATCGGATTATTCAGATTCTGAATGACCCAACTGTTCTTTGGGACAAATAAATTGAAACATTCCAATCTTCCATCTGTTATCAATGCGACATGGAAATAACAATAAAACAAATTATGAATGAAATTGTAACTTCTTCATAGTAATTAGTCATCCTTGTAGATTATTATAAATTTTCTGTTCAAATCTTCACATATAAAATCCAAACTGATTCATAATATTTAGATATTTCGAGAAAATACGACGGCTTGGAACTGGTATCCTAAAACAACTTTTTTTCACAATATTTGCATAGTTTATAGATCTCTTATATTTGTTTTTCATTGCTCCTTATTTACAATTGCAGCTGTAAATTAGACATGCAGATGAATCATTTTCAATTTCTACTGTTGCAACTGAAAATTAGGCGAAAATATTTGTGACATGAGAAGCTGTTTTAGTATGTAAGTTCAAAGCCGTCAAAAGAAGAAGACGTTCTGAGATTATACTCTCACCCTCAAACTTGAATCTCTGATACCAAAGTGTTGTAAATCTTTGGTTGAAAAAACTATCATTTTCGGATTACAAATGTTCAGTTTCTTATTTACTTATTATTCATTCGAAATTTCGAACTCAGGGTTCTTCTGATCAAACAGTTGGATATAATTTTTCAGTTTCTATTTTTTCTTATAGTTAGTTTGGTTGTTTATTGATGTTCGGGAATTCAGACAGAGTTACAGTTATAATAACAATTAAAGCCTACATAAGTGCAATTCATCCTATTGAAATTATTTCTCTCTGAGTACATGATTCGAAAAAATCTATACATCTTTGTCCAATGAATTTTAGAGGATTCTAGTTCCTACCATTGCTCATAAGTGAACAGAAAATATCATCTGGAGTTGAAATCAATGAGATCCTTCATCTGTTTTCATTTTCAAAACTAAGGAAATCATTAAAAGTGTTGACACAATTGACCAAGATGTTTTTTGGTCCAGCATGAATAAAGACATAACTTCAATAGTTATTTATTATACAAGGGAAAAAAGTAGTAGATTTTAGCTCCAGGTTGTGTTGTATCCCGACGCGTAGCGGAGGGAGACAAAAAACCGTGAGCTAAAATCTAATATTTTTCCTGTGTATAATACACTATTTTTTTCTGTGACAGAAGAAAGGACGAATCAATATTGAGAAGATATTACATTTTTTTGAAATCTGAAAATTATGGACGTGAAATTTCAAGTTTTTAACAGTAGGGGCACCTGCGTTGTAGGCATCTTTATCATTCTTTTGAAGTAATCAAATATCGATGTCACTTCTGTCAGTCTAATTCTGTGATTTGATTTCAAAAAATTGCGAATTTAGTGGTTGTTTAGTAATATACGTAACCGCGAAGTCGAATGGAAGATAAAAGGACTTGCAGTTCTTTCTCGGAGACGGTATTATTGACTCATTTTTCGGAAATATAGCACAACAAAAGCCATCAACAGTGTATATATATGTGATATATATATCCGGGAAAAAAGTAATTTATGAAAAGTGACATTTTATAACCTGCCAACAGAGATGAAATTCCAAACTTTTTTCCCGTCACAGAAAAAATATACAAATCAAATTTCAAAATATCATCTCTTTGAACATACTACATTGAAGTATGGGGGTATACTCCCAATATATCGAAGGTTCACACTCATAGATTAACTCGCCTTTCTGAAAATCGAAAAATTGATATTTTGAATTCGTTTTTTCCATCTCCTGTAAAATTTACTTTTTTGCATTTGCAGCGAGAGGATGATCATAGTTTCTAGAATATGAACACATAATGAAGGATGTACGAGAGGATGTAAATCAATGTTCTGCGCACTATAACCAGGGACATTGTTATGCTGAAAACCAGGTGCCAAGTGAATTTTCAAAAAAGTGTCTGCAAACGAATTTATTGAATTAAATAGAAACTTCTTGACGGTCGAAAGGAATTGCAAGAACTAAACGGGTTTACAAGGCCTAACAAAGAACAAATTCAAATATGTGTAAAAATAATATAACGATGGGC
The DNA here is from genome assembly GCA_918026855.4 of Phaedon cochleariae. Lineage (NCBI taxonomy): Eukaryota > Metazoa > Arthropoda > Insecta > Coleoptera > Chrysomelidae > Phaedon > Phaedon cochleariae. The sequence goes on along the minus strand of OU896707.1, from coordinate 7,133,958 downwards.
ATTCAAAACAGTGGCGAAGAATAAATTAAATGAATAGGTACACAGTGAGTGAGTGAGTGAATGCATCATCATCTTTTATCCACTTCGATTTCAAGGAACCGTCATCGAATCCGATTCACCTTGCCACCCACTAAATCAAACTTGAAAATTTAAATCCCACAAATGAAATTCGGACCAACAATAACAGCTAATTTAACGAATGAAGACCCCCAAGGGGTTTTACTTGGAATTCCGATCAGATGGGAAACGTAATCCTAAGCAGATGTGTCATAATAGCCAGGATAATATGACTCTTGACTTTCGAACTATAGGGTGTTAACATTTTATTTTCTCTTAATAGATTGGGGAAACTTTCACAATGTAAAAAACTGTCATGCACGTTTATGAATACTTGTCAAAATAAGATATAATATATTAGATTTTAGCTCACGGTTTTTTGTCTCCCTCCGCTACGCGTCGAATGACAACACAACCTGGAGCTAAAATCTACTACTTTTTGCCCTTGTATAATAAATAACTATTATTTTTTTTACGCGAAAACGGTTCGTCAGAAGGAAAAAAAATCAAGAAGTCAAATTGTTGCAAAAGTAAATGGGAATTTCAAAAATGATTTTTAATTTCTGAAAAATCGAGAGCGTACAATATTTTTTCAAAAAATCTCCAGGATACATTCCTTACGTACGCCAATGGTAGAGATACTGAAACATCTTCTGCATCGGAAAATGCCTATTGGTGCTTAGTAAATGCAAGTCAAATTTCATGGAAATATCTAGAACGGTATTGAAGTTATGATAGGAAAACGATTTTTTTTTCTCAAAATTTCAACACCCTATACAGTGTGTCCCACTTACCATGCTCACCATGGGTATCTTTTTAACGGTGAGAGATACGAGGTCGGTTAAATGACACCAAATGTGGAGTTTGTCAAGGCCAACTATATTGTAAAAAAATGTTTTGATAAAATCTATTCGTTTTTGTTTTATACACAAAAAACAGATTTTGATCATTGTAAATGTCTCCTCCGTAACTTCTTTATTTATGAAAATATTCAAATAGGAATTTCACATTCTCATGGCAGTTTTTCAAAGTGATTTCGAAAATAATATGAAATTTATACCAACTCTTCTTGAATTTGAGATATCAGCACCAACTTCAGTTTTTCAAATGTAGGTCATAGCTCACTATGACTTAGTTACAAATAACTTTTTTTTCTCTTACAGATGATATGTCGCAGTAATAGTTTGGGTTGATAACAACGGAGTTATCGTAATTTATACAAAAACAAAAAATTATTTGGAAGCCGCCATCTTGAATTTATAAATTTTAACAAGAAAATCATAATCTCCGACCTCAAAAACCCCCACTTACCAATTTTGAATGGAATCGGACCAAATCCTGTCCGCCATCTTGTGACAATACATTATGGAATTTCTGTTGAATTTAAAAAAAATGGCTGCTCCAAGATGATAATAGTGAGCTATGACCTACATTCGAAAAATTAAAGTTGGTGCTGATATCTCAAATTCTAGAAGAGTTGGTATAAATTTCATATTTTTTTGGAAATCACTTCGAAAAAATGCCATGTGAATGTGAAATTCCTATTTGAATATTTTCATAAATAAAGAAGTTACGGAGGAGACATGAAAATGATCAAAATCTGTTTTTTGCGCATAAAACAAAAAGGAATAGATTTTATCAAAATATTTTTTCCCATTATAGTCGGCCTTGACAAACTCCACATTTGGTGTCATTTAACCGACCTCGTATCTCTCACCGTTCAAAAGATACCCATGGTGAGCATGGTAAGTGGGACGCACTGTATATAGGTTGAAAGTTTGGGCATAGGTTTAGGGCATATAATATGTTCATATAAAATTTTCTCTCAAAATGAGCTAAGGAGCCATATCCATTATTTTCAGCCTTCAATCAAATTACACCCTGTATAGATGTCTAACACGAAATTTGGAACAGATGCTATTGACACTGATTCGAAGTGAAAACGATAGCTCGAAAATCTTGTTCAGCCATAACGATATTGTGTTTCCCTGACTAATACACAATTTCGTGGCATTTATGGCTTCCACATGTTACGAATACCATCTTCAGGTATAGGGAATGTTCGAGGTCGAGGGTAGATACCCCTTATAAAAACGATCTCTAGTTGCTTCCTATCAGAGGAACTGAATAATTCTAAGTGGTCACGATACCGGGTGAGCCGGAAACAATTTTCCCCCTGCACCGAAAGAAAAATCTCAGTAATTTTGAGTCAAATTTGTTGATAAATAATGAGCCATATTCATAATTAAAAAGGCTCATCCATCAAAATCGTACCTGATTATTTGCTTTATTTATTAGCAATAAATGATTTATTACTGCTATATTTGTTCATTGTGAACAAAATGATCTAATAATTAAGAATTCATCTATTACGCCGATTAAGGCAGTAATAATCAATACGATACATTTACAATTGAGATTTGATTTGATAATAATTAAAAATAATACATTGTCTGTTGATAAATGTATGTGTTTCTTCATTATGATACATTTGTTTATTATGGATCCACGTAATATAAACGATTATAACTCATTTTATTCTTCGTTTGGTGATTATAATAATTCGTTTGGTAATAATTAAATAACTGTCATGCACGTGGGCCATCATTTTAGTTCAGCTTCCATCTTATATAAACGTGAGCATCTTCATGAAATCTTTGGTGATTTCCTTGTGATTTCGACTACCGCGATAGCCCTGAACTGTGATGATGATATTAGTTCGATTCGTTATATAATAACAGTGAGGGTTTGTTTACATTTGGACATGTATTAGACCGAATATGGTACTTCCACTTTGACCGGAATTAAATCAATCTTTTTTTAATTTTCAAATACAAAGTATATTTTTTTCTGGAAATTACGTATTGAGTATAGAATAACTCTTCCAATGATATATCACAATCATATACCTACTCTCAATCCACAATCTACTCATATAATTGAGATTTCAAAAGAAATTGCTTTTGTATTCCCCTATTTTCATGTGTGCTATGGATAATGAAGCAATAGCATGATATCATATAATTTTCACACATCATGAAACACAAAAACAAGAAAACACAAATTTCTGTTCCCTATATTCAGTTTCAATTAATAAGATAATCTACGTGCTATATCTATATATACTTACATTTTCGTATTGAACCTTTCAACTTCATATAAGTTATGGCTTTGATATTGAATTTCTTTTATGGGCCTCTAGAATCATTATTGAAACTGCAAAATCGGACGCAACAAATTATTTAATCGTGATAAGTTCCTTCACGTTACGAGGGGAATACAAGAAATGGTTTGGTGACTAATGAAAAAAAAAGTGTAAAAGTGAATGTTTTTAATAAATTTGTGAAAAACAAAACTCTTTCTTGAAAACTGCAACATTCATGTCTGTATAATGTTACTAAACATAATGTGGAAATACAGGGGTCCGGGAACAGGATTGAATGGTTTTGAAAAGGTTGCTGTGGAAATACTGTTCGTTTGATAATCGTCAAATAGTGATAAAATTGTAGTTTATTATCGGAGGTTTTGTGTTACAATGGTATAAATTGGCCGGTTAATCAACGGATCTTTGCTGTCAAATCATTCGACCTGAACCAGTCTATCGTGCAAACTCAGAGGCGTTTTCGCCGTGAATTTAATTTTGCATGTGATTTTCCACCGACTTTTCACGTTGTACAGGGTGCGCCTCTTAAAATGGAATTCCCCTGGGTGTTCCATAGAAAAAAATCAAAGTTAATGTCCTTTACGGAAAAACGAATGACCCTGTATATGAAGCAACTTCACGAAATAAAAGTTTGGGTCATTTCAAACAACTTTTTGATTCAAAATGTTTTCACATCTGAAAACAAAACAGTTAAGGGGGTTTCCATTTTAAAAGGCGCACCCTGTACAGTAGAACATTCAGTTGTCTAGGGCTAGTCATCAAATCGTCTTGCTCAATCGGTTCCTTTGTATATTGTAAAACAATGTAGCACGTTTACGAAAATGCTTAACTCATTTACATAATTTTGATTCATGGTGAGTGTCGCCAAAGTGCAGCAGGAGCATTTCGTTCTTTTGTTACACGGAAAGATTGTCGTTGAAAGATCATCCAATACCACGAATTTTCCTTGAATTGGTGATACAGGTTGATTGAAGAAACAAAGAGGCGGAGGACATGTGGTGTCGGTGAGTTTTTGAACATCCCTATTTCGCAACTTTTGTATGTGCAAGTTTTGGTGATTTTGTCTATTTTGTTGAGTTCTGAATCCTGTTTAAAAAAAATTGAGGTTTCAAGAACACCCGTATAGTGTAATCACGTTTAACATATAGTGCTCTTAAGTCTTCCGCAAAGTACACTCCTTTATGATCAATACTGTAGGAAGTAGCCGATGTAAGGTGTAATGTGTGAACTCTCATCATTTGAAGAAGTAGCATGACGCGTTAGAATGAAAAACGTCTTTCTCAGGTGCGCCGCAGACACGCTAGTTCAACAACGACGACGTCTCATTGGTCGAGACTCGAGACGTTTATTCAATATACCTCAGACAGAGCACAGAGGCATCAACTTGTACACAGGACGTCCTACGGGCGATATTTTTACGGTAAACAGATCGACATAGGCCACGCGAGACTTGCTTATTAGCATCGCCACTCGCCAGTCTGATTGACTTGTCTTGCGGTGTACGGTGTACGCGTCACCTCGTTGACGGTAATTTCGTTCGATGATGATCGTCGATGGCCGGATCCGAAATTAGGATAATTTGGTATAATTAGGCCCGTTTGACACTTATATAATTATATTCTTATGTTGAATTTGATTTTAGGTGTCATACAGCTGTCTGATGTGAATTTTCACATAGAAATGTTTATCATATCTAGAAATAGAACATGTTCTATTTTAATAAAATATGGAATATAAATTGATGTATAGGTACAGGGTGACTCACCATAAATTTTTCCCCCCCTCTAGCTCAGTTATTTTTGAACCAATTGCAAAATTTTAAATATCATCTGAAATGATTTTCGATAGAGTTTTTTCCGCTATATCAGAAAATACAAGGTGCTCGGAACAAACGATCTACAGGGTACTATTCGATTTTTTTCAATGGAGATATAGGGTGTTCAAAATCGAGATTTTTCAACTTTAGGATTTTTTTGTGACGAAACTATTTATTATCGGTCAAAACGGCTTTCATGTCCTATCTTAACTTTTGATTTCACTCTCTACTGACATTTAATAATTGGAACAGATACAGGGTGATCAGAATTCTGAATCTTGAACCACACTGTATATGTTCCAATTAAATGTCAGTAGATAATAAATCAAAAGTTGAGATAGAGACATTGAAGCCCTTTTGACCAATAATGAATAGTTTCGACACAAAAAAATCCTAAAGTTGAAAAATCTCGATTTTGAACACTCTATATCTCTGTAATCATTCCCGCTAGACCCCAAGTGTGATGTATTGATGAAATCAGCTCTTCAGGGAGGATCTAAAAATACAATGAAATACAGGTTGTTCCATTTGAAAAAATCAAGTCGTACTCTGTAGATCGTTTGTTCCGAGCACCCTGTATTTTCTGATGCAATTTCTGAAAAATCATTTCAGATGATTTTTCAAGTTTTCATATCGGTTCAAATATAAGTGGGCTAGAGGGGGGGACATTTATGGTGATTCACCCTGTACCTACGTGTGCGCTGAAGAACGACCTAACCTGAAATTAATGACAGTGAGCAGTGAGGTGAAGTGAATTCTATCTGTATTCATTTCATCATTTGTGATTTCACCTGATGATATAATATCTGATAATATATGACTTGGTACAGATCAGAGTTCCAAAAATCAAGTGAGATGACTGTATGCTGTTGAAGAACTCTTTTATAAAAATAAGCACTGTAGAACGGATGCATTTCAATATATAGAAAACGTGATAAAAAGAATAAAACCAGATACAAACATAAATGAAATAAAATTAAAATTCAGTTTTTTGCATGACCAATCAAAACAGAAGACTGTGACACAGACAAAAACGAAAGTGTAGAAAAGATGAACTGAAAACTTCTCTGATTCTGATTCTATTTGAGTGTCAGACATCAAGACACAAAACAATATAAAATTTTATATACATATTTTGCACTGACAAATTCACTTCCAGATTATATACATAATTTTGTATAGAATTACATCAACTGCCACACGGGCAAATGTGCTGCGAGTATACAAGGTTAGGAAAAATCTCTGGAAAAATTATGAAAAACCCTGAGATGTCCGAAACGACGAATGTGATTCAGTTCAGTACCTGAATCTTAGTATAAAAGATCCATGATCCAGTATAGACGCACGTATTGTAGGCACCTTTGATCTTCTTTTTGGATGTATGACAAATTAATATTCATCATACGGGACGTGGAAAGAAATTCTGAATTGAGAAAAACTCATGACGAATCTGCGATTAGAGGTTAAAAATAACAAGTTTCCATTCTTCAAGTTTGAACCCCTCGATTGGGTGAAAGTATTGAAAAGGAATATTCTCAGATGAAATTATGAACAAAACAAATAGTTATTTGTTTAACTAGGCAGCAAAGTAGTAGATTGACTGCCGTGGCTGAATTCATAGCCGAGCGTAGCGAGGCTAGGAATCCAGCTAAGGCAGTCAATCTACTGTGCTGCCGAGTTGAACATATGATTTTTTCTCCGATTGTTCATAATGATATGGGAGAATATTGTGTTTGCGAATTAATACAATTCCCACAATCTCTTAATTCTTCCTGTATAGTGTTCAATTAAAATAAAATTTGATAGAAATCGCAGTTGTTGGTTTGACAATTCATGAACTTTCTGACAGTTGTGCGAAACAATATCGGTATATTTAAATTATTATATAATGGACAGTGATAGCGACCTGGAAGTATACTTACACCTCCATTAATAAGGGAGGTGGCAATAAATATAGAGTTGAATTTGTTGCCGGAGAAGTCTCGGACGAAATATGAAGGAAATTATAAACGATTTATGGATTTTTAATTTTGCTGATACATATCAATCAGCAAAGTAACTACTTTGCTGCCTAGGCAGCAAAGTACCCACTTTGCTGCCTAGGCAGGAAAAGTAATACTTTGCTGATCGATATGTGTCAGCAAAATCAATATTTGCTGCCAATCGGAGGAAAACAAAATTTTCTGAAGATGAGAATTTGCATTCTCCTTCAGAGAATTTTGTTTTCAAATTCTTATCGTGTGTGTTCAATATAGATATAATTCAATGTTCGTCGCGGCACATAGCCAGGAAAGTAGTTGTATTCTGTTGAATAAACGGAGAAAGAAAATTCCCGAATTCCCAATGTATTTCTTTATATATACAGGGTGATCCACGGTGGATTGCCAACCGGAAGTATCTGGAGAACGACAAAACAGAACGTTCTGAAAATTGGGATGCTTTGATAATCGAACATTCTTTATCCGTCTAAAATATTTTCATCGATACAGTGTTGCCACTTCTATATCAGAAACAACTAGCAACTTTGTGATTTCAAATGAAACACCCTGTATTTTATTGAATTTCAAGATTCTTCCTCAAGAGCTGATTTCATCAATGCATCACACTTGCTGTCTAGCAGGAATGATTACAGAGAAATGGGGTGTTCAAAATCGAGATTTTTCAATTTTAGGATTTTTTTGTGTCGAAACTATTCATTATCGATCAAAACGGCATAGGGGACAATGATAATTGTTCAATCTAATAAAACTATGAAACAGAAATACCAGAAGCGTCCTATGATATTGACCATGAATATCGATGTGACGCCACTGGAATTATTATATCCAAACCAATTACACAAAAACAAGCTCCATACTACTACAAACAAAAGCATACCAAGTTCCTGTATTAATTATATAATGTCCGAATATGGTTTGGTTTCATGATACAGGGTTTTAAAGTTTTGTGCATGCTGGAAAAATAAGACTCAATAACTTTTGACACTCAGATGAACTAATGAAGTTTTTAGTAATTTTTTTTTCATCATATTTCCTATTTTCTATAATTGAATGGTATCTAGTTGTCTTGTTTGTTTTTTTCTCTAAACCATGAACCCGAATAAGATATATAGGAAATGAAATAGAGAAACCAAAAAGTTATGTTTTCTATTATCTTTTAATTTAAAAAAACAATGAAAAGTTCAAGTGTTATTTTTCATTCACAAAACTAACTTTTTTGAATTTCAGCATCTAATGCGACACCCTTTAAACCTGACGGAAGTTTTGAAACGTCTTACTTTACGTAACTAGTTGCATAAAGTAAAATATTACATAACTGGTGATGGAATGTTTATTTCAATACGAGTTATGCTATAAAAATATGGCTGGGCGAAGAAAATAGTGCATTTTGTCGCATTTTGTTTTGCTTCTCGATATCACTTGGGAAATCTGAACTTGAGTCAGCCATTTTTCACTAATGAAAATATCAAACGAGTCTATTTCGTGAATTTCGTCGCCGATTTGGATCCGTCAACTTGAATTTCTAAATTTTGATGAAAGAATCATAATCTCTGACTCCAAAAACACCCTGATACAAATTTTGAATAGAATCGAGCCATAATTAAAAAACTCGTCTGATGCTATATTGGATCCGCCATTCTGAATTTCCTAATTTTGACGAAGCAAATATAATCTACCTCAAAAATACCCAGATACCAATTTTGAATAGAATCGGACCATAATTACGAAAGTCGTCCGCCATCTTGAATTACAAAATTTTGACGAAAGAATCATAATCTCCGACCCCGGAAACTCCCAGATAACAATGTTGAATGAAATCGGATTACAAAACTCGTCCGCCATATTGGATTCGCCACCTTGAATTTTCAATTGAAAAAATTGCTTACGACCGATTCTAATACCCATGCACCGAACTTCCTGCATAATTACAAATCGTGTCAGTTTAACAGAATAATCCTCCTTCGCGATCGGATTTATTATTATTATTTTTTATTTCAACTGTCAAACTGACACTCTTTGTAATTGTGCAACAAGTTATCGATGTTTAACCCAAATATTTTGAAGTACTTCAGTATCACTACTGATAATAACTATTCTTGCTTACTTTTTCGCCGTAAATTATTGGTTTTATCTACGGCAACAACTTGTCTGCGTTTTGTAATTTTTCTTGCGATATAATTTCTTATAAGATTACGTTATCGTGGGTAAATAAAGGAAACTTATCATAGATAAGTAGTTGAGCACTCTGTGTAGAAAGGTAGGTATTATTCTATTTTTTTCACACTCGAAATCTTATCTAATTTCAAATATCAGGTATACCTACCTATGGAAATGTGCCTTTATTCGAATTTCTAGAGTGGAATTTCCAAATCTACGTACTTATATTTTTTTTATCTAGTAAAACAAATACATACTTATTCTTACACAATGTTTCGCTGATGTTATTTATAATTTGTTAAATCATGTGAGATAAGATTTCATGGAAAATGGACTGATTTGAACATTTTGAAGAACCGTCAACCAAAAATAGCTCTAGTATCAGTCGTCATAATCATGGATATATATACATAACAACCATGCATATTTCCTGAAGACTGATCAATATTTTGGCATCCTCGGAGGGGAATTGGGGAATGAGGAAACGCAGTACCGATTATACGTTGGTCTGAGGCTATATTCCCAATTCAACTGGTCAGTACTGTCAGTAAATCAAATGACTCTGCTGAAAATTTGTGTTCCGAAATATAAAATCAAAAATACAGGGCCGTAATTCGGAACACGTGTTCTCAGCGTCAATTATTTTAATAACAGGAATCTTTTGTTATTGAATATGGTGTTATTAATATTGCTATGTTATTCGGGTGCAGAAGCAAACACGACACCATTTATTTTCTAACTTATTTATTTTAACTTGAGCAACACTAATTAATATCGAACTTATAACTACTATTTATGTGAAACGATTTATATCACGCGGTGTATGGCTGTCTCTCTTACACCCGCTGCTTGACTGTCTGACTGCAGTTGTTCGGCCGTCCATATATATGGGATCCCTTAGCAGGCTTTGCTTCTCGAACGTTCTCGAATGATCTTCCGTACCCTTCTCCTTGTTCTAGTTCTAGAAGCTTCTTAGAGCAATACCTCTCTCTCTAATTGTTCCATCGATTGTTTATAGAACATTACAGAATCTTCTGCCACATTATTTGTCACCGCGGCATATATTGAGTGTTCGGAAATATGCTGGTACATGTATGGGATGTTGGAGAACAATCTGGGATGCGTGTTACAGGATGATCGTTGTACTCCTGCCTTCCGGATGATGTTTCTAGAGCCTCTCTAAGGGAAATATCATTACAATATATTATTGATAAGATAAGAGTTGATGTTTAAAAAGAAGGGAAATAAATGTGATATTCATTCCCCCTTCAAAACAATGACAGTTTACTGAAGCCACACTACCTTTTGATAGTCAGCAATTTGCTCTGCTCAAAAGCATCTCTTAGTTTCAGTGAATTTTTTTGATTTCGGAATGGAAAATCAGCTACTTCAGTACTGTTAGTTGAATTCGGGATATAGCCTGAGATCAAAACTCTATGCTCAACTAGAATTTTAACTACGACAGATGACATTATGGGGAACTGAGAAGAACTGCTGCAAGGATATGATGATTTTGAAATTGATGATATTCTGAGGAATTTTGGTACAACGAAAAAGGCAAAGGGTGTGAAGTTGTCTGATGTGAAAACATCAAGAACCTTCGCTGATTATGTTGAGTGGAAGGAAGAAACTGTAACTCAAAATTTCATCAAATCTGATAAAAAATATCGAGTTCATTCTAAAATACAAAAGAAGATTGCTCTCAGTCCAAATGTTGATAAGAAAAAATATTGTTTGAATCAACAAAAATTATGTTAATTCAACAGAATCCGAGTGCCATATATCCATGACAATAGTTATTTATTATACAAGGGAAAAAAGTAGTAGATTTTAGCTCCAGGTTGTGTTGTCTCCCGACGCGTAGCGGAGGGAGACAAAAAACCGTGAGCTAAAATCTAATATTTTTCCCGTGTATAATACACTATTTTTTTCTGTGACAGAAGGAAGGACGAATCAATATTGAGAAGATATTACATTATTTCGAAATCTGAAAATTATCGACGTGAAATTTCAAGTTTTTAACAGTAGGGACACAGGCGTTTTATAGACATCTTTATCATTCTTTTGAAGTAATCAAATATCTGATGTCACTTCTGTCAGTTCAATTCTGTGATTCGATTTTGAAAAATTGCGAATTCAGTAGTTGTTTAATAATATACGAAACCGCGAAGTCGAATGGAAGATAGAAGGACTTGCAGTTCTTTCTCGGAGACGGTATTATTGACTCATTTTTCGGAACTATAGCACAACAAAAGCCATTAACAGAGTATATATATGTGATATATATCCGGGAAAGAAGTACTCACTTTTTTCCCACGGGAAAAAAGTAATTTATGAAAAGTGACATTTTATAACCTGCCAACAGCGATGAAATGCCAAACTTTTTTCCCGTCACAGAAAAAAATATTTTGTTACTGCAACAGATTTTTTCGTCAGTTTTCATACTCAAAATTCATTTGATGTAATTAATTATTGATTCAAATCAACGGCATGATTTGGTTCCATGAACAGAGACTATTCTGTTGATTAAAATGATCATGAAATTTCATACAAGTGACAAAATTTCCAGTTTTTCAGAAAGTGAATAATATGTTGAAATAGCAATCATATATAACAAACTTCATTCGATTAACAAAATTATATTAAGAATGGACAAACAATAACATTGATTAAATTTTCCAATAACTGAATTATTTCAGAACTGAGAGAAATTACTGAAGACTTTCAGCTTGCAAGCTTAATTAGAAGTTCTAAAACAGCTCAAAATATAATTTTATGAACGCAGACGGATGTTCTAGGTACCTATTTGTTCACCCCAATCGAGGCCAGCGTAGGAAGGCGGAAAGGAACGCCATCTAGTGCCGAAATTCGTGTAGTTGGTGATGCCACACTTATCAATACCTTGACTTCATTGAAACATCGCAATCGGCGACTTTCCGTTCTTCTGAAAATTCTTCCACGGAAAATGCTTTTCAGAAATCTGTCGAAATCTCTGCTTTATCTTGCATTATTCCATCACTAGCAATACCAGTCAGACGAACTCGGCAAGTAAAGTCAGCACATCATTTTTCGTAATCTGGAAGAAAAATAAAAACCTCAGCAGTTGTTAATATCGTAATAAAATACTGTGTTGAGTCGAAAAATGTTTTAATGATTATGCATGTGATTCGCAAAACGTTTCCGAATCCCAACAGTTATATTTAATGAGATTTATAAAATTTGAATTACATAAATTGCTCGTTGCTAGTTTATTGAAGCCATTAACAGCTATATAATAATGTTGATATTAACTAATTGGCTCAAATTGTCGTTCTGCACATAATATACCGTAAGACAAGTCAATCAGACTGGCGATTCTCATACCGTTTTGATTAATTTTTCGTATTTTTCAGGCAGACAGACTCATTTACTATAGATACAGATACGGTGTGTGAATTTTTTCCATCTCTTGGAACTCACGGAAGGAAATTCCTATAATGTTCGTGGAACATCGCGCGTATACCTAGAGAAGATAGAAAAAGGAGGTAGGCGTTGTTTTTTTTAAACTTTTGGAGGTTATAAATCCTTGGAAATAGTTCCATTGGCAAAGGATTCCAAAGCTTCGCTGTTCTATATAGACGAACGAGTTTTGGTAGGGTTAACAACGAAGGGACGTGCTGACTGGGCGTGCCGAGTTCGTCTGACTGGTATTGCTAGTGATGGAATTATAGCAGAGATTTCTGAGGAACACTTCTCGTGGAAGTATCTTATATAGAAAAGCTTTTCTACGGTGTTCTAATGGGGTCAAAATGAAGAAAAAAAGCTGATCCTTGCATTGATTGTACCCGATCTTGCCTGTGCGCATTCAACCCATCCCTTTTTGGGTTCATATTTTAACCGGTAAAGGTTAAATTGACCGCGGTGCGCATTGACCAACAGTCCTCCCAAGAAAGTCTGAATGAAGGGGGATGGGATGGGATCTATTGAATAGTCCCACTTTGAATGGACCTCCTTGACTGTTCCTGCAGAGAGATTTTAAAATGTCAAGCTAGTGTCCTATAATGTAATTTATCGAAAATTTGTTTCAAATAGAATTCATCTAACGAGTAGTAAGCTCTCCCCAGCAAAAAATTCCTTGCAGAACCTTAAAATTTCTTGAAATTAGTCAGCATTTTGATCTCGTCTGGCAAATGATTGGATAACGAATTTTTTCCCATTATAAAAGAAGGAGTTTTTGATTTGAGTAGTAGATGGTATTGGTACTGATATATCCTTAGCCTGTCTTGTGTTATAACAATTCGTTTTTTAGAATTTTCATTCATGTACTTACTGTGAATAGGACACACTGTTTCCGAAGTGAAGATACATGGTAGTGTCAATATTTTATTTTCAATGAACAAAAGCTTACAAGAATCTCTAAAATTAATTTTACATAAATACCTTACTGCTCTTTTGTAACACAAATATCATATCAAATAAAAATGACTGCTATACCCCCAAAAACAAATTCCATATCTCAAATGGGAGTCGATAAGAGCAAAGTATACCATTTTCGCCATATCTTTACCAAGCTCCCCAGATGTTGTTCTATAACTGCAAAACACCCAGAGCCTAACTTTTTCCTCAATTTGTCAATATGTTCTTCAAACCTTAATTTATCGTAAACCCAGAAATTTTGTTACATACTTATTTCTTATTGCTTGATTACCAAGAAACGATTCTTCTTGCAAGTTGCAATGAAAAGTGAGGATGTTCGTTTTCGAAATATTCAATGGAAGCATATTGAAATCACACCATTATTTGACTCTTGTAATATCATCAACAATAATTTGTTGTAATTTCACACAGAATCGTCGTGTGATCTGCAAACTGTGTGAATTTTTCTCGAATATCAATAGTAGCTATAGCAGAAAGAGAACTGGGCCCAGCACTGACCCTTGAGGTACTCCACACTTAACTTTTAATTTATCCGACACAATTCCATTGATAGATACACTTTGAGCTCGTCCAGACAAATACGACTCAAACCATTGTAAGACTATATCTCCAAACCCATATCTTTCCAATTTTCTCAGCAGAATTTTGTGGTTCACGCAATCGAACGCCTTCGATTACAAAATATATTAGGGTTCTCCCGATATAAGTGGGACACACTGTATGTTAGTCTAAAAAACCACATACGTATTTATCAATTTTCAAATCCATACGAACTACCCCAATGATCAAACTGAAAAAACGGTATAATATCAGAGGGTTTCGAGGTATCACAAAAGAAGTACGGAAATATTCTTTATGTATAGACATAATCACTATACCTACTACGCCTTTGAATTCATAATAGGTAGGTATATTATACAGGGTGTCCCAGAATAACGTTCGTAAACTCCGGGAGGTTATTCTGCAGATAAAAATAAGAAAAAAAATCCTATATACAGGGTGTCTGTTTTTTGAGCTTCCACATGGGGATCTCAGTTATTATAAGAGATACGAGGTCGGTTATATTAGGGCAAATGTTGATAAATCCATTCGGGGTATTACTACTTCATAATAATTTTGAATTGTTGGTATGATATTGCTAGATTATCTGAAAGTATTTACATAAATTTAGTCAATTATTCCTGCAGATAACATCAGAAGACTCCTCGGAAGACTCATACAAGTATAAAATCCTTTCAATTATCAAGGGGTTCCACCTTCTAAGGAGGATAACAAGAACAGCGGGAACAACATCCATTATAAATTATAATTATAATTATGTACGGATGAACAGCAAGATCTCGGAATTATATTATTATTATATAACCTAAAAAAGATCAGCTGAATATGTCACAACTCTCAAAATGAATCACATCTTTTTATCGGTCGTCAATTCTACTGCCACCAGTAGGAAACCAAAAAAACGCCCCTATTGGTAGTAGAAACATGAAATTTGGTACCAAAAAAACGCCCCTATTGATCGTAGATACATGAAATTTGGTACCCAAGAATGATTCGATCTTACAAATCGTTTTTAAAAACGCCCAAATTTTTTTTGTTTCAAGATTTATGTTACTTCTACTTTCAGTAGATGATTTTTCAAACACTGAAACGAACCATTTTCGAGAAAAGTGTCATTCTTCAATTTGATGTCCGGAAGCATTCACAATAATTTTGAGTGTGATGATAAAAAAAACTGATAATCGGAATTTCACATATCCAGTTAGTTTTGTTTTATGAGAGTTAGTTGTGATGTGATTTGTTGAGAAAATATACGCAATGGAAATTGACTAAATTTCACAAACTTATTCACTAGAAGTGAAGCATCGGTTACGAGTTTCGCACCTCCCTGTATATTAATTTTTTTTCTGTACTACGAAACGATTTGTAAAATTGATTCACCCTTAGGTAACAAAATTTCGTGATTCTAGGATCAATGGTAACAAAGATAATTGAAGAAGACTGAATTCAAAAAGAGAAATATTGATTATGGTGTTCCACAGGGATCTATGTTGGGACCTGTACTTTTTTCATTGTATATCAACGACCTCACGAGAATTTATATAACTGGAAAGTTCACTCTATTCGCAGATGATACTACTATATTATGGAACAAAGGTGAAAGATTGGTGTGGTGCCAATATTCTGTCGTTCAATATATCTGAAACTAGTATAATATCATGCAGATGCTCACATTTAGTGATAGTTTTATTGAAAGTAGAAATGGTACTAAATTTCTGGGAATGTTCATTGACAAGAATATGAAATTTGGTAACCACGTCAAGCTACTCATTGGTGAGATTTCTTCTGGATGTTATGCAGTGAGAGTGATTTCTAGGGAATCAGGATTCTTCACTGCTAAGATGGTATATTATTCACTAATAGATTCCGAATTACGATATGGAATACCTTTTTGGGGAGTGTGCAGCCAACGTCCTTGAAAACTCTCTTAATTCTACAGAAACGAGCGATAAGGTATTCATGTAATGTCAAACCTCGAGATTCTTGCAGAATTTTATTTTCCAATGATAAAATATTGACAACGATTGCACTATTCCTTTTGGCTGATAAATAAACACAGTAATTTCAGTTTGAAACCTCCTCTACTCCATATTTTATGGAGGGGAAATGGTGGGAAAATGTACAATCACTTGCAAGTTGATATAAGGTCAGCAAGTCTGAATGACTGTCAATTTAGGAAGAAAGTCAAAATGTTCCTCTCTGATAGACTATTACAGTTTGCAGGAATATTATAGTGATACGTTTGAATTGTGATATTTTAGTATTTCAATGTGGTATTTTTTTTGACTATATTGTTCCGTATTTACAATATTATCTGACCTAGCTTTGTCAACAAGATTATTCTTCAGACAATACAGCTTATTATTGTTATTATTATTATACCTTCAAAGAGGATGTGATAAGAATTTTTTTTTAATTTTCATCTGCAGAATTATCTCCTGGAGTATACGAACGTTATTCTGAGACACCCTGTATCGTAAACATCCTTCCTTGTTATGCCATCAGAACACCTGTGGACCTGTGGAACCATTTACCACCCCCGCACCCTTCCCACTAATCCCACTCTTGGAAATTCAACAATAGCACCAATAGTCTGTCTGGTCCTCATTGTATTAATATCCACCTCACAGAAAAAATTGAATAAAACCCTCGCTCGAAACTCACTCCGATTCTTACGAAACGGAATAAATCAAGAACGAGATGCATTTTTGGGTACCTAACACAACAAAAGAACATCTGGACAACCCACATCACACCTTACAATAACACCCGATCTTGGCGATTTTGGTCCTTGTGTGTAGAGAGCATTGGGTAGTGTGACATATGAATGCAACAGATGAATATGAATGCCGACACAGGGAAGGATCAAGCTGGAATCGTTGGTAAATAAATGGACCACAGAAAATAATAACTTTGTATACTGTGTGAACTTTGAATATTGAGTAACAATATCAAAAATTATGATGGTCAAAGCTGGTAAACGTCAAACCTTGTGTCTTGCTCGTTATTTCATTATTTTCCATTGCACTGTTCGATCATAGATCTATGGTTCGATGAAACTCTTTCAAAATATTCGTGTTCTCGAAAAAATTTCCAGAAATAATTGAAGCTCTCGTGATATTAGATAAGTGAAAATTTGCGGGGTCCTTTTCAGTTTCTCGCCCCCAGCGAGCAGCGAGCGAGGCGCAATATTACCTCGCTATGGTGGTATGGCTAGAACCACAGTTCTATAACTATAGTGTCCGGTCCTGACTTATCTCACATTCTATACCATCGCGTTCGTATTCGTATGGTTTTATCACGTTTTGTGCACGGTGTGGTGTCGGGCCCACTGAGAAATCCCATAACTTATAATTCGAATCGGACACTTCTCGCATTGTACTCCTTCTAATCGGATATCGAGGAGGATTCTTTTCTCGTCCAAAGCGGTCTCATCTCGTAATTTATACGGCATTATTATCGCGATTGGACGTCCCATATAGCCGTATTTGCCACAATGAAAATTTCCAGATCCGTCTGGCTATGCACGTTTTTTTTTATGTTTTCGTGGGATGCGTTAATGATGAAATATGATGATTTTTGGTGGTGTCCTGAAATGTTTCTCTGCTCTTTGTTCGGATAGTCCGAGGATTAATCTAACATAATGATTGGCCGGTGAATAATAAACGTCAAACTTCTCGACATTATGAGCCAGGATTGAATTAAACCAATTTAATACAATAACAAATGACACGACGAATGCCTCCAGAAAGATTTGAAACGTTAAAAAGGACCTCCGTGATATCCTAGAGGTCCCTTTAGTGATGGGTGATACCCGGCGGGTATTTATGATTGAGGGTAAATACCCAGGAGCTGGGATATTTCATATTTATGGACTTTTCAACAGAAAACATGGAAAATTTTGCTATTTATTACACCATTTTTGCAAGTCTAATGTCTCAATACAGGTTTTTCAATTTGACCACCTTCTAAACAACCAAAAACTCTGACAAAAACAATGTTTAGATTGAACAACTCTACATGAACTCACTCCCAGTGGTCTGGGATCTGGTATCTGGTAATCTGGTACTACAGATATGATACCCTTGACAAAAAACTACAATAAACAAGAGAATCTATATTAAAAAAAAACTACCCACTTGAAAAACAAAATAAAACTTATTCATAAAAAAAAACTGACTCCTATCTTATGTCAGAGGAACAAGGAACAACGAAATTAAAAAACAAAATAAAAACTGACTCTTTCAGTTCTCCCTTGAGAGTCTTGTGTAAGGAACAATAATATATTATAATGTATAACTTGAAGAATAAAAATCCTTCATGTGAGAAACAAATACAAATAAAAACTTATATACAGTATGATGCAAATGTATGGAATAAAGTCATTATTTCAGAAATGGGCGACATTTGGAGAAATTCCAAAAACACGTGAGTTTTAATTTTTGAAGCCTCATCTCGCATGACATTCATATGAGAGATGTTACGTCACTGGTGTTGGAGTAATGACGTAATGGACGATTTTTTCAAATACAAACAGGGGTCACATGACACCTCGTTTGAAAGGTCTGCCGATCGTCTATCCAACAGTCAAAATTTTGCATAATAAGATTGAAATTAAAATGGTTTATCATTCGGTTAACTGAATCTTGCAGAGGTCTGCTACTGAGAATTGAACATCGAAGGGTCGTCTAGTTGAAAAAATACACAATAAAAAAAGTTCTGAACTCTATTTTTTGGATTTTTTTCGGGAGTCGTCTTGTTTTGAAATGAATTTATTCCATACATTTGCATCATACTGTAGAACGCACTAACTTGAATAAATACCCTTAGGATGGATACCCACCCAAAAATGGTGAATACCCGGGTAAATACCCAATTTATAAATACCCAGCTACTGGGTAAATACACACAGCACATCACTATAGGTCTCGATATATATATATATATATATAGGTTTTTTCTTTCAATTGTAATCTACAAGACATTCATGGAAGCGATATGCGCATATCACTGACAGTTGCAACAAATGTTCCTTACGATGAGAAAATGCATAGTGGAATTTTTTTAAATTTTTTATTCCTTCTAGATTTCCCAAAATCAGTTCCCAAAGAAATGCTCGTTTTAGAACACGACGGAAAATCGTCAGCGGTACTGAGGTCACAAGTTTTATAACGCGTCGACCGTCTATTGGTAGTCGAAAAAAAAAACATAGATAATTCACTATTCAGAGAGATGAACAGCGTTGCCGTTTCAACCGATTCTTTACTTCTTTATTGGATATTTGAACATTTATCGCTCTCAAGATTGAACTAATGTCAACAATATCATGGATGGTGTAGTAGATAGTAGTTGTCAGTCACACTAGCCATAACTTGAGACTCTCGATCCCAACAAATTTGATTAAAAATTCAGTGGTCTATTTTGCTGTGAAATTGTATCACTATCTTCCGGTCAGTCTCAAGAACATTTCATCTCGAAATCATTTTAGGAAATCTGTGGAGCAAGTTCTTGTTGAGGAGGCAGTTTATATTGTTCAAAAATGTTTCATCAAAGATTGGAATAATTATTGAATGATTGGTTGATTGATTCCAATTTTTGGAATGATGGATTAGGTACAATACATGTGATTCTATTATCAAACATCATCATTGTGCCAACTCTCAAAAAATAGTTTTACAAGTTTACAGGTCCGCTCTGCTGCGCTCGTGCGTAAAATATACTCGTTACTAAATTGACGTTATTGAAAAATGTAGCTGGCGTTGAAACATTTGAAACTGTTACATTGTGATCCATAACTTCAATATCAGAAAACCAAAAAATTTATACGGGATATTCCAACATTTAAAACGGAGTCATTTCCGGTGAAACCGGATTAACCGGAAGTGACTGAAAAGTGGAAAATTAACTTCAGCCAATGGCAATTTTCTTTTCCTATCAACATTGATGAAAAAAATGATAGAGGCCCAAGCAAATTATATTTTTCTGTAACCGACACAATAGTCGTCCATTTTGATACCAGAATTAGCTCTTAAATTGACGTTTCTATTACTGACACAAAAATAGGTATGTTGCTAGGCAACATATTTAGTTCCTAGGAGCTAGAGTTGAATTTTAGTTCCTAGGAGCTAAAGTTGAACTTTAGCTCCTAGGAACTAAAAAGGCTCTACTGGACGTCATCAAGAATAAACAACATTGTGACGGTTGGTTATTTGGGTTGAGACGCATACCTGATTTGTTTCCGATTTTAGCAGATTTGGCATTTCATACCCATGCTGGAGATATAAATACACCTTATTATAGTTTAGTATTGAAATTATAAACATCTCGGTTAAGTATTTTTGTTTTGATCAGGGAAGCCTTCAAGATTCAAATACTTGCGTGATCTGTATTTCATTCGTTATTCTCGGGATGGATGACTTGTTTTTGAATAATCACGGTTTTTTTGTCTCAAACAACGATATTGTTTAGCTCCAATTGATTATCAAGTCAAACACAGTGTAGTATGGGGTAGTGTAGAGGAATAAATAATCTCTATTATCATTGTTGATATGCTCACTAACCTAACATTTTCCACGTCTTGTTCCTATAGCTGGCACTGGCATATGGCACGGCATTGGTGGTTTCTTCACATGTTTATTTGAGTTAATTGTTTCGGTTGCAGAAAAAATAGCATGTTTCATTCGGATCAAAAGTGACTTTGTTCGACTCGCAAATTTTGCTTTCGCTCGGCTTCGCAAAACGCTCCGCCTCGCAAATGCAAAATTCGCTTGTCAAACAAAGTGTCACTTTTGATCCAAATAAAACAATCTACTCTTTCTTATTCTGGATATTGGCGAAATGTAATTTATCTTTGAAATGAACGTGAGAATAGGAAATGTTCGCATCAGTATTTAAATACTTCGATCTTCGATGATTCCAGTCATTGTGAATATCAAGAATTCTTCTCGTATCTTTGTCAGGTAGAACTGTGCCCACAGTGTGTCTCCGAATTAAATGGTTCCATGTCGAACAAGGCGATAAAACCTGCTGGAGATACCACCATTTTCTCTCCTCTTCTTTTTGTATTACTCTCCCGCACATATACCGGTTGTCCAAGTGTTATACCAGATCTGTTCCACCCCAGTAATTTTTCATCGTTCAGGTTTCATATTTCAGTCCTGACATTTGTAGAGTTTCTGATAACTTCCAAATAAAGAATCATATGTACAAGGTGTTTCAAAAATACCTGACCTTCTTGCTAGGGTAGTTAGAACACTGTAAAATAAGTTAGATTTGCTCAGTAAAAAACTTTCGTAATGGCATCTGATTTCAAGATGCAAGGTGTTGAAATAGTACATTATACAATTAGGGAATATAGTGGTATATTTTAAATCCCTAGACAAAAATTTTATAGCCCGACCAACTGAGGGCTATAATTTGTCAAGGGGTTTGAGAACACTTTAGTCCTGAGGTTTGTATACTATTTTATGCACTTAAGGATAGGTATAGAAAATAAAAAACCAAAAAAATTTAATGCCACTAAACGGTAGGTATTTCTAGAACGTCATCGAAGAGGCTGATTGTTACAATATCAACTACCTCAGTAACTATAGTGATTCATATTTTGGGGAAAAAATGGTACCTCAAATCTCTAGGGATTTAAAGTACCACTTTTTTCCGAAAATAGGGAATAAAGGTACCCTTTAAATCCCTGAAGGGCATAAAACTGTTTTTCAAACATTTCTTACGATTATGTCTAAACTATACTGACAGCATTGTTATAAAACTTTGTTTGGATTTGTTTTGGAAGCTGACTCATCGCATGCATTTGTTTTTATATCTTACTCTCATAGAGGGCGGTAGTTACACGGTTCGTACCGAGTAATTTTGAACAAAAAATTTTTGCTCACAATGAGTTTTTTGACCACATTCTATAGAGAAGCTCTGGAACATATTTGACAATTTCAAAGTTTCATAGTGCCAAAAAGAAGGAAATGTTGAATGTAAAATATTTGAATTTCAGTCGAAATACCTCGAAAAAACTCAACTTTATCATTTCATCAATCCTGGTAATAACTGAAGCACTCAGATCTATACGAAAGTACTGAAATGGACACAGAAATTTTTTATTTTTATTTATTTAAAAATGTTTTCATCTTATATTTGACTTCAGATTCAGATTCTAAATAATGAATTGAATTCAAGAGGGGAAGTATTCGTAATGGTCTTGTCGTCGAGATTGGATTTGCATCAAGAGCCCAACTGTGAATGAGCAAGCAAGATTCTGACAAATGCTCATATAGAGGGGGACAAATCAGCAAAATATCGAATAACGATAAGTAGGCGCTAAATAACCCCAAGTAGGTTCGTCAAATATTATTTTCGTGGTAGACTGACAGTTGTATTTATGGTAGTGAGTGCAGTTCTATGCGATGAACCTCGAAGCCAGAAGCATATAACTCACTAGTAGTAGTTCAGCTAGACAATTATAAAAAAAATCATGCTGTCCCAGAGTGGCTGCCTGATAGCGACAGCAGACCTTCCTGTGGCAGGAAATTCACTTTCAGCAAAATCGTTATTGCTATCATAGGATTTCAAGGTGCTGCTTCTATTCGAAAATGTATAACGGTAATATGATTTCTTGTAATGGTATGAAGAAATATCTCAGCAAAAACTCTTATAGCACAATTTTCCTCAGTGTTGGAAGTGATAACACCATTTGACTCTCTATACATCTATCAATTGACTATTATGAAATACAATTGATGATTTCTGAAATGCAACTGGAAAAGGTGTAGTGGAAAAATACATCTTTTCTGCGACCACCTGCGAATACATCCTGTATGCCTAATCATATGCTCACTCACAAAGTGCTCATCTCATCCCGCTCCTGATCGCCTCAAAGGGACTAAAGTGTCGGCCGGCCTCCGCCTCCTCCTAAACATTTTCACACTTCCTCGTACGAGAGAGCGAGACAGAAACGGCCGAAACCCGTCCGAGTCGGTCCAGCCACAGCCAGGCCCAGCATCCCGGCGTGCCGTGCATACGAGAGAGCGACAATAGAAGATCGAGACCGCCCCACCCCGCTAACGTGTCTGCCGCTCGATCGTTTTTTCACAGCCGACTCCGTATAACAACCTGTAATCTTCGTACGGGCGAAACAGTCACAGGCAGGCTGCGTATACGTGTGTCGTGTCGTTTGCAGCGGTGTTTCTATCTCGCCGAGTAAATACGTAAACAAATGAATGACGACGGTGTGTATCGACGAGTCATACGCCTACTCGGATTCGGATAGTGGATGTTGTTGGATTGTCGTACGAACCCATGAAAACCTGTGATATTAAGTATTTTAAGTGACTAAGTTGTGTTTGTGATATATTATATATTTATTTGTTGATAGTGGATATTTTCTAACGTAAACATGATGCCGCCTAGTAAGAAAAATGGGAAAAGGAGAGTCAAGAAACAAAATGGTACGTCAGCAGCAAGATGTTTACATGTTCGATTCGTGTTCTTAGTTCTTATCTGATGCATTTTCAACAAATTAGGAATCAAAATAACAAATTAACTATGTATATCTCGTTGTATATTATGTATACTACCTAATCGTCTTGAACTTGTACACGAAAAATGATTTGGCGCCAAAGCATTTATTTCTATGTTGAAATGTTCATGAACTGAATTCAGCTCGAAATTTAGCGTTCAATAGTTTTCAATACTAATTAGGTAGTTTAAGGTGAGTAATTTGAAGTGCTATAGAGAATAAGTCGATATCGATGTCGATATATTGATTATTGGGATAACCAATTTCAATTTTCCGCCAAATAAATCTACCAGGAGGAAAAATGGTAAAACTGCACTCATCATGCGATGGGGATTTTTTCGAAAAGGTTTTTTGGTACTTACGTATTTTTGTCTGAAAAACACGAATTTGATAATGGAAATGTGAACAAACCACTATTTATCGAGATTTTTCCAAAAAAAATTCGGAATTTCGCCTTCTTTTTCCCCCTGTGTTGGATGCATTCACAGCTACTTGCCCATTTTGTCATTGGACACTCTTTATACACATGATGTAGATGTACCTCAATGACACATTTTTATATAGAAAATTCAACACGAAATAGGATTTTTATGGCGAGTTTTCCATATGTAGTAAACCTTCATACCCAGATGACGGCCATTTAATCAATATATTATAGTCAATCCAAATACGACATGTCAAATGTCAACAGATTGCTTTATAATTTCATTACACACGCCATTATATTTTTCCTTCTTTTCACTAAAAATGATGGATAAATCGCGAGAAAACATATTTCTAGTCGACTCATAATAATATAATAGAAAAAAATGTGTCATTGAAGTACTTTGTGATATATTAAATTGTCCAATGATGAAAAAAGATGCATGGGCAAATTGTTCTAAATGCGATCCAAAAGACAGGCGGAAAAGAAGGTGAAATTTGTAACTGTAATATTGAAAAATCTTAATAAATCTTGATGGTTTGTTCACAGTTTTTTATGCGATTCTCCGTTTTCGAGTTGAATCGGTTCAGAAATATCCGGAAATATCCTCGGAAATATTGTAAAGTTTTCAGTACAATGATAATATTTGATTGTAATTAAAACAAGAGTGCCATGATCACTGTTTCATCTTATAGAGCGTAAAAAGTTTAGTATCTGTGAGAAATTTTTGTTGATTCATCTCGAACCGTTTCGAACTTTCCATCAAAAAACGATATTCAGACCCCCTAAGGAATTTGCCTCAATCTTAATTTTTGAGGTTAAGACTATATTGAGTAACTTATCGATTTCCGAGTCGATTCCTTTTATCAGTTGTTCTTCAATGTTAGCTATATCATTATTCTCTCGAAAAATTTTAAAGTGTCATTAATACCATTTTTCTATTATACAGGGTGTTTCATAATTGAATGCTAATCCTAGAGGGCGATGATCCTTGGATGATTTTAAGAAAAATTCTTCATGTGAACATAGGTCCGTAACAGCTTCGTTTCTGAGATACAGGATGTTGAAATTTAACAAAAAAATCAGTTATTCCCCAATATCTCTGGAACCGCTCTGGCTTTTTTCTTCAATTTTGGTACATGCCGAGTATGAATAGAAATACATTTTTTCCATAATGAAGGATTTCTTAATGTCCATCAGTGGCGTCCCTGTTAACATACCCTATCATATTTTTCATCGAAATAATGATACGCCACTGTCTTTTCTCCAAATGAATATTATTTTTGTAATTATCCTCTATCTTCTCATAAAAATGGTCTCCTGTCTTTTTTTCGTCCGGCGAACGGTTTTTGAGTTAGAAAATAAAATGCATTCATTTGCTTGTCCCTATTCGATTTTTACTCTTAGTCATCATTTCACAATTGTGGTAACCAAAAGATCTCAGCAATATTTTTATAATTTATTGGTAACAATTTTTAAGTATTTGTAATGAAGAAAAAAGGCAGAGCGGTTTCAGAGATATTGGGGAATAACTGATTTTTTTGTTAAATTTTAACATCCTGTATCTCAGAAACGAAGCTGTTACGGACCTATGTTTACATGAAGAATATTTCTTAAAATCATCCAAGGATTATCACCCTTTAGGATCAGCATTCAATTATGAAACACCCTGTATATCACATAATATACACAACTTTATATGCATGCATACAAATGAAAAGATTGCATAGAAAACTCAAAATTAAAAATGAATTCAAAGCGAGACTCGAACACAATGAAACAATTCGCAAACAAATTGCTTTGTTGACGTTTTTTGACGCCACAAGAGGCAATTTGAAGACAAAAACAAATTCACATTGTGTATTTTCACCTTACACATCGACTACAGCTGTCATATTCATTTCACTATGAGAATGAGAGTGAAATACAAAAAATGAGAACAGTTTTCTTAGATCAAAACCGAGATCAACACTCACCAATTTGGATTTTATTTCGTATAAAATCACTTATATCTTATATGAAGTAGATGCTTCTGAAAGTTATAGTACAGCAACTGACTAAAAAGCTCGCTAAAAATAGGCCAATCTGCACTTTAGCAAAAATGGAGAAAAAATAGCAGAACATTTCAAACTTTCACAGAAGGTGTTTCTGAATATACTGGATCGAATGGGCCATAGTTTTAGTCACCATTTTTGATTTTTTTACTGAAATGAGATTTTGTCCTATTTTTTTATCATCCCGTTTATTCGAAAAAAGTGCTTTTTTCGTCTTTCATTGTCCTCCACAAAACATGAGAATAGTTCTTCCCAATAGTCAGCTCAAGTGGAGTTCTAGAGAAAAAAAATCAAGAAATGCAAGACTTTCGAAAAAAAATCGAATTTTTGTTCCAATGGCCAAATAAGGAGAAATCACGAAAATTTCCCGAGATGAGATCCCAGCGGATCCCAGTGTATCATAATGTGACTGACTTTTGATCAGAAAAAAATTTCTCGAGTTCTGGCAGCATTGGAAATGTAGACCATAGTGTAGGTAATGGTTCCACTTTACACCCTGTGTAAGTTTTGTTCTGCGGACTTTTTCAGAGTGTGCTAGCTCTTTTTGAAGCCGATGAAACATCACATCTGATATCGAAAACCGCATGAAGATCGGTCAATTTTTCAAAAAATACAGGTCTTCGAAATAGAGTCAAATTATTATGAGTGGCCCATTTAGTGTGTTGAGAAAGAACTCTATTCCCGATGGTGATCCCTTCTGTAAACCCCTGATGGTTAACCAAATTGTTGTTGTCAAATGTCCAGTAAATATACATATCATCATCATCATGAACGGCAACACTGAAACGTTGATTTGCGACCATAGTGTAGTAGGTGTCATTTTATCAATATTCAAATCAATTTCCATGACTAATATTCATAAATTCCTACATATATTATCTTTCTCCGACATGACCTGTACTCGGCCAAGATAATAGAAAGGTCCATAACTCTACCGAATGACTATAGGTATAGGCGAGTGTATAGGTGTTATATGTTATATTCCAATAATATACCAATAATATTGGAATTGCTGGTATTGGTAATCATAGGCGATCATAGGCGAGATCATTGGTCAATTAAACAATAATTTTATAATACTCTTGAAGGATCTACTTTTATATAGATAATTCAATTAAAACAATTTCGTTATTGTGATGCTTCCGTTTTCCCGGAAGTGACGTCATCTTCGTTATTTTCCTCGTTATTTTCAGTAAAACACACTTTTTTTAATTTCTCTCATACTCATTCAAATTATTGGTCATTGGGTCATTCCTCGGGTCATACCCTATACAGCGTGTCTCACTTTAAACGGCCCCCCCTCTATATCTCAGTTATTAGTCATGCGATTCCAACCAAATTTGGTGTGGTATGAATAACCATCAATATAATCAATTTACAGAGATGCACATTATTTTGGACAGTGCCGTGCATTTTTATTGAACTAAAAATGGGTCGATTTTTCACGATTTTTCATGAAATCATATTAGGCATTTTTTTACAGGAAATCTAACCTCATTTCATTGTTCCTCATACTTTCAAACCTCCGTATGCAAAAAATCACCTAATTCCGAATTAACAAGATTGGCTTAATTTTTTTCATTTTCAGTCTCGAATAAATAGTGACTTCAAATCAACTACGAATTTTGGAACGTTCAATGGTTCCGGTAGATAGAAAATCATGATTTGGAAGGAGAAACGAGTTATACTTTTTTATGTTGAACTCACCGTTTCCGAGTAAATAATTATTACGTTTGCAAAAATGCTGTTTCGATGTGCCTGTTTTTCTGAAACCCTCCCATAGGCATCTCATGAAAATCCACATATGTGGGTTTGAAACCATAAAGAACAATATTATGAGGTCAGTTTTCCTGTGAAAAAATGCCCAATATGATTGAATAAAAAACAGACCCCCATTAATTTCAATGAAAATGCACGGCACTGTCTGAAATGATGTTTGTCTTTGAAGAACTGATCATATTGATGATTATTCATACCGATACAAATTTGGTGAAGATCGCACGACTGATAGCTGAGATATAGAGGGGGGCCGTTTGAAATGAGATTAGGTACCTAAAATGAACCAATTTTGGTATATTCGAGTTTTTCTGGAAAAAGCGTGGGGAAAAAGTGACAATCTTGGTGACAACATACATTCATGTGAATTACAATTTTTCGTTTTTTCCATTTAGATTAACGAATCATAATGAATGACTCGTTATTTTGATCTTCGTACGGAATTTCGGAGTTATCCGCATTTTTTCGATGTCTGTACGTTTCATTTCACTTGCGAAATGTTGACCTCGTTTCATGATTTCATCTCGGATTATTGGATATTCATTTTGTGCATGTGATGTAACTCGATTTGAATGCATTTACTATCCACAAATTCCGAAGCAAATTCCTATAAAATTTATTGTATACTTACCCTCGCTTATACCTCGAATATTTTCGTTTCACACGAATAAGCAGCTGATGTGATGGAAGAAATTGCCAGAAATTATTGAGGGGAGTGTGGGAACTACAAAAATCGAGACAAAAATAGTTTGGGAATTAGAAGTCATCACAGTGTGACACCATGTAGAAGTGTAGACGCCATGTTTAATTTTTCTGTGAGTGACCATTTCGATTCATCTGTCATACGTAATATTTTTTCTTGTTACATATTCTGCAACACCCTGTGTAATGTGTATATCATCATTATCGATCGCAGCACCACTACTATTTATGTCACTATTTTTGAAATAAATAAGCAAGCATACTCAGAACCATCTCCACTATTTGATTTGGATGTGTATCCCAAAAACGACAAAAACTGTTTTTTTAATATGTACTGAATATTGTACATTATTATTGAGACTTGCCCTCCCCTGAAATTATTTCTGCAGACGCCCCTGAGCCGAAGAATTACCTAACTAAATATTTATACTCTTCAAAAAAATTTACGTACAATCTTAAATATTCTGATGCATTCATAAATTGAAAATAATATGTGCTGCTAATAACCCTTATAGAGTTGATGCGGATATTTCTGTATAATTAAAAAAATACCTAATTCTGTTAGCTTTTTTTCATCCAGTATACTTCGCTGTATTCATACTGCGGCCTACAAATTGATTACTGCTTCAACATTCAATGAAAAAGATAATCATCGAGAAACAATCATAAATACTAATTTGATAATGTATAAATCCGAGTATAGGATATAAATCAATTGAGTATCGATCTCTTTTGATTATATCATATTGTTTAAAGTGTAACGTTCTGAAGTTATATGAAAGGTATGGGAATAATACTGACCTTGCCAGGAATTCCATGCATAATTCTAATCCGGTTAGGCAATTACGGCGAGAATTACGGGCATTTAACGATATATCGAGCAATGTGATGACCGATTACTGAACATTGCTCAGCTATCTCCGGTGATCTCTTTCCTCTCCAGGATATACCTATTTCACATCGCATATTCAATGGAAATCACGAAACATTTATGTGTTCTCGTGTGTACTAAGTGTGTACAACCATTCTAAAACTACAAACCCATTTTGTGACAACACCGCTACGCAATGGCTACGATGAAAATTGCGGCGTTGTCGCTTTTCGAACAAGAAAATAGGTCTATGGTTGGGCGCTCGGTTGGGTGTGTTACTCGTGTTTGAATATAAATATAAATAATTCTTGGGATAATAAGTCTATATACGAAAAAAACGGTCCAAGTGCACAAGTGGACTTGACACTATTTTGATAAAGGCAATACATTTTTCCCTTACGATCGAGCTTACGATCGACAGTGCATTATTTGCTGCGAATAAAAACAAGAACTCTAACCATGAAGTATTTACCATTATGGAAGTTTTCGTTTTCATACTTCAGCGAACGGCTACACTAAATACAAATTACTTGCTCCTTGTCATTAAAGTAATATAATTGGACTGTCATTGATAACCATAAACACAGTGATTATTAGTTATGATCTTCGTTTCATCGTAAGTCTTTGGACTCTCAACTTTAGATGATTTTGTGTTCAAATTCTTATCGTTTGTGTGTTCAATAGATGTTCTTCGTGACATATAGCCAGGAAAGTAGTTGTTTTCTGTTGAAGAAACCGAGGAGTATTGGAGATGCAGCAAAAGTCAAAGGCTTTTGAAAATCTTTATTCTCATCTTCAGGAAGACTGTAAAGAGGTAATTCATGAGTATCATTCATTCAGATTTGTGGAAATTTTATGTACCTACATCTTTGTTGAGAATGGCTGGTCCTTTTGTATTTCGGTAACATAACAATGAATTAGCACAGTTCAAGCGGTAAAATATTAGTTGCCATTATCTCGCCATTATACACACAATAACATGTTAAAAATTTTTATAAAATTTATTAATAAGCACATTTTCAACCTCATGGTTGTAAGTAGTTCGTTAAAGGTTAAATTACAAATGGTGCCGAGAAATGACTTCTTTTAAAAATGAATAGTGAATTAGTTTTGACATTGTGTGATACCTGTCTTTACACGCAATGTCAAAAGTCATTCACTACTCATTTCAAAAGAAGTCATGTCCTGAAATAATTTGTAATTTAACCTTTAACGAACTACTTCCAACCATGAGGTTGAAAATGTGATTATTACTAAATTATATAAAAGTTTTCAACATGTTATTGTGTGTGTCAACTAATATTTTACCGATTGCACTGTGCTAATTCATTATTATGCTACCGAAATACAAAAAAGAATTTTTCTACATGAACATCATGTCAGCCATACTCAACAAAGATATGTGAGTACATAATTTTCACAAATCTGAATGCATGATACTCATGAATAATCTTTTTACAGTCTCCCTGAAGATGAAAATACAGATTTTCGAAAGCTTGGACACAAACTTTAGAGAGTTCTCTTTTGACTTTTGCTACATCCCCAATCGTTCCCAATACTCCTTAGTTTATTCCTAACTAGTCAGAACCGACTACCCTCAATATAAATGTGTTTATTAAAAATTGAAGGAATTTTGACTAAAATGAATTGTTCATTTTAAAATGAAGGAGATCAATTCTCAATAATAGTAATTCATAGTTGCAAATCAAGAAAATGATTGTTTTCACTTGGTGAATGGAATTCATACCTCAAAATTATGGTTCTCCTGGAAAAAAATATTTTTGTCAATATAAATTAATTTCATTCTCACTTCAAATTAACAACCGTCTCCAACTATGCATATCTCAATTTTCCTACAAGAGACTTGTTGAATAAATTATTGTTTCGGGACAAGAATATCATCTCTTTCGTTATACATACAAACAAATTATTTTCTTGGACCAGTGCAAGAGATTCTTTTTTTGTGTGAATTCAAGTGTAAATATTAGAGGAGAAATGTAAACATGTTTGTGGAAAGTTTTTTGTGTTTAATTTGATAGATTATGCCGCGGACTATACCCTCCACTATATGCCTATACAGTGTGTCCCACTTACCATGCTCACCATGGGTATCTTTTTAACGGTGAGAGATACGAGGTCGGTTAAATGACACCAAATGTGGAGTTTGTCAAGGTCAACTATAATGTGAAAAAATATTTTGATAAAATCTATTCGTTTTTGTTTTATACGCAAAAAACAGATTTTGATCATTTTCATGTCTCCTCCGTAACTTCTTTATTTATGAAAATATTCAAATAGGAATTTCACATTCTCATGGCAGTTTTTCAAAGTGACTTCGAAAAAAATATGAAATTTATACCAACTCTTCTAGAATTTGAGATATCAGCACCAACTTTAGTTTTTCGAATGTAGGTCATAGCTCACTATGACTTAGTTACAAATAACTTTTTTTTCTCTTACAGATGATATGTCGCAGTAATAGTTTTGTGTTGATAACAACGGAGTTATCGTCATTTATACAAAAACAAAGAATTATTTGGAAGCTGCCATCTTGAATTTATAAATTTTAACAAAAAAATCATGATCTCCGACCTCAAAAACTCCCACTTACAAATTTTGAATGGAATCGGACCAAATCTTGCCAAAACCCCCATCTTGTCCGCCATCTTGGAGCAGCCATTTTTTTTAATTTCAACAAAAATTCCATAATTCCGATTGACTTGAAATTTGGCAGGTGTTCATATTTTTGGTGACAATACATTATGAAATTTTTGTTGATATAAAAAAAAGGCTGCTCCAAGATAGCGGACAAGATTTGGTCCGATTCCATTCAAAATTTGTAAGTGGGAGTTTTTGAGGTCGGAGATCATGATTTTTTTGTTAAAATTTATAAATTCAAGATGGCGGCTTCCAAATAATTTTTTGTTTTTGTATAAATGACGATAACTCCGTTGTTATCAACGCAAAACTATTAATGCGACATATCATCTGTAAGAGAAAAAAAAGTTATTTGTAACTAATCCATAGTGAGCTATGACCTACACTTGAAAAACTAAAGTTGGTGCTGATATCTCAAATTCTAGAAGAGTTGGTATAAATTTCATATTCTTTTCGAAATCACTTTGAAAAACTGCCATGAGAATGTGAAATTCATATAAAACAAAAACGAATAGATTTTATCAAAATATTTTTCCACATTATAGTTGGCCTTGACAAACTCCACATTTGGTGTCATTTGACCGACCTCGTATCTCTCACCGTTAAAAAGATACCCATGGTGAGCATGGTAAGTGGGACACACTGTATATCGAAACTATACTAACTTGTTATAAGCCGTGTATTATGTAATGGGCAACAAACACAGAAATATCGACTACCATTATAATTATTTTTTTATTCGCTGTCATCCATGAAGACATGATTCTAGTATTAGTATAATTGTCGAGAATTGTTCTTAATTACTATTCCGCCAACTCCACGTGTAATTTGAATCGTATATGTGCCCCCAAGGGCTCCATATCTAGTATTTTGCCAATGTGTGTTTGTGTGGATACCTGTTATTACCTTTCGATTTAAATAGGTTTTAGTGATTTCTAATAACGGAGTATAGACTTTTTTCCATTGCCATGCGATGAACGCCTTCGCATTTTACAAATAAGTACCATAATATGTAGGATGGTTTAGTATTAGTACTTGTAGTACGATGTATAACTGAGATTTCTTGTGATAGTGAAAGTTTAATTCGAGATATAATTATTTTCGAGATTATTAGTGATGGTATTTTTTTTTCTGGAGCTTTAATAACCTAGTGTTGAGATATAACGTATCGAATTCTCGAATAATAAACCTGCTAAAATTATATATGTTGTAAAAAGTTGTCGATATTGCATAAATTATAGTTCTCTCCTAAAATTTTAGTCTTGAGAATCATGTCATTGCTATAATTACTGTCAAATACTAGGTGATATCTATCTGTCCTAGATCATGTTAATATCTGAAATTATCATTGAATGTGACTGCGATAACGTCCAATTAACAGAATTAAATTTTTTTTGCTCGATTTTTTGTTGGGAATTTTGTTCGTTGGATACCATCATTGCCTGAGAAATCGTTTCACCACTATTCTCTAAAAATTGAACATTTCACACTGGTTTAATTTTTTCAAAATAATTTCAACCACCTTTCGCAGCTATACCCATCCACTGCAGTGTTGCCAACTCAGATTCCCAAAAGTCGCAAATTGGCCACCTATATAGAAAACACCAAAAAACCACCAAACAGGGTGGAATTGAAGAAGAATACGCCGCAGGCGAAAGTTTTCGAAAATCTAGTGATTTTCTGGTGGTTTTAACTTCAGTTCAGATCATTAGATAACACCAGATAAAAACATCAGATCATATAAAAAGTTCTTCACACAATTCTTAAACACAGGTATATACTGGTACAATGAAACAGTATATCACCTGATGAAGCTACTGTGTTAGCGAAACATGTTGTGTGTTTGAGAATTTTGTGAAAATCTTATCGTTTGTGAAGCTTTTACATATAAAACAAGAAATAAAAAACAACATTCTAGATCGTACAAAAACAGCCAAAATTTACCGGTGTGAAAATAGAAACGGTCTCCGTATCGGAAACGAAATGATAGTATATGCGCACAGGTGTAAAATGTTATTACATCGATTCTTCCGTTTTAACATTCAGATATCGACTGCAACCATTGCGATCCAAATGTTTTGCGTCAATATGATGATTATAATGATGAATTGGAGTATACACACAAATAGGGTGCTACTACCCCTATATATAGATTAATATCTTCAGGACTAATCAAAACCAAATTAACTCATCGTTTTTGAAAATCTATATTCGATAGGATATTCAAAATGAGTGAGAGAAACATACCAACCCTGTTCCAGAATTTGTATCTCAAAACTCACCCTGGAAACCACCCCCGAATAGATGAAAATTACGTAAAATTATGTGAAATAATCGTTTCTGAAAATTTCTTTCTGACAATATCAGAACGAACAGAGAAAACATACCTACCCTGTTTCAGAATTTGTATCCCAAAACTCACCCTGAAAACCACCCCCGAATAGATGAAAATTACGTAAAATTATGTGCAATAATCGTTTCTGGAATTTTTTTCTCACAATATCATCAGAACGAACAGAGAAAACATACCTACCCTGTTTCAGAATTTGTATCTCAAAACTCACCCTGGAAACCACCCCCCGAATAGATGGAAAATACGTAAAATTATGTTCAATGATCGCTTCTGAAAATTTTTTTCTCACAATATCATCAGAACGAACAGAGAAAACATACCTACCCTGTTTCAGAATTTGTATCTCAAAACTCACCCTGGAAACCACCCCCGAATAGATGAAAGTTACGAAAAATTATGTGAAATAATCGTTTCTGAAATTTTTTTTCTCACAATATCATCAGAACGAAGAGAGAAAACATACCTATCGTGTTTCAGAATTTGTATCCCAAAGCTCACCCTGAAAACCACCCCCGAATAGATGAAAATTACGTAAAATTATGTGCAATGATCGTTTCTGAAAATTTTTTTCTCACAATATCATCAGAACGAACAGAGAAAACATACCTACCCTGTTTCAGAATTTGTATCTCAAAACTCACCCTGGAAACCACCCCCGAATAGATGGAAATTACGTAAAATTATGTGTAATGATCGTTTCTGAAAATTTTTTTCTCACAATATCATCAGAACGAACAGAGAAAACATACCTACCCTGTTTCAGAATTTGTATCTCAAAACTCACCCTGGAAACCACCCCCGAATAGATGGAAATTACGTAAAATCATGTGCAATGATCGTTTCTGAAATTTTTTTTCTCACAATATCATCAGAACGAACAGAGAAAACATACCTACCCTGTTTCAGAATTTGTATCTCAAAACTCACCCTGGAAACCACCCCCGAATAGATAGAAATTACGTAAAATTATGTGCAATGATCGTTTCTGAAAATTTTTTTCTCACAATATCATCAGAACGAACAGAGAAAACATACCTACCCTGTTTCAGAA
Source organism: Phaedon cochleariae (assembly GCA_918026855.4). NCBI lineage: Eukaryota > Metazoa > Arthropoda > Insecta > Coleoptera > Chrysomelidae > Phaedon > Phaedon cochleariae. The sequence continues at coordinate 7,098,376 of OU896707.1, read as the reverse complement.
TTTGTATCTCAAAACTCACCCTGAAAACCACCCCCGAATAGATGAAAATTACGTAAAATTATGTGCAATGATCGTTTCTGAAAATTTTTTTCTCACAATATCATCAGAACGAACAGAGAAAACATACCTACCCTGTTTCAGAATTTGTATCTCAAAACTCACCCTGGAAACCACCCCCGAATAGATGGAAATTACGTAAAATTATGTGAAATGATCGTTTCTGAAAATTTTTTTCTCACAATATCATCAGAATGAACAGAGAAAACATACCTACCCTGTTTCAGAATTTGTATCTCAAAACTCACCCTGGAAACCACCCCCGAATAGATGGAAATTACGTAAAATTATGTGCAATGATCGTTTCTGAAAATTTTTTTCTCACAATATCATCAGAACGAACAGAGAAAACATACCTACCCTGTTTCAGAATCTGTATCTCAAAACTCACCCAGGAAACCATCCCCGAATAGATGAAAATTATGTAAAATAATCGTTTCTGGAAATTATTGGACGTATTAAGCTCCTCTCTACACTTGCCAACAGGTACAACCACCCCTTCCAGTGAAAAAAACTCATGTTTTGAAACTGATTTGCATAATTTTCGAGCAATATAGTGTCATAAATTGGTATTCAATTTTATTTTTATTCAGTAAAATATTTTTATATATAGATTTGAAGTACAACTTCAATATATTCATTCGTCTTCTCGTTGAATAATTTTCATTTTTCTTGGTACCTAGGATCAATTATCTCTGGAAGAATACTCTCTCTTTAGAATTTAATCGACTTTGGAATCATCTCATTCCATATATTTTCATTTCTGAAAATTCAACCAAACCATCAGGAGGTGCACCAAAGAATGGAAAATTAGCATCAACAAAGTCTCAGAAGTGCCAGGAAGGTACAACCTGTTTTGGCGCGCAGAGCTGAGTGAGTCATGTGTACAATTTGACTAAACACGCAACCGCGAAATTTGAAGATATTTTTATTATTATTTCCTCAGATCATTTTGAATGATGTTGCATGAGCATAACACAACGGAAATAGTTTCCAAGGAAGGTTTTGACATAAAAATTCTGAAAAAGGCATGTTTTCTCTCTTCGTTTAGAATATACGGAATACGGAATATAGGAAGGCGTTTTCAGAAACGATGATTTTACATAATTTTACGTAATTTTCATCTATTCGGGGGTGGTTTCCAGGGTGAGTTTTGAAATACAAATTCTGGAACAGGGTAGGTATGTGTTCTCTGTTCGTTCTGATGATATTGTGAGAAAGAAATTTTCAGAAACGATTATTTCACATGATTTTACGTAATTTTCATCTATTCGGGGGTGGTTTTCAGGGTGAGTTTGGAGATACAAATTCTGAAACAGGGTAGGTATGTTTTCTCTGTTCGTTCTGATGATATTGTGAGAAAAAAAATTTCCAGAAACGATTATTGCACATAATTTTACGTAATTTTCATCTATTCGAGGGTGGTTTACAGGGTGAGTTTTGAGATACAAATTCTGAAACAGGGTAGGTATATTTTCTCTGTTCGTTTTGAATATATTGTCAGAAAGAAATTTTCAGAAACGATTATTTCACATAATTTTACGTAATTTTCATCTATTCGGGGGTGGTTTCCAGGGTGAGTTTTGAGATACAAATTCTGAAACAGGGTAGGTATGTTTTCTCTGTTCGTTCTGATGATATTGTGAGAAAAAAAATTCCAGAAACTATTATTGCACATAATTTTACGTAATTTTCATCTATTCGGTGGTGGTTTTCAGGGTGAGTTTTGGGAAACAAATTCTGAAACAGGGTAGGTATGTTTTCTCTGTTCGTTTTGATGATATTGTTAGAAAAAAAATTCTCAGAAACGATCATTGCACATAATTTTACTTAATTTCCATCTATTCGGGGGTGGTTTCCAGGGTGAGTTTTGAGATACAAATTCTGAAAGAGGGTAGGTATGTTTTCTCTCTTCGTTCTGATGATATTGTAAGAAAAAAAAATTCAGAAACGATTATTTCACATAATTTTTCGTAACTTTCATCTATTCGGGGGTGGTTTCCAGGGTGAGTTTTGAGATACAAATTCTGAAAGAGGGTAGGTATGTTTTCTCTGTTCGTTCTGATGATATTGTGGGAAAAAAATTTTCAGAAACGATCATTGCACATAATTTTACGTAATTTCCATCTATTCGGGGGTGGTTTCCAGGGTGAGTTTTGAGATACAAATTCTGAAAGAGGGTAGGTATGTTTTCTCTGTTCGTTCTGATGATATTGTGAGAAAAAAATTTTCAGAAACGATCATTGCACATAATGTTACGTAATTTCCATCTATTCGGGGGTGGTTTCCAGGGTGAGTTTTGAGATACAAATTCTGAAACAGGGTAGGTATGTTTTCTCTGTTCGTTCTGATGATATTGTGAGAAAAAAATTCTCAGAAACGATCATTGCACATAATTTTACGTAATTTCCATCTATTCGGGGGTGGTTTCCAGGGTGAGTTTTGAGATACAAATTCTGAAACAGGGTAGGTATGTTTTCTCTCTTCGTTCTGATGATATTATAAGAAAAAAAAATTCAGAAACGATTATTTCACATAATTTTTCGTAACTTTCATCTATTCGGGGGTGGTTTCCAGGGTGAGTTTTGAGATACAAATTCTGAAAGACGGTAGGTATGTTTTCTCTGTTCGTTCTGATGATATTGTGGGAAAAAAATTTTCAGAAACGATCATTGCACATAATTTTACGTAATTTCCATCTATTCGGGGGTGGTTTCCAGGGTGAGTTTTGAGATACAAATTCTGAAACAGGGTAGGTATGTTTTCTCTGTTCGTTCTGATGATATTGTGAGAAAAAAATTTTCAGAAGCGATCATTGCACATAATTTTACGTATTTTCCATCTATTCGGGGGGTGGTTTCCAGGGTGAGTTTTGAGATACAAATTCTGAAACAGGGTAGGTATGTTTTCTTTGTTCGTTCTGATGATATTGTGAGAAAAAAAATTCCAGAAACGATTATTGCACATAATTTTACGTAATTTTCATCTATTCGGGGGTGGTTTTCAGGGTGAGTTTTGGGATACAAATTCTGAAACAGGGTAGGTATGTTTTCTCTGTTCGTTCTGATATTGTCAGAAAGAAATTTTCAGAAACGATCATTTCACATAATTTTACGTAATTTTCATCTATTCGGGGGTGGTTTCCAGGGTGAGTTTTGAACCTCTATAAAGTTAGCAAAGCCACTTGCATGAAAATCGATAAAAACTATGCCATTAATTGTCGAATGATTGTCGAGAATTTGTCGTGAAGAAAAAAAAATTGTCGCGCTCTTAGTTTTTTTTATATGGGGTGGCTCTGCTAACTTTATATTAAGTTAGCAGTGCCACTAGAATAAATCGACAACTGAAAATCAAATATCGCAACTGTTGGTATCAATAATTGTCGAGTAATTGTCGAAGTCCATCTAACACAAAAAAATGCGAAAAAAGTGTTTTTTTAACGCGTATATTTACATTTTTAGTGAAATTTCCTGGAATCCGTGGAAATTTCCAGTATTTGGCAACACCGCATTCTTATTTCGACCTCCTACATCATTTTCAGTGACATAATTGATAGATATCTATATATGTTTCATTTTCTCTCTTCTATAGATCAGATAAAAATCATTGTAAATGATGAATAAAAGAAGAAAAAAAGTCACCCATGTGAATTGTTGATTTCTATTTACATTTAGGAAATCCCATAACTTTTATAGGGTGGCAAAAACTATTTGTCGCTTGACCTGTTGGTACGAAAAATTGTCGAAGTCTATTTAACGTAAAAAAATCAACAAAAAAATTGTTTATAGCTCTGTTATATTCATTGGACTTTCTGGAAACTGATGTGTAAAATCTTTAGTTCATTATTCTCCGCTTTGAAATTCATTGAGCAATTGTCGAATGACCTAAACATATTTGTCGTGAAGGAAAAAAAATTGTCGCGCTCTTAGTTTTTTTTTTATATGGGGTGGCTCTGCTAACTTTATATTAAGTTAGCAGTGCCACTAGAATAAATCGACAACTGAACATCAAATATCGCAACTGTTGTTATCAATAATTGTCGAGTAATTGTCGAAGTCCATCTAACATAAAATAAATCCAAAAAAGTATTTTTTAACGCGTATGTATACATTTTTAGTGACTTTTCCTGTTATCAGTGAAAACTGATGTGTAAAATCTTTAGTTTATTATTCTCCGCTCTGAAATTCATTGAGCAATTGTCGAATGACCTAAACATATTTGTCGTGAAGAAAAAAAAATTGTCGCGCTCTTAGTTTTTTTTTATATGGGGTGGCTCTGCTAACTTTATATTAAGTTAGCAGTGCCACTAGAATAAATCGACAACTGAACATCAAATATCGCAACTGTTGTTATCAATAATTGTCGAGTAATTGTCGAAGTCCATCTAACACAAAAAAATGCGAAAAAAGTGTTTTTTTAACGCGTATATTTACATTTTTAGTGAAATTTCCTGGAATCCGTGGAAATTTCCAGTATTTAGCAACACCGCATTCTTATTTTGACCTCCTACATCATTTTCAGTGACATAATTGATAGATATCTATATATGTTTCATTTTCTCTCTTCTATAGATCAGATAAAAATCATTGTAAATGATGAATAAAAGAAGAAAAAAAGTCACCCATGTGAATTGTTGATTTCTATTTACATTTAGGAAATCCCATAACTTTTATAGGGTGGCAAAAACTATTTGTCGCTTGACCTGTTGGTACGAAAAATTGTCGAAGTCTATTTAACGTAAAAAAATCAACAAAAAATTGTTTATAGCTCTGTTATATTCATTGGACTTTCTGGAAACTGATGTGTAAAATCTTTAGTTCATTATTCTCCGCTTTGAAATTCATTGAGCAATTGTCGAATGACCTAAACATATTTGTCGTGAAGGAAAAAAAATTGTCGCGCTCTTAGTTTTTTTTTTATATGGGGTGGCTCTGCTAACTTTATATTAAGTTAGCAGTGCCACTAGAATAAATCGACAACTGAACATCAAATATCGCAACTGTTGTTATCAATAATTGTCGAGTAATTGTCGAAGTCCATCTAACATAAAATAAATCCAAAAAAGTATTTTTTAACGCGTATGTATACATTTTTAGTGACTTTTCCTGTTATCAGTGAAAACTGATGTGTAAAATCTTTAGTTTATTATTCTCCGCTCTGAAATTCATTGAGCAATTGTCGAATGACCTAAACATATTTGTCGTGAAGAAAAAAAAATTGTCGCGCTCTTAGTTTTTTTTTATATGGGGTGGCTCTGCTAACTTTATATTAAGTTAGCAGTGCCACTAGAATAAATCGACAACTGAACATCAAATATCGCAACTGTTGTTATCAATAATTGTCGAGTAATTGTCGAAGTCCATCTAACACAAAAAAATGCGAAAAAAGTGTTTTTTTAACGCGTATATTTACATTTTTAGTGAAATTTCCTGGAATCCGTGGAAATTTCCAGTATTTAGCAACACCGCATTCTTATTTTGACCTCCTACATCATTTTCAGTGACATAATTGATAGATATCTATATGTTTCGTTTTCTCTCTTCTATAGATCAGATAAAAATCATTGTAAATGATGAATAAAAGAAGAAAAAAAGTCACCCATGTAAATTGTTGATTTCTATTTACATTTAGGAAATCCCATAACTTTTATAGGGTGGCAAAAACTATTTGTCGCTTGACCTGTTGGTACGAAAAATTGTCGACTCATTGTCGACTCATTGTCGAAGTCTATTTAACGTAAAAAAATCAACAAAAAATTGTTTATAGCTCTGTTATATTCATTGGACTTTCTGGAAACTGATGTGTAAAATCTTTAATTTGATTTTCTCCGCTCTGAAATTCATCAAACAATTGTCGAATAACCTAAACATTTTTGTCGTGAAGAAAAAAAAAATTGTCGCGCTCCTAGTTTTTTTTTTATATGGGGTGGCTCTGCTAACTTTATATTAAGTTAGCAGTGCCACTAGAATAAATCGACAACTGAACATCAAAAATATAGCAACTATTGTTATCAATAATTGTCGAGTAAATGTTGAAGTTCATCTAACATAAAAAAAGTATTTTTTAACGCGTACATTCTCAGTGAAATTTCTTGGAATCCGTGGAAATTTCCATTATTTGGTACCACCGCATTCATATTTCGACCTCTTACATTATTTTCAGTGACATAATAATTGATATCGTCCATAATCACATAGCCCATCCGCCATATTGGAGCGGCCATCTGGAATTTCTCGATTTTGAAGGAAGAATCATAATCTCCGACCTCGAAAACCTCAGAAACCAATTCTGAATAGAATCGGATCATAATTACAGAACTCGTTCGCCATATTGGAGCCGCCATCTTGAATTTTTCAATTTTGACAGAAGAACCATCATCTCTGACCCCGAAAATATCCAGATACCAAATTTCAATAGAATCGGATCATAGTTACGAAACTCGTCTTCCATATTGGAGCCGCCATCTTGAATGTTTCAATTTCGACAGAAGAACCATCATCTTTGACCTCAAAAACCCCTAGAAACCAATTTTGAATAGAATCGGCTTATAATTACAAACCTCGGCCGCCATATTGGAGCCGCCATTCTGTTTTTTTCTCTAACAAAAATGCCATAATGCATTGTCACCGGAATTATGTACACCTGCCAAATTACAAATCAATCGGACGATTAGATGTGGTCTAAAAATTGGTGGTGTACTTATTAGGGTGCGTTTTGTTCAGTCGAATGCAATTCAATTCAGATTCTCGTGGTGTTAGTTATTATTTCAGTGAAAGACTCTTGGTGATTCTCGTTAATTCAATAATGGAAAAACTTGTTCCTGGAAAAAGGCCCTTAGTTCCTCGCAACATTTTGGTGGAGACTATTCTTAAACATAAACATGAACTTGTTTTCAACAACGAGATTGCGCGGGCAACAGCGGCTGTTTGGAAAGTGATTGAAGCTGGTTTAGACAATAAAATTAAGGCGACATCTCTTCACTCGATGTGTGTGGGTAATCGGTATCATTTGAAAAGTTTGCTCACAGACACAGCAACGCTGGATGCTGATCAGGAATATGAGGTATCCCTAAACGAGTGTGAATCGTCTGAATCGAATCGAAATTCCATGAGAAATTCCCTCGGAAATTCCTTCAACTTCATTCTCTCTATCAAGACATCCAAATTCGAAAGTCTCTTGACTGAAAGAGTATATGCGAGGAAAACCATGAAAGGAAAGATAGGAGAACGTCGAATTACAATATTTCAACCAAGTAAATGGACTGAAATAGTATCTAAAAAAATTTATGATGATTACCGACTCAATCATGGATATCATTTTAAAAACCATTATTTGACCAGGCAGGCAGACTATGGTGTTTTCAAAGGTGAGTTCATTAGAAGCTTGCCAGGAAAAAATAACGATACATCAATAAAAAATATAATTTATCGATATTGCTGATTAACGTACATAATTCCAGTGACATTCCATTATGAAATTTTTATTAGAGGTAAAAACAAAATGGCGGATTCAAAATGGCGGATAAGTTTTGTAATTATGATCCGATTCTATTCAAAATTGATATCTGGGGGTTTTCGGGGTCGGAGATGATGATTCTTTTGTCAAAATTAGAAAATCAAAAATGGCGTACAAGTTTTGAGACGTTCTGAGATTATGGTCCGATTATATTCAAATTTGGTATGTAGGGGTTTCGGGGTCGGGAATCATGAATTCATTGTCAACATTTACAAATTCAAGATGGTGTCTTCAAAATGGCGGAAGGTTTTGAGAGATTGAAAAATTTAGAAAATCCTTGATTTAATAGACTATAAAGTAGAAAATAAAATATAAAAAAAAATGATAAAACCACGGCTGAAGGACTTTGGTCGATTGCCATTTGGTAAATTTTACCAATAAAGGACTTTTATTATTATTATTAAAACCACTCTTATATTTTTAAATGCACTAAAAAAGAAAAATATTATTTCTGCAATCGACTCAAAAGTCATCCATTTTTGTTCAAAAATCAGCTCTAGAAGTTGACGTTTACTAACACAAAAATAGGAATGTTCCTAGGCAACACTATGTTGCTAGACAACACTTTTAGTTCCTAGGAGCTAAAGTTGAACTATCAACTCCTACTCATGATATTATTATAATAATCTGTCAAGTGAGTCACATTGGCGGTTACTTCATTTATATTTATTTTAGTTAGGTGTTTATTCTTTCGGTTGCAGAAAAAATAGCATGTTTGATCCTAATAAAACAATCTACTATTTTTTTCCTGATGATGATCCAAAAATGAAGAGTATGACTAAAAGCGTGGAGCGCTTTCATCATCGCGGAATATATGATTTTCTGGTGCTCTTTTTGATAATATAATATTTTTTACATCCCATGCGTTTTTGGAGGGATTTCTCATAGCATATTTTTCAGATATTCAGGGTGGTGCGGAATACAGAATTCTGAACCACCTTGTATTTGTTTCAATTAAATACCAGTAGATAGTGATTCAAAAGTTAAGATAGGGACATGTAAGCCGTTTTAACCAATAATTAATAGTTTCAACAGAAAAAAATCGTGGAGCTGAAAAATCTCGATTTTCAACACACTATATCTCTGTTATCATTCCCGCTAGACCGATAAACTATAAGGTACCGTTGAATAGAGAATTGGCCGTCCTTCAAAATGATGTGCCACTTGACCCCCCTTCCCATTTAAGATTCTGAGGGTAACACCTACCCCTCCTAGGGGGTTGAACCATTGGGGTTGAAAATATCCATTCAACGTGTCCCCCTCAAAATAAAATTGACCTGTCTTTTTAATTTTTCATATTATTCACTGAAAGGGAGATATTGAGGGTGGGAAGTTTTAGAAATGTCACCCTGTATATCTAAATAATTAGACAAAATCATTACCATTCTTAGGTTTATGCAAATGTGGAAGTACGGTCATTTGCAAGGTACTACCCCCATCAGATGTTGATGAAGCTATTCGCAAAATAGAATGTTCGATTTCTGAAGGCAAAGGAAAATGTGGAAAACGCCAACTACGAGGGAATCTCAGAAAAAAAATAGCGAAAGACCTGCAAACCGAATCAACGGTTAAATGGAGACACAGAGTAGCCAGTGAAATGATGGATAAGGGGATTTCTGTGGAGCCACCGCATTTGTATAATGCAGATGTTTTGAGGGTTGCAAAACATGAATGCATTCGAATGCAGTATCTGGACCAAGACCCAATCAAGGCCATTGCAATTTTGAAAAAAAGTTCTGTTGGACAGAACGTGATACGTGACACCGGGTATGACCCATTCCATGTCACGATTGCATCGGCACACCAAATTCGTGTATTCAACAAAATGAATAGAATATGCGAAACAAACTTGAGTATCGATGCAACTGGTGGGGTTGCGAAGAAAATTGTTCATGTTGATGGACGTGTTTCAAAACACATTTTTTTATATAATGCAGTGGCATACTGTAGAAATCAACAATTTTCTGTAACATCACAATTCTCAGAGTCACATGACATGGCATCCATAAGTAAATGGTTATTGGGAACAATAAGATGTGGAATGGAATTTCCTCGACAAGTGGTAAGGAAGAAATAATTAGAAATACGTGTGTCCAAGATAAGGCAACACATCAAATTCCACGGATTCCAGGAAATTTCACTAAAAATGTATACATACGCGTTAAAAATACTTTTCTCGCATTTTTTTGTGTTAGATGGACTTCGACAATTACTCGACAATTATTGATAACAACAGTTGCGATATTTGATGTTCAGTTGTCGATTTATTCTAGTGACACTGCTAACTTAATATAAAGTTAGCAGAGCAACCCCATATAAAAAAAAAAACTAAGAGCGCGACAATTTTTTTTTCTTCACGACAAATATGTTTAGGTCATTCGACAATTGCTCAATGAATTTCAAAGCGGAGAATAATAAACTAAAGATTTTACACATCAGTTTTCACTGATAACAGGAAGTCACTAAAAATGTATACATACGCTTTAAAAAATACTTTTTTTGCATTTATTTTATGTTAGATGGACTTCGACAATTACTCGACAATTATTGATAACAACAGTTGCGATATTTGATGTTCAGTTGTCGATTTATTCTAGTGGCACTGCTAACTTAATATAAAGTTAGCAGAGCCACCCCATATAAAAAAAACTAAGAGCGCGACAATTTTTTTTTCTTCACGACAAATATGTTTAGGTCATTCGACAATTGCTCAATGAATTTCAGAGCGGAGAATAATAAACTAAAGATTTTACACATCAGTTTTCACTGATAACAGGAAAAGTCACTAAAAATGTATACATACGCGTTAAAAAATACTTTTTTGCATTTATTTTATGTTAGATGGACTTCGACAATTACTCGACAATTATTGATAACAACAGTTGCGATATTTGATGTTCAGTTGTCGATTTATTCTAGTGGCACTGCTAACTTAATATAAAGTTAGCAGAGCCACCCCATATAAAAAAAAACTAAGAGCGCGACAATTTTTTTTCCTTCACGACAAATATGTTTAGGTCATTCGACAATTGCTCAATGAATTTCAAAGCGGAGAATAATTAACTAAAGATTTTACACATCAGTTTCCAGAAAGTCCAATGAATATAACAGAGCTATAAACAATTTTTTGTTGATTTTTTTACGTTAAATAGACTTCGACAATGAGTCGACAATGAGTCGACAATTTTTCGTACCAACAGGTCAAGCGACAAATAGTTTTTGCCACCCTATAAAAGTTATGGGATTTCCTAAATGTAAATAGAAATCAACAATTCACATGGGTGACTTTTTTTCTTCTTTTATTCATCATTTACAATGATTTTTATCTGATCTATAGAAGAGAGAAAATGAAACATATATAGATATCTATCAATTATGTCACTGAAAATGATGTAGGAGGTCGAAATAAGAATGCGGTGTTGCCAAATACTGGAAATTTCCACGGATTCCAGGAAATTTCACTAAAAATGTAAATATACGCGTTAAAAAAACACTTTTTTCGCATTTTTTTGTGTTAGATGGACTTCGACAATTACTCGACAATTATTGATAACAACAGTTGCGATATTTGATTTTCAGTTGTCGATTTATTCTAGTGGCACTGCTAACTTAATATAAAGTTAGCAGAGCCACCCCATATAAAAAAAACTAAGAGCGCGACAATTTTTTTTTCTTCACGACAAATTCTCGACAATCATTCGACAATTAATGGCATAGTTTTTATCGATTTTCATGCAAGTGGCTTTGCTAACTTTATAGAGGTGAGTTTTGAGATACAAATTCTGGAACAGGGTTGGTATGTTTCTCTCACTCATTTTGAATATCCTATCGAATATAGATTTTCAAAAACGATGAGTTAATTTGGTTTTGATTAGTCCTGAAGATATTAATCTATATATAGGGGTAGTAGCACCCTATTTGTGTGTATACTCCAATTCATCATTATAATCATCATATTGACGCAAAACATTTGGATCGCAATGGTTGCAGTCGATATCTGAATGTTAAAACGGAAGAATCGATGTAATAACATTTTACACCTGTGCGCATATACTATCATTTCGTTTCCGATACGGAGACCGTTTCTATTTTCACACCGGTCCAAAATTTGACATAACCGTAACTGATAGCAGTTGAAACTAGTTTTTCTATTAAAAACTTCTGATAAAGAATTTTATTTGGGTAGGTATAGGTGAGGGTGTAGATGGAAGAAGTTCAAATACAGGTCCTAAGTTTTTTTAGAATATCTCCTCGATTTACTTGAGTCGAGACGCATAGCATATTTTCGCATTTTCGTTCATATATTTTTTAAACTATCCCAGACTCGATAATGATTGAATTTAATTCGCACCTGATTCTGCGAAGCCTGAGAATACTGCCAACAATTTAAAACACGAACAAACCTGCTGGTCAGTCGTCTTCAGAAAACATGTCGCACATGGACGATGGTAGCATTCTTAATGACTCCTGCAATAAGAGCGCTGACACCGTCCAACCGCGACATGATCTCTGAAGACGACTGTTCATCATGGGTGGCGGCTCCTCAGAGGAGGCAACGGAGGCTGAGCCTCCTCAGAGATTCTCCTTGAACTGATATTATCTATACTTTCTCATTAAAAGGACACCAAAATACATGGATTTTGATTTTATTTCCTGTTTATAGGTAAATATTTTTGAATTGGCAACAGTGCTTGTCCACGCATCACACGTTGAAGTCTGCAAATCACGCGTGAAATATTCAATTTTACAACATCTATAGGAGGCTAGACTCCTTCACAATTCCCAACCCACGCGCGCAATGCAAATGCCCGGATACGCCCGAATAGCACGTGTTTGTCGTGTCGCGTCGCGAACTGCGGACAATCCAGCGCGGGTGCATTTTTTATGTTTGTGTTAGGTTAATGGTTAGGGGCTCTATAAATTTCTGAAAAATGCGTATTATTTTCAACCGATAAGTCATTATGTTGGGGGCGATTAGGATATAATGATTTGAAAAATTTACCTCGCGGATTGGATAGACACTGCAAATCACAGGAACACATCTCTTCAAGTATTTTGTTCAGGTTAACTGGTAAACAGAATGTCATTAAAGCTATTGATTTGGGCTCGGATTTGGGTGAGTCGTAGAGAGTTGTTTTTCACAATAAATATCATATCATTCAGCCTCCTCTGTCATGACATCCTTATAGTTTCGGACACCCTGTACACACACGATACCGCATGTGTAGGATCTCTTGGATTCTTGCGCATCGGATGCTGAGACAAAACAAAACGCCAAAGACTCCGACGGCGTTTTCTATAAATAATGAGAGATGCGACAGGCACATAGGCGGATCGCAGGTGCTGTGAGATTATTTTCGGTCCGAAAGATGCGCGACTGTTTGTTATGTCATCTTTTTTATTTGGTTCTCGGCCATCCAGACAGACAGACAGAGGAGAGACAGAAATAGTGCTTTGGATTATCACTACGGTCTAATTTATTTTGACTGGTTACCGAGCCATAGGTATGTAGGCTTTGGAAGTTCTCTCTGCGAGATGCTCGTTTTTACTGTCGGTTTATTGCTTTCTTGGCAATATTTCCTTCAACACCGTCATAAGGGCTCTGTAGACTTTAAGACTATGAAAAACTTTTTTTTCTTCTGATATGCACATGAAATTATTGAAATTCTGCGTGGCATTATCTAGGAAAGTAGTTGTTTTCCTCCCGTGATTTACCATTGTTGTTCATTTACAAGGATGTAGTAATTGCTGTATAGATATAATTTTATATGGAGACCAGAAGACCTCGCAATCGTTGTTTTGCTATGTACATTATTTCTATAATATATTTTTTCAGTTCAATATTTATCAGGACACTATTATTATTTCATTTTCTACTTCTTTTTAGTTTCGCTATCTAAAAAAGCGTGTTTCGTTAGTTTTTCAAAGAACCATTTATTCCAACTTGTTTTTAGTTCTCTTAAATTTCCCAATTTTGACGAAAGAATCATAATATCCTACTCCTAAAACCCTAGATGAAAATTTTGAATAGTATATTGGATCTACCATCTTGAATCACCTAATTTTAACGAAGGAATCATAATTTTTGATCCCGAAAACGCCCACACAAATTTTGAATAGAATCGCTGTATATAATTACAAAACTCGTCCGGTATATTGGCCCTACTTTCTTGAATTTCTAAAATCCCGCCCTTTCCAAATTTTGACAATAGAATCATAATTTCCGACCCCCGAAAACACCCAGATTACAATTTCCTAATTTTGACGAAAAAATCACAATATATGCGATTTTGGATCCGCCATCTTGAATTTCCTAATTTTGACGAAGGAATCATAATCCCCAATCACGAAAACCCCCAGGCACCAATTTTGAAAAGAATCGGAATATAATTAGAAAACTCGTCCGCCATATCGGTTCCGCCATCTTGAATTTCCAAATTCTGTCCGAATTTTCAATTTCTGACGAAAGAATCATAATCTCCGACCCCGAAAACCCCCAGATACCAATTTTGAATAGAATCGGACCATAATTACAGAAATCGTCTGATGTATTTGATCCGCCATCTTGAATTTCCTAATGGTACCGGGATGAAAAGAGAATAAAAATCTGAATATTGGATACTTTCCACAGACGGACTCGCTGTAATTGGCAAACCCTCTTGTAATTGGCGGAGTCCCTTATAATTGGCGAAGTCGCTTCTAATTATCTGAGTCCCTTGTAATTGGCGGAATCGCTTGTTATTGGCGGACTCACTTGTAATTGGTGGGTGAACATCCTTGTGATTGGCGGATTGGAATTCGTCCGCCAATTACAAAATTGAATCACGTTTATAAAATAAGTGAAACATTCTGATCCTGAAACTGATGATTTGTATCTGATTATCCAATTTTTACATAACATGGGTGAAAATGTATCGCCTACTTCTCTCTTTGCATCTCAACAGTCTTTAGCGGAAATAAATAACAAGTATCCTATATAAGAAGTATTCCCAACAACATATAATCTCCAGAAGTTCGAAAAAAATTCCAATACCTACCTCCTGTCCCTATCCTCCCTAGGAACGCACGATGTTCTTTGAACATTATAGGGATTTCCTTTCGTGAGCTCCAAGCGATATAAAAAATCATCATTTGATAACGAAATGTTATGTGTTCTAAAGGCATGTATAATAAAGATTGAATTTTATTGATTCATCACTATCACTATCCTGGGCATAATTATTGAAAAATTGCACTTTCCTGTGCGGAAATTTGCACTCGATTTCGCGATATGATAACGAGATAATAATTATGCCATCCGATACCAATTGGATGATGATCCCAAAAATCTATCTGTGTGATGAGAAATCCACTGCACAGCGATTTATTTCCTTCTATATTATTCCGGATATACTTCCGTCATGTGATAACGAATTGAAACAAGGAGCAAATAATAGGAGATGATGGATATTTATATAATTGAAGGTGTAAGAAAGTATATACCTCGGTATATACCTACTCAGTAGCAATAGGTGAGCACACAAAAATTTGAAAAATAACGAAAAAATATGTACTGTAGATACGGGCATAGCTCAGAACGACTGCAACAAAATAAATGTCTCAATATTTAAATGGATAAACCAGCTGTTGTGATTTATAAACAATGATAATCACCCTGTATACAGGGTGTCCCACTAAGGTCGGCGAGGTACGATATTATGGAAACCATTAATCTTACAGCTACGGAAAAAAATCTATTGACAAAATCGGCGATGACAAATTGATTCAAAATATTTTCAAGTTTCTAAAATGACCGCTAGGAGGCGAAATCACTATGATACAATGAGAAATTCGAATTATCTCAGAAAATCAATGTGTAGGGTGATTTTTTGATGACGGAAATGATAAGATTATCAATTTTTCGTTTTGTTGTTCCTCAGAATTTTTTTCGTATCTTTAATATTAATGGTGGGGGAAGCTTGTGAACAAAATATTTTTCAAATTGCTGTATCTTCCATACCCCTTATCCAAATTCAATCAACTTGGGCTCGTATTGAAGATAATTTCACGCTTATTCAAAATCCGCCTTCGTTTACGGTCGCTAGTTCATACCGCGTCTCATAGAAGGCGCCGTTCACCGACTATTCGATTTTTCTCGATTTTCACGATACAAATGATACATGTTTGCATCAGTGGTCTCGAAGAGCATGGAAATGTCTACATTCTGGCGCAAACCGCGATTCGATAGCTTCATCTGTCTTCGAGTTATTGTTTCCATAATATCGTACCTCGCCGACCTTAGTGGGACACCCTGTATAATGGCTTTATATTCTACCGACTGCAAGGTGTCAATAGATGCTTATATCTAGAACTGATCAAATATTTTTTTATACTAGAAACCCTTTCGTTAATTCGTTCATTTAGAATTATTTTCATCAGTTTCATCTGTTCCTATGCAGGTAACAAAATAATTCGGTGGAAATTATACTCAATTATAGTTTCTCATTGACTGGGATAATCATAATCAACTGAAACTGAAAATTTGGATACCCTGCATTACCGTCCGTCTGAATCGAATCGTAAAATCAAATCCAACAATACGTCTTCGTGATTCCTTCTGACAGTTCATTATAAGGAATATCCCTCGTTCAAAGCAGTGGCGCAACTTCAAACAATTCGCTTCATTCTCTCACATATTATCATAATATTCTTTATTTTGCTTGACTATTGGGATTATCTCTGCTCGTTTCCATAAAATAAAAATATGAGTATTATTTCAATATACGGTGTAATAATCATCTGATTTGTCCTACTACACGTATATTGATTCGAATACTCATATTTTTATTTTAGAGAAACGAGAGAAAATTTCATATAATCAATCACCACCTCGAATAACTAACTACTACTAACTATTAACTAAGTTCACTGCACTGTTTTACCACTAACCAAACCGATTTTTTTTAACGCCTCGACACGTGTTTCGCTAACTATGTTAGCATCTTCAGGAGAAGATTAAATTTTAGTTTTAATCTTCTCCTGAAGATGCTAACATAGTTAGCGAAACACGTGTCGAGGCGTTAAAAAAATCGGTTTGGTTAGTGGTATAACAGTGTAGTGTATTATCGTGCCAAAGGTTCCAGTCTTCGATATATATTAACTAAGTTCATTGAACCAGTATATCACCTGACGAAGCTACTGTGTTTGAGAATTTTGTGGAAATCTTATCGTTTGTGAAGTTTTTACATTAGATGATAGTGGAACTTATCATAGCAGTGATTATCGGTATTATAAATAATCAACAACAATCGCTATCATGTAAATCAGTATTATATTTCCAACAGTGTACCATAGTATTAGGCTCGGTATTAGGTATGTTATAACCGGAATTATATCTATCCTCATTATATGTCAAATTAAATCAGAGAAAAACCTTTTACTATTTCTGCTGCTAATACATTATTGGTTGAAATTATCAATAATCTTCTTTGTACCCATATAAATACGTGGACTTTCCAACCCTGCTCTCATTTTTTATATAATAAAGTGCCGCCACTGGTCAGTCGAGGGACCATAACCTAAGAGACCATCGAATTTCGTGTTCTTTTTATTACACTCTCGCCTAAGGTCCTTCTGACTTAATTAAGTGTCAGAACTACAAATGATTTAGGTTTGTACCCTGTGGTTCCATTTACCATTTTGTAGATAACGTTTTGGCGACAGGGCCGTAATTGAAATTTTCTGTCAAAAGGTGTGGTAACTGGTAAGCCAATAGGGAATCCATATAATGTTCGAAGAACATCATCCCTACCAAGGGATAATAGGGAAAGGAGGTATTAAACTTTTGGAGATTATGAGTTCTTGAAAATACTTAATCAGGTAATGAATTCCAGAGCTTTGCAATTCTATAGAGCAACGAGTTTTGATTAAGTGCTGTTCGACATATTTCGAGGTTGACAACGGAAGGATGTGCTGACTGCGCTTGTTGAGTTGGTCTGACTGGTATAGCTAGTCGTGTCATGATAGCAGAGATTTCTGAAGAACATTTTCCGTGGAAGTATCTATAGAAAAGTGAAAGGTCGCTTACCTTTCTACGGTGTTCCAGTGATGTCAAAGTGTTAGTGAGTGTGGCATCACCCATCAGGCGAATGGTTCTTCTCTGGATAGGATCTAAAACCATCAGGGTATGTTTGGGTGTCCCTTATGTGGGAACAGTATTCTAGAACAGGCCGTATCTGTGCTTTTAAATCATAAGAAGCTGTTGAGCGTTGAGGTGTAAAGTAGGTTTTCGCTCGGAATAAAAATCTGAGTTTTACTGATGAAGACACCGAGCATAGATATAGTTGACTTGGTGGGAATGGTAGAAGACATTGTTATTCCAGGCAAACTGAGTTCCGCCTTTCTAGAGAGAATACAGGCTTGAGTTTTGGCGGAATTGAATTCAACTTGGTTGATCAGCATTCTGAATCTTGAACCACCCAGTATCTGGTCGGATTAAATATCCGTAAATAGTGAATCAAAAGTTGATAGGAACATGTGAGCCGTTTTGACCAATAATGGAATAATAGCGATACAAAAAAATCCTAAAGTTGAAAAATCGCGATTTTGAACACCCTATATCTCTGTAATCATTTTCGATAGACCACAAGTGTGATATATCGATAGAATCAGCTCTTTAGGGAGAATCTAGAAATGCGATAAAATACAGGGTGTTTCATCTGTAATATCAATGTTGCTACTACTTTCTAGTATAAGCGGCAACACTGCATTGTCAAAAATATTTTAAATGAAGAGAGCGTATTCTGAAATATAAGCATGCATATTTCCATGGATTTCTCTTGACTGATTCTCGATATAATGATGGTGTAAGCTTGTCGTGACATATACCCTGTATACTGTGATACGTAATTCAAAAAACACCATTTGAATATCATACTGCACTAGTTACACAAATTTCTGTTGTCAAACTATCAAACTTTTTCTTACATTGTTGAAAATACCAACACTGATGGACCAGTCAGAATTTGAGTGAAATAGTCAATAAAATCGAACTTCTCAAAATTGAACTGTGTGAATATAGGCACTTTTTGTACAGGTACCATTTCTGAAATATTCCTATTACTTCTCCACCAATAATTATTGAGGTGACTCATTCTCTAATTTCAAAATATCTCTTCTGGACTTAACTGTATCAGCTCTGATAGACTCATTGAAGATGTGCGTAGGCTTCAAAACAATATAACGACAGTCTTCACTCTATAATAATAATCTGTAATAGAAAAAAATACACTAACAATACATCATTGTAGGCAATTATTTTAGAAATGAATTATTAATATATTTATGTAAATTACTTCTTCGTGAATGTTTATACGATATTGATAAGTAAATAGTCTGTAGTGTATATTGGAGTCGGCGCCAATCTCTGTAACCCAACATATAATTTCGATTTGAACATTATCATGACCATTTTTTTGTTCGATTCGTTCTACGCATAAATAGCAAGTATAAGTAATGCAAAGTTATACGTTGGCAAATTATCGTTCATTGTAATAATTTGTAGGCACCTGCTTGTTTCACACTCAGGAAAGTGACAGTCGCGATGATGAATAATGTTTCAATTTTCAATTAGTGGAATGCGAGGGGTAAACCGCGGTCGAAAATTTGTACACCAAACTTCATTTTCGCAAGGAATTCCATGGAATTCCAAGGAATTCCAAGGAACTCCATGGAAATCCAAGGAATTCCAAGGAAATCCAAGGAATTCCAAGGAAATCCAAGGAATTCCAAGGAAATCCAAGGAATTCCAAGGAAATCCAAGGAAATCCAAGGAATTCCAAGGAAATCCAAGGAATTCCAAAGAATGTCAATGAATTCCAAAGAACTTCAAGAAAATTCAAGATTTTCTAGGGCATTCTAATGAATAATAATTAATTAAGGAAATTTACAATCACACTTGAAAAAAACTGAAATACTGGAATAAAAAATCGAACATTTAATAATAAAAGACAAGGCCTAGTTCTTCTGTCTATGAGGTAACTAAAAATAATTCTTCTATCACAACTAATTCAGGTAACCTAGCAGCATTTCTATCAAAATAAAATAAGGATGAATATAAGTATCTGAAACTATAGATCTTTCTTGAAATCTCTATATTTTTTCTCTATGTTTGCCCGATCTTCTCGAGAAATTCGCAGTGATGGTTCACATCCAATCATAGTTATTGGACCATAAAATATTTGTGATCTCAAATCTCAAAACCATGTCTACATCTTGAGTCTTTGGCCAAAAAAAATCTTGTAAGTTTTGATGTAGAAATTTCAGCCGGTAGTAACAATTCCTGCTATCTCCTGTTTCCATCTCATTCTCGACTTTGTCTATCAGCCTTCCAATATACCACTGAGAGTCATAATATGTGGCATAATATTTTTCACTCCTCATTGTTCAGTGTATCAGTTTTTGTTTGTTCTACGGAAAAGTCTTCCATATCTGTCGAATCATCAAGAGAAAAATGTTCATTAGAATTGTACGAGGAATTTGAAGTAAAATCGGAATCATCTTTGGCAATCATATCCGGAAGATTATCTCGGGCGAATGATTCTATATCAGCGATATCATCATCAGTAATTTCTCCAATCACTCGCAAGGAATTATACCCGTTAATAATCAAAATATTCTTCAACTCGTTTGGAATTTTAATGTTGAGCAAACACTCTGCCTCATGTAGAACTTCGTCGAGAGTATTCGATGACATGACGTCCACCCGAGCTCACCCTTTACCTCGCCCTTTACAGACCTACGAAACACGATAGATGTTGAACATTCTAGGGTTGATAATCAATTCAATGGAAAGGAATAGATAAGGATCATAATATCCATTCTGAAGCACTTAGAGCAGTGCTATTTGCATTTGAAACAGACTTACCGTCACTAAATACTTCCACTCTTTTAGTCAACTGATGAATAAGTTCTAGATTGAATGCACCCAACTAACATGTACGAACCCGAGTACGAACCTGTGCCCGAATGCCCGTTGATGACATCATTCTTCATGTCTACCACAAGATCTCGCGCGAGGTCCAATAGTGTTCTACAAAAATAGCGGGAGCTGCCATCACATACATTCTTTTCTAAAAGAGGATGCAGTTTTCAAAGGAATTCCAAGGAATTCCAAAGAATTCCAAAGAATTCCAAAGAATTCCAAGGAATTCCAAAGAATTCCAAAGAATTCCAATGAATTCCAAAGAATTTCTAGGAATTCCAAGGAATTCCAAGGAATTCCAAGGAAATCCAAGGAATTCCAAGGAAATCCAAGGAATTCCAAGGAAATCCAAGGAATTCCAAGGAAATCCAAAGAATTCCAAGGAAATCCAAGGAATTCCAAGGAAATCCAAGGAATTCCAAGAAAATCCAGGGAATGCCTGAGCATGCGTTGAGATGAAAATATGGATGAATTCCAAGGAATTCACAGGAAATCCAAGGAATTCCAAGGAATTCCAAGGAAATCCAAGGAATTCCAAGGAAATCCAAGGAATTCCAAGGAAATCCAAGGAATTCCAAGGAAATCCAAGGAATTCCGAGGAATTCCAGTTGCTTGTACACTAGAATTCCACCGCGGTTTACCCCTCGGTGGAATGTTTACGTAATTGGATTTTACCTCGTATTTTACTGATGACGAACGTGAGCTAGTTTACAGAGTGATAATTTTAGAAGCAGCAATAGATTGATATTATTGCATATTATATGAACGGAATAAGTTAAGCTATTCACCGTGTTTATTCAGCATATTTATTATTGTATTTTATGACCTCCCTGTATAAGCTTTCATGGTTCCTCTGGGAAATTGGCTCTCGGACAAATTGACTGATATTTTATTAGGTTGTTGTGGGATGGCACATTAGGAAAATATGTGAGTTTGAAAAGTTTTTTCTGTGACGGGAAAAAAGTTTGACATTTCATCTCTGTTGACAGGTTAGGGAATGTAATTTTTCATGAATTACTATTTTCTACAAACGTCGAAAAATGACAAGGTTCGTGCATTGATAACAATTTGCGAAGTGACACTTTTATTCAGTTTCCTACGTTACCATGATACCTTGCGCGAAGTAAAATAGTGCGCGAAGTACCTACTTCGCGCATTGTTATGTAAAACATATGATATATTTATGATTATGACTGATGGTTTTGTTTGTAGAAAAAAAAACACTCAATGATGGTTGCCTCGTTCTCAAATTGAGTAAATATGATTCAGTAGTATGACTATTTTTGAAGTGAAAAACTTCTATAGGTCCGTTAGGTACTTTCTATATAGGATAGGAGAAAGAAGGCAAACTCGCGTCACGGAATCCACGTACCATAAGACCGGCATGCTCATGAATGTATATACCCGTGTATACCATATAGAACTTATCACTTCCGATGTGGGCTCCTACGCATGCCAATTGTTATTTTGCGTGGGACTTATTTTATTTTTCCCCCATATGCAAAATTGACATTCGCCCAATTCAGCAAAAGATTTCTTGACCTTCACACCGGATTTTCCGTGCAATAATCGAGTCGGTTCTTGTACACGACTTTTCGACCACGATCGTAGTTTGTTGTCCAGCAATTTTACACGGTCTACTGCCTGCCTCTGCAGATTCTCACCCATACATACAGGGTGTCCCATAAATACATCCAACTAAGACGAGAAGTAACATGCATGCAGTTGGATAGAACTAGTGGAAATTATACTTGAACTTTGAATACCTATACATCAGGTTTATATATTTTTTTATTGGTGCCTAGGGTTGCCACCTTTGAATTTCTAACTTTTACGAAAAAGTTGTTGAAAATGCAGGACAATCAATTGAAAATCGGGACAATTGAAATTTAAATGAAAAGTTCGAGAATAATACGAGTTTACGGAATGAAAAACGATAGTTTATGCACTTTAATGAATAAAAAGGTACTTTTAATCCTTCATTTGAGGGAATAAAGTGGCACTTTTCATCTCTAAGGGGAATAAAAGTTGATACTGGAAATTTTTTCTCGAACATTTCGATGTCAACAAGAATATGATAACCACCCATCAGACAGCAGAGTGAGCATTATGATACTCTAGTGCCTACGGGTAGAAGCGGGTAGAAGTGTACTGTCTTTCATCATTTTCTTAAAACAACCGGTTCTTGAACATTTATTATGTAACGTCGCTGGCGCGCTTTCATCGGACGTATTCGTGCTATAGTTACTTGAATGATACAATATTGGGTAGAGATATGAGAATGGCATTGAGCAGTGGTAGATCAATGATGTTTTTCAAAACACTTCTGCACATCCAATAGACGTTTTCTCTTCTCCCTCCCTGTCTCTTGTATTATCTAAGTATAGCGGCTGAACTCTATCACCACTGATATCAAACAACCTGATAAAAGTGCTGTTTCCTCAAAGAAAAATCGTTCAGAAAGTGAAGTGCATCTCTGAAAAAAGAAAAGTACTTAGGTAGATATAATTAATATATTCCGAGATATATTCGGTTTGTCAATCAACGAAATGTTGAAACTGTGCGTTAGAGGGTTATTATATGTATTTTGGTCATAGTAATAAATACTGCTGTCGTTAAAAGGGGTATTTCTCGGGGTATTTACTATCATACTCGTGATCTTATAATTACTATATTTACAGTCTTCAAGCTTTCATCAGTACTGGAGATACAGGGTGCTGAAGTTAGGATATTTCCAGATATTTCCATCAAAATATTCTGAATACTACGCTTTTTTATGAAAACAACATGTTGATATAGGGACCTCGATAGGGACTATTTTGCGTGAGTGAAGAACTAAGTTTTGCTCACTCATTAGTCGCCGCAACTAACACTGAAAGATTTAAAAATAATATTCGTAGCGACTATGCTACACAGCTACACTATGAAACTCTGGGAAAAATTTAGAGAGTGAACAAAATATCTTGAAATTGAGAACCTCTTTTCATATGTCTAACCATAATAATAACATTACTTTACACTTTACCATGTTGCCCAGCTGACAAACATCTTTTCCAAACGTGTTGGTCGAATAAAAGGCACTGTCACAGTGTCACAATCTGAGAAAGACCATAGTCTTAGTTGAGATGTTTATAATTCCTCTGGTGTGCCCATTCGTCATTGGTTTCGTCAGACTAATTCTCGATATGAATAATTGAATGCGAGTTCGGTTCTCATATTCCATGATAGATGGCGTGAAGGAACAGGAACAGGTCAGGAACATCTTTTCAATAACTTGATCAGAATTGGTGACTTTACAACCTTGCTTTATTTTTTTTATGTTCTGGTTCCCACGAAAAGGGATATCCTTTAATGTTCAGAGAACATTGTGAGAACCAAGGGAAATTAGGTAGGAATTGGTGTTCTTCTTAAATTTCTGGAGGTTATATGCCTCGGGGAACACCTCCCTTGGCAATGTGTTCCAGAGTCACGCTGTTCGTTGGACGAACGAGTCTTCGGAAAGAGATGTTCTGTAGGTCTCCAAAGTGACCACGAAAGGGTGCGAAGCCTCATTTCGACGGGTTAATCTCGCGGAGACTGCCAAGGGAGGAACAATTGTTGATATTTCAGAAGAGCATCGTCGATGAAAATATCTATGAAATAAAGCCAGATCGCCAACTTTTCTTTGGTGTTCCAGAGAAGTGAGTGAGTTTGTGAGCGAGGCATCACCCACGAGACGAATTCCCCTTTTTTGGACAGAATCAAACAGTTTCAGGGTATGTTTGGGTGCTGCACTCCAAATATGGGAACAGTATTCCTGGACAGGTCGAATCTGTGCCTTATAGAACATAAGCAGCTGACTAGAAGTGAAATAGCTCCTGGCCCGAAACAGAAAACCAAATTTTTGGGATTCACTTTTAGCAATTGATCTCACGTGATTTTCCCAAGAAGGATTATTGCTGATAGTAATACCAAGCATCGAAATGGATGTCTTCAAAGGTATGGTTAGGAAAACAAAAGACAATTTCTCATTGAGCTCTTTTTGAGTTACATACCAGCGTTGCTTTGAGAGACATATTCATCTTGGACACACTGTATAGTATCGTTTTAATTTTAAATCAATCATTTTGAATGCTTGAAGTACTTGTTTTACTTAAAACTTTACCATTACTGTAAGAAAGAGTACTCGTTGAAGTATATCTTTTGGCAACCCTAGATAGATATTCACAAACCCTTGCATATTAGATATAAATGTCACAAAATATTCAGTATGAACCAAAATAGCCTGACAGTTTTATGAAGTTCTAGTTTCCAACTTTCCATCATTTTCTAAATTAACGACTACAAATTGGCCAGCACACAACTTGTGAAATATGATTTCCGATCTATTTTTCATTCATCGTCCTCTCGCTTCTCTCCAACATAATACTATACACTTCAAAAAGTTATGAATGGCTAACACAGTTCTCATATTCAAACGGAAATACAACAAGGCCAAACCTATCATGCTTACCCACAATTATCATTATTATAATTCTATTTTTCGTGAACCACACACTACATGGGCCGCATACTAATATAATTTTTATAATCTTGATTTTGTATGCTGGACCATAGCACTGGCCAAATCGAATCATGACCCAGCAATTTATGTTTATTATAACTTGCATAAATTTATGTTTCCTGTTTGCGAGATGGATCTTTAAAAGCTCAACTAGAATCGCCCGTAAGTTATTGAGTTCGGTTTGTGTTATTTTATAAATTTGACGATATATCTTGAAAGCGGTCCAAGTCAGGGGCGTAGTTTTAGCTATTACTAGGGGGGGGGGGAGCAACCCGAACAAATATTGTTTGCATGGCAAAAAAAGCGCCGCAGTCATTGCACTAGGTCATTTAGTTTATGGAATAGGATAAAGTAAAGCTCAAAGTCATCTCCACTACTTCTTTACTGATGTAAATAAACTAAAGGACATGTTTCGGACCTATAAAAGTCCATCTTCAGTTGTTTTTAGAAGTTAATGGAGGTTAAATTGGATGCCGATGTCTATCATCATAATATCATGGTTATATGGGTGGAAAAGGGTTGAGAATAAACGGGCTTTCATTAATGAAGGGCACCGTTCCCTAAGAACGCGCACTTATAGAACTAAATGTCAAGTTCCAGAAGGGAAACTTGACGAGATGCTCATAAAACAGGGAAAAAAACAATTGGTCCCGTACCCTTGAGAAAACGCACTAAAAATCCAAAAATCAATTGAAATTGATGGGGCCAAAAGCCAAAAACGTGCTCACCTCGTATAGGGTGACCTCCGCCTTGGTGTCAGAGTGCATAGATAGCCTACAAAGGCTGTCAGCAACGAACAAAGTATGTCTTTTGTGGGTCCCTGGACACTCAGGGGTACCAGGTAACGAAATGGCCGATGGTCTGGCCAGAAAGGGGGCGAAGGGTTCAGTGATTGGCCCAGAGCCAATCTTAGGGGTCACTCGATCCTGGAGCAACTTCAAGATGAAGGAAATCCTGACGGAAAGGTTTCAGGACAGCTGGAGAAAGGCTCCTCGAATGACGCAGTCCAAACTCCATATAGGAAACCCGTCACGAAGACAGACCAATGCCCTCTTGGCTTTGAACAGGAAGGAGCTGAAACTGGTGGTGGGCCTTCTGACAGGGCACTGCCACCCTCGCTGCCACCTGAACAAACATCTCAGCATGATCGGGATTGTGGAGGATCCTGAATGTAGATGGTGCCTAGAGTATGAAGAGACTTCTACTCACATCCTCACTGAATGCCCGGCAATAGTGGCAGCAAGGGATATCCATTTTGGGAGCAGTATCCTGGACCCAGAGGATGTTAAAAAGGTTTGGCCTAGAAAGTTGGTCTCTTTTGCTCGCGAGATCGGCCTTCTCCATGGCTGACTTGCGATCCCAGGAATGTGGGTGCACAATGGGCCCGAAAAGGGAGGCCTAAGTGCGTCAGGTCCCGGACCGCCCACACACATACATACATACAAGCCAAAAACGTGTTAAATCTTTGGTTCTATAAGTACGCGTTCTTAGGGCACGGGGCCCTTCATTTTTAATAAAATCCCGTTTATTCTCAACCCCTCTCCTCACCATTATAACTCGATATTATGATGATAGACATCGGCATCCAATTTAGAATACTGTTTCACCTCCATTAACTTCTAAAAACGGCTGAAGATGGACTTTTATGAGTATGAAACATGTCCCCTTGATTGATTTACATCAGTAATAAAGTAGTGGAGATGACTCTGAGCTTTCCTTCTTCCTTTTGAAATATTCCACTCCACTTTGAACAAACATGGACTTCTACCAGGGATTTAGTTTATAGGTTAGGACACTTCTGGATTTTTCGGTACGAATAACTATCACGAATTACGTCGGTCTAATACTAATCTAAGTACTATTCAATTAATAATGATATTTGCAATCTCAGAAACATTATAAATATAGAGGATTTCCTATAATAGGATTCATAGGTTGGTTTTATACCAGTTGTAAATTTTCATAATGAATTTTCAAGGACTCATTCTCACCTCAGAAAAAGACAAAAGGTTTGTGAAGAGATCGAGAAGAAGCCAGAAACGCCATAAAAAATACACGAAATTACAATGAACACGCCTCTAGAGGCCGTAAATAAAAAGCCTATAATCTTAGATTTAATATACGATAAATGTGGGCAGGATCCCTTCTTTTTTCCGGTTCTTTTTCTTTATGTAAAACAGACCCAAACTGAGATGCATTCGGAATATCGAATAAGGAATGAATACCTCACGGCCATTTTTATCTGAAAATCCAAATGTCGAAAGATTAGAATATTAAAATTTCAATTCATTGCTGTGATCGTAATAGAGATATTATGTGTTACGAGTGACTTTTATTTCACTAGGGTTTTTATGACAAGATATTTATAAATAATAAATTTTTAATTGCATTGCAAAAATCGCAATTTTTACCAATAACGAAAATTGTTGTTTTTGATGTGAATTTTAGGAAAACCCGAGGGAAAACCAAAGACAATTAGATGTCTACTAGTGCGAATGACAAGAAATGAGAAGAAAGGTTATGCTAATGTCATTTCTCAAAAAAAGTTGTAGGCAAATCTAAAAAATCTCCGAGATTTTTTCCAAATAACAACAAAACGGTCACAACTCGGATTTGTTTTCAACAGTTCCCTAACAGGTATCTAAATATCGAATATGATGAAATTTGATGGAATCTCTTTCTGTCAAAATTTGTGGAATATATACAGGGTGTCCGCTAAAAGGAGGTCAATCCATTAACCACATATTTCTTGAACAAAAACAATATGAGTTTCTATATATCATTTTTCATTTTAGCCCTTCATATTCGGTATACAGGGTGTCAAAGTTGGAAATTAAAAACTGTTTTTTTCTAATTACTCGCGTATTTGATAAGATATTAATCTCAAAATTTGTACATTACTTCAGCACAAAGAGTTACATCGTGTGAGGAAAACAAAACAGAAGATAACTGTCAAATACTCAAGATACTGGGGGTCAAGTTCACACTTACCCCCATATTTTGTTTGTACGTGCGCTAATGACTTCCTATCTATTTTCCTTCAAGTTTTCAATCATTTTTGAGTATTTTTTGTTCCTTGTAAAATTTCGATTGAATCATTTGTTTTTAAGATAATTCGAAAAGTACTGGTTATTGTTTGATGCCTATGCGGCTTAGGTAATCTCATAATGTTCACATACTCCTATTTATTTCGTCGAAATTGAAAGAGGGCGTATCTTTTTACGTACGAAAAGGTAAATATGGAAATACCGGGTGCTCTGAGCAAATGTACTAAAATAATTTTTACAAAAAAAAAAAATTAAAAAGTGTAAAAATTATTTTAATACATTCGCTCTGAGCACCCGGTATTTCCATATTCACCTTTCCGTAGGTAATAAGATACGCCCTCTTCCAATTTCGACGAAATAAATAGGAGTATGTGAACATTATGAGATTACCGTAAGCCGCAAGGCATCAAACAATAACCAGTACTTTTCGAATTATCTTAAAAACAAATAATATTATCGGAATTTTACAAAAATCAAAAAATACTCAAAAACGATTTAACACATGAAGAAAAATAGATAGGAAGTCATTAGCGCACGTACAAAAAAAATATGGGGGTAAGTGTGTACTTGACCCCCAGTATTTTGAATATTTGACAGTTATTTTCTGTTTTGTTTTCCTCACACGATGTAACTCTTTGTGCAGAAGTAATGTACCTATTTTGAGATTAATATCTTATTAATTACGCGAGTAATTAGAAAAAAACAGTTTTTAATTTTCAACTTTGACACCCTGTATATCGAATAAGAAGGGCTAAAATGAAAAATGGTATTTCAGTTGCACTAGACCTTCTGACTATCGATTGATTGGTCTTCGCTAAATTTAAATTGAAATGAAACGAGTAGAGAAAATCCCAACACAGAAATTAATATCTACTTATAGTTCTAATGATTTGTTATTTCTTCGGTGGTTTCATTTTCTCCCGAGTTCTCCTTTAACTCATATCAAGTGAGATGAGTGACCAGCAGACCAAACTTTTTTTTCTGCGCGATGTTCCGACTGTTCCGAGTATTCTTTTATTCGTGAAGCAAAGGCGAGATCTCATAGGGAGAACAAGACAAGGCGCCAGGTATCGAACAGTACCAGTGGCGTATCTGGTTTCAAGGGTTAATCCTGATTTTTAGTTCAGTCGTATCTGCAATTTGTGAGAATGCTAAGGTTTTCATCAGACACCAATTTTGATATTGCTATAGAATGATAATGTAGTGATTTGTGAACAGGGTTTCTTCTTTCTTCGTCGAACGGTTTCACATTGCAACTAAGTCATCACCACCAAGATCTTTGAAAGACACATCCATACCCTAGTGGCCACGTTTATACCGTATGGATATTTGCGAGGATATTTTTTATGCTTACCAAGGTGATTCGACCAAATTCAGACCAAAATCCTTAGTTAACGCATGTTTACACCATGTATATTTAGGTGACCTTTACCAACTTTGTTTTGATTTGGTAAATTTTTTGAGGTTAGTTTGTGGAAATCCACGTAAATTAGCTGAATTTGAATGGAATATTGTTATGAAGACTCATGAAATAACAGATACATGCACTCAACTCAAGTCAAGGCTATACGAAAGTAGACCAAAGTGTTTACACCGTCTTGGTCATCATAATAGTTTATTTTGATACGCAACAAGTTTCCAAGCTGGTAACTTTACCAAGTTCACAGTTCATACCACACTGACCAAGAGTATTTAGTTAAAATATAGCCATTAGTCAGCTTACCAAGACACGGTATAAACGTGGCCAGTGACATCCTACCTCATCTCTTATAATCTTGAGACTAATCATCAGCCAGGCTTTAGGAAAAAACATAGCACAAGCACAGCCTTAGTCTGCATAACTGACCAAATCAGAAAAAGTGTAGATCAACAAAAAGTTACATGTATGGTACTGTTAGACTTTTCTAAAGCATTTGACACGATCGATCATGAAACCGTGAAAGGACATTTTATTTTGTACAAATAAGGTTCTCCATTGAAGACATCTTATTATTATAAGTAGTATTATTATTATTATTTCAGTCAAACAATCTATGAATATTTTCAACTTTGATGGCCAGTATCTAGAAAACGGAGCGAATCTAGACTTCAATCCAGGCATACTTCTATGTTTTAACTTTCAGTCCGCAGATAAGCCAAGAAATCACTTCTCTGAATATGTACGAGACATTTCGGAACACCCTGTATATATATATGACTTGACGTTCCGAACGACTTACAGCAATTGGATTGCATCTGATTATTTTGAACAATCATTTCATTATTCATTGTTCTCTATTAATAGATCATGATGAAATCCTCAGCTCTCGAGATTGATGAATATATTCGTGAGAAAAAAATCAATGGTAAGTAACCGATTCCAAATAATCGATTATTGTGCTTTTTTTCTCGAGGACTTCGTGAAAAATAGGAAAATCCCGAGGAAAATCAGTCATAACCACGAACAGATTGAATGATCTCTCAGTTTTCGAGAACTTGTTGCCTATATATAGGTAATAAAAAAATATGATAAATTTTCTAATTAGAATTTTCTGATTTTTTTTTTATAAAATCTTCTTAGATAAAATTTCTAATTTGACAGATGTCTTGCCTGCTAGAAAACTGACTCCAAAGTAAAACTTTCCATAACTATATGGGTTGCATGCAAGAACTGTCAGGAACTGGAGGCGAAACATTGAAACACAACCTCACTCTTCTTATTTGTTTACAAGTGATCGAAATAGTTTTCCACAATTATTTTGGCATATGAATCGTATTTTTCCGCTATTCATCAATTCGCTCATGCCATCACATTGTGCTGTTGTAAAATGCACAAAAACGGCAGCGGAAGATGAAGGAATCCGGATGGTACATTATGATTTAAAAGTAAGTACCTACTATAGTCACTCACATGTAGTTTCCATTTCAAAATTTGGTAATTTCTCTGATTTCTCATCGGAATTCCTTTTGCAATAGGAGCTAATAGAAATACTCGTGAAATTTCTAAAAGAATGCAGGAAGATTGGATTCATGCAATCAAACGGAAGGACTGGTCTGACATGCTGACGAAATATGATCGTGATGTGTAATGTAGACATTTTCAATCAATTAGCAGTATTAGCTTCTATTAGTTCTATTGCAGAAGTGGCAGAAGGTATTTTAATAAGAAATGACAAAATTCCATAACGAAAACTATGTGAGATTACTATTTGTCTGAAAAAACATATTCCTTCGTCTATCGCTGCATTTTTTGTGCATTGTACAACAGCACAATGAGGAGGCATGCTTGAATTAATGAATAGCGCAAAAAACACGATTCGTATGCCAAAATATTGTGAAAAACTATTTCAATCCTTTGATTCCTCTGCAATCAAATGAAAAAAGTGAGGTTATGTTTCAATGTTTTACCTCCAGAGTTGGTCATCGTGCACGCGACCTATTAACAAAACATCTATGAATCCCATGATATGGTCAAGTAGTGACACTGTTTAAATATATATCAACATTATACTCGTAATAATATAAATATAGATTGTGTACTGAGAGAAAGGAAATAGACATTTTCATAAATATGTTTCTAACGCCTAATTTCTTCAAAGAAACTGTAATACATTTTATCGACCATTTTATACAGAATCTACATACCTCGCTGAAATTGTGGGAGTATTCAAAAGCTATTTTGTTACGAACATCTGTCAATTCAAACGATAAGAAATCAAACATACATAATAATATATCATCCGTGATATACAATATTTATACTAGTGAAAATTACGATTATGCGAATTTTCACTTATCATTACGGAAACTTCAAAGATTTCCAGCGATTTTCAGTTCTTACGAGACACTTTCATCGAATTTGATGTTCTGTTTAATGTTCGTTCAAAGGCTACAGTCAGTAGATGTCAAAACGTAGTCAATCTGTTAATAAAATAGTATGACAAATGGTAGTTTCCAGAAACGAGAATCACGTCACTGCCATCTCCATGCACGAAAATGAAAAGAACGCCAGTTTTCCGTTAATAAAAGAGGCCGAAGAAAACTCAATTGTATATATGTATGTAATTCGCTATGTAACAAGTATTATAAACGTCCTTTTAGTAACGAGTAGTTTAAGCACGAGCGGAGCAGAGCGGAGCGAGTGTTTAATAAACGAGTGTCTAGAAGAGTTTATAAACGCGTTACATACTATGATTTTTCTACGAACTCCGAAAATTACATTAACATACCTGCAATTCCTGCTAACCTACAAAATAATTCGAAAGGAATGGGAATTGAGAACATAATACATGCAACTGCATGCAACCAGCAAGACACGTATATGTGATATTGGTTGTAGATTTGTCCAGTTCATTGCTTACTAACCTTTGTTTCACGTTTATCGTCATGCTCAGCGCAGAATAAATTGTTCTCAAAGATGGATGCTTCATTTTTACACTTCTTGGAGATATGCAAGTACCAGAACATTCTCTTCGATTTCACTTTCGTCAACTTTTCGCATATATTTTAAATGATGAATTCTGATACAAACGAATATTGTTTGAATAATTCTGATACAAAATTCGAAAATAACAGTTGACAGGTAATACAATTGACAGGCCAGACATATCTCAAATTACTGAAGCTGTGTTTAATGAACTGCGTTGCCATGGTAATGTGTTTAAGAAATCGTGTTGCCATGGTAACGTGTTTAATATTTTGAATAAATCACAGATCGACAATCCGTGATTAATCGATCATTTAGTTATGTGAGTAGAAAAAAGTATAATTTGGTAGGGTTGTTTCTATTTCCAGTCATATGTGCAGTAGTACTGTTTCATAATCCCATGCTTCATCATACTCGGTCAAAAAGAGATCAACTGATTTTTTTTCGGAAAATTCATGAGATGTCCTCTGTATCATTGAAATAAAAAAAAACTGTCGAAAACCAAATATTCCTGTATACCTCTTCCTAATATCGAACTGTTTTTTCAGGTTTGCAAAAAACAGATTTGATTAGAATCACGATTAGAATTGAAAAAAATCATTTGATTTGTATCGGGATTTGAATCATGATATGATTAAAATCGTAGCAACAATGCTTTGTTTGAGAGTAAGTACTAAACGGTACTAAAGTACTGACCTGTCGAAGTTTGGCAGATAAGAACTGATAACTGAATGGATTATAATTGAAATTTGAATTATGAGTTCTACATTGCTAGTCGCTTAGATATTTTTTGAGGTAATGCATACCGTACACTAAAGCAACTGGGTCCCATTCACGTATCGAATTTCCTCCATGAATACCCGTCTAATAAGCAAACAAAAAAGATATACGCATGCACAGGATGCCTCCTTTGTGTCGGTCGCAGCCCGCTCAGATCTCGGATATTTTTTCACAGACTCTGACGAAATATGAAACTTCGTGATCTTCGGACGCCCAGGGAATGCATACACAGCACACAACCAGTGGCGTCATCAGGATTTCTATCTGGGAGGGTCTACCATGTCAAACCATATGATAACAGTATTTCTCTACGACTATCGTATTCTACATTGATTACATATAGGTTAGTAATTGATGAATGAAGATGATTCCAAGACACCGTGGATCCCAACTCATTATTCAACGGCACTCGACCAATCACATATTCAGAATTTTCAGGATCCACAGCAACTGAAAAGGTTAGACTAATGAAAAACCAGCAAATCTACAAAACCAATTTCTCAAGAAGGCTCTGCTTCATTTTACGGGTCACGTCACGGCTTGACTTTCGCGAATGTCAGATTGAATTATATGTAGAGTCTATTGAGTTTTAACTTTGATATCTGGAGGATAAAATGGAGGCTTGCCGTTCCATAAAAATGTACTGTATGAATATTGAAGATATTCAAGATTTTGGATCTCCATGGATAACTATTCCTGAGAACAAAACAAAAATTGTAAGGAGGTTCACTGTAACCGGGAAATTTTATCAATTTTGTGAAAAGTCCATTGATATACGAGCAGCAAATGTTGGGATTTCCAATTTTTTCATGAATTACCAAAGGAAAATGTACTCTTTAGAAAATTGGAATTAATAAGTTTGCAGCAATGGGAAGACAAATAGTTACATGTTACATTTTTGAAGCTACCAAATCCCGAGATGTACAACGGGCATTGCTTTGCTTGTCAATGCAGGTGGAGGTATAACAGCATTGAAAAGAAATGGTGGCTGGATTTCTAGAAGATTCAATGTTGAATAAAAAAAAAACGGCAGATTCGAATTCTTCAATGAATCGAACAATGTTCATCATCATCAAATAACAGTTCCTTCACACAAAAAACATCAACTAGCAATATGAATAAAAATGTCAGTGTTGATTTAAATGCAACACCAACAGTAAAATTTCACGAATTGTGAGAATATGTATCACTAAAAATTTAGTCACTAAGTACGAGAAACATAATTTACTGACCTAATAATTATTGTGTTGTTTCATCATTGAGTTCGTTGAATATTAAAAATTTCTGTCAATTGTATCATCATATCATTAAAATTCATACATCAAGTATATTATTTTCATAAATAATAATTAGATTACATTAAATTTCTGACTATCGTATAGTCGTAGAGAAAGTATAGTCTTCTACTCGCGTATAATAGCTATTATTCTCTCGGATAATTCCGAAACTCGCCTACGGCTCGTTTTGGAATCATATCCTCGGGAATAATAGCTATCATTATACGCTCGTTGAAGAATATACTATTTTTTTCATTCTTATGGAACCTACCTGAGAGCCTACCATTATCTACTCCTTTTCAGGTCGTTGAGTGTTTTTTCTACCAAGGTAGCTTTCGTCATTTTATGAACTACTGGTTCAGAGCTGGTCCTCTGTATTAATTAACCCAAATTCACTGTTCTGATGCGAGAGTCGTATGAATTCATCAATAAAGATAAGACAGTAGTTGCTTTTGTGAAATCAGTAACTCTGACAGTACGATAGAGTTATAATGTGATTTGTGACATCGTCTTCTCAAATTCAAATAGGTAGGTATTCGTTCTACTAAAGAACAGCACAATTCGCTACTGCTTGTCAAATACACGCAAATGCAAAAGACTCACCTAATATGGTTTCTCATTTTTAATCGCCTGCAATTGTTTTTTTGATGTTCTGGTTCCCACGAAAAGGGACATCCTGTAATGTTCATCGTGAGAACCAAGGGAAATGAGGTAGGAATTGGTGTTCTTCTTGAATTTCTGGAGGTTATATGCCTCGGGGAACACCTCCCTTGGCAATGTGTTCCAGAGCCTCGCTGTTCGTTGGATGAACGAGTCTTTGGAGAGAGATGTTCTGCAGGAAAATGAGAATTCAGTGTTGTTAATTTTCAATCAGAAGTGAAGAAATTGAAATTGCACACATATAGGAGCGAACGATTTGAATAGAGAACTCACCAATGAGAACGATGACACATGCATTGCTTATTGGATAGTAGCGCCGTAGCGGCCATTATTGATTAATTTTCTGCAATTATTAGTTTTGACTTTTGACGCTCGTTGAATAATATAATATTATGCAAAGAGATCATGTACTGATACCTATTAATACATGAGCACGTGGTAAATAGTATGCGAGTGTATCAATAGCTATTTGTGTGCATTATTTCTTCTATGACCAATAAATAAAAAATATAAACAAGAATTAGTTTCTCACTATTCATATATCAACATAATATCCCAACATCTCCAGTCAAATTGTCTGCACTTTTGACGTGTTCTGGTTGAATGCCAATTGAAATCAAATGTCAAAAGAATCAATCACTGATTGAATGAATTGTAATTTACGTAACAAGTCCGGAAAATACTGTTTTTGGACGAGTAGACAAAAAAAATTCTAGGCGGAGCCGTAGGCGAGTCCTGGAAGTCTGCGAGTCGAAAAAAATTGTTTTTGGACGTGTTGCGTACACAATTTTTTCGGCAACCATATGTAGAATAACAATTCAGTGAGACAGTGAGACACATTTCCATATTATATTTCTTTGTGGAATACAAATGAAAAAACACTTTTAGCACATAATTATACAATACACTATTTTATAAAAAACCCATCGCATGCTAAATGCAGTTTTGCCGTCAAAAGTATTGACAAGAGAACAAATCGACAAATTTCTCGCAGAAGCCCCAGATGAAATATATCTAAAGCAGAAAGTTGCTGCGATTTTTGGTGTTTTTGGAGCCTGTCGTCGACAAAAACTGTGCGATTTGACAATAAATAATATCGAGAATTCCGGAACTTCACTAGTTGTGCATATACCAGACACAAAAACTAATGTGCAACGCACCTTTGTTGTAAGTGGACCATTGTATATGAACTACTACAAAAAGTACATAGCCCTTCGTCCAGTGGATATTAATCATTCTAGAGTTTTTATAAAATGCATTAAAAATAAATGTGCCAGGACTCCAGTTGGAATCAACACATTTGGTGAGATGCCTGCCAAAATTGTCGAATTTCTTAATTTGCCTGATTCCCATCTATATACTGGACATTGTTTCCGACGTTCCTCAGCTAGTTTGTTGGCTGACTCTGGTGCTAGTCTTACTACAATTAATATTAAGTCCAGTACAGTACAGATGGTTATATAGAAGACTCGCTACAAAGGAAACAGAACATTGCAGATCAAATTTTGTCGAAAACTTCGGCAAATAATGCTCTCTGCCCTGGTACAAGCTTCACGAAAATAAATTCTGTCACATCTACCAATGAGACTGGCCATGGAGTTTCGTATTATAATTGTAGTTTCGCTAATTGTACTTTTAATCGAATAAACACTCCATTTTGAATTATGTTTACATATTTTCTCATAGAAATAAATTACTTTATTTATTTAGTGATTTACTTTTAACACCAGTGTCATTAACTGACATTTTAGACACTGACAGCATGCGTCAAAAATTATACTTTCACTGACGTTTGTAGAAAAATACCTTTACCTACTAACTGATATATTGGAAATTTCGTATGGACATTTTCAAACTCACTACCGCTGCTGCTTTCGCGATAGTTTATTGCGATAATTGCAACCAAACTTTCAAAAATCCAAATGTCTACTAATTTCATGTCAAATAGGTCAGCTGATATTTCGCTGCTATGGTAATTATCATCTGCATATATCAAAACTTCTATCTACCAAGATTTTCATAGTTACAGTGATCAACGATGTGATACTTCCCGGACTAGGACTTCCCGGTTTATGTACAGAAGAAGGTTACCTACATAGATATTGTACACGCAATAAACAGTGAAGGCTAGTTCGTTACGAAAAATTACAACAGTAAATAAAGGAGGGAGTTCCCGACTAAGTAGTAGAGACTAAATGAAACAGATGTTTAATTCGCGTATTGTATCGGGAGTAGAAAATAGTGAATTCGAGTTCAGAAGTTTATTACGCCACTGCTTTTTCCCCTGTTGGACCGTCACTGGCCGCACCTCCGTCTCGGGCGCAACATAACAAATTCAGAGCCTGAAAAAGAGATCTTTTCGACGCGATATGAAGGGAATAAACCGGCGTATTATACAGAATCTTGATAGGTATGAAGCGAGCAGCCTCCCGAGAATGTCGATCCTCTTTAAAATTTAACATTTATTCGGCTTTTTGTGGAGTTGAATGCCAGTGGCGAAACTGCATGGGGAAAAAACAACGAAAGGGTTAATATTCACAATGGTTATAAGACTTCTATAGAAGATAATAGCATTGAGTATTCACACTAGTGTATATAATCAAGGATAATAGTTATTTACGTGACAATTATGGAATATAGACATTATTTATCCGCCTGTATTTGGATACGCATTCACTGATTATTTTGTCAATGGACACACTTTATATACTCATGAAGTACTTCAATGAAACATTTTATATAGGAAAATCAACAAAAAATATATATTATTTTTTGGTGAGCTCTTCATATTTACTGATTGATCATACCAGCTGATGACAGCCATTTAATTTTAGATGTCAAATGTAGCCAATTAAGATCAAATGTCAACAGATTTTGAAGGGACATAAACTTTTATCAGACAAATTGCTTTTGAATAACCTTTTACAAATTATTTTGAATGTAATTTCCGGTTTTCGCTTGAAAAATTGAACCTTCTCACTGCATGATCATAACAATATCGTTTATATGACATCACAATGCAGAGAAATAGATTTTATTTTTTGTTATGGTCATCCAGTGAAAAGGTTCTAAACGAAGCATTAGCATCAGATTGAAAAAAATTGTAGAGATAAAACTTGCTTAGAAATGATCGAGAATATCAGGATTGATTTCAATTTCGAGATTTGTCAGTGGCGTCTGTCAAAATAAGCATATGAAATTTCATACGAACGCCACTGGTGGCAACAACAAAAAAAATTGGTACACTCACTGATGCCTCTTGATACACAGAACATGTATACCAAATTTCATTAGAATATCTGTACTTTAACATCCTGTATCTCAAAAGTTGAGACGTTTAGGCTCGCGTTTAGGTCATATATGTACAGTATGATGCAAATGTATGGAATAAATTCATTATTTCAGAAATAGGCGACATTTGAAGAAATTCCAAAAACACGTGAGTTTTAATCTTTGAAGCCTCATCTCATGACATTCATATGAGAGATGTTACGTCACTGGTGTTGGAGTGATGACGTAATGGACGATTTTTTCAAATACAAACAGGGGTCATGTGACACCTCGTTTGAAAGGTCTACTGATCGTCTATCCAACAGTCAGAATTTTGCATAAGGAGATTGAAATTAAAATGGATTATCATTTGGTTAACTGAATCTTGCAGAGGTCTGCTACTGAGAATTGAACATCGAAGGGTCGTCTAGTTGGAAAAATACACAATATAAAAAGTTCTGAACTCTAGTTTTTGGATTTTTTTCGGGAGTCGTCTTGTTTTGAAATGAATTTATTCCATACATTTGCATCATACTGTATATACGTTCATATGAAATGTTCTTCTTGAAATGGGACCAAGAATCGCACCTCAAATATCGACCTTCAATTAGGAAATACCCTGTATATTGTCGTATTCATCTTGCCAAGAAACACTCCAAATTTTTGAATTTATTGGGTTCCTCATAGTAACTCAAGAATTTTCAACGAGAAAAACTGACAAGAAAAAATTGCGAGACCGTATAGGTCGAGCAATTTTGTCCAATGTAAGTTGGAAGTAAAATAATTAATATCCGATAGAAAAAAAGCTCTTGTGTTTCTACTGTTGATAAAATGTGAAGGACTCGTGGTATTGCCATTGAAAATTCCACACCAAACATTTTCGATCAATTTAAAGCCTATATTTCGTATCGTTACCATAGCAACTATTTCTTGGAAATTTTTTCCTCCTCGTTGGGGGACGGAGCATGAAATTACACTGGTAATTTTTTGCCGTTTATAGGTTGAATGACATTTACATTCAATTTAGAGAATTCGTGTTCTCGAAAAAATTTCCGGAAATAATTGAAGCTCTTGTGATATTATAAGTGAAAATACGCTAACTTAACATGTAGGTTTTCGAAATCGCAGGAATATTTATGACTCTCATTTATAAACTCGTCAATGAAGTGATGTGGCATTTATACCAGATTAACTTTTGACACTTCGGAGTTCAGGTAGCGCTTACCCACGATATTCCTTCAGATATTTGAATAATTTGCATACAAGATCGATCGATTGAGTGTAATTATCGGAAAAAAATTGAGGGGGAACCTTTCTTCCAACTACCAGTCTTTTATGGCCTGCAGACCTGAAAACCACCTCGTAAAATTTAAAATAATAGTTGGATGTGGGCAAAGCGTTCGAGAAAATATCCATCGGGTATGATGTTTATCAACGGTACTCATCCATTTAAAAAACTAGGGCGTATACTTTGTATCTTGTGAGCTCCCAATAATTTGGCTCGTTGATCACAATATTTTCACAGTGAATTTTTCCACAACAAGAACCGATAAGCAGAACACTAATTTCTAGACAACAACAAACAACAAATAATATTGAATAAATACAAAAAGCTCAAAGCGTTTCCACACAATGTTCAATAATGAACAACAATGGTAGATTTTCAAATCGGAACCAATAGGCATTCAGGAAGGAATCACTTGTTTCAGTATTCGTTTATACGAGTCGACGCATAGATTACGGGAGGAAAGTAGTTGTTTTTCTCCGGAAATCTACCATTGTTGTTCATTTTATTTGCTGTGTGGAAATCACGTTCAGCTTTTTGTATTTATTTAACATTTCATTCCAATATGAGCATTGTTGATATTTGTTTTCATTGCATTCCCTTATTCCTTCTAGATTTCTTTGAATAAATGATGCCCAAGAAAGTGACGTCACAAGTACTATTGGTAGTCGGAAAATATAATTTAGTATTCAGTGAGATAAACACCGTTGCCGTCTCAACCGATTCTTCAGCTTGTTTGGATATGTCAACATTCATCGCTCTCAATGTTTAACTGATTTCAACAATGTTTTCAACAATGTCATCAAAAACTGGATTGATTCATTATGACTTCGATATTATCAGAGTGATTGATGCATGCCAGAATTTAAGGTTCAAAGCAAGTCGAGAAGCAAGTATACCAAAATCGTTCAGTTGGATTGAACTTGATATAACTGTATCTAAATAACACCGAAAAAATGCAAGGGGTGTTTTCTTGTGACAGGATGTTGAAGTTGGTAGTATTAATTGTTTCTATTTATAACCCCCTGTATAAGCTTTCGCATGGTGCCAGAATTCAGTATCAATGGAGACTGAGAAAGCTCCAAAATTTCAAAATGATTCTAATTGGGGTTATAGAGTAATCTCAATGAAAGTCTTGAAAACACCTACATTAAAATTTGGAGTCAAATCGTTTTTTTATTGTTTCCTCAAAAACAGCTAGATACAAAAATCAAACAGAGGATGAAAAAGTTGCTATTTCAATATTTCAATCTAATAAAAATATGATATTCACCATGAGTATCGATAAATTTACCCACTGTGACGCCACTGGAAATGTTATATCGAATATTATTGCACTAGAAGAAGCTCCATATAACTATTAACAAAACCACAACGTTTCATCGAAATTGATGAAAAAACAATTGAGAAATTAATAGAAAAAATATTTTTCATGGAAATATTAATATCCTGTATCTCGAAAACGAAGCAAGTTAGGACATAATATGTGTATATAAAGTTTATTTCTTGAAATAATACAAGGAATCACCCCTTGAATTTTGTTTGGTGTTATTTAGATACACCCTGTATAATAATTGAGGATCAGACCGATATCCATTAATAAAAAAAACGATAAAATACATTTGTTACTACGATTATCGCTCGTCTACTACGAAACTTCGCGGGAGCACCACGGTCATCTTGAATTAATTCGTTTCTAGTCTTGAATGTTCATGCTTGTACGAATTCCGCAAAATTTATACGAATCGCAAAATATGAAATTTTCTACAGAATTTGACTTGCATAGTCATGCGACAACATTTACAGGAGATAAGGGCTCGTAAGGGTTCTGTTGTCATACCTCATACATAACATCTTATACACGAAAGTAATTGAAATATTTATTAGGGGTCATTCAGTCGCATTTCTCGAACGAGGCCTGATAATCTCCATAAATTTTGCCGCATT
Organism: Phaedon cochleariae; assembly: GCA_918026855.4. Classification (NCBI taxonomy): domain Eukaryota; kingdom Metazoa; phylum Arthropoda; class Insecta; order Coleoptera; family Chrysomelidae; genus Phaedon; species Phaedon cochleariae. The sequence goes on along the minus strand of OU896707.1, from coordinate 7,056,629 downwards.
TAAAAATACTTCGAACACTCCAACTCCTTTTTTCGTCTGGACACATCATTAGCTCTACAAATGATCCAGAGAATCCATCCTGATGCGAAAAAAATTCATTCAAATAGAGAAATGATGAATTTTATAATAATTGTAATTTTGTACATGATGTAGTCTAGTGCCTTGTCTAGTAGTCTAGTCTTTTTTCGGCCTCTGCTGTCTGCTCCCTAATTCCCAAGCTAATTTTCCAATTTTGAAGTCAAAATAATGTAACAGTTTTTATTTGTCCACCCTGGAACCATCAGTCGATGACGAAAAAATATTGATAGCGCGCTATGATCGAGGCCGGAGGCAGACAATAATTCGGCATTCCATGTTAGGATAGTGGTGAACGTGTTAGCGTTATTTTTACGTAATATTGTAATTATTGTTGGCATCTTTCATTCACTTGATAGATAGGAAAATCAAGTGTTATATTAGTTACCAGAGATTGTTGTTTGTGTTGTTGTGTTGTAAGGTGTCGGGAAGTTGAATTGAAATAGAGAATTGTATGGAATAAGGTTAGTACCTAGCATAACTTCAATAGAAACAACTAATTATCAACAGTGTATTGATGATGCACATATCTGAGAGGTGTTACCTTGATATGTTGCGAAGGGATAGCCCTTTTATTTTAATAGTTTGTGGATTTCGCAGATTTGAGAGGTAATGCTCGTAGCTGTACGGTTGAATACCATTTATTATAATTATTATAAACCTTGTTGTACCCGTTATGAGACTGATGTTAAATAACATAATCTATGAGAATGATTGTTGTGGGTGCTATTGATATTTCAATCCCCTATGCTACATATCACTTTGTTTATTATGTAGATTCTCGGTTAGTTTTACCAGACTCGTGCAGTAGGGAATGATTTATTGAATTGAATTTGATATCTTGACTGCTGTTATTGTTATTCATCGATATTGTGAGGCCGCCCCTGGCCATAATCAATTCATTATTGTTCTTTCACTTCTTTGTAAAAAAAATGTTTGTATGAAATTGAACTTGTATTTCATTTGAAAAAATCTAATTTCACAATAACAACACATCTTGCAGTGTGTGTGGTTTTGAACCCATTCGAATTCGTAAAAAAGTTCAAATAGGTATTTCAACTTCATTGCGATATTTTCAGTCGCCATTTTATTCGCATAAATTTTGCGGAATTCGTACAAGCATATAATATGCGAAATAAATATTTCCTTTTAACTACATAGTTACTCTGGATGTTTCAACTTTATTATGCTTGACATTGAAAAAAATTATGAATACAATGTGCTTCACACTCCATATAGACTTATAGAGAATAACCTATTGACATTTCTTGCGTGTTTTGACTAATTCATCTCTGACACACATCTCTTGATAATCTGCACGAAATAAAAATCTAAACTAGCGCAGCTGTGCTCACAGGTGTGTATAAGTGGTATTTTATTTTGCCATTTTGCATACCACTATTGTCGTTAAGCGGTGTTGCCAAAACGAGATAAAAGTCTCCGGATGCCAAAAAAGTTTGACTCGGTCTAGCCAAGTTTTATCCAATTTGGAGCTGTTAGAATATACGACCAGTTATTATTGTTTCATTATCTATAATTGTTATTATTCAGTTTTCCTATTTAAGAACCAAGATGACAATATTCCAAATTATGACAGTATTACATTTTTCACTGCTTTGGATTTTAATCGCTGTTAGTTTACCTACCTTGGTCTCACTTCTTATTCCGTGGTATATTCATTGTCAAGGGTTTTCAAGATTGCTCAACTCTTCCCTACAGGCATCCCCCCCTCCTACCTCCACATTCTTTAAGTAGTTGTATCAGCTATTGTTACATGCCTGTGCTCATTGTCGGAATTTCATGTTTTGTTTCTTGACATTGACTTTGATTTATGTCAACGTCTTGTCTACGTCATTATTTGACATTATCTTCAGTGTTTGTTAATCCCAAAGATTTAACCACGTGCTGGCTCTTTGCCCCAACAATTTTATTGATATTTTCTTTTAGTAGCGCTTTCATAATGGCACGGGGAACTCCTTTTTTAAAAACCCGTTAATTCATGGTGTTGTCAAAAAACAAAACCTTTTGGCAATTACCCTTCATATACCATGTTGGTATATGAAATTTCAATTAGATGAATTGTATGCGCTCTCAGGGCACGGAGATCTTCATTTATTATCTCGATTATTCGACTATTTTTTCAACTCCAAGTGAGTCAAGAACAAATTATGTGATTCTTTCACATCAATCTTTTTGTATAGTAGAACTTTCAATTAGGTTGAAGATGGTATTTTATAAGACCTAAACATGTCCCTTATGATTGTCTAACAACACCATTAAAATTTGTTGAGACGACTTCGAGCATTCCTTCCTTTCTTTTAAAAATAACAACACTATGTCGCAAATGAATCTTCAAAACATACAAGTTTACATCCTGTATAGCTGTCGATTTTATTGAAATCATAATGATGTATCCATCCAAGGCTCTATAGTCTCTATATTCATATGAATGTCTTTGAATAAACCAACTTCTTGAGTAAGTACTTAATTATTAAATTCGATCCTTCAGTTAGTTTATAAGATTCTTGATCAATGTCAAGTCCAAGTAGCAAACATGCCTACCGTTGAGATTCGCTGTAGGTATACTTTAATCGATGCAATTGAGTATAATTATTGTTCAATCAATAACAATAATGGGACCTATTAAAAAAAACGCATGTCGAATGCATCAAGTTGGAACGTCGTTGACGCAGTTGAAATATGAAGTTGATTATCTGGGAATTATACGGCTACTGTATTTTGACGAGGAATATTCACGAAAAACCAGCATAATCATAATTATCATGATTTAACAATTTGCATAAACAAAAAACTACATAAATATCTAAATTGGGATAAAAAAAGTCCCTATCTTTAATGGAGTAAGTGCTCAGCCTTATACAGGGTGCCCCGAAATTAGCCGATATTTCTCGAATATTTCCGAAACGCCACGTGAATAAATGATGCAATTCAGTACAAGAACTGAAATTTCCATGCCCAATTCATTCAGGAGTGTATAATACAGAGTGGGACTCATTAAATATTGCTCAAAACTTTTTTGTATCTATATTTTTCGGCAATTTAATTTCGGATTATGAAAATTCACACCGTTTCACAAAAAAAGGTGCTCTTGTGCCGCATCGATCATATGTATCATTTCCGAGTGAAATCGATTTAAAAACATTGATTCACTCACATCTTATGCAAAACGTTGCCTATTTTCAAATCATAGTGGATATACGAAATCAACTACTTTCTTTTCATCTAACAATCTCATAAAAGCGCGAAACATAGGAGAATGATGATGAAAAAGCTTCTTCAATTTTTGTGGATTTTTTTTCCATTTCCAAAATTGAAAGGCAAGAAAGCCTCTGAATTAAACGATATATTAAATTTCCTAACTGGAAGATGTCAGAGGAGTACTACGAAAAAGTTTGTGGGGGAAACGTATCATCCTGTAAATTTTAAAAATCTATAAGATGCCTAAATTGATGATTTTCTAGGAAGTATCAACCACACTTAATCTCTGCTTGAGATATTCAAAAGTGAGCGAGATATATTGATTGATAGAAAAAAAACTTACTGCTTCTGATCGACATCGGACTGATGTTTATATAAACTTTGAAACACTTTAACCATTAACGAGATCGAATGAAACCCTAGAAAAGTTATTTATTCAAATCATTTTTTGTAATAATATGTAGAAGAAGTTACGGGGGGTCGACGGACTTTTGGTCCTCCCTGTATTTATATGGACAAGCCAATGAGGGACAGTATAAGCTTCTATAGAACCGAATATTTACACAACCTCCACCGAGACCTCTAGACAAAAAATCCATTAAGTACACTTCAAGGAATCAAGGATTAGGATCAAGTTCACCCCTTATAGATATCGCTATCCACTCTAATTGACCAATACTGGCAGCGGTCCAAAATTCTTTCTTTACTTCCTTGATTGCATAGGGTGTCCCAAATAGCTTAATTTTATCAGTTTTCCGTGTTTCGAGAACAGTTATCAGAGGAAAAACTGACCTGGTCTAGAGCATATCGATTGGGGAAAATGGCACATCAATATCTCTAAGCGTTTCCGAGATATTAAATGATTTCGAAAAAATGTCATGCATAACTTTCATATTTTTCGATATTTTCCCAAACGGTGAAAACTTTCTATAGGTACTTTTTGATGTAGAATGAGAGATACAAAACTACCAAAAAATATATATCGCTCACTCTGTTATTTCAAATAGACGACATTGACATTTGAAAATCGGCAAAAAACTGGCTTTCTAAAAATATATATGTCAAGATAAGTCTCGCTTCGCGTCGGGAGACAACGAGCTGAAATTCAATGCTTTTTTCCCCTCGTATATAAATAGCTATTTTACTTTACTGCACTATTCGAAACGCATGGTAGTATAGATAGGTAATCTATACCTAATTACGAAACGTAATTTTTTTTCATTGAGAACTGAAGCAGGACAAGTTTTCCACGTATTGGTATATTAAATCTCACGCCGATAATTGAAAAAAACAACTTTTAATCGCTCGGCTGACTTTTAATGAGTTCGATTCAATTAATAAACTTCGAGCGAGAAATACTGGGAAATATTGTGACAGAAATTGTGTACTAACTTAATGCAAATTTGTTTTACGTGTTTCAATTCTTGTAGCACCTGTGTTGTCAGATTTCAACTCATCGATAGTAAATCAGCACCGTTGGTTAGTTTATTTATATACGTCAATATCAGGATGAAATCCCAAGTGAAGTTAGAATACTAAGTGCAATAGCATCAATTTTTCCATAAAATATAACGAGTGTCCCAGAGCTTTCAGGCTCGCTTTCACGTCAGTAGATATTCAGAAAATTGTGGAATATATGGAATATATGGGCCAGCGTCAATTGTTTTATCCAAGTTGGATTGCCGGTAGGTGGGTTCGATTTCCACTACGACCGCAGGAATTTTTCTGATGGAAAGAAAGTGTTTGGGATCACACGGAACAATTTTTAGAAGCTCTGCAAGATGATGAAATCGAATCAACCTTATGTCAAACAATCTTTACTAGAAACCACCCCTAACTTTGGTTTTCTAATTGCTTCCCTATCATGTTCTTTTCGCTTCATCTTATAACTTTTCATTCTCAATTCAATGATATATCAAACTAGATATTTAGCAAGAAATTCATCATCGAAATTTCCTTGAGTGATTGGTTGAAATGACTGTTATCAGTTGCTACACTTAGGTTAGGTTAGATTCAACCGGATTTAACTGATCTCAACAATGAACTAAGCAAGGCAGTTTGAAACTACCTTATTATTCTTTTCTGCTACCTTGAGTCGCGTCATATCATGGAGATATACTGATGTTTGATGTGATCATAATAATATACCGATTTTGGAATGAAAATTTGAGATGACAATGAAAATTTTTATGTATAGAGAATATTTCCCCAGATTAGTCACCATTATCTATATCTCCTATGAAAAAGTTATGGATCATAATATAAAAAAAAATCGATTTCAATTTCATTAATAATTATTGGTTGACCTAGAGAGATCTTCCCGTGGAAGTTACAGCGATGAAACTTTGTACCTATGTATTTGATGTGTTCCTCTGTTAAATAACCACTTCACTGGCTATATCAACTCCTTAGATTTTTATACAGGGTGAATCGAAAAATAAAAAATATCAAAATTCGCCATTGAATAACTTAACACCCTATATGAGATTTTGAGTTCAAATTCCGTATAGAAGTATTTCAGCTATACCTGAATCGAATAGGCTAGTCACTATTTCGGAAAAAAATTGCCTATATAGTCGTTTTTGAAATATTGACCCTTTCAACAAACAAAATTAGGCCTTGAAAATGAATATTTCAAATTTATTCTCATTTTCGAATAAAGCTCGTTGAGTGCTATATTATGGAAATTTTGTTTTGGAAAATCGGTCGACGAGTTCCAAATTAGGAGGGTGTTGCGAGTTGAAATCGCACACACTGTATATACACATTTCACACGAGACGATTTTTCTCGGTATGAACGATTATTCTGTCTGAAATTTTCCTCTGTATCCAACCGAGGTGGCAATTTCTCTACAACGGGAGGTGCAGAAGAACAGCTCGAGAAAAGCAGATCAATACTTTTTACGACGGATTAAACAAACTGATGGTACTAAAAGCTGAAGAGGGTTGATTCTCCCCGAGTGATCTCCATGGAAACAGGCCGTGGGTTCGCGAGACTATACGATTAGATTTATTTCCACTATTTTCACTATTTCCACGATTTCCAGATGTGTTTCATGTGGAAACAGGAAACAACAGTCTTCCTCTTACTGTCTCTCGTCTAGTGTTGTGAAACTAGCCAAATCCACAAATATACACTGAGAAAAATGAATGTATTTCATAAAATCACAAATTCAGTTGAATAAACCTGTTGGGGTTTTGGGACAAGCTGAAATCGTTCGCCCTAGTTAAAAATGTTAGAATATACCTTCAGGCTGATGTAGGAGGATTCTGAGGGGAATAAATTTCAGATAAAAAAATTATAACTTGCTTAAATGGAGATGTTTAGGTTACCGAAATAGTTTGTGCCCTCCTACGTTCTGGCAAAATATGTATTTCAGAAATCCATAGCCCTTTTAGTACCTTTCCTACGGACTAGCAGAACTGTAAGTGTTAAAGGTCCCAAACCTGAACGTATTCAATAAAATGAGTTTGTGAAGTTTTCTTATGTACATTAATTTTTCTCAGTGTATATTTATTGATTTTGCTCGTTCTACACCCGTTCTCATCTATTGCATTATCCTCATTGGATCTCCCTGATGACAATCAAATTACTATATAGATGTCTTTGTATTCTCTGCTTTCCAATTATTATCCACATTATGTCTTGGAACATTGTGATTGAAAATCCGTGAAAATCTCAATATCCCAACTCTATTAGTCCTCCTCTTATTTTTCCTCGCCTATTGCATTACGGGAAATAATGTGATTGAAATCATCATTGGATTTTTACGATGGCAATCGGATTACAATGGCATTATTCGCTCGTGTAATTGTATTTTCTGACATCGAATATCGAATGATCACATAATGTCTCGCATAATGTATAGAAATATAACTATAACTATAACACTTGGAAATCTTGAGATTTCATAAAACTCATGTTGTGCAACAGTAATTTCTTGTTGTTTTTCTGGCATTTTGACAAACTGCCTTCTTTTGCTGGCCAATGCTCTATCTATTCTCTTCTCGAAACTATCAAAATAGTTGGTTTGATTATATATCTCTCGAAGAATTCCATAAAATATTAGATTTAATTCATCTAACTCGTCGTCATCGTCCAAAACTAGCCCTATTCTGTTGATGGCCATATTAAATCAAATAATTCAACTATTCACTCACAAGAAATTGAAATTTAATATTAGGTTATGTTATGATCAGACGGAAGTGGAACCTAAGCTCCAGAATTCGTAGGCTTAACTCGACTTCTACTTTAGTTCCACTCAAGCGATGGTGCAATACAAATGAGAACTTAAGTTAAGCTCAAATCTCAAGTCTACCTTAAGTGTAACTCGTACAATTAGCTGTTATTTAGTCAGTGTGGTATAAACTGTACATTTGGTGAAGTTACCAGCTTGGTTTGGTACAGAAATTTGTTGCGTACCAGACGAAAATAGTATGATGACCAAGACAGTGACACTTTGGTTTACTTTTGTATAGCCTTGGCTCTCACCTAGAGTGCAAATGGCAGTTATTTCATGAGTCTTCATAACAATATTCCTTTCAATTTCAGCTTATTCTGAATCCTACTAAAATGTTTTATACTTAATTTACAAGTTCAAGTGGAGCTCCAGCTCCAAAACCTAACCTCATAAAAGTAATCAAATCAAAACAATGTTGGTAAAGTTAGTCAACTGAAGATGGTGGAAGACATTTGGTCTGAATTTAGTTAAATCACCTTGGTAAGCATACCAGATATCCATACGGTATAAACGTGACCATTGTGCTCGAAAATCTCGATTAAACTTCATTTTCACGAGGATTTCGATAACCAGGTAACATTATCAACTTTCTGAAAAAAAAAAACTGGCTCGATTGTGAATGTTTTGCACGCTGATGCTCTTAGATTCCATTCAGAGACGAATACTTATACACATACCTTTAGTGGCTATAATCCAGTCGCTAGGGGCTAAAACAATTATTTGTCTTGTAAAAAGTGGAGTAATAATAGTTGCGTTTTATTCGGTTTTATTTGTTCCATTCTGGTAAGGGTGGTGGGAACGGAATGGAGTTTCCAAAGATGTAGTGGTCGACGGAGATAGATCTAACTCTCTTATCATAAATGCTGGTGTTCCGCAAGGATCAATTCTAGCACCAACACTATTCCTACTCCATATCAACGATTTGTTGGAAGCAACTTCATGTCCAGTACACAGCTTCGCGGATGATAGTACCCTCCATACCGCCTTCTCTTCCAAGGCTCCAATACCAGCCAGGCAAATCGAAAACGAACGAGAGAGAAATGTTGACAACAGAAATATGGACCTGGCAAAAATTCTCGGATGGGGATCCAATAACTTGGTAGATTTAAATTCAAACAAAACACAAGCATGCCTTTTCTCTAGGAAAACCGATCTCACTGTGCCCAATATAAGCTTGTCAGGAGTTAACATACCCTTGAAGACATCCATTTCGATGCTTGGTATTACTATCAGCAATAACCTTTCTTGGGAAACTCACGTGAGATCAATTGCTAAAAGTGCATCCCAAAAACTTGGTTTTCTGTTTCGGGCCAGGAGCTATTTCACTTGCAGTCAGCTGCTCACGATCTATAAGGCACAGATCCGACCTGTCCTGGAATACTGTTCCCATATTTGGAGTACAGCACCCAAACATACCCTGAAACTGTTGGATTCTGTCCAAAAAAGGGCAATTCGTCTCGTGGATGATGCCTCGCTCACAAACTCACTCACTTCTCTGGAACACCGTAGAAAAGTTGGCGATCTGGCTCTATTTCATAGATATTTTCATGGACGATGCTCTTCTGAAATATCAAACAATTGTTCGTCCCTTGGCAGTCCCCGCGAGATTAACCCGTCGAGTTGAGGCTTCGCACCCCTTCGTGGTCACTTTGGAGACCTGCAGAACATCTCTTTCCAAAGACTCGTTCATCCAACGAACAGCCGAGGCTCTGGAACACATACATTGCCAAGGGAGGTGTTCCCCGAGGCATATAACCTCCAGAAATTTAAGAACACCAGTTCCCACCTTATTTCCCTTGGTTCTCACGATGTTCTCTAAACATTACAGGATATTCCTTTTCGTGGGAACCAGAACATAAAAAAAAGCCATTCTTATTTAATCTGTGGAAGTGGAATAGACCTACAGGGGATACTATGCACATAGAAAAAACACGTCATTTAATCTATCTCGTGGTGGTGTTTGTATATTGAACTTCTTCATAGTAGGATCAACCGTTAGAAAGTCATTTCGAAAGAATAGATTTTTTGTACCTTTCATTCAAGATGGCGGATTGCGCAGACCTCCCCCAAGGTCGAAAACTTGGATTTTTCATTGAAGCATCGAAATAAACAACATACCAAAATCAATACTACTCCACCTTTTGCAAACTTAACAAGACGATGGGATACCACAATATTACTCAATCGTATTGTCATTATTACTGAATTCGTAACAGCAATGCTCGACAGTTGTAGATAAAGGAACCTACTGACTATGAATCATTGATGAAAGGTATGTTGTTTTCCTGTTTTATACAAATTATTATCTAGCCAGTCATCAAACGTTTGAGAAACCAGATCTTTAGTAGTTTCTTGGCTGCCATCTGGCAAATGATGAACGAATAGTTTAGCAAACAATGGTTGCGCTCTCATATTATAATTTATACCTCGGTGAACGCAAATGCATACCGCAAACGGTCAATTATTCTTATCGTTTATCGCAAACTACTATGATAAAACATGAATGAAGTTGCTATTATTGTTTTTGTTGCCGGCAGCTCCACTTTATTTACAAGACTTTCTAATTATTGAATCAATGAAATTGTATCATTTATCAAGAGCCAACAAAAGTTGAATCATTTTTTTTGTTTGTTTCAGGTGAGTGTGGAGGTTTTTCCCGGTTTTTCCAGATAGTTAAATGAACGACTTCGCCTATATTCTACTATCAGTATGGGTAAGATAAGATAAAATATCAGAAATTGCGTGCAATGAGGGAAAATTTCATACCTACAGGGTGACATTGGAATCAATACATGTAATTTATTCTTCGCTGTCTAGTGACTGTCCTACACTGATGAGCCTAATAGCCCGAAATCAGTATTTAGGTGGTTAAGCGTTATCTGGCTACAATTCAACCACTATTCAACACTTTTGTCTATACGAATTATTCCATAGATTCATAGAATATGTAAATCAGTTTTCTGCATGGTAACAGCCTGTTTTTCTTCCGTTATCTACCATTTTTGTTCATTTAGTTCAGCATTTTGTGGAGGCGACTCTGAGTTTCTCACTCTCCGTTATCATGCATCTAGTTTGGACACACAGCAAAAATATCCTTCTACAATGAGTGTGTTGCTTTTTCCGTTCGATCCGATGATTTAGCGTAACATGATATAATATTATTGTGATAATGATATCTAGCAGAAATATGAAGAATATTATTATTTCGAAACTATATCCGGAACTCATCGTGTTCGATCTTGTCTATTCTCATTATAGGAGTTACATAATATACTTGGTTAATTATTCGATAACTCTACAGTTCCCCAAGTTACAAAAGTTTCACGTGATTTTCAAAGTTGAGTTTTTCATCCAAATGAATACCATGAAATTCAACTTCGTTCTTTTGTTCAATAAAAACTTCATTTCCTAACTGGATGTCTGTTTTATACGGTTATATATACCTAAAGTTAAACTATCGAGTAAGAATTGAAATCAAACTGTCTCATCTTTTTTCAACATTTCTTTTTTGGATTCACTTCATTATCTATCCTATTGCTCGAGAAACACAATTTCATAGCATAAATGATTTTATGGAAAATTAATATCCAAATTAAATAACGGCAAAGCTCTAGAATTCATTGCCTGAGGAAGTATTTCCAGGAACTTTTAATCTCCAAATGTAAAAAAAAATACAATACCTACCTACACAGTGACGCACGATATTCTTCGAACATTTTAAGGATTCCCTTTCGTGCTCTCCAAGCGATAAAAAATGGCATCCCCGCGCCTTTTCTTCATACAGAACAATGAATTTTGAGACAGTTTACATGAAAATTGAATACTATTTACATTTATATCTAATAAATTAACATCAATACTAAATGACTAAATATACGGTAATCTTCATGAACATTTCTTGACACAATTTTATTTTGATTATATCCAATCATTTGTTATTTTCTTCGAAAATTGGGCTCTTTCATTATTTTCCTAAGTTATTTCAAATTCTGATGTCAAAAATAAGTTTTCTGCACGTTAATTCGCTTTCAGAAATCTCTCCTGATGATAGCAGAGTTGCTAAAAACGTTATAGATTTGAATTCAAGGATTGTAACGTTTGTGTGCTGGTAGCCTTCAGCAGTTTGTGATATATTATATTGAAATGATATCACAATATAAATACAACCTTTTTATGAACTAAATTACCATCTTCACGGAAAAACAGCTGTCCATTAAACTTCACTTGCAATTCCTCTGAATAGACGTCACGTTTAAATTGAATGGGTTCAAGTACATTGGTCCAAATTGATTCTGACTTAATTCCTAGAACGAAAATATCAACATGCCTGGAAAACTGGCGATAATAAACGTTTTGGCAAATGCATTGTCCGTCATGTTTAGATTATCAATAACATTCCAGCAAACGCCCCCATATCATTTTACGATTCTGGTCTTCATTTATTTTCGCGACTATCGTATTGTTTGAATTTTGGGAAGAGTTACATTTCTTTTATTCAACTGGCCACGTTTAAGAATTGGCGTTGTACAGACTATGTCGAATTTACACCACATACGGACTCAAATAACGGTGGATTTGAATATTTGTATCGGGAAGGCACTGTGAATGAGCGACGGACTTGAATAACAGTGGATTTGAAAAGACACTGTGAGGGAGCGGTGGAGTTGGATGTCCGTATCACGAAGGCACTGTGAATGAGCGACGGACCCGATGAGTGGCGTATCTGAATGTCCGTGTCGCAGAGGCAGTGTGAATAAGCGACGGACACAAATAGCAGTGGGTTCAAATGATCGTGACGCGAAGACATTGTGAATGAGCGACTGAAGCGACTGGCTCAAATAGAGGCAAATTTTACTATTCAGGTCGGGAAAGCACTGTGAATGAGCGAAGGGCTTACATAACGGTGTATTCGAATATTTATGTAGCGAAGAACCTGTGTATGAGCGGCGGATTTGAATGTCCGTGTCGCAAAGGCATTGTGAATGAGCGACTGATGCAAATAGAGGTGGATTTGAATGTCCGTGTTGCAATGACACTGTGAATGAGCGACGCACCCAATTATCGACGTATTTTAATGTCCGTGTCGCAAAGGCAGTGTGAATAAGCGACAGACCCAATTAGCGGTGGATTTGAAAGAGCGTGTCGCGAAGACATTGTGAATGAGCGATTGAAGCGACTGGCTCAAATAGCGGCGGATTTGACTATTTATGTCGAAAAGGCATTGTGAATGAGCGGCGGACTCAAGTAGTGGTGGTATGAATGCTCGTGTCGCGAAGGCAATGTGAATGAGCGACGTTAATCAAATAGCGGTAGATTTGAATGAGAAATCGTGTTGATGTCAAATGGCTGTTGCAAAATCTCCAGAAACAGCCTCTCGATCTGAACTTATTTTCTGTTCTCATTTCCTTAATACTGCTCTTGGCATACTCCGAGGTGTGGAGTTCTGGACTACGAACAGTGCAATACCGTGGAACCCTGGAAATTCTTGGAGTTCCTCAAATTAAACTCGGTAGGAGAAAACTTTGGGAAAAAGTGATATTATCGGTTAATTTTTCATTTTTCTGAATCCATTAGAGTTTCTTGGAATTATTTGGAGTTGATCTGGCAGAAAAACCTATCTTGGTTAACCTTGCGAAATAAAATGTTGCGTGTTCCACTAGTTGTACTGAAAAGAACGAGAAGGTTATATATAGGCACTACTTTCAATCGATCTCTTAGTAGGTACTCAATCTTCTGAGAGATTTTTATGTGGAACGAAAAATAAATGAATAGCGGCCATCCAGCCGTCATGATCGTAATAAGGGCCTATAATAATCTCTTGAAAACGGTCCGGCGTGGCCGTTTAACAACACCCAAAAATCCAATTAACTTTCAAAAACGCTCTAGAAGAGAGACGAGACTCTACCACTCTCAGGCGCCAGTGTTCCATTTGCTCTTTGTCAGACTGTACACGACTTCCTTACCTGCTACGCAAAGGAACACCATCTTTGGAGAGCGATGTTGCCAGATCTTCCGAAAAAGAAGAAAAACGCGGAACTTTTTCACAGGAAAATTTCAACCGCCGGGTAACGTAAATCTAATTGCTATAGCAGGCATTTATCAATATTTGCATTGCATTATCTACCATTTGGTTTTATCAAAGTCTATAGTGGATTTGCTTTTATCTACAACTACTTGTTATATACACATACAGCACACTTTGGCTCGCAGTTGTGGTTTTAGTACTGTTAGTTATACCGATACTTTCTAAAATTTGATATAAGTCAAAGAAGCTTTTCTATTTAGCAAACAACTGCCCAAAATGTGTACACCATTATTTAATTATTATTACGCACATGTACTATCATGTACTACTAAAAACAGTGATGAAGTATTTAAAGCCACATTTAAAGCATATTTTGAATACTCAATACTAGTACTTGAAGTACTTAGAAGCATATCAAAGCTCACTTAATGTATTGAAAATGGTATCGAAGTATTTTAGGGTGTACACCTATTCGAAGAGTTGTTTCCCCATCAATTTATGATCAGTTTCAATCAGTTTCATATGAAAGTGAAGTAGATGGCGTATAGATGGAATACCTTCTTATTCTTCGTTTTATTCTTCATTGGAGATTTTTTATGTATAGTACCTATATAATCAACGGTACGCTAGTGACCTATGAAGAGCGAGATTGAATTATCTTTTTGGAATCAGCTATATTCCACAGAATCTATATTTTTCACGGTTCTTCAAATCTTCTTGCAAAAGTTTTCTGTGTTCAGTGGCATATGAGAAAGGGGAAAGAAACGTTTATTAGCAACAATAGGACTAACTCAAGAAGGCTCAATAGCGGTCGTGTTAGAAACTACACAATCAGCATTTGATGTAAAAGCTCTCAGCTCAAAAATGAGCAGCAATCGCTCGACATCGAATAATCCACGGAAAAATCTACTGGAAATCTGGCAACAGCGGTGTTGAGGCGCACCATCTTTTCGAATCTTCTATCAAATCTCTCAGTTCCAAGCGAGATTTCTCGGCGCATGTCGGTTTCAAGTGGCCTTTCTCTATAGTACAGAGGTGCTTAAAAGGGTAGTTTTGAGTGTGTTTTTGCAAATATGCATGTGGAGTAACTTCACGTGGAGATGTACGTCGCAGGAGACGAACTGAGTAAGTGGAAAGTCGATAATAAGAATGTCAATTGTGGGCTCGAGATTGTTTTGTTGGTTGCCTCGTTATTCTACATTCCATATGACTGGGACGGATTTAGATGCTGAATCGAAGTTAATTCAATGTTATTTTTCTATTCTGAGGACTGTTTATTTTTCAACAAGTGGATCATAAATTCATAAATTGTATCGGATCTCGGATTTATAGAATAGTTTTGTTGATCATTCGAAATCGTAATATACATGAAATATTCTATATGAGGATAAGGCTCGGGATAAGGTCTCTTGTATTCTTCAGGAAATACACACTTTTCCTTTGTACGTACCTACATTCAACTAAACTAATAATTATTAATAGGTATTAACTCAGCTACCGTCAGCAACTAACTCGTGAATCGTCATGAATGACGAATGAAAACAGCTGCCATTTTACGCCTTTATCTATGAATAACGTTGCTTACATAGAAATACCTCAAGAAATACAGTACGTCAATATACCTAATACCTGTCATTCGTTCTGTTTTATTTGAGTGCCTCTTTATATATTCCAGTCCGTTTTATCTGACCGCCACTGTACAAATAATATCGATAATACCTGGAATGAAACATTGCACGTGATGGGAACTTGTTGATCGTTACCTTTGTAAAAATGGCAGATTTTCTGTTTTTCTAGGCCAGTCAATTTTTTTATTGGAGTTCTGGATCACCATTCACCAATCTTACCAGAATCTGAACAATTGTCTTTAGAATCTCTGGTATTCATGAAGAAAAAGAGGAGCTCATACTTGCACTAATTCTATTATCTCTTAATCAAGAAATTTGGCATGAAAAATTGTCATCAGAAATTCTCGGACCATATATATACCGGGTGACACAGGGTATCGGGTCACCCCTGATGCATTCGTAAACGAATTTTTCTGAAATTTGGTACAGTTGTATAAGCAACCATTTCGGTTTTTCTGGAAATGCCATCAACTTTGTTTCTTCAAATGGAACACCCTGTATAGGTATCTTTACATATTCAAATTCAACAGGTCAAAACAAGTGCAATCCTTATGACAAGATTCAGAAATGTTGTTTTCCACAGCTTACTTGAAATTATTCGGACTGCAAGGAAATTCATAGAACTATAGTTGTTGATATTTGAATGTGTACAATTTGTTACTGCACCGAAATACAGAAATGATATGTATAGTTTATGCAAAGTCCGTTGAACTTTATATTTTTTCCTCAATATATGTTCTAGAGAGACATAAAAAAAGAATGTTTGATGAAAATGGTGATGTGAATGAAATGAAATATTACTCTCTATGTTGCACTACTTTGGATTCAGCGATGCATCAAGTGCATTAATTTCATCTTGTTTACATAATAGAAGGCAAAAGGTCGTTATAAGTGATACATGCTGTAATTGGCAGGAAATTAATTCAGGTGCACCACAAGGCAGCATTTTAGGTCCTCTGCTCTACACCATTTACACTTCTACTTTCACTAAGAGATTGAAATTTTGCAACTACAATTTATACGCTGATGACCCTCAGAAATATTTCTCCTTTGATCCCCCAAACCTCGCAGATGCCATAAATTGTATTAATAGTGACTTGGAAGCAATTCTGGAGGTATCCACAGATCACATGTTGAAAAACAATACGAAGAAGTCAATTGCCATGATATTTGGAAACGATAACGTTTGTGAGCGATGATTATGAACTCAGAATGGGAGATTCCAAGATAAATTTCAAGTTTCACTCTAAAAACTTAGGGCTTATTATAGACTCCAAGCTTAGGTTCACAGAACATGGTAACCTATAAACTCGAAACAGCTTATGTATTCTCTGAACTTATTATACCCGCATGCAAAGAAATTTTTTAAATATGGAAGTAAAAAAAAACATTGTGTGATTCAATAGTTCTGTCCCATTTCAATCACTGCGATGTGGTATGTCACAAATGTTTAGATAGCAACGAGGACAGCAATGACACAAGACGCATTCAAAAACTACAAAACTCTTGAATGAGACTTATTTTTGGTATAAGAAGTTGGAATAGAATTTCACATGAACTTGAAGATTTGAACTGGCTCAATATGATTAACCGCAGACGTCTCCACACAGCTTATACTTTCATTTGACTTAAATAGAAAGGACGTTCACACAAAAAAGTAGTGTATAAGCGCTCGTTCTCTTACAATATTTCGGACACGTTGAATTACATTAATATTTGGAATCCCACTTGGTTTGACCTATCGATCGATAATTCCAAATAAAAATTCAAAAAACACTTATTCCAGGCTTAACATTGCTCTGAATGACTCCTATGAAACATTCGCATCGAGATCGTGATTATTGTTCATCAGCTCATCACTCACATCTTCTATTTCAATTATCTTTCTCTTTATCTCTCTTTCTTCTCTCTTTCTCCTGTCTTTCTGGTGCTCTTTTGCCCTATTAGCTTTATTTTTCAATCCACGGCTTTGCTGGAAGATCAGACGCGAATCATTCGCAATCTGAACCAAAAGCCCTTTGCTCACCATATTTTCAAACATTTGTCCCAAAATGCACCTCCTCCGAGCTATAGCCACTGTCAGTTGGCTTAAAAAAATCTGACATTATTATCATAATAATGGATCAAGTGCATGTATTCCAGTAGGGTACTGCACGCCTCTGAAATAGCAGTTTCAAATGCGTTCTGACATACGATCACCTCCGTATGCAAGCGTTTCCCATTACGTTCGAAAACGATGTCACTTTTGTTTATTACAATTTTCTGGCATACGGTTAGTTATATGAAAAAAATGCAAGAGACCGAATTTTTACATTTTTTTGTGACCCATAAGATCATGTTATTGAAAGTCAAGTGTGGAACCCTCTCTAGTTCCCTCAGAACTGGGTTTACACCATTTTTGGATCAAGAAGGTAATAAAGTGTCTAAAAATACAGGGGCATGCCAATTTTCAGAAGATTCGGTTCGTTATTGTTATGTAAGTCACAATTTTAGATAATCTTTTTATTTTACCTAACTTCGGAGGGGTGCATTCTAGGAGACCTGTTTATATGAAGAGAAAGTCTTATTTCGATCCCCACAATAAATCCTCGAAATATTTTCATCGGATTTTGAAACACCCTGTATAACCCACACAGAGAAATCGGGGGTCTGAATAGGTCCAACAAACAAACTTGGTTATTTTGTAGTTTCTATTATTCATTTGCATTTCCAAACAAATAATTTCTTTGTATGGTGCACTAAATTTTTTCGGTAAAAGATTAAATCACCATGTATCTAGATCTCTTAAACTCCCATTTCATTAAACCAAACCCTTTTTAAATCTTGAACGTGGAGTGGAGCCTCGGATCCTTGTCTTACGGGTTGAACCAGGGCCTTCTTAAACGGCTGAATATTTAATCACTATTCTGTTTTCCAGATCTGATAGCGACTGGCGCCATATCAGAATGTGGATGGCCACTTGGTCAGGTAGAATAATATTCTTTTCGATTTTTAATGAGGAATTACGAATTAATATACAGTGCTTCGTTCAAAAAAGTATCATCTAATCCTAATCGATCAGATTAGATACTCACATTTGAAATTGAATTGATTTTTTTCGTCGTAGTAAACCCAACGTGAACTGAATGGGGGTGCTTCAATTTTTTTTCACTAATATATATATATTTTACGGGAAACCTCGTTGTGCAAGGAAATCTTCTCGCATATACAGGGTTTGTCACGACGAGCTTACACTATCTTTATATCGAGAATCAGTCGGGAGAAATCCATGAAAATATGCATGCTCATATTTTAGAATACACTCTCCTCATTCAGAATATTTCCGACAATGCAGTGTTGCCGCTTCTACTAGAAAGTAGTAGCAACATTGGTATTTCAAATGGAACACCCTGTATTCTATCGCATTTGTATATTTTCCCTGAAGAGCTGATTTCATCGATACATCACACTTGGGGTCTATCCAAAATGATTTCAGAGATATTGTGTCAAAACGGCTCACATGTCCATGTCCCAACTTTTGATTCACTATTTACAGATATTTAATCGGAACAGATACAGGGTGGTTCAAGATTCAGAATTCTGATCACCCTGAATCTGTTTCGATTAAATATCAGTAAATAATAAATCGATTTTGAACACATCCCTTCGTTGTCAACCTCGAAAGATGTCGAACAGCACTTTATCAAAACTCCTTCATCCATAGAACGGCTAGGCTCTGGAATTCATTGCCTGAGGAAGTATTCCCAACAACATATAATCTCCAGAAGTTCAAAAAAAATTCCAATACCTACCTCCTATCCCTATCCTCCCTAGGCGCGCACGATGTTCTTTGAACATTATAGGGATTCCCTTTCGTGCGCTCCAAGCGATAAAAAAACCCTATATCTCTGTAATCTTTTCTGATAGACCCAAAGTGTGATGCATCGATGAAATCAGTTCTTCAGGGAGAATCTAAAAATGCAATAAAATACAGGGTATTCTATTTGAAATAACAAAGTTGTTGCTACTTTTTGAAAGAAGCGGCAAAACTGCATTGCTTAAAACAATTTATACGGAGAGAGCGTATTCTAAAATATAAGCATGCATATTTATGGATGTCTCCCGACTGATTCACGATATAGAGATATTGTTTTCTCGTCGTGACACACCCTGTATAACTTAAAATATCGTCGGTTTTTCATGATGTTCCAAAAGTTGATTTTGTCTTGGATTTTCAGCTTCATAATCTTATATCTAAAATTTCATTTCACAACTTTCATACATTGGTCTCCTAGTAGATTTTTGCAAAGGTTTATTGCTCGATTTATTGTATAACGTAGTGGTGAAACATATTCATATGATTATTTTACTTTTATAATGACTGTAGATGTAGTTTTTCCACTTTTTTGTCGAAAAAAACTATATCTGACAAAATTACGACTCCGTAGGACGAGTAATTTTTTCTGGCAGTTTTTTGAGTTGAATTACTTAATGGCAACAAAATTCGAATCATAAATGCCAGGTTCACCTCGACTAACAAAAAAGCTAAAGCGTAATTCGGTAAGACAATTCAATTTATTCACCAAAATTTTTGTTCATGGCTAGTTGTCATGCTTTCAAAAGTTAGGTTCCGCATAGATCTGGGTTTCGTTATTGTCGCTGGAAAACTTAGGGCAAACAAACTTTTTTCGCTGTCATATAATGACAAAATCACGCGGCTTGTGGGATTTTTCATACATGAATTAAATTGTCATCGAGATCTTTTGATATCGAAACATTTTTTGAGATGGGGTCCTTTCTGCGAGGAGTACATCTCCTTGGAAGACTGGTGTACACTACATTGGCAATCACTGGAAGTGATTGGAATCATTGAAAGTCTTTTGAAGTCATAGTAAAACTTTGGAAGTCATTGTAAGTCTTTGATAGTCACTGGCAATCTTTGGTAGTCACTGTAAGTCTTTGGCCAGCACGTGAAGTCTTTGGTAGTCATTGAGAGTCACTGGAAGTCTCTGCTCATTGAAAGTCTGGTCTCCACATTTCTCTCTCTCCCCTTTTTGCAGAGTTTTGTTGTATAGCAGTTCTAACCACCTTTATAGAAGATAAAATTTCAGTGTTCATCTGACCACCATTTCAACATCTAAAATGTAAACTAAGTACCTATGCTATAGAGGTATGTCGATAATAATAATATGTTGTTCGGTGTTCGCGATATCAGGATTCGTAATATAATGGACAATTTCTAAGGCATTTCATCGGTGGAAGTCCTAACCAAGGCCAGCTTGACTGTGGGTGTATTATATCGATGTAATGTATGGGATAGGCATAGGCGGCTGGTCTGCCAGCGCTGCCAACTGTGTACCCACCAGCCATAGGCGTGCCATCGGTTTTTTCCTGACTGAATGTGGGCCATGTAGATTCATTGTTATTTCGTTACGTGGCAAAAACAGTGAGGTGAAATGTTCAGTTTCAGATAGTTTAGGAAAAAACTTGTATTTTTCTTCACCAACTTTGAATTTTTGAATCTTCCATTCAATTTTCTTCTCTCAAAAATTGAGATTAATAAAAGGGCAGGGACAAAATCTTCCAGTAAACTCCACCAAGACTATACTTAATTCCACATTGGAGGTAGGGCATTTTTCGAAGCTTCAAAGCTTTAGAGCTTCATCATCAGCATAATGATTATGCTGATGATAAAGCTTTGATGCTTCGAAACATGTTCCATTTCCAATGTTGATTGAAGCAAACCATAGTTTTGGTGGAGTTGACTGTAAGATTTTCTTCCTGCCTTATTATCTTCACTCCACTGCAAGGTGGATCGACTCAGATGGTTAAAATTAATAAGTTTATAACGAAATAATTTTGAAATGGTGTGACTGGTGTGACGTATTCATTAGTCCCAACACGCTAAGTGTCCTTGACTTGACCAATCAAACTGAAACACAACAGGATGACAAGGGATCAGAGAGAAATAGCTATAGATTTGATAACTTCAACTCAAAATATTGATTGTACATCAAAATGTAAATCATGATTCATCTTTTGAAAAAGGAATGGACGGATTTCATCCCCAATGACCCCATTTGAAATAGCGTTGGAAGTGTGTGTTTTGAAATTAACATATTTCAATTCATTTTTTCATCGTTCTATTATGAATGAAAAAATTCAAACTTATTATATATAGTGTTAGTTTTTTGGTATACATCAGGCTAGGTGGATGGCACATTAGATGTTTCTGGAGAACGCAACTCAGTCAGTCGATAGAACACAACTAATTATCCAAGGAACCAAATTTTCAAAATAATCCCACGTTTCGTAGTTTCAAAAAAACAGTGCTCTTTCCCATTATGTGCTATATAGCGTAGTTTTTTTGGATTTTTTTTCGAGTTGTATAACAATTGTATAGAGAGAATTCCTGTATTCCTGGGGATATGGTTGACAAAATATTCAAAAGTTCCATAAATTTTGTTTCTTATTTGGAATCTGAAATTTCAGAATTCTAGAAAGCACCCACCACTGGTTCCCGTACCATACCCGGACGTTCGAACAACTTTACTTCATACCTACACACGTGTTCACTATTCATAAAACACATTATCTTTCTTGGCCGACTCTTAATTATTTAAAAATCTGCTGGAACGGTCCGCTCTTTTCCCGCATCGGGTCGTGATTGCGGCGCCATTTTAGGAGTATGGGCACGACTCGAAAAAAAAAAAAACTAGACAACGCGAGAAATCGGTCAAGTGGAACATTGTGTTGTGTCGCAAGTCCTAATGGACAAGTTTGTAAATGTGTGGGAATTCGTGAACATCTCTTGTTTCTATTACCTATGCCATTACAGTGATTTCCTCGTGTCGTTGTTTTTTTTTGCCTACCACATTATACATATCAGAAATTAGGTTAGTCGTTGGAGTCATCTCTTCCTTTGTAATTTTGGTTTCCTCATAAAAATATACATGCATCAACACAAAATGATAGCTTTTGTTCAACGCATACGCGAACCTTGTGTATTCCAGAGTGTTGTCACCTGCCTTCAACAAATAGTCCCTCTAATAGGCATGAAATGTTCCGTATTTCCATCAAAAATCCCTCGCTCCAGCATAGCGGCCTTGTTCGAGACTCGATTCAAAAGGATTAATAAAAAATCAAGGAGCATCTCATATCACTGATGTGGATTTAGTATACCAATTCCAATGTCCAGATTGAATTCCCACAATTCCCCTCAAACTCCCACTATTTTTCTTTAATTTTTATAAAATACTGAAGATGGGATTCCAAAAAAAGGGCAATTCGTCTCGTGGGTGATGCCTCGCTCACAAACTCACTCACAAACTCACTGACTTCTCTGGAACATCGTAGAAAAGTTGGCGATCTGGCTCTATTTAATGGATATTTTCATGGACGATGCTCTTCTGAAATATCAACAATTGTTCCTCCCTTGGCAGTCCCCGTGAGATTAACCCTTCGAGTTGAGGCTTCGTACCCCTTCGTGGCCACTTTGGAGACCTGTAGAACAGAGGTGTTCCCCGAGGCATATAACCTCCAGAAATTCAAGAAGAACACCATTTCCTACCTTATTTCCCTTGGTTCTCACGATGTTTTGATTGATTATTAATACGTATATGCCAAAAAAGGGCAATTCGTCTCGTGGGTGATGCCTCGCTCACAAACTCACTCGCCCCTCTGGAACACCGTAGAAGAGTTGGCGATCTGGCTCTATTTTATAGATATTTTCATGGAAGATGCTCTTCTGAAATATCAACAATTGTTCCTACCTTGGCAGTCCTCGCGAGATTAACCCGTCGAGTTGAGGCTTCGCACCCATTCGTGGTCACTTTGGAGACCTGCAGAACATCTCTTTCCAAAGACTCGTTCATCCAACGAACACCGAGGCTCTGGAACACATTGCCAAGGGAGGTGTTCCCCGAGGCATATAACCTCCAGAAATTTAAGAAGAACACCAATGCCTACCTTATTTCCCTTGGTTCTCACGATGTTCTCTGAACATTACAGGATATCCCTTTTCGTGGGAACCAGAACATAAAAAAAAACTCCTGTCACTTTTGAACACCAAAATTCTCATCTGATATATCCCTCATAATGAATGCATGCATAGGAAATCAATAGAATATCAATGCAAACAGTTTGGTCAAACGAATTTTGTGAATCATGATAAGGATATTCTAGCTACAACCTTGAAATTATGTCACTATATAACTCGAACGGTTGATTATTGATAAAAAATAGATAAATATGAAATGAATAGTAACGACATTTTTCTTGTTCGCATACGCTTGTTTTCCTGAACGATTCGGAATAACTCGTAACTTCAAATGAAATATAAGGCATGTTTGCTTGTATTGATGAACTTGCTAAAGTTGATTTTTTTCCCATAGTTGTCTCTGTTCATGATATGATGTAAACAGAGAAAGTCATAGAAAAAAATCAAGTTCAGTAGGTAGATCAAACACAAACGAACAGGCCTATAGGTTTATAAACAGTGGCAGATCCAGCAAGGGGTCGAGAAGTTGATTAAAATTACCTCCCCCCAAGCCAAGTATAGAAATGTTGATAGTCACCATTTGTGTTTTTTCGTATATTATGTCGATTATGTCTATTGAAAATATATTCGTATTCGACTTACCTTGGGAGGGAAGCAATTGGAAAAAAGCAGTTGAAAAACTCAATGCAAATCAAATTCGAATCCTTGATTTTTGCATAGAAAATGATAAATGACATGATAACATGACAACAGAACAAATCGTATGACGTATGACGTGATCAGAAATCGTAAGAACATGAAACATTAGAACGTGAACCAACAACAATATGATGTATTCCTTGACACTTTCGCATTCTGTGGGTTTCTTTATAGTTCTGTGCACAGCTGTTGCTGTCACATTCAATTAAACAAATAACATAACCTTTTTTATCATTTTTACGATCCGTGACCGAAAATGTCACTTCTAAATAACAGAGTTGCTTTCTGCAGATTATACACAATTATACATAAAATTGAAAGATACATACAATTATACACAGACCTCCAAGTTATACATAATTTGTATTATTATACATGATTATACATAAAACGGCAACACTGAGTGGCATATTCGTAAATGTCAGTGTTGTCATTTGCTGTTTTCGCAGGGTTGCCAGATCGTATGTTTCGTCAGTAGACTAGTGACCTAAAAATTCGTGCTGCCACGTTTCTCAGACGTTTTTGGCATCTCATGTATTATCTTTTTTTTTTTTCAGTGAAAAGATGCTATTGCGAGGGCCACTGTCCGGACAACCAACACAACGGCACTTGTGAAATTCGGACGGGCGGCGTTTGTTTCACCTTGGTGGAGGCGGTATACGATGAGGAGAAAGAAAGGGATGTGCCCTTCTACACGTACGGCTGCCTCACTGACGACGAGAAGGGGTTCTTGCAGGTCAGTACCAAAACAGGGTGGAATGAATCAGGACCTTTGTGACAAAAATTATTTCCTTTTTGCTCATTCAACCGAATTCGTATCTCCTCCAGTTTCTTAGATCCTCCCATGCGACAACCTTATCTTGGCCTTGGCCACACTGTACAGTGTGTCCCAAATTCGATACTCGCCATTGGGATCTCAGCCACTATGGGAGATAGAGAAACGGTTAAAGTGGCAAAGGTGTAGCAAATTCAATGTTGAATCAGAAGCTATTGAGAAATCCGGGCTAGCTTTAGTCATTCTTGAGATATTTGAGAGAAACTGAAATCTTGTATTTTTGTTTTGTTGGAATATCTCGGAAACTATTGATTTTATGAAAAAATGATTTCAACATTCTCATAGCACTTTTTGGTGTTCTTTTCAATGGTTTCGTCAGTTTTTCATCAGAATGTCGAATTTGTGAGATATCATCTACAACTTCAATTATTCTCATGGACACCATATTGGATTTCAGCAGATTTGAAATCAGCATAAAGTTTCCTTTCTAGTGATGTATCACAATCACAGTTTCATTCTATCTTTTTTTTATATAAAAAATCAATTGAACTGCTCGAAATGGCCTCCATTGTTCTCGATACACTTTAATATTCGCGATCGAACATGATTCGCTGCTTTTCTCAGATGAACTCTGTTGATGTGCTGGAATGTGTCCATCACTCTATCTCGTAGATCATCAATATCTGGAATTGGCTCTTCATAAATTTTATTTTTGGCGTAGCCCCACAGGTAAAAATCGAGAGGCGTACAATCAGGCGACCTTGGAGGCCATCTAACAGGTCCATGAGTATTAATTAATTTAGCACCAAATTGATTTTCGAGATATTCCCTAACCAATCGCGTATTGTGCAGTGGGGCACCATCTTGCTGAAACCACATCAACTCATATTCAGCAAGTGGTATCTCGTCTATGAAATTCGAAATCTCATTTCTCAATAGCTCTAAATATCGTGGACCATGCAAGTTATAATCGTAGATTATTGGACCTAGTAGGCACCAAATTGATTTTCGAGATATTCCCTAACCAATCTCGTATTGTGCAGTGGAGCACCATCTTGCTGAAACCACATTAACTCATATTCAGCAAGTGGTATCTCGTCTATGAAATTCGAAATCTCATTTCTCAATAGCTCTAAATAACGTGGACCATGCAAGTTATAATCGTAGATTATTGGACCTAGTAGGCACCAAATTGATTTTCGAGATATTCCCTAACCAATCGCGTATTGTGCAGTGGGGCACCATCTTGCTGAAACCACATTAACTCATATTCAGCAAGTGGTATCTCGTCTATGAAATTCGAAATCTCATTTCTCAATAGCTCTAAATAACGTGGACCATGCAAGTTATAATCGTAGATTATTGGACCTAGTAGTCTACTGTCTGAAAAAAAATACACAATGGGAAACAGTTATTTATGGACAAAAATTCTAGTAAGGTACCAAATATCCCACAGCAAACATTGAAACCAAATTTGTTCTGCTACTTCAATTCTCTGATGACATGCAGATTATTTTGTGCCCAGTAATGATGATTATGTTTATTGTGAATTCCATTATTATGAAATATCGTTTCATTGGTCCAGCAGATATTCAATGGAAAGTTCTCGATTCTTTCACACTGGTTGACGAACCAGTGACAAAACTCGAGACGACGCTCATTATCACCAGGTCTTAACCCTAACAACACAGGGATGTCCTAGGCACGTCCCTTTTTTGTCCCGCGGTACAAGGACATGATTGGGACATCCAGGGGATGTCCTGCAGTGGTTGTCCAGTGGACATCCCGCCCGGTACATCCCTAGGTTATCCTATTTGTGTCCCTGGAGTATCTGATATCCATTCACATCAGAGTCATTGAATTTCATCAAACTATTGAGTTGAATTTTTTTGAAAATGTTTGTTTCTCTTCCGGAAAATGATTGTAATGAAAATAAAGAATAAAGTCTCAGAACTTCTTAAGAAATTACCATTTTTCGCAGACAGAAATCGTACATGCATAATGCCCCTCATTTTTAAACACCCAAGAATGATAATAATTATACCCAATTCCTAATGAAGTTGTATTTATTCAGGTTTCTGTAGTTAAGTCCTGTTTATAAATCTGTTTAGTACATAAATCTTCAGGAGGCATGATAGCCAATGGAGCAAGGTGCGTGCATGATAAGCTAAAGGTCCCGGGTTCAATCCGTACTCGACCTACATTTTTTCTTCTTTTGTCGAAGGGATGTCCCTGAGATATCCTTGGGACGTCCTAGGGATATCCTTTCATCGTACTTGGTACATCCCAGGGACGTACCAGAAGGACATCCCTTGGATGCCTTTTTTAGCGGCCAGCAGATGTCCCTGGGACATCCCTAGTATGTACGTTGTCCCGACAAAGGACATCCCTGGGATGTCCTAGTATGAAATCAGGGACGTCCATGGGAAGTCCCTAGGATGTACTGGTGTTGTTAGGGAACCCTTGTACTGTCACTGGTTTTGTGAACGGCATTGTTTGCCCCTAAATAATTAACTTGTATTTTCTCGTGACGTTTACAGAAATGTCACTTGGCTCCAAGCCTACTCTATGAAAGTTGTGCCAGAACACATAATCGTTATTGTTTATAGAGAGTGTAGCGCATAGCCTACTGGACATAAAAACAAAAATTGGAAATCAGTACTCCTAATGAGATAAAACTGTGACTGTGATAAATCACTAGAAAGGAAATTTTATGCTGATTTCAAATCTGTGAAAATCCAATATGGCGTCCATAAGAAAAATCGGAGTTGTAGGTGATATCTCAGAAATTTCACATTTTGATGGAATACTGACAAAACCATTGAAAAGACACCAAAAAGTGCTATCAGCATCTTGATGTCATTTTTTCATAAAATCAATAGTGTAACGATCTCAGGGTATATCATTTAAATTCCACAAATAAAGGGTGCACTTCACAGTAATACAACATAATAATGAACACTCGGTAGTTACAACGACTGACAATGCGCAAATGATAGTGACATGAAATTATATGAATTGATTCGAAATTGATAAATCAATAGAAATTCTGGCCAGAATCCTTTACAAAATAGATTGAAGATTTCAAAATTTATATTCCTGAAGAATTCAATTGACTGACGTCTTGAAATGAACCTGGCAAAGTGTCTCCTACCTGCTCTCAGATGTACTCAATGTTATTTTCAAATTTGAACCATCCCAACCTTCCATATACGATTAGTATTCCGATGTTAGAGTATATACGTAAAGGATCAGGATCACGAGCAGGATCATCTACATTTCCATCTATATTCCATGGCTGGTACAATCAACCCAAGTTGATACAGTGGAAGCTCTCGTGTTGATATGTTCAATAATGTTATTCTTGCTGATTTTCAAATCAGAATTCTTTAAAAAAATAGGATTCTCTCTTTTACCAAAATCCCTTTTTCTTTTCCATTTATTTATTAGTTTCTACCCTCTTCTTTTTGTCTCCCTTGACAACCCCTTCAATCTAACTTCTTGATACCGAGTGTTCATTCACAGAAACTAACGGACCATTGCAATAGTTTACGAGATATTCCAGAAAAACAAATATACAAGATTTCATTTTTTCTCAAATAACTCAAGAATGACTGAAGCTAGCCTGGATTTCTTGATAGATCCTGATTCACAGCTTTGCTAATTTAACCGTTTCTCTATCTCTCATAGTTACTGAGATCCCAATGGTGAGGATCGAATTTGGGACACACTGTATACAAGACATTGACCATATTACACGGGCTGCCCATAAGCTGCATATAATACGCAGAGTGGAGTGTGGCGCCTAACGTCCAAATTTGGCGAGGAATTAACTGCATCAGAACTGCATAAATGTCATTTGGCTCTTTCGCGTTGTTGCACGTCTACATTTGAATAATACATTTTGCTGACATCTTTATTAGCTATAAATACAGATTGATATTCTACTTTGTATAATTATCATGTGCTCATTCACTCATTTATAATGGATGCAAGATGTTCAATCATTTGCCCGACTATATAAGAGATATCACCCACATTGACCATTTTAAAAAAGCTGTCCATTTGCTATTATCAGATCGGCCTTACTATAGTTTGGAGGAATTTTATTCTGATCAATTCTAATTATATGTACCCTTTGCTAATGTAAGAGTCTTTTTAATGTCTGTTTATATTTTTAGTTTTTTATTTACACTTTTTACTCTACATATGTGCTTTGTCCATAAGAATGTATCTTTTCTTCATGACAATAAAGTATATTCTCTCTCTCTCTCTCGTTAGTTTCTCTCAGCCAGTATATAACAGCTTTATGGTGTTTCGTGAAAAGTGATAGTTTTCCACGATTGGTATAGGCCATAGGGTGAAGACAGTTGAATAACAACCGCTTAAAACCAATGAAATTGCTAATTTATTATCATTTTTGCCTCGTGAATTAATCTTGGTAAGCTAGCTACAGTGATTATTGCATTGCGAGGGTTTTTGTTTATTGACGCATCAACTGAACTGAGCAATAATCTCTCAAATTACATTCGCACTTGTGGAATCATCCCTGAAATCAACTTCTAAGCAGCACTGTTAATAAAATGAAATAAACTTGTTGTACTTCGATAATTCAAACCAGTATTGCCACTCCAAATACATTGGGTACTCTTATACAATGTTACCAGAGTTCCTCGTGACTCTTCTAAAATGTTTGGAAGTCTTCTGAAGATATTGAAAGTCATTGGACGGACGCTTTGGAATTCTCTCGAAGTCTTCGGAAATCATTGAATAGCTTCGGAAGTTTTTGAAGCTTTTGGAAATTATTTATTGAAAGTCACTGGAATATTTTTATACCAATTGGAAATTCTTTGTTTGTTCTAAAATTTGTTCTAAAAGTTTAAGTCTCTAAAAGCCTTTGAGTGTTTTTTGACATATTTGAAAGTCAGAGAACCTTTTTTATGTCATTCAAAGTTACTGAAGTTTCTTGAAAGTAGCTGCAAGCCCTCAAATGACTTTGTCAAAGTCACCACAACTTTCAAAATATCACTAGAATTCTTTGCAAGTCATCGACAGTCAGTGAATTCTGAAAGCAACTGGATGCTTTCAAAATTCTTCAAATAGGTTTTTATCGGTTTGAAAGTCGGTAGATTTTCTTCGAATTCATTGAGACACTGGGAGTCCCTGGAATTCTTTGGAAGTCATGGAACTCTTTAGAAGTCATCAAAAGTCGCTGGAATTGTTTGAATGCAACTGGACGCTTTAATTTTTTTTTACGTAATTAGAAGTACGTAGTAGAAGTGATTTTTTTGTTTTTTCTCAAAAACAAAGCAAGATACGAAAAAAATTCTGAATATAAAAAAGTTGTAATTTTAGTTGCTCAATGTGAACAAACACAAAAAATTGCAAAAAAATCAGTGGCGCACATTTTTTCTGTCAAAAATATTGGTTACAGTGCCTTCCGGGACGCCACTGGACATGATAATTTCGATATAGTCAGGGTTAAATTAGCCCTTTACGACCTTGAATAACACTGCCAAATTTCAATAAAATCGGTTGAATGGTTATTAAGATATTTACGAAAAAAACGATTTCTTTTAAAAATTTTGACACCCTGTATCTTGAAAACGAAGCATTGCCGGACCTATGTTGATATGAACTTTTCGTCTTAGAATCACTCAAAGAATCAACCCTTCAAGTTTGGCCACGTACTTAAATAACACCCTGTATGTATCTTTTCGGCTGAGTAACCGACAAAACTCACGACTTGACTCCTATGTATGATTGCCTTCGGACATTTCCGTATACAAGGAAAGACAATGCCAGAGGTCGAAGGGGGAAAATATGGAGAATGTATAGTACCATCCTGCTAGCGATGCTTCGTATAGTGCATGATTTCCAGTGACTATGACCTAGAGCTTTCCATCTTTATCATTATATGTATCTTTTTGGTTGAGTAGACCAAAATTATGACAGGTGACAAATGCAACATGCCATTGGTATTGGTATTGGTATTGATATTGGTAGGTTGGATGGTGACAGATGCGCTGCGACCTAATTAGATCTATTGTGCCCCATCTGCTCCTGCTATATCAAGGATTTCCTGTTCATAGCAGCCCCTCGAGATTCAATTCCTTCAGGAATTTGAGGATTTTGAGGGGGTCCAGCTGTGGTATTGCTTCCACAGTCAGCTGGTGTGTTCCCAGTATGTTCAATCTTTTGTGATGTACAGCGTCACACTCCATCAGTATGTGATGAGGTGTTTCTGGTTCTTCCTCACAGAATCTGCAGATGCCGTCCTCCTGTAAGCCTAGCTTCCTTAGGTGTTCTTTGAGTCTGCAATGCCCCATTAGAAATCCCGTTATTGCTTTGAGACTGCCTTTGCTGAGGTTTGTCAGTGTCTTAGATCTTTCTCGGTTGAAATTTCCAAGGAGATCTTCAGCCTGCCGTAGTCCTGGAAGTCTTCTCCATTGTCTGGCTCTCCAGGCTCCTTCCGCCTTCTCAAGTTCTCCTTGGAAATAGGAATTTCCAAGGCCGCAGAATGGCTGTGGTCCGATCAGTGGCGTTGAAGCCCCTTGTCGTGCCAGAGCGTCTGCTTGTTCATTCCCCTCCACTCCGATATGCCCTGGCACCCAGAGGAGGATAACTTTATTGTTGCTGCCTAGCTCATTCAATTTGCTTAGGCATTCCCATACCATCTTCGAGTTGATGTAGGGAGAGCTCAACGCTTTGATGGCTGCTTGGCTATCGGATAAAATCGCGATGTCCTTCTTCCGGTATTTCCTGTCTAGGTTGAACTAGATGCGTGTATTTCCGCTTGAAAAATGCTGGGGAATTGTCCCATGGATTCGAAGTATTTGGTGCGAGGCCCAAAGACTCCTGCTCCAGTTCCCTCGGGTGTTTTAGACCCGTCCGTATACCAGTTGAGTAGACCAAAATTATGACAGGTGACAAATGCAACAT
This sequence comes from Phaedon cochleariae, assembly GCA_918026855.4. Lineage (NCBI taxonomy): Eukaryota > Metazoa > Arthropoda > Insecta > Coleoptera > Chrysomelidae > Phaedon > Phaedon cochleariae. The sequence continues at coordinate 7,025,047 of OU896707.1, read as the reverse complement.
GCCATTATGACAGGTGACAAGTGCAACGTGACCAAACGACAAGTGACAAGTTGTAACCTCGATATTTACCTTTCTTTTTTTCGTTCCCCAGTGCAAGGGCCACCTGGTGCCGCACGAAGACATGAAATCCATCCAGTGTTGCCACGACAAGGACATGTGCAACGTCGATCTGCGCCCCGCCTACCCCGAGCGACCCACCCCCGAGGCTCCCGGCTTCGGCACGGCGGACGGTCTGCCATTCACCCTCCTCCTCACCACCGTCACCTTTTGTCTCACGCTGGTGCTGCTGGTGGTGGCGGTGGTGTTCGTGAAGAACAGACGGAAGGAGGTGCAGAGGAAGTTCGGGCTGTACGCCAAGGGGGGGTATCATGCGGGGGAGAAGTACGCGGAGGTGCACGGGCCGCTCGCTAGTTTGATCGAGCAGTCGAGCGGGTCTGGATCAGGTGGGTGAAGAATTTGTATTTTAGAACATTTTCTGTCTTACAAAAATTTTTGAAAATACTTGAGAAATTGAAAATTTTGAAAATTTAGCAAATATTGTACAGGGTATCCCAATTTGGCACTTTTGCGGGGTATCTCCCTTATCAGTAAAGATAGAGCATTGCGGATTTCGCGACAGTGTGCTACTTTTTTATGAAATTAATAATGGCGCAAGCAGAATTGTGATAGCTCTTCCGGTTGTCGAGATACAGGGTGGAATTGAAAAATATCACTTTTCAGGCACCCTCCGTGTCTCAGTTATCTTTGAACTTATCGAAGAAGTTAAAACTTGTTATTATAGAGTTTTTCTCGTAGAATCCAGTGGCGTAGTTATTTTTTTGCTAGCACCTTTTGTTTTTTAGTTATGGAGCAAACATATGTTTTTTTAAATGGAACACCCTGTATATTATTTCATATATACATTGAGCATGAAGTGGGCTTTCCAAAAATATATAATTGTATACAATTATTTTCCATTTAAAAAAAACATATGTTTGCTCCATAACTGAAAAACAAAAGGTGCTAGCAAAAAAATAACTACGCCACTGGATTCTACGAGAAAAACTCTATAAAAACAAGTTTTAACTTCTTCGATAAGTTCAACTGAGACACGGAGGGTGCCTGAAAAGAGATATTTTTCAATTCCACCCTGTATCTCGACAACCGGGAGAGCTATCACAATTCTGCTTGCGCCATTATTAATTTCATAAAAAAGTAGCACACTGTCGCGAAAACCGCAATGCTCTATCTTTACTGATAAGGGAGATACCCCGCAAAAGTGCCCAAATTGGGATACCCTGTACAAATTTTCTATATAAAAATGGCGTTCTGTCGAATTTTCTGAATTTCTGCTATATCATAGTACTCGACCTAATGATCGAATACGCCGAGACCCAATCCGATCCTATGACCAGTTTATGAGATACAGGGTGTTGAAGTTGAGAAATGCCCCCTTTTCATCTTTAAAAAAACACAGGGTGATCCACGGTGGATGGCCTATTAGAAGTATCTGGAGAACGAGAAGACAGTACATTCTGAAAATTGGGATGCTTTGATAATTGAATGCAATAATATACAGGGTGTTCCATTTCAAATAACAAAGTTGCCTGTTGTTTCTGATAGAAGTGGCAACACTGTATCGATAAAAATATTTTTGACGGATAAAAATGTTCAATTATCAACGCATCCCAATTTTCAGAATGTTCTGTCTTTTCGTTCTCCAGATACTTCTAATAGGCCATCCACCGTGGATCACCCTGTATATAGATTTTCACTAATTAGGATAATCTCATAAATTCACAATGATTGAAAAAATGATGTTTCAAAATTTTTAAAAATTTAATAACTCAAAAATATTCGAGAATTTCTGAAAGAAAATTTTAAAATTTGAGAAAAATTTCTGAAAATTTTGAAAATTCAGCAAAAAAAATGGAAATCTAAAAAGCAAAAGGTAAAATTGACGTTCTAACATTTGTTTATTTTGATCCTGTCTGATTGAACATTGGGGACACTCCTCACTAAATTCTTTTTAAATAATGAAAAATTGAATTTTGAAAGGGCCATACTGCCAGCCCAAACTACAACGTTCTTTCTTTGTTCCAGGTCTACCTATTCTCGTGCAACGAACTATATCCAAGCAAATCCAGATGATCCACTCGGTAGGCAAGGGCAGGTACGGCGAAGTTTGGCTGGCCAAATGGAGGGGTACGCGGGTAGCTGTCAAAGTGTTCTTCACCACCGAGGAGCAGAGTTGGTTCAGGGAGACTGAGATCTACCAAACAGTGCTGATGAGACACGAGAACGTGCTCGGGTTCATAGCTGCTGATATCAAAGGTGAGAGAAAAGAAGGTTTCAGTTGAAATTCAAATTCGTATTGCAAACCAAGTTTCTAATCCTTTTCTGTCTTTAATGTTACACAGCAAAACTGTTGATTCCTTGAATAAAAATATTGAGATCTACCCAAACTTACCTCTGTCAAAAAGATTTATTGGTACAGCAGCACATAGAAACATTAAACCTATACCTAACTTATACTATATATACTATACAGGGCTTTCATTTCAAAACTTACCACCCTGCATATCTTTTGATTTGCGAAGTTTACAGTTTTCGGAAAAAACAGGTCGATTTAGATATCGAGGGGAAAGTAAAATGCCAGTATCAATTGAATTCTATCCCCTTCACCCCCAGACACCCCTACTTTGAAATCTCAAATGGCACCCCCTATTTCGTATATTATCTATCATATGTGAGCTGTCATCTGTCGAATGTCATATGTCATACGTTAACTGTAATCTACCAAATGGGATATGTTGATCATGAGACACCCTGTATATTCTCAATTTTCTTCTCTGAACCAGGTATTTCGGATCTACCTTGTATGTCATACTTAATCTTGTTATAGTAGTTGTGTTATTCCCATTCTTATCAACAGCTTGCGGTTAGCTCGCTTGTTGTAGCCGGATATAGATTGCGGTTAGTGGGCGTGGCCTCTAACCAAATGCTGGCCTCCGATTGGCTAACAGATTCATGTGGTTTGGAGAAATTCTCTTTCAAATGGAACACTCTGTATTCATTGCATCTTCAGATTCTTCCTGAAGAGCTGATTCCTACAATGTACCACACTTGGGCTCTAGCGGGAATTTTGTTCTAAAATTGTTCTTATCTATCATTCGGTTGCCCCCTTACGAGCAACCCTCAGAAGTCTTCAAGAGACTTGTGCGAGCAAGGTTTTTAACGTGTGATCCCAAGCATTTTCTCAGGCCATCAGGAAAATGTCTGCAGTCGGTGGATTCGAACCCACGAACCGGCAATCCAGCATAAATACAATACTAACGCTTCTACCACGCGGATACCTGGCTTCCCTTTTAATCAGTAGCTAGAATCGCGAATAATATTCGCTCGAGACGGATATCTCCATTGCAATCTCTCATATTCTTTCCAGGTACCGGCAGCTACACCCAGATGCTCCTCATCACCGACTACCACGACAACGGCTCCCTCTACGACTACCTCCAGGACCGCTGCCTGGAGCCGGCCGGGCTCCTTCTGATGGCGCACAGCATCGCCGCCGGTCTCTCGCACCTCCACACCGAGATATTCGGCACGAAGGGCAAGCCGGCCATCGCGCACCGGGACATCAAGAGCAAGAACATCCTGGTGAAGCGGAACGGCGAGTGCTGCTTGGCTGACTTCGGGCTGGCCGTCAAGTTCTTGTCGGATGCGAAGGAAATCGACGTGCCGCCCAACGTCCGGTCGGGAACAAGAAGGTAGGCAAATAATATGAATGGATGTTATTAGATTGCCTGCTCATCGCGTCCTTTTCAGATCTTTTGTTTCTGCCCTCGAAATCGTTCAGAGTTCTTTGGTTAGCCCCACCTTCTCTATGATACTCCATAGGCTAGCTATTAAATACCCTGTGTATCTTTGGGCAATTGGTCCAGCGTCACAGGCGACCGCCTAGCTTAGCGTGTCCTTCTACCACAAATCTTGAGGATGAGTCTTGTCGATATAGTAAACATAGTAATTTTCACCACAGACCTAATGAAACACTTCCACGAATAACACCATACTGAACGTATTCGCAAAATAACACGTCGCTTCACCTAACGACGGCATCAACTCGAACACTTTCTCGAATTCTTGATCTTCTAGCACCTGGCGCCCAAAGGATGGGCAAGTTTGTTTTCATTGTTGCTCCGCTAGTAACGTAGCTCCATTATATTCTCACAGTTCTTTGGTTAGCCCCGCCCCCACCTTCTCTATGATACTCCATAGGCTAGCTATTAAATACCCTGTATATCTTTGGGCTATTGGCCCAGCGTCACAGGCGATCGCCTAGCTTAGCGTGTCCTTCTACCACAAACCTTGAGGATGAGTCTTGTCGATATAGTTACATAGCAATTTTCACCACATACCTAATGAAACACTTCCACGAATAACACCATACTGAACGTATTTGCGATAGAAAATAACACGTCGCTTCACCTAACGACGGCATCAACTCGAACACTTTCGCGAATTCTTGATTTTCTGGCACATGGCGCCCAAAGGATGGGCAAGTTTGTTTTCATTGTTGCTCCGCTAGTAACGTAGCTCCATTATATTCAGTGGCGGATCTACGATTTCTGGGACCCTAAGCTTACTAATTCTTCGGGCCCCTGTGGCCCCTACCCTCATTCCTTCTTCTGTTCTTTTCAATCAATACTAAATACATTCTGTTTTTTCAATCAATAATACCATGTAATATTTTCTTCTGTAATTACATACAACACTGACTAGGATCAGATACCTACAAAATAAAATGTTTTTGAGTTCATACAGGTTCTAAACCATAACGAAATTACTTACTAGGAGAAACAAACATACATAACGATTCCAGATTCTCAAATCTGCAAATCATGCACCATCATAATTTTTAAACTGTTCGTCGAATCACCGATCGGAAGCATTCCTAAAGGTGGAAATATTTTCTTCAGCAATACAGTTCTTTATTTGATTTTTTCGTCGACCTCGTATTAAGGAGTAAGTTTAATGTTTATGAAATCGTTCATTTATGACCCCTATTAATGCACGATTGTTTTATAGGCAACCAAACATACACGGCGTGCATTCATTGTTTATGCTAGCGGAATCTGCATTTAAATCGAAAATATGGATTTCATCGACGATTTTCCGTTAACGGGTTCGCCTTTCCAAGTTTCTGACACGATTTTAATCCTTGTTTTCTAACACAAGGAATTTATTTTCTATGTTGATCACTTCGACAAATGTCAAATGTCACTAATGTCAGTAACAAGGCTCCTGGTGATTCTTAGTAGTTCCCGAATGAATGATGAATTGGCGAACCAAGCTTTCTTTATTGCAGGAGAAATGAGAAATATAGTCGACGGAAAAATTTTGTAACCAACTTGTATATTAAAAGGCGAATAATGATCTCGAACATTAACGCGCTCGCTTCCCTCGCACGTTGAAATATCTCGATCATTAATCGCCCTCATTAATACACTAGTTGGTTAAATAACTATTAATTCCTGTTAATTTCGAAAATGAGTGATCTATCTGCTTCGAAACTGGTCCCTGGTAGTGTGGAAAAAAGTTCAAAGCACTAATTAAGCACTAATTTCAATTGAAAAATACCTCCGTTTATCATTCCTTTGCTGTACAGGGGGACCCGTCGATTTCATAAGGACAGTATTGCTAGGTGTCTCCCTAAACAGTAGAGGACATAGACAGTTGATGAAATGAGAAAAAAGTTGCCGTTTTGCAAACTCGAAAAATTCCAGCCGTTCCTGAAATATTTCGAAAAAACCGAAAATCATTGATCTTGTTTTCTTATTCAGCTAATATTTGGCAAATACCAAACGGCTGATTTCTTTCAGTTCGCAAAATGGCATTGGTATTGAAGACGTTTAAAATACGCGAATTTTATTTAATTTGATCAATTTTCTATCTTTTTCTGTTTAGGAAATAGCAATACTGTCAATCGGCGGGACCCTGTATATAATTTTTAACATTTTTGATCAACTTGCAATGTTGCCGCTGCCAAGTATTGCTCGGATTTATTTTTGTTACTATTTCATTTATACAAACAAATTGTATGGGAAAATAATGATGCAATATGCTAGCGCCCCCGCAAGGGTCGGGGCCCTAAGCTTCAGCATACTAAGCGTACCGGTAAATCCGCCGCTGATTATATTCCTGAGCTTGAAGAATCCTTCTGTGACAAACATCGAGGATTCAACATTGCAAGTTTCGTTATAAAATGAAGAACATTTACTTTCAGGCACATGGCGCCCAACGGATGGGAAGTTTGTTTTCATTGTTGCTCCGCTAGTATCGTAGCTCTATTATATTCCTGGGCTCAAAGAACCCTTCTGAGATTGAGGATCTAACATTGCAACTTTCGTTATAAAATGAAGAACACCATACTAAACATATCTTTTATTTTCAGGTACATGGCGCCCGAGCTCCTGGACCGATCCATCGACCCCACCAGCTTCGAGGCGCACAAAACGGCCGACATGTACGCCTTCGGGCTGGTCCTGTGGGAGATGTCGCGGCGGTGCGCGACGGGCGACCTTCTACAGACCGCCCAGCCGTACGCCGCCCCATACTACGACTGCGTGCCCGCCGACCCCTCCTTCGAGGACATGCTGGCGGCGGTGTGCGTGAAGGGGGTGCGGCCGCAGGTGGCGGCGAGGTGGGAGGGGGACGCGGTGCTCAGGACGGTGGCGAAGGTGATGCAGGAGTGCTGGCACTCGAATCCCGCCGTCAGGTCAGTAAGGGGACGGGGAGGGGGTATACAGGGGCGTCCGCAGAAATAATCTTAGGGAGGGGCAAGTCACAATTCGCGAGATTTACGAAGTGGGCGACATCTAGGTTACATAATACGAACTTCCAACTGGGGGAAAACAAACTGTTGTCTATGGATGAAGTGCAGAAACTACATTGTATTCAGCTTGCTGTAGCTGTAGTCAAACTTGTCAATGACAAAGTGTTGGCACTGTTGGTAGTGATGATGGTTGAGTTGGTTAATTTTTTTACATTATTACATTTTTATTAGTTTAGTGAACAGTGAACGGGTGAAGAATTGGAGATAGTTCAAACAATTCAAACTAATTATGACTAGCAAATCAATTGATATATAAGCACAGCTACAACATGTTTACAATAACCCAGATTGTCCTGCTTTGCATGAAGAAATACAAATCCATTGTTCTACAGTAGTTCCTCTGGACCACAACTTCAATTTTACTTCATGTGGGGAAGATTTTATCGCCGAAGTTTGTAGACAATGTACAAAAATGTGCCTTTTGTTGAAGTCTTCTGCCTCACACAAAATCACATAATTAGCACAAACTGCTTCTCCTTCCACTACTGGTCGGCTTTTTCCGTCTGAATAGAGCAAAATATCTGCCAAAAGAACATCTACAACATCAGGCATTATTAGCGTTTTTGATCGAATATCGACAATTAATGTCAAGAAATTTAAAAACTTATCACTCTTATCAGTACACAGTACACAAGCAATGGCACTAATGGGATTGATTGAGTGAGGATTGAGTTTGTTTTCCCCCAGTTTTGACGTGGCTTTGACATGGAACGATGAAAACCGAGCGCCACCTAGTAACATTGATTCCCGCGAATAAATAATGTACAATATTCACTACATATCAAAATAGTAGTTTACTTAACAAGTACGGAAAGTGACAAGTCACTTTACGCACGTGTTAGGTATACTAATTTTTCTACTAGCGTGCGGAAAAAACCCAAGTGTTAACATTTATTATTGAATAAATAGTTCACAAGTTAATTATTATCAATATTAATGTTAAACGTGCAATTTGTTGCATTCTGCATATTAATTGCAGAAGCTAAAGTTTTTTCTAATGAAGTGATATTACGGTTTTTCATTGCTTTGTCAGCAACCATGGCCATCGGAACTTGGATGGAATTATAGCAGAATTCTAATGAAATTCCCCATTTATGTCATTATGTATTACAATTATACAAATATAAATCTTGGGTATTCAAATTTCAGAATATTCCCTTAAAACTTAACAAATTTACTTTTTCAACACTGAAATGAGTGCGGAAAAGTGAACTTTTCCGCACGCTAGTAGAAAAAAACAGTTTTTGCACGACCTATAAGCAATTTTACACCAACAAAAGCGAGAATACAGGGTATACAGAGTAGGCACTCTCTATGCTAAACAATTTTCCGGGATTTGGAAATCAATTAGGAAAAGTATGCTACCACCCTTTTTTGATGTTCACAAAAAGCAATATGGCTTATTTATCGGTAGTCATGATAATCAAAAAACTTGATTTTGTGATTATTGTATTCAGATTTTCATTTTCATATTGACAATAATTGATTTTTTCATAGAAAATGGAACAAAAAAAAAAGAAAAATGATTGAATTGACACTTTTTCTTCAATAAACCCCTTTGTAACAAAATCTAGGGGAGTTGAGTCAAGATATCTGGGAGGAAACTGTATGAATCTGAGGTCATCTAAGCCTACTATTATGAATTACAACATGAAAAGCTTCTCAATACATGATGAACTGTAAGGTGTATTTTTTCTGCGGCCCTTACTTTGACGCTCTGTTCAGGACAGGAGACTACTCTGGTATTTGACAGGGGGGGGGGGATTCTCGAGTGCAAGGTAGTTTACTCTACCTGCTCTGCACAAAATATTTTTGTACAAAGGGCCAAAGTAGCAACAGTGGAGAAAGGTACAGGAGGTATACCTACCTCGGTACCTACAGTATGAACCAGGGGTCAATGGTATTGAATCGACCTGGAATCAATAAGGAGCCAAGGGAGTGTAGGCTTCAATTACAAACCCGGGGTCTAGCCTGGAATACTGGTTGCTATTTCTGGTCTGGATAATTACAGGAATCAAAACAACTTTCGGGACTCTCTGGTATTTTGAGGTTAGGTCGGAAAATTATTTATTTCAACTATTTCATCATTTCTACCTGGAGGATCGGAAACACAGTTCCAAACGAATCAAACAGATTCAATTCCTATTTATCTTTCCTTTTCCTTCGATTTTTCTAATTTTCCAATAGGTCGCGTGCACGATGACCAACCCTGGAGGCAAAATATTGAAACACAACCTCACTCTTCTGTGAATTATTGAAACACAACCTCACTTTTTCATTTGGTTACAGAGGAATAAGGTTGAAATAGTTTTTCACAATATTTTGGCATACGAATCGTGTTCTTTGCTTTATTCATTAATTCAAGCATGCCTTCGCATTGTGCTGTACAATGCACAAAAAATGCAGCAAGAGACTAAAGAATATGATTTTTCAGGTAAATAGTAATCTCACATAGTTATCATTATGAAATGTTGTCATTCCTTATTCAAATTCCGTCTGCCTTCTGCCACTTCTGCAATACAAGCTAATACTGCTAATAGATTGAAAATGTCTACAACACACACGATCGTCAGCATGTCAGACCAGTCCAAGGAGACCAGTCCTCCCGATTGATTGCATGAATCCAATCTTCTTGCATTATTCTAGAAATTTCAGGTATATTTCTATTAGCTCTTATTGCAGAAGGAATTCCGATGAGAAATCATAGAAATAACCAAATTTCAAAAATGAAAACTATATGTGAGTGACTATAGTAGGTACTTACTTTCAAAACATAATGTACCAACAGGATTCCTTAGTCTTCTGCTGCAGTTTTTGTGCATTGTACAACAGCACAATGTGATGGCATGAGCGAATTAATGAATAGCGGAAAATACGATTCATATGCCAAAATAATTGTGGAAAACTATTTCGATCACTTGTAAACAAATAATAAAAGTGACGTTGTGTTCAATATTTTGCCTCCAGTGTCGGTCATCTGACAGTTCTTGCACGCACATAGATGAATCATTTTTCCTCCAACCTAACCAAACAAACCACGTTTTACTTGTGGAGCTTGACAGATGTCAGTCAGTTCAGTTGTTAATAATTCCCCTATATTGAATGAAAAATAATACTGAAAAAGCCTGACCAATGACGGCTGAATATCTAGACTGTCTGACGGGTTAGTCGTCATTGGCCTGACATTCAAAACTTATCGCACGATTCAGAAATGTTTGCACCATTTTTGATAGGAATATGACAAAAATCACGGAACATAGAGCAGGAAGATAATCATCCGCTGTGCACGGAACTAGATATTTTAGTCATGAAACAACAAATTTTGGATCCAACTGGAAATAGTAATAGATTCATGACAAAACTTGAAAACGTAACAACCTCCATGGAATAGTAATAGATCTATTACAGAATTAATGACCAGAACAACACTGCCAGTGACCAATCAGAATCCTTAACTACCCCCTGCACTACCTCAGTGAGCTGGTTTGTGTGGTTGGTTAACTAAACCGTCATAGTTTGGCATACACTACGAGTAGTGTCCCTTGATGGAAATTGACGTTAAAGGAGATAATGATTGTTTCGTAAAAATTGGAAAATTCAAGATGAGTTTATATTATTATTATTACTCTACCACAAATAGAAAATATGTAGGATGCAAGAGTGAAAATAACGTGCCTATAAGTTATACTGCATACCTAATTCTTTGATACTTTCATCAATAAATTATTCGAAAATGACATTTTATTCAAGGGAGACGAGTATATTCTATTCTTTATTTTCATACACATTTTACGTATTACTTTTTATCAGCCTAATTTTCGTCCTAGACGAAGTTTTATACATAGTGTGATATCAGAAACTCCATAAATTCTTGAGTTGGATTTCCGAAAATATATTTAGCACACATGACATGAGTACAGTAATTTAGATACCCATATCGCCACTCACCATTTCTCAATCATAAGGCTCTGCTCATTCAACTCATAAATAAACTACTGCTCAGCTTGAAATCAGAATTCATTCAGTCAATTCTGTCAACCCTGGTATACAGTCGAAGAATAATAGTCTCTTTTGGTGAAATATATCAAGCTTTCAGTACAATTTATATGTTCCCTACCTCGCGAAGATTATGCTGGAGTAGTAAACTCTGAAACTAGAGGATTGTTCATTTATATCTTGGTATAGTTGAATCAGGAATTCCATATGGAAATCACGTATGATACGCCAGTGACCTCAATATAACCTAAAAAACAACGAATGTCAAAAATCTAGTGTGTATCGCCAGAAATGAATAAGGATGGAACTATATAACTGTTTCATAAACACTTTAGAGTGAGAGAAGACGAGTATCTGTCCGTACCCTGTTAAGATGATTTTAACGTCAATTTCCATCAAGGGACCCTAACTATGAGGAAAAATGAGTGGGTTAACTTATTGTTGACCTGGTTTTTGATATACTGTCTGAGCTGTCATACTTCATAAAACACCATTCGAATACCATATAGTTTCATGGAACGTTTAAACATTGCGTTTGGCGGCAAACTCAAATCAATCCACCTGTGAACTGTTGAGATGATTTAATAGAGAGTTGAAGTGTTGTCATGAACGTTAACGTAAACGAGAAATTGACAGCTACGCATGCGCATTTTCCAATTCTTCACGTTTGCGTTGTTAGTGGGCTTACGGGTGGTACGTTATCTCACGTTCCTTCAAGTATACCTTAAATATCAAATAAAATATGCCGATGAGTCAAAATTATCAAATTCGAGATAACCAACGAGTTCTGCATCAAGGAGTCCTCTAATTTTGACAGAAATAAATGTTCGAATCTAAACACACAACCAAAAATGACCAATACAAACCGAAAACAAAATGTATTATTACGTTATGATGACAGTGACGACCAAAGTGGCGACTTCAACTCAATTCAACGACAATACGTAAACGTTATTTTTCGTACGTTAACGTCGACGTGGAGGTCTACGTACAGTGATTACTTCAACTCTCTAATATTCGTTGATGTAGTGAACATTTCACCAATATAGGACTTACCCCCATTGTCAATTCTTCAAGTTTATAGCTGACATGACACCCAATCCTGTATGTCACAGTTCATGGAATTTTGTTTTTAACAATTATTATAAGAGATGAGACTGAACATTTGTTGACAAATTTTATCTTTTCTTTCAGGTTAACGTCTCTGAGGGTGAAAAAGACACTGTCGAAGCTTGATACGGACACGAGCATAAAGATAGTGTAGTGGAAGAGTGTTTATTTGTTTAGTATGTAGGCTAAAATTTAATCTCAGAAGTGGGATTGAATGTCCGGTAATAATGGAGTATTTTCATGTTCCGAAATTCAGGTCATATATATATATGTTCACCGTCAAAATAATAGATCCACTCGAAATATTGATGAAGTTTGCTCATCAATAACTTTGTTGATTTTAGTCTGATTCGATTATTCTTTTCATTATAGTCCAGGTGAATTCATGAGAATTTTGATCATTTGAAATTTTAAGAAAATTGGGTAGTGCCCGTATTATACAAAGTGACACAATATTTTGTGTATAGATTGTTTCAAAGTTGGAGTAAAAAGGCATCTTTTTGTCGCTCTTTAAGAATGATATGGACTTATGGCCTATTTTTTGAAATTTCAACTAATGTCAGATTCCTTATCAATTCTCCAACACTTGAAAACAAATAAATATCGAATAAGACTTGCAAGTTTTCGTTGAGTATACTCCATGAATATATTGAGTAGACTGATTATTTTGCTGATTCATATAGTACATATTTGTGAGTAAATCTGAAGAGAAACTTGCTGTATCATTTTATGATAATGAATACTGCAATTTTCAAAGTAATTAATCTGAGAAAATTATTTTTTTGGTTGCTTCCCATGGACTGCAAATCAAAATAAGAGAATAATTTCTGATCTTGATAACTTATTTCTTGATTCAGTCTCAAAATTGAGTTTCCTGAAAATTTTAAATGGTTGATTTTGTTTGATATTACATTGATAGCTTTAATTTCATTTTTCAACTGGACATACAATTCCACCTATTGTGTGTAGTTCAAACTTGTACATATGAAATATAAGTTGTATATATTATGATTCGTCCATGCAAAATCCATGTAAACATGTATACATAGACAACCAAAAAGTATGCACTGAATGGAAACTTTAAAATATCTATTTTCTTAAATTTTCATCACTGAAGGAATTGGATGAAATAAAAATGGTTTCTATATGATGGATACTTTTTTGTGGTCACTGTATATAATGAATAATCCATATATAAAATATAATTTATGTCTATGCCTGTATTTCAGGACACCTAGTATAGAGTTGTTTTTTATTTGAAAATACAATATAGTCAAAGTACCAATACATTCACAAACTTTCGATTATCTAACGTGAATTTAACACAATAACTCAAAAATTGAGATGTTGCCATATAATTTAGTTACTCATTTCACTATTCTCACAAGTAATTAGTACATTTTAATTTTTTTGTGGACTGAATATTTGAATCAAGAATTGATCCATTAATTTCAATAGAAAGTCCTATTATTATTAGATTCCTGGAATTGTTTTGAAACGTGAATATCCGTGATGAGATATTTTTGAAACATCCACAGGAACCATAGAACGTCAGCTACTTTTGTTTTTTCAAATGGGAGGAATATTATTCTGATTCAACAATTTTTTGAATTCTAAATTAAACAGAAGAACAAACTAAATGCTCCCTAATAATTCCAGTTATTTGGAAGGAAATGATCACTAAAAGCGGCAACTGTGGAACAATACTATTGAACATTTCGTAAAAAAATAGGCCGATTATTATTTTATTTCAATTTACCGTTTTACATAATGATAATCTGATTGATATAGATGGTGAACGACGTTCGTGTGATGACGTCAACATATTTTTTTTAATGGAACTCCATTTTATTTCAATCTCCTGAACTGTTTCCAAAAGAATCATCACATGTTTCAAATCTGAAACTAGTACTTGGTGAGCAAATATACAAAATTTAGGGATGAAAATTCTATGAGAATTTATCACTACCTACTCTATTCTTACCGTTAATAATGGACTTATGGAGTTAACCAATTACAGTGATACATCTATTTTAGGAATGTTCAATAATCTTGTTCATTTAGCTAATAATGAGTACATGTGTCACTTTGTACAGGGTGATTAGTTAAGAGTAGCGAGCGGCCATATATGATAAGATATTGGTAGTAAAGATTTGAGAAAAAAAAATCATGATAAAAGTCGCCAAGAGAAATTGCTGGAAATTATTTTCGAGTTTGTAAAACGTCCGGTAGAGGGCGTAACAACCAACACCAAGTAGAAAAATGGGATTTTTTATAGAATTTTGTCGATGATATCATTTTCATATTTACTGACCATTTTCCTAAATTTTTTGGCTGAAACGTTTTGTTCTAGCTATCAAAATGAAGCAGTGGGGCAAGTTCATTTGTTTTTTCAAACAAACCAAGATTTCTCTAGTTTATTTCGACCGATTTCAGCAAACTCAGGGTAATATGAAAGAGCATAATTTTCCCTACAAAACGCTTATTTGGTTTTGAATTTTTGACTTTTGCTGTCGCCGCTAGATGGCGTTAACTGAAATGTTAGCAAATTTTTGAGTTTTTTTCAAAATTATCAAATGTGATGTTTTAAAAAATTTTATATCTTTTGAAAGAGGATAAATTTCTCTATAATTTAATGAAAATAATTTATCATCTACCTTTTTTTGAATCGTTGATATCAAAATAAAAATCAGTTTTGTAATCTCTTATTAGTTGCTAACAAAAATAACTTCCTGACTTTTCTTCATTAGACAAGCGGTTTTGGAATGAAAAAATAAAATAGGTTTACATACTGCTTCAAAATTATTTTAGATATGGGCGCCCCATACAACAATTGAACTCCCCCACCGCTTTATTTTGATAGCTAGAACAAAACGTTTTAGACAAAAAATGTAGGGATGATCAGTAACAGTAAATATTAAAATGATATCATCGACATACTTTCATAAGACAAAATTCTATAAAAATCCAATTTTTCTACTTGGTGTTGGTTGTTACGCCCTCTAGCGGACGTTTGACAAACTCGAAAATAATTTCCAGCAATTTCTCTTAGCGACTTTTATCATGATTTTTCTTTCTCAGGCCGCTCGCTACCCTTAACTGATCACCCTGTATTTTACAGCACATTTGAAACGTTTCATAAACCGTCATCGAGCATTCTCTTTTTAACTTATTTTCTACTGTCAACATGATCATCTTTGAATTTTTCCTTACCAGCAATGAATTAAATATGTACAGGGTGGTTCAAATTGGTCACTTTTGAAAGGAGTCCTATTCTCTCAATGATGAAAACCGCATATTGATATCTTTTGTCTTCGTTTCGGAGTTACAAGGTGTTCTTCGTAAATAGGCATTTTGGAAAAGTGGCTACAAATATTTTTTTGGCAAAAATTGTATGTTCTCATGAAAATAACTGCAAAGCATTGAGTTTGTGATAACAATCATTCCAGAGGCACTGAAATCGGCCTTCCTATATCTTGTTCAAGAATATAACTTGTTCTTCTTGAAGGAAAAGTTCTTTTTTAAACCGGGTGACACAGGAGACATGTAGCAGCCTGTAGTTTTTTTATTTGAAGAGATAAAATTTTTGTATTCACAGGGGGTATATGATAAATGGTAGCGCACTTCACGAACTTGACGACAATTTTTGTCAACCACCTGTTTGACCGGAAGTGACCCCAACTTTTTTTTTAAATGTCACCCTGTACTTCTTCAGTCTATCATTTTCGCCTTGAAATTCTCTATCCAACCATGTATCACAAAGTGGCATTTATCTCTTGATTCGCTGTTGAATTGCTATTTATTCAAAAAGAATAAGTTGGCTGTGACATGAATTCGATGATATATCGACACTTGGTAGGCTATGAAATTTAAATATCATTAGTAAATCGATATTATTCAAAATGTTTTGATATTCTGATCAATGTCTGCAGGTTGTCAATAGTTTGTTTGAGTGAAGATGAAATCCTTCGAAAATAACCCATGATATTGAGGAATCTAAGATATGAACATATTTTTTCGAATTCAGCTACTCGCACAGAAACTATCTGTCTTTTATTTTCGGCATGTACCTATCACATGATCTTCCCATTTGGAATAATGAAACTAAAATTGTTCCTCTTATACGATGATCCACAGGGCTATCAGTCTATTTTTTCATAATTATTTCACTTAGTAGGCGGTGTACCTACACAAAATGTTTTATGTGTTTGACAGTAACTGTTAATCGATTGCATCAATAATTTTTCTTCTTCATTTGTGTGTTGATTAAAATTGCATATCATCAATAAAGACAAAAAATGTATTCAAGAAACGAAAAAGCCGATATGTTGTTGACAATGTTGCAATTTTAATCAACACACAAATGAAGAAGAAAAATTATTGATGCAATCGATTAACTGTCAAACACATAAAACATTTTGTGTAGGTACACCCGAGGGTACACCGCCTACTAAGTGAAATAATTATGAAAAAATAGACTGATAGCCCTGTGGATCATCGTATAAGAGGAACAATTTTAGTTTCATTATTCCAAATGGGAAGATCATGTGATAGGTACATGGCGAAAATGAAAGACAGATAGTTTCTGTACGAGTAGCTGAATTCGAAAAAATAAGTTCCTATCTTAGATTCCTCAATATCATGAGTTATTTTCGAAGGTTTTCATCTCGACTCAAACGAGCTATTGACAACCTGCAGACATTGATCAGAATATCAAAACATTTTGAATAATATCGGTTTAATGATCTTTAAATTTCAAAGCGGTGACATTTGAAAAAAAAAAAAAATTGGGGTCACTTCCGGTCGAACAGGTGGTTGAAAAAAATTGTCGTCAAGTTCGTAAAGTGCGCTACCATTTATTATATACCCCCTGTGGATTTCAAAATTTTATCTCTTCAAATAAAAAAACTACAGGCTGCTACATGTCTCCTGCGTCACCCGGTATATGGTGACTGATTTCAGTGCCTGAGGATCAATTTTCATGACAAACACAATGCTGTGCAAACTGTCAAATTTGGCCCACCCTGTACACATATCTTTCGAAAATTATAGGAATTTCCTTTCGTGCGTTCCAAGAGATTGAAGCAGAAGAAAGATTCAAATCAATGCTTTCACATTATCAATTCAATATTTTTGTTGTCAGTCGCACCCTGTATAGTAAGCAAAGGAGTTCACCACGGAAGAAATCCTCATTAATTTTTTGGAAATTACGGAAGAATTGAAGAATTTTTTTAAAATCTTGAGGAATTTCGGGGAATTTTTGTGAAAAACATAAAAAATAGGAAACTCGAACAACATTTTAGTATGTGGTGGTCTCTTTGATACTAATTCAGTAGCTATACAGGGTGAGTCATTAAAATGGGAAAGTGAGATAACGGCTTCGCTGTTCGGCTTCGCTGTTTGAGATAGATGAACACAAATTTTTGTGATGGCCTAGGCTCATGAGCAGCACATTTCCAAAATATTTCGCGATATACTGGGTGACTCAAAAATGCGTGACGTATCGAAGTTATACTTTTTCTTATGGGACACCCTGTATTTCATTGCATTTTGGGATTCTCCTTTGTGAGTTGATTTCGTCAATGCATCACACTTTTGGGGCCAACAAGAATGATCACAAAGATATAGGGTGTTCAAAATCGAGATTTTTCAACTTCAGGTATTTTTGTGTCGAAACTATTCATTATTGGTCAAAACGGCTTACATGTCCCTATCTCAAGTTCTGATTTTATTTCTACTGATAGTTAATTTGAACGAATACGGGTTGGTGGTTCAAAATTCTGAAGATTGACCTACTCTGTATTCGTCTAAGATAAATATCAGTAAATATTAAATCAAAATTTGATATGGGGACATGTGAGCCGTTTTGACCAATAATAAATAGTTTCAACACAAAAATATCCTAAAGTTGAAAAATCTCGACTTCGAACACCCTATATCTCTGTAATTATTCAGGCTAGATCCCGAGTGTGATGTATTGATGGAATCGGCTCACAAAGGAGAATTCTGAAATGCAAGAAAATACAAATAAAAAGTATAACTTTGATACGCCACTCATATTTGAGTGACCCTGTATGCGCAAAGAAATTTAGAAATATGTTGTTCATGAGCCTAGACCATCAGAACAATTTTTATTCATCTATCTCAAACAGCAAAGCCGTTATCTCACTTTCCCATTTCAATGACTCACCCTGTTCACTACTTACTTCATAGTTTTTATTTGTATATCAAATATTTATTCCTAATATTGTGCCATTAGTTGTTATAATGTGTGAATTATTATTACAATTTTTGAGTTACTGTGGATCAATACTTCTTTGCTCATTGAAATAAATTCGAAATAAATGCATGTATAGAAAAAAATGACTTGTTAAAACAGCACATTCGTAACCTACCTATCTATCTAAAAAAGTGCAATTTAATTTCATGTTTTATTTTTGAATTGTTTTATTTTTGAATTATCTTATTGTTTGTAGGCCGTGTGACTCTTAGAATGTGCATTTACGTAATAATGATAATCCTTGTAAATATTATAATTGTTTTGAATTGTTACAACCATTTGTGAGGTACCTATACAAAATTTGATGTGCAGTGGAATATAATATTGCAAGACTGATATTTTGGATGTTGTATATTTTTGTGGATAAAACGATATGATAAATAGTTTGTAGTAGTAAGCTCAATGTGTTTTATTTATATGCGCCTGACTGGACAGGTTAGATCTGAGATATACAGGGTCTACCAACGAAATTATGAATACGAATTCCCCATTGAAATTCGCCAAGGCCAATTATTTCAATGCATTTCTCATTGTTGTTGATGAGCATATTTTTACTTTAGAACTATATTTTTTGACGTTTGCAGAAAAAATGTTGTTTGCAACTCGAGCGCGAAATACTCATCAGATCTCGATCACCAAAGTAGCATTTCACGCTCTAGATACAAAAATAACTATTTTCTACAAACGTCAAAAAATGACAAGGTTCGAGCATTGATGACTAATTGCGAAGTGACACTTTGTTTCAATTTCCTACGTTACCACGACGCCATGTGCGAAGCAGTGCGCGAAATAAAACGATGCGCGAAGTTCATACTTCGCGCATTGTATGTGAGAACTGTGTGAGATGTTCATATTTTAACTTTATGGTCGTCAATCGAGCAAACATTCAAGAAATCATTTTTTTCTGATTGTTAAACAACATTTCTTTTATCTCTTGGAACACATGAAAGGAAATTCCTACAAGTAGATATCCCAGCTCTCCAGTCCAGCCCCACTCCTCCACTTTTCTCCCAACCACGTGTAGTCGGCTAGCCAATCAGAGGCCATCATTTGGTTGGAGGCCACACCCTCTAACAGCAATCTACATCCGGCTACAACAAGCGAGCTAACCGCAAGCTGCCGATAAGAATGGAAATAACAACTACAATAAGATGAAATATGATATACAGGGTGGATACAAAAAACTGGGTTCAGAGAAAAAAATTTAAAATATACATGACTAAAAGTTGCGCATTCGGAGGCTCATACCGACAGCCTTCGAAAATTTTCAAATTTTATTTTAGTTTTTCAGTTATATCGAAAAAAGTGAATTTTTGGAATCTCTATTTTTTTTCTCCGTTATTATTAGAGATACAGGAAAACTGAAAATACTTTTTCATAGCAACTTTTGATGACGTTTAACGTGGTGATACCGATTTTCCTATGCGACGTTTCGTATTCGTAGAACCATCATCAACTTTTGTTTTTTAAATACGGCCCTGATAATTCTTTCACAGATTCTGAAAGCTTTTTTTATTCTGAATTCAACCATGTATTATACAAGGTGGTTTGAATGTGTTTCGAAGTATTTTTAGCCATCATCAATGTTTTTTTCGAAATTCCAAAGGAAAAATGCCATCAGTTCCACTTATTTGGAAGGAAAATTAGCCAAAAAACTAATACCTCATCAACTAGTTCCGATTGATAGACTTATAGGTATAATTAGTTCGAAAAATTTAATTATGACAAGCTCCTTCGGATTAAAATATGAATACAATTCATAAACAATTCGAAGCGCTGGATTGAATAATTTAGTGGATTTTTTTTCCACTTTTCAGTATTGAATAACTAGTCCATCAATGTTTGACACTGAATAATCAGAAATAAGTGAAACTGTTAACTGATGGCATTTTTCCTTTGGAATTTCGAAAAAAACATTGATGATGGCTAAAATTAGTTCGAAACACATCCAAACCACCTTGTATAATACATGGTAGAATTCAGAATAAAAAAAGCTTTCAGAATCTGTGAAAGAATTATCAGGGCCGTATTTAAAAAACAAAAGTTGATGATGGTTCTACGAATACGAAACGTCGCATAGAAAAATCGGTATCACCACGTTAAACGTCATCAAAAGTTGCTATGAAAAAGTATTTTCAGTTTTCCTGTATCTCTAATAATAACGGAGAAAAAAAATAGAATAGAGATTCCAAAAATTCACTTTTTTCGATATAACTGAAAAACTAAAAAAAAAATTGAAAATTTTCGGAGGCTGTTGGTATGAGCCTCCGAATGCGCAACTTTTTCCCCATTTAACCGACTTCGTATCTCCTACCGTTTCCGAGATCCCCATGCTGTGCAACCTTATCTTGGACAGACTGTATTCTTTCCGGTAAATGATATGAAAAATCGAAAAACCCGTCAATTCCATTTCTGAGGAAGACACTTAAAATGCATATTTTCAACTCTCCTAGTTCAACCCCCTAGGAGGGGTAGATGTTACCCTTGAAACCTAATATGGAAAGGTCAAGATGCACATCATTTTGAAGGGCGTTCAAGTCTCTTTTCAACTATACCCTAGTTTTTCATTTTTTGATGAACAGTTACCAAAAAATTCCGTTCTAAACTCACAGAAGTATTCCCAGTAAACACAGGATATCCAATGGATATTCATATGATGTCCATGCTTGGTACATATGGACATGGACACTGAATGGACATCCAATGGATATCCATTAACCACTATTACAATGGACATCCGTTTAGGGACATTCACTGGACATGAAAATTTAATTGAATTTCTTTAATACCACTATAAATACCATTTGTCAATCGATCAATTCTTTATATCCGAATAGTGAGTTTATCATGTTCTTAATTTCATGTGATATAAAAAAAACAAATTTGAAGGCAACAGAAGTTTTGAAGCGGTATAGGTACACTCGTCTTCAGAGATCATGTCGCACATGGACAGTGTCAGCTCCCTTGATCACCGCTGCAATAAGAGCGCTCATACCGCCAAACCGCGACATGTTCGCTGAAGACGAGTGTACCTATATTATATTGGCAGAGGAACTGCGGAATATGCCCACTTGAATAAAATGTCAAATGTCTATTCGGTGTAGTGAATACGGCCCAGCATTCAGTGGTTTCATAAAGATAAATAAGTTTCTGAAATCATTATTAGACTGATACATATATAATCTCATTTTCCATGAGGATTACTCTTCCTCTATAAATATTCTGAACATAAGTACGTAAAAAGCCTAATAGCCAGAGGAGTAGCGTACCTGCTTGATAAGTCAAAGATCGCGTGCTCGAATCCCGAAAGCCAACTTTTTTTTTCGTTTTTAAGATATGTCCATCACCTGGATCGAAATGGACATGCATTGGATGTCCAATTTAGTTGCAAATGGACATCCGATGGATATCCAGTGGATGTCCCTCTGGACATAATCGAACGTCCAATAGATATTCGTAATGTCCATTGTGGACATCCATCGGACATACATTGTATACAGGGTGATCCACGGTGGGTGGCCTATTAGAAGTATCTGAAGAACGAAAAGACAGAACATTCTGAAAGATGGGATGCTTCGATAATTGAACATTCTCTATCCCTCTAAAATATTTTCATTGATACAGTGTTGCCACTCCTATCAGAAACAACTAGCAACTTCGTTATTTCAAATGGAGCACCCTGTATTATATTGCAATTTTAGATTTTTCCTGAAGAAATGATTCCATCAATGTATCACACTTGGGGTCTAGCAGGAATGATTACAGATTATAGGGTGTTCAAAATCGAGATTTTTCAATTTCAGGAGGTTTTTGTGTCTAAACTATTCATTATCGATCAAAACGGCTTACATGTCCCTATATTAACTTTCGATTCACTATCTACTGACATTTAATTGGAACAGATACAGGGTGATCAGAATTCTTAATCTTGAAGCACCCTGTATTCTTTCCAATTAATTTCCAGTAGATAGTGAATCAAAAGTTAAGATAGGGACATGTAAGACGTTTTGATCGATAATGAATAGTATCGACACAACAAAAATCCTAAAATTGAAAATTCTCGATTTTGAACACCCTATATCTCTGTAATAATTCCTGCTAGACCCCAAGTGTGATGCATTGATGAAATCAGCTCTTCAGAAAGAATCTAAAAATGCAATAAAATACAGGGTGTTCCATTTGAAATAACAAAGTTGTTAGTTGTTTCTGATAGAAGTGGTAACACTGTATCGATGAAAATGTTTTAGACGGATAGAGAATGTTCAATTATCGGAGCATACAAATTTTCAGAATGTTCTGTTTTTTCGTTCTCCAGATACTTCTAATAGGCCATCCACCGTGGATCAGCCTGTATATGCCTCCACTGATATGCATGATTTTCAGATGAGTATCATTGTATTGACCCTTTCAGTCCAAATAGTAGGAAGATTTTGGTCTTTGGAAGCATTTCAGTGCAGGCATGTTACAATTACTTCTGTAACTTTAGTACGGCATTTTTCGGAAACTGCTCATCAAAAAATCATAAACTAGTGTACCGTTGGAAATAAGATTGAACGCCCTTTGAAATGATGTGCCACTTGGCCCCCATCCTATTTGAGATTCTAAGGGTAACATCTACCTCTCTAAGGAGGTTGAACCAAGAAGTGTAAAACTAAACATTTGAAGTGTCTCCCTTGACATTAAACTTGATCTACCTTTTCGATTTTTCATTTTTTTTACTGGAAGGTAGATATTAAGGGTGAAAAGTTTTCTAAATGACAGGGCAGTTTTCGAAAACTGCTCAACAGAAAATTATAAACTAGGGTACCGTTGGAAAGAGAATTGAACGAAATAATGTGCCACTTTTGACCCCTCTTCCCATTTGAGATTCTGAGGGTAATAAGATCCACGCCTCCTAGGGAATTGAACCAAGGGGGCTACAAATATTCATTTCAAGTGTCCCCCTTGGAAATGAAATTGACCTATCTTTTCGATATTGGGGGTGGGAAGTATTCGAAATGTCACCCTGTATAAAGCCGTTAATGATCGTCCGGTGCTCATTGAAACTAAATGCTCTGGTTCAACTAACGTTCGACGAATGACATTCAACAACTGACGTATACCTCGTGATCTTCCGGTACTCGTCGAAAGCAGGCACTCAAGCCGTCGAAATGGCCAACGGTTCAAAATGGCGCTCGAATGACGATACGTATGATGTTTGATAGATGACGTATACCACGTGACCTTCTGGTGCTCGTTGAAAGCAGACACTTAGGGTCGACATAACCTACGAATTCGAACCAAAATGCATGGCTATCGATTCAAACTGGCACTCAACTGACGATAAAGTATGATGTTTGACAGATGACGTATGCCGTGTGACCTTCCGGTGCTTGTCGGAAGAAACACTCAGGCACGACACAACTTACGAATTTTAATCAGAATTGCTATCGATTCAAAATGGCGCTCAACAGATATCATGTGAGACGTTTGGCCTATATTAGTTATTGCTTCACCAATAACAAACGCCCATATTCAGCGTAGCCAATGTATACTACATGTACTTTCGGTACCATTAACCTCGTCAAAACAGATATTAAAATTCGACATAACCTTCGAATTTCAATCGAAATGGCTACCGATTCAAAATAGCTACCAATTCAAAATATGGCGCTCAACTGACAAATGATATATGCCACGTGACCTTCTGACTCAGGTCCGACATTACCTGAGATTTTCAATAAAATGGCCATCGATTCAAAATGGCGCTCAAATTGGGTGAAACAGTGGAGATAAGGATTTCCTGTCTCGCGAAGATATATTTTTCCACTGTGTGCGATAAAAGTTCAAATAACAATATTTCTCTCTATGGGAGTATTATTTCAATCTTCATTTGTGTTGGACATGTGATTCGCTGTATATGTTTTCATTGCCAAAAAACCTGTGTGTGTGTGAAAAGTGCATGGAAAAACGTGATAATGGACCGGCCCTTACTGCATATAGATGGATGCTACTCGCTCATTTCTGGATATAGCTGTTTTTCAATGAAATTGGTAAGTTGCTTAGTTTTCTGCTTTTCTGCCGAAAAAGGTATCAGTCCTGGATAGGTAGATATTATTTGAAAGGACACGAAAAACTATAGTTATTAAAAAGCATTGATTCTCAGCAGCGATTTCATTTCAGTTCGTCAAAATTATTGTACTTATAGGTACATGTCTGAATTACAGAAAATCATTGAACTGAGTTGAGCAATTTCAAAAATGCTTAGCAAGCATTTTTGGGAACAAAAACAACACAGGCCAGTTCACAACATCAGCAATAATAAGCGAAAATTTTCAAGAAATCTGTGTATAATAATAACTTAATGAACAAGGCGGTTCGTAAAACATTTTCTTTTTTTCATATTTTTCTAGATTTCCGCTAACAATAGAAATTGAATTTCATTTAAATACAGGCTGTTTCGTGAAACATTAGGATTTCCAGTTTTATATTTTGCTAGATTTCAGCTAACGAATAAAGCATCTGAACTAGTATTTTTTCCAAATATATGCTGTTTTTATAGAGTTCCCCTAACATCAGAAATTGAAGTTTATTCAAATACAGGGTATTTCGTGAAACATTTGAGATTTCTTCAGTTTTATATTCTGCCAAATTTTCAGCTAACGAAAGAAGTAGGAATTTTAAGTCAATTCAGAGTTGTCTCTGTCGTAGATACAGAGTGAAAAAAACAAAAGTTTTCAAACGATGGTTCGTTTGTTAAAACTGACACCTTACGTATTCTTCTTTCGCCATGATGTTATGAAAACAAGTCAAAACTAGGATTTGAGAGTGTAACGACTTTTGTTTGTTTCGGCTTTTGTTTGAAAAGTTTTTCAATTCCAAATTATAAAGTATACTGAATATTTCGGCTTTTAGAAAAAAGTTTTTCAATTACAAAGTATACAGAATGTTGAGATTTTCTCTAAGGTGCTTTAGAAATAATTGCTTTTCCACATTGGAACTTTCGATTTTATGCCATGATTTCGACCGGAACTGCCAATATATTTAGTAAAGGAATTCAATGGGCGTAATGGGTCAATGAAAAATGAAAATATCTATCAAATATTCAATTGACAGATGAGACAATCACAAAACAATCTATTTTATTTCTTCTTGAAACAATAATCTTCAAACCATGCTGTGAAACTGTAGGCGCCTATCCCTTTTCTATCGGTGCTGTAGTCTTCGATTACATGATGAACCCCCTCTTTGTGGCAGGAAGAGCAGAAACTAGGTTTGCAGTCACTGCAATTGCATGGTCTACCCCAGTCACAGTTTGGCATTGCTGATAACGTCTATACTGTTGGAGAGCCGACGAAATACTGAAGAGCTGTCACAATGACATTAACAGTTGGTATGAGACCTAAAACATAGTATAAAAGGCTTGTTTCCCCACCACACTCGAGGTAAAGCGTTATCGCGTTTTTTTTACGTAGAAAAGCATCCCCTATAGGCCTATACAGAACCACACGCTCTAAAGATTTGGGGTGAATAATTCATGATGGAACAGGTGACTGCTGCTATGAAATCAGAGCAGTTTTTGTTTGTTCTATTTCTAGCTGCACGAAGATCAATTTCTTATTCAAAAGAAACACTTCATCATTTTGCCAGATAATGCCTCTTTCTAGAACAGATGACTGTTGATTTCGAATCAGAGCAGTTTTTGTTTGTTCTATTTCTAGCTGCACGAAGATCGATTTCTAAATCAATAGAAACACTTCTTTAATTTGCCAGATCGTTGGGGTTTTTTTTCATTGACCTATCCACCTAAACTTTGTAGAGCGTGTGGTTTCGTAAAGGCCTATAGGGGATGCTTTTCTACGAAAACAAAACGAAGGCTTCACCTCGAAGGTGGTGGGGAAAAACAAGCCTTTTATACTATGTTTTAGGATTCATACCAACTGTTAATGTCAGTGTGACAGCGCTCTTCACTATTTCGTCAGCTCTCCAACAGTACAGACGTAATCAGCAATGTCAAACTGTGACTAGGGTAGACCATACAATTGCTGTGACTGCAAACCAAGTTTCTGCTCTTTCTGCCACAAAGAGGGGGTTCATCATGTAATCGAAGACTACAGCACCAATAGAAAAGGGATAGGCGCCTACATTTTCACAGCATGGTGTGAAGATTATTTCAAGAAAAAAATAAAAGAGATTGTCGTGTGAATGTTTCATCTGCCAATTAAATATTAGACAGATATGTACATTTTTCATTGACCCATTACGCCCATTGAATTACTTTACAAAATATATTGGCAGTTTGTCGAAATCAAGGCATGAAATCAAAAGTTCCAAAGTGGAAAAGCAATTATTTCTAAAGCACCTTTAAGGAAATCTCAACATTCTGTATACTTTGTCATTGAGAAACTTTTTTCTGTAGGCCGAAATATTCAGTATACTTTATAATTTGGAATTGGAAAACTTTCCGATCGAAAGCCGAAACAAACAAAAGTCCAACACTATTGATTCTCAAATCATAGTTTTGACTTGTTTTCATAACATCATGGCGAAAGAGGAACACTAAAGATGTCAGTTTTAACAAACGAACCATCGTTTGAAAACTTTCGTTTTTATTCACTCTGTATGTACGACAGAGACAACTCTGAATGGACATGAAATTCCTACTCCTTTTGTTAGCTGAAAATTTAGCGAAATATAAAACTGATGAAGAAATCTCAATGGTTCACGAAACACTCTGTATTTGAATAAACTTCAATTTCTGTTGTTAGCGGAAAAACAGCCTGTATTTGGATAAAATACCTACTAGTTCAGTAGCTTTATTCTCTAGCTGAAATGTAGCAAAATATAAAACTGGAAATCCTAATATTTCACGAAACACCCTGTATCTAAATAAAACCCTATTTCAGATGTATGCTTTTTTCGTAAGCTGAAATCTAGGAGAATATAAAACTGGAAATCCGAATGTTTAACGAAATACCTTGTATTTAAATAAATTTCAATTTCTGTTGTTATCGGTAGGGAGCTGAAATCTAGAAGTATATAAAACTGGAAATCCTAATGTTTCACGAAACACTCTGTATCTGAATAAAATCCTATTTTACATGTATGTTTTTTTCGTTAGCTGAAATCAGACAAGATATAAAACTGGAAATCCAAATGTTGCACGAAACACCTTGAAATTCCTGTTGGCGGAACTCTGGAAAAATATGAAATAGAAAATCCTGATGTTTTACGAAACGCCTTGTACATCAAGTTATTATTATACACAGAATTTCTTGAAAATGTTCGCTTATTATTGGTGATATTGTGAACTGGCCCCTGTTGTTTTTGTCAACCAAAATTCATGCTAAGCATTCAACTCAGTTCAATGATTTTCTGACATGTACCATAAGTTTGATGAACTAAATGAAATCGCTGCTGGGAATCAATGCTTTTTAATAAAAGTTTTTCGTGTCCTTTCAAATAATATCTACCTATCCAAGACTGATGCCTTTTTCGGTTGGAAAGCAGAAAACTAAGCAACATACCAATTTCATTGAAAAACAGCTATATCCAAAAATGAGCCAGTAGCATCCATCAAACATCCATCTATGCAGTAAGAGCCGGTCCATTATCACGTTTTTCCATGACCTTTTCACACACACAGGTTTTTTGGCAATGAAAACCCATCACATGTCCAACACGAATGAAGATTGCAATTATACTCCTATAGAGAGAAATATTGTTATTAGAACTTAATCACACACAGCGGAAAAATATATCTTCGAGACAGGAAATCGTATCCACTGTTTCACCCAATTTGAGCGACATTTTTAATCGATGGCCATTTTATTGAAAATCGTAGGTAATGTCGGACCTGAGTCAGAAGGTCACGTGGCATATATCATTTGTCAGTTAAGCGCCATTTTGAATTTTTAGCTATTTTGAGTCAGTAGCCATTTCGATTGAAATTCGAAGGTTATGTCGAATTTTAATATCTGTTTTGACGAGGTTAATGGCACCGGAAGTACATGTAGTATACATTGGCTGCGCTGAATATGGGCGTTTGTTGTTGGTGAAGCAATAACTAATAGGCCAAACGTCTCACATGATATCTGTTGAGCGCCATTTTGAATCGATAGCAATTCTGATTGAAATTCGTAGGTTGTGTCGACCCTGAGTGTTTCTTCCGACAAGCACCGGGAGGTCACACGGCATACGTCACCTGTCAAACATCATACGTATCGTCAG
Organism: Phaedon cochleariae; assembly: GCA_918026855.4. NCBI lineage: Eukaryota > Metazoa > Arthropoda > Insecta > Coleoptera > Chrysomelidae > Phaedon > Phaedon cochleariae. Next base: position 6,996,578 of record OU896707.1, on the reverse strand, counting down.
TTGAGTGCCAGTTTGAAGCGATAGCCATGCAATTTGGTTCAAATTCGTAGGTTATGTCGACCCTGAGTGTCTGCTTTCAAAGAGCACCAGAAGGTCACGTGGTATACGTCATCTGTCAAACATCATACGTATCGTCATTTGAGCGCCATTTTGAACCGTTAGCCATGTCGGCGGCTTGAGTGCCAGCTTTCGACGAGTACCGGAAGATCACGTGGTATACGTCAGTTGTTGAATGTCATACGTCAAACGTTAGTTGAACCAGAGCGTTTAGTTTGAATGAGCACCAGACGTATCATTAACGGCTTATACAGGGTGACATTTCGAAAACTTCTCACCCTCAATATCTTCATTCCAGTATATGTAATATGAAAAATCGAGAAGATAGGTCAATTTCATTTCTAACGGGGACACTTCAGCCCTCTTGGTTCAATCCCCTAGGAGGCGTAGATGTTACCCTCAGAATCTCAAATGGGAAGAGGGGTCAATTCTCTTTCCCTAGTTAATCATTTTCTGTCGAGCGGTTTCTGAAAAATGTCGTGTCACTTTGAAATAATATCTTCCTTTCAGAAAAATCGAAAATGCATATTTTTAACCCTGCTAGTTCAACCCCCTAGGAGGGGTAGATGTTACCCATAAAACATAATATGGAAAGGGAGGTCAAGATGCACTTCATTTTAGAGGGCGTTCAAATCTCGTTTCAACTATACCCTAGTTTTTAGTTTTTTGATGAACAGTTACCAAAAATGCCGTTCTAAACTTACAGAAGTAATTAGAACATGCCTGCACTGATATCTTGACTGATATGCATGGTTTTCAAATTGGTATTATGGTATTGACCCTTTTAGTCCAAATAGTAGGAAGATTTTGAATGCATTTCAGTGCAGGCATGTTCCAATTACTTCTGTAAGTTTAGAACGGCATTTTTCGGAAACTGCTCATCAAAAAATCAAAAACTAGTGTACTGTTGGAAAGAAGATTGACCGCCCCTTAAAATGATGTGCCATTTGGCCTCCCATCCTATTTGAGATCCTAAGGGTAACATCTACCCCTCCTAGGAGGTTGAATCAAGAGGGCTAGAAATATACATTTGAAGTGTCTCCCTTGACATTGAAATTGATCTAACTTTTCAATTTTTATTTTTTTTTTTATCGAAAATAGCTTATTGTTCAACGAGCACGGAATGATAGTGATTTCCCATGAGAATGAAGTTTGCAGCACGGGCCGTAGGCCACGTAAGTCTAATGACGTCCGCGACAATGTTTTCGAATGAACACCCTATATATTATTCAATTTTTGGAATCTCCATGGAAAGCTGCATTCAAAAATATATCACACATGGACTTTTTATACAGTGCGTCCGTTAAATGCAGTGCTTTCTTTTTAATGTAGTGGGTGATTACGATTTTCTTGTGACTTTTTACTATTTGGTGAACTATCACACCTACCAGCTGATGAGGACGGCCATTCGCCATTGTGCCATCGGCCATTGAATCATCAAGGACATGTCAAATATGCAAGAATTCACTTCCACCGTAGATAGGTAAATAATAAAACTTTATATTTTTATGAAAATTCATGTCACACAACTATTTAGTTCAACTTTCAAAGTGGAAACAAAGATTGAAGAATAACAATTAAAATAATTTGTAGAAAACGTTATCCAAGAGCAATTTGTCTCTCATTTTTTTTTCGTCGAGGTGGTTGAAATCCTTTATGGACACCATATGGGTCCAATCCCCCATATGATAGAGTGCGAGTCCCCTGACTCCAGGGTATACCCACACTCCACCCCGTTTGTAGGCTCGTTTGACCGAAGTCTCCGACGACACTTAGGCCTAGTGGCCCATTGTATCTTACCTACATGCCGTTATCAATTTTACCATATACGACTCATGGTGTTTATCAAGGGCTATTTCAATGTGAAAGACCCTTTTCGTTCGTTCAGGTTCCTGAAGATTACTCTTCCGATCCCTGTTCTCGTCTACGGAAAAGGCCAAAAGTTTTCCTTCTCCTACGAGTGACGGGGGAAGGGGTTGGTCCAGCCCTGTGGTGCCCCCTGCACAGGGCTGAAGCTACTTACTCTAAGATGTCGCACTGTTTCCCAGAGGCCCCGTTAGCGACACCATACCTCGGTCCATACCTCGGTCCATTCATCCATCACCACGGGTTCCCACAGCTTGGATTAGGTTGCCAGAGCCTCGTTGACCAGTCCTCAGCCACCTAGACAGACATCAGCAAATCGCCCCATCCCTGCCACAGATGTCCACAAATTGTCCCATCTGGCCCGGAGATAGCAAATATGGTCCCAAAATGCTTCATCCGTTGAGCGGCCGCGGTCTGTCCTCCCCACACCACTTGATGGTGAGGTTGGGCTTGGAGAGGAGGAGGAAAAGAGAAGTTGGCCAAGAAAGGCCGATAGATAGATTGAAAAAGGAAGAGAGAAGAGGATATCACCCAAGACAAGTTGAAGTATGGTGAATATCCGGCTAGGGTACCTCGGGTTCACCATTCCCGTACTCACAAGTTGTGAGCCCCTGAGGGTATTTGTCTCTCATGGTTGTTCCAAAATCTGTTGACATCCGACCTCCATTTGACATCTAAATTGAATGGCTGTTAGCTGGTATGATTGTTCAGTAAATATGAAAAACTCACCAAAAAATCATGAGTATTTCTTGTTGAGTTTCCTTGAAATCTGTCATTGAAGTAGATCATGAGTATATACAGTGTGGCCAATGACGAAATAAGAAGAGCTGAGTAGATGTAAATCAATAAATGCGTATCCATAGCAGGCGGAAAAAGAAGCTGAAATTTAGGACTTCCTCGTGAAATATCTCAATGAATAGTGGTTTCTTCACATTTTCATCATCAAATTTGTGTTTCTGAGAGAAAAATACGTAAGCACAAGGAATTTTTCGAAAAAATGGAAGAAAGCATAATAAGCATAGAGAACTGTATTCACACTGACAACTTTCCTCAGCTGCCTAAGCAAAAAAAGATATTTGCAAAGCTTCTGGCACATAAAATTTCGTTATCATATAACGGTCGAAATTTGCAAGCTGCTCTCCTGCTATAACCGAATTAAAAACAAATAGACCGTTGTATAAATAGAGATTCGAAATACCTCTCTAAGGTGTAAAGGGACGCTTTGTACAATTTCAAAAATTTGAAGAGGTTGGTCTGTAGAGTAGGAGGTTGACAGGTGGTTAAAAATTGGGTAAAACTGCTTTTATCATGCGATGGGTTTTTTTCCGAAAATTTTTTCTAGTACTTACGTATATTTTTGTCTGAAAAACACGAATTTGAAAATGAAAATGTGAACAAACCATTATTTATTAGGATATTTGACCATAAAGTTACAAATTTCACCTTCTCTTCCGCCTGTCTTCTGGATGGCATTTAGAACAAATTGAACTTATTTTTTCATCATTGGACAATCAATATATATCACAACTTACGACACATTTTTTTTCTATTGTATGAGTCAACTAGAAATATGATTTTCTTGAGATTTATCCATATTTAGTGATATATATTTGATATAATGGAGTGTGTAATGTCATTTGACATTTGTCATATCGTATTTGGATTGAATATTGATTAAATGATTGTCATATTTCCTATTTTCTATCTTAAAATGTGTCATTGTGTCATTACATCATGAGCTCGATCATGAGTATATAAAGTGTCCATATAGGCAAAATAAGAACTTTTCTTGAAATATCTCGATAAATAGTGGTTTCATATTTTCATTCAAAATCGTGTTTTTCAGACAAAAATACGGAAGTACCAAAAAATATTTTCGGAAAAAAAAAATCGCATGATAAATGCAGTTTTACCAAAAATTGTCAAGTGAATACAATTTTTTTTTGAAATATCTCATCAGGATCACACACTGTAGAATTACTATTACTGGCCAATAGATTTTTCAACTCTAGAAATTCACATTCAAATGAAATTTCGAAATTTGGACAAAGTAGGAATTTTGGTAATAAAATTCGAAACATTCGAGCTAAAAGTTGAGATTTCGATATAAACGGCCAATTTTTCACTCTGAAGTCGATATATTGGAAAGAAAATTGAAATTTCCAGCTAAAAATCAGAATCTTTATAAGATCCGGAACTCTTGTGGATCGGCAAGCAAAAAATATGGAAACCGAGATTAGAATTGGTGTCGAATTTGATCTAAAAGCATTGATATCAACTCACCGGCATCCTTTCCTCACTTTGGGTACACTTTTCAATGTTCAAAAATTCAAATTCAGATAATCTAACAGTCAGTTTTCATTACACACACACATACTTGCGTAGTAAACGATATACTCATGATAGACTCGGCTGTTCTCAGAACAGTGTTCTGTAATCGAATGATTCACAATTTTTTTCTCGATCTCGTTACGATAAACAGTCCCCACTTTTTTCATGAAACATTCCATTAATCGGACGTAAATAACAGAGTATCAGAAAGAAAGTTTAAAGATTTTCAGGACGATACAAATAAACATGGTGACCAAGTACCAATATAAAATATTTCTAGAATCAGTAAAACTTGAAGAAAGGATAATGGTTCTTTCAATGAACATAAAATATGCCCTTCAGAAGGGTATTGAGGATTTATTTTGTCAACTTATTTCTTGGATATTGAAAACGTCATTTATATTTTTATACAACGTGATGTATGGGGCGTATTGTTTCTCAATTATCAAGTATTCAATTGAAATGAAGAATGAACCTAATAATTGTTCCTACAACTACACAATAAAATTGGGGACGGTCGAAATACAGGGTGTCTCAACTCTTCAACGAGGAAAAAATTTGTTTCGATCCAACGGGAGACATCAGAGATGAGAGAGAGATAGATATATAGGGTGTTTAAAATCGAGATTTTTTAACTTTAGGATTTCTTTGTGTCGAAACTATTCATTATCGGTCAAAACGGCTTTCATGTCCCTGTCTCAACTTTTGATTTACTATCTACTGACATTTAATTTGTACAAATACAGGGTGGTTCAAGATTCAGAATTCTGATCCCCTGTATCTGTTCCAATTAAATCTCAGTAGATAGTAAATCAGAAGTTAAGCCGTTTTGACTGATATTGAATGGTTACGACACAAATAAATCTTACAGTTAAAAATTCTCAATTTTGAACACCCTATATCTCTGTAATCATTCTCGCTAGACACCAAGTGTGATGCATTGATCAAAGCAGCTCTTCAGGAATAATCAAAAAATGCAATGAAATACAGGGTGTTCCATTTGAAAATCGAAAGTTGATGTCCGTTACGCTCCAAGGTTTCAACTTTGGAATATGAGAATTGCAGAAAAATGTGTCCCCCGCCAAATTGAAATCGACCTGTTCGAGCAATTTTCAATTTTTTTTAACGACATCAGATATTTAGGGGGTAACAAGTTCCAGCTGAGACACACTGTATATGCCAAAGACATGTAAAATCAATATACCGGGTGACACAGGAGACATGTAGCAGCCTGTAGTTTTTTTATTTGAAGAGATAAAATTTTGAAATTCACAGGGGGTATATAATAAATGGTAGCGCGCATTTTACGAACTTAACGACAATTTTTTTCAACCACCTGTTTGACAGGAAGTGACCCCAACTTTTCTTTCAAACGTCACCCTGTACATTTCTTCAGTCTATCTTTTTCGCCTTGAAATTCTCTATCCAACCATGTATCACAAAGTTGCATTTATTCCTCAATTCGCTGTTGAATTGCTTTTTATTTAAAAAGAATAAGTTGGCTGTGACATGAATTCGATGATATATCGACACTTGGTAGGCTTTGAAATTTAAATATCATTAGTAAACCGATACCGCTATTGACAACCTGCAGACATTGATCAGAATATCAAAACATTTTGAATAATATCGGTTTACTAATGATCTTCAAATTTCAAAGCCTACCAAGTGTCGATATATCATCGAATTCATGTCACAGCCAACTTATTCTTTTCGAATAAAAAGCAATTCAACAGCGAATTGAGAAATAAATGCCACTTTGTGATACATGGTTGGATAAAGAATTTCAAGGCGAAAAAGATAGACTGAAGAAATGTATAGGGTGACGTTTAAAAAAAAAGTTGGGGTCACTTCCGGTCAAACAGGTGGTTGAAAAAAATTGTCGTTAAGTTCGTAAAGTGCGCTACCATTTTTTATATACCCCCTGTGAATTTCAAAATTGTATCTCTTAAAAAAAAAATTCTACGGGCTGCTACATGTCTCCTGTGTCACCCGGTAGTTTATCGAACGGCACCTATGCCAATTAGTATCCTGAGCAAAATGATTGAAAAATGGCACTTTCCTGTGCGTAAATTTGCATTCGATTTCGCGATTCGATAACGAGATAAAAATAATGCCATCCGATACCAATCAAATGGTAGATTTCCAGAACCTACCAGGACCACCCTTCAGTCTGAATCAAATCCACGGCACAGCATTTTTTTGCTGCTATTATTCCGGACATACTTCCGTCATGTGATAACGAGTTGGAACATGAAGCAAATAAAAGGGGATGATGTCGCCTTTGCGAATATCCAAACGTGCCGCGATTCAAACTTATCTAAGTTAGTGGCATAGTGTCAATACTTATTCCGACAATATTTCGTCGCTCTCTAAAGATAATATCCGATCGACCAGTTCACAACTCAACATGTGGATAAGAATACTTGTGGTGTGAGCACCACATGACATAATTTTCAAAATTCAAAATTCAATATGGTTTCCAGACTTCCAGATGTGCAACTGATGCAGTTCAGTCTTTTTATAGCACTCTTATTAATATGATCAGCATATGCGAGTGTCCTGTAGGCATCTTTTGTGACCTCAGCAAAAGGCATTCGACTGTGTTGATCATGTTAAACTTTTGAGTAAATTACATGACATTGGGATACAAAATAAAGCACTGGATTGGTTGAAAACATACATATTTGTGAGGAAGCAATATGTAAGTATAAATAATATTTCTGGAAATTGTACAAAAAGCTATGCCTCTAATTTTGTAGATATTGATGTGGGTGTCCCCCAGGGGTCAGTTCTAGGCCCGATTTTGTTTTTACTATATGTGAATAATATATTGATTCAATTTCTCCAGAAGTTTTCTTCACGCTATACGCTGATGATAAATCTGATGAATCTTTAGTGAACAAATGTAATAAAGTGTTACATGATCTCAACGCTTGGTCTACGGAGAACTCATTGCACCTAAATTCTGAGAAAACCCACTGCATACGCTTCCATAATGTACAGAAAAATATTGAAAATCTGGGTTTGAATATGAATAATGATTTAATTACATCTCGACCATCTGTAAAATTCTTAGGTATTCATATCGATGAAAATTTAACATGGAAGATTCCTTAAATTATATGTTTAAGAATATCCGTTCAATTTTGGATGAAAATCAGTTAATAATGTTATATCATGCTCAAGTCGAGTCACGCGCGCTTACGTTATGGGGTTGTCATATGGGGAGGATCTTCTTCATCCAAAGATGTATTCATCGCCCAGAAGAAATTAATTAGAATCATTGCTGGTGTGTCTCGTACTACAAGCTGTAGAGACATTTTTCGAAAATTCTCAATATTGACATTACCTTTTATACATATTAGAATTATGTGCATATGCATTTGATAACCAAGATGGATTTTTGAAAAATGGAAATACTTATTCATTCTTTGAATACTAGACAGAAAATGGATTTTCAAAACAAGACGACTTTCGAAAAAAAAACAAAAACTAGAGTTTATAACGTTTTTTTCGACGTATTTTTTTAACTAGACGACCCTTCGATGTTTAATTCTCTGTAGCAGACCTCTGCAAGATTCAATTAATCACATGATAATCCATTTTAATTCCAATCTTCATATGCAACATTTTGACTGTTGAATAGACGATCGGTAGACCTCTCAATCAAGGTGTCACATGACCCCTATTTGTATTTAAAAAAATCGTCCATCACGTCTTTACTCCAACACCGGTGACGTAACATCTCTCATATGAATATCATGAGATGAGGCTTCAGAAATTAAAACTCACGTGTTTTTGGAATTTTTTCAAATGTCGCCCATTTCTGAAATAATGAATTTATTCCATACATTTGCATCATACTGTATATAATTTATATCCTCAGCATGGGTATGAAATACCATATCTGCCGAAATCTGAAACAAATCATATATGCCTCCCAACCCAAATAACCAACCGTAACAATGTTATTCATTTTTGATGACATCTGGTACATCCTTTTTAGTTCCTAGGAGCTAAAGTTCAACGTTAGGTCCTAGAAAGGAAATATGTTGCCAAGCAACATACCTATTGTTGTCTCAGTAATAGAAACGTCAATTCAAGAGCTAATTTTGGTATCAAAATGAACGACTTTTGTGTCGGTTGCAGAAAAACGCATTTCGCTGTCGTACGTAAATATCTATCGATCTATTCATTCATTCCCTGTATCCATCTCACTTCCACAGGTTCAGGATCAGTATGCCCTTGTACTGACCTAACCTGACCGACGGTCATATGGGCCGTTCCACCTACGTCACTCAGCACCTGCTTATCCTGGTGGAAGACATCAATGACAACACCCCTGTGTTCAAGGGCTACCACCCCACAGTTAGCCTTCTTGAAGACACCCTCTCGGCGTTGTTGCCTCCTTCGAGGCTATTGATGAGGACCAGGGGCCGTTCGGACAGGTGGTGTACTTTTTGCAAGAGAAAGAAGGCTTGTTCACGGTGAATACTGTTAGAGAGAAGGCTGTGGTGCGGTGAGTTGGTAAGTATCCGGGAACGCACCATGTGCGTCTTGCTGAATATTTCAGAAACTATATGCGATGGAGGAAAATTGTAAGGAACACAGTTTAACGATTTATCCTCAGCTACGAAGTGACGTAGTGTTCATTCCTGCACAACATACAGTAACCGAGTACTTGCTAGGAACTTAGTTTTTTCCCAGTACGGGTACCGAGTTTGTTTCCATATTAAAAGAGTAAGAAGGCTTGTTCACGGTGGATACTGTTGGAGAGAAGGCTGTGGTGCGGTTAGTTGGTACCCTGCCTTTGAGTATTCACACCAGTGTATATACCGGGTGGCTACGGAAGTATTGTGTACGGAATATCTCAGTCATTGTATGAAGTAGGTTAGTGAAATTTGGAGCGTCGATATAATGACATAAGAGCCAGAATTTGAGCATATTGACATGTCGAAGTTAACTTCCGGCCTGACCGGAAGTATCATCAAGTTTCTTATTTCAAATGGAAACCCTATTTTTTTTTCTTTTCGCTTTATTCAGCATTCAATTCCCTTTCTAATGACATATCACAAGTTGGTATCTAACCAGAAACTAGATAAAATAAAATAAAATATCACAGTAGTAGCAACTGTTATCAAGTGACGTATGGTTTCCATAGCCAACTTTCCAATTTTTGGCTTTCATTTTGCTTCCACGGCCTACTTGGTGAATTTCAATAATAATTTTTTTCTGATCTAGTTTCTGGTTAGATACCAACTTGTGATATATGTCATTAGAAAGGGAATTGAATGCTGAATGAAGCGAAAAGAAAAAAAATAGGGTTTCCATTTAAAATAAGAAAGTTGATGTTACTTCCGGTCAGACCGGAAGTAACCTTCGACATGTCAATATGCTCAAATTCTAGCTCTTATGTCATTATATCGACGCTCCAAATTTCACAAACCTACTCCATACAATAACTGAGATATTCCGTAGGCAATACTTCCGTAGCCACCAGGTATATAATCAAGGGTTTTGCTGAATATTAACGATTTATCCTCCGCTACGAAGTGATGTAGTGCTCATTTCTGCACAATATACAGTAACCGAGTAATTGCTAAGAACTCAGTTTTTTCTCAATACAAGTACTGAGTTTGTTCCCATACATTCCTGCACAACATACAGTAACCGAGTAATTACTAAGAACTCAGTTTCTCAATACGGGTACTGAGATTGTTTCCATATTGAATAGTTGATCACTTAATATTTCTAGGAGGCTACCGATGAGGACCAGGACATGTGGTGTACTTTCTGCAAGATAAAGATTGAAGGGAGGTGGATACAGAGAGGAGGCTGTGGTGCGGTTGCTAGGTAAGTACCCGGTAACGCATATGTTGCGTTCTGCTAAATATCTCGAAAACTATATGCGAAAGAGGAAAATTGTTAGGAACAAAGTTTGATGATTTATCCTTAGCTATAAACTGACTAAGTCCTCATTTATGCACCACATTCAGTAAACGAGTAATTGCTAAGAACGCAGTTTTTTTTTCAATTCGGGGAGTTTAACCCATATTCAATAGTAGATCACTTAATAAGTTACCTATGAGGACAAGGGGGCTTATGGACAAGTGCTGAACTTTCGATTTCAATTTGACGTTGAACACATTTTTCTGCAACAATCATATCCCAAAGTTAAAACCTTGAAGCGGAACAGGCATCAACTTTCGATTTTCAAATAGAACACCCTGTATTCCATTGCATTTTAAGATTCTCCCTGACGAGATGATTCAATCAATGCATCACACTTGAGGTCTAGTAGGAATGATTACAGAGATATAGGGTGTTGAAGATTTTTCGACTAGGATTTTTTTGTGTCGAAACTATTCATTATCGATCAGTACAGCTTTCATGTCCCTATCTTAACTTTTGATTTACCATCTACTGACATTTAATTAAAACAAGTGGTTCAAGATTCAAGATTCTGATAATGAACAGTTTCGACACAAAAAATTGTCTGTAATCATTTCAGCGTAGCCTCGTGGTTAGAGCGTCAATGTTCTATCCACGTTGGATCACCAGTAGTGGGTTCGATTTCCACCACGACCGCAGACATTTTTCTGATGGCCTAAAAAAGTGTTACGTTAAAAAGTAAGACCCCCGTCATTCCTTGCTCGCACAAGTCTCTTGAAGGGGGCAACCGAATGATGGATAAGAACAATTTTAGAACAAAATTCCCGCTAGAGCCCAAGTGTAGTACACTGTGTCCCAGACTGCACTGTATCTCAGCTATTATTGAAGATAGAGACATGCGGTTTTCGCGACCCTGTATCACTTTTTTGTAAAATTTTCAAAGCCACAAAGAGAAATATTCCAACTACTCTTGTTCCTGAAATACAGGGCGAAAACGAAAATGTTCAGTTTTGGAGATGTTATAATTTCTCAGGCCCCGTATAAGATGGAAAAAAAGAAAACTGCTTATAATAGATATTTCTACATAAAAGTCAGTGGCGTATTCTGATTTTTTTTTCCAAAGCACTGTTTTCAAGATTGGGCACAAAGTTGGTATTTTTCAAATGGAACACCCTGTATATTTTAACGTCAATTTCTTGCAATTCTTTTCCTAAATACACTGATGTATCACAACCTAATCTTTATTACATTTTATCTTCAAAAATCAGAAAAATCCATATCTATATGTTAATTTTTTTAATAGTGGGCCATGAATTCTTCCACACATGCATAAAAGAATGTTTCTTTTATTGCATCCAGGGAAATTGTCACAAACAGAGTCAATACAAATCAATAATGATGGCTGACGGTGAAAACATGAAATTTAAAAATTTGGAAAAGTATGATATTATAAAATGTTTGAACCTTTCTAACGTAAATGTCGAAGCAGCGATGCAGGTATATTTAAACAGGTAAAGAATCGGCATATTTTATTTTGTTACAAAATTCAAAAAATCAAAGAGATCTTATTAGGTTTCCAGAAAGACGTCAGCCATTTCGGGCTACGGCATTCCGGTTGAAATCCAATCTTTTGAATTATGGCTGCTATTCAAAACCTAGGCAACCTCATGTTGAGAGAAATGGAGCTGGCGAAATTAATGATTTAGCGTGTGTGGAAGCAAGTCCCCAAATTTCCTGTAGAATAGAGGAAGAGGTAGGAGTTTCAAAAACAAAAGTGCAAAAAATTTTGAAAATGCATAAATTCAAACCGTATAAGGTAAATATTATTCAAGAATTGCATCCTGATGATCCTTTCAAACGATTAGAATTTTCTAATTGGTTTTTAACAAAAACTAATGAAGATCCGGATTTCGCAAAAAAGGTAATATGGTCTGACAAATCCCATACAAGCAGCAGCGGCATATTTAATAGGCAGAATACAAGACATTGGTATCAAGAAAACCAACATATCACTTTTGAACGACAGCAACAAGGCCGATTTGGTTTTAGTGTTCAGTCTTTGAGGGTAGCTCAACTGCCCAACGATACCTAAAAATATATTACAGAATAATATGCCAGAGTTACTCGAGGACATACCTTTGCCACAGCGACATCAGATATATTTCCAGCAAGATGGAGCGCCCGCTCATAATGGGGAAGACCACTGATTTTTTAAAATGACATTATCATGAACTCTATACTGAAAAACTACCAGCGAATTAATTTTGAATTTTGTCATTCATACTAAGACGATGAAAATAATAAATTAGAATATGTCCATTTCAAAACACACAATTCCTGCGCCATTTGAAATTTTGTCAATGGGGGAGACCACTGATTTTTTAAAATGACATTATCGTGAACTCTATACTGAAAAACTACCAGCGAATTAATTTTGAATTTTGTCATTCATGCTAAGACGATGGAAAAAATAAATTAGAATATGTCCATTTCAAAACACACAATTCCTGCGCCATTTGAAATTTTGTCAGTTCATTGGTGTGACTGGTGCGACGTCTTATTTCCAACACGCCTATTGTCCTTGAAATGACCAATCACGCTGCGACACTGCAGAATGACGAGGTATCAGAGAGAGATAACTACAGTTCGGGACTAATACGTCACGACTCCACCAACATATTTGGCTGTTTGAAATATCGAATGAAATATGCTGATTTCAAAACGATATAGATTCGATTCCCTTCAACTTTAACTCATAATATTGATTATACATCAAACATAAATCATGATTCGTCGATTGTAAGAGGTTTGCACGGATTTCTTCTCTCAGTGGTCTTCCCCATTCAAGGGTAGTTACAGAATATTTGAGTGCTCATTTTAGTAGACGCTGGATTGGAACACACGGGCCAATCAGATGGCCCCCGAGGTCACCGGACTTAAGAATTGTAGACTTCTTCGTTTGGTTATACTTAAAAAATAAAATTTATGCAAATCGGCATAATAATATAGATGAACTCCGAGCCTCAACGGAAGAAGCATTCAGAAACTTACAAAGGCAACCCTTTATAATTTTAAACGCTTCCAGGCGAATTGAAACTGTATGTGGTTTATGTATAAGACAAAATGGACGACAGTTTGAACAATTTCATTAGATTCACATGTTTTGTTTTTTGTTTTTGTAATTAATTTTCTAATTTGATTCTTGTAATTACAGTTTTCAATGATAAATCTGTACCGATATATTTTTTTTTGTTTTCATCATTTTTAAGTTCACGTTAAAGGGTGATATTTTGAGTTAATAATCAAAACATAATCAAATACATAGGTTTAAATCACATGGCGTATCCAGAAAGTAATAAATAAATGCATGTGTGGAAGAATTCACGGCCTACTATTAAAAAAACAAACACAAACATGGATTTTTCTGATTTTTTAAGATAAAATGTGATGAAGATTAGGTTGTGATATATCAGTGAATTCAGGAGAAAAATTGCAAAAAATTTACGTTAAAATATACAGGGTGTTTCATTTAAAAAATACCAAGTTTGTGCCCAATCTTGAGAACAGTGCTTTGAAAAAAAAATCAGAATACGCCACTGATATTTATGTAGAGATATCTATTATAAGCAGTTCTTGTTTTTTCATCTTATACGGGGCTTGAGAAATTATAACATCTCCAGAAGTGAACATTTTCGTTTTCGCCCTGTATTTCAGGAACAAGAGTAGTTGGAATATTTCTGTTTATTTCTGTTTATTTCTGTTTGTGGCTTTGAAAGTCTTACAAAAAAATGATACAGGGTCGCGGAAACCGCATGTCTCTATCTTCGATAATAGCTGAGATACAGTGCAGTCTCAACCAAAATGGGACACAGTGTACATTGTAGGAATCAGCTCTTCAGGAAGAATCTGAAGATACAATAAATACAGAGTGTTTCATTCGAAAGAGAATTTCTCCAAACCACGTGACTCTGCTAGCCAATCGGAGGCCAGCATTTGGTTGGAGGCCACTAACCGCAATCTACATCTGGCTACAACGAGCGAGCTAACCGCAAGCTACCGATGAGGATGGTAATAACAACTACAATAACATGATGAAGTATGAAATACAGGGTAGATCCGAAACACCTGGTTCAGAGAAAGAAAAATTAGAATATACAGGGTGTCTCATGATTGTATCCCATTTGGTAGATTACAGCCAACGAATGACGTATGACATATGACATTCGACAGATGACAGCTCACATATGATAGAGAATATGAGCCGTTAATGATAATGCCGGTGCTCATTGAAGCTATACGCTCTGGTTCAGCTAACGTTTGACGTATGACATTCAACAACTGACGTAAACCACGTGACGTTCCGGTACTCGTCTAAAGCAGGCACTCAAGCCGTCGAAATGGCTAACGGTTCAAAATGGCGCTCAAATAACGATACGTATGATGTTTGACAGATGACGTCTACCACGTGACCTTCTGGTGCTCGTTGAAAGCAGACACTCAGAGTCGCCATAACCTACGAATTTGAACCAAAATGGCTATCGGTTCGAAATGGCACTCATCTGACGATCCATATGATGTTTGACAGATGACGTATGCCGTGTGACCTTCCGGTGCTTGCCGAAAGAAACACTCAGGGTCGACCCAACTTACGAATTTCAATCAAAATTGCTATAGATTCAAAATGGCGCTCAACAGATATCATATGAGACGTTTGGCCTATTAGTTATTGCTTCACCGATAGCAAACGCCCATATTCAGCGCATCCAATGTATACTACATATACTTCCGGTACCATTAACATCGTCAAAACAGATATTAAAGTTCGACTTAGGCTATATTCCGAATTAAAACTGGTTAGTACTGACTGAAAATCAACTGACTACTGAAAATCGGTGTTTCGAAATATGAAATCAAAGATACAGTGCTGTAATTCGAAACATGTTTTCATGGTTTTCATCATCAATCAGCAGCAGTCAACCAGCTGGAGAAATTTGAATATTATTCTTGTCGTCAATCATTTCAATAACAAGCATTTTCTGATATTATATATAATATAATTAACTATTATTATTCATAAGAAAAGACCCAATGTGAAAAACAAGGACATTCCATACCCCTCTGAAATAATGACACTTAACTGACGATAGATATCATGTTTGACAAATGACGTATGCCACGTGACCTTCCGACTTAGCTCCGACATTACCTATGAATTTCAATAAGATGGCCATCGATTGAAAATGGCGCTCAAATTAGGTGAAACAGTCGCGATTACGATTTTCTGTCGACGATATATTTCCGCGGTGTGTGATTGAAGTTCGAATAACAATATTTCTCTTTATAGGAGTATTATTTCAATCCTCATTTGTGTTGGACATGTGGTTCTGTATATATTTTCATTGCCAAAAAACCTGTGTGCATGTCTGAAAGGTGCATGGAAAAACGTGATAATGGACCGGCCCTTACTGCATAGATGGATGCTACTCGCTCATTTCTGGATATAGCTGTTCTTCAATGAAATTGGTGAGTTGCTGAGTTTTCTGCTCTTCAGCCAAAAAAGGCATCAGTCTTGGATAGGTAGATATTATTTGAAAGGACACGAAAAACTATAGTTATTAAAAAGCATTGATTCTCAGCAGCGATTTCATTTCAGTTCATCAAAATTACTGTTCTTATAGGTACATGTCTGAATTACAGAAAATCATTGAACTGAGTTGAGCAATTATAAAATTGCTTAGCACGCATTTTTGGGAATAAAAACAACAGAGGCCAGTTCACAACATCACCAATAATAAACGAACATTTTCAAGAATTCTGTGCATAATAATAACTTGATGTAAAAGGCGTTTCGTAAAACATTAGGATTTTCTTTTTTCATATTTTTCTAGAGTTCCGCTAACCATAAAAATTGAATTTTATTTAAATACAGGGTGTTTCGTGAAACATTTGGATTTCCAGTTTTATATTTTGTTAGATTTCAGCCAGCGTAAAAAAGCATACATCGATTTCATTCAGATACAGAGTGTTTCGTGAAACATTAGGACTTCCAGTTTTATATTCTTCGAGATCTCAGCTACCAAAAAAGCATACATTAGAAATAGTATTTTATTCAAGTGCAAGATATTTTTCTAGAGTTCCGCTGACAACAGAAATCGAATTTGATTTAAATACAAGGTGTTTCGTTAAACATTTGGATTCCAAGTTTTATATGTTGCTAGATTTCAGCTAACGAAAGAAGCATACATCTGAAATAGGATTTCATTCAAATACAGCGTGTTTCGAGAAACATTAGGATTTCCAGTTTTATATTTTGCAAGATTTCAGCTAACGAATGAAGCATACATCTGAAATTGTATTTTATTCAAATACAGGATATTCTTCTAGAGTTCCGTTAACAACAGAAATTGAAGTTTATTTAAATACAGGCTGTTTCGTGAAACATTGAGATTCCTTCAGTTTTATATTTTGCTAAATTTTTAGCTAACAAAAGGAGAAGGAATTTTATTTCCATTCAGAGGTGTCTCTGTCGTAGATACAGGATGATTAAAAACAAAAGTTCTCGAACAATGGTGCGTTTGTTAAAACTGACATTTTTAGTGTTCTCTTTTCGACATAATGTTATGAAAACAAGTCAAAACTAGGATTTGAGAATGAATAGTGTTGGACTTTTGTTTGTTTCGGCTTTAGTTCGGAAAGTTTTACAATTCCAAATTATAAAGTATACTGAATATTTCGGCCTTAAGAAAAAAATATTACAATTACAAAGTATACAGGATGTTGAGATTTCCATATTCGAAATACCTGCTTTTCCACTTCAGAACTTTCGATTGTATGCCTTGATTTCGACCGAAACTGTCAATATATTTAGCAAAGGAATCCAATGGGTGTAAGGGGTCAATGAAAAATATGAATATCTATCAAATATTTAATTGACAGATGAGACATATACAAGACAATCTATTTAATTTTTTTCTTGAAATAATCTTCACACCATGCTGTGAAAATGTAGGCGCCTATTCCTTTCCTATTGGTGCTGTAGTCTTCGATTACATGATGAACCCACTCTTTGTGGCAGAAAGAGCCGAAACTTGGTTTGCAGTCACAGCAATTGCATGGTCTACCCCAGTCACAGTTTGACATTGCTGATTACGACTGTACTGTTGTAGAGCTGACGAAATACTGAAGAGCTGTCACACTGACATCAACAGTTGGTACCTAAAGCATAGTATGAAAGGTTTGTTTTCCCACCACACTCGAGGTAAAGACTTATCGCGTTTTTTTTTTTTCGTTGAAAAGCATCCTCTTTAGTACTATAGAAAACCACACACGCTATAAAGATTCGAGGTGAATAATTCATGATAGAACAGGTGACTGTTGAAATTAAATCAGAGCAGTTTTTGTTTGTTCTATTTCTAGCTGCACGAAGATCAATTTCTTATTCAAAAGAAACACTTCATCAATTTGCCAGATAATGCCTCTTTCTAGAACAGGTGACTGTTGATATCAAATCAGAGCAGTTTTTGTTTGTTCTATTTCTAGCTGCACGAAGATCTATTTCTAAATCAATAGAAACACTTCTTTATTTCGCCAGATCGTTGGGGTCTTTTTTCATTGACCTATCCACCTAAACTTTGTAGAGCGTGTGGTTTTGTGAAGGCCTATAGGGGATGCATTTCTACGAAAATAAAACAAAGGCTCTACCTCGAGGGTGGTGGGGGAAAACAAGCCTTTTATACTATGTTTAAGGATTCATACCAACTGTTAATGTCAGTGTGACAGCCCTTCAGTGTTTCGTCAGCTCTCCAACAGTACAGACGTAATCAGCAATGTCAAACTGTGTGACTGGGGTAGACCATGCAATTGCAGTGACTGCAAACCAAGTTTCGGCTCTTTCTGCCACAAAGAGGGGGTTCATCATGTAATCGAAGACTACAGCGCTAATAGAAAGGGGATTGGCGCCTACATTTTCACAGCATGGTGTGAAGATTATTTCAAGAAAAAAATTCAATAGATTGTCTTGTGATTGTCTCATCTGTAAATTAAATATTTGATAGATATTCATATTTTTCATTGACCCCTTACGCCCATTGAATTCCTTTGCTGAATATATAGACAGTTTCGGTCGAAATCAAGGCGTACAATCGAAAGTTCCGAAGTGGAAAAGCAGGTATTTCGAATATGGAAATCTCAACATCCTGTATACTTTGTAATTGTAATACTTTTTTCTTAAGGCCGAAATATTCAGTATACTTTATAATTTGGAATTGTAAAACTTTCCGAACTAAAGCCGAAACAAAAAAAAGTCCAACACTATTCATTCTCAAATCCTAGTTTTGACTTGTTTTCATAACATTATGTCGAAAAGAGAACAATAAAGATGTCAGTTTCAACAAACGCACCATTGTTCGAGAACTTTTGTTTTTAATCACCCTGTATCTACGACAGAGACAACTTTGAATGGAAATAAAATTCCTTCTCCTTTTGTAAGCTGAAAATTTAGCAAAATATAAAACTGAAGGGATCTCAATGTTTCACGAAACAGCCTGTATTTAAATAAACTTCAATTTCTGTTGTTAGCGGAAGTCTAGAAGAATATCCTGTATTTGAATAAAATACAATTTCAGATGTATGCTTCATTCGTTAGCTGAAATTTTGCAAAATATAAAACTGGAAATCCTAATGTTTCACGAAACACGCTGTATTTGAATGAAATCCTATTTCAGATGTATGCTTCTTTCGTTAGCTGAAATCTAGCAACATATAAAACTTGGAATCCAAATGTTTAACGAAACACCTTGTATTTAAATCAAATTCGATTTCTGTTGTCAGCGGAACTCTAGAAGAATATCTTGCACTTGAATAAAATACTATTTCTAATGTATGCTCTTTTGGTAGCTGAAATCTAGAAGAATATAAAACTGGAAGTCCTAATGTTTCACGAAACACTCTGTATCTGAATGAAATCGATGTATGCTTTTTTTCGCTGGCTGAAATCTAACATAATATAAAACTGGAAATCCAAATGTTTCACGAAACACCCTGTATTTAAATAAAATTCAATTTTTATGGTTAGCGGAATTCTAGAAAAATATGAAAAAAGAAAATCCTAATGTTTTACGAAATGCCTTTTACATCAAGTTATTATTATACACAGAATTCTTGAAAATGTTCGCTTATTATTGGTGATGTTGTGAACTGGCCTCTGTTGTTTTTATTCCCAAAAATGCGTGCTAAGCAATTTTATAATTGCTTAACTCAGTTCAATGATTTTCTGTAATTCAGACATGTACCTATAAGAACAATAATTTTGATGAACTAAAATGAAATCGCTGCTGAGAATCAATGCTTTTTAATAACTATAGTTTTTCGTGTCCTTTCAAATAATATCTACCTATCCAAGACTGATGCCTTTTTTGGCTGAAAAGCAGAAAACTCAGCAACTTACCTATTTCATTGAAGAACAGCTATATCCAGAAATGAGCGAGTAGCATCCATCTATGCAGTAAGGGCCGGTCCATTATCACGTTTTTCCATGCACCTTCCAGACACACAGGTTTTTTGGCAATGAAAATATATACAGAATCACATGTCCAACACAAATGAGGATTGAGATAATACTCCTATAAAGAGAAATATTGTTATTCGAACTTTAATCACACACCGTGGAAATATACCGTCGAGACAGAAAGTCGTAATCGCGACTGTTTCACCTAATTTGAGCGCCATTTTCAATCGATGGCCATTTTATTGAAATTCATAGGTAATGTCGGAGCTAAGTCGGAAGGTCACGTGGCATACGTCACTTGTCAAACATGATATCTATCGTCAGTTAAGTGCCATTTTGAATTGGTAGCTATTTTGAATCGGTAGCCGTTTTTATTGAAATTCGTAGGTTATAGGCATATTCCTAATTTAACAGACACTACTGAATCTGCTGATTTTTCATTCCGAAATCACTGAAAGTGACATTCTTGTGAGCAGACATACTATTATTCCAAATATTTCGGCTCAACATTCTGCTGAAATTGTCGACTCTATAGGAAGGTAGTGTGGCTTCAGTGAACTGTCATTATTTTAGAGGGGTATGGAATGTCCTTGTTTTTCACATTGGGTCTTGTCTTATGAATAATAAGTTAATTATATTATATATAATATCAGAAGATGCTTGTTATTGAAATGATTGACGACAAGAATAATATTCAAATTTCTCCAGCTGGTTGACTGCTGCTGATTAATGATTACTGTTGAAAACCATGAAAACATGTTTCGAATTACAGCACTGTATCTTTGATTTCATATTTCGAAACACCGATTTTCAGTAGTCAGTTGATTTTCAGTCAGTACTAACCAGTTGAATTCGGAATATAGCCTATGTCGAACTTCAATATCTGTTTTGACGATGTTAATGGTACCGGAAGTATATGTAGTATACATTGGCTGCGCTGAATATGGGCGTTTGCTATCGGTGAAGCAATAACTAATAGGCCAAACGTGTCATATGATATCTGTTGAGCGCCATTTTGAATCTATAGCAATTTTGATTGAAATTCGTAGGTTGTGTCGACCCTGAGTGTTTCTTTCGACAAGCACCGGAAGGTCACACGGCATACGTCATCTGTCAAACATCATATGTATCGTCAGTTGAGTGCCATTTCGAATCGATAGCCATTTTGGTTCAAATTCGTAGGTTATGGCGACCCTGAGTGCCTGCTTTCAACGAGCACCAGAAGGTCACGCGGTATACGTCATCTGCCAAACATCCAACGTATCGTTATTTGAGTGCCATTTTGAACCGTTAGCCATTTCGACGGCTTGAGTGCCTGCTTTAGACGAGTACCGGAACGTCACGTGGTATACGTCAGTTGTTGAATGTCATACGTCCAACGTTAGTTGAACCAGAGCGTGTAGTTTCAATGAGCACAAGACGTATCATTAACGGCTTATACAGGGTACTTCCTACCCTCAATATCTTCATTCCAGTATGTAATATGAAACATCGAGAAGATAGGTCAATTTCATTTCCAAGGGGGATACTTGAAATGAATATTTTTAACCCCCTTGGTTCAATCCCCTAGGAGGCGTGGATGTTACCCTGAGAATCTCGAATGGGAAGGGGGGTCAAGTGGCACATTATTTTGAAGAGCGTTCAGTTCTCTTTCTAACGGTACCTACCCTAGTTAATCATTTTCTGTTGAGCAGTTTCCGAAAAATGTTGTGTCACTTAGAACTAATATATTCCTTTCAGTAAATGATATGAAAAATCGAAAAACACGTCAATTTCATTTCTGAGGAAGACACTTGGGATGCATATTTTAAACCCTCCTCTAGTTCAACCCCCTAGGAGGGGTAGATGTTACCCTTAGGATCTCAAATAGGATGGGGGGACAAATCGCACATCATTTTAAAGGGCGTTCAATCTTCTTTCCAACAGTACACTAGTTTATGATTTTTTGATGAGCAGTTTCCGAAAGAGACCGTTCTAAACTTACAGAAGTAATTGGAACATGCCTACATTGAAATGCATTCAAAATCTTCCTACTATTTGGACTAAAAGGGTCAATACAATAATACCAATCTGAAAACCATGCATATCAGTCGAGATATCAGTGCAGGCATGTTCTAAATTACTTCTGTAAGTTTAGAACGGCATTTTTTGGTAACTGTTCATCAAAAAATGGAAAACTAGGGTATAGTTGAAAAGAGACTTGAACGCCCTTCAAAATGATGTGCATCTTGACCTCCCTTTCCATATTAGGTTTCAAGGGTAATATCTACCCCTCTTAGGCGGTTGAAATAGGAGGGTTGAAAATATGCATTTTAAGTGTCTCCCTCAAAAATGAAATTGACGTGTTTTTCGATTTTTCATATCATTTACTGAAAGGAATATATTAGTTCTAAGTGACACGACCTTTCTCGGAAACTGCTCGACAGAAAATGATTAACTAGGGAAAGAGAATTTAACGCCCTTCAAAATGATGTGTCACTTGACCCCCCTTCTCATTTGAGATTATAAGAGTAACATCTACTCCTCCTAGGGGGTTGAATCAAGAGGGCTAAAACTAATCATCTCAAGTGTCCCCTGCGAAAATAAAATCGACCTGTTTATTCGATTGCTCATATTATTCACTGCAAGGAAGATATTGAGGGTGGGATGTTTTCAAAATATCTATCTGTATTATCTATCATATGTGAGCTGTCATCTGGCGAATGTCATATGTCATACGTTGGCTATGACCTACTAAATGTGATATACCTACACTACACTGTTTCACTACTAACCTAGGGTCCCTTGATGGAAATTGACGTTGAAAGTCATCTTAACAGGGTACGGTAGACTTTAGTTTTGTCTACTGGCATCCCTGACACTGCTGTCACGTCACATCCATGAGCGCTACAGCTAATCTTTCAAAATTTTAATAATAGGTATGTAAAGGGGGTATTTACTTGTTGAGGAAGATCATATGGCGAACGAGTTTTGTAATTATGATCCGATTCTATTCAAAACTGGAAGGTTTCTGGGGTTTTCCGGGGATGGAGATAATGATTGTTTCGTCAAACTTGGAGAATTCAAGATGACGGATCCAATATATAAGACATTTCTAATTATGATCTGATTCTATTTAGGATTGGCATCTGAGGGTTTTCGGGGTCGAACTTTATGATTTTTTGTCAAAATTGGATTCAATATGGCGAATGAATTTTGTAATTATGATCCGATTCTATTCAGAAATCAAAATTGCTATCTGGTGATATCCGGGGTGCATTTAAACATTCCGGTATAGGATTCGGCACCTGCTTAAATTCTATTGGCCGATTTTGATTTATCTGACCAATTGAAGGCGGAGTGCCGAATTTCGTACCAGAATGTTGAGCGGTGCTGAAACACAGGTCGGAATGTTGATGAAATGAAAGCTCGAGATAATATGTAATGAACGCATTTTTCAATAACTTTAGAAATTTTCATTTATATTCATGATGATTATTTGGTATAAAAGTTTAAAATGAATGATTATATAATATATGTAATGAAATGAGATAATAAATTCGAAATAACAATCATTAGAACACTTAATGTCTGTTTATGTCCTATTCCATGGGATCGCCACGTTACCTGCCAAACTGCGTCTTCGTCTTCTTCGAATACATTTCATGAGCAAATGAAAAAATATTTAAAAAACATAAAATTGTTACCTGTACAAGAATATTTTAATATTTGTAGGTCCTGATTTGAAACGCCATGATGTAAACGACTGAGCTTCATAATCATTCATCCATTGCACAACTTCTGTTTCATTCTTCATATTGCCAAAATTTCTGAAACTTTCATTAATCTTTCCATAATTAGTGATTTATGGTATACTTCACTAATTGATGATTGCACTTAACTATAATAACAAGATTGCAGGTTTGTTGTTAGCATGTGGGAACGACGGTATAATCAAAAAATACGCAGGTTAGGTAAATGCGAGGATGTAAACAAAAACCGCGCATAATGCAGGGCAACATTCCGACCTGCTTTTCAGCACCGCTCAACATTCTGGTACGGATTTCGGCACTTCGCCTTTAATTGGTCAGACAAATCAAAATCCGCCAATAGAATTTAAGCAGGTGCCGAATCCTATACCGGAATGTTTAAATGCATCCGGGGTCGAAGATTATAATTATTTCGTCAAAATTAGGATATTCAAGATGGCGGATCCAATATGGTGGACGAGTTCTGTCATTAAGATTCGATTATATTCAAAATTGGAAGGTATCTGGGGTTTTCCGGGGATGGAGATGATGATTGTTTCGTCTAACTTGGAAAATTCAAGATGGCCTATCCAATATGGCGAAAGACATTTCTAATTATGATGTGATTCAATTAAAGATTGGTTTCTGGGGGTTTTCGAGGTCGAACTTCATGATTTTATTTTTCAAAATTCGGATATTCAAGATGGCGGATCCAATTTATGGCGAAAGACATTTCTAATTATGATGTGATTCAATTAAAGATTGGTTTCTGGGGGTTTTCGGGCTCGAACTTTATGATTTTTTTCCGAAATTCGGATATTCAAGATGGCGGATCCAATATGGCGAACGAGCTTTGTAATAAATAGTTGTTTGAAAAATCAATTGAAGACGCGTTCGTAGATACTTCGAATTAAGAAGAAGTAGAATATAAGTAGTCAACCCTGGTATACAGTCTAACAGTATCGTTTGGTGAAATTTATCAAGCTTTCAGTACAATTTCTATGTTCCATACCTCGCAAAGATGTCAAAAATCTAGTGTTTCTCCCTAGAATTGAATAAGGATGGAACTATATAACTGTTTCACAAACACTTTAGAGTGAGACGAGGATCTGTCCGTACCCTGTTAAGATGACTATAACGTCAATTTCCAACAACAAGAAATTTATCCAAGGAAGTCCCTTGATAGAACAGAATTTTCGTGGAGCGGTATCTGAAAGAGAAAAGGCTCTAAATGGATTTAGAAAATACCCCACAGATACAAACTTAGTTCTCTTCAAAAAAGCCAGAGCCCATGCCAAGCTGATGATAAAGGAAGCAAAGAAACAATCTTGGGACTTTGAAATTGATGAGGAACTGGCATACAACGCCATATTTACGAGAGAAAAATTGGAACATGCCCTTAGCACTTGCGAAGAGAGTGCGCTGCGGTCCATGACACAATCATGTATGGAATGCTGAGCCATTTACCTCTCGAGGGCAAGGAAATGCCCGTAAATCTTTTTAATAAAATTTGGATTTCCAATACTTTTCCAAACAGTTGGAAAAAGGCTACCATCGCACCAATTCCAAAAGATAGCGTGGCTTCATGTGACCCAAAAAACTACCGTCCAATATCATTAACTTCCTGTTCGGGTAAATTATTTGAAAAAATGATAAATTTAAGACTCACCTGGGTTTTAGAATCCAAAGGGTTCCTCTCTGAAAGGCAAGTCGGGTGTCGCAGAAATCGCTCTACCATCGATGCCCCGTGTACTCTCGAAATAGGAATCCAAGAAGCTTTCAAAGAACGCCAACATCTTGTCGCTGTGATGGTTGACCTGCAAAAAGCATACGATATGACTTGGAAATTTGCTATCATAAAACAACTACATGTATGAAACTTTCGAGGTAACTTACCAAAATTATTATCCTGTTTTCTCACTAACAGGCGCTTTGCAGTGCGGGTTGGGAACTGGGAATCAACAAACAGAACCATGGAGACTGAAATCCTCCAAGGGTCCGTTCTCATCGTAACTCTTTTCTCAATCGCCTGATTTGTAATACCTCTGGAGATGTTCAGTCTGTACTGTATGTCGATGATCTCACAATTTTCAGTCGAAACCACTCCATGGAAACCCTTGAACATAACGTTCAGACAGACATCAACAGGGTAGAAGAATCCGCCACTCTGACTGGTTTCTAATTTTCACCTGAAAAAACACACATCATACATTTTTGTAGATTGAGAACAGAAGACCCAGATCCTAAATTGTTCCTAGGTGGTAACCAAATCGAGTGTCAAGAAAAGACGAAATTTCGAGGCATAATTTTTTATCAGAAATTGAATTGGACGTCACATATAAATTACTTGGCGACTAGATGCCAAAAAATCATCAATATTCTGGAATGCATATCTAGTATAAACTAGGTATAAACTAGGGCTCTGACAGAGAAATCCTACTCAGAATCTATCAAACGTTGATTCAATCCAAAATTGATTATGTTTCCGCCGTATATGGCTCCATCTGCTCGACCTTCGAAACTTAGTTTTTGATAGAGTTCAAAACACTGCAGTTCGCCTTGCTACAGGAGCTTTCAGGACTAGCCGGTAGAAGCATTCTTAGCCGAGTCTTCTACTATATCTGTGAGATTACGAAGATGAATGAGCTAGCTCTATTACTCACGCTGTGACAGTACAATCCATGCCAAATCACTTGAGTCACCAGCTTTTCAGGAATATGGAAAACACACGTACTCACATGTACCAACGATCACGAGACCAATGAATATCAGATATTTGGAACTAGCTTCAAAATATTCTTTAACCCCTAACAAATAATATATTCGAAAGATATTGTGATGAAAACCTTGCACCCTGGTTCAGGAAGTCTCCAGACATCAACCTAGTTTTAACCTAATGGAGGAAATATAACACATCACCATCTACATATCGGGCAATATTTTCAGAACAAATTCAAAGGTACAATGGGTGCCTTACTATTTACACTGATGGATCACGCACAGAAAATGGTGTCGGTGCCGCCATGGTAGTGAACAATGATCCTCACCGTTGGACACTGAATTCGATATGCAGCATTTACACAGCGGAACAGTATGCTATATGGCAAGCCATGCTATACTGTTGTTTGCAAGAAGATACAAAATGTCTGATTTGTACAGACTCTCTGAGTGCTATAAAAACCCTGGAAAATCGGTTCACATCGAATGATTGGGCTATTGAAATCTTAGAAACATATTCCTATTTAACATCCCTCGATAAAGTAGTGACAATCATGTGGGTTCCAAGTCACATGAACATAAGTGGAAATGAATTAGCAGATTCTGCAACGAAAGATGCTACTACTGGTACGATCGACGAGGGTATCCCAGTTCCATTAGAAGACGTTAAGAAATTTGTAAAACAAGTATTGAATAATGTGTGGCAAGATCAATGGAAAAGATACGATGGACAACTGAAAAAAATCAAGACCTCAACCAAGAAATGATTTTATTCAAGAGGATTATCAAGGAGAGATCAAGTAATACTTTGTAGACTCAGAATAGGACATACATACATAACTCACTTATAAATCTTAGCAGGTGCAGCATGACCAAGAAGTGAAACTTGCAGTGTAACTGTCCAACATTTGTTGTCCTGCCCAAACTACAATATATTCAGGCACCAGAGCGGAATCACATCTCCTGAAATTGAAACAACATTGAAAAATAGTGAAATTGCAACAAGTAATATACTGACCTTCCTGAAATCAAGTGATTTGTATCGGAAAATATAATTTTCCCCACTTGTGAAAGAGGTAATGGCCCTAGCAGCTGATGCTCTGAAACAAAAAAAAAAATTTTTTCTACAAACGTCAAAAAATATAGTTCAAAAGTAAAAATATGCTTGATATAAAAAATAGTGTTGAACTGGCTTGAAAGGCCTACCCTTATCCTCCCGAGGTACGCACGATGTTCGACGAACATAATAGGAATTTCCTTTCGTGCGCTCCAAGAGATAGAACAAAGTTATTGTTGAACATTCAAAAATAAACGATTTTGTGGGTTCGCTCGATTGAGGACCATAAAGTTGAAATATAAATATCTCATATATTTTATCGTAACTGGAAGGAAGGAAACTGAAAAAAAGTGTCACTTCGCAATTTGTTATCATGGCGGGAAACTTGTCATTTTTTGACGTTTGTAGAAAAAGGGAATTTATGGTCAAATCTGTTCAACTTTTCATTGGAGAATCATACAACTGAAAATCTTTTTCCAAAGGTATACTGTTGGTTAAATCTAGCGTGGTGATTTTGATTTTTCCGAAGTTCAACTGATTTTATTTCATATACAACCATTATGTATAGAAAAATTTAGGATTTTCGGTAACATGTTCTTCATATACGGGTTTGAATGAGTTTCCTCGAATTTTCCCAGAATAGTAAATTGAGTTTCGATAAACTTATCATTGTACTTATGAAAAAACGAGAAAGCTTCATACGGGGGGTAAATCACGTGGGAAGTTTGGTGTGCAGACACGAGGAAGTTCGGGGGAAGTTTGGGGAAAGTTCGAGGAAGTTCGAGGAGGTTCGAGGAAGTTCGAGGAGGTTCGAGGAAGTTTGGGAAGATCGAGGAAGTTTGGGAAGATCGAGTAAGTTTGGGAAAAATCGAGGAAGTTTGGGGAAGTTCGAGGAAGTTTGGGGAAGTTCGAGAAAGTTTGGGGAATTTCGAGGAAGTTTGGGAAGTTCGCGGAAGTTTGGGAAGTTCGCGGAAGTTTGGGAAGTTCGCGGAAGTTTGGGAAGTCCGAGGAAGTTTGGGATATTTGAGGAAGTTTTCATGTCAGCAAATACTACAGATGCTGTTAGATAACTCAATAATACCTACCCACCTGAAAATTCGTGGTACTGAAAAATTGCATTGCTTAGGTAATTAGCTCGGTAATTACTTAGAACAGGGTTGATTTCTGTTGGTGTATTATTCAATACTGTGAGTCTAATTTCATTTTGTATTGAACTACAGTGCAGATATTTATGTCATTCAGTTCCAAATCCCTTTCAGTAAGGTACTTTCAAGTTGCCTATACATATACGTACAGTCAGATGCAATGAACATGATGGCACGTCTCTCGCCACCTCTGCAATAAGAGCGGTAACAGCATCCAACCGCGATAATTATTTCCTTTGCATTCGACTGAACCTACCTATACCTACCTACGTGTAAGTAAACAATTTTTCCTCATACCCCTATAGAAAGTACACACTTTCCTCTCTCAAATCAGGGAGGAAAGTCATACTTTTTCTCCCTAGGGAGGAAAAGTACTTTTCCTCCCCCTCATTTCAAGTAAGTTGTAAACGATGAAACTTGTGAATTCATTATATTCATATTGTTTCCATAATTTCTAGAACATCCTGTATATCCTGTTTTTTGGTAAAAATCAAACATTAATGTTACTTCAACGTAGTTCTTCAATACAAATTTCAACTTCAGTAATCTTAGATATACGTTTTTTTGAGTTCAGAATAAGAAAAGCATAGTATGCTGTGGCTCACTGACAGTAAACACGGCGATTGACTTTTATGGTGCAAAGTCGCTACATTCATTAAACTTAGTTGAATTTTTGAAAAATGGAGAGCGATTCAAGTGATTTTGGATTTCCAAATACACCACCTAATATTAAGGAACAAGCCAACATAGCGTCATTAACCTTACTACCACAAAAATCTAAAGACAGGTGTGAAAAACAATATGCACAATATAAGCAATGGGCTGAAGACAACAAGATACATAAATATTCAGAGAATGTTTTACTGGCATATTTTTCACAACAAGGAAAATCATTAAAAGCTTCAACACTTCACTGGTCTGAATATTCAATGATACGCACAATGATACAAATGAAGGACAATGTCGATATTAAATATCCAAAGTTGATTGCATTTCTCAAACGCCGGATACAAACCAAATAAAGCTAAAACGTTTACAAGAGAAGAAATAAATACATTCTTAATGGAAGTCCCCGATGATGTTTTTTTATTAATGAAGGTAAGAAATGAAATCCCATGCAAATAATTTAATTTTTTATATAAAATATTCATAGGTAGTCTTGTTATTGGAATTTCTGGAGAATGTCGATGTGATGAGCTTATTAAAATGACTATGGATGATATTGAAGACAAAGACAATCTTTTAGTCATAAATATCCCCACTTCAAAAACGTATAAAAAACGAACTTTCGTTATCAGTACTACAACAGGTAACGGCCCAAATTTTGTTCAAATCGTTAAAAAGTATATCTGTCTACGTCCTAAAACTGAACATAAACGATTGTTGGTATGCTATAAAGCATATAAAGCAGGCAAATGCATAAATCAAGTGGTTGGCAAGAATAGTATATCCAAAATTCCACAAAAAATTGCACAATATCTCAATCTTCCAAATGCCGAACATTACACAGGGCACAGTTTCAGAAGAACTTCAGCAACTTACTGTTAGTAAATGCTGGTGGGGATATTTTAGCTCTAAAACAGCATGGCGGTTGGAAATCAACCAATATCGCAGAAGTTTATGTAGAACAATCTTACACAGAAAAAAGAAAAATTTCTGACCAAATTATGGGAAATAATGTAGAACCTGAACTTGATCAAAATCAGCCAAGCACTTCTAGAAACTACCACCATTACAATGTGCTAAGCGAAAATATTTCAAATACTAAAGCTCCTGTTCAAACCCTATCTTCTTTCAATGGTGTTCATATAAGTGCTGCTCAAAACTGCACATTCAATATTAACATAAATAATTCTAAAATATAGTTAAACAATACTATGTACTTAATTGTATAGCATATATTGATAAATTTGTTTAATAAATAATTCTTGTGTATTTGTGTCGTAAATAAATTTTCAAAAAAACGTGGGTAGGAGGAAAAATCATATGTATCACATGGGAGTGAAGTGCCTTTTCCTCCCTTGGATGTTTACTACCCTCCGCTTCGCGTAGTAAACTACATCCTGCGGGAGGAAAAGTGGCACTTTCCTCCCTAGTAATACAAATAGCTATTGAATCAATCAATACTAAATTGCTCACTTGGTTCGTAGAGTTTGAAAAGTTTCGGGAAGTTCGAGGAAGTTTGGGAAGTTCGAGGAGGGTTGGGAAGTTCGAGAATGTTTGGGAAGTTCGAGGAAGTATTGGGAAGTTCGAGGAAGAATTGGGAAGTTCGAGGAAGTATTGGGAAGTTCGAGGAAATTTTGGGAAGTTCCAGGAAGTTTGAGAAGTTCGAGGATGTTAGGGAAATTTGAGTAAGTTTAGAGAAGTTCGAGGAAGTTTGGGAAATCTGGGAAGTTCGAGGAAGTTTGGGGAAGTTCGAGGGAGTTCGGGAGATTCGGAGAAGTTTTGGAAGTGCGGTGGAGTCTGAAACATTTCGTGATTTTTAGGTAGTTTTGGAGGTTAGAGGATGTTTGGGAAGTTTCCGAAAGTCCAAGCACGCTGGAGGATGTCTGTGAACGTTTGGGCGGAGCCGGTCGAGAATAATCCTTGGCTAGATAATCCAAGAAACTTATTATCTCAGGACATATAGGGTGTTTCAGAGCTGTGGTGACAAAAACATAGGGGAGATTCCTATCAACAAAATATGAACATGGGTTCGGAAATGCTTCGTTACCATGATACAGGGTGTCCAAGTTTGAAAAATAATGAGTTTTTCACGGTTTAAAAAATTATTGCTCAAGGCTTCTGTCGAAGTTTTTGTCACAACAACTCTGAAACACCCTGTTTAAAAATAATATTTCACATGAATTCAAAGAGTTCATTATTGTGGTTTTCGAAATACTCAACAGATGCTTTTAGATAAGTCAATAATACCTGTTGGGTGTTGAAAATACGAGTCTGAATAATGTTTTTTGATGAAAAGTTCGAACCGGTTTGGGATAAATCAACAAAATATCCCACATATACCAAAATTTTTACGTTCTATAAGGTGAAATGAGGATTATTTCATAGGAAGAAATCACCCCAATTTTCATATGTGCATTTCTTTCTCAATTTGTAGTTCAAAATCTGATTTCTCATATTGTTAATCCGGTTCTATTCGAAAGCGTTGTAACGCATTGAAAAAATACAACAGAACTATTATACGCAGAAATCTATCTGTTCTCACATTTTGTACTCTAAAATGAAAAATTGGATGCACATGAAAATTGGGGTGATTTTTTTCCTTCATCACCCCCAGATTCAGTCGCCACTGAATTACTCCATGAAATAATTTTCATTCCATCTTATAGAGCGTAAAAAGTTTAGTATCTGTTACACATTTTGTTAATTTATCTCAGACCGTTTCGAACTTTTCATCAAAAAACAATATTGAGACTTCGTTCAGAATTTTTTTGTATTACAAACCGGACCACCTACCATAGGGAAAGGAACAAATTTTGAATCTATCAATAATAAATTGCTTACAGTTCATTTGTGAGGTCTGAAACGTTTCGGGAAGTTTAGGAAGTTCGAGGAAGTTTGGGAAGTTCGAGGAAGTTTGGAAAGTTGGAGGAAGTTTTGGAAGTTTTGGAAGTTTGAGGAAGTTTAGGAAGTTCAAGGAAGTTTAGGAAGTTCAGGAAGTTCGGGGAAGTTCGGGGAAGTTCGAGGAAGTTTGGGAAGACATAGTTTTTGAGATGTTAACGACCAACGTACGCGAAAAAGAGCATCTCTTCAATTCATTGAAACACCACCAAGTTATTGTGAAAATATTCGGTTAATCAATCGATTACATTAATTAGTTCTGATATTTTGGAACATTCTCCTTCGATTTTTTCAGAATATCGAACCAAGAATTGAAAATTTCAATGTTTGAACTCGCCATAAACCAGGAATGCAACGAATTTTCGATGCCGATTATTATCAAGAAAACAAAACAAATCCCGAGAATATCTAATTTCCTGGTAGACCACTGTCATCATACAATTGAGACCTCGAACAGGTCGATTGACCTACCCAGTATATTTTTCTGAAATACGGTATGGATCTCAAACTTGCGACGTTGAATCCATTCACCTATCGGGCGAAGTGAAAATCCGGGTTCGGCTTCAGGAAAAATTTACATTTATTCGAAAAATTAAAATAACACCCTGTATGTAATAATTGACAGAGTTCATCAAAGGAATCGTGAAGAGGAGGAAAAACTGAACTGGATTTGATGCTTTTTGTTTTCCCGCCACCAATTCTCATCGTAATAATCATAAAGAGAAAGCGAAAGTATGTCAATTTGAAGAGTATTGAAATCATGAAACCAGTGTCAATTATGATTATTCGATATATTTTAGTCAAAAAATCGCTCGAAAGAACTTACTAAGTCCCACAGTTTTTATAACGGAGATACAGGGTGAATTATCGGTTTTGAATAATTATTCACTCGTCCGTAAGTATAAAACTACCCAGTAACATTTTCTCAAATTTGGTATGTAGCTTACTTGGGACGATGGATTCATTAACCTATCAGGCGGAATGGAAATAATACCAAATAATTATAATTCGATAGTTCACCCTGTATCTCTGTTATAAAGACTATGAGACTTTTCCTGAATAGCTGAATCTGTATTGCCATTCTGCCTGATAGGTCAATGAATCCATCGTCACAAGTACCTAAGCTCAATACCAAATTTGAGAAAATATTACTGCGATGGGTAGTTTGATACTTATGGACGAGTGAATAATTATTCGAAACCGATAATTCACCCTATATCTCTGTTATAAACACTGTGAGACTTAGTAAGTTCTTTCGAACGATCATTTAACAAGAATATATCAGATAATCATGATTGAAAGTGGTTTCATAATTTTAATACTCTTGAAATTGACATACTTTTAGCTTCCTGTTTATGATTGTTACGATGGGAATTGGTGGCGGGAAAACAAAAAGTATCAAATCCAGTTCAGTTTTTCCTCCTCTTTACGATTCCTTTGATGAACTCTGTCAATTATTACATACAGTGTGTTATTTTAATATTCCGAATAAATGTAATTTTTTCCTGAAGCCGAACCTGGATATTCACTTCGTTCAATAGGTGAAATTTTATAAAAACATACTGGGTAGTTCAATACTTATAGACGAATGAATAATCATTCGAAATCGATAAATCGCCCTGTATCTCCGTTATGAAGACTCTAAAACCTATCAAATAAGGTATTTTCAGAACCACCTAGGTGACCCCTATGTACCATTGAAATATTTCCCTTTATCTGTGAAACACCCTGTATAGTTTTTGAGATATTAATAATCAAAATATGCATAAAAACAGCAATTCACTTTCCTTAGTTATTGTGAAAAATCTGAGTTCGTCTGGAAGAACAATGAAAAATGTCATAGATATTTGAATCAAGATTTGGTTTTTGAAATTCTTGGTTTTGGTAATCTTATATTCATATTTCCTCTTGTATATACAGGGTGATTCATTGAGAATGAAGAAACTCTGAAATACAGATAGTAAACACAAAAATAATGAGATTTAGCCTAATATTTCTGATGGGAATTTTCTGGTTTAGGAGATACAGGGTGTTCTAGGGGAAGATTTTGTTTCAAAATTTCACAATAACTTTGTTAGTTTCAACAGCATGAACATGAAATCTTGTATTTCTAGGTTTTTTGACATAAGGAGTATGAATTTGCAACTTATTTTGTGATTGCTCATAAAGGGCGCTACTGGCACTCTGATACTTCGATAGTATTCATCATATCTTGTATGTCAATTGATTGATGATCAAAATAAGTAGAAAATCTGAAAGCTCGTTCAATTTCACATGAAAAATGTATAGGGTGGGCGAAATTGGGACGTTTTCACGGGCTATCTCAATAACTAAAGGAGTTATCGAAAAACCGATATATATGTTACGGGTTTAATTTTGAAGGAACCTAAAATGGCGCATTCGGAATTTTGATATCTCCATTCGTATCAGAGATACAGGGGAAAATTGAAAAATAGCCGATTCCGTTTTCATTTTCTGACTGCTTTATGGTGAGGAATATTGAAAAATTTCGAAAGTTTATTCATATAGTATTACGCGAACAATCCATTGGCACTATTAGAAATTCTATACAGGATGACATTGAAAAGGTACGGCATGCAATTATATTTTTTCTTGAGAAACACCCCTTATATTTTGGCACAGTTAGATAGTCCTAGGCGTTCTAATTTCAAATATATATGACTACCTTTTTCTCACACAACTTCAGAAATATTCGCAAAAATATATTCAGCTTGTCACATTTTTCATGGTTACACCTCCGAATCTTCCGCAATAATCATTGAGGTCGCATTCGAAAATTCGCAACTGTGAGAAAGATGCCAATGATACCCTCGAGGACCTCGAGGAAACAACTTCAGTGATAACACTGCTCGCCAGCAGCTATGGAATCATCGAGATTTCTGGAGAATGCTATCAAGAGGAAGAATATAGGTTTACAATGACCCACTGTATACATTACCCAAAGCAGGAAAATAAATATCAATGAAAATTCAATGAATATTTGATAAGAAAAGAAAGAAATTATTCGATTTGATATCATTGTTATCAATACATTCAAACTATTTAAAATACAGAATGAGAAACATAATAATAATAAATTGTCTTCCGTTCTGGCCTTAGCATGAACATCGTTTTCTTACAGAATTCACTGCGTTAGTAAAGTGAATGGGTGTCACTTTTTGGAATGCTGGAATAACGTCTTCACGCAGTTTTTCAGCATTTTGGTGATCTCGACGATATATATGGTTTTTCTGAAATCCTCCTTTTGCTAATATATACAGAGTGACATTTTCAACCGATATTCTTCAATTGTCGGTGACTCCATAGCTGCTGGCGAGCAGTGTTATTACTGAAGTTGTTTCCTCAAGGTCCTCGAGTGTATCATTGGCATCTTTCTCACAGTTGCGAATTTATGAATCCGACCTCAATGATTATTGCGGAAGATACGGAGGTGTAACCATGAAAAATGTGACAAGCTGAATATGTTTTTGCGAATATTTCTGGAATTTTGAAAGGAAAAAGTAGAGTTATATACAGGGTGATCTACGGTGGATGGCCTATTAGAAGTATCTGGAGAACGAAAAGACAGAATATTCTGAAAATTTTAATGATTTTGTAATTGAACATTCCCTATCCGTCTAAAACATTTACATAGATACAGTGTTGCCACTTCTATCAGAAACAACTAGCAACTTTGTTATTTAAAATGGAACACCCTGTATTTTATTGCATTTTCGAATTCTTTCTGAAAAGCTGATTTCATCAATGCACCACACTTGGGGTCTAGCAGGAATGATTACAGAGATAAAGGGTGTTCAAAACCGAGATTTTTCAATTTAGGGATTTTCTTGTGTTGTATTTATTATTGATCAAAACGGCTCACCTGTTTCTATCTTAACTTTCGATTCTCTTTCTACTGACATTTAATTGGAACAGATACAGGGTGATCAGAATTCTGAATCTTGAAGCACCCTGTATTTGTTTCAATTAAATTCCAGTAGATAGTGAATCAAAAGTTGGAATAGGGACATGTGAGCTGTTTTGATTGATAATGAATGGTTTCGACACAAAAAAATCCTGAAATTTAAAAATCTAGATTTTGAACACCATATAACTCTGTAATAATTCCTGCTAGACCCCAAGTATGATGCATTGATGGAATCAGCTTTTCAGAAAGAATTCGAAAATGCAATAAAATACAGGATGTTCCATTTGAAATAACAAAGTTGCTGTTGTTTCTGATAGAAGTGGCAACACTGTATCTATGAAAATATTTTAGACGGATAGAAAATGTTCAATTATAATATCATTCAAATTTTCAGAATATTCTGTCTTTTCGTTCTCCAGATACTTCTGATAGGCCATCCACCGTGGATCACCCTGTATATATATTTGAAATTGGAACGCCTGGGACTATCTAACTGTGCCAAAATATAAGGAGTGTTCCATAAGAGAAAATATAATTGATAGCTGCCGTATCTTCTTATGTAACCCTCTATTAAATTTCTAATGATGCCAATGGATTGTTCGCATCATACTATATGAATGAACTTCTGAAAATTTTCAATATTCCACACCATGAGGTATTCAGAAAATGAAAACGAAATTGCCAATTTTCCAATTTCCCCCTATATTTCTGAAACGAATGAAGATATCAGAATTCCGAATGCGCCATTTTGGGTTTCCCTAAAATGGAACCCGTAATATGTGAATCGGTTTTTCGATAACTCCTTTAGTTATTGTTATAGCCCGTGAAAACGCCCAATTCTGCCCACCCTGTACTCTCCAATCTTCATCAAACTGTCTAGCTTCAACAGTCTTTGTGTTATTCGTTCTTGAAGAGATTCATTTTCCACTTATGACATTTTAATAATTTCATTTATGGATGAGAAATCTCTGAACTACAGATTTGATTCCAAAATATCTTCTCCTTAACCACCCTGTATCTCTTAAACCAGCAATATTTTTATGAGGCATGTTGGACAAAATCTCATTATTTTTGTGTTTACTATCTGTAGTTCAGAGATTCACCATTCTTAATGAATCACCCTGTATATAATGATGAAATAAAAAGTACCTCAAAGATGTATCGAATACAGTGGAACAGGAGCAATTTTGTATTATAGTCGTAGAAAAAAAAGGCCTGTGGCAGTTCTATGCATTTGTATAGAATTGGTATAGACCCCTATTGTGATTGAAATCATCGAGATTGTGATTGAATAATAGCTGAATTTGAAAAAAAAACATAGAATTTGATTCAAAACAGTGAAATCAACTCACCGACATCCTATCCTCACATTGGGTACACTTTTCAATGTTCGAAAAACCAAATTTGTTGAAACAATGAAAGAATCAGTTTTTACACACACAAACAACAGCGTAGTAAACGTTCAACTGATTACAAATTCCTGCCTAACAGGCGAACCGAATGATTCACAACTTTGTGCCGGAGTTGCTCGAAACGATAAGAAATCTTCACTTTTTTTATGCCACATTCCATCAATCGGACGTAACAGGGTGTCAAAACTAAACTTTGATGATTTTCAGGACGATACAAATACACATGGTGCATGACCACGTGCCAATGTAGAATATTTTATAAAATCAGTAATAATACGTATAGTATGGAATAAATTCATTTTCAGCCAAACTCTATATTTCTGAGGCATTCCCCGAAATAGGTTGATTTTCAATCTCAATTTGCCATATTCATACGGGTAAATTAAATATACAGGGTGATCCCCGTAAGATTAATGACGTCTGCGACAATGTTTTCGAATGAATCTCCATGGAAAGCTGCATTCACAAATATATCACACATGGACTTTCAATACAGTGTGTCCGTCAAATTCAGTGCTTTCTTTTTAATGTAATGGGTGGCTATGATTTTTTTGTGACTTTTCCATATTTACTATTTGGTGAACAATCACACCTACCCAAGGAGGGCCATTCGCCATTGTGCCATCGGCCATTGAATTATCAAGGACATGTCAAATATGCAAGAACTCACTTCCACCGTAGATAGGTGAATGAGAAAACTTTATATTTTCCTGAAAATTCATGTCACACAACTATTTAGTTCAACCTTCAAAGTGGAAACAAAGATTGAAGAATAACAACTAAAATACTTTGTATAAAACGTTATTCAAGAGCAATTTGACTCTCATGGTTCATTCAAAATCTGTTGATATCTGACCTTCATTTGACATCTAAAATTGAATGGTTGTTAGCTGGTATGATTGTTCAGTAAATATGAAAAACTCACCAGAAAATCATATTTCTTGTTGGTTTTCCATAAAATTTGTCATTGAAGTAGATCATAAGTATATACAGTGTGGCAAATGACAAAATAAGAAGAGCTCTAAGTAGATATGTATAAATGCGTATCCAAAGCAGGCGGAAAAAGAAGCTGAAATTTAGGACTTTCTCGTGAAATATCTCAATGAATAGTGGTTTCTTCACATTTCCATCATCAAATTCGTGTTTCTGAGAAAAATACGTAAGCACAAGAAATTTTTCGAAAAAATGGAAGAAAGCATAATAAGCATAAAGAACTGTATTCACACTGACAACTTTCCTCAGCTGCCTAAGCAAAAAATATTGGAAAGCTTCTGGCACATAACATTTCGTTATCATATTACGGTCGAAATTTGCAGGCGGCTCTCCTGCTATATCCGAATTGAAAAAAAAATAGACCGTTGTATAGAGATTTGAAATACCTCTCTAAGGTGTAACTGGACGCTTTGTACAATTTCAAAAATTTGAAAAGTTGAAATTGGGTAAAACTGCATTTATCATGCGATAGGTTTTTTTTCCGAAAGTTTTTTTGGTACTTACGTATTTTTGTCTGAAAAACACGAATTTGATAATGAAAATGTGAACAAACCATTATTTATTAGGATATTTGACTATAAAGTTACATAGTTCACATTCTTTCCCGCCTGTCTTCTGGATGGCATTTAGAACAATTTGCACTTCTTCTTTCATCATTGGACAATTTAAATGTATCACAACTTACGACACATTTTTTTCTATTATATGAGTCAACTAGAAATATGATTTTCTTGAGATTTATCCATATTCAGTAAAAAGAAGGAAGAATATAATTTGACATAATGGCGTGTGTAATGTCATTCCGAAGAAATCGATTGACATCCGACATCTCGTATTCGGATTGAATATCGATTAAATGGCCGTCATCTGGTATGCTTGCTCACTAAATAGGAAAAACTCGCCATAAAAATCATATTTCCTATTTTCTATCTCAATATGTGTCATTGAAGTACATCATGAGTATGTATAGTGTCCAATGACAAAATAAGAAGAGCAAGTAGCTGTAAATGCATCCAACACAAGGGGAGAAAAAAGGCAACATTTCGAACTTTTTCTTGAAATATCTCGATAAATAGTGGTTTGCTCATATTTTCATTCAGAGTAGTGTTTTTCAGAGAAAAATACGTAAGTACCAAAGAATATTTCCGAAATAAAAAACATCGCATGATAAATGCAGTTTCACCAAAAATTGTCAAGTGAATAAATTTTTTTTTGAAATATCTCATCATAGGATCACGCTGTAGAATTACTATTACTGGCCAATAGATTTTTGAACTCGATGTTATGTTCTAGATATGCACATTCTATTTAAATTTCGAAATTTGGAATAAGTAGGAATTTTGGTAATGAAAGTCGAAACATTCGAGGTAAAAGTTGAGATTTCGATATAAACGGCGAATTTTTCACTCTGAAGTTGAAATTTTGGAAAGAAAATTGAAATTTACAGCTAGAAATCAGAATCTTTATTAGATCCGGATCTCTGCTTGTAGATCGGCAAGCCAAAAATATGGAAACCGAGATAAAAACCATAAGAATTGGTGTCAAATTTGATCTAAAAGCATTGATATCAACTCACCGACATCCTTTCCTCACTTTGGGTACACTTTTCAATGTTCAAAATTTCAAATTCAAATAATCTAACAGTCAGTTCTCACCATACACACACACACATACACACACACTTGCGTAGTGAACGATATACTGATAATAGATTCGACTGTTCTCAGACCAGTGTTCTGTAATCGAATGATTCACAATTTTTTCTCGATCTCGATACGATAAATAGTCCCCACTCTCTTTATGAAAAATTCCATCAATCGGACGTAAATAACAGAGTATCAGAAGTAAAGTTTGAAGAGATACAGGGTGGTTAAGGAGAAGATGTTCTGGAATCAAATCTGTAGTTCAAAGATTTCCCATTCTTAATTTAATAAATAAAATTATTAAAATGAAGATTAAAGAGTACAGGGTAGGCAGAATTGGGCGTTTTCACGGTAACTCAATAACTAAAGGAGTTATCGAAAAACCGATATACATGTTACGGGCTCGATTTTAGGGAAAGCCAAAATGGCGCATTCGGAATTTTGATATCTTCATTCGTTTCAGAGATACAGGGGGAAATTGGAAAATTGGCGATTTCGTTTTCATTTTCTGAGTACTTCATGGTGTGAAATATGGAAAATTTTCAGAAGTTCATTCATATAGTATGATGCAAACAATCCATTGGCATTATTAGAAATTTTATACAGGGTTACATTAAGAAGATACGGCAACCAATTATATTTTTTCTCATGGAACACCCCTTATATTTTGGCACTGTTAGATAGTCCCAGGAGTCCCAATTTCAAATATATATATATATATATAACTTTACTTCTTTCTTTCAGAATTTCATAAATATTCGCAAAAATATATTCAGTGTGTCACATTTTCCATGGTTTCACGTCTGCATCTTCAGCAATAATCATTGGGGGAGTCGTTAATCTATGATTGAGGTTTGAAGATGTTGAATACAGAGTGAGATGAATACTGATATACATATATAAAAATACTGATATATAAAGAATGTTTGTAGATTATATATAAAACATGAATCATTCAAGGAGGACTAGTTGATTTTTTATCAAATTAGTCAACCATAATCTATGACATTTTTTTGTCAAATCATTTCATTTTATTTATACACCTATGTTTCCTTTTTGTGCTAATTTTATATAGAATTTCATGTTTGTAAGTATACCAATTTCAATTGATGTACATTTATATTTTAATATTATTGTTCCATTCGATGTTTCTAGTTAGTCTTGATAAAGAAAATAAAAATTTACGAAAGCTCGACGACAAATAACGGAGAAATTTAATTGATTCATTGGTCCAGACTGCATCCCACTAATATTTCCAAGAATGTTATACCGGGTGACACAGGGTATCGGGCCACCCCGGATTTTTCTGAAATTCGGTACAGTTATATAAGCAATCATTTCAGATTTGATCACATTACAATCCAATATGGCGGACTTCCATTATTTCTGGAAATGCCAGCAACTTTGTTTTTTCAAATGAAACACCCTGTATATTTTTACATATTCAAGTTCAACAGGTCGAAACAAGTGCAATCTTTATTTCAAATGTCATTTTTTCGAAAAAAATTAAATTAAAATTGTTTTTTCATTTCACGTCGTGGATAAATGAGATGTGGTCAAGACTATTCACAATGAGTCACACATAACAGAAGAACATAATTTTTTCTGAAAAATTATTTTTTGTGTCACTTATCCAGGAATCAATTCAGCCACATTACTTTTTGATCAAAAATTATTTTTTTTCAAATGGAACCCTTATGGGCCACCTACCCGTCTCTCTAGAACATACATTAAGGAACAAAATGACATATCATTTTTGTTTTTCGGTGCAGTAACAAATTGTATACATTCAAAAATCAACAACTAGTTTATGAATTTCCTTGCAGTTAAAATAATCTCTCAACTAGGTAGGCTGTGGAATGAATGACATTTGACATCAAGATTGCACTTGTTTTGACCTGTTGAACTTGAATATGTAAAAATATACAGTGTTCCATTTGAAAAAACAAAATTTCTGGCATTTCCAGAAAAACCGGAAGTCCGCCATATTGGATTGTAATGTGATCAAATCCGAAATAGTTGCTTATATAACTGTACCGAATTTCAGAATAATCCGTTGACGAATGCAGAAGTTACAGGGGTGGCCCGATAACCTGTGTCACCCGTATATACAGTGTGTCCACCTTAAGGACTTACCACCACTGTAAAATTGTTATTATCTGACCAATTTCAAAAAACTTTTTTTTGTTGGATATGTATTTGAAATGACCATCCAACTAGAGAGTGATTTCACTCATGAACTGTAATCGTGGCCAACTGCGACCAACTTTATTGACCCATATTTGAGAAAGTACTATTAGGGATTTTTTTTCACAAAAAACAATGATAGATTCTGAATCACGATCACTTGAAAAACACCTTTACTGATTTTTATCATCATAAACCACAGGGTGTCCGAGAAAACGAATTCTGTATTTTTTTAATAGGTGATCAGAAAATGTAGTATTGTGGTATTATTGAGAAGAATTGATGACACATTATTATTGAGGATCACTTTGAGCATATCTGTACCGATTTTCATCATTCAAAAATACGATGTGTATGAGAAAACAATCAAAAAGAAAAAGTAGACAATATTTTTTCATCAACTCAAAAAAATATTAATTTGATTTTTCGAACACCCTTTGTTTAATGATGATGACAATCGGTACAGGTATGTTCCAAGTGATCCTGATTCATCTTTTTATATTGAGTGAAGAATTATCAGGATGAAAAATATTGCTTACCTACCTTTTTAAGTTTTTTCTCAGACACATTGTATATTCAAATGGCGAAAATTGGTACAGGTTTATCTGAAATAATCCTCAATGATAATTTGTGATTATTTCTTTCTAGAAAAACCACAGAACTACATTTACATTACAAAAACATAGTTCGTTTTTTCGGACACCCTGTGTTTTATGATGATGAAAATCGGTACAGTTATATCTCAAGTGGTACTGATTCAGAATCCATCATCAAGTTTCGTGGAAAAAAATCCCTAATAGTACTTTCTAGAATATGGGTCATTGAATGTTGTCGCAGTTGGCCACGATAACAGTCCAAGAATTAGATCACTCTTTCGTTGGATGGGCATTTCAAATACCTATCCAACAAAAAAAGGTTTTTTGAAATTGGTCGAATAATAACGATTTTACAGGGGTGTTAAGTTCTTAAGGTGGACACACTGTATATATATTTGAAATTGGAACGCCTGGGACTATCTAACTGTGCCAAAATATAAGGGGTGTTCCATAAGAAATAATATAATCGGCTGCCGTATCTTCTTATTGTAACCCTGAATATAATTCCTAATGATGCCAATGGATTGTTCGCATCATACTATATGAATGAACTTCTGAAAATTTTCAATATTCCACACCATCAGGTACTCAGAAAATGAAAACGAAATCGCCAATTTTCCAATTTCCCCCTGTATCTCTGGAACGGATGAAGATATCAAAATTCCGAATGCGCCATTTTGGGTTTCCCTAAAATCGAACCCGTAATATGTGAATCGGTTTTTCGATAACTCCTTTAGTTATTGAGATAGCCCGTGAAAACGCCCAATTCTGCCCACCCTGTACTCTTCAATCTTCATCAAACTGTCTAGCTTCAACGGTTTTTGTGTTATTATTCGTTCTTGGAGAGATTCATTTTCCTCTTATGACATTTTATCAATTTTATTTATCAAATTAAGAATGAGAAATCTCTGAACTACAGATTTGATACCAAAATATCTTCTCCTTAACCACCCTGTATATCTTGAACCACCAAATTTTTTCATGAAGCATGTTGGACAAAATCTCATTATTTTTGTGTTTACTATCTGTAGTTCAGAGATTTCCCATTCTTAATAGATCACCCTGTATATAATGATGAAA
Source organism: Phaedon cochleariae (assembly GCA_918026855.4). NCBI lineage: Eukaryota > Metazoa > Arthropoda > Insecta > Coleoptera > Chrysomelidae > Phaedon > Phaedon cochleariae. The sequence continues at coordinate 6,952,873 of OU896707.1, read as the reverse complement.
TACAAAGTACCTCAATAATGTATCGAACACAGTAAAACAGGAGCAATTTGGTATTATAGTCGTAGAAAAAAAAAGGCCTGTGGCAGTTCTATGCATTTGTAGAGAATTGATATAGACCCCTATTGTGATTGAAATCATCAAGATTGTGATTGAATAATGTCTGAATTTGTGAAAAAAACATAGAATTTGATTCAAAACAGTGAAATCAACTCACCGACATCCTATCCTCACATTGGGTACACTTTTCAATGTTCGAAAAACCAAATTTTTTGAAACAATGGAAGAAACAGTTTTTACACAGACACACAAACAACAGCGTAGTAAACGTTCGACTGAAACAAACAATCGTAAACGTTCGACTGAAACGATAAACAATCTTCACTTTTTTATGACACATTCCATCAATTGGACATAACAGGGTGTCAAAACTAAATTTTGATGATTTTCAGGACGATACAAAAACACATGGTGCATGACCACGTGCCACCTGCCAATGTAGAATATTTTATAAAATCAGTAAAACTTGAAAGATGATGATGATGATGGTTCTTTCGCAATGAAGCATGCCCTTGAATAGAAAGTTGGGGTTTCATATTGTCAATCCACTCGAATTGTACGACTTGATCCTACAACTACAGTGAAAATCATGGAGGGTCATAACCACGTCATAACACAGGGTTTTTTCATGAATGAAACATTCATTTTTTTTTAAATTGGTGTGTACATATAGTATGGAATAAATTCAATTTCAGCCAAACTCTATCTATTTCTGAGGATTTTCCTGAAATATATCGATTTTCAGTCTCAATTTGACATATTCATACGGGTAAATTAAATATACAGAGTGAATCACCATGTACGACATATTTTTTTCTATTATATGAGTCAACTAAAAATATTTTTTTCTTGAGGTTTATCCATATTTAGTGAAAAGTAGGGTCCCTTGATGGAAATTGACGTTAAAGTCATCATGATGATGTTAAGATGACAAATACGTCAGATTCCATCAAGGGACCCTAGTGAAAAGAAGGAAGAATATCAATTGAAATATTGCCGTGTCTAATGTCATTCCAAAGTAATCTATTGACATTTGACATCTCGTATTTGGAATGAATATTGATTAAATGGCCGTCATCTGGTATGCTTGCTCCCTGAATAGAAAAAACCCGCCAAAAAATCATATTTCCTATTTTCTATCTTAAAATGTGTCATCGAAGTACATCATGAGTATATTAAGTGTCCAATGACGAAATAAGAAGAGCAAGTAGCTGTGAATGCATCCAACACAAGGGGAGAAAGAGGGCGAAATTTCGAACATCTTCTTGAAATATCTCGATAAATAGTGGTTCGTTCATATTATTATTCAAATCGTGTTTTTCAGACAGAAATACGTAAGTACCAAAGAATATTTTCGAAAAAAAAAAACCATCGCATGATAAATGCAGTTTTACCAAAAATTGTCAAGTGAATAAATTTTTTTGTTAAATATCCCATCATAGGATCACACACTGTAGAATTATTTTACTGGCCAATAGATTTTTTAACTCGATGTTGTGTTCTAGAAATTCACATCCAAATAAAATTTCGAAATTTGGAAAAAGTAGGAATTTTGGTAGAAAGTCGAAACATTTGAGGTAAAAAAGTTGAAATTTCGATATAAACGGCGAATTTTCCACTCGAAAGTCGAAATTTTGGAAAGAAAATCGAAATTTCTGCTAAAAATCAGAATCTTATTAAGATCCGGAACTCTTGTGGATCGACAAGCAAAAAATATAGAAACCGAGATGAAATCCATAAGAATTGGTGTCGAATTTGATCTAAAAGCATTGAAATCAACTCACCGGCATCCTTTCCTCACTTTGAGTTCACTTTTCAATGGTCAAAAATTCAAATTCAAATAATCTAACAGTCAGTTTTCACCATACACACACACACATACACACACACATACACACACACACACACATACACACACACACATACACACACACACACATACACACACACACATACACACACACACTTGCGTAGTAAACGATATACTGATAATAGATTCGACTGTTCTCAGAACAGTGTTCTGTAATCGAATGATTCACAATTTTTTTCTCGATCTCGAAACGATAAACAGTCCCCACTTCTTTCATGGAACATTCCATTAATCGGACGTAAATAACAGAGTATCGAAAGTATAAGTTGAAAATGGTTCTTTCAATGAACATATAATATGCCCTTCAGAAGGGTATTGAGGATTTATTTCGTAAATTTGTTTCTTGGATATTGAAAACGTCATTTATATTTCTAAACAACGTGATGTATGGGGAGTATTGTTCTTCAATTATTGAGTATTCAATTGGAATGAAGAATGAACCTAATAATTTTCGTTCGACTTGTTCCTACAACTACACTATAACATTGGGGACAGTCGAAATACAGGGTGTCCCAACTCTTCAACGAGGAAGAAAAATGTTTCGATCCAACGGAAGTCATCAGGTAACACTATTGTACAGTCGTCTTCAGAGATCATGTCGCGGTTGGGCGGTGTCAGCGCTCTTATTGCAGGAGTTATTGAGAATGCTAGCATCGTCCATGTGCGACATGTTTTCTGAAGATGACTGTACAAATTTGCAGCCGGCTGCAAATTTCGACCGTCATCTGATAACGAAATGATATACAGCGTGTCTCAGCTATAACTTGTCACCCCCCTAATCTCTGATGTAAACAAAATTGAAAATCGCTCGGACAGATCGAGGGACACATTTTTTCGCAATTATCATATTCCAAAGTTGAAACCTTGAAGCGTAACGGGCATTAACTTTCGATTTTCAAATGGAACACCCTCAGTAAATGAACTAGGAGAGCATCGCCTCATTTCGACCACTTTTTCCATGTAAATCTCCATAAGAAAAGTTACGGTCAAAAATAGCGAAAATGGTCGTCAGCCTCGAAGTCGGCGAGCGGAGCGGTCTAACAAAAAGTCGAGCATCAATCAACAGCAAAGTGAGATACAGATACAATAACAAGATGAAGAAAACATGCTACAGGGCGAATAAAAAATCCTGAGTCAAATGAAAACAGGGTGAGTCCAAAAACCTCATCATACAGACTGGAGAAAAAATTCTGAAACCAACCCATGAGTTCAAATCGAATCTTACCATTTCGAGTCCATCTAGACCATGTGATCAGCCCAAAAAAAATCCCAGAATGTGAAGTCAGAAAGCATGGAACGTTAGAACTATACCTGCAGTCAAAACGCCCATAAATAACAAATTGTTATTTACATAATTATTATCAGGACTATTTATTATAGCTAACATAGGATGTAGAAATTGAACTCAATACGATTTTAAAAATATATTGGTATGAAATGAAAGGTAAAGCACATAATATATACATATAAAATAAACTATAATTAGCAGTTGACGTTTCAAGTCTCTATTATACTATGGTGCCCCTATGTGGGATCGCAGGATCCTGGTACAATATAACTCTTGTCATCTTCTGAACTGAGAGCGATTTTTTCTTGAATTATGGAATGAACCTGGTGCTTTTTCGCTCTTATTAAAATTTGAGAAACCTTCTTATGCTCGTGTGTTTTCAGACAGTCGACGTAATCCTCGAAAGTGATGCTGTTTTAACAACAGACGATTTCACGCCTTTCGCTTTCTTTGTAACACCCATATATTCATTATAATATTATTAATCTCGTCCTCATCATAATCTCCCTCTCGTAACTTTGGCCTCTTCTTCGCAAAATCATCATCAGTTACCAGCACCTTTGTAAAGTATAATTTTGATCGTAGACCTACATATTCCATCATTATAACAGAACAATGTTCATCTTTCATCATTCCTAGAACCTTCTTGTTCACCTGAGGAATTCCATGAATATTATCTTCAGGAAAGTCAGACGTATAGAAGTGGGTGTGGCAATCTCGCCTCATAACTTCATACGGATTTTCATGGAGCTCATAGATGAGGAAGTTTGTGTCGGTGTAGCAAGCAGAACAATCAAAACCAAATTCTTTCACCATATAATGGTAATGGAAGCCATATACCTATAGTAGTTTTGGCTAAATCGAGAATAACTTAACCAACGTAAATGGGCTTATTGAGATATACTTCAAGTTTTTTCAGCTCTACAGCAACTAAATTCTCGTTGAATATAGTACAGTTCTTGAACTCTGGCTTTGAAGTCCATGCTTCAGCGCCATATCTTCCTTCCCATTTCGTTAGAAGCTTAACTTTAATTCTCTTCCGGATGTTTTCCATAGTCTTCCCAAAGACAGCGTTAATCATCAACTTGAATAAATTCTTCTCGAATTCATTTTTAGCAGCCTCTCTTAAACTCGTATTCATCAATATATGATTTGAGCCATGTAGATTGCTGAAATTTGAGCACACGATGAATTTTGGTCAGGACCAACCCATGCTCCAGCGCTTGTTTGAGGGCTCGGTAGTGGATGATGTACTTATTGTACTTCTCCTTATTATTCAGCGTTGCCATCAGCTGGGTGGGTTGAGAAGATCTCGTCGGAGGTTTCATAGTTTTTGGATTGATGTGTTCTGAGCAGAAAGGTAGGTCTTTGTGGGAATAATGAAGGCGTCGTGGGTATTCTAGGTCAACTTCAAAATAGTATCCTTCTAAAGCATCATCAGCAACGGTTGTTACATCAAGATTAGTGTCGGCCCATTCAGATCCTCCATATGGCAATGCTTGAGACATAGCCCAATCGTACTGAATGTTAACGTCGAAGTACATTAAATATGAGTCAGGCTTTGATGAATCATATGAAGGCATGAACTTGTTGTTTGCCCTAGCTCTTCGTTTCGAAAAAATTTGGCTGATACCTCCACGAATTCCTCGTTCAACAAACAGAAACATATCCACATCCGTAAGCAGCTCCAGTTCTTGGCCGGTTTTATACAGCATAGCATCCCAAGTGAATCCTGGTAGGGTGTAATAGTGTGCAGGGTCAAGATTGTACGTTCTGAGGCAGCTGGTTCGGAATTTTTCGAAAACATCGGTCAACAACATGATGTCAGTCTTCATGTAGATGTTAACATATTGTCCCAAGTCTTGACAATTGAACTCATTCCACACAAGATTGGCTTTCAGATAATGTCTGCGTGGACAGGGTTTTTCGTTCAGTTTGTGGAAGAAAGCATCAATTGGTGGTAGCTGCGTCTCATTGAAGCGTTGAAACGAGTCGATATAGTCATACGGCATCACACCTTTCTTAGTTAGAAGCTGGAGCTGATCTTCGGTGATGTAAGAGAATTGAGACATCAAGTTCGGAAATTCGGTTAAATATGATGCCAACATATCCAGAGAAGAATTCATAAATCGAAAGCTATCGACGAAGCGGAAGCCTATTCGTGAATCTTCATTGTATTTGGTGGAGGAAATATATTTTTCTTTGGTGATTGGCAACAAATCAACTCGACCCTGCATTCTAGATGCTATATCCTCAATGATGAAATTTGCATCATATCCACTCAGATTGTGGAACACAACAGGCACCACATGGCTGTCCTGGTACCGAATATTACAGTTTTCATGCGCTGGACCTCTATAATTTTTTTCCGGAATGAGATGCGTATGGTCGCGAACTTTCTTATCATCAGGTCCAAAAGGTTGTTCACAAATGTGGCAACGTTTAGCACTTTGAAACTCAACTTCCTGCTCAGCGGTCATGTCGATGTTGTATGGACATAAAAACACCGTAGGCATATCCTCAGGCAACTGGTTGAGCTCATCAGCGAACCACGCCATACAGTCCTGCCCTCGGTATGAGCGATAAAAGGAAAGAGAATCATCATATGAACATTTCATAAAGTATCCTACGGCAGCTAGAACGTGGAGCTGAGGCTTCTTAGAATCATCAGTTTTCATCAAAACAGACTCCAAATCAGCATATACCATGAATGGAGCTTTCTCTTTGTTCTTATGGTTCTTGAATTTCAGAATATTATTGCTCTCCTCCGGCATTCTGATTGCAGTATCATTCATTCTTTCTTACGCAATTCTCAACATGTTTATAGAGTTTTTCGGCGGTGCGGTCGCAGAAGAATTTACGTCCATTATCATCGCTCAGCTGAGAAGATAGCAGTCTGGATAGATCCTTTCCAACAATAGTGATACTTGATAGGGGATGAAAGCTTTTCGCAAGCATCTTTTTCATTGAAGTATTGATCCTGGATGAGTAGAAGATTGATATGTCTGTCATTCTTTTCCTTCGTCAAGTATGTGGGAAGAGTCTGCAAGTGTTTGGATTTCTTTTGTAGGATATAGAGATTTATTGATACGTCATTTTGTTTTTCAAAGCAAGGAATCTGCTTGACTGTCATGGGAAACTGAATGCCCTTGAGGTTCAAGACAGTAGACGGATGAGGATACGAGAATGTTCGATCACTATTTTTCCAATCAGCAGGATACAAAGCAGATGTTACCGCCCAAGCAAAACATAATTCATCTTCGTTTTTGACGTTGATACAAGCTGGTTTCCGCTTCATCTGAGTGGGTAATTCAATGTAGGATGATCCAAGTTGAGGAGAAAACTTGTTGATGTTCACCCCCAGATTAATAATTTTCTTTAGCGCCCAGCCTGTATCTCTTTCCTGGAATTCCTCTAACTCGACAAGAATGGGTCGTAGGATTTTATCGTTGAGCCACACATTCAAATCGGTATCCTTGTAGATAGGAGAGTTCGAAGTAGTAAAGTACTTGTACTCCCTAACACACTATCTCCCTTCACAATTTCAAACTCTCCGCAGAAAACTGACTTGACCTTGACTGCAACAAACATCTTTCCTGAGAGCGTTCTGAATACGTATTCTGAATAAAGCTCGGCAATCAGTCAAAAAGGCTGCAGGATCCTTGTGCTTTATTAAGTTTGAGATTACTCCAGTCCGAATCCTGCTATTGAAAGCAGACAGAAAATCAGCCCAGAGAACTCTATCGCAGTTTCCTTTCTTGATATAAGTCCAGATCCCGTTTTATGAAGTATTTTAAACGGGTTTCGGAACGATTTCAGATTCCTCAGGCAAGCTTCCAAGTGTTGCTTCTTCCAAAAATTTTCGGATTTCCTCAAAGCATTATTCAAACGCCTTACAGCCTTATGACATTCGCGAAGACCTTCTTTAACTAGATTCTCATCATATGAGGATGTTAGGAAGCCGAGAAGAGTAGCTATGTGCTTAACCAGCTCAGCAAACAGTGACATAATTCTCTGCGATAACAAAACAATTTGGTTAGCAATGCTGTCACTAATTATTATTGTTCGCGATGAAATTGGAAAGCTCAACCTCAAATTAACGTATTCATGAAACAGATCCAACTCTTTATATATGAAAGAAGCAAGTGTGGGTAGGATGTAAGGAAAAGCGATATCGCTGGTAGAGAATCAAATGATAAAAGCAGAAATATTCGCCTTGTATTCAACCTCCTAGCTGAGACAGAAAGGTAAACCTAACCTCAATTCTCATATCTATTGGCGCTCGATAAATCGGGTGAGCTTTGATGACACGACTGGCAATAGGGGCGGCTGCAATAGAATGAGATCATGATAAATGGTGGAACCGTATATGTTATTGCTTTAGGATATTCTAATGCACATCTCACTACCTGAAATACCATGATGTCCCATACCAGCTGAGATTATCAGTTAATTTCATGGAATGATGTGGAAGGCCCTCTCAAAATCGAAATTTGTCTGTGTTACACACCGAATGACTTCACACCAACAAAGTATCGATATCTTTATTCAACCCCAGAGAAATATGAAAGCGCAATTGCGTAATGATGCAGTCATTCATAGCTGTATATAGAACCCATGGAATTTAGAGGCGCAACACACTTGAGGTAGATTTCTGAAAGGAAATACGGTTCTTTGATAACATTTTTCCCTGAACATGTTATAAGAAACAAACGAACAACACTATTTATACCTGGCTTTACTACGGCAACAACCTCCTTTGCAGAGAGGGATTTTTGTCACCAAAGCCGGTACACCCCCCTCGCAAGGATACCTGACGTGTTTTCGTGCGGGAAAAGTCGATCGTTTCGTTATACTGTCGTACAATATATTCCTGAGAATGATCCATGTACATCTCACTACCTGAAAAACCATGATGTACTATACCAGCTAGAATTACCAATTCATTTATTGCTCAACACTTCCTCAGAATCCGAAGAATACCATTATTTCCAAAATATCCACATTTATTCACGATTTCGTTAACAATTTTCACTCTTCACACATGCAGTTCGGAATCACTTCAATTTCAAATTTGATTGTCTTGACAAATAATCACCCCTAACACCGCTAGTTACCACAAAAAATGTATATTCAATACAAATAACATTATTATGATAGGACGCGAAATAATTCAGTTCAATAAAAAAATGATTCACAAGTGTATGTTTTTCGTGCAATGTCCGAAAGAAATCGAAATCGCCTTATTACCAAAATATTTGAAATTCCATTATTTCCCTAAATATTGTTGTCCTGATATTGATATTTCCGCAGATATCTCAAGAACGCTACAAAATATCGAGAATCTAGATCCAAAAATACCCTAACAACACTGGCCGTCTTAGGCTTAGTTCATTGAAAAAAAATGAGTGACAAGTGTATGTTTTTCGCACGAAATTCGATAGAAAACAAGACGACCAACAAAAAAGTCCCTATACATTATTACTCAAAATTGCAAGTCCCGATATTCATATTTTCTCAAATATCTCGAGAACGGCACAAAATATCGAAAATCTAAATCGAAAAATACCCCAACACCCCTGTCGACTTCAACAACGGCCTATCACATGGAAAAAGTCCGAACACCGTATCACGAAAAACAGAAAACCGTATCACGAAAAACAAAAAAAATGGTTCGAAGATATATTTTCGCGGAAAAGAGAAGGGATATAGTGGTGACCGGGTTTTAGAAATTGAATCGTTTTCGATGGTATGCTCGAAGGCGGCAGTTCTGAAAGATAGGGTATACCAATATCTAAGGAACATTGAAGATCACAAGACATATTGAAAAATTTTTGTTTTTCGTGATACGGTGTTCGGACTTTTTCCATGTGATAGGCCGTTGTTAAAGTTGACAAGGTTGGGGTATTTTTCGATTTAGATTTTCGATATTTTGTGCCGTTCTCGAGATATTTGGGAAACTATGAATATCGGGACTTTCAGCAAAATAATACTTTTCCAATTTTTTTAATTTTCAATAATGATGCAATTTTGAGTAACAAAGTATAGGGACTTTTTTGTTGGTCGTCTTGTTTTCTATCGAATTTCGTGCGAAAAACATACACTTGTCCCTCATTTTTTTTTTCAATGAACTTAAAATTATTTCGCGTCATGACGTCATACTGAAATTTTTTGTTTTTCGTGATACAGTCTTCGGACTTTTTCCATGTGGTAGGCCGTTGTGAAAGTCAACAGGGGTGTTGGGGTATTTTTCGATTCAGAATTTCGATATTTTGTGCCGTTCTCGAGATATTTGAGAAAATATCAATATCGAGACTTCGGAGAAAATTTTCATCAAAATAATACGTTTCCAGTTTTTTTTTAAAGTGATGATGCAATTTTGAGTAACAATGTATAGGGACTTTTTTGTTGGTCGTCTCGTTTTCTATCGAATTTCGTGCGAAAAACATACACTCGTCACTAATTTTTTTCTTAATGAACTAAGTCTAAGACGGCCAGTGATGTTAGGGTATTTTTGGATCTAGATTCTCGATATTTTGTAGCGTTCTTGAGATATTTGCGAAAATATCAATATCGGGACAATAATATTTAGGAACATAATGGAATTTCAAATATTTTTGTAATAAGGCGATTTCGATTTCTTTCGGACATTGCACGAAAAACATACACTTGTGAATCATTTTTTTTTAAATGAACTGAATTATTTCGCGTCCTATCATAATAATGTTTTTTGTATTGAATATACATTTTTTGTGGTAACTAGCGGTGTTAGGGGTGATTATTTGTCAAGACAATCAAATTTGAAATTGATGTGATTCCGAACTGCATGTGTAAAGAGTAGAAACTGTTAACGAAATCGTGAATGAATGTGGATATTTTGGAAATATTGGTATTCTTCGGATTCTGAGGAAGTGTTGAGCAATAAATGAATTGGTAATTATAGCTGGTATAGTACATCATGGTATTTCAGGTAGTGAGATGTAGATGGATCATTCTCAGGAATATATTGTACGACAGTATTACGAAAATGTCGACTTTTCCCGCACGAAAACACGTCAGGTATCCTTGCGAGGGGGGTGTACCGGTTTTGGTGACAATAATCCCTCTCTGCAAAGGAGGTTGTTGATGTAGTGAAGCCAGGTATAAATAGTGTTGTTCGTTTGTTTCTTGTAACATGTTCAGGGAAAAATGTTGCCTGAAGGCTATCAAAGAACCGTATTTCCTTTGAGAAATCTACCTCAAGTGTATGTGTTGCGCCTCTAAATTCCATGGGTTCTATATACAGCTATGAATTACTGCTTCATTACGCAATTGCGCTTTCTTATTTCTCTGGGGTTGAATAAAGATATCGATACTTTGTTGGTGTGTCGGTGTGTAACACAGACAAATTTCCATTTTGAGAGGGCCTTCCACATCATTCCATGAAATTAACTGATAATCTCAGCTGGTATGGGACATCATGGTATTTCAGGTAGTGAGATGTGCATTAGAATATCCTAAAGCAATAACATATACGGTTACACCATTTATCATGATCTCATTCTATTGCAGCCGCCCCTATTGACCAGTCGTGTCTACAGAGCTCATCCGATTTATCGAGCGCCAATAGATACGAGAATTGAGGTTAGGTTTACCTTTCTGTCTCAGCTAGGAGGTTGAATACAAGGCGAATATTTCTGCTTTTATCATTTGATTCTCTACCAGCGATATCCTTTTCCTTACATCCTACCCACACTTGCTTCTTTCATATATAAAGAGTTGGATCTGTTTCATGAATACGTTAATTTGAGGTTGAGCTTTCCAATTTCATCGCGAACAATAATAATTAGTGACAGCATTGCTAACCAAATTGTTTTGTTATCACAGAGAATTATGTCACTGTTTGCTGAGCTGGTTAAGCACATAGCTACTCTTCTCGGCTTCCAAACATCCTCATATGATGAGAATCGAGTTAAAGAAGGTCTTCGCGAATGTTATGAGGCTGTAAGGCGTTTGAATAATGCTTTGAGGAAATCCGAAAATTTTGGGGAGAAGCAACACTTGGAAGCTTGCCTGAGGAATCTGAAATCGTTCCGACACCAGTTTAAAATACTTCATGAAACGGGATCTTGACTTATATCAAGAAAGGAAACTGCACGGGAAAGAGTTCGCTGGGCAGATTCTCTGTCTGCTTTCAATAGCAGGATTCAACTGGAGTAATCTCAAACTTAAAGCACAAGGATCCTGCAGCCTTTTTGACTGATTGCCGAGCTCTATTCCGAATACGTATTCAGAACGCTCTCAGGAAAGATGTTTGTTGCAGTCAAGGTCAAGTCAGTTTTCTGCGGAGAGTTTGAAATTGTGAAGGGAGATACCTAGTGTGTTTAGAGAGTACAAGTACTCTACTACTTCGAACTCTCCTATCTACAAGGATACCGATTTGAATGTGTGGTTCAACGATAAAATCCTACGACCCATTCTCGTCGAGTTAGAGGAATTCCAGGAAAGAGATTCAGGCTGGGCGCTAAAGAACATTATCAATCTGGGGGTGAACATCAACAAGTTTACTCCTCAACTTGGATCATCCTACATTGAATTGCCCACTCAGATGAAGCGGAAACGAGCTTGTATCAACGTCAAAAACCAAAATGAATTATATTTTGCTTGGGCGGTAACATCTGCTCTGCTTTCTATCCTGCTGATTGGAAAGTTAGTGATCGAACATTCTCGTATCCTCATCCGTCTACTGTCTTGAACCTCAAGGGCATTCAGTTTCCCATGACAAGTCAAGCAGATTCCTCGCTTTGAAAAACAAAATGACGTATCAATAAATCTCTATATCCTACAGAAGAAATCCAAAAACTTGCAGACTCTTCCCACATACTTGACGAAGGAAAAGAATGACAGACATATCAATCTTCTACTCATTCAGGATCAATACTTCAATGCAAAAGATGCTTGCGAAAAGTCTTCATCCCCTATCAAGTACCACTATTGTTGGATAAAGGATCTATCCAGACTGCTATCTTCTCAGCTGAGCGATCATAATGGACGTAAAATTTTCTGCGACCGCAACCGAAAAACTCATAAACATGTTGAGACTTGCGTAAGAAAGAATGAATGATACTGCAATCAGAATGCCGGAGGAGAGCAATAATATTCTGAAATTCAAAAACCATAAGAACAAAGAGAAAGCTCCATTCATGGTATATGCTGATTTGGAGTCTGTTTTGATGAAAACTGATGAAGCCTCAGCCACGTTCCAGCTGCCGTAGGATACTTTATGAACTCATTATTCCAAATTTTTTGGGATTTTCTCTCCTCGTTTCTATAAAATAAAAATATGAATATTATTTCAATATACGTGTAGTAAGGACAAATCAGATGATTTGCCCCAAAATGTCACTGCGTTTAAAGAATTTTCCTATCAGAGAGCCTAAAAGAAAAATTCACTAGCTTGTCAGTGACAATTTGTATTGAAAAAATTTCTGGAGAAGGGAAATAAAGGTATATAGAAAAAATATCAAATTTTCACTTATCTTTAAACGCAGTGACATTTTGGGCCAAATCATTTGATTTGTCCTTACTACACGTATATTGAAATAATATTCATATTTTTATTTTATAGAAACGAGGAGAGAAAATCCCAAAAAATTTGGAATAATGAATATACCACCTCCTCGATTAACCTACAGACAGTACTTTATGAACTGTTCATATGACGATTCTCTTTCCTTTTATCGCTCATACCGAGGGCAAGACTGTATGGCGTGGTTCGCTGATGAGCTCAACCAGTTGCCTGAGGATATGCCTACGGTGTTTTTATGTCCATACAACATCGACATGACCGCTGAGCAGGAAGTTGAGTTTCAAAGTGCTAAACGTTGCCACATTTGTGAACAACCTTTTGGACCTGATGATAAGAAAGTTCACGACCATACGCATCTCATTCCGGAAAAAAATTATAGAGGTCCAGCGCATGAAAGCTGTAATATTCGGTACCAGGACAGCCATGTGGTGCCTGTTGTGTTCCATAATCTGAGTGGATATGATGCAAATTTCATCATTGAGGATATTGCATCTAGAATGCAGGGTCGAGTTGATTTGTTGCCAATCACCAAAGAAAAATATATTTCCTCCACCAAATACAATGAAGATTCACGAATAGGCTTCCGCTTCATCGATAGCTTTCGATTTATGAATTCTTCTCTGGATATGTTGGCATCATATTTAACCGAATTTCTGAACTTGATGTCTCAATTCTATAACATCACCTAAGATCAGCTCCAGCTTCTAACTAAGAAAGGTGTGATGCCGTATGACTATATCGACTCGAACGAAAAACCCTGTCCACGCAGACATTATCTGAAAGCCAATCTTGTGTGGAATGAGTTCAATTGTCAAGACTTGGGACAATATGTTAACATCTACATGAAGACTGACATCATGTTGTTGACCGATGTTTTCGAAAAATTCCGAACCAGCTGCCTCAGAACGTACAATCTTGACCCTGGACACTATTACACCCTACCAGGATTCACTTGGGATGCTATGCTGTATAAAACCGGCCAAGAACTGGAGCTGCTTACGGATGTGGATATGTTTCTGTTTGTTGAACGAGGAATTCGTGGAGGTATCAGCCAAATTTTTTCGAAACGAAGAGCTAGGGCAAACAACAAGTTCATGCCTTCATATGATTCATCAAAGCCTGACTCATATTCAATGTACTTCGACGTTAACAACCAGTACGATTGGGCTATGTCTCAAGCATTGCCATATGGAGGATCTGAATGGGCCGACACTAATCTTGATGTAACAACCGTTGCTGATGATGCTTCAGAAGGATACTATTTAGAAGTTGACCTAGAATACCCACGACGCCTTCATGATTTCTACAAATACCTACCTTTCTGCTCAGAACACATCAATCCAAAAACTATGAAACCTCCGACGAGATCTTCTCAACCCACCAAGCTGATGGCAACGCTGAATAATAAGGAGAAGTACATCATCCACTACCGAGCCCTCAAACAAGCGCTGGAGCATGGGTTGGTCCTGACCAAAATTCATCGTGTGCTCAAATTTCAGCAATCTACATGGCTCAAATCATATATTGATGAATACGAGTTTAAGAGAGGCTGCTAAAAATGAATTCGAGAAGAATTTATTCAAGTTGATGATTAACGCTGTCTTTGGGAAGACTATGGAAAACATCCGGAAGAGAATTAAAGTTAAGCTTCTAACGAAATGGGAAGGAAGATATGGCGCTGAAGCATGGACTTCAAAGCCAGAGTTCAAGAACTGTACTATATTCAACGAGAATTTAGTTGCTGTAGAGCTGAAAAAACTTGAAGTATATCTCAATAAGCCCATTTACGTTGGTTAAGTTATTCTCGATTTAGCCAAAACTACTATAGGTATATGGCTTCCATTACCATTATATGGTGGAAGAATTTGGTTTTGATTGTTCTGCTTGCTACACCACACAAACTTCCTCATCTATGAGCTCCATGAAAATCCGTATGAAGTTATGAGGCGAGATTGCCACACCCACTTCGATACGTCTGACTTTCCTGAAGATAATATTCATGGAATTCCTCAGGTGAACAAGAAGGTTCTAGGAATGATGAAAGATGAACATTGTTCTGTTATAATGATGGAATATGTTGGTCTACGATCAAAATTATACTTTACAAAGGTGCTGGTAACTGATGATGATTTTGCGAAGAAGAGGCCAAAGTTACGGGAGGGAGATTATGATGAGGACGAGATTAATAATATTATAATGAATATGGGTGTTACAAAGAAAGCGAAAGGCGTGAAATCGTCTGTTGTTAAAACAGCTATCATTTTCGAGGATTACGTCGACTGTCTGGAAACACACGAGCATAAGGTTTCTCAAATTTTTATAAGAGCGAAAAAGCACCAGGTTCATTCCATAATTCAAGAAAAAATCGCTCTCAGTTCAGAAGATGACAAGAGGTATATTGTACCAGGATCCTGCGAAACTCTTCCATGGGGGCACTATGGTATAATGAAGACTTGAAACGTCAACTGCTAATTATAGTTTATTTGATATGTATATATTATGTGCTTTACCTTTCATTCCATACCAATATATTTTTGAAATCGTATTGAGTTTAATTTCTACATCCTATGTTAGCAATAATAAATAGTCCTGATGATAATTATGTAAATAACAATTTGTTATTGATGGGCGTTTTGACTGCTGGTTGCAGGTATAGTTCTAACGTTCCATGCTTTCTGACTTCACATTCTGGGATTTTTTTTGGGCTGATCACATGGTCTAGATGGACTCGAAATGGTAAGATTCGATTTGAACTCATGGGTTGGTTTCAGAATTTTTTCTCCAGTCTGTATGATAAAGGTTTTTGGACTCACCCTGTTTTCATTTGACTCAGGATTTTTTATTCGCCCTGTAGCATGTTTTCTTCATCTTGTTATTGTATCTGTATCTCACTTTGCGGTTGATTGATGCTCGACTTTTGGTTAGACCGACTTCGAGGCTGACGACCATTTTCGCTATTTTTGACCTTAACTTTTCTCATGAAGATTTACATGGAAAAAGTGGTCGAAATGAGGCGATGCTCTCCTAGTTTATTTACTACCCTCTATTTCATTGCATTCTTAGATTATCGCTGGAGAGCTGCGTCCATCAATATAACACTTGGTGTCTAGCAGAAATGATCACAGAGATATAGGGTGTTCAAAGTCGAGATTTTTCAACTTCAGGATTTTTTTGTGTCGAAAGTATTCATTATCGGTCAAAACGGCTTTCATGTCCTTTTCTCAACTTTAGATTTAATATCTACTGACATTAAATTCAATTACAAATACAGGGTGGTTCAAGATTCAGAATTCTGATCCCCTGTATATGTTCAAGAGAAGAATTGGAACATGCCCTTAGCACTTGCGAAGAGAGTGCGCTGCGGTCCATGACAAAATCATGTATGGAATGCTGAGCCATTTACCTCTCGAGGGCAAGGAAATGCCCCTAAAACTTTACAATAAAATTTGGATTTTCAATACTTTTCCAAACAGTTAGAAAAAGGCTACCATCGCACCAATTCCAAAAGATAGCGTGGCTTCATGTGACCCAAAAAAATACCGCCCACTATCATTAACTTCCTGTTTGGGTAAATTATTTGAAAAAATGATAAATTTAAGACTCACCTGGGTTTCAGAATCCAAAGGCTTCCTCTCTGAAAGGCAAGTCGAGTGTCGCAGAAATCGCTCTACCATCGATGCCCTTATTAGTACTCTCGGAATAGGAATCCAAGAAGCTTTCAAAGAACGCCAACATCTTGTCGCTGTGATGCTTGACCTGCAAAAAGCATACGATATGACCTGGAAATTTGCTATCATAAAACAACTACATGTATGGAACTTTCGAGGTAACTTACCAAAATTATTATCCTGTTTTCTCACTAACAGGCGCTTTGCAGTGCGGGTTGGGAACTGGGAATCAACAAACAGAACCATGGCGACTGGAATTCCCCAAGGGTCCGTTCTCAGCGTAACTATATTCTCAATGGCTATTAACAGCCTGATTTGTAATACCTCTGAAGGTGTTCAGTCTGTACTGTATGTCGATGATCTCACAATTTTCAGTCGAAACCACTCCATGGAAACCCTTGAACATAACGTTCAGACAGAGATCAACAGGGTAGAAGAATCCGCCACTTTGACTGGTTTCAAATTTTCACCTCGGTGTTTGGGAAGACATTGTTTTCGTACTGTTAACGATCAAAGTACGCGAAAAATATCATATCTTTAATTCATTGAAACATCACCAAGTTATTGTGAAAATATTCGGATAATCAATCGATCACATTATTAAGTTTTAATATTTCGGAACAGTCTTCTTGAATTTTTTCAGAATATCGAACCAAGAATTGAAAATTCCAATGTTTGAACTCGCAATAACCAAGAATGCTTCGAGAAAATTCAACGATTTTTCGATGCCAATTATTTCCAAGAAAACAAAACAAATCCCGAGAATATCTAATTTCCTGGTAGAACATACTGTCATCATAAAATTGAGACCTCGAACAAGTCGATAGGACCCATATAGTTTTTGAGATATTAACAATCAAATTGTGCATAAAAACAGCAAGTCACTTTCCTTAGTTATTGTGAAAAATCTGAGTTCGTCAGAAAGAACAATGGAAAATTTCATGGCGAGATATTTGAATGAAGATTTGGTTTTTGAAATTCTTGGTTTTGATAATCTTATATTCATATTTCCTATTGTATATACAGGGTGATTCAATAAGAATGGAAAATCTCTGAACTACAGATAGTAAACACAAAAATAATGAGATTTAGCCCAATATTTCTGATGAGAATTTTCTGGTTTAGGAGATACAGGGTGTTCTTGGGAAAGATTTTGTTTCAAAATTTCACAATAACTTTGTTAGTTTCAACAGCATGAACATGAAATCTTGTATTTCGAGGTTTTCTGACATAAGGAATATGAATTTGCAACTTATTTTGTGATTACTCATAAAGGGCGCTACTGGCACTCTGTTAATTCGATAATTTACATCATATCTTTTATGTCAATTCATTGATGATCATCTGAAAGCTCGTTCAATTTCACATGAAAAATGTACAGGGTGGGCAAAATTGGGCGTTTTCACGGGCTTTCTCAATAACTAAAGGAGTTATCGAAAAACCGATATATTTTTTACGGGTTCATTTTGAAGAAACATATAATGGCGCATTCGGAATTTTGATATCTCCATTCGTATCAGAGATACAGGAGTAAATTGAAAAATAGCCGATATCGCTTTCATTTTCTGAGTGCTTTATGATGGGGAATATCAAAAAATTTCGAATGTTTATTCATATAGTATTACGCGTACAATCTATTGGCACCATTAAAAAATCTATACAGGATGACATCAAAAAGATACGGCATCCAATTATATTTTCTCTCAAGAAACACCCCGTATATTTTGCACAGTTAGATAGTCCTAGGCGTTCCAATTTCAAATATATATATGACTCTACCTTTTTCTTACACAACTTCAGAAATATTGGCAAAAATATATTCAGCTTGTCACATTTTTCATGGTTACACCTCCGTATCTTCCGCAATAATCATTGAGGTCGGATTTAAAAATTCGCAACTGTGAGAAAGATGCCAATGATACACTCGAGGACCTTGAGGAACCGACTTCAGTGATAACACTGCTCACCAGCAGCTATGGAATCACCGAGATTTCTGGAGAATGCTATCAAGAGGAAGAATATAAGTAGGTTTAAAATGACCTACTGTATACATTCCAAAGCAGGAAAATAAATATCAATGAAAATTCAATTCGAATATCTTATTTCCAGACAAATGAATATTTGATAAGAAAAGAAAGAAATTATTCGATTCGATATCATTGTTATCAATACATTCAAACTATTTAAGTTACAGAAATAAGACAAATGATAATTCACCTAATCAGGAAATTAGTAGGTGACGTTGAGATATATAGATCTATAGGAGATGTTGAAATTGTCTTCCGTTCTGGCCTAAGCAAAGACATCGTTTTCTTACAGAATTCACTGCGTTAGTAAAGTGAATGGGTGTCACTTTTTGGAATGCTGAGCTAACGTCTTCACGCAGTTCTTCAGCATTTTGGTGATCTCGACGAAATATATGGTTTTTCTGAAATCCTTCTTTTGCTAATATATATATACAGAGTGTCATTATCAACCGATATTCTTCAATTGTCGGTGATTCCATAGCTGCTGGCGAGTAGTGTTATTACTGGAGTTATTTCCCCTAGGTCATCGAGTGTATGACACAGTTGCGAAATTATGAATCCAACCTCAATGATTATTGCGGAAGATGCAGACGGAAAATATGACACACTGAATATATTTTTGCGAATATTTCTGAAAGTGTGAAAGGAAAAAGTAGAGTTATATATATATATATTTGAAATTGGAACGCCTGGGACTATATAACTGTGCCAAAATATAAGGGGTGTTCCATAAGAAAAAATATAATTGATAGCTGCCGTATCTTCTTATGTAACCCTCTATTAAATTTCTAATGATGCCAATAAATTGTTCGCATCATACTATATGAATGAACTTCTGAAAATTTTCAACATTTCACACCATGAGGTCCTCAGAAAATGAAAACGATATCGTCAATTTTCCAATTTCCCCCTGCATCTCTGAAACGAATGAAGATATCAAAATTCCGAATGCGCCATTTTGGCTTTCCGTGAAATCGAGCCCGTAACATGTATATTGGTTTTTCGATAACTCCTTTAGTTATTGAGATAGCCCGTGAAAACGCCCATTTCTACCCACCCTGTACTCTTCAATCTTCATCAAACTGTCTAGCTTCAACGGTTTTTGTGTTATTCGCTCTTGAAGAGATTCATTTTCCACTTATGACATTTTAATAATTTTATTCATTGAATTAAGAATGGGAAATCTCTGAACTACAGATTTGATTCCAAAATATCTTCTCCTCAACCACCCTGTATCTCTTAAACCAGCAATATTTTTATGAGGCATGTTATTGGGCTCAATCTCATTATTTTTGTGTTCACTATCTGTAGTTCAGAGATTTCCCATTCTTAATGAATCACCCTGTATATAATGATTGATGTATCGAACACAGTAGAACAGGAGCAATTTTGTATTATAGTCGTAGAAAAAAAAAAGGCCTGTGGCAGTTCTATGCATTTGTAGAGAATTGATATAGACCTCTATTGTGATTGAAATCATTAAGATTGTGATTGAATAATGCCTGAATTTGAAACAAGAAAAAAAAACATAGAATTTGATTCAAAACAGTGAAATCAACTCACCGACATCCTATCCTCACATTGGGTACACTTTTCAATGTTCGAAAAACCAAATTTGTCAAAACAATGAAAGAATCAGTTTTCACACACACAAACAACAGCTCAGTAAACGTTCAACTGATTAAAAATTCCTGCCTAACAGGCGAACCGAATGATTCACATCTTTGTGCCGGTTTTGCTCGAAACGATAAGAAATCTTCACGTTTTTTATGCCACATTCCATCAATCGGACGTAACAGGGTGTCAAAACTAAACTTTGATGATTTTTCAGGACGCAAACACATGGTGCATGACCACGTGCCAATGTAGAATATTTTATAAAATCAGTAATAATACGTATAGTATGGAATGAATTCATTTTTAGCCAAACTCTATCTATTTCTGAGGAATTCCCCGAAATAGGTCGATTTTCAATCTCAATTTGCCATATTCATATGGGTAAATTGAATATACAGGGTGATCCCCGTGAGACTAATGACGTCTGCGACAATGTTTTCGAATGAACACCCCATATTTATTATTCAATTTTTGGAATCTCCATGGAAAGCTGCATTCAAAAATATATCACACATGGACTTTTTCTACAGTGCGTCCGTTGAATTCAGTGCTTTCTTTTTAATGTAGTGCGGGTGACTATGATTTTCTTGTGACTTTTGCATACTTACTATTTGGTGAACAATCACACCTACCAGGTGATGAGGCCGGCCATTCGCCATTGTGCCATCGGCCATTGAATTATCAAGGACATGTCAAATATGCAAGAATTCACTTCCACCGTAGAAAGGTAAATGAGAAAACTATATTTTTCTGAAAATTCATATCACACAACTATTTAGTTCAACCTTCAAAGTGGAATTCGTCTCTGATGGTTATTTCAAAATCTGTAGACATCTGACCTTCATTTGACATCTAAGATTGAATGGCTGTTAGCTGGTATGATTATTCAGTAAATATGAAAAATTCACCAAAAAATCATATTTCTTGTTAATTTTCCTTAAAATCTGTCATTAAAGTAGATCATGAGTATATACAGTGTGGCCAATGACAAAATAAGAAGAGCTAAGTAGATGTAAATCAATAAATGCGTATCCAAAGCAGGGGGAAAAAGAAGCTGACATCTAGGACCTTCTCGTGAAATATCCCAATGAATAGTGGTTTCTTCACATTTCCATCATCAAATTCGTGTTTCTGAGAGAAAAATACGTATGCACAAGAAATTTTTCGAAAAAATGGAAGGAAGCATAATAAGTATAGAGAACTGTATTCACACTGACAACTTTCCTCAGCTGCCTACGCAAAAAAAGACATTTGGAAAGCTTCTGGCACATAACATTTCGTTATCATATAACGGTCGAAATTTGCAGGCGGCTCTCCTGCTATAACCGAATTAAAAACAAATCTATAGAGATTTGAAATACCTCTCTAAGGTGTAACTGGACGCTTTGTACAATTTCAAAAATTTGAAGAGGTCGATCTGTAGAGTAGGAGGTTGACAGGTGGTTAAAAATTGGGTAAAACTGCATTTATCATGCGATGGGTTTTTTCCGAAAGTTTTTTCTGGTACTCAAGTATTTTCGTGTATTTTTGTCCGAAAAACACGAATTTGATAATGAAAATGTGAACAAACCATTATTTATTAGGATATTTGACTATAAAGTTACAAAGTTCACCTTCTTTCCCGCCTGTCTTCTTGATGGCATTTAGAACAATTTGCACTTCTTTCTTCATTATTGGACAATTTATACAGTGTGCTTCAGATTTTAATGTACAAACAATACCTGTAGATAGAGGACACTTCGGTGGTTCCAATTCACCACCCATTGATATATCTATCGTCTTTTAAAACTGAGATACAGGACGTTATCTTGATTTTGGCTATATCTTCATCCGGTTATAACTTTTGAACCACTTTGTATAATTTATCCATACTGGTAGAAATATTCCACTTATATCACCCATCAAAACCAAATAAAAGTCCGGATCAGAATCCAGGTTCGTCTTGAGGACAAACAGAAAACTTCTTTTTTCTCAAAAACAACCCTCTGTATGGCAAAATTTTGTTGGTCTGTTTCGATATTTAGAAAGAGCAGGAAGAAATGGAATAAGTGACCTACTTTTTACGAGTGCGCATCCAATTTGACAGATGGTTTATTATCATGTTTTGAAATATATTCAGCTCCATTTCGAGGCATGTTTATTGAACTTATAATTCAAAATTCAATTTTAATACAAAAAAATAGTAGTCTTCAAAGTTCAACATCATTAGAGTCAAATTAGGTGAACTATCGATAGATTTGTTGTGACAGAATAACTTGTCTAAGGTATCATACATTTTTGAGGGCTCATTTTAAATTCACGAGCTGCGGTTGAGTATAGGCTGTACAAAAAAATCTGATATTCTGACAGGTCATATTAACTAGTGTGATATTATTGGTAATGTTAAGATAATTATTTCTGGTGCTTGAATTGGGTTGTTACATTTCAAAGTGTTCATAATTATGCCTACAAGAACTTTACCGATAATATCGCAACTAGTGATTATGAACTGTCAAATTTTTTTTTTTGCAGCCTACCTTACCGCAGCTTATGAATAAATAGTAAAGTATAAAATGAGTCATCGAAAAATTTGTTAAATCATCGACAAATTATTCTGTCAATCAAACAAATTTATCGATAGTTCACCTGTTTGATTCTAATGATGTTGAACTTTGGAGACTGTTATTTTTCTGTATTAAAATTGGGTTTTGAATTATGAGTTCAATAAAAATGCCTCGAAATGGAGCTGAACATGATAATAAACCATCTTTCAAATTGGATGCGTACTCGTAAAAAGAAGGTCCTTTCATTAATTTTTTCCGCTCATTCCAAATATCATAACCGATCTATGAAATTTTGCCATACAGAGTGTTGTTTTTGAGATGAAAGAAGTTTTCTGTTTTTCCTCAAGACGGACCTGGATTTCTGATCCGGAAGTTTATTTGGTTTTGATGGGTAATATAAGTGGAATATTTCTACCAGTATGGATAAATTATACAAAGTGGTTCAGAAGTTATAACCAGATGAAGATTTTGCCAAAATCAAGACATCGCCCTGTATCTCAGTTATAAAAGACGGTAGACATATCGATGGGGGGTGATCTGGAACCACTGAAGTGTTCTCTATCTACAGGTATCGTATGTACATTTAAGTCTGAAACACCCTGTATACAGTGTGTCCCACTCACCATGCTCGGTATCTTTTTAACGGTGAGAGATACGAGGTCGGTTAAATGACACCGAATGCGGAGTTTGTCAAGGCCAACTATGGGTGTCCCTAGACCAGTGGGACAGTGGAATATCTCCTGAACCAATAGGAATTTTCGAAATATTATAATTCCACATCATATCGCATTATGAGTGCTAACTTCAGGAATGACTGTATTTTCTACGAGGGGCGCAAGAAGGCTCACGAAATCGAATATCAATTTTTTCAAATGGAACACCCTGTATTTCATTGCATTTTCATATCCTCCTTGATGAGATGAATTCAACGACCTAGCACACTTGGGGTCTAGCGGGAATGATTTCCGAGATATAGGGTGTGGAAAATCGAAATTTTTCATTTTTGGGAATTTTTTGTGTCAAAACTATGCATTATTGGTCAAAACGGCTTACATGTCCATATCCTTAACTTTTGATTTACTATTCACTCGTATTTAATTGAAACAAATACAGGGTGGTGTGGAATTCCGACTGAAACTGAGAATTCTACACCACCCTGTATTTGTTTAAATTAAATACGAGTAAATAGTAAATCAAAAGTTGAGATATGGACATGTAAGCCGTTTTGACCAATAATGAATAGTTTTGACACAAAAAATTCCCAAAAATGAAAAATTTCGATTTTCCACACCCTATATCTCGGAAATCATTCCCGCTAGACCCCAAGTGTGCTAGGTCATTGAATTCAGCTCTTCAAGGAGAATATGAAAATGCAATAAAATACAGGGTGTTCCATTTGAAAAAATTGATGTTCGATTTCGTGAGCCCTTCTTGCGCCCCTCGTAGAAAATACAGTCATTCCTGAAGTTAGCACTCATAATGCGATATGATGTGGAATTATAATATTTCAAAAATTCCTATTGGTTCAGAAGATATTTAACTGTCCCACTGGTCTAGGGACACCCTGTATAATGTGAAAAAATATTTTGGTAAAATCTATTCGTTTTTGTTTTATACGTAAAAAACAGATTTTGATCATTTTCATGTCTCCTCCGTATCTTCTTTATTTATGAAAATATTCAAATAGGAATTCCACATTCTCATGGCAGATTTTCGAAGTGATTTCGAAAAAAATATGAAATTTATACCAACTCTTCTAGAATTTGAGATATCAGCACCAACTTTAGTTTTTCAAATGTACGTCATAGCTCACTATGACTTAGTTACAAATAACTTCTTTTTCTCTTACAGATATGATATGTTGCAGTTATAGTTAATTTTTTTTTAATAAAATAAATGGCTGACAAGATTTGGTCCGATTCCATTCAAAATTAGTAAGTGGGGGTTTAGTGAGGTCGGAGATCATGATTTTTTTGTTAAAACTCATAAATTCAAGATGGCGGCATCCAAATAAATTTTTGTTTTTGTATAAATGACGATAACTCCGTTGTTATCAACACAAAACTATTGCTGCGACATATCATCTGTAAGAGAAAAAAAAGTTAATTGTAACTAAGTCATAGTGAGCTATGACCTACATTTGAAAAACTTAAGTTGGTGCTGATATCTCATATTCTAGAAGAGTTGGTATAAATTTCATATTTTTTTCGAAATCACTTTGAAAAACTGCCATGGGAATGTGAAATGCCTATTTGAATATTTTCATAAATAAAGGAATTACGGAGGAGACATGAAAATGATCAAAATCTGTTTTTTTGCGTATAAAACAAAAACGAATAGATTTTATCGAAACATTTTTTCTTATTAAAGTTGGCCTTGACAAACTCCACATTTGGTGTCATTAAACCGACCTCGTATCTCTCACCGTTAAAAAGATACCCATGGTGAGCATGGTAAGTGGGACACACTGTATATCACAACTTATGACACATTTTGTTCGATTATATGAGTCAACTAGAAATATGGTTTCCTTGAGATTTATCCATATTCAGTAAAAAGAAGGAAGAATATAATTTGGAATAATGGCGTGTGTAATGTCATTCCAAAGAAATCGATTGACATTCGACATCTCTTATTCGAATTGAATATTGATTAAATGGCCGTCATCTGGTATGCTTGCTCACTAAATAGGAAAAACTCGCCATAAAAATCATATTTCCTATTTTCTATCTCAAAATGTGTCATTGAAGTACATCATGAGCTCGATCATGAGTATACGGGGTGGCC
Organism: Phaedon cochleariae; assembly: GCA_918026855.4. NCBI lineage: Eukaryota > Metazoa > Arthropoda > Insecta > Coleoptera > Chrysomelidae > Phaedon > Phaedon cochleariae. Next base: position 6,927,448 of record OU896707.1, on the reverse strand, counting down.
CACGGTCGATGGTACCTTAGACGTATACGGAAAACGATAAATTGGATTATATTAAAATTTGGTTACTCTAATAAGCGTTTGTGATCTAACGATTCAAAATATTTTCAGCGATGCAGCGTTGCCACTTTTAACAAAAAGTAGCATCATCTTTGTTATTTCAAATAGAACACCCTGTATTCCATTGCGTTTTTAGATTCTCCTTGGAGAGCTGATTTCATCAATGCATCACACTTGGGGTCTAGCAGGAATTATTAAAGAGATATAAGGTATTCAAAATCGAGATTTTTCGATTTCAGGAATTTTTTGTGTCGAAACTATTCATTATCGATCAAAACGGCTTACATGTCCTTATCTTAACTTTTGATTCACTATCTACTGAGATTTAATTGGAACAGATACAGGGTGATCAAAATTCTGAATCTTGGACCATCCTGTATTTTTTCCAATTAAATGTCGGCAGATAGTTAATCAAAAGTAGATATGGGGACATGCGAGCCGTTTTGACCAATGATGAATAGTTTCGACACAAAAAAATCCTAAAGTTGAAAAATCTCGATTTTGAACACCCTATATCTCTGTAATAATCTCTGCTAGACCTCAAGTGTGATACATTGATGAAATCAGCTCTTCGAGAAGAATCTAAAAACGCAATAAAATACAGGGTGTTCCATTTGAAATAACAAAGATGATGCTACTTTCTGGAAAAAGTGGCAACGCTGCTTCGCTGAAAATATTTTGAATCGTTAGATCACAAACGCTTTTTAGAGTAACCAAATTTTCAGGATACCGTTTTCCGTATACGTCTAAGGTACCATCGTCCGTGGGCCACCCTGTATAAAGAGTCCAATGACAAAATAAGAAGAACAACTGAACTCGATGTTGTGTTCTAGAAATTCACAATCAAATAAAATTTCGAAATTTGGAACAAGTAGGATTTTTGGTAAAAAGTCGAAACATTCGAGGTTAAAGTTGAGATTTCGATATAAACGGCGAATTTTCCACTCTGAAGTCGAAATTTGGAAAGAAAATTGAAATTTCCAGCTAAAAATCAGAATCTTTATAAGATCCGGATCTCTGCTTGTAGATCGGCAAGCAAAAAATATGGAAACCGAGCTGAAAACCATAAGAGTTGGTGTCAAATTTGATCTAAAAGCATTGAAATCAACTCACCGGCCTCGTCACCGGCATCCTTTCCTCACTTTGGGTTCACTTTTCAATGGTCAAAAATTCAAATTCAAATAATCTAACAGTCAGTTTTCACCATACACACACACATACACACACACACTTGCGAAGTAAACGATATACTGATAATAGATTCGACTGTTCTCAGAACAGTGTTCTGTTCTGTAATCGAATGATTCACAATTTTTTTCTCGATCTCGAAACGATAAACAGTCCCCACTTCTTTCATGAAACATTCCATTAATCGGACGTAAATAACAGAGTATCAAAAGTAAAGTTAGAAGATTTACAGGACGATACAAATAAACATGGTGACCAAGTACCAATATAAAATATTTCTAGAATCAGTAAAACTTGAAAAAACGAAAATGGTTCTTTCAATGAACATAAAATATGCCCTTCAAAAGGGTATTGACGATTTATTTTGTCGACTTGTTTCTTGGATATTGAAAACGTCATTTATATTTTTATACAACGTGATGTATAGGGCGTATTGTTTTTCAATTATTAAGTATTCAATTGAAATCAAGAATGAACCTATATAATAATTTTCGTTCGACTTGTTCCTACAACTACACTATAAAATTGGGGACGGTCGAAATACAGGGTGTCCCAACTCTTCAACGAGGAAAAAATTTGTTTCGATCCAACGATACCTACCCACCATAGGGAAAGAACAAAATTTTGAATCAGTCAATACTAAATTGCTCACGTGGTTTATGAAGTTTGAAAAGTTTCTGGAAGTTTAGGAAGTTCGAGGAAGTTTGGGAAGTTCGAGGAAGTTTGGGGAAGCTCGAGGAAGTTCGGGAGATTTGGAGAAGTTTTGGAAGTTCGGTGGAGTCAGAACATTTCGTGATTTTTAGGTAGTTTTTGAGGTTCGAGGATGTTTGGGAATTTTCCGAAATTCCAAGCACGCTGGAGGATGTCTGTGAACGTTTGGGCAGAGCCGGTCGAGAAAAATCCTTGGCTAGATAATCCAAGAAACTTATCATCTCAGGATATACAGGGTGTTTCAGGCCTGTGGTGACAAAAGCATAGGGAAGATTCCTCTCAACAAAATATGAACATGGGTCCGGAAATGCTTCATTTCCGAGATACAGGGTGTCCAAGTTTAAAAAATAATGAGTTTTCACGGTTTTTCATTATTGCTCCAGGCTTTTGTCGAGGCTTTTGTTACAACAACTCTGAAACACCCTGTTTATAAATAATATTTCACATTAATTCAAAGAGTTCATTATTGTGGTTTTCGAAATTCTCAACCGATGCTTTTAGATAAGTCAATGATACCTATTGTGTGTTGAAAATACCAGTCTGAATATTGTTTTTTGGTGGAAAGTTCGAAACGGTTTGAGACAAATCAACAAAATATTCCACATGTACTAAAATATTTACGCTCTATAAGGTGAAATGAAGATTATTTCATAATGCAATTCACTGGCGGCTGAATCTGGGGGTAGTGAAGGAAGAAATCACCCCAATTTTCATATGTGCATTTCTTTCTCAATTTGTAGTTCAAAATCTGATTTCTCATATTGTTAATCTGGTTCAATTCGCAAGCGTTGTAAAGCATTGAAAAAATACAACATAACTATTATACGCAGAAATCTATCTGTTCTCACATTTTGTACTCAAAAATGAAAAATTGAATGCACATGAAAATTGGGGTGATTTTTTCCTTCACCACCCCCAGATTCAGTCGCCACTAAATTACCCCATGAAATAATTTCCATTCCATCTTATAAAGCGTAAAAAGTTTAGTATCTGTTAGACATTTTGTTGATTTATCTCAGACCGTTTCGAACTTTCCATCAAAAAACAATATTGAGTCTCGTTCAGACTCGTGTTTTCAACATCACCCTATATCACGAAAACGACGCGTTTTAAAGTATTTCATTAATTCAACGAGTACAACACACTGTTGAAGTTTTTGTATTACAAACCGGACCACCCTGTATATACCTACCGATATACCTACCTACCATAGGGAAAGGAACAAATTTTGAATCCATCAATACTAAATTGATTACACTTGGTTTGTGAGGTCTGAGACGTTTCGGGAAGTTTAGGAAGTTCGATGAAGTTTGGGAAGTTCGGGGAAGTTTGGGAAGTTCGTGGAAGTTTGGGAAGTTTGGGAAGTTTGGGAAGTTTGGGAAGTTTGGGAAGTTCGAGGAAGTTTAGGAAGTTTGAGGAAGTTCAGGAAGTTCGGAAAAGTTTAGGAAGTTCGGGGAAGTTTGGGGATGTTTTTCTGGTAGAACAGACTGTCATCATAAAATTGAGACCTCGAACAAGTCGATAGGACCTATAGTACAAGGTGGGCCACCAGTAACCCCTCGGTCTCTAGAAGGCTAACCATTCATCTTCTTGGAATTCTTCCTCTCTAGGAAGTTGCATGTCAACATAGGCTACCATTTGAAATTATTTTGAAACATACAGGATGTCCCCAAAATCACAAAACACTGAAGTTGAACTTTTTTCAATCGAACACCCTATATATTATTTCATTTTGAGATTCTCCCTGATGATCTGATTTCAACGACCCATCATACTTGAGGTCTAGCAGTTATAATTACTGAGATATAGGGTTTGAGAAATCGAGATTTTCCAAGTTCAAGAATTTTTTGTGTCGAAACTATTCATAATTGGTCAAAACGGCTCACATGACCCTATCTCAACTTTTGATTAACTATCTACTGATATTTAATTGGGACATATACCGGGTGATCAAGATTCTGAATTCTGCACCACCCTGTATTTGTTTCATTTAAATGTCAGTAGATAGTTGATCAAAAGTTGAGATAGGGACATGTGAACCGTTTTGACCAATTATATATGAATGGTTTAGACACAAAAAATTCTTGAACTTGGAAAATCTCGATTTCTCACACCATATACATATATCTCAGTAATTATAACTGCTAGATCCCACGTATGATGGGTCGTTGAAATCAGCTCATCAGGGAGAATCTCAAAATGAAATAATATATAGGGTGTTCGGTTGAAAAAAGTTCAACTTCAGTGTTTTGTGATTTTTGGGGACATCGTGTATGTTTCAAAATAATTTCAAAGGGTAGCCTATGTTGACATGCAACTTCCTAGAGAGGAAGAATTCCAAGAAGATAAGTGGTTAGCCTTCTAGAGACCGAGGCGATACTGGTGGCCCACCCTGTATAGTTTTTTAAATATTAACAATCAAAATTTGCATAAAAACACAAATTCACTTTCCTTAGTTGTTGTGACAAATCTGAGTTCGTCTGGAAGAACAATTAAAAATTTCATGGCGAGATATCTGAATGGAGATTTGGTTTTTGAAATTCTTGATTCTGGTGATCTTATATTTATATTTCCTCTAGTATATACTGGGTGATTCATTAGGAATGGGAAAACTCTGGACTACAGATAGTGAACACAAAAATAATGAGATTTAGCCCAATATTTCTGATGAGAATTTTGCTGGTTTAGGAGATACAGGGTGTTAGGGGATGATTTTGTTTCAAAATTCTACAATAACTTTGTCAGGTTCAACATCATGAACATAAAATCTTGTATTTCTAGGTTTTCTGACATAAGGAATATGAATTTGCAACTTATTTTGTGATTACTCATAAAGGGCGCTACTGGCACTCTGTTAATTCGATAATTTACATCATATCTTTTATGTCAATTCATTGATGATCATCTGAAAGCTCGTTCAATTTCACATGAAAAATGTACAGGGTGGGCAAAATTGGGCGTTTTCACGGGCTACCTCAATAACTAAAGGAGTTATCGAAAAACCGATATACATGTCACGGGTTCAATTTTGAAGAAACCTTAAATGGTGCATTCGGAATTTTGATATCTCCATTCGTATCAGAGATACAGGGGGAAATTGAAAAATAGTCGATTTCGTTTTTATCTTCTGACTGCTTTATGGTGAGGAATATTGAAGAATTTCGAAAGTTTATTCATTTAGTATTACGCGAACAATCCATTGGCACCATTAGAAATTCTATACAGGATGACATTAAAAAGAAACGGCATCCAATTATATTTTTTCTCAAGAAACACCCCGTATATTTTGGCACAGTTAGATAGTCCTAGGCGTTCCAATTTCAAATATATATATGACTCTACCTTTTTCTTACACAACTTCAGAAATATTCGCAAAAATATATTCAGCTTGTCAGCTTGTCACATTTTTCATGGTTACACGTGGTTACATCTCCGTATCTTCCGTAATAATCATTGAGGTCGGATTCAAAAATTCGCAACTGTGAGAAAGATGCCAATGATACACTCGAGGACCTCGAGGAAACAACTTCAGTGATAACACTGCTCGCCAGCAGCTATGGAATCACCGAGATTTCTGGAGAATGCTATCAAGATGAAGAATATAGGTTCAAAATGACCCACTGTATACATTAACCAAAGCAGGAAAATAAATATCAATGAAAATGCAATTCAAATATCTGATTTGCAGACAAATGAATATTTGATAAGAAAAGAAAGAAATTATTCGATTTGATATCATTGTTATCAATACATTCAAACTATTTGAGATACAGGAATAAGACAAATAATAATTCACCTAATCAGGAAATTAGTTGAGAAATATAGGTCTATAGGAGATGTTGAAATTGTCTTCCGTGCTGGCCTAAGCAAAGTCATCGTTTTCTTGCAGAATTCACTGCGTTAGTAAAGTGAATGGGTGTCACTTTTTGGAATGCTGAAAAAACGTCTTCACGCAGTTCTTCAACATTTTGGTGATCTCGACGATATATATGTTTTTTCTGAAATCCTTCTTTTGCTAATATATACAGAGTGTCATTTTCAACCGAAATTCTTCAAATGTCGGTGATTCCATAGCTGCTGACGAGAAGTGTTATTACTGGAGTTATTCCCCCTAGGTCATCGAGTGTATGATTGGTATCTCTCTCACAGTTGCGAAATTATGAATTCAACCTCAATGATTATTGCGGAAGATGCAGACGTGAAACTATGGAAAATATGACACTGAATATATTTTTGCGAATATTTCTGAAATTTTGAAAGGAAAAAGTAGAGTTATATATATATATATATATATTTGAAATTGGGACGCCTGGGACTATCTAACTGTGCCAAAATATAAGGGGTGTTCCATGAGAAAAAATATAATTGGTTGCCGTATCTTCTTAATGTAACCCTGTATAACATTTCTAATAATATGCCAATGGATTGTTCGCATCATACTATATGAATGAACTTCTGAAAATTTTCAATATTCCACACCATGAGGTACTCAGAAAATGGAAACGAAATCGGCAATTTTCAAATTTCCCCCTGTATCTCTGAAACGAATGAAGATACCAAAATTCTGAATGCGCCATTTTGGGTTTCCCTAAAATCGAGCCCGTAACATGTATATCGGTTTTTCGATAACTCCTTTCGAGACTCCTTTAGTTATTGAGATAGCCCGTGGAAACGCCCAATTCTGCCCACCCTGTACTCTTCAATCTTCATTTTGATAATTTCATTTATTAATTTAAGAATGGGAAGTCTCTGAACTACAGATTTGATTCCAAAATATCTTCTCCTCAACCACCCTGTATCTCTTAAAACAGTAATATTTTTATGAGGCATGTTGGGCTAAATCTCATTATTTTTGTGTCTACTATATGTAGTTAAGTGATTTCCCATACTTAATGAACCACCCTGTATATAATGATGACATATAAAGTACCTCATTGATGTATCGAACACAGTAGAACAGGAGCAATTCTGTATTATAAATAGAAGAAAAAGGCATGTGGCAGTATGCATTTGTAGAAAATTGATATAGACCCCTATTGTGATTGGAATCATCAAGATTGTGATTCAATAATAGCTGAATTTGAAAAAAAAACATAGATTTTGATTCGAAACAGTGAAATCAACTCACCGACATCCTATCCTCACATTGGGTACACTTTTCAATGTTCGAGCAATGTTCGAGAAACCAAATTTTAAACAATGGAAGAAGCAGTTTTTACACAGACACACAAACAACGGCGTAGTAAACGTTCGACTGAAACGATAAACAATCTTCACTTTTTTATGCCACATTCCATCAATCGGACATAACAGGGTGTCAAAACTAGACTTTAATGATTTTCAGGACAATACAAAAACACATGGTGCATTACCACGTGCCAATGTAGAATATTTTATAAAATCAGTAAAACTTGAAAGATGATGAATATTGTTTCTCTCGCAATGAAGCATGCCCTTGGATAGAAAGTTGGGGTTTCATATTGTCAATTCACTCGAATTGTACGACTTGATCCTACAACTACACTGAAAATCATGGAGGGTCATAACCACGTCATAACACAGGGTTTTTTCGTGCAAGAAACATTCATTGGTGAGTACATATAGTATGGAATAAATTCAATTTCAGCCAAACTCGTATCTATTTCTGAGGAATTCCCTGAAATAGGTCGATTTTCAGTCTCAATTTGACATATCGTCGGCGATCTGACAATACCTTCTAAGTAAATTTTTTTTCAAATATTGGTATCTCATGCAGTTAGCTTTCAATATTCATTGCGCACAATCTGAAATGAACTGCTACCTCCAGATGAATCATTGAAGGAAAACAATATCTGCTATCGACTTGACCTGTTACTCGATTATGTTTTATTCATCTCCTGTAAAAAAACCTGCTCTGCACTATATTGCACTTAGCAGGTATTGTCAGTTCGCCGACGATATTCATACGGGTAAATTATATATACAGAGTGATTCATGTAAGACTGTAATGACGTCCGCGACAATATTTTCGAATGACACCCCATATATTATTCAATTTTTGGAATCTCCATGGAAAGCTGCATTCAAAAATATATCACACATGGACATTTTATACAGTGCGTCCGTTGAATTCAGTGCTTTCTTTTTAACGTTGTGGGTGACTACGATTTTCTTGTGACTTTTCCATATTTACTATTTGGTGAACTATCACACCTACCAGCCGATGAGGCCGGCCATTCGCCATTGTGCCATTGGCCATTGAATTATCAAGGACAGGTAAATGCCACACAACTATTAGTTTAACCTTCAAAGTGGAAACAAAGATTGAAGAATAACATTCAAAATAATTTGTATAAAACGTTATACAAGAGCAATTTGTCTGGTTCTTTCAAAATCTGTTGACATCTGACCCTCTTTTGACATATGAAATTGAATGGCTGTTAGTTGGTATGATTGTTCAGTAAATATGAGAAACTCACCAAAAAATCATATTTCCTGTTGGTTTTCCTCAAAATCTGTCATTGAAGTAGATCAGAAGTATATTCAGTGTGGCCAATGACAAAATAAGAAGAGCAAAAAGTAGATTTAAATCAATAAATGCGTATCCAAAGCAGGCGGAAAAAGAAGCTGACATTTAGGACCTTCTCGTGAAATATCTCAATGAATAGTGGTTTCTTCACATTTCCATCATCAAATTCGTGTTTCTGAGGGAAAAATACGTATGCACAAGAAATTTTTCGAGAAAATGGAAGGAAGCATAATAAGTATACTGTAGTACTGTACTGTATTCACACTGACAACTTTCCTCAGCTGCCTACGCAAAAAAAGACATTTGGAAAGCTTCTGGCACATAACATTTCGTTATCATATAACGGTCGAAATTTGCAGGCGCGGCTCTCCTGTTATAACCGAATTAAAAACAAATAGACCGTTCTATAGAGATTTGAAATACCTCTCCAAGGTGTAACTGGACGCTTTGTACAATTTCAAAAATTTGAAGAGGTTGATCTGTAGAGTAGGAGGTTGACAGGTGGTTAAAAATTGGGTGAAACTGCATTTATCATACGATGGGTTTTTTTTCGAAAGTTTTTTTTGGTACTTACGTATTTTTGTCTGAAAAACACGAATTTGATAATGAAAATGTGAACAAACTATTATTTATTAGGATATTTGACTATAAAGTTACAAAGTTCACCTTCTTTCCCGCCTGTCTTCTTGATGGCATTTAGAACAATATGCACTTCTTTTTTCATCATTGGACAATTTATAGAGGGTGTTTCAGATTTTAATGTACAAACGATACCTGTAGATAGAGGACACTTCGGTGGTTCCAATTCACCACCCATTGGATATGTCTACCGTCTTTTAAAACTGAGATACAGGACGTTATCTTGATTTTGACAAAATCTTCATCCGGTAATAACTTTTGAACCACTTTGTATAATTTATCCATACTGGTAAAAATATTCCACTTATATTACCCATCAAAACCAAATAAAAGTCCGGATCAGAATCCAGGTCCGTCTTGAGGAAAAACAGATAACTTCTTTTATATCAAAAACAACACTCTGTATGGCAAAACTTTGTTGGTCTGTTTCGATATTTAGAAATAGCGGGAAGAAATGGAATAAGTGACCTTTTTACGAGTGCGCATCCAATTTGACAGATGGTTTATTATCTATCATGTTTTGAAATATTCAGCTCCATTTCGAGGCATATTTATTGAACTTATAATTCAAAATTCAATTTTTATACAAAAAAATAGTAGTCTTCAAAGTTCAACATCATTAGAGTCAAATTAGGTGAACTATCGATAGATTTGTTGTGACAGAATAACTTGTCTAAGGTATCATACATTTTTGAGGGCTCATTTTATTCTCCACTATTAATTCACGAGCTGCAGTTGAGTATAAGCTGTACAAAAAAATCTGATTTTCTGACAGGTCATATTCACTAGTGTGATATTATTGGTAATGACAAGATAATTATTTCTGGTGCTTGTATTGGGTTGTTACATTTCAAAGTGTTCATAATTATGTCTACAATAACTTTACCGATAATATCGCAACTAGTGATTATGAACTGTCAGAATTTTTTTTTGGCAGCCTACTTTACCACAGCTTATGAATAAATAGTAAAATATAAAATGAGTCCTCGAAAATTCTTTGAATCATCGACAAATTATTCTGTCAATCAAACAAATTTATCGATAGTTCACCTGTTTGATTCTAATGATGTTGAACTTTGGAGACTGTTATTTTTCTGTATTAAAATTGGGCTTTGAATTATGAGTTCAATAAAAATGCCTCGAAATGGAGCTGAATATTTCAAAACATGATAATAAACCATCTTTTAAATTGGATGCGCACTCGTAAAAAGTAGGTCCCTTCATTTATTTTTTTCCGCTCTTTCCAAATATCAAAACCGATCTATGAAATTTTGCCATACAGAGTGTTGTTTTTGAGATAAAAGAAGTTTTCTGTTTTTCCTCAAGACGGACCTGGATCCGGCATTTTATTTGGTTTTGATGGGTAATATGAGTGGAATTCTTCTACCAAGTATGGGTAGATTATACGAAGTGGTTCAGAAGTTATAACCAGTTGAAGATTTTGCCAAAATCAAGATAACGTCCTGTATCTCAGTTATAAAAGACGGTTGACATATCGGTGGGGGAGTGATTTGGAATCACTGAAGTGTCCTCTATCTACAGGTATCATATGTACATTCAAGTAGGAAACACCCTGTATACAGTGTGTCCCACTTACCATGCTCACCATGGGTATCTTTTTAACGGTGAGAGATACGAGGTCGGTTAAATCACACCAAATGTGGAGTTTGTCAAGGCCAACTATAATGTGAAAAAATATTTTGATAAAAACTGTTCGTTTTTGTTTTATACACAAAAAACAGATTTTGATCATTTTCATGTCTCCTCCGTAACTTCTTTATTTATGAAAATATTCAAATAGAAATTTCACATTCTCATGGCAGTTTTTCAAAGTGATTTCGAAAAAAATATGAAATTTATACCAACTCTTCTAGAATTTGAGATATCAGCACCAACTTTAGTTTTCCAAATGTAGGTCATAGCTCAATATGACTTAGTTACAAATAGTTTTTTTTTCTCTTACAGATGATGTGTCGCAGTAATAGTTTTGTGTTGATAACAACGGAGTTATCGTCATTCATACAAAAACAAAAAATTATTTGGAAGCCGCCATTTTGAATTAATGAATTTTAACAAAAAAATCATGATCTCCAACCTCAAAAACCCCTATTTACCAATTTTGAATGGAATCGGACCATCAAATCTTGTCCGCCATCTTGGAGCAGCCATTTTTTTAAATTTTAACAAAAATTCCATAATGTATTGTCACCGAAATTATGAACACCTGCCAAATTTCAAGTTAATCATAGTCATGGAATTTTTGTTGAAATTAAAAAAAATGGCTGCTCCAAGATGGCGGACAAGATTTGGTCCGATTCCATTAAAAATTGGTAAGTGGAGGTTTTTGAGGCCGGAGATCATGATTTTTTTTGTTTAAATTCATAAATTCAGGATGGCGGCTTGCAAATAATTTTTTGTTTTCGAATAAATGACGATAACTCCGTTGTTATCAACACAAAACTATTACTGCGACACATCATCTGTAAGAGAAAAGAAAAGCTTTTTGTAACTAAGTCATAGTGAGCTATGACCTACATTTGAAAAACTAAAGTTGGTGCTGATATCTCAAATTCTAGAAGAGTTGGTATAAATTTCATATTTTTTTCGAAATCACTTCGAAAAACTGCCATGAGAATGTGAAATTCCTATTTGAATATTTTTATGAATAAAGAAGTTACGGAGGAGACATGGAAATGATCAAAATCTGTTTTTTGCGTATAAAACAAAAACGAATAGATTTTATCATTATATTTTTTCACATTATAGTTGGCCTTGATAAACTCCACATTCGGTGTCATTTAACCGACCTCGTATCTCTCACCGTTAAAAAGATACCCATGGTGAGCATGGTAAGTGGGACACACTGTATACACGACACATTTTTTTCTATAATATGAGTCAACTAGAAATATGATTTTCTTGAGATTTATCCATATTCAGTAAAAAAAAGGGATCATATAATTTGAAATAATGGCGTGTGTAATGTCATTCCAAAGCAATCTATTGACATTTGACATCTCATATTCGGATTGAATATTGATTAAATGGCCGTCATCTGGTATGCTTGCTCACTAGATAGGAAAAACTCGCCATAACAATCATATTTCCTATTTTCTATCTCAAAATGTGTCATTGAAGTACATCATGAGCTCGATCATGAGTATACAGGGTGGCCCACGGTCGATGGTACCTTAGACGTATACGGGAAACGGTACATTGGATTATCCTGAAAATTTGGTTACTCTAATTAGCGTTTGTAACGATTAAAAATATTTTCAGCGATGCAGCGTTGCCACTTTTACCAAAAAGAAGCATCATCTTTGTTATTTCAAATGGAACACCCTGTATTTCATTGCGTTTTTAGATTCTCCTCGAAGAGCTGATTTCATCAATATATCACACTTGGGGTCTAGCAGGAATTATTACAGAGATATAGGGTGTTCAAAATCGAGATTTTTCAATTTCAGGAATTTTTTGTGTCGAAATTATTCATTATCGATCAAAACGGCTTACATGTCCCTACCTCAACTTTTGATTCACTATCTACTGACATTTAATTGGAACAGATACAGGGTGATCAAAATTCTGAATCTTGGACCATCCTGTATTTTTTCCAATTAAATGTCGGTAGATAGTTAATCAAAAGTTAATATAGGGAAATGCAAGCCGTTTTGACCAATGATGAATAGTTTCGACACAAAAACTCCTAAAGTTGAAAAATCTCGATTTTGAACACCCTATATCTCTGTAATAATTCCTGCTAGACCCCAAGTGTGATATTGATGGACGCAGCTCTCCAGGGATAATCTAAGAACGCAATAAAATACAGGGTGTTCCATTTGAAATAAAAAGATGATGCTACTTTCTGGTAAAAGTGGCAACGCTGCTTCGCTGAAAATATTGTGAATCGTTAGATCACAAACGCTTATTAGAGTAACCAAATTTTCAGGATAATCCAATGTACCGTTTTCCGTATACGTCTAAGGTACCATCGACTGTGGGCCACCCTGTATAAAGAGTCCAATGACAAAATAAGAAGAGCAAGTAGCTGTAAATGCATCCAACACAAGGGGAGAAAGAAGGCGAAATTTCGAACTTTTGTTGAAATATCTCGATAAATAGTGGTTTGTTCATATTTTCATTCAGAATCGTGTTTTTCAGACAGAAATACGTGAGTACCAAAGAATAGTTTCGAAAAAAAAACCATCGCATGATAAATGCAGTTTTACCAAAAATTGTCAAGTGAATAATTTTTTCTTTTTTAAATATCACCATACTGGCCAATAGATTTTTGAACTCGATGTTGTGTTCTAGAAATTCACATTCATATAAAATTTCGAAATTTGGAAAAAGTAGGAATTTTGGTAGAAAGTCGAAACATTCGAGGTAAAAGTTGAGATTTCGATATAAACGGCGAATTTTCCACTCTGAAGTCGAAATTTGGAAAGAAAATTGAAATTTCCAGCTAAAAATCAGAATCTTTATAAGATCCGGATCTCTGCTTGTAGATCGGCAAGCGAAAAATATGGAAACCGAGATGAAAACCATAAGAATTGGTGTCGAATTTGATCTAAAAGCATTGAAATCAACTCACCGGCATCCTTTCCTCAGTTTGAGATCACTTTCCAATGGTCAAAAATTCAAATTCTAATAATCTAACAGTCAGTTTTCACCGGCATACACACACACACACTTGCGAAGTAAACGATATACTGATAATAGATTCTACTGTTCTAACAGTGTTCTGTAATCGAATGATTCACAATTTTTTTCTCGATCTCGAAACGATAAACATTCCCCACTTCTTTCATGGAACATTCCATTAATCGGACGTGAATAACAGAGTATCAAAAGTAAAATTAGAAGATTCACAGGACGATACAAATAAACATGGTGACCAAGTACCAATATAAAATATTTCTAGAATCAATAAAACTTGAAAAAACGAAAATGGTTCTTTCACTGAACATGAAATATGCCCTTCAGAAGGGTATTGAGGATTTATTTTGTCAACTTGTATCTTGGATATTGAAAACGTCATTTATATTTTTATACAACGTGATGTATGGGGCGTATTGTTTTTCAATTATTAAGTATTCAATTGAAATCAAGAATGAACCTATATAATAATTTTCGTTCGACTTGTTCCTACAACTACACTATAAAATTGGGGACGGTCGAAATACAGGGTGTCCCAACTCTTCAACGAGGAAAAAATTTGTTTCGATCCAACGATACCTACCCACCATAGGGAAAGAACAAAATTTTGAATCAGTCAATACTAAATTGCTCACGTGGTTTCTGAAGTTTGAAAAGTTTCTGGAAGTTTAGGAAGTTCGAGGAAGTTTGGGAAATTCGAGGAAGTTTGGGAAATTCGAGGAAGTTTGGGAAGTTCGAGGAAGTTCGAGGAAGTATAGGAAAGTTCAAGGAAGTTTGGGAAGTTCAAGGAAGTTCCAGGAAGTTTGGGAAGTTCGAGGATGTTAGGGAAGTTCGAGGAAGCTTGGGAAGTTCGAGGAAGTTTGGTAAGTTCGAGGAAGTTCGGGAGATTTGGAGAAGTTTTGGAAGTTCGGTGAAGTCTGAACATTTCGTGATTTTTAGGTAGTTTTTTAGGTTCTAGGATGTTCGGGAATTTTCCGAAAGTCCAAGCACGCTGGAGGATGTCTGTGAACGTTTGGGCGGAGCCGGTCGAGAAAAATCCTTGGCTAGATAATCCAAGAAACTTATCATCTCAGGATATACCTACATGGTGTTTCAGACCTGTGGTGACAAAAGCATAGGGGAGATTCCTCTCAACAAAATATAAACATTGGTCCGGAAATGCTTTATTTCCGAGATACAGGGTGTCCAAGTTTAAAAAATAATGATTTTTCAGGGTTTTCCATTATTGCTCAAGGCTTCTGTCACAACAACTCTGAAACACCCTGTTTAGAAATAATATTTCACATTAATTCAAAGAGTTCATTATTGTGGTTTTCGAAATTCTCAACAGATGCTTTTAGATAAGTCAATAATACCTATTGGGTGTTGAAAATATGAGTCTGAAAATTGTTTTTTGATGGAATGTTCGAAACGGTTTGAGATAAATCAACAAAATATCAGACATGTACTAAAATTTTTACGCTTTATGAGGTGAAATGTAGATTATTTCATAATGCAATTCAGTGGCGGCTGAATCTGGGGGTGGTGAAGGAATGAATCACCCCAATTTTCATATGTGCATTTCTTTCTCAATTTGTAGTTCAAAATTTGATTTCTCATATTGTTAATCCGGTTGTAGCGTTGTAGCGCATTGAAAAACAGAAAAACAGAACTATTATATGTAGAAATCTTGTATCTATCTGTTCTCACATTTTGTACTCGAAAATGAAAAATTGTATGCACATGAAAATTGGGGTGATTTTTTTCCTTCACCACCCCGAGATTATTATATGAAATAATTTTCATTCCATCTTATAGAGCGTCAAAAGTTTAATATATGTTAGACATTTTGTTGATTTATCTCAGACCGTTTCGAACGTTTCATCAAAAAACAATATTGAAACTCGTTCAGACTCGTGTTTTCAACACCCTATATCACGAAAACGACGCGTTTTTGAGTATTTCATTAATTCGACGAGTACAACACACTGTTGAATTTTGTGTATTACAAACCGGCCCGGTCCTGTATATACCTACCGATATACCTACCTAACATAGGGAAAGGAACAAATTCTGAATCTATCAATCCTAAATTGATTACACTTGGTTTGTGAGGTCTGAGGCGTTTCGGGGAAGTTTAGGTAGTTCGATGAAGTTTAGGAAGTTAGAGGAAGTTTAGGAAGTTTAGGAAGTTAGAGGAAGTTTAGGAAGTTTGAGGAAGTTTAGAAAGTTCGGGGAAGTTTAGGAAGTTCGGGGAAGTTCGGGGAAGTTCGGGGAAGTTTGGGGATGTTTTCCTGGTAGAACAGACTGTCATCATAAAATTGAGACCTCGAACAGGTCGATAGGACCTATATAGTTTTTTAAATATTAACAATCAAAATGTGCATAAAAACAGCAATTCCCTTTCCTTAGTTATTGTGACAAATCTGAGTTCGTCTGGAAGAACAATTAAAAATTTCATGGCGAGTTATTTGAAAGGAGATTTGGTTTTTGAAATTCTTGGTTCTGGTGATCTTATATTCATATTTCCTCTTGTATATGGGTGATTCAATAAGAATGGGAAATCTCTGAACTACAGATAGTAAACACAAAAATAATGAGATTTAGCCCAACATTTCTGATGAGAATTTTGCTGGTTTACGAGATACAGGGTGTTCTAGGGGATGATTTTGTTCCAAAATTTCACAATAACTTTGTTAGTTTCAACAGCATGAACATGAAATCTTGTATTTCTAGGTTTTCTGACATAAGGAATATGAATTTGCAACTTATTTTGTGATTGCTCATAAAGGGCGCTACTGGCATTCTGTTACTTCGATAATTTCCATGATATCTTTTATGTCAATTCATTGATGATCAAAATAAGTGGAAAATCTGAAAGCTCGTTCAATTTCACATGAAAAATGTACAGTGTGGGCAAAATTGGGCGTTTTCACGGGCTATCTCAATAACTAAAGGAGTTATCGAAAAACCGATTTGAATGTTACGGGTTCAATATTGAAGAAACCTGAAATGGCGCATTCGTAATTTTGATATCTCCATTCGTATCAGAGATACAGGGGGAAATTGAAAAATAGCCGATTTCGTTTTCATTTTCTGAGGAATATTGAAAAATTTCGAAAGTTTATTCATATAGTATAACTCGAACAATCCATTGGCACTTTTAGAAATTCTATACAGGATGACATTAGAAAGATACAGCATCCAAGTATATTCTTCCTTAGGAAACACCCCGTATATTATGCACAGTTAGATAGTCCTAGGCGTTCCAATTTCAAATATATATATGACTCTACCTTTTTCTTACACAACTTCAGAAATATTCGCAAAAATATTCGCATCTTGTCACATTTTTCATGGTTACACCTCCGAATCTTCCGCAATAATCATTGAGGTCGGATTCAAAAATTCGCAACTGTGAGAAAGATGCCAATGATACCCTCGAGGACCTTGAGGAAACATCTTCAGTGATAACACTGCTCGCCAGCAGCTATGGAATCACTGAGATTTCTGGAGAATGCTATCAAGAGGAAGAATATTGGTTTGAAATGACCCACTGTATACATTAACCAAAGCAGGAAAATAAATATCAATGAAAATTCAATTCAAATATCTTATTTCCAGACAAATGAATATTTGATAAGAAAAAGAAGAAATTATTCGATTTGATATCATTGTTATCAATACATTCAAACTATTTAAGATACAGAATGAGACAAATAATAATTCACCAAATCAGGGAATTAGTAGGTGTTGTTCAGAAATATAGATCTATAGGATTGTCTTCCGTTCTGGCCAAAAGCATTCTGGTGATTTCGACGATATAAATCGTTTTTCTGAAATCCTCCTTTTGCTAATATATACAGAGTGTCATATTCTTCTAATGTCGGTGATTCCATAGCTGCTGGCGAGCAGTGCTATTACTGGAGTTATTCCCCCTAGGTCATCGAGTGTATGATTGGTATCTCTCTCACAGTTGTGAAATTATGAATCCAACCTCAATGATTATTGCGGAAGATGCAGACGTGAAACCATGGAAAATGTGACACACTGAATATATTTTTGGTGAATATTTCTGAAATTGTGAAAGGAAAAAGTAGAGTCATATATATATATTTGAAATTGGAACGCCTGGGACTATCTAACTATGCCAGAATATAAGGGGTGTTATATAAGAAAAAATATAATTGGCTGCCGTATCTTCTCAATGCAACCCTGTATAAAATTTCTAAGATGCCAATGGATTGTTCGCATCATACTATAAGATACCTTATAAGGTAAGGTGTCTGAACTTTTATCAATTCAAGAATAAAATCAGAGCTTTCTTACTGAAAAACTGCTTTTATACGATCAAAGAGTATCTTGATCTGAGCATGAATGAACTCGAACTTCTGTGATAGACACTTTCCTAGCTATACTTTTTACTTTTTATACTATTTGTGCAGTTTTGTAGTTTTGTGATTATATACACTTTTGTTTTGTATAGTACTATTTTATCTGACGATCAACTAATTCAATGTTATTAGTATAGAAATAAATATCTATCTATCTATCTATCTATCTATGAATGAACTTCTGAAAATTTTCAATATTCCACACCATGAGGTACTCAGAGAATGAAAACGAAATCGGCAATTTTCCAATTTCCCCCTGTATCTCTGAAACGAATGAAGATATCAAAATTCCGAATGCGCCATTTTGAGTTTCCCAAAAATCGAACCCGTAACATGTAAATCGGTTTTTCGACAACTCCTTTAGTTATTAAGATAGCCCGTGAAAACGCCCATTTCTGCCCACCCTGTACTCTTCAATCTTCATCAAACTGTCTAACTTCAACGGTTTTTGTGTTATTCACTCTTGAAGAGATACATTTTCCACTTATGAAATTTTAATAATTTCATTTATTAATTTAAGAATGGGAAATCTCTGAACTACAGATTTGATTCCAAAATATCTTCTCCTCAACCACCCTGTATCTCTTAAACCAGCAATATTTTTATGAGGCATGTTATTGGGCTCAATCTCATTATTTTTGTGTTTACTATCTGTAGTTCAGAGATTTCCCATTCTTAATGAATCACCCTGTATATAATGATGACATACAAAGTACCTCATTGATGTATCGAACACAGTAAAACAGGAGCAATTTCGTATTATAGTCGTAGAAAAAAAGGTCTGTGGCAGTTCTATACATTTGTAGAGAGTTGATATATAGACCCCTATTGTGATTGAAATCATCAAGATTGTGATTGAATAATGTCTGAATTTGAAACAAAAACGAACATAGAATTTGATTCAAAACAGTGAAATCAACTCACCGATATCCTATCCTCACATTGGGTAGGTACACTTAATGTTCGAAAAACCAAATTCTTGGAAACAATGGAAGAAACAGTTTTTACACAGACACACAAACAACTGCGTATTAAACGTTTGACTGAAACGATTTATGCCGGTTTTGCTGGAAACGATAAGAAATCTTCACTTTTTTTATGCCACATTCCATCACTCGGACGTAACAGGGTGTCAAAACTAAACTTTGATGATTTTCAGGACGATACAAATACACATGGTGCATGACCACGTGCCAATGTAGAATATTTTATAAAATCAGTAATAATACGTATAGTATGGAATAAATTCATTTTCAGCCAAACTCTACCCATTTCTGAGGAATTCCCTGAAAAAGGTCGATTTTCAATCTCAATTTGCCATATTCATACGGGTAAATTAAATATACAGGGCGATCCTCGTAAGACTAATGATACGTCCGCGACAATGTTTTCGAATGAACACCCCATATATCATTCAATTTTTGGAATCTCCAGGGAAAGCTGCTTTCAAAAATATGTCACACATGGACTTTTTATACAGTGCGTCCGTTAAATTCAGTGCTTTCTTTTTAATGTAGTGGTGACTATGATTTTCTTGTGACTTTTCCATATTTACTATTTACAAATAGACCGTTGTATAGAGATTTGAAATACCTCTATAAGGGGTAACTGGACGCTTTGTTAAAATTCGAAAATTTGAAAAGGTTGATCTGTAGAGTAGGAGGTTGACAGGTGGTTAAAAATTGGGTAAAACTGCATTTATCATGCGATGGGTTTTTTCAGAAAGTGTTTTTTTGTACCTACGTATTTTTGTCTGAAAAACACGTATTTGATAATCGAAATGTGAACAAGCCATTTTTTATTAGGATATTTGACTATAAATTTACAAAGTTCACCTTTTTTACCGCCTGTCTTCTGGATGGCATTTAGAACAATTTGCATTTCTTTTTTTCATATATACAGTGTGACCCACTTCTAATGGAAACACCCCTGTATCTTACGTAATCATTGGGTAGGGATCCTGGAATTTGCTGGATCGAGAGATATACAAAAAATGCACCCTCTATGACTAAGTGAGGTCATCTTCAATAATATACACTGATTGCCAACAGCCATGGAACCACCCCAGTATCCGTAAAATGATATTAGGAGTCAAAATAGGTCGAAAATCACTTCAGATTCGGAATCAGGATGCCCAATTCACAAACTATTCATATTTTTCCTGGAAAATTGTCAATTCTGAAAATTTTTATTACCCTACCTCAATAATTACGTGAGATACGGGGGTGCCTCCATGAGAAGTGAGACAAAATTTAATTTTTCTGAAAATTCTTCAGGGAAACTATGAATAGTTAGTGAATTGGGTGTCCTGATTCCGAATCCGAAGTGATTCTCAACCTATTTTGACTCCTAATTAGGGGTGGGCGATAATGATTTTGAAATATCAATTATCGATATTCATAATCTATCGATATTATCGATTTATCGATATTATCGATATTATCGATATTATCGATATTATCGATAATATCGAGGATATCGATAATATCGATAATTATCGATAATATCGATAAATCGATAATTTTTCTCCAAATTATTATCGATAATTATCGATATATCGATAATTTTTCCCATCCCTACTCCTAATATCATTTTCCGGAAATTGGGGTGGTTCCATGGCTGTTGGCGATCAGTGTATATCATTGAATATGACCTCGAATATGACCTTACTTGGTCATAGAGTGCATTTTTGGTATATTTCTCGCTCCAGCAAAGTTCAGGATCCTTACCCAACGATTACGTAAAATACAGGGGTGTTTCCATTAGAAGTGGGTCACACTGTATATCACAATTTACGAGAATTTGAGATTTATCCATATTTAGTGAAAAGAAGGAAGAATACCATTTGAAATAATGGCGTGTGTAATGTCATTCCAAAGCAATCAACAGTGTGTCCACCTTAAGGACTTACCACCCCTGTAAAATTGTTATTACCTGACCGATTTCAAAAAACTTTTTTTTGTTGGATAGGTATTTGAAATGTCCATCCAACAAGAGAGTGATTATACTCATGAACTGTAATCGTGGCCAACTGCGACCAACTTTATTGACCCATATTTGAGAAAGTACTATTAGGGATTTTTTTTCACAAAAAACAATGATGGATTCTGAATCACGATCACTTGAAAAACACCTTCACTGATTTTTATCATCATAAAACACAGGGTGTACGAAAAAAAGAATTATGCTTTCTTTTAATAGGTGATCAGAAAATGTAGTATTGTGGTAAGAATTGATGACACATTATTATTGAGGAGCACTTTGAACATATCTGTACCGATTTTCATCATCCAAAAATACGATGTGTATGAGAAAACAATTAAAAAGAAAAAGTAGGCAATATTCTTTCATCAACTCAAAAAAAATATTAATTTGATTTTTCGAACACCCTATGTTTAATGATGATGGAAATCGGTACAGGTATGTTCTAAGTGATCCTGATTCATCTTTTTATTTTGAGTGAAGAATTATCAGGATAAAAAATATTGCTTACCTATCCTTTTTAATTTTTTTCTCAGACACATTGTATATTCAAATGACGAAAATTGGTACAGGTATATTTGAAATAATCCTCAATGATAATTTGTGATTATTTCTTTCTAGAAAAACCACAGAACTACATTTGCTGATCATCTATTTGAAGAAAATGATGATTCGTTTTTTCGGACACCCTGTGTTTAATGATGATGAAAATTGGTACAGGTATATTTCAAGTGGTACTGATTCAGAATCCATCATCAAGTTTCGTGGAAAAAAATCCCTAATATATAGTACTTTCTGGAATATGGGTCATTGAAATTTGTCGCAGTTGGCCACGATAACAGTCCAAGAATTAGATCACTCTCTTGTTGGATGGGCATTTCAAATACCTATCCAACAAAAAAAGGTTTTTTGAAATTGGTCAGATAATAACGATTTTACAGGGGTGGTAAGTCCTTAAGGTGGACACACTGTATATTGACATTTGATATCTCGTATTTGGATTGAATATTGATTAAATGGCCGTCATATGGCTTGAAATATCTCGATAAATAGTGGTTTGTTCATATTTTCATTATCAAAATCGTGTTTTTCAGACAAAAATACGTAAAAGTACCAAAAAATATTTTCGAAAAAAATACAATCACATATGATAAATGCAGTTTTACCAAAAATTGTCAAGTGATGAATAGAAATAGGATCACACATTGTAGAATTACTGGTAAAACTGCATTTAGCATGCGATGGGTTTTTTTCCGAAAATTTTTTTTGGTACTTACGTATTTTTGTCTGAAAAACACGAATTTGATAATGAAAATGTGAACAAACCATTATTTATCAAGATATTTCACTATAAAGTTTCAAATTTCACCTTCTTTTCCGCCTGTCTTCTGGATTGAATTTTAAACAATTCACCCTTCTTTTTTCATCATTGGACAATTTATATATATCACAATGTGAGACACATTTTTCTCTATTATTGAGTCAACTAGAAATATGATTTTCTTGTGATTTATCCATATTTATTGAAAAGAAGGAAGAATATCATTTGAAATAATGGCGTGTGTAATGTCATTCCAAAGCAATCTATTGACATTTGACATCTCGTATTTGGATTGCCTATGGATAAAATTAGAGTCCCTGTATATACCTTATCTAAGGTATATCCAGGGACTCTAGATAAAATGGCCGTCATCTGGTATGCTTGCTCACTAAATAGGAAAAACTCACCATAAAAATCATATTTCCTGTTGAATTTTCTGTATAAAAATGTGTCATTGAAGTACATCATGAGTATATAAAGTATCCAATGACAAAATAAGAAGAGCAAGTACCTGAAAATGCATCCAACGCAAGGGGAAAAAGGAGTCGAAATTTCGAACTTTTTTTTGAAATATCTCGATAAATAGTGGTTTGTTCACATTTTCATTATCAAATTCGTGTTTTTCAGACAAAAATACGTAAGTACCAAAAAAAATTTTCGAAAAAAAACCCATCGCATGCTAAATGCAGTTTTACCGAATTACTATTATTGGCCAATAGATTTTTGAACTCGATGTTGTGTTCTAGAAATTCACATTCAAATAAAATTTCGAAATTTGGAAAAAGCAGGAATTTTGGTAATAAAAGTCGAAACATTCGGAGTAAAAGTTGAGATTTTGATATACCTAAACGGCGAATTTTTCACTCTGAAGTCGAAATTTTGGAAAGAAAATTGAAATTTCCAGCTAAAAATCCGAATCTTGTAGATCGGCAAGCAAAAAATATGAAAACCGAGATGAAAACCATGAGAATTGGTGTCGAATTTGATCTAAAAGCATTGATATCAACTCACCGGCATCCTTTCCTCACTTTGGGTTCACTTTTCAATGTTCAAAAATTCAAATTCGAATATCCTAACAGTCAGTTTTCACCACACACACACATACCATCATTTGCGTAGTAAACGATATACTGATAATAGATTCGACTGTTCTCAGATCAGAACAGTGTTCTGTAATCGAATGATTCACAAGTTTTTTCTCGATCTCGATACGATAAACAGTCCCCACTTTTTTCATGGAACATTCCATTAATCGGACGTGAATAACAGAGTATCGAAAGTAAAGTTTGAAGATTTTCAGGACGATACAAATAAAGAAATAAACATGGTGACCAAGTACCAATATAAAATATTTCTAGAATCAGTAAAACTTGAAAAAAGGATAATGGTTCTTTCAATGAACATAAAAAATATGCCCTTCAGAAGGGTCGTATTGAGGATTTATTTCGTCAACTTGTTTCTTGGATACTGAAACAGTTATTTATTTTATTCACGACTAATATATTATACTTGTGGATTTTGAAGTATAATGCCATATATTAATCCCGCAGGGAATAAAGACTATTAATCCCTCGCCATTATTCCCTGCGGGATTAATATATGACATTATACTTCAAAAACCACAATTATATATATATAGTCGCAAATAAAGTAGAGTATACTACTCGCAATAATGGCTATTATTCTCTCGGAATGTTACTCCCTCGCCGCTAACGCGGCTCGGTTCGTAAAAAATCCTCGAGAATAATAGCTATCATTATTGACTCGTGGTATAATCTACTATTATACAAGGGAAAAAAGCTGTAGATTACAGCTCCAGGTTGTGTCCGTGAGCTGAAATCTAATATTTTTCCCGTGTATAATACACTATTTTTTTCTGTCACAGAAGAAAGGACGGATCAATATTGAGAATATATTACATTATTTTGAAATCTGAAAATTATCGATGTGAAATTTCAAGTTTTCAACAGTAGGAACACCTGCGTTGTGCATCTTTATCATTCTTTTGAAGTAATCAAATATCTGATGTCACTTCTGTCAGTCTAATTCTGTGATTTGATTTCAAAAAATCACGAATTTAGTGGTTGTTTAGTAATATAGGTACGTAACCGCGAGTTCGAATGGAAGATAAAAGGACTTGCAGTTCTTTCTCGGAGACGGTATTATTGACTCATTTTTCGGAACTTATTTAGTTTCATGCCGACGTAGGGAAAAATAATACGAAACTTGTTAAGTCAATATGACTGTTTTCATCCTCCACTTCCCGTCCTCATAGATTCAAAAAGTACCTCTCATTTTGTTCCCATTTTTGTTGAGATATCGTATAGGCGATGCGCCATAATATATATATTATATAGAAATAGTAAATATATGGTTTTGCGCTTATCGTACGTAAGGGCGATACGAAATCTTGAGATTCATGCGCGCCGCCACTGATATGCCTCACATGCGCAAAAGACTTGTACTCATTTTGACATTTGACGGGGCGGCAAAAAAGCCAAAAGCCGCAAAAACTTGTCAAAATTCCTCATTCATCGATTCATCTGTGTATTTTGGTGTTTGGTTTGATACCGTACCTGTCGAACTATCTCAACGGTCTTTATTGTATGTACTTTTTTATTTTACACTAATTATGCCTCCAAAAAGACAAAGACAAAGAACTACTCCAGCAGCCCCCGTAGCTGTATCAGCAGATAAAGGTACGTTAATTGTTGATTATAAATACATCTAATAAAAATGTGAAAACATGATTCTTCAATACCGGTCAAGAAAAATAATCTTGTATGATGATGATCATTAAAATACAAAGATATTGGGTGAATTGCTATAGGTTCATCTATCATAGGCACAGTATACAGCTCTCAACCTTCAGTAAAAAATTTTGGACCTGTAGTAGTCACCCAAAAGTTCAGTCTAAAAAAATTATATGTACCTTCCAATATATAATGTTTGATGATAGTCCAAGTCAGAGACTCATGGGTTATAGGTTGAGAGGTTAGTGACTGGTTCTTGCCCCTCATAGTTTTGATGTCTTTCTGGAAATTATGAGAAAGTTAGTTTCAGATGGAGAAACCACAACTGCAGAAACCAGGCCCAAACGCCAAAAAAAGGTTGACAAAGTTGATATAGAAGAAGAAATTCAGCTTGAGGAAGTAACACAGAAAAAGGCTTCATCTTCAAGCATAAAGCAGAAAACAAAAGATTCAAAAAAGGAAACTGGTGAGAAAAAAGCAAAGAAAAAAGATACTGCCAGCAAAACTAATGAAGAAGGTAGGTAGGAGGGTAGGAACTTATTATTGATGCAATTACATACAACATCTAATAATCATGAATATATACCTAGGTAAGTATATCAATTTCATATTCCATGAGTTTGTGTTTAAGATGCTGAAGAAACCAGACCCAAACGCCAGAAAAAGTCCACCAAAATAGATGATCATGATGAAGAAATTCAACTTGAGAAACCAAAAGGAAAAAAGGCCAGCAGTAAATCTAAATCAGATGCAAAGAAAGAAGAAGTCATTGAAGCTATTGATGATGAAGGTAAAATGATGATATTAACAATACCCAATCATTGATTTTCAATATTGATAAATTATGTTTTGATTAGCCTACTAAAAAATAGTAGATTATACCACGAGTCAATAATGATAGCTATTATTCTCGAGGATTTTTTACGAACCGAGCCGCGTTAGCGGCGAGGGAGTAACATTCCGAGAGAATAATAGCCATTATTGCGAGTAGTATACTCTACTTTATTTGCGACTATATATATATAATTTTGGTTTTTGAAGTATAATGTCATATATTAATCCCGCAGGGAATAATGGCGAGGGATTAATAGTCTTTATTCCCTGCGGGATTAATATATGGCATTATACTTCAAAATCCACAAGTATAATATATTAGTCGTGAATAAATATGATTTTCTTGAGATTTATCCATATTTAGGTATTGGCATTTGACTATTTTGATTGACTATTGATAAGTTGCTGTCATCTGGAATGCTTGTTCACTAAATATGAAAAACTTGCCATAAAAATCATTTTTTCTGTTGAATTTTCTATATAAAAATCTGTCATCAAAGTACATCATGAGTATATAAAGTGTCTAATGACACTATGCTAATGATAAGAAGAGCAAGTAGCTTTAAATGTCCCCAACACAAGGCAAAATTTCGAACTTTTTATTGAAGTATCTTGATGAATAGTGGTTTGTTCACATTTTCATTATCAAATTCGTGTTTTTCAGACAAAAATACATAAGTACCGGAAAAAAATTAAAAAAAAAAACATCCCATGATAAATGCAATTTTACTTCACTTTTCAATTTGAGACTTTCTTCAAGTTTTGACTTTTCCAGCTGACTCATTCAAATTCAGATTCATTATAATCCAGACATATTTTTAATTTGAATATTATTCATTTATATCAGATTTCATCCTTCCAATTCAGAATTTTTTCCTTGAAGTTACTTCTTTGAATTTGACCTTTTTCTTCCCATTTTTTTTTGTCTTTAACATTTTTGTGTACTCACTTGATCATATTTCATTAAGTTCAAACTGAATTCAGAATTTATGCTTTGAATTCATACTGCAGCCTTTGAATGGGCCTTTCCAATATTATAAAATTTGACACTTTTTCACTATAATGTTATGAGGGGAAATTTAAAAACATTATCATGACCACATATCATTTATCCTGAAAATGGAACAACAAATGAATTATTCAATATTGAAAATGCTATTTCCAAACCTGTTAATTCTAACGGCCGGGAATCACTCCGCTGTTGCCAGATCTCTATAAAATCCTTGAATTTATCTTATCTGCAAGATGGTACAGGGTGATTCACCATAAATGTCCCCCCCTCTAGCTCATTTATTTTTGAACCGATTTAAAAATTTGAAAAATAATCTGAAATGATTTTTCAGAATTTTTTTCCCGTTGCATCAGAAAATACAGGGTGCTCGGAACGAATGATCTACAGAGTACTGCTTGATTTTTTCAAATGGAACACCCTGTATTCCATTGTATTTTCAGAT
Organism: Phaedon cochleariae; assembly: GCA_918026855.4. Lineage (NCBI taxonomy): Eukaryota > Metazoa > Arthropoda > Insecta > Coleoptera > Chrysomelidae > Phaedon > Phaedon cochleariae. The sequence goes on along the minus strand of OU896707.1, from coordinate 6,899,969 downwards.
TCTTCCTGAAGAGCTGATTTCATCAATGCATCACACTTGGGGTCTAGTGGGAATGATTACAGATATATAGGGTGTTCAAAATCGAGATTTTTCAAGTTTAGGATTTTTTTGTCTCGAAACTTTTCATTATTGGTCGAAACGGCTTCCATGTTTCCATCTCAACTTTTGATTTACTGTCTACTGCCATTTAATTGGAACATTTACAGGGTGGTTCAAAATTCAGAATTCTGATCACCCTGTATCTGTTCCAATTATTAAATGTCAGTAGATAGTAAATCAAAAGTTAAGACATGGACATGAAAGCTGTTTTGACCGATGATGAATAGTTTCGTCTCAAAAAAATCCTAAAGTTGAAAAATTTCGATTTTGAACACCCTATATCTCTGTAATCATTCCCGCTAGACCCCAAGTGTGATACATTGACCAAATCAGCTCTTTAGGGAGAATCTAAAAATACAATGAAAAATAGGGTGTTCCATATAAAAAAATCAAATAGTACCCTGAAAATCGTTTGTTCAGAGCACCCTATATTTTCTGATGTAGCGGAAAAAAACTTCATCGAAAATCATTCAAGATGATATTTCAAATTTTGAAATCGGTTTAAAAATACCTGAGCTAGAGGGGGGGACATTTATGGTGAATCACCCTGTACAAGGAATGCAATGATTCAAAAATACTATGTAGTAGGTGATTAGTTGATTGGTAATTCACTGCTGATCACATTCAATTTTCTTTCCATAATATTCCATTAGTTTCAAGATTAACTAGCATAAAAAGAGATGCAGTCATCTAATAGAAAGACACTTTTTATATTTTTAGTTTGGTTATTTTTATAATCAACAAATTGAAAGGTGTAACTTATATCTCAAGCATTCCCGGAAAATATAATTGCTAATTTGGCAACTATGTCTACAAGAGAAACGCATGAAGCAACTGGCGCACACAATGTTGCCAAGTTAAAAATATCTCATTCCCCGCATAACTTCATTGTTCTTATTTCTCGATATTATTGACAAGAAGGTAGTGATGCTTGAACTAAAACCAATAGAAATAGAACCAAGTAAGCAATTTAGTATTGATTGATTCAGAACTTGTTTCTTTACCTATGGTAGATAGGTATAGGTAGGTACATAATAGGTAAGTACCTAAACTTGAAAGTACTATACTAGAAACTGATGTCATGAATATCTGCACTGTTATTCAATAAAAAATGACATTTCACTTACAATTTTGATTGATCCTCTAACAGAAATCAATCAACTAACTGATTATGCAGTGCAAATTTTTAATATCAAGAATTTTTAGGTGAGTAGTTATTAGTTGAGTTATCTAACAGCATCTGTATTATTTGCTAAAATGAAAAAATCCGACTAATCATAGCTTTCTGTCCAAATTGGCAACATTGTCAAATCCATCGTGCATTTAATTGGCACACGCGAGATGAGGGATTTATCAATCCAAATTGCTCGCGTTGAGTTATCTAACAGCATCTGTATTATTTGCTAAAATGAAAAAATCCGACTAATCATAGCTTTCTGTCCAAATTGGCAACATTGTCAAATCCATCGTGCATTTAATTGGCACACGCGAGATGAGGGATTTATCAATCCAAATTGCTTGCACGTTTCGCGACCATGTCTGATATGTTTTCAATATTTCTTATTCGATGAATTGATGGAAAAACCATCTCAAAGAAATATTTTAAGGTATTCCAGTGCCATATATTTCAAGATATATTTTTTCTAGAAATTACTAGGAAGGCCCATTGGTCTTATCTTATGCATTTACCATTTTTCAGATTCATATGTATCTCAAATCAGCAATATTTGTCAAGAGAAGTCTGTATTTGACTCATGTGAAGTTTCGTTTCTCTTTTTAAAATTTATATGGAGTTCTGAGTAGATTTGATGGAGTTCCAGAGTTCCTGACTGAAATTTTGAATAGTTCCAGAAATCGTAGATGTAAATGGAGAAAAATTATTTTGAACGCTAATCTCACGCAGCGCCGTTTTTCTCGAGAAAATGAGTTCTAATATACAGGGTAACTCAAGGTCGATGGTACGTTAGACGTTTATGGAGAACGGGACATTGGATCATTCTGAAATTTTGGTTACTCACGTAGTTGCTCTTGGTCTATCGATCTAAAATATTTTCAGCTCTGCAGCGTTACCGCTTCTATCGAAAAGTAGCAACAACTTTGTTATTTTAAATGGAACACCCTGTATTTTATTGCATTTTCAGATTCTCTCTGAAGAGCTGATTTCATCGATGCATCACACTTGGGGTCTAGCGGAAAAGGGGTCGTGCAGAATTCAGCATCTTGATCACCCGGTATATGTCCCAATTAAATATCCGTAGATAGTTAATCAAAAGTTGAGATGTAAGCCGTTTTGACCAATAATGAATAGTTTCGACAAAAAAATTCCTAAAGTTGAAAAATGACGATTTTTCACACCCTATATCTTAGTAATCATTTCCGCTAGACCCCAAGTGTGATGCATCGATGAAATCAGCTCTTCAGAGAGAATCTGAAAATGCAATAAAATACAGGGTGTTCCATTTAAAATAACAAAGTTGTTGCTACTTTTCGATAGAAGCGGCAACGCCGCAGAGCTGAGAATATTTTAGATCGATAGACCAAGAGCAACTACGTGAGCAACCAGAATTTCAGAATGATCCTATGTCCCGTTCTCCATAAACGTCTAACGTGCCATCGACCGTGAGTTACCCTGTATATTTTTTCGTTGTATTATAAAGAGTTCTGGAGTTCTAAACCTATTTCATCAATATTTCTGATGAAATATGCAAATTATTGAGTAATTCAAGTAGATAAAATACGAAAATGTGTAGGTCTTGATGGAATACTATTCCATTCTCTTTCATATTGAACAGAGAGCTTTCGAGAAAAAATGGGGACAATCATTAAAAAATATAAATTCTGAAACAAATCAGCGGTCATAAGGTGCCTTGATAAAATAACAATTTTGATAACTAATTAATTCCAAAGAACAGAACAGATCTGTTGGAAGTTCTGAGTAGCGCTCGATGAGTGAAAATATTCTAATTTTGATTTAGTGACAACTCCATACTTTTTCATTTATCTGCTGTCATAAGGTGCCGACCTAAAAAAACTTACATATTCGATGAAAAATAAATGACTTTCAAAGAACAGAATAGTTCTTAGGATAGTTTTGAGTAGCACTCAATGAGTTCTTCAAAATATTCTCATTGTGTTCTAGTGACAAATCGATACTTTTTCATTTATCTGCTGTCATAAGGTGCCGACCTCAAAAAAACAAAATTTTCGTTAAACAATCGATTCCGAAGAAATAAACAATTCTGATGGGAGTTCTGATTAGCGCTCCACGAGTTCTTGAAGATATTCTCATTGTGTTTTAGTCACAAAACGATACTTTTTCATTTATCAGCTGTCATAAGGTGGTGAAAAACTAAGATTTTCGATAAACAATCAATTCCGAAGAAATGAACAGTTTTGATGGGAGTTCTCAGTAGCGCTCGACGAGTTCTTCAAAATCTTGATTATTTATCGAAATTGTTATTTTATAAAAAAAATTTTCTGGTTTAATATTTTCTGATGATAAATTGATCATATTACATTTTTTCAAAGAAATTGCTCCAGGAATAACCAAACGCCGCCAGAAAAAAGCACCAATAGACTATGTGGAAGAATCAGACGAAGGACAACCTGCAAAAAAAGTTCAAAAGAAAGCATCCAAAAAAACAAATGCAACTAAATCAGTTAAGGCCAAATCAACTAATGGAGAAGGTAAAATATAGTCTTCATTAAATACTGAATGCTTATGAAAGCATGTTCACCTACCCAGAATGTTTCCTCTAAATATACAATATCTTTGTCTGTTCACCCTAAACATACTTGAACATGTCAAATTCTTAGCTTTTTTTTTGTTCAAGAATTTTCATTCCATCTGCATATATAAGATGAATGACAAGTATTATTATAATTTAGAATTCGACTGTTATACATTATTAGATAATGATTTTTCAAATGAAAAGTTGCTCCAGTAGCAGCCAAACGTCAAAAAGAAGCACCAGTAGAAACGGTGGAGTCATCAGATGTAGGACAACCTGAAGAAAAAGTTCCAAAGAAAGCATCTAAATCAAAAACAACCAAATCAGCAAAGGCCAAAGCAACAAATGGAGAAGGTAAAGTCTAATGAAACCATTCAATCTGACACAGTTGATCATACAATACTTTTACAAAACTTAGAAACAATGGGACTTAGAGGCAATGTGAGAAATATTTTGAATTCATATCTTGAAAATAGGTCCATCAATACAAAATCAACCAACTCTGTGTCAAATAAACTATTAATCAATAAGGGTGTCCCACAAGGCTTTGTTTTAGGACCTATACTATATTTACTTTATGTTTAAAATATCAGTGAAATTGGTCAAGCCAGTAAATACAGTCTGTCCAAGATAAGGTTGCACAGCATGGGGATCTCGGAAACGGTAGGAGATACGAAGTCGGTTAAATGGGGAAAAAGTTGCGCATTCGGAGGCTCATACCAACAGCCTTCGAAAATTTTCAAATTTTTTTTTAGTTTTTCAGTTATATCGAAAAAAGTGAATTTTTGAAATCTCTATTTTATTTTTTTTCTCCGTTGCTATTAGAGATACAGGAAAACTGAAAATACTTTTTCATAGCAACTTTTGATGACGTTTAACGTGGTGTTACCGATTTTTCTATGCGACGTTTAGTATTCGTAAAACCATCATCAACTTTTGTTTTTTAAATACGGCCCTGATAATTCTTTCACAGATTCCGAAAGCTTTTTTTATTCTGAATTCAACCATGTATTATACAAGGTGGTTTGAATGTGTTTCGAACTATTTTTAGCCATCATCAATGTTTTTTTCGAAATTCCAAAGGAAAAATGCCATCAGTTTCACTTATTTCTGATTATTCAGTGTCAAACATTGATGGACTATTTATTCAATACTGAAAAATGAAAAAAAAATCCACTAAATTATTCAATGCAGCGCTTCGAATTGTTTATGAATTGTATTTATATTTTAATCCGAAGGAGCTCGTCATAATTAAATTTTTCGAACTGATTATTCCTCCAAGTCTATCAATCGGAACTAGTTGATGAGGTATTAGTTTGTTGGCTAATTTTCCTTCAAAATAAGTGGAACTGATGGCATTTTTCTTTTGGAATTTCGAAAAAAACATTGATGATGGCTAAAAATAGTTCGAAACACATTCAAACCACCTTGTATAATACATGGTTGAATTCAGAATAAAAAAAGCTTTCGGAATCTGTGAAAGAATTATCAGGGCCGTATTAAAAAAACAAAAGTTGATGATGGTTCTACGAATACGAAACGTCGCATAGAAAAATCGGTAACACCACGTTAAACGTCATCAAAAGTTGCTATGAAAAAGTATTTTCAGTTTTCCTGTATCTCTAATAATAACGGAGAAAAAAAATAAAATAGAGATTCCAAAAATTCACTTTTTTCGATATAACTGAAAAACTGAAAAAAAAATTGAAAATTTTCGAAGGCTGTTGGTATGAGCCTCCGAATGTGCAACTTTTTCCCCATTTAACCGACTTCGTATCTCCTACCGTTTCCGAGATCCCCATGCTGTGCAACCTTATCTTGGACAGACTGTATACCATGTATGCAGATGATACAGTACTTTTATATGAAGGCAAGAATCCTTCAGATTTAGAAAATATGATAAATGAAGACTTGAAAATATTTGAAAAATGACTCCACTCTAACCTTTTATCCATAAATACTAACAAAACAGAATACATATATGATTTTTCACCAAAAAAATTAACACAAAATTTACCTCAACCTTAAAATAAAAAATGTACTCTCGAAACAAACTGACCAGATAAAATATATTGGTATTTGGTTTGATGACAGGTTGAAGTGGGACAAACATATTGATATTCTGACAAAAAAAATATCTCCAATTATTGGTGCATTGAGAAAGATGTCCCAAACTTGATATTAAAATTGCAAACATGGTCCTCTACTCTCATATACTGAGTCAATTTCATAATAATATATTTGTCGGCGTCAATTAGTGAAATTCCCTGAAATGCCTAGTAATTTCACGTATTGTCGGCAAACAGCGTAACTTCCATTTTCAGCCGATACTCTGTTTGCCGGAGAGTTGAGGAAGGAAAATATGCTTTCTGCATATGCATAAGAAGGGAGACTATTTCTCCGCCTAAATGATCCTTCTTCCTAGAAAGTACATTTTTCAGAAAATTCCTTGAGAGAACATTAGAGACTACTGCTACAAAACTACCTGCCTGAAACTATTAGGCAAACGGTGTACGAAATTTAGAGTTATAGTGTTTGCTGGCAATACGTGAAACGACTAGGCATTCCAGAGAATGACGGATTTCACTGTTTGACGCTGACATATTCATTCACAACTCATTAACAAAAAATATGTTATTTGATGTAATAAATCATTTTTTCCCACTTCGAATGTTTTTTGCTTATTCTTATACATTATCGAGATGTTTTGAAAGTGTCTTAATTTTGTTCATTATCCAGAATTTATATAATTAAGTAAATGAGGTTGTTCCAGAGAAAGGCAAAGGGGAGGAACCAAAAGTAGCAGCCAATAAAACAATCACTGACTGGGGATCTATAGAGTATACCTGTTCTAAAAAGAATGGAGAAGGTAATAGCAATTTGACTTTTAATTTTGTGAATCTGTTTCATATATAAGGTAATTACCTCATTGATTGATATAACACATTAAAATTCCAGGAATATCTCGACCACTTTCTGTTGCTTCAAATGTAAAATTCCATTTCAGATTTAAGTATAACCTTTGGTGAAATATTGTAGAAAATATTGTGAATTTGCTTGATCAATAATTTCATTTCTCTTTTCCCAAGAACTATCAGAACTAGAAGAATGTAAAAAATATTATATAGAAGCCCATCAATCAAGCTATAAGTGATACTTGAATGTATGAGAATATCCCTTCTCTTGATATTGGACAAACTCGCCGGAACATAGGAACCCGACTCAAAGTACATATAACGTACTCTCATTTCATTTATTATCCAATTGAACCTCTGATGAAATATTGTAGAAAATATTGTGGATTTTCTTGATCATTAATTTCATTTCTTTTTTCCCAAGAACTATCAGAACTAGAAGAATGTAAAAAATATTATATAAAAGCCCATCAAACTATGAGTGATACTTGAATGTATGAGAATTTTCCTTCTCTTGACTATATTGGACAAACTCGCCGGAACATAGGAACCCGACTCAAAGTAGATATAACATAATCTCATTTTTTTTTTATTATCCAACCGAACCTTTGATGAAATATTGTAGAAAATATTGTGAATTTTCTTGATCATTAATTTTTTTTCTTTTTTCCCAAGAACTATCAGAATTTGAAGAATGTGAAAAATATCATATAAAAGCCCATCAATCAAACTATGAGTGATGCTTGAATGTATGAGAATTTTCCTTCTCTTGACTATATTGGACAAACTCGCCGGAACATAGGAACCCGACTCAAAGTACACATAACCCACTCTAATTTCATGTATTATCCAATTGAAAAATCGAATACTGTTCAGTACAGTATTATTAGCTTTGGCAAGATCATTTAACCCATAACCTTTATCATCATGATGTGCAATCAATAATGCCCAGAATTTGTTCCAATTGTTGATTGTGATACATAGTGGCCCGAGAAATGATATTCGAGTTTCTAAAAGTCGATCAATATCCTCTAAAAGCTTATTCTAATCACAGGAGTATAGAAATAAACAGTCAAAAATTTTTTTTGAAACGCTGCAAAAGTATCTACACAGGCAGGCGCGTTTTCAAGAGGGATGTAATGGGGGTAGTTACCCCGCACCCCCAGACGATCGAAGAGAATTCAGTGTTTCAATCAGAATTAACATTGAGATTTACAAAATGAATCTTATTCCATTCAACACGCAACGTAAACTGAAAAATGCCAAACCTGGAGCGTGCAAGTTTGTTTTTCATTTTGACAAAAATCCCGTAAGCCGCCATGATTTTGTTATTATGACAAAAGTTTGCCGTAACTCTTCCAGCGATAAAACCTTAACATTTATGAAAGCATGACAACCAAAATTGTCAACATATTTATGATGGTGTTGTCAGAAAAGATTATAATCTGTGGAAATTTCGGAAGTCTTCGAGTGGGAGATTGAAAAAACCATCAACAATAATGTGATTTAACATATTCATTGAATTGTCTTACCGACTCACACTATTTTTAAATTGAGAATAATAGAGCATATGATTATTTTTGTATGAGAATGTTTGTTTTGTTTGTTTTAATTTTGTTGAATATAGGTTACCTTTCTGTTTACTAAAAGTACATACCTTTTGGACGTCATAGGTTAATTTCATTATCCCTGGAATTCGCATAGCATATAATAGATCTTGAATAGATCTACTAAAATCTACTGAATTTTTGACAAGATATACTGATGAAATGAAAATCGGCAACCCTGGTCTGCGTATGAGAGCGGGGAGTGAGTTGACAACTGTCATTTGCTGTTGTCAAATTAATTATTCACGAAATCCGATAGATTTCATGTTTCTCGTGTGAATTCGCGGTCGCCAAGGTCATTGATGACGTTGCGATGACATTCATGGTCAGTTCATAGAAATTATTTATATTTAATTTCAACTTATCTTAAGTGTTCAAGCATTCCCTTCACTAAGATGCGTTCATAGAACGTCATTTAACTTATATTTAATTTACTCCATTCCTTATGGGAAATAGAGCTGTTAAATTAAATTAAATATAAATGAGATTCTATGAACAGACAGACCATCAATCTATGCCAGGAATTAGGATGTTTTCCCGTAGTTTTGACTGTCATCGAAACGTCATCTAATGACCTTGGCGACCGCGAAAAGGACCATGGTGTGAATATAAGTGTTTGAGGTAGAAAATATGCACCTCGGCAAAAAAACTGTCTGTTGTCTCGCCTGATTTGGCCGTGGGCGTAGCATGTACTCACAGCGTCGAGTGGGGATAGCCTCAGGTGACTCCAGGTACCTCTGGTTAAAATCTTGAGGTCCCCACTCTTGTCATGATAGCGGTACGTGTGAAAGACCGCGAACGGACACCCATCAAACGGGACTGGAGGATTCCGGTCGACATGGGTAGCTGGGCTCGCTCAGCGGTAACCGGAACTTTGGTTTACCTTGTGCTTTAGTTCGTCAAGGAGGGGGCAGCCCCAGCGATCCTATCGCCAGTCATCATAGGTAAAGCCGGGTCCTCTCCTGTAAACGAGGAAGAGAAACGTGTGAAAGGCCCCGAACGATCACTCATTCAACGGGACGAGAGGATTCTTGTCAACATGAGTAGCAATCAGGCCAAAGCCTCTTGCGACGGCGACCCTTCAAACGTAACAAGAGGAATCTTGTTGACATGGTTACATGGGGTGATGAGGATAGCCCCATCAGGTCGTACATACGACCTGATGCCTCACCAATTTGGTTGGACTCCAGGGGGGTAGAGGTTTCTAAAAAATACCACCGGACTACGGTAGAGGAGGAGAAGAAGAATACCACTATGGGTCAAGTGGGAGGATATCCTGCCTGCCTCGGCGGGGAGCAGCGTTTCTGCTCGGGCATTGACACTGCAGAGCCCGTAGTCTGTTATATGGGACGGCCTCACCATTATATTATAAAATGGTAGCAGGAGAACATGGAGGTGGTAAGGAGTGAATTGAACCCTAATATGCATTATGCAAAAGTTAATAGTTTTTGAGATACTTAATTTTTTTTGTTTTTCTCCAAAAGGTAGACATCAAGGGTTTGAAAGTTAGTTTCCCGAAAATCTGCTCTAAATTTTTTCCAACTAGAATACATGATCAACAATATGGTCTTATGTTTGGAATAACAAAATTACAGAAATAATTTAGATCAAGATAGATAGAAGATAAATTGTAGATAAAAAGTCGTATTTATGTTTGTGAATTGTGGATTTTAACCACATTCTAGCGGTTATTTTTAGAAAAATCTCTGAGCCACATTTGTCAAAAATTTGTTCAAACTTCCTTAAGCCAATAGCTATCTAACTGGGTACTAATGAAACTTAAATTGCTTGATACGGTTTTGTTATTTCAAAGGAATATAAAACCCACTCGAAAAATACCTATCAGTATTAATTTTCGGCAGTTTTTATTTTCGTTTATTTGCTCAAGGCATCCAAATAGCATAACAAATGTTCATAACCTCCATCATTGGGCCGTAGAAAACCCTCGATTAACAAGGGAAACTAGTTTTCAACGGACTCATTGACGGTTGTTTAATGGGACCACATTTTTTCCTAGACAATTTGAAATGTATGAAAATTTTCTACGACATGATCTACAGGAGCTTCTTGAGGATGTTTCTCTCGCCATCAGAGGACGAATGGTATTACAACAAGACGGTTGTTCAGCGCATTATTGGCTGATCGTTCGGCGGTTCCTAGATGAACGTTTTTTGAACCGTTGGAATAGGTCAGATCGAATAGGTTTGCCAGCGCGAAGCCCTGACCCAACCCCCCCTATCAAGCACTTTCATTATAATTTGTACCCAGTTAGGTAGCTATTGCATCAAGGTAGTTTTGAACATTTTTGACAAATGTGGCTTGAGGATTTTTTTAAAAATAATTTATCTATTATCTAAATTATTTCTGGATATTTTTCATTCCAGACATAAGACCATAGTGTTGATCATGTATTCTAGTTGAAAGGTTGAAAAAATGTACAGCAGATTTTCGAAAGATCCACTTTTAAACCCTGGAAGCCTATCTTTTGGAGATAAACAGAAAAAATTATATATCTCAGAAACTATCAACTTTTGTATAATCCATATAGCCCTCAAAATGGATTAGAGTTCTTCGGCTAGCCCCGCCTTCTCTATGAGACTCCATAGGCTAACTTTCAGATCTCCTGTGTATCTATGGGCTCCTGGTTTTTCCTCACCCAGCGTAAGGAACCTTAGTCTTGACAAGCCCTCACAGTGGCAAAGTATGTGTACTGCTGTTTCTTCCTCTTCTTGACAGAACCTGCACAGCAGTTCTTCAGTCAGACCTATCGTACTCATGTGTTTGTTGAGCCTACAATGCCCTGTGAGAAGTCCCACTAGTATTCTAGTTGAACTTCGTTTCTGGCTTAGTAGATATTCTGTGAATGTTGGCGATGGTTTGTTAATAAACTCTTTTGCCTGTCTCATTCCTGGCGAGTTGTTCCACCATTCTTGAGATTTAGTTTGCATCCATGATTTGATACTAGTCTTTTGTATAGCTTTCGCAATACCACAGAAGGGTTCTGGGCCATTAAGAGCTTTATTTGCTCCTGCTCGGGCAAGTGAGTCTGCCTCTTCATTGCCCTCGTACCCTGTATGTGCTGGTACCCATGCTAGAGTCAATCTGTTCTGACTGCCCAGTGCATTTAGGATTTCTAAGCAGTTCCATACTAGTTTTGAGTTAACTTGCATAGAGTTGACTGCTTTGATTGTCGCCTGGCTATCTGAATAGATTGCAATGGTTTTGCCTTTAAACTCTTGCCTTATCAATTCTTTCACGCAATGATGTATTGCAATAATTTCTGCCTGAAACACCGTCGCGTATTTGCCTAAGCTCAGTGAGATTACCACCTCCCCTAACATCACCAAAGGAATGTATCGAATTACCAGTAACCCTGTATGATGAAGTTGGGTAAACTTTTCCCATTAGATACGAAATTCTATCTCTAAAATTTCCAGTTCAATACCTCATAAAATGTTCACAGTTATGAGCTTCCTCTTTTTATTGAAATAGGCGATACGTGTGAAACAATGACTTCTTATTCTCAGATAAACCACACAACTTGATAATAAGCTGTTGGAATGTGGGCGGCCTGAAGAGTTGGGTAGCGAAAGGCTGTTTGGAATATTTGGAGCACGAAAAACCGGACATTTTCTGTATGCAAGAAACGAAGTGCAGCGAGGAAAAGTTGCCCGATCAAATCAAAGATATCAAATTGTACAAACAGTACTGGTGCTCCAGCAAGAAGGAGGGCTATGCGGGCGTGGGGCTGTTCACCATCAAGGAGCCCATCAGCGTGACTTACGGCATCGAGGAGCCCGAAATCGATGAGGAAGGCCGATGTATAACAGCGGAATACGATCAGTTCTATCTCGTCTGTGTGTATGTACCGAATGCAGGTGAGTGTCATTATTGATGACTAGCAGACCCCGCAAACGTTGTTCTGCTATACAGTGTGTCCCACTTACCATGCTCACCATGGGTATCTTTTTAACGGTGAGAGATACGAGGTCGGTTAAATGACACCAAATGTGGAGTTTGTCAAGGCCAACTATAATGTGAAAAAATATTTCGATAAAATCTATTCGTTTTTGTTTTATACGCAAAAAACAGATTTTGTTCATTTTCATGTCTCCTCCGTAACTTCTTTATTTATGAAAATAGTCAAAATAGGAATTTCATATTCTCGTGGCCGTTTTTCAAAGTGATTTCGAAAAAAATATGAAATTTATATCAACTCTTCTAGAATTTGAGATATCAGCACCAACTTCAGTTTTTCAAATGTAGGTCATAGCTCACTATGGCTTAGTTACAAATAACTTTTTTTTCTCTTACAGATGATATGTCGCAGTAATAGTTTTGTGTTGAAAACAACGGAGTTATCGTCATTAATACAAAAACAAAAAATTATTTGGAAGCCGCCATCTTGAATTTATAAATTTTAACAAAAAAATCATGATCTCCGATCTCAAAAACCCCCACTTACCCAATTTTGAATGGAATCGGACCAAATCTTGTCCGCCATCTTGGAGTAGCCATTTTTTTTTAATTTCAACAAAAATTCCCTAATGTATTGTCACCAAAATTATGAACACCTGCCAAATTTCAAGTTAATCGGAGTTATGGAATTTTTGTTGAAATTAAAAAAAAATGGCTGCTCCAAGATGGCGGACAAGATTTGGTCCGATTCCATTGAAAATTGGTAAGTGGGGGTTTTTGAGGTCGGAGATTATGATTTTTTGTTGAAATTCATAAATTCAAGATGGCGGCTTCCAAATAATTCTTTTTTTTGTATAAATGACGATAACTCAGTTGTTATCAGCACAAAACTATTACTGCGACATATCATCTGTAAGAAAAAAAAAGTTATTTGTAACTAAGTTATAGTGAGCTATGACCTACATTTTTTTTTAGTTCACTTGAATTTCCCAATTTTGACGAAAGAATCATAATATCCGACTCCTAAAACCCCAGATGAAAATTTTGAATTGAATCGGAACATAATTACAAATCTCGTCCGCAATATTGGATCAACCATCTTGAATTCCCTAGTTTTGACGAAGGAATCATAACTTATGATCCGGAAAACGCCCACTTACAAATTTTGAATAAAATTGGTATATAATTATAAAACTCGTCCGGTATATTGGTTCCACCGTCTTGAATTTCCAAATCCCGCCCTTCCAAATTTTGACAAAGGAATCATAATCTCCTACCCCGAAAATACCCAGATAACAATCTTGAAGAGAGTCGGACCATAATTACAATAATAGTCCGCCATCTCAAATTTCCTAATTTTCACGAAAGAATCATAATTTCCGACCCAGAGAACCATCAGATACCAAATTTGAATGAAATCGGATCCTAATTACAAGATCCGCCATTTTGGATCCGCCATCTTGAATTTCTTAATTTTGACGAAGGAATCGTAATCCCCGATCACGAAAATCCCTAGGTACCAATTTTCGGATTGTACTTACAAAATTCGTCCGCCATATTGATTCCGCCATCTTGAATTTCCAAATTCCGCCCGAATTTTCAAATTCTGACGAAAGAATCATAATCTCCGACCCCCAAAACCCCATAGATTCCAATTTTGCATAGAATCGAGCCATAATTACAGAATTCGCCCGATATATCAGATCCGCCATCTTGAATTTCCTAATGGTACCGGGATAAAAATATCCTATAACCTTCTCCTGGTTCTAAGCTACCTCCCCACCAATTTTCAGCCAAATCGATCCGGTAGTTTCGGAGCCTATTCAATATATACAAATAAACAATCATCTTTCCTCTTTGTAATATTAGTATAGATGAAAAATTCCACTTATACAAACTTTTAATTGAAAGCAAATACATAAATAAAGTATTTCCTATTGAACCTAAGTGAAAATTACAGAAGTTTTAGAAAAAACTTGCAGAGAAACAAAAAAAAATTACTTGAGTTTATTATCCACTGAACATTTTCATGAAATTAATCTAAAAATGCATCACTATGTCACTATCATCAGTAATTTTATTTGATGTTGAAGCTGAAGTTAGTGTTCTTCTGTTTATAGAAGGCAACCTGTTTTATAATGAATGATGATTAGGTGGAAATGGCATGTGCTTCTTTTCCACTCCTTTGAGAGGTTCCTCGGTCTGGATACATTGATAATCTCAAGCAATATCGCACAAGTTAGGCGGCTTTCCTTCTGAAGATTTTTCGATATCCATCTCAACAAAGAATGGAATTTCATTATACTACATTTCTGTATGGAAAATGGAATGTGGTTTATCTTTGCCATTTTATCTGCAACTAGTTGAAATTAGCCCCTTCAGTGTTGGTCTTTCTGTTGAAGATAATTGATACCAGTTCTTTGTGGAAAAAAATTCATGTCCCTTCACATTTCTCTTATTTGAAATGGATTCTGGATCTGTGTAAACTTTTTCCCAAACAAAGTGTCACTGACAAACCATCGGATTTTTCTTTTAGGCTTCTTGATAGAAAAATTTGTTGTAGGCAGTGACATTTTTGGGCAAATCATCTGATTTGTCCTACTACAAATACATATACATATTATAACAGATATCATCAAATACTTCGATGAATCTTCAATATAAATTATATTCCTCAACTGGAAGATTTATTATTTTTTATTAATAATGTTTTCATCTCACTATAGCAACATAACTTATTCAAAATAAAAGATAAACTGATAATACAGAGTCGTATCCTACAAAACTGTATTGGCATATGTTCATTTCAATGCAGAAGATAAAGAAGAAACAGCACATATTAGCAATATACGTCAGTTTCATCCCAGGAGTGATGATTTCTTTGGAGGGTCCTTTATTCATTCCTTCTTGTTCGTTGGATATCTGTAGGGTTTCAGTTTGATTATTTTAGAATTTGGACGTAAATCAAAGTCAATTACAAAATTTGAAGATTTTGTATCATCATATCTCAATAAATTCTTGAAATTATCTTCAATATATTTGTCTGTAAATTCTATTTTTGAATTTCCATCACATTCGTTAAGTTTGAATATTTTCAGAAATTTCAAGGTATTTCTTCCAATGATCAAATCGAACGGTACATTCTCTACTATTGCTGGAGTGATCATAATGACTTCTTGATTGAATTCCAGTTCCAATCTACATTTCTCATAACATCTTGTTAAACCTGCCAAGCTTCGGATCGCAATATTTGTGGGAATTACCGGAATTTTAAATTTATTTATCACACTCTTACTGATGATATCAATATTCGAACCTGTATCACATAAAGCCTTCACTTTCAAACCATTTATTAGTACTTCTCTTGTATTATCATCATTCATTCGTTCTGAATAGTTAGAAAATGTGCAATAAATTTCAGTGTCATTTATTTCATTCCCATCACAATAATATTGGTATTTGCCACATTTCTATTTTCTGATCATCTTTCCTGAATTCTATCTCCACTTTCCAATCCTCTTCTTTCTTGAAACCTCATACTACTTCCATTTTGATTATCACGACTCCTGTCTCTCCTTTGAAATTCATTTTGTGTTCTTCCTGTATGAACGTCGAAACTTTGAACTCTTGGTTTCACACATTTCAAAGCATTCAATAAATCGACTTTATTTTTCATGTCCTTATTCGAAATTTGCCTCTGGATATGATATGGCAAGCCAATAACTATTGAAGCCAATGTGGATTCCTCTGCCATTTTCGAATCAGCCCAAGACAATAATCTTTGTTTTTCAAAATAATATTCAATGATTGATCCATATTTGAATTGGAAATTCAAAGCTTTTTCCCATTTAGATATAGTTTCTCCATCAAAAGTTGATATAAAACTATTTTTCCACTCTTGCCAATCCATATTATTCAAATTTGTTCTGAATCTCTCTTCATACCATTTCAATGCGATTCCTTTTAAATGCGATCCTAAATTGAATATCTTGTCCGCATTTGACTCCCATTTATTAGATCTTCCAGCAAACTCATATGAATTGATCCATGAATACGGGTCTTCATTTATGCCGGTGAAGGGAGTTATCTTCATTTGATTTCTACCTGCCGTGGTCATATTGAGCCATTTCTCCATCATCATATTCAAGTCGTTTTTATCTATTCTGATATGGTTATCAGTGTCATGTTGGATGTCATTTTGATGTTCATGGTTCCTGATATTTGGAGTTTGGTCACTTTCAAAATCTACGCGTATAAAATCTCCTGCTGCCGACTGCGCCGTTTATAACATATATCATCAAATACTTCGATGAATCTTCAATATAAATTATATTCCTAAACTCGAAGATTTATTATTTTTTATTAATAATGTTTTCATCTCACTATAGCAACATAACTTATTCAAAATAAAAGATAAACTGATATAGATAATACAGAGTCGTATCTACACATATTGAAATAGAACTCATATTTTTGTTTTGTATTATGTGTTATTTAATTGGCACTGTTCACATTAGGATGTATCCTATCTTGAATGAATTCTATTCTATTGACCCGTCAAGGCCGTAAACTCGTTACCCTACCGAAACGCCTCGACTGGAACTCGGCCTTCAAAGGCTACGTGAACCGTTTGGAGGCCCGCAAGCCGGTCATCATCTGCGGCGATATGAACGTGTCGCACCAGGAGATCGACCTCGCTCGCCCCGCCAGCAACAAGAAGAACGCCGGGTTCACGCAGGAGGAGAGAGACGGAATGACGGACTTTTTGGGCGAAGGGTACGTGGACACGTTCAGGGAGCTGTACCCGGATAAGGCGGACGCATACACGTTCTGGACGTACATGGCCAACGCTCGAGCGAAGAATGTGGGATGGTGAGTAATAATATAATAATAATATTTTTCTACTCACATAACTAAAATGGCATTCAGCGTACGGAGGATATGTAACACGCTAAATGATCGATTAATCACGAATTGACGATCTGTGATTTATTCAAAATATTAAACACGTTACCATGGCAACATGATTTCTTGAACCCATTACCATGGCAACACAGTTCATTAAACACAGCTTCAGTAATTTGAGACATGTCTGGCCTGTCAATTGTATTAACTGTCAACTGTTATTTTCAAATTTTGTATCAGAATTATTCTAACAATATTCGTTTGTTTGTATCAGAATTCTTCATTAAAAATATATGCGAAATGTAGATGATAGTGAAATCAAAGAGAATGTTCTGGTACTTGCATATCTTCAACAAGTGTAAAAATGAAGCATCCATCTTTGAGAACAATTTATTTATTCTGCGCTAAACATGACAATAAACGTGAAACAAAGGTTGATAAGCAATGGACTGGACACATCTACTACCAACATCACTTATACGTGGCTGGTTGCATGCAGTTGCATGTATTATGTTCTCAATTCCCATTCCATTTGAATTATTTTGTAGGTTTGCAGGAATTGCAGGGATGTTAATGTAATTTTCGGAGTTCGTAGAAAAATCATAGTATGTAACGCGTTTATAAACTCGTCTAGACACTCGTTTATTAAACACTCGCTCCGCTCTGCTCCGCTCGTGCTTAAACTACTCGTTACTAAAAGGACGTCAATAACACTTGTTACATAATATACTATTATCCAACACATGACAGTTATGACTGTCATTAATAATGTCATTTTAGACAAGTAAACTATCAAATAACACACTAGTGTGTTATAATCCATAACTCACTAGTAAAACATTCGTTGGTTCATTGGAACCAGATGCTCCCATATCCGTACAGCTGCTGATAGTGCTGGAAGACGCCGACACATTAGAACCTTGTATTTTTTCTGCAATTTGTATTTTGTCATTCACCGATTCTTCTAGGTATCCTTCTGCTATCGGCGAAGACTTCCATCCTCCGTGACGCTTCAAAGTAATCATGTTAGTCCCTGCATTGGCCAAAAGAGTCGCCGAAGACTTTCTCAGGCAGTGACCGGTGTAGAGTGCTGTTTCCTAGAAGCTCTAAAACTTTGCAATTCTTGAAGGTATCTTCGACAACGAATTTTTTCCCCACACACTGGCTGGTACACCTCCCATTTTTGTAAAAAACAAAGAAGCAGCTAGAACTAGTATTCTTTAATCTCAATGACATGTATTTTTTACACAAATTGATCGGGTTGACTGGAAATCCTTTTATCAGTATGGTAGAACTCCTCGATTTCTTGGTTTTAGTGTCTGGCAAAACTACGTGAAAATATCTCCCTTTGTCTTAAATATTTTCTATTTTCAAATTGACTAATTCATCTTATCTACAAGCACCGCTAATCCCCATTATCAAGCCACTTTCATCAACAAGTACTCGTCATCTGGAGCTTCGTTCAAAAATTTCTCTATTTCAGGTCGTTCTAATGTCTTGGACTTCTGTGGTTTGTATCCCTGTGATTTGCTCTTCAAAAAGCTGGTTAGTTTACCATATTTTGAAATGTCGATTTTTTTATAAAGGTGAATAGTCGAGCGGAGCATCGAGTATTTAGTCCATAACGACGATGGGGCTAATTTTTTTGCAAATGTAAAAAATAAGCCAATAGAACGTTTTCACTACTTTAATCAAAATGAAAAAAGTCACTGTCAAGTAATTCTGACATAGGGTACTGAGACTCATTGTGATATTTTCATTCACGGAAACTATGAGAGAAAACCCGAAAAAAAATCGGCTCCTTCAACCTACAGACAGTATTCAAAATACTTTACACATGCTCTTTTTATTGTTCTTGTTTTATATCAGTTACAAAAAACTCTTATAATATAAGATTGTGATAAGAGCTGTTAACTCTGGAAGAAATCTAATCTTCAATTTGATAAGTATGTGACCTTGAATTCCAGCAAATATTTTACCTGTGGCACGTTTTTTGCCCTATAAATTGTCTGTGTTTCTTGATCCCGCGCCATGGTATAAACCTCTGGCAAGAATAATTTGCGTATAGACAAACATTGTTCATGGGCATTTTAACGAAAAGACAAAAAAGTGACGTTGCCATACGCTTCGTATCGCAGGTATAACCTGTAAATGAGGCCAGCCGCAACTTCGGTTTCAACCCATCTGGCGCCCAACGTGGGGATGGTAGAAAAAATATAACTACTCCATTTTGGGCCAAAAAATATTCATTTAATTATTGGTAATTAAGATGAACCACCCTGCCTTAATTTTTTACCATCAATGAAAATATTCAAGTGATGTTATATTTTTGTTTCAGGCGTCTGGATTATTTCATCATTTCCAAGAAGATAATGCAAAAAGTTTGTGATAATGTTATAAGGAGTGAGATAGTAGGCTCAGATCATTGTCCTATAACCTTATTTATTAATATCAATGCAGAGGGCCCAAGGGCAATTACCAAATAAGTATTATATTAGAATTTGAGATTTGAATACATGGGAATTCTGGATTCTAGCTGTTAGTTTAGCTGGAAATATTTTGTCTTCAAAAAAAAAACAATTCGGAATACTCCACATACAGGAATAAAGCTCGTCATCCTATGGATGGAATTTTAAGATGTATAATGTAGGCATTTGTTTTGTTTGAATCATTTTAGTTTGTAAACTGTCATACTGTTTGACCTATGTAGATACTAACTTATTTTGGCACCAAAGTCTATTTTGCAGTTACTTTTATATTATGGAATATGATTGTTGAGTGAAAAATTAATAATATACATTTGTATTTTCGATTCAGTGCATTTTTATTGTTATACTGTGTCCAAGAAACTGAAATTTGCTGACTTCGTTTTCATTTTTTTCTGACATTACCTAACCTTTTCATTGTGGATGGCTCACAAATGAGTCATTTTATTTTCGTGTCATGCCGATGACTCATTATTGCGAAAGGTCTAACCGTTTCGCTGCTGTGGCCGCATTCGATCCTGTGTAAGTTATTTATTCATTATTTCTGAAGTGACAGCGTTGCCACAGCTTGTTCTGTCACTAGTTCACTGTCTCGCTTTGTCAAATCTCGATCTTCCACCTCTTCTAGTAGGAGTACTAGGCCACGCAGATGCTATAATGACATAGATGGCCTGACACAAGCAATAATAAATACAATGTTTCTACCAACTAAGAATTCGACCTGATAGCCTTGAAAACTACAAGGTCCCTTCAAAAATCATAATTAATGTGGTTGACTAATCTCTGATATAGGTAACGCGCTTGGTCGGTTGCATGGTTCTCTCTGTTAATTCAGGGAGGAATCAACTGGTGATAAGTTTCCCATTCCTGTGTCGTATTCAATTCATATAGAATATTTTTTCAAAATTAATTAATATAGTCACTCTAGAATGCCTAATAGAGGTAGGTCATGGGTACATTTGTAAATCACAAGATCGTATTTGAGGTATGTCTTGGATCTATGTGAGATATAAAATAATGTATAGCATCAATGATAAATTTTCAAGCTTCTTTGCAGATGACATGGATTAGCAACAGAATACCCAAATTACCTCAGTACTCAAGGAATCAAAGCCTCGGTTCGGAGCGCACTGCAGCAAAAGGGTTGAAGAGCGAGTTGAAGAGATCTAGGAAAACAATACACTTTTTAAGCACTACAAAACAGCATTGAGATTTTCCGTACGATGTTTCATTTCGGAGAAACCATCATCAATTTCCTTTTTTATTCATCTCTCAATGCTGTTTTGTAGGGCTCAAAAAGTGGTTATGAGAAAGTTTCTCTGGGTTTTCCTATGTCTCTTTAATAACGTCATGAAAACAATAAAAACGAAATCGGCAACCCAGGCAACCAGTTGACGTTCCAGTGAGTATTTTTTACGTCACTTGAATGACCAAGGTGACGTCAGTAGTTGACGTGGCATTAACGTGATAATGACGTGAATAAGTCACAGCCCAATGACGTCATATTACTCACGTCATATTGACGTCATTCACTCACCAAACTGTGACGTCCGACTGACGTTGAAATGACGATTGAATTTGGCGATGATACGTAAAAAAGATTCCTTTAACATGGTGTGATTAACACCACTAGCCTCTGATGACATTATATAATATTGATTATGTATTGTTGAGTCTGCTTGGTGGGTCCCTCATGTGTCATGTTAATTCAATCGCCTATTCAGCAGCACCATCCTTCAGTACGCATCTTCATCAGAATGCAATCAGTTACTCGTATTTGTATCAAAAATTATGTAGTTTGTGTCGGCGAGATGTAAGTAAACAAAGAATAGTTTGATATCAATGGAAAGGATGTTGGCGAATTTGGCTTCACTTTGTTGAATAATGTAGATTGATGCATTCTTTGTCACCCAACAGAATTCTAAATAGTAAATTATTGAAAAATTTCCTAAATGACGAAGCTCACCAAATTGGTACGTCACAGCGACGTGATTTTTAGACGTCATAGATACGTCACTGCAACGTCATTAGAGTAACGGTTCCAATATAGGTAAACCTAAACAATCATTTTTATATATACATAGCTTGTTGGTTTCCGAGATATACAGTGTGTCAAAGTTTTTTAGAAAAAAGTTTTAATGAGAATAAAACTTGAATGTTGATTCGCTTTCATGAGTTATACTTCTCTTTCACATGATAATATTATAAGTATCCATGGTGTAGAGAAGGTCTGGAAAAAAATGGACGTCGACAGGACGTCCCTGCAACGTCATGAAACTGACGTTCACTCGACGTCGAAACGATTAAGTGATTATCACGTCATAGAAAGTACGTCATAAATTGGTGTGTGTGTCGTCTCTGACGAAAAATCACCAATTAGGGACGTCACAGTGACGTGATCATTCTTCATCTGGTTGCCTGGGAAGTTTCGAAGTTTCAATAAGGCACCACTGGGGATTTTTAAAACTTTCTAAAGGGCATATTGTTAGGCTTGAAAATGTGCAACTTAATTTACCCATCTTCATATTTCCCTTATGGTTTCCAAAATCCCCATGATATACATCCTTATCTTAGACACAGTGTATATGAACTCATAGATTAATGACTCCCCTGAACTGTATTTGAATAAAAATTATACTGGCTTTGGGAAGATATTAAAAAAAAATGAATTTCATAGATGAGTGGCGAAAATAATACAATAATTATTTTTTTCTATTTGGATAAACAAGGCTGATAAAAATGAATTAAACAAGATGAAGGGTCTAGCCTGGAAAATGAATGTTGGTTCTTGAAATTTTGTGGTACAATATAGAACTATGTTTTATGGATGATACTGTAGAGAATGAAAAAAAATTTAATTCAATGTTGATAAAGGTTATATTTGCAGTAGGTCACATAATATATTTCTATCACTAATAAATAGTGAAAACTTCTTAACCCTCACTATGGATAAATTCAAGAGTTGAAAATGCATTGAATGAATAGAAAAATATGTAAAAACTAGATATTCCTTCAATTTTCTGAATTTTTAACATAATTTTGGGAACTAAAAGTGAAAACCCACATGCTATGTAGTTAATTATTGAACATGTATTTACCAAGGATTGTTTCTCAAAAAAGCAACACAATTTCACTTTCCACAGGAGGACATTGTGGTGCAAATTCTCTACACCAAACCTACATGTTCCAAAAATCCAAGAAATTGAAGGATTTCAGAAATTTTTCTGTGGAGACATCAAGATCTCTCATTCTTCTCAAGTTTCATTGAACCTCACCACAAGAACAAATAGTTATTTTTTCAGTAGGTTTTCCACTTTTTGCACCACACCTCTCCATTCTCTTGACTACATCCATACCACTGATCACATGCCCAAAAACAACATGCTTCCCATCCAACCAATCTGTTTTTGCAGTGCATATAAAAAATTGGGAGCCATTTGAGTTTGGTCCAGAATTGGCCATAGAAAGAGTCCCTGGTCCCACATGTTTCAATTCAAAATTTTCATCTGCAAATTTTCTGCCATAAATTGACTTGCCACCAGTCCCATTGTGATTAGTGAAATCTCCACCCTGACACATGAAATCAGGGATGATTCTGTGAAATGAGCTGTCTTGAAATCCATATCCCTTCTCATGGGTACACAAACACCTGAAGTTTTCTGCAGTACGTGGTACAACATCAGCACGCAGCATCATTGTAATCCTGCCTACCTCTGCCTTTCCAATCTTAATATCAAAATAGACCTGTGGATTCTTAACTTTTTTTGGTTCCTGTTTTGTATCAGTTTCACTTTCAGTCTGCTCTTGTGTTTCAACAATCTCCCCAATTTTTTTACCAATAGTTTCACCTGCATGTTGTTGCAGCCAAGTATCTTCTGACCATACAGGTCTTGTAGATCCCTCTTTTATCCTCTGTGGTTTGGCCAAATTGACTCTGATAGTTCTACCAAATAATTCAGAATCGTTCATGTTGTCTATGGCTGCTGCTGCATCTTCTGCACTTTCGAATTCGATAAAAGCAAATCCCCTGTGTTTCTCTGATTCATAGTCCAATGGGATCTGTACGTCGATGATATCTCCGAATGGGATGAAAGCTGCGTTCAGTACCTTTTCATCGACTTCCTCTGCTAGACCGCCTACATAGATAGTACGTTTATTATTTGAGCTCATAATTCATCCTTTTATATCCAGAATAAGATGCTTTTTGAACACAACTCCAAGACAAGAAAGGTCAACAAAATTCAAATTTATGTCAGTACTGTTAAGATGGCTACAACTGTCAGTAGCAAATTATTTTAGGTTAGGATGTTATAGATTTTACACGAATTCGTTTGGCCCAGACATCAGGTTTCTTGGGTTGATCCGATTGATCGGATGCGGATCCCTAACCCTGAACTGCCTAAACCAATGACAGCTAAATACCTAGACTGTCTGACGGGTTATTATACGGTATTTTTTCGCGAGATCCCGTTGTTTTGCCGGGAACTGATTCAGTTCCCGATGCATTTTCGCGTCATAACGGTAATAGGGGAGAATGATAATGACGTCATCAGTAACGTCACAATTTTTAAAACTTGAACTGTTTTAGATCCTGCATCTGTGATCATGGTTACTGGCGGTTATAGTAATTGACAAGTGACATTGTATCATTATCTTCAGAGTATTATGTTATTATCAGAAGTAAACATATTTATAATTATTCAAACTAGATTTGAAATAGCTACTACTCACTTCTTGAATCAAGAAATGGAAGAACACCACCTAAAAATCATCTATCATTGACAGTACTGTTGGGAACATTTTGAGATAATTTTTGTTGAGCCACCGGACTGGCCGGACCCAACGATTATGCGACCAAAATGCAACTGTTAATTTATTATGATCGAAAACAAAAACCCCGGCTGACAGAAATCTGAACGGTTAACCAGTTCATTCTCGTGAGAAATCAAAGGATGAACGGCCCTCGGTTTTTTTTTTGGTGGGGGTATAACCGCTCTATTACCGGTGTCTCGCGAAAACTCAAGAGATTTGTGCGAGCAACGAGCAAGGAAACACGGGGGATATTGATCTGGAACTGAAGTTTGTGCAAAACGAATTCATGCTGTTCCGTCATCTGTCATTGTGTCATCTGAAATGTTTCTCGGATTCTTTGAGGTTAGGTAACCTTAATCTCTTTCATTTCCATTTTGCTTTCGAAAAAGGCAGAGTTGTTTGAAATGTCTGATAGTGAAACTGAAAAGGAACAAGAAGCAAGTGATAATGAATCCGTTGTAGAAGAGTCAGCGGAAATTAAAAATGAATCTGAAGACAAACCCGTTTCTTGGAAAGATTTGGTAAGTTGTAAACGCCAAACACGTGGTGCACGTGGCATTGTTCCTACAATGATGTATTAACAGGGTCTCGTAGATATTCTTTGCAAAGCATGTGAACAATTAAAATGGAAAGAACCATCAAAAATTCAGAGAGAGTCCATTCCTGTTGCTTTACAAGGAAAAGATGTGATAGGATTAGCTGAAACAGGTTCTGGGAAAACGGCTGCATTTGCTCTACCTATACTACAGTCTCTTCTTCAGAACCCACAGAGATATTTTGCACTCATTTTGACTCCAACCAGAGAATTAGCATTCCAGATATCTGAACAATTTGAGGCATTAGGTGATTATCAATATTTTGCTTTTAAATATGGAAGTGTCAGCAAACTATACTTTTTATAATAATAATAATAATAATAATAATAATAATGGATTTTATTGACAGGTATAGGTAAATACAAAATAAATGAAAAATGATAGAGCTGAGAACTGTATACCTATCAAACGGCAGAATTCAAGTTCAGATCATTTCACCAGTGAAAGTGAAGTAATCAGAACTTGCTCTTCCATTATCTAGAGTGCCGACCATACACTGGAATACATTATACATTCTTTCTGTATGTGTATTGGCCGCTGGCCGGCAACCCAAAAAAAAGAATAGTATGCTGACTGTTCAGCAGTCTATACTTTTTTCTGGAATGCTGACCCAGTCAGCAGACTATACTTTTTCTCTAGACTGCCGAACATTCAGTGGAATACATTCTTGTGAATACTCAATGATAATGGTCTGTTCATGGAATATCATTTATATTTAATTTAATTTAACAACTCTAATTAAATGTAAGGTGGAATACATTCTTGTGAATACTCAATGATAATGGTCTGTTCATGGAATCTCATTTATATTTAGTTTAACAGCTCTAATTAAATGTAAGTTGAATGAGATTCTATGAATGCATCTTAGTGAAAGGAATGCTTGAATTCTTAAGATGAGTGATGAGTTGAAATTAAATATAAATATTTTCTATGAACTGACCACAAAAAAAAATCCAAGATGGTTAGTAGCTCGGTGGTTAGACATTGGCTTGTCTATCCTGTGGTCCCATGTTGAAATCCAACATGGAATAGTTTTTTTTTAATTGTTTTTTCATCAGATTTTTGTTTCACTAATTAGTCTGTTTGGGTTGAGTATACATCACTTTCTTTTCATATTTTATTTTTTTCTCATTCATTTTTTTTTATCAGGTTTTTGTTTTACCAATAGGTTAGTGTGTTTGTGTAAGTATATCTCTTGAATAATCAAAGGTATATCTAATTTTTTTCATCAAATCATGTTTTTTCTTCTTCAAAAGTGATAACTTTAGTCTACTGGTCAGCTTGCTAAACAAAGAGTATAGTCTGCTGCATGGTCAGAAGCTTAAAAAAAGTATAGATTGGTAGGCAGTCTATACACTTCCTCAATAAAATCTATCATTATTATTACTTTTAATATTATTATTATTATACATATAGGAATTAGCTAATTCAGATTGATTCCTAGGTTCCAGTATAGGGGTGAAATGTGCTGTTATAGTAGGTGGAATGGACATGATGTCACAAGCTCTAATTTTAGCAAAGAAACCACACATTCTTATAGCAACACCAGGAAGACTCTTAGACCACTTGCAAAACACAAAAGGATTCAGTTTGAGAGCTTTGAAATACCTTGTCATGGATGAAGCTGATCGAATTCTGAATATGGATTTTGAAGTTGAAGTGGATAAAATTCTGAAAGTTATACCTAGAGAAAGGAGAACTTTCTTGTTTTCTGCTACTATGACAAAGAAAGTCAAAAAATTGCAGAGGGCTTGTTTGAATGATCCAGTTAAGGTTGAAGTGTCTACAAAATATCAGACTGTAGAGAAGCTGCAGCAGTACTATATCTTCATTCCGGTCAAATTCAAGGTACAGTTGTTGGCACTTATCAAATTTGATAAATTGAAAACTAATTTAATGACATGATGTATACAACAGTGATTGATTCATGATGAAATCATTAATTTTTTATTCGTCACTACCTCTGATCTTCTCCTTGCAAATTTTAAATTCCTGAGGCTTTGAATATATTACTTTCATATTCCAACTTCCCTTTTTAGGATGTGTATTTAGTCCATATTCTCAATGAAATGGCTGGAAATAGTTTTATGATATTTTGCTCTACCTGCAACAATACAATAAGAACAGCTTTGATTTTGAGGAATTTGGGTTTGACAGCTGTGCCTCTGCATGGACAGATGTCTCAGAATAAAAGATTAGCTGCACTCACCAAATTCAAGGCAAAAAATCGATCCATATTGATATCCACTGATGTGGCCAGCAGGTGGGTCAAATTAAATCTTGGAATTTTGTTTGAAATTTTCAATAAACTGTAAATTCTATCAATTTATAAAGTTAGTGGATTTAGGCACTTACTTTTTGTATACATATTGTTTTCTGTTGAATAATTTTTCAACCAATCATGAATTTTTCCCCATTGAGAATAATTTATTTAACCTGGCATCACCCAGGTGGAAAATGTACATTCCCACCCAGATGGGGTCTGATGTACCCATAATTATAAACTAGAGGAAAAAAAATCAATTGTAATATTTCCAGATTTGTATGTTAAATGAGTTTTTAGATGTATTATTCACTTCATGGTTATAAACAGAAACTTTTTAAAATAAGTTTTAATTCATGAGATATCATAGAAGACATATAGATGGTGAAATTCTCATGGGTTAAAAACATTATATATTTGAAAACTGTTTGAAAAATATACAACACTCAATTCTGAAAGATTTCATGCAAAACTAATTATTAAAATGTTCAAGTTATCAGCTAGGAAAGTAACATGTAGTATGAGAAAGAAACAAAAAATGATCCATTTTCTTGTGGGAATTTACCTGTATCTCTTAGAATAGAATATACAGGGTGTCCGGAAATTATGCGCAAACAATCAAGGGGGTGATTCTACATAATGAAATAAGAAATTCATTTCATATGAACCTAGGTCCGGAAATGCATAGTTTTCAACATACAGTGTGTTGAAACTTTTAGAAAAGATCGTTTTTTTATGAATATCTCAAATGTCTTTCCACCGATTTCCTTGAAATATGGCGATGCTATTTCTTGTCATGAGGGGCTGATATACCCATAATTCAATTGGGATCTTGGAATCCAGTGGCGTCCCAATGGGCAACCTACCGAATATTATTGTCAATAAAATGTGCGCCACTGGTGTTTTTGAATTCTGTATCTTCATAACCTATTGACCAACTAAAAATACAACATTTTGGTATCTTGAATTGTTTTGCTATTTTGCTGCGTTTCCGTGGAAAAAAATAAATACCAATTCATTGTATGAATTTGTGCAAAATATTGCTTCAAAAACAGGGGTGACATTGAATGTGTGATCCATGTCCATAGACGTAGAATAAGAATGAAGAATAATTATCTTCATATATTTTATAATATATGTTTGACACACTCTACACTCAGTATATTGAGAACTATGTATTCTCGATCCAGGAAGGCGTAGTTTTCGATAATACAAAGTGTGTCAAACATGTATTATAAAATATTTGAAGAAAATGAATCTCCATTCTTATTCTACGTCTATGGACATGGATCACACTTTTAATTTCACCCCTGTTTTTGAAGCTATGTTTTGCACAAATCTATTACAATGAATTGGTATTTATTTTTTTCCACGTAAACGCGGAAAAATAGCAAAACAATCCAGGAGATCAAAATGTTGTATTTTTAGTTAATCATCAGGATATGAAGATGATGAATTCAAAAAAATCAGTGGCGCACATTTTATTGACAATAATATTTGGTAGGGTGCCCCCGGGACGCCACTGGATTTCACAATTCCAATTCAAATTATGGTTGAATCAGTATGAGGCGCCGTTTGGTTCATAATTATTTTTTTCGATATATAGACATTTTAACTCAAAATATAGAAATAATCCTATATAATATACGAACTCATCAATATTATATGCAAAATTTCTTATATCGTGTGAAAAATGTTCTATATATTTTGTTACGTAGTATACTGGGCATTAATTTACAAACCTCATTTGGGCTAGGTAAAGGCGGGAATATTCTTTTCGATCAGATCCACAAGAATTTTTGATTTAACGTGCAACAGTTGTGCCCTATGATTGCTGGAAAATGAATAAACATATAGTGACAACTAATACACGGCTGACTAGCGGGCTTTCGTGGGTTCTCTGTATAGTTGGAAAAAAAAAATCTATATACAATAATTGTTGGATTTCTGTCCCTTTAATTCACTTTTTACGAAGGATTAATTAACAATAGATATTGTAAACCTTCACCGTAGGAGATGGACTTTACAAAGATGCAGGGAATATTCAGATAATACTGTGTGTCCACCAAAGTATTGGTTTATGAACTATGATATAAATTACCTAACACATAACCATATTATGGGTTGGTTGATTTAACGCAAGGGTGATCACTCTTGGGTTACCTAAGTTGTATACATAATTTCCCCTTGAATCAATGTTCGCCTGGTCGTAAATTACAGTCTGATAATACAGCCCTCAGGCTACCTATTTGAAAGCACTAAGATAATAATTGGAAACACGCAATGCACACAAAATAATAATTATTATAACCGAGATTATCGCTCATCAAACAACAAAATTAATAATAAATGAGAAAACCCAATCCCCAGATACACTTAGCTGTACAAGTCCGAAGCTGCTCATAGGGTGAATTTGGCCACTTAGTAAAGCCCTTATTTTTCACTCTCTCACAAGGGGTTTTCTATCCAAAAGATACCGGCCAGGTAGAAGAGAATATCCTCAATTGATGTGAGGTACTGACGCAGTCCAGATTCCTCTAGGACGCTTGAGAAGGGGTACTTGAACCCGGTACTTGAAAGCCCTACGGATGGGAAATGTGTGATTATTGGAATGTGACAACTGATTATCACGGACATAAAACAAAAAAGAACAAACAAAAGTAACAACAATGAAAAAGGAAATACTCACGATGGTGTAAGGTGGCTTTGAAAGTGTACTAGAGGCTTTGATCCAGCGTGCCTTCAGCCTTAAACCGAATCAATCGTAGGAGGAACAAAACGATATTTCCAGGAACTACTCCCTTTACAGCAACGTACGATAATATCGTCCTCCAGTGGCTATATTTTCGAAAATGTGAACCCACAATAATTAAGTGGAATATGTCGAAAACAATTTTCACTCTCAAAAAAAAATGGCTACCATAGATCTACACACCTCAGTCTCTTTACCAGAAGCCCCTAGCCGATCGTCCCCCGAAATTATTCCCACCAAAACGAAGCATTTCGCGCCAAATTGGAAAACATAGTCGTCTCAGTCCTAAATGAAATAATGGGTGATTTTCTGAGTACATTTGAAGTAATTATCCTTACGAAGAGGTTAAGAGACTAGAGTTTGAACTCCTTCAAGCTCTTCCAGAAGAATGTAGAGTGTTAAATGAGAAAAATTCGTCAATTATACTTATAATTAGAGGAAAATCCATAGATACGCCCCTGACTCAGGCACCTAATTCCCAAGGTGAGAATGCCGAGATCGATGACAATCGATTGTCAAAACTGTCCACAATCCGTCACTCATGTGACATTGATTTATTGATTTATTACTAATGAAGGAATAAAAATTGATAATAGAAACAATGAATTACTCTACGAATTTTAATCCAGCAACCAAATGAACGGACAATTAGAGTGAAGGGTTAGTGCGATCGATGTAAATAACAAGAGTCAGGTGAGTCTTTAACTTATGCTTCACCTAAATAATTCATTCTTCCGTTGATGATCGAAAACAATAATTCTAACCTTACTCTGTAGTGATAATGTCGATGTGAGTTTATACTAAATGAGACAAGATCACTATGTTGAAAATTTAACTGTAACAGCTCCCCGTTTTCCCCCCAGGAGAATTACCTAGTAATTCTCCTTAAAAAAAAAAAAAAAATCAATATATCTCTATATTTTTATATAGTCCGCGGTAGCGATAGAGAATGATAACGTATGGTGTATTGGTAACCGTAAATTTCTTACGATAAGAAACTAAATGAAAAACACACTTGTGTGGTTTTACTTCACAATGACAAGAATAGTTTAGTCCGACTCGCTATCTGAGTCTGGTGGTTTCGCCTTCAAATCTTTGACGTGCCAAGTTCCCTTCGGAACCTTGTTCTCATCCTCCAGCTCGTACGTCACTGGGGATAATTTTCGTTTGACTGTGAATGGACCACCAAACTTTGGAGCCAATTTGGACGTGAACTGATTAGCAGCATTAGAAAGAAAATGATTTTTCCGATAAACGATATCGCCGGGTGAGTAGTTCACTGGGCGGCGGCGGAGATCGTAGCGGGACTTAGATGAATTATGAGCGCGATTCAAACGTTTTTGGACGTCTTGGTATACCTTAGACATTTCTTCAGACCGGGATAACAAATCTTGTGAGGTTTGAGTTGCCAATTCAGGCAATGTCTGAAGGTGACCGGATCCAATGTACTCCCGAGAAAAATTAATGAAATAAGGGGTGAGACCAGTAGTCTCGTGCACAGATGAGCGAATCGCGCAGCCAACTTTTGGTAACAGTTTATCCCAGTTCGTATGGTTGTCTTCTATGTAACAACATAACATAGTTTTTAGAACACCGTTCACTCGTTCTACTGGGTTAGCTTGGGGATGATAGGCAGGCGTGAAGATTATTTCTACCTTATAGGACTCGCATAACTTAGTGAAAAGGTGACTGCGGAATTGGACCCCGTTATCACAAATAACATGCCGTGGACAACCATACATGAGAAAAATTTGTTCTTCCATAATCTTACATACTGCAGCCGCAGTAGCCGTTCGCAATGGAAAGAAAAGAGGAAGTTTGCTGAAAGTGTCTAATACGACAAACACAAAACGATAACCCTGGGAGGATCGCGGTAAGGGACCGAAGAGGTCAATGCTCACCAGTGACCATGGTTTTTCTGGGGTGGGATGCTTACCTAGAAGTCCAGGCGGAGGACGTAGGACCGACTTATTTGCTAGACAAGTTGGGCAACGACGGATGTAACGAGTAACGTCGGCCCGCATTTTGGGCCAGTAATACTTGTTCTTAATTCGCTCATAAGTTTTGAAAATACCCGTGTGACCAGCCGTAATATCATCATGATTACTTTCAAGGACGGTGCGACGTCTGTCTTTAGGTACGACTTCTTTCCAGAAATCAGACTCCTGTCGTAACCCCGGGTACGAACATGCGACATATTTATATAGCTGTCCCTGATGACAACGCCATTGAGGGTAATTCAAGGGATTGTTAATCACCTTCTCATACAGATCTTGGAACCATTGGTCCGAATTATTAATATTCAGTGGTGGATCACATGGTGCCACAACAGCTATTTCGGGTACAGAGCGACTAAGAATATCAGGAACCACATGTTCTAATCCCTTTCGGTGGATGACTTCAAAGGTGAACTGCTGTAATCGCAACGCCCAGCGCGCCAGACGACCGGTAGGCTCACGTAAGTTATGCAACCATACAAGGCTGTGGTGATCAGTTATGACCTTGAAGGAATATCCTTCCAGATAGGGTCTCAATTTTTCGCATGCGTAGATAACGGCTAACAGCTCACGCTCCGTAGTGGAGTAATTACGTTCCGTCCTTGTGAGTGATCGCGAGATATAACATATAACATGCTCCCCATCATCGTGTTCCTGTGAAAGAACCGCACCAATTCCGTAACCGGAGGCGTCTGTTTGAACTAAAAATGGTTTCGAAAAATCGGGGCACGTCAAAACCGGCGCCGATGCCAAGGAAGACTTAATTTTTTGAAATGAATTTTCACAAGTTTCGGTCCACTGCCACTTTTTGTGTTTACATAATAATGCAGTCAGAGGAGAAATGATGGTCGAAAAATTTGGTAGGAATCTCCTGTACCAGGAAGCCATTCCTATGATTCTACGGACCTCTGAAGTATTAGTAGGAGCTTTGATATTGAGAATAGCCGTTACTTTTTCTGGATCAACATGGAGTCCATGTTGGTCCACCACGTATCCAAGGTATTTTAATTCAGCGCGACAAAACTGACATTTATCTTGGGATAAAGTGAGTCCCGCATCTAACAATTTGTCAAAAATTTTCTTCAGAACTCCCATGTGTTCTGAAAATGTTGATGACACGACAATAATGTCATCTAAATACACGAAAGCATTAGGTTCCATTTCCGCCCCCAACAGACGGTCCACCAGTCGCTGCCAGGTTGCCGGCGCGTTAGTGAGGCCAAATGGCATCTTTTTAAATTGGTAGAGACCTCGACCAGGAACCGTGAATGCCGTTTTGTCTCTAGAATCTTTGTCCACAGGTACCTGCCAATAAGCGGAGCGAATGTCGAGCGAGCTCAAATATTTAGCATTGCGTAATTTGTCCAAGATGCTGGAAATAAAAGGGATAGGGTATGCGTCTTTCTTAGTAACTCGATTGAGTGCACGATAGTCTACGCAGAAGCGCCACTTGTCTGTTCCTTTAGGTACCAACAGTACGGGAGAAGACCAGGCCGAATCAGAATGTTCGATTATGTCCTGCTTCAGCATCTCTTCAATTTCATTATCAATTCGTTGTTGTACCACCGGGGAGTACCTATATGGTCTAAGGCGAATAGGGGGACCCTCAACGACTATCTTATGTTCTACGAGTTTTGTGCAACCGATTCTATCGCCCATCAGTCCAAAATATTTGTTAACTAATTCATCTAAATGGATTCTTTGTTCGAAGGTCAAGGTGTCGCGAGGGACAATTGTACTAATACTAGCAATGGTAGGGCAGTTGTGACTGAAATACCAACAACTTTTTCTTAAATCTGGAATAATTTGCATTTCAAGCCAAAAATTTATACCTAAAATAATCGGATTTGATAATTCCGGCATGACTAAAGCGTTAATAATTTTTGTCTCACCCTGTAACGTGATAGGTAAACTAACGGACCCCAAGATTGAGCAAGTTTGATTATTAGCGACTAAACAAGTTTTAATATTTGACGGAATAAGTTCCATTCCTAGGGATCTCAAGTCCGTCCAAACGGTACTATTTATAAGCGTTGTATTCGCCCCCGAATCAAGAAGACCCATGTATTTAATACCATATATAAGAATTTCCAAATAGGGTCGATTGTCCCCTTCGCATTGGGCCAGAATATATGAAAGAATGGGTTTAATTGTGTTGTCCGTATTAGTGATGGTCACGCCTGCTTGAGAGGAACACACCTCGTGACCAGTTAGTGGTTCCTCAAGCCGTTTCCCGACTTTCTACAGTTACCACATGTCCGCGTTGTTTCATTCTCTTTTCCACAACGGAAACAATGCTTCCTGAAAGGTTGAGAGCAATCCTGTTTCAGATGCCCAGATTGTCGGCAATTCCAGCATACATTATTCCTCACTAAAGGCGTAAAAGAACTTGAAGGTCGAGCATTACTCTCAGTATGATCACTAGTGATCACAGCCTGAACTTGGACATTACGTGGCCGGTGATACATTAACTCAGGTTCCGTCACTAAATTAGGATTGGTGGGCGGTGGACGCATCCGCTGTGTACGTAACTGAACATTTTCAATTGTTTGTGCAGCAACTTCAAGCTCAGCAATGGAATAAATGGGGTGTAGCGCAAGTTGATTTTGAATAATAGGTAATAAGTTTCTTTTTAGAATTCTTAGTTTAGTATCTTCAGTTGGAGGTTGGGACAACTTCCTGAATAAATTTTGCATTTGAGCAATAAATATTGCAGTTTTCTCGTCTGCTCCTTGGGTTCGATTACGAATATCGCACCAAATATCTTCTTCATATTCCGAGGAAAGATATGTTGTACGAAGTTTGGTTTTGAGTTCCCTCAGCGAATTAATTTCATGACGGACAGATCTATACCAAGACAACGCGTTACCGGTAAATAATACCACCGCACCATGCAAGAGTTGTCTATCTGAAATTCCGCTAGCGTAGCTAAGTTCCTCAACGCGTTCGATAAAATTCGTGACGCTGCCTTGCCCACTAAACTTAAGGTTCCATTTTTGAATGGTATTGAAGCTTCTTGAAAAGTCTTCCAGGGACATGTGATGCAATTGGGGATCTAAAGCTAGTGTAGAATTATGATTTGTAGCTGTTTGTGTAACCGGAAGTTTAATAGCAGAGACTTGGTCCCTACCTTGGATACCACCTGGTATACCACGTTCCGGTTGAACTGAATGATAACCCGAACTCATGAAATTTTCAATATTTGGTGGTATAGAAGGATTACTATTTTGATTTGTCTGATGGGTATTATCAGAAAAGTTTTCGCGAGCAGCGGGGTCAAGATTAGGTAGTGAAGCATTATTATCCGGCGAAGAATTACTAGGACGAGCATGGTTCATATTTTCTACCCTAATATCAGACATTGGGGCTGGACCTAATAACTGAGACAAAATTTCAACGTTATTACGTGGTTCTGTTGGATGCAACATCTCATTAGGTTGATCTAGAATTGAAGTATTTTGGTCTATTCTACTCTGAGAACTTCCGCAATTCCTACTTGAACTAGTTAAGCCATTATCTACGTCTCTACTAACATCCGTCAGGTTCCTATCTTCGCGAACTAACCTCCTACTCCTAATCATTTCGTTTTCCAAACTATCTAGCAATTCTGCACATTGAGTTATTAACCGAGCTTTCGAATCAGTATCCTCACTGGGACCTAAACGATTCAATCTCCCCCACACATGGAGAGTCCGAGTCCGAATTCTCGAATATTCATTAGTAGCATTCTCTGTATTAAAATTCTGCAGCATTCCATCCAATTCATCAAGTTTGTTCTCGCATTTTTCCAACTCTTCCTTGGTTGACAATATTACATTTGCAGCTAACGGGATACTATTAGCACTCTCTAGTTTAAAAAATAATCGCAATCGTTGCCTCTTTTCCTCCACCGTTCCTTCACTTAATGCGCCTCTGGCCATCAACTCATACGAAAGCTCATCGGTTAATAACCTATTAACCTCCATAGTGCGGATATTCCAAATAAACAGTTTAGTAGAATAGCAAGGGACTTTATAGATCTTCCTATATAGCTACTAGTGCGGATTTACACTGTAAATTTCCCCACGATTTCCCGGGTGAGAATAATTAAAAAAAAATAATACAAAATTAGAGTTGTCAATATACTCCAAACACAACCAGAAAGTTGGAAAAATCCTTATAACAACGTTCCTTTCGCATACCAGAACCAACTCAATTCAACAACTAACAGTCAAACCTCAAACGATAACAGACTGAAAATGTATTGTGAAGGTTGAAAAAAAAAAAAAAAAAAGGTTAAGGAAAAAATAAACTTAATGATTACAAGTTGAACTATTCCACCCTGTATAACAACATTCCTTTCGCATACCAGAACCAACTCAATTCAACAACTATAAACAACCAAACATCAACGATACTACACTGAAAATGTACTGTGAAGGTGAAAAAAAAATGTTGAAGAAAAAACAAACTTAATGATAAACTTAATGAATACAAGTTGAACTATTCCACCCTGTATAAACAACACCCTGTGAAAACCGAATTGATTCTATAGTTGTTGCTATAATAAAAATTCAAATTACTGCAAACCAACTCAAAGATCACCCTGTAAGTGGTGAAAAGATTCTCTATAAAACAATTTATTGAGGCAACAGTAAAAACTTTTCCGAAAATTATGAACAGATGTAAAGGAACAGCTGGAAACTTTATTCCATTCAATTATCTACACTAGTTTTTGTTCCTTTTTTTTTTCTTTATCGCGAACACTGCGTGCGTACCAATTATCTTTTCCGCGAATAATCACCAATTAATCAAGAGACAGAAATTCACAATTTTTCAATCTAAATTGAATATTGAAAAAAAAAAATTACAGATTTTTTTTCTTTCTTTAAATGAACTACAAAATCCAACTAGAATAGGTTGGGCGCCATCTTGTTACGTAGTATACTGGGCATTAATTTACAAACCTCATTTGGGCTAGGTAAAGGCGGGAATATTCTTTTCGATCAGATCCACAAGAATTTTTGATTTAACGTGCAACAGTTGTGCCCTATGATTGCTGGAAAATGAATAAACATATAGTGACAACTAATACACGGCTGACTAGCGGGCTTTCGTGGGTTCTCTGTATAGTTGGAAAAAAAAAATCTATAT
This sequence comes from Phaedon cochleariae, assembly GCA_918026855.4. Lineage (NCBI taxonomy): Eukaryota > Metazoa > Arthropoda > Insecta > Coleoptera > Chrysomelidae > Phaedon > Phaedon cochleariae. The sequence goes on along the minus strand of OU896707.1, from coordinate 6,862,755 downwards.
ACAATAATTGTTGGATTTCTGTCCCTTTAATTCACTTTTTACGAAGGATTAATTAACAATAGATATTGTAAACCTTCACCGTAGGAGATGGACTTTACAAAGATGCAGGGAATATTCAGATAATACTGTGTGTCCACCAAAGTATTGGTTTATGAACTATGATATAAATTACCTAACACATAACCATATTATGGGTTGGTTGATTTAACGCAAGGGTGATCACTCTTGGGTTACCTAAGTTGTATACATAATTTCCCCTTGAATCAATGTTCGCCTGGTCGTAAATTACAGTCTGATAATACAGCCCTCAGGCTACCTATTTGAAAGCACTAAGATAATAATTGGAAACACGCAATGCACACAAAATAATAATTATTATAACCGAGATTATCGCTCATCAAACAACAAAATTAATAATAAATGAGAAAACCCAATCCCCAGATACACTTAGCTGTACAAGTCCGAAGCTGCTCATAGGGTGAATTTGGCCACTTAGTAAAGCCCTTATTTTTCACTCTCTCACAAGGGGTTTTCTATCCAAAAGATACCGGCCAGGTAGAAGAGAATATCCTCAATTGATGTGAGGTACTGACGCAGTCCAGATTCCTCTAGGACGCTTGAGAAGGGGTACTTGAACCCGGTACTTGAAAGCCCTACGGATGGGAAATGTGTGATTATTGGAATGTGACAACTGATTATCACGGACATAAAACAAAAAAGAACAAACAAAAGTAACAACAATGAAAAAGGAAATACTCACGATGGTGTAAGGTGGCTTTGAAAGTGTACTAGAGGCTTTGATCCAGCGTGCCTTCAGCCTTAAACCGAATCAATCGTAGGAGGAACAAAACGATATTTCCAGGAACTACTCCCTTTACAGCAACGTACGATAATATCGTCCTCCAGTGGCTATATTTTCGAAAATGTGAACCCACAATAATTAAGTGGAATATGTCGAAAACAATTTTCACTCTCAAAAAAAAATGGCTACCATAGATCTACACACCTCAGTCTCTTTACCAGAAGCCCCTAGCCGATCGTCCCCCGAAATTATTCCCACCAAAACGAAGCATTTCGCGCCAAATTGGAAAACATAGTCGTCTCAGTCCTAAATGAAATAATGGGTGATTTTCTGAGTACATTTGAAGTAATTATCCTTACGAAGAGGTTAAGAGACTAGAGTTTGAACTCCTTCAAGCTCTTCCAGAAGAATGTAGAGTGTTAAATGAGAAAAATTCGTCAATTATACTTATAATTAGAGGAAAATCCATAGATACGCCCCTGACTCAGGCACCTAATTCCCAAGGTGAGAATGCCGAGATCGATGACAATCGATTGTCAAAACTGTCCACAATCCGTCACTCATGTGACATTGATTTATTGATTTATTACTAATGAAGGAATAAAAATTGATAATAGAAACAATGAATTACTCTACGAATTTTAATCCAGCAACCAAATGAACGGACAATTAGAGTGAAGGGTTAGTGCGATCGATGTAAATAACAAGAGTCAGGTGAGTCTTTAACTTATGCTTCACCTAAATAATTCATTCTTCCGTTGATGATCGAAAACAATAATTCTAACCTTACTCTGTAGTGATAATGTCGATGTGAGTTTATACTAAATGAGACAAGATCACTATGTTGAAAATTTAACTGTAACAATTTAAGTTCGACGAAATTTCAATATATATTAGTATGCCTCACGCCGTTTGGTTCATAATTATTATTTGTAATATATAAAATTTTTACTGAATTTATATAGAAAAAAGTCTATATCAAATGCACAAATTTTATATATGACGAAATCTTTATATATTTGCGTGTCAGGAAAGTCTATATTTGCGCGTCGCGAAAGTTTATATTTGGTTGTACCAGTGTGTGCAGAAATAGACTTTCGGGTTCCAAGGTTTACCGATAGGTGGCTGAACGCGGCTGGACGTCAGCACAGAATGAGGTTAGAGGATCTGGCAACACTGATATATTATATTCTGGATAATCTTTAACCTCACAATTTTTTTTTTCGAGTAAAAATGTCATTCCCAACGGTTTCAGTGGAAGTTTCTCAATGAAATTGTTGAATGTCACGATAATGTGGTGAATCTACTTTCTCAAGGAGATTCTTCAAGAGCCTCATCTCAAGCTCAGTGGAAAATTGAGGACTACTGTTGTAGGTTGTTGAACATATTCATTGATAATATACTGGCCTGTGAAAGGTTGAAACAGTTATTATCATATCAGTTTACAATATACTGTTTGATATTTATGGTCAAATTGAGCATGTTCTCAACAATGTTGATTCGCAGGACCGAACCTATGTATATTTTACTTCATCAACTAGCACTAACAGTGTTTGTCCCCCGAAGTATGATATTTCAAAGCAACAATTGGCAAGGTGATCGACCGTTGGGGGCGCTGTTTCAAAACAAGATGGCGGCAAAGAGTGTGTTGTTTGTTTACAAAATTTCTTGAGATTTGCATACATTTTCTTCTTGATATTTCATCGTGTTATTTGTGTTTATTGTTGAACTTTTTACTGAAATCATAATATTTTTTGTTGGATCATACTGTTTCATCGTGATGTGAGGAAAATAACTGTTACCTACTGACTGAATCGTGGACCAAATAGTCTGAGCTTTCTTCAAACCAGTGCATTTCTGTGGGACAGCTTTATGGGATATCAAAAATCACAAGCATATCCACTATCATCAGAAGCTGATATATTCACCATCATACCTCTATAACACCACTCTTCAAGCAAAAGGATCCTACAGACCACAAATGGTGATACCAGGAGTGGAGTTTTTCAACAGTGAACAGAGCCTTCTGTGAACATATTGAAAACCATCCCTGAACAATGTGTCAGCCTATTCGACTATTTTGTGCTAAATTTTATAGCCATCAGAATCATGTGCAATTGATCCATACAATAGAAATCAGCAGCAACCAGCTCTAATGAGTCTAAACCAAGAAATAATTCAACACCAAGGGCATCCTGACATTACTGTGGATTTAATAGTAGATACAACCATCCATGGCCTATCCAACAATAATACTTCCAGGCTTTGAGGATTGTTTACAGTGCAACTACCATACCTCATATATTATGGTGCTCCACTGCAATAACAACAAATTGTCATGATCATATGTACCATGTGTGTGAATTGTATCCATATAACATACTTTTCATAATGTGAATATTCCTAATATACTTAGAGTTGAGGTAGGTGGCATCCTAGACTGAGTTTTCTTCTTGGAATTCATTTAATATCTTGTAAAGCTAGTTTTTTTGACCATATTGATGAAATCATTGAATAACAAGTTGAATAATTTGGAATTCCTCCACATAAAACATTGATCAAATGACCTAGGATTTCAGTTAATGTATTTACACAGTATATCATCATGAATTTTGTGATTTCATATCATTTTGTAATTCTAAATTCATCTAATTGAAAATATCTATCTTATCAATTTGTATAGTTCATTATGTTTTGTATATTTTGGAACTGAATTAATAATAATTTTCGAAAATGAAAGTACATTGACATAACATGTGTTTTTCTGTACTTATGCCACTCCAAAGAAGTCCAGAAAGAAGTACCTACAAACAGTACAAACATATGGATATTCCAGTATACTCCTTCCCTCAGTGCTCATGTATACTGTTTTTCCCTGAATTATTTTACATGATACCTTCATAAAAATTTACAATTATGAATGATTTTGAAATCCAGGACTTTCATATATGTAGAAATGAATTAACAATGAGCAAAAGTTAGTATCTACCTGGTAGGTACCTATGTTAAAAGGAATCAGTAAAGATTATAAAGTGAAACTTTGAAATTGCCTCAAAAAAGAATGAGGTGTTGATAGAGGTAGTTTTGGGATTGAAATATGAATTTTGAAAACCTACAATAAAACATTACAAAACAGAAAAAAAAGTAGAACTTTTACCTATGAATAAATACAGTTTAATAATATCATACAAGCAGTAAAATTATGGATACATTTTTCCAAGATACAATTTGAAATGTCATGGATATGTTCAAGTACCCAAATAATCAATGATATCTCCTTGAAAACTTGAATTCACCTCCAAGGAATCTGGGTTTTGGTTTCAATTTGTGTAACTATTTGCACTCAATTGTAAGATACCCTGGATGGCAACTCCTCCCCTGCTGAAAAATTTAAGAAATGTTAGTACCTACTATAAACAAAACATATCTATTAGCTAATACACCATCTAAATATTCAAATAGAAATAGATTGTGTCACTTCAATGTATGTTCAAAGATTTAATTCAAGCTATGAAGTAAGCTACCTACATAATGACCTGCTTGTACCAGGGTTATTATATATCAATAAAATATGCTACTGTTTTTGCTCATATGAACATAATTGGAAGCTGTATTTTAACTTAATCATTTTGGAAGTACATGCAATCTGCATTGGCTATTTTACTACAAAGATGATACTACAAAGTGTTGAAAAGGAATATTCTCAGATAAATTATGAACATACAAAAATGGATATATATTTATATAAAGCAATACATTGAGAATTCGCATTCTCTATGTGATGAGAATATTTACTCTTTTTCAGTTAATTCAATAGAAAACAACTACTTTCCTGGCTATATGCCACGACGAACATTGAATTATATCTATTGAACACACACAGAATTCATTTCCACGCCCTGTATGATGAATGTCAATTTATCATACACCCAAAAGCATGATACTACAAAATAGGAATCTATGGAGGCCTAGGCAGGATGTCATGAACAAGATTTTTATATGAGTCAAGCATTACAAATAAAACCATAAATTACCCACCTGCACATGTTGATAATGTCTTTTTTCTTGCCCAGCTTTGTGTATTGCAGTTCAAAAGTCAAAGGCATTGAATTTGCTTCTTTATTTTTCTTATAAAAATATTTGAAAGAAAAACAACCATACTTATTTTTCCAAGTCCTGGAGACATTTCCCCATAAACAAAATAGGTATGAACTGTTGATCATTTCAATCATGTACTCTCTCAGATAGGCACTGCAAATAAGAGATATTCATCAGTAATAAATATATCAATGAATCACAAATTTACCTTATTATCATTATTGGACCAATGAAGTGAAGAAAGGTAGGAAGTTTTTGTTGGAGCTGCATACATCCAGTTTTCAAACTCATATTGGATTCTCAACGTTTATCCATTGTTTCCATTCAACTGAACTGATTTTTCATCACCAGAAAAGACTTCTTGGTGCAGGAAATTCATATTAGAGGACATATTAGAGGTCCTACATTTTTCCATTGGAACCTTCTACTAGTTCAACCAGCAACCAAACACAGTTGATTTCGCTTATTATCAGAGATTTGTTGATACTGATTTATAAAATAATATAGAATTGATTAGGCAATTGATATAAAGTTCATGTCTTGTACTCAAGAGACGCAAGAAGAGAAAATTAACGTAATTTGTTGAATGGTATTCATAAAATATGAAACCCACTGAACACAATAACAAACATGACCTTGAATCAGGTCTGAGACCGGTATGAAGCTCGCTGCCTAAGCTGGCTGCTAAAATTTCCGAACTTACCCGACAGATAATACCAGTGGCGGGCGATCATTTTATTCAATAAAAATGTAATTTCACTGAAATGGATCTGGGGAAGTTTCCTTCGGATGAATTTTCATAAAATAAGTTCGGAACTCTCCAGTTTTATGTCCACGCTGTACGAAATGGCGAACGATAAAGTCCAAGTCGTTTTCATTTTCAAATTAAAGCAATTTCTAATTTTCGGGGCGGTAAACTGTGACGTACATTCTGAATCTAGTCTGAAAATAGCTGATGGTGAAGAATATAGCTAGCGAATAGGTATCGAATAAAAAACGAATGAAAAAAATAGAAGAAGAAGTTAAATTGCTAAACAAAAACATACATATAACATAACTTGGCTTCATTCTGACAAGATATGGTGTTGTTATTTATAATAACTTTTTTTTTTTTTTTTTTTTTTTTTTTTAATAATAACTTTTTATTCACACAAAAAAATAACTACAAGAAAAATGTACCACAAGATGAGTACAGTTGTGAATAAAATATACTCGATAAGTGATAATTCACTTGTTTCGAGATAGATAATAATAACTAATACTAATTCAATAGCGTTTCGAATAGTTTACCTATAGATATAATAATGACAATAACGAAAAAAAAAAATAAATAAATACAAAAAAAAAACGAAAAACGAATGAGACAGTACAAAAGTATTAAAAGTAATTGCTATAAATTGAAATACAAATTGAGAAGAAATGCATAATACACTGCATTGAAATATCTCGAATAGAGCTCGATCCTAAACGGAAATGTCATTGAATCAATGATGATACTATCCTTCCTAATTTACTGCCATCGGTCAGAACAGAATGAAGCCGGCACCCATTATGCGCTGTTGCAAGATATAATCTGCAACAATCCTAGAAAATAGATCCGTTTTATTAAGGAACGAATTCATTAACAAAAAAATGACTGACAAGTTATGGATAACATATTGTAACATAACGATAGTGAAAAATTATAGATACTATCGCAAAATATCTCAATTTATCTTTATTAGAAATCAACTTCATTCAGCCAATGAGAGATTTATGGGAATTATTCATAATACTTGACAAAGCAGGATTGAAGAACCTATTACATCCCATTGCTGTTATGATATAGTTATTATGCATTCAAAGAACAATTTCCGAAAATCTAGACATAATGATAATGTTGGCAACGTCGTACTGACACAGGCGATCGTATTTTAACTCTGTGTGAATGTGGATTTTCAGAAAATACGTCATAGGAATGGTGGAGGAGCCAAGTTCCTCTTTTATTAATTTTTTTCTGAAGTGAAATTTCATCTTACGAAAAAAAGAAAAAATACGTATATATTAATTTTTTACAAACTTCACAGTTAGATAGAAACCTCAATATAGGAAACTTCCCCACGAAGCTTCATGATCTGATTACTCAGATTGAATAGAATTTGGAATCTCTCATGCACATGATATCAGATGAATAAAACATCAATACCTCGTATTATGTTGATTTCACACTGGTTAAAATGTTCTCCAGAAAGATTCACCTGCTCAGCCCGAAAAAAAATCTTTCTCGATCATCTTCATTCCATATAATCAGATTCAATATTTCGATATTGTCACACCTGTGACTAGTGCTCGGTCTAGGGCGTAGCTTTAGGGGTAGTTTTATGCATTCATGACTTGGAAATAACGAGGCAATTACGTAAAATGTAAAACAGTTTATTTGAATTAAATGAACCAAAGGGGAAATACTAGAATGAACAGTTTATTTGAATTAAATGAACCAAAGGGAAAATACTAGAATGACCATAAAGTATGAACAAAATATGAAAGAAATACTATCTGACACAAGGGTTAATCACCAGAGGGTAGAAAGGTGTGAAACCACGACCTCATCGTTGGGCACGACAAGTACGACTGTCCCTCTGACTGATTTCCCTACTCCTCAGGTTAAATATAATTATTGATGATCAATGCAGTATCAGCAAGCAAGTACAATGCCCGCAGGGAATGAACTCGCCTAGCTGAGACTGCATATCGGAAATGGAAGCGAAATATGAATTTAACAAATAAATATCTATCGTGTTGAATAAAATGATTTTAGGAATTGATTTTATATTTGGTTCGTGAAATCAATCAGGTTATGGGATTTTTCCTCAAGCTTGACAATATGACAACATTCAAAATTTTTGTAATTCATAATGAAATGAAGAAAAACTCGAATTCAATTTAAATATTCGGAGATTGTACTAAGTATTCTAGCACATTCATTAAATCTTGGAAAATCGGGAACTATCATTTTAACTCGATTTTTTGAAAAAAAATCGTTTTCCCCGAAATGCACCAAACTGTCAAACTGAAACTAGCGCAGAATTCTTCTACTACATCTATAAAATCTCATTCTGCAAGAAAATCCACTTGCTCAGCCTGTGGAAAATGGGAAACTACCACTTTCACTCGATTTTCAGAAAAAAAATCATTTTCTCCGAAACGCACAAGACTGTCAAACTGAATAAACTAGCGCAGAAGTCTTCTACTATATCCATAAAATCTCATTCTGCAAGAAAATCCACTTGCTCAGCATGTGGAAAATGGGAAACTATCATTTTCACTCGATTTTTAGAAAAAAAATCATTTTCTCCGAAACGCACACCAGACTGTAAAAACTGAAACTAGCGCAAGTCTTCTACTACATCCATAAAATGTCATTCTGCAAGAAAATCCACTTGCTCAGCCTGTGGAAAATGGGAAACTATCATTTTCACTCGATTTTCGGACAAAAATCGTTTTCTCTGAAACGCACCAGATGTAGAATGAAGGATCATCTGAAACCGTTTGAAGCCATTCAAAGTTCCAGGGATAATTTTGAGGAATGTGAATTCTTCGACATATTTCATATTCATATCCATTTTATATTTATTCCATATTCATTTCGCAATATTTTTTGGAATTTCTCTCCTCGTCTCTAAAAAAATATATATATTATGAGTGATCTGTAATAAGGAGAGTATTGAATACTCTCCCGGAATGTCGCAATGCGCTTAAAACTCAACTTTCAGGAACCTGGAAGAAAAATGTAATGAATGTCAGTGACATTTCGTTTTGAAAAATATGGAAAATATCTTAGCTTTGGACGTTTCGGGAACGAATCTGTTCTGCTTATTTTCAACAAAATGGAGGTTTACTTTTTCTTATTTCTCAGCCGTGTGCGGATTGTTTGACAATTTAATATCTATTATTGGCACTTCACAATGAGAACTCCATAGACGATAGTGTGCTTTCGGAATTAATTGATCTTGAATTCACCATTTACCATTTACATTCCGGGAGACTAGGTGTTCAATACTCTACTTATTACAGATCACTTATAATACATATTTTCTTAAAGACGAGGAGAGAAAACCCAAAAAATATTGCAAAATAAATACTTTTTTCTACATTCATGCAAAAAACAGAACTTTATTGAACTATATTTAGTGGAAAAAGAAGTTCTTTATTGCACTTAGTGCAATAAAGTTTTTATTGCACTCATCTGTCATTCTACTTCAACGTGATGTCATCATGACAAACATTTTCTATAATGCAACTGTGGTTATAGAAACGTCAGTCAAAAATTAATTCTGACAATTAACAGAATTGTACCTAGTGCCGCACCTCAATAAATCATTTTTTGCTTTTTGCATGAACGTAGGAAAAAATGTTGTATGCTACTCGTGCAAAAATTGTTTATTGCATTCGACGTGAAATTGTCCGACGAGGCCGTCACTTGTTGCATAAATAACTATTAATTCCTCGAAGAACATACAGACAGTATTCATTTCATATTCTTCAGTTTATTTTCCAGGCTGAGCAAGTGGATTTTCTTGAAGAATGAGATTTTATGGATGTAGTATAGAAGACTTCTGCGCTAGTTTCAGTTTAATAGTCTGGTGCGTTTCGGAGAAAACAATTTTTTTTTCAAAAAATCGAGTGAAAATGATAGTTTTACATTTTCCGCAGGCTGAGCAAGTGGATTTTCTTATGCAGAATGAGATTTTATGGATGTAGTAGAAGACTTCTGTGCTTGTTTCAGTTTCACAGTCTGGTGCGTTTCGGAGAAAATTATTTTTTTTTCTGAAAATCGAGTGAAAATGATAGTTTTCCATTTTCCACAGGCTGAGCAAGTGGATTTTCTTGCAGAATGAGATTTTATGGATGTAGTAGAAGACTTCTGCGCTAGTTTCAGTTTGACAGTCTGGTGCGTTGCGGAGAAAATGATTTTTTTTCTAAAAATCGAGTGAGAATGATAGTTTTCCATTTTGCGCAGGCTGAGCAAGTGAATTTTCTCGCAGAATGAGATTCTATGGATGTAGTAGAAGACTTCTGCGCTAGTTTCAGTTTGACAGTCCAGTGCGTTTCGGAGAAAATGATTTTTTTTCTAAAAATCGAGTGAAAATGATGGTTTCCGATTTTCCAAGATTCAATGAATGTAGTAGAATACTTAGTACCATCTCCGAAAATTCAAAATGAACTCGAGTTTTTCTTCATTTCATTATGAATTTCATAAATTTTGAATGTTGTCATATCATTAACAGTATAATGATCTCTGAAATTTTTAATGTGGTTTGATCGAAATATCAAATCTGATTATATGGAATGAAGTTGATCGAGAAAGATTTTTTTTCGGGCTGAGGAGGTGAATCTTTCTGGAGAATAACATTTTAACCAGTGTGAAGTCAACAGAATACGAGGTATTGATGTTTTTTTCATCTGATATCATGTGCATGTGTGAGTCCAAATTCTATTCATCAGATCATGAAGCTTCCATGTAATTGATTCATTTTAGTAAAATAACATTTTTATTGAATAAAATGACCGCCCGCCACTGGTATTGTCTGTCGGGTAGGTTCGGAAATTTTAGCAGCCAGGTTCACACCGGTAGGTCTGAGTTGGACAAGAATATCAGGATTACTTGGTGTTTTTAAAGCTACATTATATAGACACAAAATAGCAATGAATTTCTTAGAACCAGGGGAAAGAGGTTTCACTTGGAGTATTTAGAATGAAATAGTAAAATGCAGATGATGACCTTGAAATAACCCATATGAATGGGCACGATGGGTTACGCTCCGCTCATTGGTTGGAAGCAGGTTGAAGTATTGATTTTATGAAACTGACATACGTATTGAAGGCGCGCTTACAAGTAAGCGATCCGCGTTCAACGTATCAAATCCTCATTGGTGGATAGATTGACAGCCGTCATGTAAATGTATGTTTACCCAATCACAACACGATTCTACAAAATAAGGTGTACATTGTGAATTCACCTTAGAATAGTTTATTTACATGTATTATTGTATTGAAATTAATAATTTTTTCCGTGACGGGAAAAAAGTTTGGCATTTCATCTCTGTTGGCAGGTTTTAAAATGTCACTATTCATAAATTACTTTTTTCCCGTGGGAAAAAAGTGAGTACTCCTTTCCCGGATATATATCACATATATATACTCTGTTAATGGCTTTTGTTGTGCTATAGTTCCGAAATATAAGTCAATAATACCGTCTCCGAGAAAGAACTGCAAGTCTTTTTATCTTCCATTCGACTTCGCGGTTTCTTATATTACTAAACAACTACTGAATTCGCAATTTTTCAAAATCAAATCACAGAATTGAACTGACAGAAGTGACATCAGATATTTGATTACTTCAAAAGAATGATGAAGATGTCTATAAAACGCAGGTGTCCCTACTGTTAAAAACTTGAAATTTCACGTCGATAATTTTCAGATTTCGAAATAATGTAATATTGATTCGTCCTTCCTCCTGTCACAGAAAAAAATAGTGTATTATACACGGGAAAAATATTAGATTTTAGCTCACGGTTTTTTGTCTCCCTCCGCTACGCGTCGGGAGACAACACAACCTGGAGCTAAAATCTACTACTTTTTTCCCTTGTATAATAAATAACTATTATTTTGACTTACTAATGAATCAGAAACATAAGCAGGACATGAGGATATTTTGTTTTTGTGAACGATAAATCATCATTTACCTATGCGCAATGTGGAATTTTTTTTTTTGAATTTTAGGTTAGGAACAGATTTCAGGATATCTTGCAAATGAACATCTTCAATTCATCTTATTTTTCCATAAGCTGATGATTCATCATTCTGCCTAGTCTTACTGAAGGAAATGGAATGAACCATTTATAAGAAATTCCTTGAAATTATTTCCTTAAGTATTCAAGGTAGGTTTGCACATATGAAATAAAAATAACCACGATTTTGAATGAAGATTTTAATCAAATTATGAGAAATACTCAATTAAGAAACGATCAATATTTTGACTACTTCCATCACTCTCATCAGCTTCTTCAGGATATTGATTTTCTGGTCCCGGGCTTCCAATTTGGCAGATTTTATCTAATTTCATTTGTCACTATACCAGCCAATTCAATGAATTCATCCATTGATGGTTTTGACTTATGTAGGGATCATTCTGATACCTACTCAGGTATCACATTTTCTGATATTGTCCCAGGAAATCGGTAACATCATGAAATGTGAGAAAAGTATAACATAAAAATTGAACATATATCCATTGTGGTACTCACAATAAAAACTGTCCTGATCAATACATTTGATCTTTATTTGGTTTTGTTCTCCTTATGTCATTTCCATAGCCAGTTCTCATTTCAGATGTCCTTCAGAAAATCAGTAGAACCATGAAAAGTACAATCAGAAAGTGTAACATGAACATTGCACAGAACTACATAAATGCTGGTACTCACAAAAGGGTATTGAGCCCTTATTGAAGTCAACTCTGAGTCATATGATATATGCATTTCCCAGTCATATTATATATGCATTTCCAAATCATTCTTGCTTCTTGGGTAGGATAAGGGAACCTAAACAATCTCAATGGTGTATGTTGGTTATTATTTAAGTACTCACTCTTGCAGTCTTTGACTGCACATTTTATTCCTCCAGGTCTCCACATTGCCAAGTTTATCTACAAAAATATATCATTTCTACCTCAGCAACCCCAGACACTAGAAAAAATCAAATATACTCACACTTATTATACCACAATTTTTTGAGGTTATGTAAAATGATAAAAAGAATCGAAAAATAATGATAATTCCACTGAAACTTAACTGAAAAACACAATCTATAAAAATAATGATCGCTTTTGTGCAGATTAAATCCACTTTTACCACTGTTGAAAAATTTGCCAAATCTCTGAGACTCTGAGAAGAAATTAGTTGACAAACAGTAAACATACAGCTGACATCTGATCGTAGCTTTGACCTCAGTGTTGCCAGATCCTCTAACCTCATTCTGTGCTGACGTCCAGCCGCGTTCAGCCACCTATCGGTAAACCCTGGAACCCGAAAGTCTATTTCTGCACACACTGGTACAACCAAATATAAACTTTCGCGACGCGCAAATATAGACTTTCCTGACACGCAAATATATAAAGATTTCGTCATATATAAAATTTGTGCATTTAATATAGACTTTTTTCTATATAAATTCAGTAAAAATTTTATATATTACAAATAATAATTATGAACCAAACGGCGTGAGGCATACTAATATATATTGAAATTTCGTCGCACTCAAATATATAGAACATTTTTCACACGATATAAGAAATTTTTCATGTAATATTGATAATTTCGTATATTATATAGGATTTTTTCTATATATCGCGTTAAAATTTCTATATATCGAAAAAATAATTATGAACCAAACGGCGCCCCATAAATCAGCCCCTCATGACGACGAATATCATTGCCAAATTTCAAGGGAATCGGTGGGAGAATATCTGATATATTCATGAAAAACCGATTTTTTCTAAAAAGTTTAACACACTGTATCTTGAAAACTATGCATTTCCGGACCCAAGTATATATGAAATAAATTTCATGTTTTCACATGCAGAATCATCCCCTTGATTTTTTGCGCATAATTTCCGGACACCCTGTATATCTTTGTTACACAGGTGGGGCTTCTCAGACTCCAAATCTGTTTACTGCACTGTCACTATCTTGTTAACTAACTAAAAATTGAATTCGCACCAGGATATGACAGAATAAAGTGTTTTGGGAAGCTGTAGGCAACCAAAGAAATGTGCATGCATTCAAATTGATTTAAAATTTGTCTGGATAAGTGATACTCCACCTGGGAGACGCCGGGTTAACTTAACCTGACCTAGAAATCCACATTTTTGTCAATGATGTATAACAATGTAATTGATGAAATGATTCATATGAAAATCAACATTTTCATTCGTCACTACCTCTGAGGCAAATACTTGAAATTCAATGTATATTTATTTTCATAACATACATTGCTAAAGAAAAATATTTTTTTTTATCAAAGGGGGTTAGATATTCCACACGTTGATGTTGTTATAAACTTTGACATACCAACACATAGTAAAGACTACATTCATCGTGTAGGAAGAACAGCAAGAGCAGGAAGATCTGGTCAGGCTATCACTTTTGTGACACAGGTGAGTTAGTGATAAGAATAAATACAGATATGGTATATTATATGTAGTGATATTCAATCTTCATATTGCTTTTAGCTTCCAGATTCAGGTCCCTCTGAAAAAATATTGGGTAGTTACTTCCTTGTAGTTGTTGAAATTTCGAAAATACCCCGTGTTTCATTTATGACCCCAAAAGGTAATAATGTTCAGGTGTATTTGCATTCAAAAATAGTTATTTATGTACTATAGACGAAAAACTGAATATTTATAGGCTAGTCTGTGAATTGATAGCTGAGACAATAGACAGTTTTTCGTCTATAGTACATAAATAACTATTTTTGAATGCAAATACACCTGAACATTATTACCTTTTGAGGTCATAAATGAAACACAGGGTATTTGTTTTATTTTTGGACATAAATATTACTACCTTCTGAAAACGGACCCTCTTATGACGTAGAAACCTCATCTCGCCATAGTTGAAAGAAAATACCAAACGCCCGACGGAGACTGAGGCAACTGATATATGAATTCTTTCAACTGTGATCTTGCGCTAATTCACTCTGTCAGAAATCATGTATCATTCATCTCTGTCTGGAATAGTCTTGTTTCAGTATTAGGGTTTTGACGTCATATCATCGCCTCGTTTTCAGAGGTCCGAAAAATCGGGGATTTCAATAATTTTTTATAAAACGTAGGGAGCTCACAGCAAGAAACGGTTTGCGGTGGTGAGCTAGTTTGGGTGAGTTCTATCGAATTGTGAAATGAAATTTTTTTGTAATATAAGCCCATTCACGCACACATCGCGGCCATTTCCACTTTAATTTTCACTTTACTATCAATCACGATCAAACACGATCATGATTCTCTGTTATTTCTGTTCTCGTCATCTCATAGCATTTTCGTAAATGACGTTATATAGGGTGGGTCAGCATTTTTACATATTGACTGGTGATGATATTTTTTGAAGTACTTATGACACGATCATGATTCTCTGTTATTTCTGTTCTCGTCATCTCGTAGCATTTTCGTAAATGATGTTATATAGGGTGGGTCAGCATTTTTACATATTGACTGGTGATGATATTTTTTGAAGTACTTATGACACGATCATGATTCTCTGTTATTTCTGTTCTCGTCATCTCGTAGCATTTTCGTAAATGACGTTATATAGGGTGGGTCAGCATTTTTACATATTGACTGGTGATGATATTTTTTGAAGTACTTATGACACGATCATGATTCTCTGTTATTTCTGTTCTCGTCATCTCGTAGCATTTTCGTAAATGATGTTATATAGGGTGGGTCAGCATTTTTACATATTGACTGGTGATGATATTTTTTGAAGTACTTATGACACGATCATGATTCTCTGTTATTTCTGTTCTCGTCATCTCGTAGCATTTTCGTAAATGATGTTATATAGGGTGGGTCAGCATGTTTACATATTGACTGGTGATGTTATTTTTTGAAGTACTTATGACACGATCATGATTCTCTGTTATTTCTGTTCTCGTCATCTCGTAGCATTTTCGTAAATGACGTTATATAGGGTGGGTCAGCATTTTTACATATTGACTGGTGATGATATTTTTTGAAGTACTTATGACACGATCATGATTCTCTGTTATTTCTGTTCTCGTCATCTCGTAGCATTTTCGTAAATGACGTTATATAGGGTGGGTCAGCATTTTTACATATTGACTGGTGATGATATTTTTTGAAGTACTTATGACACGATCATGATTCTCTGTTATTTCTGTTCTCGTCATCTCGTAGCATTTTCGTAAATGATGTTATATAGGGTGGGTCAGCATTTTTACATATTGACTGGTGATGATATTTTTTGAAGTACTTATGACACGATCATGATTCTCTGTTATTTCTGTTCTCGTCATCTCGTAGCATTTTCGTAAATGATGTTATATAGGGTGGGTCAGCATTTTTACATATTGACTGGTGATGATATTTTTTGAAGTACTTATGACACGATCATGATTCTCTGTTATTTCTGTTCTCGTCATCTCGTAGCATTTTCGTAAATGATGTTATATAGGGTGGGTCAGCATGTTTACATATTGACTGGTGATGTTATTTTTTGAAGTACTTATGACACGATCATGATTCTCTGTTATTTCTGTTCTCGTCATCTCGTAGCATTTTCGTAAATGACGTTATATAGGGTGGGTCAGCATTTTTACATATTGACTGGTGATGATATTTTTTGAAGTACTTATGACACGATCATGATTCTCTGTTATTTCTGTTCTCGTCATCTCGTAGCATTTTCGTAAATGACGTTATATAGGGTGGGTCAGCATTTTTACATATTGACTGGTGATGATATTTTTTGAAGTACTTATGACACGATCATGATTCTCTGTTATTTCTGTTCTCGTCATCTCGTAGCATTTTCGTAAATGATGTTATATAGGGTGGGTCAGCATTTTTACATATTGACTGGTGATGATATTTTTTGAAGTACTTATGACACGATCATGATTCTCTGTTATTTCTGTTCTCGTCATCTCGTAGCATTTTCGTAAATGATGTTATATAGGGTGGGTCAGCATTTTTACATATTGACTGGTGATGATATTTTTTGAAGTACTTATGACACGATCATGATTCTCTGTTATTTCTGTTCTCGTCATCTCGTAGCATTTTCGTAAATGATGTTATATAGGGTGGGTCAGCATTTTTACATATTGACTGGTGATGATATTTTTTGAAGTACTTATGACACGATCATGATTCTCTGTTATTTCTGTTCTCGTCATCTCGTAGCATTTTCGTAAATGATGTTATATAGGGTGGGTCAGCATGTTTACATATTGACTGGTGATGTTATTTTTTGAAGTACTTATGACACGATCATGATTCTCTGTTATTTCTGTTCTCGTCATCTCGTAGCATTTTCGTAAATGACGTTATATAGGGTGGGTCAGCATTTTTACATATTGACTGGTGATGATATTTTTTGAAGTACTTATGACACGATCATGATTCTCTGTTATTTCTGTTCTCGTCATCTCGTAGCATTTTCGTAAATGACGTTATATAGGGTGGGTCAGCATTTTTACATATTGACTGGTGATGATATTTTTTGAAGTACTTATGACACGATCATGATTCTCTGTTATTTCTGTTCTCGTCATCTCCTAGCATTTTCGTAAATGACGTTATATAGGGTGGGTCAGCATTTTTACATATTGACTGGTGATGATATTTTTTGAAGTACTTATGACACGATCATGATTCTCTGTTATTTCTGTTCTCGTCATCTCGTAGCATTTTCGTAAATGATGTTATATAGGGTGGGTCAGCATTTTTACATATTGACTGGTGATGTTATTTTTTGAAGTACTTATGACACGATCATGATTCTCTGTTATTTCTGTTCTCGTCATCTCGTAGCATTTTCGTAAATGACGTTATATAGGGTGGGTCAGCATTTTTACATATTGACTGGTGATGATATTTTTTGAAGTACTTATGACACGATCATGATTCTCTGTTATTTCTGTTCTCGTCATCTCGTAGCATTTTCGTAAATGACGTTATATAGGGTGGGTCAGCATTTTTACATATTGACTGGTGATGATATTTTTTGAAGTACTTATGTATATTTAATGTAATTGAAATATCATTGAAATTATATTTGTATAGGAGTATAGATGTGTCAATAAGGGTAACACCATGTTATATCACAAAATCTAAGATACATACTATAGTATACAAAGCTGAATATTACAAAAACTAGAGATTTGAAAATTGGGCAATTACAAGTTCTTTTGACTTCTTCATAACATATGTAGAGAAAAAATTATTAAGTACTCATAATGATCCAAATTACAATTTTTTCAGTATGATGTTGAATTGTACCAGAGGATTGAACAATTAATTGGTAAACAATTACCACTTTACAAAACAGAAGACGACGAGGTGATGGCTTTACAGGAAAGAGTAGCAGAATCACAAAGGATAGCTAAAATGGTAAGATCCATAATAGTACCTGCATAATTTGTAACCATGTAGGTCAATGTTTATGTTATTTCAAAATTGGCAAACAATATTTAATTATCTTAACAAAGTTGTATAATTCAGTGTTAATACTTCTTCGTTGACCTATTAGATTAGTTAATTAGAAGTATTGCACCTATAAAGTGTTGAATAATATTTATTTAGTTGGTAACAAGCATATCTCAAATTATATCAATTCACTTTTTATTCAGGAAATAAAAGATCTAAGTGATAAAAAGGGGAAGAGGAAAAAAGGCGGGGATGAAGACGATGATACAGAGGGAGCCACAGGTGTGCGGAAAAGACTCAAAGGGAAAGGCGGAAATAAAAAAACAGCACGGAGAAAGTAGGTAATTGTACTTTTATGTTAATGTTCGATGTTCTTATATATTCTTAATAAAAAATTCAATAAACCCGATTTTATGTTTTTCTTGAGTCAAATGAGAAAAATACCACAAAATTATCACACTACTGTTGATATACCGAGGGGAGTAGAAATTTTGCTCCATAAGCAAACCACCCTTAATATTATAAATTGATAAACATCGCATCTGTGTTTGAAATGGGTAAACTCTATGTGCTTTTTTGGAATTTTTTATTGGACTTTAAGATAGGTATTGGTACATTACATTATTAAAGAAACACGAACGTCTTATGATATAAACTACTCAACACTAATTTCGTCGCACACCAAAATGTCGCCCCTGTTATAGCCCAGTCCTTCAGCTATAATCTCGTACTTCATTGAGACATAAGGGTATTCACATAAAATCTCTACATGGTGTTTTCCGACACTGTGCAAAATTTCGGAATATTCAAAAGGCTCTCAAATGGTGAAAACATTTTTTTTCTCAACTTCGACAACAGAGGCATGAAGATGATCTCATTACCTCGAGATATTTCGCGAATCAACTTCCTATCTCTCTTATTTACAGAGTGATCTCAAAAAATCAACTTTTTGGTTTTGCAGCCATAACTTTCTTTCACTTCAACCGATACTAGAAATCTTAGGCTCATTTTGAAGATAAAACTTCAGATGAAGAGATCTGAATATCATAATTGACTCAAGATGGCTATCAAAGATCTAGAGTTTTCTTGAAAGTGACCCAAATCTGGAACGCCCTCCGAATCTCGGTTGGGAGGAGAATTGAATGAAAATCAACGTGTTCTCGGAAAAACAATACATTCTGGATGCGTCCATATTTTCCTCGCTCTCAGTAGTCAAGAATGTGCGTGAGAAAACACAATTGAAAGATGTTCTTGCCGAAACATCAGACCATTTCTCCCCTGTAATGCATGGCCCGTAACCAACGTTACAAGAATCAGAGTAAGTGACTGAAAAGTCAGGTTAGAGGTCGTTTTCGAATCATAAACAGATTTCGATAGTTTCGATGCCGCATCTAACGCGAATGTGGGTGACAACTTTGTTCTCGTTGATGACAATGCGAGACCGCATAGGGTTGTTGGTACACCATTTATGATGAGCCTTAGCTGGTCGGGTTTGTCAGTCCATTGTGATTCTTGTAACGTTGGTTACGGGCCATGCATTACAGAGGAGAAACGGTCTGATATTTTTGCAAGAACATGTTTCAATTGTGTTTTCTCACGCACAATTCTTGACTACTGAGAGCGAGGAAAATATGGACGCATCCAGAATAAATTGTTTTTCCGAGAACAAGTTTGATTTTCATTCAATTCTCCTCCCAACCGAGATTCGGAGGGCGTTCCAGATTTGGGTCACTTTCAAGAAAACTCTAGATCTCTGATAGCTATCTTGAGTCAATTATGATATTCTGATCTCTTCATCTGAAGTTTTATCTTCAAAATGAGCCTAAGATTTGTAAAATCGGTTGACGTGGAAAAAAGGTATGGCTGCAAAACCAAAAAGTTGATTTTTTTGAGATCACTCTGTAAATAAGAGAGATAGGAAGTTGATTCGCCTCTGTTGTCGAAGTTGAGAAAAAAAATGTTTTCACCATTTGAGAGCCTTTTGAATATTCCGAAATTTTGCACAGTGTCGGAAAACACCATGTAGAGATTTTATGTGAATACCCTTATGTTTCAATGAAGTACGAGATTATAGCTGAACGACTGGACTATCGAACAGTGTGAACCAAATTCAAATTGTTCTAAACTGAAAAAAGTTATTCACATTATAACAGTGGCGACATTTTGGTGTGCGACGAAATTAGTGTTGAGTAGTTTAGTTTATTATCAATTTTCTCAGAATAGTCAACACCACAATGCAGGTATTATAACAAGTACAAAAAACATACTAGATATAAATTCTTTGGCTTAGTATAATGTCCTATAGAAACATGTGAATAACAAAAGTTCATGAAAAAATGTGGGATTAGATATACATGACATATAACATATTTCCTAGGAAAACATAGTTTGGTATTTTTGGTAACTAATGAGTCTTGTCCTAATAAAACATGATGTTTTCTTTTCAGACTGACAAGTTTAGTATTCTTTGAGAACTTGAAACTTACATAATATGCGAGTACGATTTTTCAAAATCCAGTAGAAACCTCATTTTTACAAACTTCCAAAGAATCGACAAACTCTTCACTCTCGCATCCATTCCCTTCACTTGGAATCTCCATTCTTTTGTGTCCATCTGTTTTATGAACCTTATGGAAACACTGAACTTCATCGTAAATATCATTTTCCACAATGAAACTAGTCCGTCTGGGTTCTTGGAGAATTTTCGCACAGTTCTCCGATGTTCTGGAATTATTGTACTGTTTCGGATCGGTGAATTTGTAATAATGATGGGACTTGTAATAAGTGGGCTCTGTCTCAGTTTCGCGTCTTTGATCTCTATCTGTTTTCGGTTTTGGTACTGGGGATGCCTCCAGAGAATCGGGGGTAATGCTATTCAGTGTGGAGGGGTCATCAGACGATTCCCTGAAAATATCAATAACATACAGGAATGAAAAAACTGTATTATCAGAGGTTACTGCTTATTTTTTTTACAAAAACTTCTATTTGGCAAAAACCATGAATGAGTAGAGAACAAATAACAATGATTATATAGTGTGTCCCACTTACCATGCTCACCATGGGTATCTTTTTAACGGTGAGAGATACGAGGTCGGTTAAATGACACCAAATGTGGAGTTTGTCAAGACCAATTATTATGTGAAAAAATATTTTGATAAAATCTATTCGTTTTTGTTTTATACGCAAAAAACAGATTTTGATCATTTTCATGTCTCCTCCGTAACTTCTTTATTTATGAAAATATTCTAATAGGAACTTCACATTCTTACGGCAGTTTTTCAAAGTAATTTCGAGAAAAATATGAAATTCATACCAACTCTTCTAGAATTTGAGATATCAGCACCAACTTTAGTTTTTCAAATGTAGGTCATAGCTCACTATGACTTAGTACAAATAACTTTTGTTTCTCTTACAGATGATATGTCGCAGTAATAGTTTTGTGTTGATAACAACGGAGTTATCGTCATTTATACAAAAACAAAAAATTATTTGGAAGCCGCCATCTTGAATTTATAAACTTTAACAAAAAAATCATGATCTCCGACCTCAGAAACCCCCCACTTACCAATTTTGAATGGAATCGGACCAAATCTTGTCCGCCATCTTGTAGCAGCCATTTTTTTTAATTTCAACAAAAATTCCATAACTCCGATTAACTTGAAATTTGGCCGGTGTTCATAATTTCGGTGACAATACATTATGGAATTTTTATTGAAATTGAAAAAAATGGCTGCTCCAAGATGGTACCAAATTGTTAAGTGGGTGTTTTTGAGGTCGGAGATCATGATTTTTTTGATAAAATTCATAAATTCAAGATGACGGCTTCCAAATAATTTTTTGTTTTTGTGTGAATGACGATAACTCCGTTGTTATCAACACAAAACTATTACTGCGACATATTATCATCTGTAAGAGAAAAAAAGTTATTTGTAACTAAGTCATAGTGAGCTAGGACCTACATTTGAAAAACCAAAGTTGGTGCTGATATCTGAAATTCTAGAAGAGTTGGTATAAATTTCATATTTTTGTCGAAATCACTTTGAAAAACTGCCATGAGAATGTGAAATTCCTATTTGGATATTTTCATAAATAAAGAAGTTACGGAGGAGACATGAAAATGATCAAAATCTGTTTTTTGCGCATAAAACAAAAACGAATAGATTTTATCAAAATATTTTTTCACATTATAGTTGGCCTTGACAAACTCCACATTTGGTGTCATTTCACCGACTTCGTATCTCTCACCGTTGAAAAGATACTCATGGTGAGCATGGTAAGTGGGACACACTGTATAACCTCAGTAAAAACGTTGCTATCGATATGTTCGATATATTGAATATTCGATATATCGAATATCCAAATATTCGAATATTCAAATAGTCAAATATTCAGATATTTAGATATTCGAATATTCGAATATTCAGATATTCGAATATTCAGATATTCGAATATTCAGATATTCGAATATTCAGATATTCGAATATTCAATTATTCGAATATTCAGATATTCGAATATTCAAATATTCGAATATTCAAATATCTAAATGCTCAAATATTCGAATATTCAGATATTCGAATATTCAAATATTCGAATATGCAAATGTTCGAATATTCAAATATTTCGAATAAACGATATATCGAATGCCCTATATACCGAATATTCGACAATTAAGACATATATTTGATATCGAATGGATTTCAGTTTTTTCGAATTACTATTCTTACTATACATTCGTTCTAGATATTGATTAACTTACTGTCAAATAACTCCATCACCACCAGAAACATTACTATTTGTTTTTATTTATTTCCTCCAGATTTCAAACGAATATGAGTAATATGCTAAGATGGGTGTCAATTATCAATAATCAATTTAAAGAATATAATAGGTATGCTCTTGATGGGGAAAGTAGTGTGAAATTATCTGGGAAATTATGATGGAGTAAATAATATTCTGAGCATTTCTGAGTAAAAATTATGGAATATATATTTATATTATTATGCATACCTACCTTTAACGTTCGTATAGAGTTAATGGCCTTATTGGCCTATAACTACACTCTATAGGGTACCGGATAGTTGATTGACTCGAAAATTGAAGAAAAAAATATTGAAAAGATCATATTATATTTGTTGAAGGCAATTTTCAATTGACTACATAATAACTGAAACACGAAATAAATTCTCTACAAAAAATATGAAAAACTTAATAAATATGCTAAACATTTGTTAATAATAAAGATCTAGTCAATTCGAATGGGCACATGCTTCTTATTAACACTTAGGAATATCAGTTGTTCTGCATGTTCTGACGTCAAATATGTTCGAATATTCGAATATTTGTATATTTGAATAATCAAATATTCGAATAATGGAATATTCAAATATTCGAATATTCGATATATCGATATATTCCGACCGAAATATCGTTATTCGATATATCGAATATTCGATAAAATATCGATATATCGAAATAAATTCCCAGCCCTAGTCAAAAATCTTGAAATGATGCATGATCAACCCATTCTTATATACAGGGTGGTCCTCAAACAACAATTATGACATCAAGTAATAAAAAAAATCTTAGTCTCAAGTGTCTGGGACACCCTGTATAATGGTACCATTTTTGTCTAGTTAATTCCTTTCATTCTTACCCGCTGATCGCAACCATGTCTGACGGTTTCAATATTGGCCCGAAAAACCTCGTGGAACCAATAATGGCTTCCGAATTCGCCTCAGTTCTCGGTAGTATAGTCAACGATTTGTGTGGCCTTGGAACATCATAATCTGGCTCCGAGAAACGACGTCTTCTTCCGGGTAGCAATTTCTTCAACTGAAAAAACATATTTTGGGTTTGAGTCAAGTTTTTTAAAACCGAATAACATAATCAGCCTAACAGATATATGATAACTTCAATATTGTTCGTCCTTTTTTCTTGTCACAGAAAAAACTGTGTATTATACACGGAACATATTAGATTTTAGCTCACAGAGCTGGACGTGGAGCTAAAGTCTACTACTTTTTTCTCTTGTATAATAAATAACTATTTATTGCCTTCATATTGTTTTTTCACTTCGGTCCTGTTTTAGAGAATTTTTTATTTTTTGGGCCATTATACAATTAAACGCGTGAAATAAGTACGGCAACGACGGACTTGCTTTTTTAAAAAATAACTTTTATTACAGAATACAAATATAAATGAACAGAGAGATGTTTATACAAGTAAATCTAAGTCTGACTGCCGTTTGCCGGTAAAAATGGAATTAAGAAACCTCGGTGCTTGTTCGACATCTCGGAAACCAGGGGTGTTGAGTTTCCGATGAATCAGCAGAATCCTTGGCTAGGTGGTGAGATAATTCCTCCCCTCAAAAATACAACTACGGAGTGCAGCGGGGTAGTTAAACAACTGGAAGGCTTATTTCTTTGAGGGCTAACTGAACTGGCTTCGCCTTGGAACATCTAGATTGCAGCGATTTCTTGAACATGCAGTTAGCTACAATTACGATGATCAGGATGCAAGCAGTTACGCTCCATATCCTGTGTGTTCGGAATATTCTACCTGAAGTGAATGATATTTCAGGACTATTCTGAATAAGCTGTGTTTTCAGGTCATGCAGTTCGTCAACATCCTGGTGGAATTTCGATCAGATAGGTTCCAACAATTTTGGAGATATCTTCTTGATCTCGACACTTGAGTCCTCTAATTGGTTGATCTTAGGCTTAGTGATCTGCACATTGATCGACTGGCATGTTGATGCGGAATAGAGCAGTTCAGCTACCGTTGAGAGAGAAAAAAAAGTCTTTCCCATCTGTCCTTTTCTTCAGTGTTCCAACATAAAATAATGAAAATATTATGTTGGCATCATTGGAAATAAGAAAAAATGGAGAAGAATATCATATTAACCTCAATATGAAAGAACGGTCTTCTTCTCCATTTCTTCTCATTTCCAGTGTTGGCAACATAAGATTTTCATTATTTCATGTTGGAACACTGAAGACAAGGACAGATGGGAAGACAGGAAGGTGTTCCCCGAGGCATATAACTTATTCCAGAAATTTAACAAGAACACCAATCTCTACCTTATTTCTCTTGGTTCTCACGATGTTCTCAGAACATTACAGGATATCTCTTCGTGGGAACCAGAATATATTCAAATAAACGAATGCAATTTGTACAAGGTAACACGCTTGAATGTACAATTATTTGGTCATTTTTATGCATGAATGTAATTTATTGGAATATTTCACGAATAAAAAAAACTCGATAGATTGTGTGGAGCACTCACCAATACTCAGGATTTCTTTCATTTTTTGAAGTCTATCTGCAGTGCAGTTATCGCTGTAAGTTTTTGATATTTGCATTGCTCCTATGGGACATTTCATATATGAGGGAAATATTCTTCAGAACAATCGACATATTGGTGAGATATCACTTTGTACACTAGTGTGGTAAACTATCACTTTGCAAACTAGTGTGGTGAATTATTACTTTGCAATCTAGTTTAGCAAAGTTGAACTTTGCACACTAGTGCGTTGAATAATCAGTTTGCACACTAGCGTGGTCAAGATGAACTTTGCACACTAGTGTAGAAATGCTTATATTTTTACCCTCGTTACTTTCAACCGCTGCGAGTCGAAAATTTTACCTCTAAATCATCCAGATTGGACACATCCAGACTGGTAGTGACTCCAGGCTTCAGAATGGGAGCGCTGGCCACCTTGGCAAGCTCCTCCAATAATCTGCTCAACTCGTCTTGTTCGATGTCGTCCCTGTACACGTGACTTTGACATTGCCTGCCCCCTCTGAGCACCACTTCGTTCTCGGGGTCTTCGTGGTCGCTGAAACGTTTTATCAGCCGTTTCACGTTGTTGTTGTTGTTGTTGTTGTTGTTGTGGGGTTGTTCTTCTTCGAGGTCTTGGAGGATATCGTCGATGCTTTTGAGGTTGTCCGAAGGTGATGTTGTCTTTTTGGCCGGCAGGTCGATCGGTCTAACGTTAGGGGGGATGTCGTGGAATGGGTAGGGGGTGTCTATTTGCCGGGATTTCGGGGGTACCGGCGGAGAGTCGATTTCTGGAAGTTACGAAATTCATTCAGGGGCGTAATTTCAGGCCAAGGGGGTGGTGAAAAACAAAAAATAAATTGCGAAGAAATGCACAGCCTGCGAATTTTTTTCTGAGGTGCAAGGTCAAATGCCTTAAGAGTGACAACAACTTACTTAATTACTTTTTAGGGTGTTCGTGAGAAAGATATAATAAGAATGAAATTATATTAATTAAACAAGGTGTTTCCGAATTGTAGTGACAAAAGCCTAGGAATGATTCGTGTCAACAAAATATGAAAAAGGGTTTGAATAAACTTGGGTCTGAAAATGCTTCTTTTCCAAGGCCAAGTTCAAACAAAATAGTTTTTTATCAATATCTTTATTTATAATTTTTCTATTGAAGAAAATCATATTGAGACTACAGAATGCTTTTTGAATAACTGAAGATACATGTTTTTTGTATCTAAGATCGATATCAATTTGTAATCCTAAACTCTTTATGTGAAGAAAAATTGAGGGAGGTATCATCAACAGTACAGTGCACAAGAGGTACAAAACGTTTTTGAGCTGCTTTTTTACCGAACAGTAATGCTTTAGATTTCGATGGATTAATTTTCAAGCAGAATTTCTTTGACAGAGATGCAAGTTGTTGTAAATCTTCGTTAATTTTATTGCAAGCAGAGTCAACATCTCGCTCATGAAAAGAATGGTAAAGAGATATCATCCGCATAAAAATGAGTTGTGCATGTTTTGATACTCTTGTGAAGTTGAGAGGTATATAAGGTGGACAGTAAGGGCCCAAGTGTGGACCCCTGTGGAACACCACATACCACTTCAAGGAAAGTCGAAGAATTCCGCTGAATAACTACAGACTGAGATCGATTAGATAGATAATTCCGTATTAGTTCACATGATCCCGTCGAAAACCCTATATGTCCCAGAATGGTAACCCAGTAGCTGATGGCATACCATATCAAAAGCCTCCGAGTTATCAATGAGGACAAGAATACATGATTTATCATTATCTATTGGCTGTGGCACAATTATGGCCCTGCCGAAACCCAGATTGATGAACCGGAAAAATGTTATTAGAACTAGAGTGTTTTCTAATTTGTCTATCCATAATTTTTTCGAGCCCCTGCTTTGACAAGGTACATAAGATACTTATTGGTCGAATATCTCCAAATCCATCCGTTAACGAATTTTTGGGTATAGGTACCACATTAGCTCTCTTCCATATTGTAGGAAATGTATTATTCAATGAGCAAAAATTATAAATGTGTGTCACAATAGGTATCATGAGAGGGCAGCTGTAGACATCGTACTCACTCGTAGGAGAGAAGGCAAATTCTGGGCCATCGATTTGCAAAAAGTTATTAGGGGAACAATTCAGAGTATTAATATCGCATCCATTATTGCCATCCTGTGAGGAGGAACCCACGATATTATAGTTCATTCTTGACTCATTCGAGCAACCAGCATGTCCAAATACACTCAGTTCCAAAAAAAGTGAAGCACTTGATATTTGACCTATATCTTCTTAAAAAAAAAATAGTAGGCCGATTTTTTTTTTATTTTTTGGTAGGTAATGCATTTGTCTTTGAATAAAAATAAAGAGGTGAACATTTTTTCAAAACCTTGATGGTGGTGGAATAACTCGAACCATGATTTATTCTTAATTAATTTTTGACTCACCCTGTGTGTTAATTGAGTAATGGCATAGAAAGAGCTTACACCAGATACGAATGAGGCTTCTTTTGCGAGCATTTTGTTTTTTTATTCATTGATTTATCTCTAAAATTTTCCGAATTACAGCTTTTTTGCTGATACCTTACGCTTATCACACAAATTAAATTTATTGAAGGGTCAGAGTACTCAAAATTGATTGGGTTGTACTCTGGTAGGATCACATTGTCTTAAAAAAACAAATGCCGTTGCCATAGCAACTAATTTGTTGTATGCCTCCATATTTGACCATTTATCGTTGTGTCATCAATTAAGTGTCTTGTTTTATTGACTAAAATTACATAAAATGCCTCAAATAAATCCTGAACAAGTAGCAAGATTAGTTGCGTTAGTGAACGATGGGCGTAGTAAACGTTAAGCCGCTCGTGCAGTGGGAGTTCATGAAGCAACTGCTCGTAGAGCAATCCGCAAGTACGAACATTCGAACAAACAGGAAGCACTGCTCGGAGGGTCGGTTCTGGTCGCCCCCGAAAAACTTCTCCAAGAGATGATCGCTTCTTGAGATTGCGGATTTTAAGGAATCGATCAAATACTGCAGTAAATGTTCAGCAAGATCTTCGCCAAATTCGTGATGTTGCAGTAAGTAAGCAGACGGTATGTAGAGCTAGGAGACCTGCAAAAGGTCCCAAATTATTGCCCGAACCCCGAACATCGTGCTGCTAGAAGAAATTTTTGTTGAAAATTATGGACAGTGGAATATTCCTGAATGGTCGAATGTCTTGTTTACGGATGAGTCAAGGTTTTGCCTTAACATGGTGGATGGAAGAAAAAGAGTGTGGAGAAGAACTGGTGACCGGTTTAATCAAAATTTAATAACAGAATGCGAAAGTTTTAATGGTGGGTCCGTTATATGGTGTGGGGAGGGATTTCAATGAATGGAAAGACACCCCTTCATGTTTTTCCGGCGAGGCAGTCGATGAATGCCCAAATTCACATTGACATTTAGAGCAGTATGTCTTACCTTATGCAGAGTTAGTGGGCAATAATTTTATATTGATGCAGGATAATGCCCGACCACACACCGCAGCAATAGTGCGAAACTTCTTAAAAGCTACTAGTATTACCACATTACAATGGCCGGCGAGAAGCCCTGATATGAATCCTATAGAACATTTGTGGGATGAATTAGGGAGAAGAAATGGCAGATGCATTAGTGGAAGAATGGGATCGTATACCAATGGAAACGATAAGCAACTTAATTTCCAGTATGCCTCGTAGATTATAAGTTCTTAGAGTTGCTAGAGGAGGCAATACACGGTATTAAGCAGTCATCCCAATTTATGATTTTGTGTTTAATAAAAATGTTTTTTTAAAATTATTGGTGTCAGTTTATTTCATTATATAGAAAATTGTTTCTCGATAAATTCAGATAGTTGGTAATCTGCAAGGATTCAGCAAAAAAGCTGTTATTCGGAAAATTTTAGAGATAAATCAATGAATAAAAAAACAAAATGCTCGCAAAAGAAGCCTCTTTCGTATAGGGTGCAAGCACTTTCTATGCCACTACGCAATTAACACACAGGGTGAGTCAAAAATTAAGAATAAATCATATATGGTTCGAGTTATTCCACCACCATCAAGGAGGCTTTGAAAAAAATGTCACTGCCTTATTTTTTTTCAGGACAAATGCATTACCTACCAACAAATAAAAAAAATTAAAATCAGCCTACTATTTTTTGTTTTTTTTTAAGAAGATTGGTCAAATATCAAGTTCCTCACTTTTTTTGGAACTTAACAACATAATAACCTCGATTCTCAAGATGGGCCCCATTCTATCTTTGATCAACTGGATGAACAAGTGTTGGGATCTTCCATAAAGCCCCCTTTGGGCCATGGGGAATTTGCCCTTCATTATTTATTTTTAATAATGTAAATTGTAATATTAATATTATTGTTGCCTTCCTTTTTTTCACTTTCACCTGAGTATACATAAACTAAGGTATAACATTTGTAACTATATAATAAAACTGTTCTTTGTAGAAATTGTCATTCAAAATATGCTCCTGCTGATGATGGACTATTGATAGTCCTAAACATGTTCAGACACTGATTATTCAGTTAATAAATTTGTGGAGATGACTTGGTGTGTCTTGTTTATGAAAAAAAAAATTTAGTCCACTCGCCTATTACCCTGTATTATTCAGTTTCATGTTCTCATTTCGAACATAATTTTCACTTTTGTTTTGTTGCATTCGAGGAAGTATTTTAACAACTTTTATTACGTTGATTTACTTACCTTGTAGTTGTAGGTCATTAATGTCACAATATAAATCATTTTCTATGATGCTTTCAGATTTGTAGTCGGAACTAGTTTCAGATTTTGGAGAATTTATGGTGGATCCTACATCGCTAGTGATCTGCCGCTAAAACATAAATATAAAATATGTTATACAGGCTGTCCCTCTCTAAACAAAAAAAACGTCAACAGATATAAAGGTCACTTGTTTGCTTATGAGACTTCGAAATTTTCAATCCAATATCAAGCAAGGAAAATAACTATTTTGAATAAAATATTGTTTTTATCTTTCGTTCGAAATCAAATGATGGAACCCTCATTCCGCCATGATTGAGATGGTTTTGCTGACACATTTTGTACAGAAAAGTAACTTCAATATTATCTTGTGATATATCGTTGAATTCGAAAAAATAGTAGAATTGGTTATACAGGGTGAGTCATAACTATTGGGACATAGGCTAAGGGCGGATTGTTTGGACCAAAATATGGCGATTGGACCAAACATGCCTTAATAAAATATTGCTGTGAAAAGAGATACAGGGCGTTAAAGTTGATTTTTTTCGTTTTTTGTCGGTTTTTTGCTCATAATTTCACTGTATATGAAATATATTTGAAACAGTTTCCTGATTTGGTTGCTTTCTGTCTAGATATTAGAGATATTACAATTCATACCTTCTGGCTGCATCCCGGATTTATTCATTCATAAAATGATTGTGACGAGACACTTCAATCGAAAACATTTTGACTATAAACTCGCACCAAAATTCATTCTCTGACAAGAAATGCCATTTCCAGCAGCATTATCTGACAGTTCAAAGCACACTCTTCATGAATCAAATAATATTTCTAATTACCTTCTGAGACTCTGAACTGTTCAATATCGTTTGCCTCGAAAACGGATGAAAATATCGTGTGCAATCAGGGGTAGAAATGATGTTTAGGTCATATTTTTTATTCAAAATCACTCAAAAGTTTCGTCAAAAAAGTAACCAGGCGATTTCATCACCAGGAATCATTCACGTGGCGCCCCCTGTATCAAAATGTAGAATAGTACATAAAATAATATTCCCTGTATGAAATTATGCCTCTGTGCCAATTTTGATAACAATTGATGAATATACAGTGAAATAATTGGTAAAAAACGAAAATGAAAAGTCAACTTCAACGCCCCGTATCTTTTTCCACAGCAATATTCTATGAAGGCATATTTAGTCCTATCGCCATATTTTGGTCCAAACAATCCGCCCTTAGCCTATGTCCCAATAGTTATGACTCACCCTGTATATAGCTTACGATGTTTTTCAGCACAGTATTTATACCATATTTGTTAGGGGTTCCAT
This sequence comes from Phaedon cochleariae, assembly GCA_918026855.4. Classification (NCBI taxonomy): domain Eukaryota; kingdom Metazoa; phylum Arthropoda; class Insecta; order Coleoptera; family Chrysomelidae; genus Phaedon; species Phaedon cochleariae. Next base: position 6,831,287 of record OU896707.1, on the reverse strand, counting down.
AAATTTTCTATCTATCAGATTGATCTTTGCATTATTGAACTAATTACATACGACGGCTTAATTGATAGATATTGTCTTGCGATTTTTTTTTGTTCAAAATTATGATTGCAACTATTGCAAGATCACTTTGTCAATTAGACGATGTGCAAGAGATTTATCTTGCAATTAGGGCTTGATTGGAAGAATATTCTTACAAATAGCCTAATTGCACGAATATTCTGTCAATTGAGCTAATTGCCATAACAAAAAATGATTTTTTTTCGTTCAAAATTAAAATTGCAGTTTTTTTTCGTTGAAACATGATTGCTTATTCATCATCCTGTAAGTTGAGGGTAGTGCAAGATTCATCTTGCAATTGGTGCTGGGTTGACAGATCAATCTTTCAATTAGTATAATTGCAAGATCAGTCTGTCAATTGGGATAGTTATAAAAATGAGAAGAGTTTTCGCTCAAAATTATAATTGCAAGATTCTGACAATTAGGCTAATTGCGAGATACATCTTGTGATTACGGCTCAATCGACAAATAATTTGTGCAAATAATGTTTTTGTTCGTTTGAAATTATGAATGCAAAATCAATTTCTCGATTAGTCGAAGTTTAGAATTCATCTCGCAATTAGGGCTTAATTGACAGTTTAGTGTTGCAATCATTGTGGTTGTAGATGAGCTTTAATTGACAGATTGAACTGTCAGTTGGGCTATATATATAACCTGAAAACATGTTTTGCCCACAATTTTTATTTGCAAGACTATTTTGACAATTGAGCTGATTGCAAGATAAATCTTCTGATTACGGATTAATCGACCAATCAATCAATTTTTCGTTCAAAATTATAATTGCAAGATTCTGATAATTAAACTAATTGCAAGATACATTTTGTGATTACGGCTTGATGAACAAATAAGTCGTGCGAATAATGTTTTCGTTCGTTAAAAATTATGATTGCAAGATCGTTTTCTCAATCAGTCGAAGTTTAAGATTTATCTTGCAATTACTGCTTGATTGACAGTTTAGTCTTGCAATTAGTGTGATTGTAGTTGAGGTTTAATTGACCGATTGATCTGTCAGTTGAGCTATATCCATGAAAACATGTTTTGTTCAAATTTTAAGTTGCAAGATTATTCTGACAATTAAGCTAATTGCAAGATACATTTTGTGATTACGGCTTGATGAACAAATAATTCGTGCGAATAATGTTTTCGTTCGTTAAAAATTATGATTGCAAGATCGTTATCTCAATCAGTCGAAGTTCAAGATTTATCTTGCAATTACTGCTTAATTGACAGTTTAGTCTTGCAATTAGTGTGATTGTAGTTGAGGTGTATATACCATGAAAACATGTTTTGCTAAAAATTTTAATTGCAAGATTATTCTGACAATTAAGCTGATTGCAAGATGAATCTTCTGATTACGAATTAATTGACAAATCTATCTAGCTATTTTTTGTTCGTTCAAAATTATTATTGTAAGATCATTTTGTCAATTAGGCGGAGTGTAATATTTATCTTTCAATTAGGGCTCGATTGACAGATTAATATTTCTGTTAGTCTAATTATATTGAAAGATCAATTTGTCGATTGAGCAAGTTATCAATAAAATGATGCAAGTTTTCCTTCGAACTTATAATTGCAAGATTCTGACAATTAAGCTAATTGCAAGATAAATCTTGTGATTACGGCTCAATTGACAAATAATTCGTGCAAATAATGTTTTTGTTCGTTTAAAATTATGGTTGCAAGATCATTTTCTTAATTAGTCGAAGTTTAAGATTTATCTTGCAATTAGGCCTTGATTGACAGATTAGTCTTGCAATTAGTGTGCTTGTAGTTGAGGTTTAATTGACAAATATTTATCTGTCAGTTGTGGTATTGCAATTGATAATTATTGCAAGGTTATTCTGACAAGTGACGGATTAATTGACAAATCAATGTGGCTATTTTTCTTCTCGTCCAATAAAATCATTATTGTAAGATCATTTTGTCAATTAGACGAAGTGTAATTTTCATCTTTCAATCAGGGTTTAATTGACTGAATAATCTTGCAGTTTGCCTGATTGCGAGATTTTTCTGTTAATTCAGCCCTGATTTCAAGATAAATACACCCTGTGGAGTGTTTCCGGTTTTCGTTTGTACTTACAATGATAATGGGCATTTTGCTTTCAAGGATATTCTGCAGTTCTGTCAACATCTGCACTGCCGTCCCGTCATTCACAGCAGCCAACTTCTCCACGACAGCTGACGGTACACTCTCGTATATGACGTCATCAGCTTCATTTTCTTTCGTCTTGTGTTTCCCTTTCCTCTTCCAGACCCTTCGCAAGAAACTGGGCCTTTTCACCAGCTTCGAGCCGCTTTTCTCCCCATCGTCTTTCCTTTTTTCTTTGGTTTTACTCTTGCTTGGTTTCTTCTTTTGTTCATGATGCTCGATTGTTGTGTTCAAGGTCAAGGCATGTTCTGAATTTTCTGCTGGCTTTTGGAAAAGTTCGGATATTTCTGAGTATCCGTTTTCCTCGGAACTGTCGGATGCAATGACTTCGTTTTCGTTTTGGTCTGTTCTAGGATTCGTGTAGGCGTATTGGTCGTTTTCTACCCAGAGAGCATCAGTTACTTGCTGCTTGTTTTCGATTTCTTCTTCATGATCTTCGTTGATTTTTTGATGAATACTGACAGAGTAGGTATCGTTTTCTAGGATGAAAGTAATCGGCCTTTTTGCGTCGCTCAGTGACCTTATTCTTAGAGAGCTATAAGCTTTGTCAGGCAACGTCATATATTTTTTTGTTTTCTGACGGCAGCTCTTATCAGGCACGCTGTATATGGTGTTATCTATGAGTTCCGCTTTTATTCTTTCGTATATGTGGTCGGAGGACTGATTGCAAGTTTGTGAATGCACGTCATAGTCACTGTTTTGCATCAAGTCGGCATATTCTGTGTTTTCTAGAACTCTTGACAAGTTTTCGATACTCTGGGAGATTTCACGTGGAGTTTTTCTTGCGGTCGGTAATTTTTTTGGCGTGCCTTGCGGTATGCAGGATTGTGCGCCCATTTTCTGGAGCCTCTGTATGATAACGTCCGTTGTTATTTGACTATTTGGGTCTTCATTTTTCGGTGGTATATTTTGTCTTTGGTGGTTGTTGGTTGGTGGTGTTTGTTTTTTGGTCTCCGTTGGTTCTTTCTGCTGCAAATCGTCCATGGAATATCGAAAATGGCTCATTCTCTGTTGGTTTTTGTTCGGATTTATTTCGGACATGAGGGCTTGCATCCATCTGTTTTGTTCTTCACGGTTTTCCGCTCTCTGGAATAGTTATTTTCCTAACAAGTGTGGAAAGTTATACTTTCCCGCACGCGAATGCCGTTGACCCGAACGACGCGAAGCGGAGTTCGGGCAAGCAGTCGAGTGCGGGAAACACACTTTCCGCACGAGTTAGGAACAATATTTTTTCTACAAGCGCAGGCAATTGATTGATTTGTTCAATCAATTATTCCTGCAAATAGGAACAACTAACAATAGTGATAGAGGAGGGCCAGGTAGCCGTGCTGACAGAGTGTCAATATTCTAATCCGCATTCGCTTGCCGGTCGTGGGTTCGATTCCCAGCGACTGCAGAAATTTTTCTGATGGCCCAAGAAAGTGTTTGGGATCATACGTTAAAAGGTAAGGCCCCCGTCATTTCTTGCTCGCACAAGTCTCTCGAAGACTTCTGACTCTTCTGAGGGTTGCTCGTAAGGGGGCAACAGAAAGACGGATAGAACAATTTTAGAACAACAATTTCAGAACAATTATTCTCTATCTTCTAATAATTAGTGATATATATCTATTGTGTATACCGTTTGGAGCATTATGTAGGTAAGTTTATTGTGGAAGCCAGCATGCCCATGATGTTTGGCCTCTAGGTTTCAGACAGTTCTTGGAAATGAGCCAAAAATACTTCTTCTTCATTTGGTGTTTTCACTTTTTTACTATTGCACTATTCAATAAATCCCGTGAAGTGCTTCACATACCTTTCTTAAGACTTCGTTGGCTAGAACTAATCTGTATCGCATCTGTAGTATAGACAGAGGTTCAATTAGCGATTATTTCTTTTATGGATTGGATTATTTTGCTATTTGTGTTATGTACAACAAAATAATTTGAATTTTTGAGGGAAGTTATATGGCATCCAGCACCTCTAAGTCAGATTCTCCCTGGAGAGCTGATTTCATCGATCTATTATTACAGTTGGGGTCTAGCTGAAATGATTACCGAGATATGGAGTGTGAAAAATTGAGATTTTTTTCAACTTTAGGAATGTTTTGTGTCGAAACTATTCATTATTGGCCAAAACTGTTTGTGAGTCTTCAACTTTTGATACCACTATCTACTGACATTTAATTGAAACAAATAAAGGATCATCAGAATTCCAGATTTTTCACCACCCTGTATTCTTTTCAATTAATTGTCAGTAGATAATACATCAAAAGGTAAGATAGGGACATGAAAACCGTTTTGGCCAAAAAATGAATAGTTTCGACACACAAAATTCCTGAAGAAGAAAAAAATCTCAATTTCTCACGCTCATAACTCTGTAATCATTTCAGCTAGACCCCAACTGTGATAGATCAATGAAATCAGCTCTACAGGGAGAATCTAAAAAGGCAATAAAATACAAGGTGTTCTATTGAAAAAATAATAAATGTTGCCCATAAGTATGTTTTGTGATCTTCAACTGTTTTTCTGTTAGAATATATCAAATCTACAGAAAAAAATATAGAAGAACGACCCTTGAAAATAAAATTTAACAATACATAAGGAAGTTAACTGGGGGTTCAAAATATACGTGAAGACCCTGTACCTATTACGTTAAATTTCCTATACAGACTTCTTACTCTTTTTTCTTAACTGAAAGATACTAACCAGAGTAACTGCGGCAGTTCGAGTTTGAATCTGAAAAACTCCTGTCGTTGAAGCACACGGTTTGATGTTACAGGGTGGTCCTAAATTGATGGATCCCTTGCAGGGAGAAATCGTCTCGTAGTCGGCCTTGGATCTGTAGTAGAGGAGAAGTCCACCTTCTAGTACGAACCAGTATTTTTTATAACAACTGATCATTTTCTAGAAAACAAATTTGAATCAGATATTGAATAGTCCTTGGATCCAAATTTTGCAAATTTGTATAGTTATGTGCATGAACAAGTCGTATAAGGTTTGTATGGTGTGAACCTGCCTATGATGTTCCATATTTCATTAAAAAGTACTACACGTTTGCCCGTTACCCAAACAACACCAGTACATCCTAGGGACTTCCCATGGACGTCCCTGATTTTCTACTAGGACATCCCAGGGATGTCTCAGAAAATTTTTCGAAAATTTATGTTACACTTTGAAATGGCGTTTCTCGAGTAATGGGCAAGAGAAGGGAGTGAATCCAAAAAAGGAATGTTGAAAAAAGATAAAGGCTAGAGTGTAATTTCAATTCTAACTTGAAAGTGTAACTATTAAACACGCTATCATTGCTGCACCCGGTACGTATTATAAAAAGAGGTTTTTATGCGAATACAGTTCACACACTGATGTTCAGAACAGAAAACGTCCACAAAATGTATGTTAAACTTATGGCAACTTTTCGGTACTTGGAGTAGTAGTTCACAGAACATATTATATATTTGAACGAAATATATTGATTTCTTTTCCAGATTATCAAGCAAACAGACAGAAAGCAAAGTGTTTGATACTTGCCACTAAGTCGGAGAAAACCATCCAGTCAAGACGAACCGAACAAAAGATCCGCAAAGAGAACTGACCAGAGTATACTTTCCAAAATTCAGATCCTCATATTCGTACGGAAGGCGATATATTGTTTTCCTTTCCAGATTCATCCTCAAGCAAACAGATAGACCGATATTCACCTTTATGTCTCTATGAAAACACGACAGGTGCCCTTACGAGGGGAGAGTATCAACTCGGCGTTTATAAACCCTCTCTGCAAAGGAGGTAGACGCATGGTGGGTTAGGTATATACAGTGTTTTTCATTGCAGAGAAAATCGTTGTTTATCTGCCTACCTCGTCTGCATTGAGAGAGTTGATGAATTGATGAATAATCATAAAAATATATCGCAATTTCAGTTACGAATGTTGAAAATAATATTCAGGCTTTATAAATTTCACATTGATTCTCAGTTTTAGATCCAAGCAGCACATTGTTTGGCATTCATGTTCCTTATTATAACCCACAAAATCGAAAATGTGGAAGATGTTTACTGGAAAAACCACTATTCGGAAAGAAAGCGAATATGGAGCAATCCAGATACGGTTGTTGGAAATATTATTCAGGTATGTTTCAGATTCAACATCAGTTTTAATCCTCATGGACTTTCTGATATGTGATTTTAGTTGCAGATCCGAAAGGTAGTGTTTGATACTTGTCAATATAAATTGAAGAAAACCATCCAGTCAAGACGGACCGAACAGAAGATCTGCACAGAGAACTGACCAGAGTATACTTTTCAAAATTCAGATCCTCATATTCGTACGGAAGGCGATATATTGTCTTCCTTTCCAGATTCATCCTCAAGCAAACCGATAGACAGATATCCACCTTTATGTCTCTATGAAAACACGACAGGTACCCTTACGAGGGGAGAGTATCAACTCGGCGTTTATAAACCCTCTCTGCAAAGGAGGTAGACGCATGGTGGGTTAGGTATATACAGTGTTTTTCATTGCAGAGAAAATCGTTGTTTATCTGCCTACCTCGTCTGCATTGAGATAGTTGATGAATTGATGAATAATCATAAAAATATATCGCAATTTCAGTTACGAATGTTGAATATAATATTCAGACTTTATGAATTTCACATTGATGCTTAGTTTTAGATCCGAGCAGCACATTGTTTGGCATTCATTTTTTTTATTATAACCCACAAAATTGAAAATGTGGAAGATGTTTACTGGAAAAACCACTATTCGGAAAGAAAGCGAATATGAAGCAATCCAGTTACGGTTGTTGGAAATATTATTCAGGTATGTTTCAGATTCAACATCAGTTTTAATTCTCATGGAGTTTCTGATATGTGATATTTAGTTGCAGATCCGGAAAGCAGTGTTTGATACTTGTCAATAAATTGATCATTCTAGAACACGTGATTTTGACATGGTTTCTTGAGGGGCACACAAACTATCTGTTATGTTACCTTCGATGAGCCTTGCCCAGGCCGTCCCTCTGCCACATCCACAATATAATAACAGTTTCACCAAACAAAATTATGAAATTCTCCCTGGTTCCAACTCGGATTCCAAGGAAAAAGATCCCACTGATTCTGGTTTTCTATGACAGATCTTGACAAAATACAATGTTTGCCCCTCAGCAACCTGTCAAGTGACGTAATTCTGGAATGATTAATTGAAGAAAACCATCCAGTCAAGACGGACCGAACAGAAAATCTGCACAGAGAACTGACCACAGTATACTTTTCAAAATTCAGATCCTCATATTCGTAGGGAAGGCGATATATTGATTTCCTTTCCACATTCATCCTCGAGCAAACAGATAGACAGATATTCACCTTTATGTCTCTATGAAAACACGACAAGTACCCTTACGAGGGGAGAGTATCAACTCGGCGTTTATAAACCCTCTGTGCAAAGGAGGTAAACGCATGGTGGGTTAGGTATATATTGTGTTTTTCATTGCAGAGTATTCGAACGGAAGGCAGACGCATGGTGGGTTAGGAATATATAGTGTTTTCCATCGCAGAGAATATTGTTGTTTATCTGCCTCGTCTTCATTGAGATAGTTGATGAATTGATGAATAATCACAAAAATATATACCGATTCAGTTACGAATGTTGAAAACAATATTCAATATTTAAAAAAAAAATGTGAGTGGATAGTTTTTTACTTAGATATTCAATATGGTCGTGCTATCTGAGTTTACTGTCGAGGGTGATCCCAAGGAGTTTAACATTGCCGTGAGAGACATCTTTGTTCATAGAAAAGACAATGTTTTGAGTTTTCCTTGGATTGTTGACGAGTCCATTCAGTTTAAGCCACTCGTCTACTACTTTGTTTTGTGTGGTGAGATCATTTTGTTGTAATGTGACAGTACTGTTGCTTGAGTGGAAGAAAGTAATGTCGTCCGCAATCGGAGTGCTGAAGGTGACAGAATATGTCATTGACATATATTTTGAATAGGAGGGGTCCAAGAACGGAGCCCTGAGGCACTCCTATCGTTGCTAGTTTATTTTCGGAAACTGTTCCATTAAAAAATACATATTGTTCTCTGTCCTTTATATGAGACTCAAAAAAGTTGTAGGTAGTACCCCTGATACTATAACATTCAAGCTTTTGTAGAAGTACTGAGTGGTTGACACAGTCGAAGGCCTTGCTTAGGTCACACAGAGTGGCAGATGTGTGTTCACCGTTTTCAAAGCCGTCGACTATGTCATCTAACAGCTCGTATAGTAGAGTGATTTTTCCGAAAGCCGTATTGATGCTGATGCATTAAAATATTCGTTTCAAAATAACTCATGTCTGCTTATTAATGATAATTTCAAAAAATTTTCCTATGATTGGAATAATAGCGATGGGTCCATGATTTTCTGGGCAGTCAATATTCCCTTTCTTGTATATTGGGATTAGCTTACTTTTTTTGAAGACATTAGGGTATTTTCCTTGCAAAGCGCAGGTTGAATAGTATAGACAGAGGTTTAGCGATAATTTCTCATGTGGATTTGATTATTTTGCTATTTAAGTCATGTAAATACATCAAAACAATTTGAATTTTTGAGGGAACTTATGGCATCCAGCACCTCACAGTCAGTGACAGGAAAGAGAAAGAATATCCTTAGGTTCGTATTATGAAAAGACAAATTGGATTGCAGACTATTTCGTGACAATAATAAATACCATGCTTCATCATAGGAACATTGATTATCAATAAGGCATTTGAACTTTATGGGAGGAGCTTATTTTTGTTAAGTGCCGCGCCTACAGGGAAAATTCTTCTTCACGGTGCCTCCGTGATTATTTGTGAAGAGTACTACATCCGATCTGTGCATCTTATCGACTAGTTTTTCAATTTTTGATTCCATAACGTAGGAAAAAAATCACAAAGTCGGTCAAAAACGCACTACTTTACAGGTGTTTATAAATTAATCTATGTGAAAAAATGAAAATCCATTCGATAAGAGGCATCAATTGCAACTTTGACTATCCAGGAAAAAAAATTTAGCCTCTAGGATGATCCATAACCATGGGGAAACATGGGAGCGGTACCTCTTTTATTGGCGGAGGCGCTGCGGAATATGCCCTCTTATTCATATCTCGAGTACGTTGATGCCTGTCATAATTGACAAACAAAATTCAAGAGCAGTCGAGTTGAATGCATTACAAAATATTATTGACAAGTTATATTTTTTTTTATAAGGAGTCGAAAAGTCCGTAACAAAGATAGAAAGGAATAAGTTATATCGAAATGTCATATTTTTCGAAGAAGTCGAATCATCATCAATGAAACAAGTGTGTCAAAATTCAGAAATATTCTTGCTTTTTCTGACAGGAAATTTGACCTTTTCCCGCCTTTTTCATGTGTGAAATATCGATTCCAATAATTATTTGAGAACTTTATAGAGCTCTTAGGATAAAACTGATCATATGATAGTTGGGCTAGTACTTCAAAAAAATTAAATATAATTTTTCTCTAAATTAGGCTCTACAAATTCTCACCATTTTTCCTTTTTTCTCCAAATATCCGGATATTTTACTGTTGTTTTTCTCCATTCTGATGTGAACCTGAAAAATAATTAATGAACAATATTGAAAATAAATCAATTATAATATTAAATACAGGGTACCTATGAAGTTAGGGATATTTTAAATTTAACGACCAGCAAGAAGTTCATAGAAAAGTGAATTTTCCAGTTGAAATCAAGAAAATTTTTTTTTGGGAAACTCACGAACCGCTCAAATTTCATTTTTATTTGTCATTAAAAATTGTTATTTATTTTACAAGGGAAAAAAGTAGTAGATTTTCCCGACGTGTAGCGGAGGGAGACAAAATACAGTGAGCTGAAACCTAATATTTTTCCCGTGTAGAATGCTCTATTTTTTTCTGTGACAGGAAAATGAACGAATCAATATTGAGATGATTTTACATTACATTATCAGAAAATTATCGACCTGAAATTTGAGGTTTTCAACACGAATGCAGGTGTAGCATTGCAAGCATTTTTTTACAGGAATCTTTATCATTCTTCCGAAGAAATGAAATATCTATCTGTCTTATTCTGTGATTTGATTTTCAGAAATTGCGAAATTTAGTGTTTGTTTAGTATTTTACGTAACTGCGAAAGCCGAATGGGAGATAAAAGGACTTGCAGTTCTTTCTCGGAGACGGGGTTATTGGTTTATTCTTCAGAAGTTTAGCAAAACGAAAGCCATCAACTGTGTGTATATATATACCTATATCTGGGAAAAAAGTACTCACCTTTTTCCCGTGGGAAAAAAGTAATTTATGAAAAGTGACATTTTATAACCTGTCAACAGAGAATACAGAGATGAAATTTCAAACTTTTTTCCCGTCACAGAAAAAAATATTGATAACAGCATACGGGAGAAAAAATGAAAGCTGACACGTTTGACCGTTTCTCCCAATAATTCCTTGAGTTTTCATCGAAAGTATCCACTATAATTTAGGAAAGCACTAGCTATATTATATTATTTCAGAATTGTATAGAATGTTCATGCTCCACTAAAAGTAGATAATTTTCTTACAAAATTGATGCTCAGTGCTTTCTTGTAACTCAAAATTCAATTACATACATTTCAGTTATTGCTTTTGAACTGGCGTGATGAAAACATTGAAGCGACCTAATTCGAATGATAGAAGCGATACATTCATGTAAGACAATTTGACAATTGACACCCACGTATAGTGTCATTATCTTAAATTGAGCAGTAATATTTTGGAACAATCTGACAATAATAAATATACTGCATACTTTCATAATATACCGGGTGTTTCTCAAAAGTGGCTCACCCCTATAACTTTTCAATATAACGTAATATCTTCTCAAAATTGAATCGTCGATTTTCCTGTCACAGAAAAAAAAACAGTGTACCTATTATTAGCTCTTGTTTTTTTGTACCCCTCCGCACCGCGTCTGGTGACAACACAACCTCGAGCTAAAATATAATACTTTCTTCCCTCGTTTAATAAAGAACTATTGTTTCACTAGGCAGAAAAGCACAAGATAGCCGAGGCTAGAGGACACCAGCCAAGGCATTGAATCTTACTTTTTTCTACAAATTCATTAAAATTTCACGCAAATTCCAAATAATATAATAATTTTGGGGCTGAAAGACTTCGGTCAATGGCCTTTTGGGGTATATCCCTAATAAAGATGTTCTCTCTCTCTCTCTCTCTCTCTCTCTCTCTCTCTCCATAATTTTGTGTTCACACAATGTCATTGTCAATTTCGGTTACCAGTTTGGTTCAACTTATTACTTGCCATACTTGGAACGTTTGCATAGCAACAAACCTTTTTTACATCTTATTGGTAGAATATATGAGCTCCTAACCCGAAGTTTGTGATGAGCTTATGCATTGATTGATTTTTTTTTGTAGATTCATGTGCTACGAGCTTTCAAGTAATGAAGATTAGGAAAAAGTAGATCTGAGTAGAAAAAAAAGAAATCATTATAATTGAAGTAGGTGAAAAACAAAAGATATATTTAATTTTGATTATGAAACTACGCTGAAAATCGCATAGAAAACATCACTGTTGTCTTGGATATAATCTAGGAGATGATTTTTGAATTTTCTATGATTCATAATTGTTAGTTTTTTTGGAACAGCTTTGTGAAATCTTGGACCGAGGAATGATTGGTATCGTTGGCATTGGGATTTTGATAATTTTTCAACCTTCATTTTTTCACTTGTCACGCCACGTGTTTTATATTTGTGGTTAATATACGTTCCTGAACTTCTGTTTTTATGAATGAACAATACACATTGTATAAGCATATAACAATCTCACTGTGAGGACATTAGACATCTTGTATAAGTTAGTTGTTTGGAAATATTTGTTTTGTTTGAATATTATTTTCAGGCTATAATTCTGAGTCACGTTGAGGAAATTTAGTGCATTATTGTATAATCCTCCCCATGACTATCAAGTGTCACTAAAAAGAAACTTTCGATGTCATTTGGAGAAAAAAGTATTGTTACATCATTTATAGATTGAAAATTGAGAATTGACGGTTTTTATGAATTTGACATTTCAATGATTGCATTTTTCATTACTAAATAATTTGAATTTCCCAATTTTCCAATGCTATGATAACTTGCTTCATGATATCTTCCATACGACTTCTCATTTAAAATCCATTATGTCGAATTTCTCTAATAAATGGTTAGTGGTTTCGTAATAAATAAAATCCTTATTTCCATAAATCTTACGCTGACCATATGACCATGTATTAATTCCATCATGTCCATAGCAGATCTATGAAATTAGATAAATGTGTATTATTCGATACAATATTATATCTTCATTTCCTGTATTTTTATTATGATCTACAATTGGTATAGGTTATGTACAGTAATTGAAGTGAAATCTGTAGAACTTTATTTCAGTGATAATAACCTAACTCCCAAATATGAAATGGAATATTAATTCAATTGATATAATCTGGAATTTTATTCGAATCAGTCGCATATTATTTGAAGTTAGTCTGGCATGGGATCCTCTTTCATCATAATTTTAAAAAATGAGCAACGAAAATTTTAAAAAGGAGAACAAATCAACAACAAGAAAGCAACAAATTTTGGCATCGTTTTTGAGTTTTCATGTCAGATAACGAAGTTCTCGTGAAATGGATCTATGGCATGGTCATCATGATTTTCGAATAAAAATTGAGCAACGAAAATTTTCAAAGTCGAAACAAATTAGAGAGAGCGATACATTCTGGCATGATCCTTTTTAATTTTTTTGTCAGGTATCGGAGTTCTCAGGAAATGAATCTAGTCTAGCATGGCAGTTTATTTAATCATTTTCAAGAAAAATTATCAACGAACATTTTAAAAAGGGGAAACAAATTAACAACAATAAAGCGACAAATTGTGGCATTATCGTTTTTGAGTTTACATGTCAGATAACGGAGATCTCGTGAGATGAATCTAGCATAGCAACTCGAAAGCAAAAAAAATTCTGTCATTATCGTTTTTGAGTGTTCATGTCAGATAACGGAGTTCTCATGAAATGAATCTAGCATAGCAAGTAATTCATCATGATTTCAAAAAAAAACGAGCAACGAGTATTCTTGAAGGGTAACTAATCAGCAACCTTAAAGCAATAGCTTCTGAGAAGATCGTTTAATTGATCTAGCATGGCAGCTCATTTCATCATCATTTCCGAAAAGAAAGAGCAACGAAAATTCTAATATTTTTCCCGTGTATAATACACTATTTTTTTCTGTGACAGAAGAAAGGACGAATCAATATTGAGAAGATATAACATTATTTTGAAATCTGAAAATTATCGACGTGAAATTTCAAGTTTTTAACAGTAGAAACTAGAAACACCTACGTTGTAGGCAACTTTATCATTCTTTTGAAGTAATCAAATATCTGATGTCACTTCTGTCAATCTGATTCTGTCATTTGATTTCAAAAAATTGCGAAGTTAGTGGTTGTTTAGTGATATACGTAACCGCGAAGTCGAATGGAAGATAAAAGGACTTGCAGTTCTTTCTCGGAGACGGTATTATTGACTCATTTTTCGTAACTATAGCCTATAGCACAACAAAAGCCATCAACAGTGTATATTATGTGATATATAAATATAAAGTGACATTTTATAACCTGCCAACAGAGATGAAATTTCAAACTTTTTTCCCGTCACAGAAAAATATCTATTTTGTTACTTACAGTCAGTTTCCTTATTTTGTTCACTATCAATGATAGTTGATGGTCGTCCCAATGAAGTATTAGTATTGGAGCATTCAGACATGCAGATTATATTATAATATAAGTTTGAATGAACCAGTAAAAAAATTAAAAGTGAAACTTCATCGAAACTATTTTTCCTTGGCAACTTGTTTCCAAAACTAACCGTATTCATGGCACTCTAGATATATATCCGGGAAAAAAGTATTCACTTTTTTCCCACGGGAAAACAGTGATTTATGAAAACTGACATTTCATAACCTGCCAACAGAGATGAAATGCCAAACTTTTTTCCCGTCACAGAAAAAAAGCATTTATTATAAATGTGACAACTCTACAGCTATGATTACATCGTTGAAAACACCAACGGTGATAGACCAATCAAAATTGAAAGACAGCTAGTGTTCAGTTGTCTCTGGCTTGTGATTGGTCAGATTATATGATGAGTAAAATAGTCGATAAAATTTGAAGGACTATCGCGGTTTACCTGATAATTTTGGTATTCGATTTTATTCCCAAATCAACAAATATGTTTCAACGACGAAATCATTAAAATTTTATTAGGTGTGTTTGATTGGCAAGATTCTTCCACCGGAAGGACAATTCTTGTTGATTTATTGAACGAAATTCTGAAACTGGTTCCAACTTTTCATTTCAACATCAAAATATGACTTGAAAATTGCCTGAAAGTGAACTCGCCTCAGGAAATATTTTGGAATTGTTCGCAATTCTACCCAGAATACTTTCAAACTCTACTGGACTCCTGAAATTACTTTTGAATGTTGATAAATCCATTTGCGGTATTACTTCTTCATAATAATTTTTGGTATGAAAATGCTAGAAAATCTGAAAGTATCAACATGAATTTAGTCAATTATTCCTGTATTGATAACATCAAAAGACTCAAACAAGTATAAAATCCTCTCAAGTATTATGGGATCAATACTTCATCGATATAAATATCAATGTATTTTGCCTTGTAATGCCGATGCACCAACTAAGGAGGATAACAGAATTGAATAGAATAGCGTTTATTGACCACATTACATACATAAGTACATTTGAAGTCATTTAAAAACATAGTTAGTTGACATCAAAATTAGTAAAATACATCAGCACATCACAGTAAAAATACAGCACGACAGAAATTCAATTAAAATTCAAATATTGATTGACACTATAAAAACAATGCTCCAAGAGGAACCCTCTAGAGAATCTGTAGAATTTGTTGAGGGACATATTTTTTATTCGTTTGTCTTTGAACATATTATTTAATTTGTTGTAGAGATTCAGATCAGATTTATTGTTTTGAGTTATACAGATTCTTGAGTACGGAGTCAGTAGAGAACAACATCCATTATAAATTATAGTTATAAATATATAGTTATGTACGGAAGAACAGCAAGATCCCGAAATTATATTATTATGAAATAACCTAAAAATGATCAGCTGAATGTCAAAACTCTCAAAATGAATTACATCGTTTTATTGGTCGTCAATTCTACTGCCACCAGTGGAAAACCAAAGAAACGTACCTATAATGTCTGAACAATTTCACTAATCAAACACACTGCGAATCCACTAAACTTCACGAACACTTAGTGAAAAAAGTGAAGCGACGTGCGAATTACATGTCCATCGAAGAAAACTGGTGGTAGTAACTACTCGTAGGCACGTGAAGATCAACTAGTTACGCTGATGGTTAATTAAAGACTTTCATTTTTGCTTGGTTCGTTAACGCCGATCTTCCAAAGAAGTCACCGTGTAAAACAAGGTATACCTAACATAACAGTGGAAATCTCAATTCAACCAGAATGACAAAAATCGGCATCAGCCAGTTCCTGTATCAACCACAGGCTAGTATACTGGGTGTTACCTAAATTGGAGCGCTAAATAGAAATGGGGTGTGTACTATTGAGAAGGAATATTCTCAGATATATTATGAATATGAAAAACTGATATTCAGGGTTTTTCACTCAAAACTTCGCATGCCAATGTCTCGAAAACGAATAAAAATATTTGATTTTTATAAAAAGTAGTCAATAGATGGGGTCAAGTAGATTTTTTTCGGAGTTGAGCGTTGCGACGAGTCGAAAATATAAATCGATTGCATTTACTATGTAATTACGCGAACTCAATAGTAATTTATGAACTTCCTCGTTTTTCACTCGAATTTATTTATTACTAGCTGACCTGGCAAACGTTGTTTTGCCATAAACATTATTTCTAGAAAAAAATGTTTATATAAATATTTATCAGAAAACTTTCATTATTTCATTTCTACTTCTTCTTAGTTTGTCATCAGTCAATAAAAGCGGGGTTCTTTAGTTTTTCAAACTACTCTAGCTATTCATTTTCTACTTCTTTTTAGTTCGGTACTCTATACCTCTTCATATTTTCAAACTAATCTTCATTTTCTACTCACTTCTTTTTAATTTGACTATCTATAAAAAGGTGTTTCATTAGTTTTTCAAACTAATATTTATTACAATAGCTGATACCCGGCAAAAGTTGTTTTGCTATAGGTATACAATTATTTCTAGAAAATATGTTTTTAGTTAAATATTTATCAACATACTTTTATTGTTTTGCTTTCTAATTCTTTTCCGACCCCGAAAACACCAAGATACAAATTTTGAATAGAATCGGATCATAATTACAAAACTCAGTGCCATATATTGGATCCTCCATCTTTAATCCCCTAATTTTGATGAAGAAATATAATCTCCGATCCCAAAATCCCCCAGATATAAATTCGGAATGGAATCGGATCATATATAGTTACAAAACTCGTCCGCCACATTGAAACTGCCATCTTGGATTTCCAAATTTTGTTGAAAGAATCATTATCTCCGGCTCCGAAAACCCCCTGATACCAATTTTGCATAGAATCTGATCATAATTAAAAAAACTCGTCCGCCATATTGGATCCGCCACTTTGGATTTCCCCATTTTGACAAATGATTCATATCTCCGACCTCTAAACATAATCACAAAACTCGTCCGCCATATTGGATCCGCCATTTTGAATTTCCCCGAAAACCCTCAGATACTAATTTTGAATATAATTGGATCATAATTACAAAACTGGTCCCCCATATTGGATCTGCCATTTTGAATTTCCTAATTTTGATAAAAAACATAATCTCTGACCTCGAAAACCCCCAGATACCCATTTTGAATGGAATCTGACCATACTTACACAACTCGTCCATCATATTGGATCATTTTGAATTGCCTAATTTTAATGAAGAAATCATAATCTCCGACCTCGAGAACCCCCAGATACCAATTTTGAATGGAATCTGGCCAAAATTACAAAACTCGTCCACCATATTGGATCATTTTGAATGTCCTAATTTTGATGAAGAAATCATAATCTCCGACCTCGAAAACCCCCAGATACCAATTTTGAATGGAATCTAGCCAAAATTACAAAACTCGTCCGCCATATTGGATCCGCCACTTTGAATTTCCAAAATTTGACGAAAGAATGATAATCTCCGACTCCGAAAACCCTCAAACACCAATTTTGAATGAAATCGGATAACAATACTCGTCCGCCATATTGGATCCGCCATCTTAAATTTTTAATTTGAAAAATAGATTACGACCGATTCTCAGACCTACCGAATACGCACAAAAAATTTCATACGAATCGGTCGAGCCATTTCGGAGGATAGGAGAATTTTATATATTAGATAGTCATTTCTGAGTCACATATGCTTTTGACAAGAATGTCATGAATATTAGTTACTTCGGCAACCATTGTTATTGCAATGGGGAAGACCACTGAATTTTTAAAATGACATTATCGTGAACTCTACTTATACTGAAAAACTACCAGCGAATTAATTTTGAATGTTGTCATTCATGCTAACACGATGAAAATAATGAATTAGAATATGTCCATTTCAAAACACACAATTCTTGCGCCATTTGAAATTTTGTCAATTCATTGGTGTGACTGGTGCGACGTCTTATTCCCAACACGCCTATTGTCCTTGAACTGACCAATCACACTGCAGAATGACGAGGTATCAGAGAGAGATAGCTACAGTTCGGGACTAATACGTCACGACTCCACCATCATATTTGGCTGTTTGAAATATCGAATGAAATATGCTGATTTCAAAACGATATAGATTCGATTCCCTTCAACTTTAACTCATAATATTGATTGTACATCAAACGTAAATCATGATTCGTCGATTGAAAGAGGTTTACACGGATTTCTTCTCTCAGTTGTCTTCCCCATTATTTTGCAAGCAAACAACTTGAAAAGATTGTTTTCGGCTCACTCTCCGGACGCTTTTTCTTTGAGAAGGTGTCATTTTTCTGACCTAGTCCGGGAAGAACATAGTTCCCGGAGTATAAAGGTATGCGGCGGCACAATGTTCAAAGTTTAATTTGTTGTTGTTGTGAATTGTTTAGTCATAAATACCTATATCAAATAATTGATAAAATGATCGACACACGAGTTTACTAAGTAGAGCAGGTACCTATACACCATAATGATACGCTATATCATTTTTTTACAATAACGATTTTCTATGATTACCATATAAAAAAGTGAAATGAAAGCTCAAGAAAGTATTCAGCCAGCATCAGATATGATATACCTACCTATACAACCGGTAAAATCATTATTAGACAATTTCTTAAGCTGAATAATAGTATAATAATGATCATCATTAATGTATAGTGATCAGAAATTTCAATCTAAGTAGATGAAAAGATATTGCAGATTGAAGGTATCATTTCATTATGTGTGCCACATCAAGCAAGTCACGCGATGTAGTTTTTATATTTTCGTATTGAAGTACTTTTCATTTCTCAAGATTTTTTAGATTTTCTCTCGTCGTCTTTAAAAATATAAATATCAGTTTTATTGAAATATGTCTGTGACACCTTGTTAGAAAAATCTATACTAATATTGTGATGGGGAAAGATTTGATTGTTTGTTCGTTTGTATGTATTGAATAGGCTCCGAAACAACTGGATCGATTTGGCTGAAAATTGGTGGGGAGGTGGCTTAGAACGAGGAGAAGGTTAAAGGATACTTTTTATCCCGATACCATTAAGAAATTCAAGATGGTGGATCTAATATATCGGACAAGTTTTGTAATTATGGTTCGATTCTATTCAAAAGGGTATCTGAGGTATTTCGGGTCGGAGATTATGATTCTTTCGTCAGAATTTGAAAATTCGGGCGGAATTTGTAAATTCAAGATGGTGGAACCAATATGGCGGACGAGTTTTGTTATTATAATCCGATTTATTTCAAAATTGGTACCCAGGGGCTTTCGGGGTCGGAGATTATGATTCCTTCGTCAAAATTAAAAAAAAATATGCCTTTCAGGAACGAATCTGCTCTGATTTCTTCGTTTTTCTATTTTGACACTCTTTAGGAAATGTTCATGAACCAGATGAACACATTTTGTCACGTGCCTATTTCACATATGTGTCATTAATCCTACCATCGTACTAAGGGTAAATCCTCCCTCTCGTTGTCTATTTTCGTCCAAAGAAAAATCGTTTGCGGAACAGGAAGACGCAAGACGTAAAGAAATATAAATCAGCCTACTAAATATAGAAACTAAGTTCCACTTGGATACACCAATATACACCTTCGTAATTCTATTCCCTTTGGAATACTTATTATGAAAATACCAATATTCTCTTCTCCAAATGCGGTACCAATTTGAGATCTCCTTCCAGATGTAGGTTCCGGCTGTTACCACCAGACATGAGCATGAAAAAAACATGAAATGATTGTCTATAAAAATATTTATGAACGCGTGTTGTACTTACATTTCTCGATATACAATTACGAAAGACCTAAATAAAAGTAGCCGTCGAAGTAGCATAGCCTCTGGAAAAAACATAGAAAGGGTCCAATGGGCTTGTATCACAAAAAATTTTTATTTCATAATTCGATAGAACTCACCCAAACTAGCTCACCACCGCAAACCGTTTCTTGCTATGAGCTCCCTACGTTTTATAAAAAATTATTGAAATCGCCAATTTTTCGGACCTCTGAAAACGAGGCGATGATGTGACGTCAAAACCCTAATACTAAAACAAGACTATTCCAGACAAAGATGAATGATACATGATTTCCAACAGAGTGAATTAGCTCGAGATCACAGTTGAAAGAATTAATATATCAGTTGCCTCAGTCTCCGTCGGGCTTTTGATATTTTCTTTTAACTATGGTGAGATGAGGTTTCTACGTCATAAGAGGGGCAGTTTTCAGAAGGTACTATTATTAATGTCCTAAAATAAAACATTCCAGTTAATTTCTCGATAGAATTATGTCGCCAATCATTATTTTTGTATAGAAGGATCATTATAAACATGGTTTTAGTTAAAAGTTCTACTAAGGTGTACACGCCCATTGGAGAACAAAATTTCCATACACTTTCAACATTTCGAGGAGGTGATACATTCATTATTCCAGTTTTTTTGGGATTTTCTCTCCTCGTTCCTATAAAATAAAAATATGAATAATTTTTCGATATACGTGTAGTAAGGGCAAATCAGATGATTTGCCCCAAAATGTCACTGCGTTTGAAGAATTTTCCTACCAGAGAGCCTACAAGAAAAATTCACCAGCTTGTCAGTGACAATTCGAATTGAAAAAGATTTGGAGATGAGAAATAAAGGTATATAGAAAAAATATTCACTTGTCTTTGGACGTTTCGGGAACGAAACTGCTCCCATTTTCAACATAGAAAATGGATTTTTGTGTGACAAATTCGTATTCGTCTTGACACTTCTCAGTTCTCAGTGACGATTGGTGACGTTGGCAATCAAATGAGTTACAGGATGTTTTCTTCAATTAATCTTGAACTGACCATTTTCATTTTCAGATTTCAGTTGTGAATACCATGTTCTATCCATATCAAATGAAGAGGAAGTGATGCTATTGTCTCCGTTCAGAAGAATGCAAGCAGATTTCTTGATTTTTCTCTTCTGGTTGTTATCTTCTTTTCCAATGATTTTAATATTATTCCACTCTGCCATATGTTGTCCATCTTCAGTAAGAATATGTTCGATTTGTCGATGTGTCTTTTCTTTATAATGTACTTATGTTCCTTCGTCCTTACTGAAAGAGGTCTCTTGGTCTCACCTGTATAAAACTTTCCACAAACACAAGGTATACTGTAAATACAAGTGTCGATACGAATTTGACATACAAAAATCCACTTTTTATGTTGAAAACGGGAGCAGATTCGTTCCCGAAACGTCCAAAGATAAGTGAAAATTTGATATTTCTTCAATATACCTTTATTTCTCTTCTC
This sequence comes from Phaedon cochleariae, assembly GCA_918026855.4. Taxonomy (NCBI): domain Eukaryota; kingdom Metazoa; phylum Arthropoda; class Insecta; order Coleoptera; family Chrysomelidae; genus Phaedon; species Phaedon cochleariae. Next base: position 6,810,057 of record OU896707.1, on the reverse strand, counting down.
CAAACTTTTTTTAATACAAATTGTCACTGACAAGCTGATGGATTTTTCTTTTAAGCTCTCTGATAGGAAAAAATTCTTTATACGCAGTGACATTTTGGGGCAAATCATCTGATTTGTCTTCAGTACACGTATATTGAAATAATATTCATATTTTTATATTATAGAGACGATGAGAGAGAATCAAAAAAAATCTGGAATAATGGAATTTCTACGATATTGATCCAAAACCATCTTAACGCGGTTGACCCATTGAAATGCCTTCATCTCGGTGATCATTAGGATCATTTTTTTTTCAATACAATGCCACATTTTCTAGAAATTCACCACGGAGATATTTGCAATTGGAAACTTATTTTATTAAGCCATCAACATTGAGCTTATCAAATATCTGGAGAGCTCAGGAATCATCAATGATAGACAATACGGCTTTCGCCACCGAAGATCTACTGGAGAGCTACTTGCCTACGTCACCCATTTATAATTTATGGCAAACTTCATTAGAAAAAACACGGGGAATCTCTAGCTGTCGCGTTGGACATATCGAAAGCATTTAACCGTGTTTGACACGAAGGACTCCTCCACAAACTACCATCATACGGCTTACCACCTCAGCTATGCCATCTCTTATCGAGTTTTCTTTCAGGCAGATCGCTTCATGTGGTGGTGGACGGTGTATCGTCTTATACCATTGGCGTCAATTCCGGCGATCCACATGGATCAATTTTGGCAACAACATTATTCCTTCTTCATATCAATGATCTGTTGGGAGTAACAACTTGCCCCATCCACAGCTTTGCAGATGATAGTACCCTCCATACTGCGTTCTCTTCCAGAATTCCCATTTCTTCCCAGGAAACTAAGAACTCACGGCGAAGGCAGGTCAATGCTGTCGATGAAGACCTTGCTGAAATCACAGCCTGGGAAACCAACAACCTAGTAGAATTCGACGCCACCAAAACTCAAGCCTGTATTTTCTCTAGAAAGGTGGAACTCAGTATGCCCGACATTGTTATGTCTGGCACCACCATCTCCACCAAGCCCACCATATCTATGCTCGGTATTTCCATCACCAACACTCTTTCATGGGATAATCGTGTCAGATCCATCGCAAAAACTGCTTCACAAAAACTCGGATTCTTGTTCCGTGCGAAAAGCTACTTTACACCTCAACAGCTACTCATGATCTACAAAGCGCAGATACGGCCTGTTCTAGAATACTGTTCCCACATATCGGGTTCAGCACCAAAACATACGCTGATGCTCTTAGATTCCATCCAGAGAAGAGCCATCCGCCTGGTGGGTGACGCCACACTCACTCACTCTTTGACATCATTGGAACACCGTAGAAAGGTCGGCGACCTTTCACTTTTCTATCGATACTTCCACGGGAAATGTTCTTCGGAACTCTCTGCTATCATCCCTTCACTAGCAAGACTAGTCAGACGAACTGGACAAGCCCAGTCAGCACATCCTTTCGTTGTCAACCTCGAAAGATGTCGAACAGCACTTTATCGAAACTCCTTCATCCATAGAACGGCTAGGCTCTGGAATTCATTGCCTGAGGAAGTATTCCCAACAACATATAATCTCCAGTTCAAAAAAAATTCCAATGCCCACTTCCTATCCCTATCCTCCCTAGGAACGCACGATGTTCTTTGAACATTATAGGGATTCCCATTCGTGCGTTCCAAGCGATAAAAAAATGTAACGACAATATTTCAACGGTTCGGTGATTTTGATATGATTGTTGTTGTTGTTGTTTCTAAAATTGTTCTATCCGTCATTCATGATAAACAATGCCATTCGCGAAATAAGTATAGATAACAATAAGGTGTTGTAATAATCGCCGAATATTTCCGGCAAAATTGTATGATTTGTGGCAAAGTTAACAGAATTAATTCCGAAAATTTTCCTTGTGGTTTGCTTGTGGTATCGCATATGATTATGAAAGTAACACAAAGTGCAATATTTTTCGCAAATATTGAATCATTTCTCAAAATAATTGTACATCAATTCTTGGTTGGGATTTAGAGATCACAATAAACGATGCCAAATACATTCTTCATATCAGAATTATTTCTATGATATAGAGAATATTTACACACCTCACTATTCGCCAAGAAGCTCAAGTGAATATCCCCAAATTCTAAAATTTGTCAAAGTTGATTTCAGTTTAATACTGTCTGTAGGTCAATCGAAGAGGTCGTGGTACATTCATTTTTCCAGATTTTTTGGTATTTTCTCTCCTCGTTTCAATAAAATAAAAATATGAATATCATTCCAATATACGTGTAGTAAGGACAAATCAGATGGTTTGCCCAAAACTGTCACTGCGTTTAAAGAATTTCCCTATCAGATAGCCTAAAAGAAAAATTCACTAGCTTGTTAGTTAAAATTTGTATTGAAAAAGGTATATAGAGAAAATATCAAATTTCCACTTAGCTTTGGACGTTTCGGGAACGAATCTGCTCTCGTTTTCAACATAAAAAATAGAGAGTTTTATTCACCTGTATATACAGGTGAAACCAAGAGACCTTTTTCAGAAAGGACGAAGGAACATAAGTATATAAAGAAAAGACACATCGACAAATTGAAACTAGCTGAACATTTTCTCACTGAAGATGGACAACATATGGCAGAATGGAATAATATTAAAATCATTGGGAAAGAAAATAACAACCAGAAGAGAAAAATCAAGGAATCCGCTTGCATTCTTCTGAACGGAGACAATAGCATTGCTTCCTGTTCAGTTGATATAGATAGAACTTGGTATTCACTACTGAAATCCTAAAATTAAAATGGTGACTTCAAGATTTTAAGAAAAACATCCTGTAACTCATTTGATTGCCAACGTCACCAATTGTCACTGAGAACTGAAAGATGTCAAGACTAATACGAATTTGCTATTCAAATATCCATTTTTCATGTTGTAAACGGAAGCAGATTCGTTCCCGAAACGCCCAAAGCTAAGTGAAAATTTGATATTTTTTATATATCTTTATTTCTCTTCTCCAAACCTTTTTCAATTCAAATTGTCACTGATAAGCTAGTGAATTTTTTTTAGGCTCTCTGATAGGAAAATTCTTCAAACGTATACTACAACTACACGTATATTGGAATAAAATTCATATTTTTATTTTAGAGAAACTATTAGAGAAAATCCCAAAAAATCTGAATTAATGATTGATTTCAGTTTGTTGATGATTTCTTCAATATTACCAATTAGGCAATTATTTTATTCATGTTACCTAATTCTAACTAATTCAGTGGACACGGTATACCTATGGTGAATAAACGGAAATATAGTGAAATTTTGTCTCGATTCAGATTGTTGTCTATGATATAACTGAATTTCACAATTGTTCAATATTCATGATCCATGTTAAAGTTTTTACGTAGATTGCATAAAATGTAGTTTTTGCACATACAGATATGAGATAACGATGTAAGTAATTTTAAAAACTGAATAGTCTGAGTATCAGCCAGATTTTCGAGGCCGAACCCGACCCGCAGTTACCCGCTTAGACCCCAATAAACTGAGCAGAACCATTTTAACATTTCAGATACGCACTAGTCCTATAATTTTTTACTAATTTAGTACCAATTTATTAGTAGTAGTAGTAGTTTATTGAAAAATAGGAAAGCCTGATATACAAACATCTCGAGCATCCATAAAACATTTAACATCACACATATATATGTATAAAATTCACAATAGCAATTCATAGTTATACAACACATATTTAAAAACCATTAACAATGATACTAAAAACAAAAAAGAAAATGTAACATAAAGTCAACAGATAACTAAACAATCAAGCTAATAATACAAAAAACTTAATACAGGTTGAGGACAATATCAAGTGAAGAAACAATTATTGAATATAGGATAATATGTTATAAACATTTCCATACAATACCCACCCGTCCAACATTCATAGAGTTTTAACATACTTCGATAATGATGATTTGAAAGAAGATTAAGATACTGATGATTTTATATGCATAGGTAGTTTGTTGAATTCATTTAACCCTTTGAAAAATAGAGATCTCATGCTCATACTGGAATTTGTTCTGTGAATATGAAAATCAGTCCTCATTCGTGTGCCATAGTTATGAATTTCATCATTTTTTGTTATGAATTCATTGAAAGAGGAAGGAAGTAGGCCTTTCTTCAATTTATAAATAAAGGTCATAGTCATGTAAAATAAACGAGTATTAACTGAAAACCATTGTAAAGTATCTAGCATCAGTTTAATTGGAGTATATCTATTACATTTCAGTATTAGTCTCATTCCTCTATTTTGAAGCTTTTGCAGTTGGGAAATTCGATTTTGGTTAAATAAGTAAATTACTGTTGCACAATAGTCAAAGTCAGGTTTAATAATAGAATTGTAAATTGTTACTCTAGCAAACATGGACAGTGCTTTTGCAATTCTTGAAAAAAAGTACATTATTTTAGAAATTTTTCTAATGACATATTCTCCATGACTATTGAATGTTAGATTATTATCTATCATAAATCCCAGGTACTTGAATTCTTCTACAATCTCCAAAGATGTATTTTCAATCACTATATCAATCGAATTCACAAGTATGTTATTATATTTATATTTCGTTGTAACAATCATTGACTTGGTTTTAGTAACATTTAATTTAAGTTTATTTGTCTCCAGATATCTTTCGATATTGGCTAATGTGTTGTTCATTTCTAATATAGCTTGGTCCAAACTGTGATTTGCACAATACACCAATGTATCATCGGCAAATGAGTTGATAAAGCAATTCCCTGCAATTTGCTGAATATCATTTATATACAGAATAAACAGAAGTGGCCCCAAGACGCTGCCTTGAGGTACTCCAATATTATTACTCAATGTATTGGAATAACTTGAGCCTATTTTTGTTTTTTGACTTCGATTTTCAAGATAACTTTCCATCCAATTATAAACAGAACCAGCAATTCCATAATACCTCAGTTTCTGTAATAAAATGTCCCTATCAATTGTTTCAAATGCACGTTTCAGATCAAGAAAAACTGCAATAACATACCATTTCGCAAATTTGCAACCCTTCTTTCATCAGAAAAACCAACAGCTCTGCTAGCTCTAAGTCTTTCTAGCTGAACATATTTTTTTGTTCAATTTCAAATATACCATAATTCATTACTATTTAATTACTAACTTATAACTATAATCACGAATATTTTACCCATCATTCGACGAAAAAAAAACGCCAATTTGTCATTCTCGATCTCTACATTCTATTGAGTCATCAATAAGTTACTAGTTCATTTTTAATTAATTACCACATTCGCAAAGTTACCCTTCTTTCATCAGAAAAAACCAACGGCTCTGCTAGCTCATGTCGACCTAGCAGAACCATAGCTAAAAATTTATTTATTTGAAAATTTCAGATATACCATATTTTATCACTTATCAATTACCGATTTGTCAATCTCCATCTCACCTAGCAGAACTAGAACTCTGATCACGTGTTATTTGAAATTTCATTGAGTCATTGATAAGTAACTAGCTTATTATTAATTTATTACCACATTCGTAATTTTGCAACCCTTCTTTTTTCAGTTTCTTCAGAAAAAAACAAACGGCTCTGCTAGCTTCATGTCAACCTAGCAGAACCAAAAGTAACTAACATTTTGGTTTTCTGAGAATTTCGAATATACCATAGTTTATTACTATTTAATTACTAATTATTTTATTTTTTTCCTCATCATTCGACGGAAAGAAATGTCGATTTGTCAATCTCGATCTCAACCTAGCACAACCAAAATTCTAATCACATGTTATTTGAAATTCTATTGAGTCATCAAAAAGTTACTAGTTCATTTCTAATTAATTACCACATTCGCGAATTTGTAACCCTCTTTTCATTAGGAAAAACCAACGACTCTGCTAGCTTTATGTCAACCTAGCAGAACCATAGCTAAAAATTTCTTTTTTTTAATATACCGTATTTCGTTATTACTATTCGATTATCGATTTGTCAAGCTCGATCACAACCTAGCAGAACCAAAACTTTAATCACATGGTATTTGAAATTCTATAGAGTCATCAATAGGTTGCTAGTTTATTACTAATTTATTACCACATTCGGAAATTTGCAACCCTTTCTTCAGTTTCTTCAGAAAAATACCAACGGCTCTGCTAGCTTTATGTCGAGCTTTATGTCAACCTAGAAGAACTGTAATTTAATTTTCGAAAATTCAGAATACACCATAGTTCATTACTATTAATATAATTGGCAGCATTGTGCTGAATGCTAAGAACTGACAAGACAACGCTTGCCCACAATTCGTGCGCCATGTTGTCATGTTTACCGGTTAATTGTCCTCTAGAGTGAATTGAAATAATTATTCATCATTCCAGATTCTTTGGGATCTCCGCTCCTCGTTTCTATGAAATAAAAAATATAAAAATTATTTCAATATACGTGTGTAGTGAGGACAAATCAGATGATTTGCCCCAAAAAGTCACTGCGTTTAAAGAATTTTCCTATCAGAGAGGCCTAAGAGAAAAATTCACTAGCTTGTCAGTGACAATTTGTATTGAAAAAGGTTTGGAGAAGAGGAATAAAGGATCCTATATAGAAAAAATATCAAATTTTCACTTAGCTTTGGACGTTTCGGGACCGAATCTGCCTCCGTTTTCAACATAACAAAACGGTTATTTGAATAGCAAATTCGTATCTGTTTTGAAACTCTTCAGTTCTCAGTGACAACGTAAGTTTCAAGACAAATACGAATTTGCTATTTGAATAACCATTTTGTTATGTTGAAAACGAAGGCAGATTCGGTCCCGAAACGTCCAAAGCTAAGTGAAAATTCGATATTTTTTCTATATACCTTTATTTCTCTCCTCCAAACCTTTTTCAATACAAATTGTCACTGTCAAGCTAGTGAATTTTTCTTTTAGGCTCTATGATAGGAAAATTGTTTAAACTCAGTGACATAAAAATTTCTGTTCCCAATCGTATTTCAACATATGGCAAATATGCTGTGGTCTGCCTCTACTTACGAAATCGTCACGTCAGTTTCCACTCTTTAATCTTCAAGGTTAGGTTCTATTCGGATTTCGCACAAAAAATTGAAAAAAATAATTTTTATCGCGAACACAGTCCTATTAGGATTTCAAAAATGATATGATATATGCGGGGGGTGTCCCATTTGAAACAACAAAGTTGCTACTACTTTCGGATATAAGCGGCAACACTGCATTGATGGAACTTTTTTAGACAGATACAGCATGTTTGATTATCCACATTCACAAATAGAATTTTCGGATTGATTTGTCATTCTGTTCTGAAGATAGTTCTAATTGAGGTTCGAATGTTTCATCCACCGTGAAACACCTTGTACAACAACGTATCTCACTATTAAGTAGAAATGGCCTCCCTCTTTATTTCAATATGAACATTTTTTCAGGAACTTATCGTTTTTGGACAGTGTCATGCCTTTCAGCATGCGAATTTTTTCTGTTGCCTACTGTATGTTCATTTGAACTATTTACTCAAATTGACGCTCGTCTCGATATTATCTATATTAATCAAATTATAAGGAGTATTATTTATCAAACACACTGTACTCATGATATAAAAGAGTTGAAGGGAAATAAAACAAAACTCACCTATTTCAGCGCATGCAAAAAATTACTCAGTATTGAACAAACGATATTATCAACAACTCAATAATAATTGTTGAATCCAACAATCAAATGAGGAACTATAGTATTTCAAAAACCCCACTATAATAGAGAATTGCTTCTCTAACACGCTGGACTGCTGGACCATATACAGTATGTGTTTATTAGTTGTTCAGTAACATATTTTGATATTTTTGTTTTTTCGATTCACCCTGTATCAAAATCTAAAGAGTTGATATAACTAGTAAAGCGTTATTTAATGAAGGAACACATCGAGTACTTAGATACGAAGTTTCATAGTTGTAGCTTCTACAGGAAGACCTCTCTAGCTATAGGTCAACCAAAAATTAATAAAATTGTAGTAGACAATTTTTTTATGATCGATATCTTTTTCCCTGGTCATATGCTAATTCGAAGGAATATTCTCTATACATAATAATTTTCATTGTCATCTCAAATTTCATTCCCATTTCGCCAAAATCTGTATATGTATCATGAATCACATAAAGTATCAGTAAATCTCCTTGAGTCTTTGGGGAGTATATTTGTATGTCATTTCATTTGTGATATATTCGACATTTCCTTATCAATCGAGGCGATTTTCAAAGTTACTGTGTGTTGAAGTGTGTGAAAATCGGTTTACTTGAGTTTTCAAAATGGTGAACCTCAACTTCAGTTTTATTGATTTTTGGTTTACCTAGAAAGATCTTCCTGTAGAAGTTACTACGATGAAACTTCGTATCCAAGTATTCGATATGTTCCTCTATATTGAATGACTACTTCAACAGTTATATCAACTCCTTAGATTTTGATACAGGGTGAATCGAAAAATCTAAAATATCGAAATATGCCACGGAATAACTAACACCCTATATGAGATTTTGCCTTAATCGAATAGGATAGTCACTGTTTTTTAAAAAAAATGCCTAATAATCTTTTTTGAAATTTTGACCCTTTCAACGTAGGCCTTGAAAATGTGAATTTTTTATATTTGTCCATATTTTCGAATAGAGCTCGTTGAGTACTATATTATGGAATTTTTGTTTTTGTAATTCGGTTGACGGGTTGGAAGGTGTTACAGGTTGAAATCGCACACACTGTATACAGTCTGTCCAAGATAAGGTTGAACAGCATGGGGATCTCGGAAACGGTAGGAGATACGAAGTCGCTTAAATGGGGAAAAAGTTGCGCATTCGGAGGCTCATATCAAGAGCCTTCGAAAATTTTGAAAATTATTTTTAGTTTTTGAGTTATATCGAAAAATAGTTATTTATTATACAAGGGAAAAAAGTTGTAGATTTTAGCTCCAGGTTGTGTTGTCTCCCGACGCGTAGCGGAGGGAGACAAAAAACCGTGAGCTAAAATCTAATATTTTTCCCGTGTATAATACACTATTTTTTTCTGTGATAGAAGGAAGGACGAATCAATATTGAGAAGATATCACAGTATTTCGAAATCTGAAAATTATCGACGTGAAATTTCAAGTTTTTAACAGTAGGGACACCTGCGTTTTATAGGCATCTTCATCATTCTTTTGAAGTTATCAAATATCTGATGTCACTTCTGTCAGTTCAATTCTGTGATTTGATTTTAAAAAATTGCGAATTCAGTAGTTGTTTAGTAATATACGAAAATGCGAAGTCGAATGGAAGATAAAAGGACTTGCAGTTCTTTCTCGGAGACGGTATTATTGACTCATTTTATCGGAACTATAGCACAATAAAAGCCATTAACAGAGTATATACCGGGTGACACAGGCTATCGGGCCACCCCTGTAACTTCTGCATTCGTCAACGGATTTTTCTGAAATTCGGTACAGTTATATAAGCAACTATTTCGGATTTGATCACATCACAATCCAATATGGCGGACTTCCGGTTTTTCTGGAAATGCCAGCAATTTTGTTTTTTCAAATGGAACACCCTGTATATTTTTACATATTCAAGTTTAACAGGTCAAAATAAGTGCAATCTTGATGTCAAATGTCATTTATTCGACAGCCTCCCTAGTTGAAAAATTATTCTAACTGCAAGGAAATTCATAAACTAGTTGTTGATTTTTGAATGTATACAATTTGTTACTGCACCGAAAAACAAAAATGATATTTCATTTTGTTCCTTAATGTATGTTCTAGAGAAACGGGTAGGTGGCCCATAGGGGTTCCATTTGAAAATAAATTATTTTTGATCAAAAAGTGATGTGGCTGAATTAATTCCTGGATAAGTGACACAAAAAATAATTTTTCAGAAAAATTTATGTTCTTCTGTTATTTGTGACTCATTGTGAATAGTCTTGACCACATCTCATTTATCCACGAGGTAAAATGAAAAAACAATTTTAATTTAATTTTTTTTCGAAAAAATTACATTTGAAATAAAGATTGCACTTGTTTCGACCTGTTGAACTTGAATATGTAAAAATATACAGGGTGTTTCATTTGAAAAAACAAAGTTGCTGGCATTTCCTGAAATACCGGAAGTCCGCCATATTGGATTGTAATGTGATCAAATCCGAGATAATTGCTTATATAACTGTACCGAATTTCAGAAAAATCCGATGACGAAAGCAGTAGTTACAGGGGTGGCCCGATACCCTGTGTCACCCGGTATATGTGATATATATCCGGGAAAAAAGTACTCACTTTTTTCCCACGGGAAAAAAGTAATTTATGAAAAGTGACATTTTATAACCTGCCAACAGAGATGAAATGCCAAACTTTTTTCCCGTCACAGAAAAAAGTGAATTTTTGGAATTTCTATTTTATTTTTTTTCTCCGTTATTATCAGAGATACAGAAAAACTGAAAATACTTTTTCATTGCAACTTTTGATGAGGTTTAACGTGGTGATACCGTTTTTTTTTATGCGACGTTTCGTATTCGTGGAACCATCATCAACTTTTGTTTTTTGAATACGGTCCTGATAATTTTTTCACAGATTCTGAAAGGTTTTTTTATTCTGAATTCAACAATGTACTATACAAGGTGATTCGAATGTGTTTCGACCTATTTCTATCCATCATCAATGTTTTTTCGAACTTCCAAAAGAAAAAAAGCCATCAGTTCCACTTATTTCTTATCATTTAGTGTCAAACTTGATGGATTAGTTATTCAATACTGAAAAGTGAATAAAAAATATTTCACTACATTATTCGATCAATGCAGCGTTTAAAATTGTTGATGAATTCTTACACGAATTACTTTAACAACTTAACTTAATGTTCAAAATGATAACCATTATTTTCTGAACAAAGATATCCTCTTCTCACAGTTGTTTCTAAGACATTGCTAAGCATTTCTGGGGTTATTCTATTGAATGCTTCGAAGACACTGTCCCTTAGTTCTTCTTCATCCTCAAAGTTATTTGCGTGTACAAAGTTCGATATATCCCCTAAGAAAAAATCCAGCTGTGTTAAATCAGGCGACCGCGCCGGCCAAGGGATAAAAACGCACGGACTTCTCTGGAATTATGTACCGGAGCGCCATCTTGTTGAAACCAACAGAGTTCTGAACTTCCGCAATCGGTAAATCATCCAGAGCTTCCTCAAGATGATTCTCAAGCGAATTTCTATAACGTTCGGAAGTCTGTGTTTCATGGTAAATAGAAGGAACAATAATTCGTGTACCAAATATTGCAACCCACATATTAAAGCCGAAACGGTGTTGGTGTCTCGCTGTAATGTATAAATGTTCATTTTCTCGTGAACAATAATGTGTATTTTTTCTATCGAAGCTACCATGATTAGTGACCATGCTTTCATCAGTCCAGATGATGGTTCGAAAGAAATCTGCAAAATTTTAACATTTCCTAGTATACCACTCACAGGATGTCTTGCGCCTTTCGTCATATCCTGGTTTTAGCGCTTGACATATTCTGAATTTGTATGGATGGAATTTTTGTTTCCGCAAAATGAAATGGGTTGTTGATTGAAACCAGTTGATGAGTTATTAGTGTGTTGACTAATTTTCCTTCAAAATAAGTGGAACTGATGGCATTTTTCCTTTGGAGTTTCGAAAATACATTGATGATGGATGGAAATAGGTCGAAACACAAATGAACCACCTTGTATAATACATGGTTGAATTCAGAATAAAAAAACCTTCTAGAATCTGTGAAAAAATTATCAGGACCGTATTTAAAAAACAAAAGTTGATGATGGTTCCACGAATACGAAACGTCGCATGAACGGAGAAAAAAAAAATAAAATAGAAATTCAAAAAATTCACTTTTTTCGATATAACTCAAAAACTAAAAATAATTTTCAAAATTTTCGAAGGCTCTTGATATATGAGCCTCCGAATGCGCAACTTTTTCCCCATTTAACCGATTTCGTATCTCTTACCGTTTTCGAGATCCCCATGCTGTTCAACCTTATCTTGGACAGACTGTATAAGAGACTTGAAGAAAAAGACAACAAAACTCACCTTTTTCACTTTACAAAACATCACACTACAAACGATATTTCAATAAAATTTATAACCATTGAATCCACCACAAATCAAAACAATTCAACTATTTCAAAACTCTCGCTCTCTTCGCAAAACACCTGAACATCACCGCCACACTACTCAACCCGCCTACTACGACAGAAGACACCACAAGACGCTTCAGCATCCCCGAAGAACGCAAATCTATGCAGAGCAGAAGGCACAGCACCCTAGATCAAATATCTGCGTCAGTATGCCAAAAGAGGACCCCTATGCGGAAGTGTAACTTCCGTTTCTGGCGCGATACAGAGCGAGGATATCGCGTGGCCATATGAAATCGTATCGCGAGTATTATTTACACGTTGCCGCTCCTTCCTGGCTTAGGCAACCCGCGATAGAGTGATAAATCTTGTTTATTAAAAAAAAGGAGGTGCCTGCGAGGAGGGGGTGATATGATAATGAAATTGAAGTAGGCGACACATACTGTCTTCTCTATAATTAAATGAGAAGTTGATTTGTTATACATCAGGGTGTTTCAGATTTACGCGAGGTTCTAGTATAGAGAATCCCAGCGAGTACAAACATCCCTGGGATGTTTTGGGATGTTTTGAAAATGTTGGCATGAAGATGTTATTTTGAGACGTAATATGCACTGACCAAAGAGGTCTTTGAAGGATATTGAAGTATTGTTTTTGTTCTTCTGTGGTATTTCTTTGTTTGCCTACTGAGAGGTATCCCTGGGATGTTTTTTTGGGATGTTTTAGAAATGTAGGCATGAGGATTTTTTTTTGAGGCGTAATATGCACTTCCCAAAGAGGTCTATTGAAAGTATTATTTTTGTTCTTCTGTGCCCTTTCTTTGTTTGCCCCACTACAACGTCACAATACGATAAAGCCTGATTCGTTTTCGGTTTTGTTCTTCTTGTTCGCAATTGGCATTCGCGTTTGCAGCGTGTCACGCTTACATCACGCTGCTAACGAACAGAAAGGAATTTGGTGAAGTTTATTGTGTTAGAAGAATTATTTAGTTTGTTATAATGACCATCAGATGCAAGATGTGTTATTCGGTGCCTCAGTGTAATCAATATATAAAAGTACGAATTTATCAATACACAGCTTCTCCGCAGTTGCAAAATTATGCATTGTGGAGAACATATTTCCAATTATATGTCTGTGTGTAGTAAGCACTACTCAGAAACCGATTAAGAAGGTAATTTCATATCAAGAAAATATTTTCATGTTCAATCTATTTTTAATGCATTTTTTCATTCAAGGGACATGGAATCCTAATGCAAAAGTTCATTTTGACAAAAGGCTTCAGAAAAGTACCTCGAAAATGGTTTTTTACAGCGATTTATGTGCAAGACGCGTTGAAAATGTTTTGTTGTGTCCATGAAAAGGCTTTAAAAAGAACTAGGGAGAAGGTAGTTTTGTGACATATCAAGGACATCTCGATAATTGCCGCCTGCGGCGGACATTGGCTGTTCTATAATAGTTCTATTCATGTGTGAACAGAACATCGCAGTGGAGGTTCAATGCCTCGAAATCTCGTACTTTTAACATCTCTGAGATGTTTTTGTGCTCGCTGGGATGGTTCGATAGTATCTATTGTTTGTGATATTATAATAAATCACATCATTATAGTCATCAAAGGAATACCGTTGATGATTCTCTCAGTATTTATCCCTATAGATCAACTTCCTTTGAGAATATTACACTCGAAATGCTAATGATAGTTTGTGCTGAGTTGGAACTGGAAGCAGTTATATATTTCGAGTACTTTTGACAGCAAACCTGAAGGAAAGAACAAATAAGGTTATGAGGTTTTTCAGGTCCCTGTCTACTAAACACTACGAACGATGTGGTCTTTTGTATTACTCTCTGTTCATTATTGAACTCACGAGAGAATCTTTGTATACTCTCACCAAATTTTGTATGCAAGTTGGTTCACCCATAATGATATCTATTTGGTGGTAGGTTGGTGAACGGAATTTTATCGAACTACTGGATGTCAGCAGTCAGACCTGGTGATTCTTTGCCCATCATCACCTCATGTTGTCGTTCTGTGAGCCTCAAAGTGACTTCAATACCACTCAGTGATGACCATACTCCTTTAGTGATGTTTTCAATTGATATCATTAGCGAAAGGTCAATGAATATCATTAGCGAATGGAGCATTGAGAGTCCGGCCTACGCGATTCCTTGCCATTCTTTCTTTGAATGGAACTGGGATCATGGTCACCTCAGGGTGTACTGATCCCTAGAAACCTATAGAGATATCCTTATGGCGTATGAATGAGCTGGGTACTATCCAATTTATAGGATACCAGCAGTCAGACCTGGTGATTATTCGTCGATCGTCATCTTATTGTTTTAAAACCTCCAAAGCGACTTTAATTCCAGTGATGACTATAGTGGAGTTCTCAATGAAGAGAGAATGGAGCATTCAGAGTCCGACCTATAGGTCATTCCTTGTCATTCTTACTTAGAATGGAACTTGGATCATGGTCACCTGAGGGTGTACTGATCCAAAGAAACCTAGATATATCCTTTTGGTGTATAGGTAGATGAGCTGGGTCCTATCCAACTTTATAGAATATAGGCAGTTTGACCTGGTGTTCGTCCATCGTCATCTTATTGTTTTTTGTGATCTTCGAAGCAACTCCGAATCCATTCAGTGACGACTATAATGGAGTTTTCAATTAATATCATTAGCGAAAGGAGCATTCAGAGTCCAGACCTAGGTCATACCTTCTCATTCTCACTTAGAATGGAACTTGGTTCATGCATGATGGTCTCCTTAGTGTGCATTGGTTCCTAGAGAATTGACGAATATTTTTCGTCGTCACTTCCCTGAGAGTATGAATTAATAATAAAGAGAGTAAATATCGACTCAATGGTTCAATGGACTCAATGGAGAAAAATCTACCTGGACCTGATGGTAATGTGGCGAATCATTCAGTATGTTTTGAACGTTGAGGTGTGTACCTTGTATAAGTAAGCTGTTGACGGGACTTGTCAGAGTTTGGAGAAAAATACAGACATTCACTCATAATTGGTTGTTAGTATTTATTAGTAAAGTGTCTAATACAACTGTTATCCATAATTGGTGACCCGACGTGATCACTCAGTATGTTTTGAACGTTGAGGTGTATATTTTTAAGGGTTAATCAAGGTCGGATCAATGTTCGGACGCAATGTTCCGCGTTTTTCATGTGATAAATATCAGTATAATTTCAATAATAACAATTTCGAAAATTGTACATAGCTCTGACAAGAAAATGATTTCCGACAGTGAATTATATAGTTTGATTTTGTAAATCGACATAATGAAATATGAAATTCCACTCAAACAGATCCATTTAGCTTCAGTTCTAGGGTAAAATACACTAAGGTGACAACACTGGTCCGGGTTCGTGAATTTCAATCAAATTTATGAGCAGCTTATATATTGATATCCGCTGACCAGTTTATTCCACAATCGCCAAAAATGGAAGCATATATTGTTGAGACATTAAATTTTGTGATTCATTCCAATTCGATTTCTATAAACTTTTTTCATGATCTCACGTCCGTGATGCGCTCGTTAGAAGCACATCCAGTACAACTATTACTAACAAATTCGAATTTACCGCCATTCGTGAATTAAAAAATGAGTGATAAATGTTTGCTATTGCCTCCGACAACCTTGAACGTGCAAAGGCATTCTTGAACAAAAAATACAAATAACAAACTTTTCACATTTTGAGCTCCATCTAATGGTACATCATCCAGTTCGCGCAGAACGTACTAGATTAGATGCTTTTAGAGCCGACTGCTGCGACGGTACCTCCGTCTAGCAGAGAGTACCTGAACTACGATATTCAAGTTTTCTACCATCTAATTTAGAGAAGATATTATCTATACAAGATATATAGGCCTATTGTTTACATAAATTGAATATAAAAAAGGCTTTCATCTAAATGGTTACATTTCAAGAGCTGAAATTCTAGTGTGGGTTGCCCAAAATAATAACGCAGGGTATGAGTGAATATAACGTTATTCTGAGACACAAAATTTTACAATGTTTACATCTTTTTGATCTTCTGCAGCTTTCTTAATCGAACGAAATTTGCCTTCAAAACTATCCAAACCCGAGTCGGAACTTTCGTCTTTATGATGATTCAATCTATTTGGCAATCGGACTTTTAATAACGCCGAAAGTCATTTCATAGTAGAGGTCTGCATTCCAGCCATTGTGAAATGACCTTGGTTACGCCCCTCTTAAGAAACCACTGGAGCAACCGTATACAGGTCCTCACAAAGTTTTAACCAGAAAGGGTCGTACACGTAATTTTTTCTATAGATCGGCTGAAGCCTGATATGCGTTCATATCTCGGAACTTTGAAGTGTTATCAGTAGATTGCTCGAGGAAAAATAGTGGACCAGGAGCAGGTTTCCCATATCCGAATTTTATCGGGTTTCGCAGGAATTTTTTCTTCACGGGAAGGGAGGTAATGTGGCGAATCATTCAGCATGTTTTGGACGTTGAAGTGTGTACCTTGAATAAGTAAGCTGTGAGAAAAATACAGACATTCACTCATAATTGGTTGTTAGTTTTGATTAGTGAAGTGTCTACAAACTGTTATCCATAGTTATACAGGGTGATTCACATAAGAACCGACATAGAGCAGGGGCATGTAGGGGGTCCCAAAATATGGCAATTTAACGCAACTTACCTCTATACCAAGTTGCTTCCCTAAGGAGTTATAGGCTTTGAAAGTGAAGTTATAAATTTTGAAAAAAAGCAATATCTCCGTTATTCTTGAACTTGAAGCAACCAAATTTGGTACACTTTGTGGATGTATTTAGGGCGTTACTTGACAGTAAACTAGAGTTTAATTGGAATTTGTAAAGGGGGTATACCGGTTGGCGCACCATTAATATTCAACAGAATTTTGTTAACCCTTGATGGATTTCAAAAATCTTCGCTTCGTTGTGTGGGCAATTCAATTCTAAAACTTTTCTTACTCCAGTAATTTTTCGAAAAACCTCATCATTTCCATCAAAAACTCGAATAACTGAAAACGCGCGCTCTAGGTGTGTTATTTAAAAAAAATACGTAAAGTAAGTACAGATACTGAAATGTGAAAAACTGGGATTAACAACTAACCAAAATAAACACAAAAAACTTAAACAACAACCAGAACAAACAATTGTTTATCGATAAATTACTTAATTGAACAACTTACTTGCTTCGTTGTCAAGTTTGACGTTTATTTTCATAGTCAACTTTTGAATTTTCGATGATTTTAAATAACACACCTAGAGCACGCGTTTTCAGTTATCAGAGTTTTTGATGAAAATGATGAGGTTTCTCGAGAAATTACTAGTCTAAGAAAAGTTTTAGAATTGAATTGCCCACAAAACAAAGCAAAGATTTTTAAAATCCATCAAGGGTTAACAAAATTCTGTTGAATATTAATGGTGCGCCACCCGGTATACCCCCTTTACAAATTTCAATTGAACTCTAGTAACTGTCAAGTAACGCCCTAAATACATCCACAAAGTGTACCAAATTTGGTTGCTTTAAGTTTGAGAATAACGGAGATATTGATTTTTTTCAAAATTTATAACTTCACTTTCAAAGCCTATAAACCAACTCCTTAGGGAAGTAACTTGGTATAGAGGAAAGTTGCGTTAAATTGCCATATTTTGGGACCCCCTACATGCCCCTGCTCTATGTCGGTTCTTATGTAAATCACCCTGTATATTTCTCATCAGTTATCCAACATTGAGTTGATGTCGAAAGAGGTTTCGAAATTACATCTTCAGAATTTCCGGAAAGATCACTAATGAGTAGCTAATCTCTATTTAGTTTTCAGGTCAACTGAGAATAGCAACTGCTAAATGATATTGTGGAATTTTGGGTGTATTTTTGTGTTTGTCCATTTGACCACATATTATTTGTTATATCACAATGTTGATCGTGATCATTTTAGAAAACGTACTGTAGGTATTAAAATATTTCGGAAGGGCTCTTGATGGCTTGCTATGAGGCCTGGTTATTACCTGAAAGCTTTCAGGATATTCGTAGCACCTGTGACCAAATTATGAGACTCATCCGTTTTCAGTATCTACCTAAATCAAGCTACATTAGCATACTTGGGGATCTCGAAATTACTTTCCTGCATAGTTTTACCACGTTTTACCAGTAGGCTGTGCCCAGCTATGGTCTCTGATGTGAACAAATAACACACCTAGAGCGCGCGTTTTCAGTTATTCGAGTTTTTGATGGAAATGATGAGGTTTTTCGAAAAATTACTGGAGTAAGAAAAGTTTTAGAATTGAATTGCCCACACAACGAAGCGAAGATTTTTGAAATCCATCAAGGGTTAACAAAATTCTGTTGAATATTAATGGTGCGCCAACCGGTATACCCCCTTTACAAATTCCAATTAAACTCTAGTTTACTGTCAAGTAACGCCCTAAATACATCCACAAAGTGTACCAAATTTGGTTGCTTCAAGTTCAAGAATAACGGAGATATTGCTTTTTTTCAAAATTTATAACTTCACTTTCAAAGCCTATAACTCCTTAGGGAAGTAACTTGGTATAGAGGAAAGTTGCGTTAAATTGCCATATTTTGGGACCCCCTACATGCCCCTGCTCTATGTCGGTTCTTATGTAAATCACCCTGTATATTTCTCATCAGTTATCCAACATTGAGTTGATGTCGAAAGAGGTTTCGAAATTACATCTTCAGAATTTCCGGAAAGATCACTAATGAGTAGCTAATCTCTATTTAGTTTTCAGGTCAACTGAGAATAGCAACTGCTAAATGATATTGTGGAATTTTGGGTGTATTTTTGTGTTTGTCCATTTGACCACATATTATTTGTTATATCACAATGTTGATCGTGATCATTTTAGAAAACGTACTGTAGGTATTAAAATATTTCGGAAGGGCTCTTGATGGCTTGCTATGAGGCCTGGTTATTACCTGAAAGCTTTCAGGATATTCGTAGCACCTGTGACCAAATTATGAGACTCATCCGTTTTCAGTATCTACCTAAATCAAGCTACATTAGCATACTTGGGGATCTCGAAATTACTTTCCTGCATAGTTTTACCACGTTTTACCAGTAGGCTGTGCCCAGCTATGGTCTCTGATGTGAACAAAATCATTATACTCACCCCAACCCTCTGATATAATTTTAGTTTTCCTAAATGGATTTGATGTATGGCTGGCTATATAGGGTGATTCATGATTGGTTCCTCAATCGTAATTGATGTGGAACATACGAAAAAAGTGTTCTGGCAATCCTGGAATATACAGTGTTTTCCAAATCGTGAGTCCGCATTCACTAGTAACTTTGTTATTAATTGAAGTTTCAAAATTATTTGAATTACCAAAACTCTCAGTATTTTTCACTGGAAAAAAATTCCGCATGAGGTTTTCTCACCTCGAACCTCATGTTTTAACAGAAAAAGAATATAGTAGACATGTTTAAAAAGTCGAAAACGCGATGCTCAATTGTTTTTAAAATTTTCAACTGCTTGTCTGCTAATTAAAGTAATGTTGTTACTCTTATAATAACAAAGTTACCAATTATGGAAAATTAATTTTGATAACCCTCTCTACAGTGACTACCAAAAAGTATGCACCAGATGGAACTTTTTATTCTTGATGATAGTTTGTATATTCCTTAAAACTTATGAAAATAGCAAAAATTAGATACCTACCACATCTTTAGATATTTTTATAGATAGACAACTTTTCTACATGCTAAAAGAGAGTTGAAGATTACACTAGAACACGTTGAGCCATCTAGTCGACAGGATCCTTTATACTATTTGATTTCAAACATTTTTAGTAGAGTGCCAAACGAACCGTAAGTCGCTTAGATCAAAAGTTGGTGGGAAATCGGAGGTAAAAAGCTGTGACATGGCTAGAATTGTTTCCTATCATCTCCAGATCATGGATCCACTTGTCGTCAAAAAATCGTCCTGTGCGTTTGGGGGGTAGGGGGTAATTTATAAAAAAATATGGAATTTTTTTTTATTCTCGGAAAATATTGATGGGTTCCAGAACTTCCACCCTGTCGAATCTTGATTTCGTGTGACAAGTAGAACAAATTATAGAAAATTTTGAAATTTACCAATTACATTACGATATATGAGAAAATCATATTTCAAACGGCTATAACTCGAAACTTGTAAATTTTCGTTAAATTGCTTTTTATATACCTCGCATTATCTCAGTAACTATAACGTTTATCAAAAAAATACTCGAAATAATGTCGATGCGCCTATGTTTCAAGATGCGAATGGTTCTTCGATTTTGAAAATCGAAGCATAAATAAGGAAGATATTGGGAAATTCATAATCCAATGCAGGTAGTACGAAGGACGGCGACTCGCCGCTTTCATACCCCGATTCTCCCCGCAACGCCCGCAGCCGTCCTAGTACGATCACCGTAAATATGAAATACTGAGTGTTACAATAGTACGATCTTGGAATTCACGGGAGAAATGGAATTGATCGCTATTTTCCAAGTTAACAGAAATTTATTTTAACTTGCTGTTTGATCGGAAGTGCCCTCCATTTATTTTATGAATGATTCTGTCTCGAAAGTACATTTATTATCCATCAGAGTAAAATGTCAACCATCTCATTTATTAACAAATTGACAAATATTGAAACAAAACATGATGCATATAATATTGAAATAAAAATGAGATATCCTTGTGGAAACTTGGAAAAAACATTATTTGATACCTATCGAATTGCGAAGTTGTAAATACACGTAAATACGATACAGTGTCCACAAGAACACAAAGCTACGATAATTTTTTTCCATCATGTCTCTTGATGAATCATTATTCCCAAACCAACGTGTTTCGGTGTGAGTTTTTTTAATTTCGAATTAGCGAGTATTATACCTTGACATCAGATACTGAACACCTTTGAATCAACTGAATCAACTTTATCGTGTATAAGGCAACTAATTTAAAAAAAGTTTTTTTGGTATCATATCCTTGTAAGCCTTGACATCCATATTTTTGAGTTGTTTATAATCTGGAATATCTCTCATATCTTGATAAATATCTCAAAAAAATTTCAATTTGTGTATCTGGGTCATATCTGATGCATATACAAAGTCAGGGGAGTTATCTTCTGTAATTTCACTTTGTTCTTTATATGTGTATGAATCAGATGAGTTTTTGTCACTTTTGGAATCACAAATTACGACTCATTAAAACGTTTTGATTCATTTTATAATTTCTATTTCCTTGTCGTAGTGCTTTCTGATTTCTTCGATAAATTCATTTTACTTGATTTTTCTAGATTTTCTCTCCTCGTTCCTCTGGACGTTTCGGAAACGAATCTGCTCCCGTTCCCAACATACAAATGCAAAACATTTTTCTTCGGAAGTTGCATTTTCATGTTGATAACGGGAGCAGATTCGTTGCCGAACCGTCCAAAGAAACGAGGGGAGAAAATCCCAAAAAATCAAGTAAAATGAATGTTTCACCTTCTCGATTAACCTACAGACAGTAATCGTCGATTGAGATTTTCTTACCAGTTTTGCCACCAAGTTCGGCATATTTTTGATATAAACAGTTGAAAGTATATCCTTTTTCATTAGAAAATCTGCACCATCTATTAATTTTATGAGATTATCAAATTCTTTGTCATGTGTGGTATGACAACTGTATTCTCACTCAGTGATCCTCTATAATGTTTCGATACAAAGCATTGGTTATGATACTTGACTTCCATGGCAATTAACAATGTTGGTAGTCAATACTAGGTCAAAACTTGACTCTTATTTGAACGTTTTTGGTAGAAGATTCTTTTAGACACATCAAAAATACCTTCACATCAATTTCACTATAGAAAGCGTTTTATTCCTGACATTATTGTCTCCAGTTTTCAATATTCCTGTGCCAGAAGATCAATCGACCTTTATTTTCATTGAAAATATCAACAATTCTCTGGAGTTCCATATCGATTTGCCTCGCATAGTTTTTTCGAGGTTTTTTCTTATATTCATACAACTTTCAAATGTTTTTATCGATAATTCTGTACAACGAAGGAGTTGACCATCTTTTCCACAAATGAAACATTTTCTCGATGATTCTGTACTCTGCTGGAAAGGAATCTTCAACTTCAAGACATATTCTAGATCAGTGTCAGAATTGCTATAGTACTTTACATCATTTATCTAGGGAAACATATATCTTATGGTAAATTTACAATAATAGATTTCGTTAACTAATCAATACTTATTTAATTATTGAAACAGAGCACACAGTACCAAATATCGAACAATTAATTCACAATAAGTCACCATTAAATGCAATGGTCAACGCCTCAATGTTGATGTGTATAATAAAAGCGTATGGAACCAGGATAGCCGCGGGTATTGCGGGGAGAATAGGGGTACGATTGCGGCGAAACGCGATCGTCCGTGGTACCTGCATTGCATTATGATTTTCTCAATATCTTCCTTATTTATGCTTCGATTTTCAAAATCGAAGAACCATTCGCATCTTGAAACATAGGCGCATCGACATTATTTGAAGTATTTTTTCGATAAACGTTGTAGTTACTGAGATAATGCGAGGTATATGAAAAACAATTTAACGAGAATTTACAAGTTTTGAGTTATAGGCGTTTGAAATATGATTCTCTGATATATCGTAATGTAATTAGTAAATTTCAAAATTTTCTATAATTTGTTTTACTTGTCACACGAAATCAAGATTCAACAGGGTGGAAGTTCTGAAACCCATAAATATTTTCCACGAATAAAAAAAAAATCCATATTTTTTTATTAATTACCCCCTACCCCCCAAACGCACAGGACGATTTTTTGACGACAAGTGGATCCATGATCTGGAGATGTTAGGTAACAATTCTAACCATGTCACAGCTTTTTACCTCCGATTTCCCACGGGGTGAACGATAGGATTCGATTGGCACTCTACTATTTGTTTTGAATGAATATTTTGTTCTGAAATTCTGATGCCGTATAGAGAATCGCAAGGCGTTTCATATGAAATATCACAGAACCCATTCCATTTGGAAAAACCATTCAAAATGGCGTCGATGTGCCATTTTGAAAGGTTCAAGATTTTAATCGGTATCAGATTAGTTCTACACTGTGGAGTAGCATATATATAGAATCCCATGGAATTTAAGTTAAGTTCTTAAAGTGCGCTACCATTTATTATATACCCCCTGCGAATTTCTGAATTTTATCTCTTCAAATAAAAAAACTACAGGCTGCTACATGTCTCCTGTGTCACCCGGTATATACCGAGATGTGACGATTTTGATAAATACACCGCCAGAGGTAAATATAATGATAAAAGCTGCGAAAATTGGATATGTTTCCAGAAATTTCAAGAAGAGAGTATGAATTGGCATATACGAAAAATTTATGGAATCTATAAAAAATACAGAAATAAAATCTTTTCCGGAAAGTGTTCACATTATAAAATGAATTCCAAACGACACAAATAAGTTACATTACTTGGATTCTTTGGATAAGTGCAGTTGTAGAAAAAGTATAGTGGCAACATGTGGGGAAAAGTACTTTTTCACTCGTGAGAAAATGAACTTTCCCCACTTGTTGCACAATATACTATTTCAGTTGATGATCCGATATAGGTTAAAAAAAAATTGTTATAATAATATCTAACCAATTATGGAATGAAAAGTTGATGTCATTTCAAGGAATATCGGAAGAGGAAAACGAAAATCGTAAAATGTGAGAAAGCACCTCTAGTGAAACTATTCGATGTTCCAAAATTCAGAAATATAGCTTGAAAAACAAAGGAGAAAGAATGGGGTATGTCGTGAGTCGTGTATCACCCGGTAGCGATTTTACTAAATATACTGTACGCTAGCACATACCACGCCCACCGTTATATCTCATCTTCAAAGTACCTACTTTACTTAGGCAAAACTCAGAGACTATTTATCCTCAACGAACTAACCTATCCCTGATTGCAATATTTTTGAGGAAGGAAAACCGAATGGAGTGTAGAAACACATTGATTAATAATATATTTCAAAAGTTGAGTTCTTCTACAAAATTGAATAAAATGAGACTGTTCATCCTAAACGCACTAACCTATTTGACTTCAAATATTTTATGAAAAAGGAAAACCAGAATGAAGTAAAAAAACATTGGTGAAAAAAAAAAGTTCAAGTTCACAACGAATCGAACCAACCTTCAGACTGAAAGTCGACAGCGCTAACCAGTAGACCATTTGGGTGTATGAATTCACTAAGAGATTGACAACGAGAGAGCTTCAGTCGAATTCGTGTCAAAATCATAAAAAGTGTATTCTTGCGTTGGAGCACAGTATATTTAGTGCGATGTGCTGACTCCGAGTATATCGGTAATGTTTGGATATATGACGCGTATTATGGTGGGCGTGGTTTGTGCTAGCGTGCAGTATATTTAGTAAAATCGCCAACCGGTATAGGAATAATAAAGTTGATAGAAAATAAAAATATCGCATTTTTTCAACAATCATTATTATTTCATATTTACAACAAATAAAGCATTCAGTGTTTCGTGTTTTAAGTCGTACATCTCTAATTTAGAATTCTATTCATATTCGTCTTCCACTATGGCAGTTCTATCACTAGATCTCCTTTTCGCTAAGGCACTCTTGATGCTCGTTTTGGTGGAGCCCCATTTCTCTTTGACAGCCTCCGAAGAAGTCATCAAGATGGAGTAGGTGGAATTGCTCTCTCCTTCTTTGCTGTGATGGATTCCGTAAAGGAAGTATACTAACATTCCTAGAAACCAAGTCATGGACATCATAAGGTACCTAAGACCAAGACCGTTTAATATTTTCTACGGCTATAACACAAGATTGCTTTTGTTTTACTGTATTCGATACATCAATGAGGTACTTTGTATGTCATCAATTTTATTTCCGTACCTGATATCACAATGACTCCATTGTGTTATTATTTAAAAAAAATCTCATCGCTCATGGAATGTCAAATTTCAAGCAATGACAGCTTTGTCGAATAGATGAGCAATACTTGACAGGAGATCATCTGCTTGTCGTTAAATTACATTAGGTTGGCCCTATTCAAAAGCATAATTTGTTAACATTGAAGAAAATTTATTTATTGTTAACGAACTGTTTTCTCAGTGTAGTGACATCTATTTGGAACTGATTTAGCCATCAGTTATCCTAACTTTAGAAGTTTTCCGTATTTCTGATGTCAAGGTTCATTAATTCTCTGTCGAGTATGCATGTAAACAAAAATTCCTCAAGTTGAAACATTTTCATTATGAACATTGTTTTAATTGAAGCAGGATGCTTAGAGATAAAACCATTGTTTATGCAATGATAAAATAGCTAGATTTCTGGATGCTATTTCTGAATTGGAGTAGGAAATGGAAACTTATCAGTAGTGATGAAACATTTCTGATTGCACTTTATTGAAATGATCGCGTGTAAGCTAAGATAAGAAAGGTAGGAACTGCTTATTTCCCATTATATTGTTGATAACTATGCCATCTCTCTAAAAATCACACCTACATAGGTTGGTTGTTAAAGTGAGAAACGAAAAACTGTGAGTGATTAGTAGAAACCTAATCGATGTTTCACACATATAAGTGATCCAGTGGAAGTAAAAGTTATATTTATCCAAACTATCCATTTCTGAGGAAACCCGTGAATCTGGTCGATTTTTTTTCTCAACTAACCACATTTTCACGGGAAAATTAAATATACAGGGTGGTCCATGTTTGAGTAATGACTTCCGCTTAAATTTTTTCAAATGGAAAACCCTATATATTATTCAATTTTTGTAATCTCCATGAAGAGCTGAATTCAAAAACTGAATTCAAACTATCAATTTCTGAATCTCCTTCGGAAGGTCGATTTTCAATCCCAATTTCACACATTTATGAGAGAAAATTAGATATACAGAGTGATCCACGTTTGAATAATGACGTCCGCGACAATTTTTTTGAAACATTACTCACTATATGTTATTAAATTTTTTAAATCTCAATGAAAAGCTGATGAGTTCAGAAATTTATCACACATAGGGGTTATTTATACAGGGTGTCCAATAATTAGCGTGCAATACTTCACCAGCAGATTTTTCGATCAAAAGTAAGAAAAAAAGTTCCTATAAACATAGGTCGAACAATGTCTCATAAGCCAGCTACAACCCCTTGAAGGTACCCTGAAGATGGTTTTTATTTTATATCTTCGAAACTGTTAGCAGAATTATGAAATTTTGCGTGCTTCTCAAGCTATGAGTCGTCGGGCCCGAATATGCATCTAACAAAATGGAAGCCACTTTGAATAATCACTCAAGTGAAAAAAATGTCTCGCAGATAAATTAAATGAGTATATTTTTCCATAAATTACTCAAATTTACAATGTTTCTGTCACTTATTTCATGAATTTTCATGTCACCTGTCTTGATTGTTTTTCCCCAAACATACTGGTTGTGCATAGCCTTCCACAAATTTTGAATTCTTCTAATTTCATTATGAATTTTTATGACATGTGAAGTAATTTTCAAATTGATTTTACTCGAGAACGGTGCTTTCTATCGAAGTTAAACAAGATGAACTTTTTCCTTGCAAAAGGCTTCGAAGTTTTATGATTTCATGCTGAAGTTGCAAAAAAACCGCACTTGAGAAAGTTGGGGTGTTTACCCCCACCCCCCAAAGTTTAACCCATTTCTAGATGGAAGTTTGAAATTATTATTATCGCATATTATTAGTCATAAAAAGATTAGCAAACTTGCAGAATTTTATGATTTTGCTATCAACAGTTTCGAAGAATAATAAAAACCATCTTCAGGGTAGCACCTTCAAGGGGTTGTAGCTCTCTTATGAGACATTGTTCGACCTATGTTTATAAGAACTTTTTTTCTTATTTTTGATTGTTTAATCTGCTGGTGAAGTATTGCACGCTCATTATGGGACACCCTGTATGCAGTGAATAAATTCGTGAAATATTAAAGGAATAATTTTTGAAAACGCTTAACGTCGAATTTTATATTTGGGGCATTTTTCAAATTCAATTCATAAATTCAGGATAATTCGTATAGGAAAAATGACGTATTCAGTAATTTTTCAATGACTATGTGTAATATATTTATAAAAATCTTCTTTATCTCTTGTTGGGTTAGAATAGTTATAAAAAAATAGAGAAAGAAAACTTCAATATGGAATTATCCATATTGATAAATATTCAACTGAAACAAATGAGCTTCTGTAATAATGGATTCGTACCTAAAATCATCCAGACGAAGAATCTCAACCAAGTCAAGATGTTCAGATGGACCATAAATTCGATGTTACATAGTATACTTAGGGCCGGTATGAAAGGCACCATGGGTACCTTGAACCTCAATCCGGTGTTACTCTGATGATGGGCATTTATGATGAGCATACCTGAAATTCAAAGAAAAGTCGGCAAATATGGATACCATAACTCATCACGGGTCGGTACTAACCATCACTGACATAAAAACAACAAAAGTGTAAAGAAAATGATATGTTCTTAATATCGACGCGTCCATGCCAAAACGGCACAAACGCCAAAATGGTCACTTCTCACATTTTGGTACTCAATAATAGGTATTCACATGCTGCATCCAATGGTCAAAACGGCATATATTCGTAAATTCGTTTTTCTGTCTTTTCTTGTAGTTTAAATTTGCACAAGCGCCAATTCGACCATATTCAATGAAAATCAAACGGCACAAAAGCCAGTTACCCATAAGCATTCAATGGGGTGAGTTGTTTCGCTTGTGAGATCACAGTAAGTAATATAATTTGATTCATATGGAAGTTGATTACATTACTCCGTTAAACTATCTGCAGGTATTTCTAGTTCAAATGACGTATTCATCACCCAAAATCGTAGTTTTTGAGGAAACAGTATGAGGCGTTAATGCCAAAACAGTATCATGAGAACTTGTTTGGCATAAATGCCATCGCCTATAGCGAATCACATGCATTATCCTTACATCGAAAAAACATGTTTAAATACAATTATTCATAGTTTTTTTTATGTTTTACTGTAAACCTATCGTCGCTTGATATGTCAGTAGGAAGTTGATAATCAATTTCAAATAAAACAGCTTCAAAACTGCGATTGATATTTGGCGCTTATGCCGTTTCCTTACTTTGCAGATAAACATCTCTAGAAGCAAACAAATTCTGTTGATGGCATTGAAAGAAACTGAAAATCAAGTGGTTTCAAACTGCAATGATGTTTCAACTAACTCTTCAAACTGTGATAACGTTTCGAATGACATTTCGAATTGTGATACCGTTTCAAATGACATTTCAAATTGTGATAGTATGCTAACAGAAGCATTGCATGAGCAATGATATCATCTTTCGAGAACTGGATAATCAAGTCCAGAAAGATTTTTTCCACGATTCAAATATCATAATGCCTCAACATAATATTGGAGAACTTCCAACTGAGCCACTCAGTACTTCTGAACGAGAAGATTTGGATTATGTGGAAAATGTACTGCTGCAAAAAGTTGTTGTAGAGGAAGTTCCTCATTATTCCTTATTATCAGACGATTATGATGGAATATTTTGTAGATCATCATGGTGGCATAAACGACACACATGAGAAATCACACACATTAATTTTAACTTGGCATATCAACTGTATAAGCGGCAATTCGAGCAAAACCTTGAATGTTCGATGACACAAACGCCAGTATCACCTTTGGCATAAAAACATTGTACCTAGTGTGGACTGGCACAAGCGCCATTTTTTTCAATTTTTCATTTATTGCATGAGGGCGAGAATCAGAGTCTTCATTAGACATTCATCAAAAATAATGAAAAAAATCAATCTTTCATTGAAGACATCCAGCAGACTTGTGTGGCAATTACGAATAAAGTTAATCAGTTTTTAGTCTCTCCTGTAGAGTTGACTCGATGGCATTTGTGCCGTTTTGGCATGGACGCGTCGATATATTCTCTTTACCGACACATTGCACCCTTTTATTCACGTTTCCGTACGTTAAAATCATATTATTTCAACGTTTTCATGATGTTTTTTCACGTTTCCTCGTCGCTTTTCGAATTTTCTGATGCATGCGTGTCGCTTTCGTGACATATTTGAGACATTTTTCTACGTTTCCTCGACGTTGTTCGATTTGTCGATTCTTGCGTGACCTTTGAGTAACGTTTTCATGACGCTTCCGTGATATTTCCGTGACGTTTTGATCACATTTTTTCGATGCTTTCGACGTTTCGATGCTTTCGTGATGCTTTCGTGATGCTTTCTTGACGTTCTCGTGATGTTTCTATTACATTATATGACGCAGTTCGAATCTTTGACGAATACGTGACGCTTTCGCGACTTTTTTAGTGACGCATTTATCACGTTCTTAGACGCTTCTCGACGTTTTGACGCATGATTCTTTACATTTTTTCGACTCTTTTTGACGTTTCTGGCGTATGAGTGACGCCTCCGTAAAGTTTTCGTGAAATTTTTATTACATTTTGGGCTTGTCGAAGAGTAGACGTTCTTTCAACATTGCTCGACACTTTTCGACATTTCGATACGTGTGACGCATTCGTAACATATTCATGACGTTTTTTACACGTTTTCTCGACGTTGTTCGACGTTTCGACGGTGCGTGATGTTTAACCCAGACAACACAAGTGAATCCATTGGACAACCAATGGATGTCCAGCTATGGATACCCTGGACATCCATTGGATGGACGGCATTGTCCAGTATTTGTCCAATGGACATCCATTGGATAATACATGTCCAACAGTTTGGACATACATTGGAAGTCCATTGGCTTTCCATTAGACATCTGATGGATTTCCATTGGACATCCAATATTTGTCCTTTCCATTGGAAGTCTATTGGATACTCATCAGACATCCAATGGATTCCCAATGAAGATCCATTGTATGTCCATTACATTTGAAATACCATTGTATACACATCAGAACTCTAATGGATGTCTACCAAAAATCCAACTTATGTCCATTCCAATGATAAGTTTATTGGATACTCATCAGGAATACATTGGATTTCCATTGGATATCCAAATTTTGTCCAGCCAGAACGTAGAAATTAAAAAAAAATTGTCCTTTGAGGGGATCGAACTCCGGACCCCGCTCTCGTGGATCACAACGCTAACCTCTGGACCACTGAGCTGTTATAAATATTATAGCAAGTATTTCGTATTCACGGTATTTCACATCGAGAGAAAATGCAATTTGCTGAAGTTTAGTGCCGCAATAAAGCTTTTACACGGCCCTTATCAAAAGTGTTACAGGGTGATTCATCTTTTTCGAAAGAAACCCGCCGTATAATATTTGCCCATATCGATCTTATTTGCACGGCCTAAATGGTTTAAAATTGAAATTGGATGAAAATCAACTTCAAAATAAGTACCTACCTCTATATAGGTACGTAATCTACAAAAATGATGAGACGTATAAAATCTTGAAAAATAGTACCGAGTGCGAAGATGTCCGTGATTAATGTTCATATATAATATATATATTATATATTATTGGTAAAAATATTTCAATTGAAATAGAAGAGTCATAAATGACACATACATACTTTGCGAAACGATTTCCATTGGATAAGTATGATGGATATCCATTGGCTGTAAAAATTTCGTTGTCCATTGTACAACTACAAAATGGATGTCCATTGTATGTACAAATCTCTATGCCCATTGTACATATACACAATGGATGTCCATTGGACATCCATGGACATCCGGCTACCTAATGGATTCAAAATGGACATCCAATGGATGTATGTGTGTTATCTGGGAAGTGACGTTTCAAAAACATTTTTCGGTACGTTTCTCTAAGTTTTGAGGCATGTGGAAGCGTGACGCATTCATGACGTTTTCCTGGCGGACAAAAGTTGAGTGAGTACTCAGATGTTGCCATAATGAAGATGGAAATAACGGCCAACAACACCGTCCACTACATGCCTTAGCTCAAGTCGCGATCGACCACTTGGAATAGCACGTATTTATTACATTTCTCGAAGCTTGTCGAAGTATAGACGTTCTTTCAACATTTCTCGACACATTTCGACATTTCCATACATGTCTGACGCCTTCGTAACATTTTTATGACGTTTTTTCCACGTTTTCTCGACGCTGTTCGACGTTTCGACAGTGCGTGATGTTTAAGTGACGTTTCAAAAACATTTTTCGGTACGTTTCTCTAAGTTTTGAGGCATGTGGAAGCGTGACGCATTCATGACGTTTTCCTGGCGGACAAAAGTGGAGTGAGTACTCACATGTTGCCATGATGAAGATGAAAATAACGGCCAACAACACCGTCCACCACATGCCTTGACCCAAGTCGCGATCGACAACTTGAAACAGCACGTTTTCATCACATTTTTTGGGATTTCGGGGCTTGTCGAAGTATAGACATTTCTCGACACATTTCGACATTTCAATACATGTCTGACGCCTTCGTAACATTTTTATGACGTTTTTTCCACGTTTTCTCGACGCTGTTCGACGTTTCGACGCTGCGTGATGTTTTAGTGACGTTTCAATAACATTGTTTCTACGTTTCTCTTAGTTTTAAAGCATGTGGAAACATGGCGCATTTATGACGTTCTCCTGACGGACAAAAGTGGAGTGAGTACTCACATGTTGCCATGATGAATATGACAATAACGGCTAACAACACCGTCCACCACATGCCTTGCCTCAAGTCGCGATCGACAACTTGAAACAGCACGTTTTTATCACATGTTTCGAGACTTGTCGAAGTATAGACGTTCTTTCAACATTTCTCGACACATTTCGACACTACAATACATGTCTGACGCCTTCGTAACATTTTTATGACGTTTTTTCCACGTTTCTCGACGCTGTTCGACGTTTCGACGCTGCGTGATGTTTTAGTGACGTTTCAATAACATTTTTTCTACGTTTCTCTTAGTTTCAAAGCATGTGGAAACGTGACGCATTCATGACGATTACCTGACAGACAAAAGGGGAGTGAGTACTCACATGTTGCCATGATGAAGATGAAAATAACGGCCAACAACACCGTCCACCACATGCCTTGGCTCATGTCGCGATCGACTACTTGGAACATCACGCACAGAGCGCAAGCGCAAGTCGTGTAGACGAACACGGCGGCAGTGACGACGGTCCCCGGTTCGCGTCGGCCGAAAACGGGGGTCAGCCAGCCGTACTGCACCTTCAGCGTACCGGCTAGGTTGCCGATTTCCGAGATGGGGCTGCAGTCGGAAGCGGTGCTGGATTGTTCGGATCCGGGGGTCAGAACCGGTTTGGAGGCCGTCGTTTCGAAGCTGGGCCTGTACCTGCGGAATAATGGTTGAGTCGCTGTTGCCGATTTCATGAATTTATCCTAAGGCCTACGAGTTTTTAATGAACAGAGTATTATGCATCAACAAAAATTTAATCTAGTTATCATTCAACAAATTCCCAGTGAGAAATCAGAACTTTCACTACCATTGTGAAGGAAGACAGACAATGTATCACTCTGTAGCGTATAGACGTAAGGGTCTGTACGTGTGACTATAGATGGCAGCGCCATACAGTGTGTGTCGCGATCTTTGGATCCTACATTAGAGCTTTGCAACTAGATGGCTACAACATGACTATAGCTTCATGTTATACCCTGCATATTAAAAAAGGTTTTTGTAACGGAAAATTAAGCGATGAAAATATTTAGAAGTCTATACTTTGAAAATAAAAATCATAGCGTGTTGCCAACCCTACGGATTATTCAGTACATCAACGGATTTTTGATATAGTATAATGATGAAAGTTTTGATGAGAAAGTCTAGATTGAGTGAAGGCTTTTTACTGTGGTGTCCATTAGAACTATTATTTTTGTATACAAAACAATCATCAAGTATTTTGAGACATATAGCGTTAAGAAAATCTGCAACCCGTGTTGCCAACCCTACGGATTATTCAGTAGACCTACGGATTTCCCATAAAATATTCTTCAACCAGTGTTGCCACATCTGTGCATTCATCCGTAGACCTACGGAGTTTCCACAAATTCCCAGATTTCAATTCACCTCAGTATTATAACAGAAGCACTGACGATCGTGTAGGCCAGCAGTGTCCCTATCGACATGAATTCTACCAGCTTCTCCAGATCGAAAATCAGTGCTATCGTTGCCGAAAATAGTCCGGAAATTGCCAGATTGGCAAGCGGCAGCTGTGTCTTGGAATTGACGTTTCCCAAAAAGCTGAACAGCAAGCCGTCTACCGCCATTGCATACATGCATCTGGGCAAGGAGAACAGCGAGCCGAATAGGGTCGTAGTCATACCGCAGATTGCACCTGGAAATATTTAATTTTTCTCAATTGACAAAATTCAAGTACACTTATGTCTAAAAAATACCATATAATCACTATGAGAAAAAGTGCAGTGAATATTTTTGAATTACTTATTCCTTCCAGACTTTCCAACATGAATACCCAAAGAAATGCTCCTGTTAGAACACGACGGGAAATCGTCGGCAGTACTGACGTCACTGGTACAATCCGCATAAATTCTCATAAATTCTCCTGAATTCTCATTAATTATCTAAAGTTCTTTCAATTATATCTCGACCTTTTTCCATACCTAGCGAAACCACATACTTGACCCAATGTTGGCCAACGTTGGTGAACGCCTCCGGCAACGCCGCCTCGGGATTGATCTGGTAGTACGGCAGCAAGAGGGTGAGCGCACTGCTGACGAGGATGTAGCCCAAAGTGACGACGCCCATCGAGAGGGCGGTCGCCATCGGTATGGAGAACGAGGGGTTCTTCGCCTCCTCGCCAGAGGTCGCAATGCTGTCGAAACCGACGAAGGCGTAGAAACACGTCGCGGCGCCTGCTATGACGCCGCCGAAGCCGTAGGGGAAGAAGCCGCCTGAAGAACAAGAAAAAAATTGAGGTTTACTCTTCTCATCTCATAAGTTCTCATGAATTTCCATGAATTTTCATATATTTCTATGCATTCTCATGAATTGTTTTGAATTCTCATAAATTCTCATGTTTCTTACAAATGTATTAAAATCCTCGAAAATCTTCTCCCTTCTATTTAATTTATAAGTCGAAAATCTATCTAATGATATCCATATCGGAGAATTTACTTCAACTTCTTCCTAATCTACTCGATTTTCCTCCGATTAACTTCAAATTCTCTCTTGACAAATTTGAATTTTCCTAAATTTCGTGACATACTTTCAAATCCTAGGGAAGAATCCAACTGGATAACGAATAATTTTGTCCATTTACTTCGATACTTCCACGGGAAATGTTTTTCGGGAATCTCTGCTATCATCCCTTCACTAGCAATACCAGTCAGACGAACTAGACAAGCCCAGTCAGCACATCCTTTCGTTGTCAACCTCGAAAGATGTCGAACAGCACTTTATTAAAATTCCTTCATCCATAGAACGGCTAGGCTCTGGAATTCATTGCCCGAGGAAGTATTCCCAACAACATATAATCTCCAGAAGTTCAAAACAATTCCAATACGCACGATGTTCTTTGAACATTATAGGGATTTCCTTCCATGCGCTCCAAGCGATAAAAAATGTACTAAAATGAGAGAAGATTCCCCAATGAAGTTTGCTTACTCAAATCCTCACAGATCTTTCCATTATTCATCTTGGATTCTCTTAGGTCCTCTGAAAGTCCCTCGAATTTCTTATATTCTCTTCAATTCTCATGATTTCAGATGAATTCTCATGAATTAACGTCAAATTTTTCTTGGACAAATTTAAATTTTCTTGCACTTACATAAATCCTTTATAATTTTCCTCTAAGATCACTAATTTCATCGTCTAATCTTTTCTATCGAATTCTTTCAATCTCCTCTGAATCCCCATAAATTTGTTAAACTTTCCTAATTTCCATTGAATTCACAAATACGCTGAACAAACATAAGAGGCGAAATATTTCATTTTCGTAATAAAATGTAATTGCAAGATCATTCTGTCAATTGGGCGTAGAGGGCCATACTCTGGTAGTGGTCCATAGTCCGTACTATCTCCAAGTGGAGTGAATACGATTCTGGAAACAAGACACACTAAGTCATCTCCACAAAATGTTTAATCTGAAGATTATCAGGACATGAACATCGTTCATTATCAGCAGTAAAAATTCTCAGAGATACATTGTCAGCATGAAAAAAACAGCTTATCCTCAAAATAGAATAGGTAATGAACAAATAGGGACAAAGTGCCCACATACCAAAGGAGGCTTCATGGTCATCCAGGTGAACATAGGAACATAATCCATGCACCTCCATATAATGATACTGGATAAATCAGGAAAATACCGACCTTTGACGTCAGTCCAATTCTTCTCGTCGGCATAATAGAACCCGACGACAATAACCAGTCCCATGACGGCTAAATTGACGACCGTCAGCACGCCGTTGACGACAGCCGAAACCTTCACGCCCACACTCAACAGAAGGGCGTAGACGAGGCAGACGGCGAAGGCGAGGAAATCGGGATAGCGGCTGAGGAGGCGCTCGTGCATCTCGCCCGTCACCGCGACGGTGGCGTCGCTTATAGCGCCGCCAAACAAGGAGTCGACGTAGCCGCTCCACGCCCTGGCTACAGAAGCGGCACCTGCGAGAAAAAGCGACATTGCAACTCATATTCCTTATATTCCTAATATCTCATACATTCTCATGACGTCTCATAAATTCTCCTGAATTCATATAAATTCTAATAATTTGTCATAGATTGATATACATTCTTATAAGTCCCCAAACTCTCATAAATTAACATGAACTCTCATAAATTCTAATAGAATCTCATTCATCCACATACATTCTCATAAAGATTCATGAATTTTCATGAATTCGCAGAAATTCCCATAATTTCCTATAAATTTTCATGAATTTTCATAAATGCTCATAAATTCTCATAAATTTCAATTACTTCTCATTAATTCTCATAAATTCTCCTAAATTCTCATTAATTCTCATAAACTATCGTGATTTCTCAAAATTCTTCCTAATTCCTAATGTTTCTGAGGATTTCTGAAGAATTCTCAAATATTCTGAAACTCACACGCCCAAGCCCACTAAGAGGGCGTAGACGAAGCAGGCGGCAAACGCGAAGTAATCGGGATAGCTGCTGAGGTGGCGTCACGGCACTTATGGCACCTCCGAAAAAGGAGCCACGTCCTTGCTTTAGTCGCTCATAAGTTTTCAAATTCCTATGAAATGTCATGAATTCTCATATTCTTTCATAATATCTCATAAATTCGCATAAATTCTCCTGAACTCTCATATATTCTCATAAATTCTCATGAATTCTCATAAATTTCCATGAATTCTCATGAATTCCCATAAATTCTTATAACTTCTCATAAATCATTATACATTTTCATGAATTCTCTATTTTTCTCATACATTCTCATAAATCCTCATAAATTCTCATGAACTCTCATAAATTCTCATGAATTCTCATAAATTCCCATCATTTCTCATAAATTTTCATGAGTTCTCAATAATTCTAATAAATCATTATAAATTTCCATAAATTCTCATATATCCTCATAATTTGTCATAAATTCTCATAAATCCTCATGAATTCTCATATATTCTTTTGGATTCTCATGAATTCTCATAAATTCCCATGAGTTTTCATAAATTCTCATGTTCTAATGAATTCTCATAAATTTCATACACACCTATCATGTGCTCGAGCAGGATATTCCAGCCGATGACGAACGCCCAGAACTCTCCGATGCTGAGATATGTGTAGACGTACGCGGAGCCCGCTTTGGGCACCCGGGCGCCGAATTCGGCGTAGCATAGCGCCGACAGGAGACACGCCGACGCTGCCAGTGCGAAAGACAGGACAATGGCAGGTCCAGCGACGTCGCGCGCCACGGCGCCGGTTAATACGTAGATGCCGGCGCCTACCATGTGACCGACGCCTGAAACGAACGCATTTTGGCATTTTTTGCATTAAAAATAATGGTTATTTCATTCATCAATTCGATACAAATCTAACTAGCGGAACTAATGTTATAAAGACTGTGAGAAATGATGTACAGCATATCTTATAAGAAGGTAAAAATCTTATAGGGTTTATGAAACAGTTCAGTTCTTTTAGGACATCCTTTAGGAAACTACTCAACCGTTATAGGATAATCGATATATAATGATTATATTACTGTCCCATGAGTATGTCTTCATGTTACTTATACAATACATTTACAAAACTATTGTATTATAAGAATATTCACAGAGCTACTAAGATAGTATTTTAAAAGTATTTCATAATGCAGTCAGAATCGCTAATATAATAATTTCGTATTCTACTGTTGAAATTCGGAATCATAATGAAAAATTTATGGGACAGTGGAAACGAAGGGAATATGGGAAATGTCAATTCGTTTGTTTCCACTGCCAAATTTTTTTTTATCGATTGGAGCGCACGAAAGGAAATCCCTATAATGTTCAAAGAACATCGTGCGTTCCTAGGGAGGATAGGGACAGGAGTTAGGTATTGGAATTTTCTTTGGATTTTTGGAGATTATATGTTGTTGGGAATACTTCCACAGGCAATGAATTCCAGAGCCTAGCCGTTCTATGGATGAAGGAGTCTTGATAAAGTGCTGTTCGACATCTTTCGAGGTTGACAACGAAAGGATGTGCTGACTGGGCTTGTCTAGTTCGTCTGACTGGTATTGCTAGTGAAGGGATGATAGCAGAGATTTCCGAAGAACATTTCCCGTGGAAGTATCGATAGAAAAGTGAAAGGTCGCCGACTTTTCTACGGTGTTCCAATGATGTCAAAGAGTGAGTGAGTGTGGCGTCACCCACCAGGCGAATGGCTCTTCTCTGGATAGAATCTAAGAGCATCAGCGTATGTTTTGGTGCTGAACCCCATATGTGGGAACAGTATTCTAGAACAGGCCGTATCTGCGCTTCGTAGATCATGAGAAGCTGTTGAGTATTGTATAGTATTGTATTACAATTTTATCAAACTTTCAATAGGAATATCTGTTAGCATTATTCAAGAAAACATTGTCTTGCTTCGGGACTATGCGAAGAAAAACAAAATGATTATAATTAACCATATGGCTTAAAAAAATTGAGAACTCAATTACCACCCTTAAGAATGTTCTGAAAAAAAAAAAGTCGGAGGATGAGGGTGTTCTCGACCCTCCTACATTTCTTTTTAGGTTTCTTTGATTACTGAAAAAAAGGGTTTTCCTCTGAAATGCACTTGTGTCAATTTATATCCAATTTGTTTCAGTCATTTTTGAACAGCGCACAAAATATGTTTTTTATATAAAATTTGAACTCGTCTCACGGACAAACGGTACATTTTTTTACACAAATAAGTTGGGTCCAATGAACTTATCCTGTCCCAGCGACTTTGGGACACCCTGTATATCCTGTTGAAAAAACCTCACTTTCAGATTCACCTTGTATAATTACTTATACAGGGTGATTCAAAATTCGATGTAAATATTTCAAGGACATATCGTTGGGATCAAGATAAGAGTTTTACTTCATGTGAAGATGTGTCCTAAAATTCACCCCCTCCAGGCAACTATAATAATGAAACAAATCATCTGAATATTGACAGGCCCCTGTCCTTTCAGAAACTTTATTTCATATCTGATACTCAATTTAAAGGCATCACAACTCTCCAAACTCACCTAGTAGGGTTATATCGAAGGTGTTCAAACATCGATTGAGAGGAGTCTCCATGACGTCAGAGGGTAGCTGCTTTATGCGATTCATTTTTGTGCACAGTCCCGACATGACGTGCTTCAGAATGATCTTCCTTGATCCTGGCATTGCAATGGTCCTGCAGGAGTGTCCTTAGAATATTATATCTTGAAAATAGAAAGTTTATGCATTATCCAGGGTGAGTCATGGCCAGCGTATAGCCTCGTGGTAGAAGTTTCAGTTTCTATCCACGATGGATGGATGGCCTAAGAAAGACGAGAGCCTAAAGTTTTCGAACCATTTCCTAACCTCATTGTCAGACTGGTCACAATGAATCACGTGATACATTATGGACGCATGCGCATTTTAGCTCGTAGAACTTTATAAATGATCACAGTGGGCTGACGCCATGCTATTAGTGGATCAGAATGATACTCCCTGATGAAACTCAGCCTCTACAATTTAATTGCGAAGGAACAATCATCAAAAAACACGAATCTCAACATATCACTTTTTTTTTATGTTCGGTTTCCCACGAAAAGGGATATCATATAATGTTCAGAGAACATCCTGAGAACCAAGAGATTCACGAAACAAATTGCCCTTTTTTGGACAGAATCCAACAGTTTCAGGGTATGTTTGAGTGCTGCACTCCAGATATGGGAACAGTATTCCAGGACAGGTCGTATCTGTGCCTTATATTGCTGATAGTAACCCCAAGCATCGAAATGGATGTCTACAAAGGTATGGCTACTCCTGACAAGCTTATGTGGGGTACAGTGAGATCGGCTTTTCTAGAGAAAAGGTATGCTTATTTGCATTGGAATCTACCAAGTTATTGGATCTCCATTCGAGAATTATTGCCAAGTCCATATTTATGTTGTCAACATTTCTCCCTCGTTCGTTTCTGATTTGCCTGGCTGGAATTGGAGCCCTGGAAGAGAAAGCGGTATGGAGGGTACTATCATCCGCGAAGCTGTGTACTGGACATGGAGTTGCTTTCAACAAATCGTTAATATGGAGTAGAAATAGTGTTGGTGCTAGAATTGATCCTTGCAAATCACCAGCATTTACGATAAGAGTGAGATGAAACACTACATGGAGGGACCTGTTTGAGAGAGAGCTAGCTAGCAGAGAACATAGCTGGGGAGGCAAGCCATAAAATGGAAGCTTGGCGATGAGTCCGTGGTGCCAGACCGTTACCACCGATACAACGGTGGTAACGGTCTAGACTCGATCGAATGCCTTGGAGATATCAAGTGCCACGGCTAAGGTTTCACCATATTTTTCAATAGAT
The DNA here is from genome assembly GCA_918026855.4 of Phaedon cochleariae. Classification (NCBI taxonomy): domain Eukaryota; kingdom Metazoa; phylum Arthropoda; class Insecta; order Coleoptera; family Chrysomelidae; genus Phaedon; species Phaedon cochleariae. Next base: position 6,769,956 of record OU896707.1, on the reverse strand, counting down.
TGCTGCCATATATGTGAGACGTGAGCGAGCAGGTCACCAGTTGATCTCTGATGACTGAAGCCAGAATGTTCCAGGTATTTAATGAGCTCGATGTTGATAGCTTTCTCCATGATCTGAAATAATAGATAAGTAGGTAGGGTCTTTTTGCTTTTCTTAGGAACTGGTTGTACTCTTGCAATTTTCCAGTTGGACGGGAATATTCCCAATTTGTAAGAGTAGTTGAACAACTTGCAGAGAACAGGTGATGGGAACGGTTCGAAAGATCTATGGGCACTTCTTAAGAAAGTGTTCGGGATCACACGTTTGAAGGTAAGACTTCGTCATTCCTTGCTAGCAAAAGTCTCTTGAAGACTTTTGAGGGTTGCTTGTAAGGGGGACAACCGAATGATGGATAAGAACAATTTTAGAAAATTTTTTTAGATATGACTATCGGGAGATAGGATAAGGGCGGATTGTGCTGACCAAAATATGGCGATAGGACCAAATATGTGCCTTTTAAACGCCTCGACACGTGTTTCGCTAACTATGTTAGCATCTTCAGTATGAGATTGAAACTAATTATCCTATTCTAATGTGCTGCTTATATACTATAGGTATATGTTCACCCAACCGTGAAGAATACTAACCGTCAAGTTAATGTATGTCATGGTTGAGTTCACATGTTAATCTTAATTTTTATATTACTAAACTAGAGGGCTATATGGAATTATCCTCATGCATTACTCTATTACTAGTCTTAAATATCTCTGAGCTTTGATATGCGTCTAATTTTGTAATATTATTAACTTGCTTCACTGAGGTTAGTAATATGTGTTATGATTGTGATTGAACATATCTTCGGCTACACACGATTCATCTAACCTACCATATTTTAAATGTGCTATGTGTTCTTTAAACCTTGTTTTTATGGGTTGCCTGGTTTGGCCTATATATGTTTTATCACAATCATTATAACTTATTTCGTATATTCCCGACTTTTCAAGTGTGTCCACTTTATCTTTCGGATTGCCCCTAATAAATTGCCTAATTTTGACCCAGACTGATGATAAACGCTTTCAAATCCTAAGTCTTTGAAAACCTTGTCAAGTCGCTTCGTATATACTTGGGATTGAACGGGATTGGGATTCTACTAGAGTTCTATTTATAAATAATATGTTCTTATTGGAATGAAAATTCAATTTGTTGGGTGAATCATATCGGTCTCAAACAATGAATTTTAATTTTAACAAAATATCTTGTTTAACATAAAAACCCAGACTATCTACCAACTACTGTTGTAGCAGGCAAGGTAATATACATTTGAGCTTCATAGGTAACCAGGAATTCGCAAATAATTTCGATGAGGAATTCATGAATTCTTGGCAGATTGCTTTTGCATTGTAGTTATTATTATGAGCAAAATAATATTTTCTTTATAAATATATTCGCGTGAAAATAAACCACTTAATTATCATTAGATCAAATGTCTAGTAGTGACATATAATTCCAACTTACCAACAGTATCACAGAAAGTTACATAAATTTAAATAAAAATCAAAAGAAATTCACGAATCCTTCTCTCAGTATGCTGGGAAACACTTCGGAAAACAGTCCATAAATTCAGTACACGCACCTAGGTACATTATCGAGGAAAGCATAGCGCCTGTCTCCAAGAAAAATCAATAGGTTTTCACTCTACTCGTACAGGGTGAGTAAAAAATTTGTAACGAGCTTGCAGGAGGTGATAGCAGATTGAAATTGAAAAATGAGTATAGTTTGATGAATAAACTGATGGCCCAAAATGTATATAAAAAGAGATCAATTGAAATATTTTTTTTATCGCTTGGAGCGCACGAAAGGGAATCCCTATAATTTTCCAAGAACATCGTGCGTTCCTAGGGAGGAAAGGGATAGGAGGTAGGTATTGGAATTTTTCTTGAACTTCTGAAGATTATATGTTGTTGGGAATACTTCCTCAGGCAATGAATTCCAGAGCCTAGCTGTTCTATGGATGAAGGAGTTTTGATAAAGTGCTGTACGACATCTTTCGAGGTTGACAACGAAAGGATGTGCTGACTGGGCTTGTCTAGTTCGTCTGACTGGTATTGCTAGTGAAGGGATAATAGCAGAGATTTCCGAAGCACATTTCCCGTGGAAGTATCGATAGAAAAGTGAAAGGTCGCCGACCTTTCTACGGTGTTCCAATGATGTCAAAGAGTGAGTGAATGTGGCGTCACCCACCAGGCGGATGGCTCTTCTCTGGATGGAATCTAAGAGCATCAGCGTATGTTTTGGTACTGAACCCTATATATGGGAACAGTATTCTAGAACAGGCCGTATCTGCGCTTTGTAGATCAACGGTGGAAGCCACCAGATTGAATGTATGTTGATAAAATACATTCTTCTCATACACTTCTAGATTTCTGATATTGTTATAAAGGATGTTTTTAGAAGGTGGGTCATGATTTTTTGAAGACAACATTTCTCCTCGTATCCTCTTTGCTGAAAAAATAGGAGCATTCGATAGAGCGAAAAAAATTACATAAAAACGATACTCTTATGAAAATACAAAAATTGTAACCGTTTTTGAGATATTCAAGTTTTTGTAGTGACATGATATCAGCATATAAATTCATCGTGAACTTCTTGGCATCTGTATTTTTCGTTGTATAAACATTCTTTTTCACGCAATCTTTGCACAATCGTCAAAATGGGCGCCTGGACTTATACAGTGTGACCCACTTCTAATGGAAGCACCCCTGTATCTTACGTAATCGTTGGGTAAGGATCCTGAAATTTGCTAGAACGAGAGATATACCAAAATGCTATGACCAAGTGGGGTCATCTTCAGTGATATACACTGATCGCCAACAGCCCTGGAACCACCCGAATTTCCGGAAATGATATTAGGACTAATTAGGAGTCAAAATAGGTTGATAATCACTTCGGATTGGAATCAGGACGCCCATTTCCCTAAGTATTCATAGTTTTCCTAGAAAATGTTCAGTTCATAAAACTTAAATTTGATAATTTAGAAAATAAAATGGCTCAAGACACAGACGTATATGCACCATGATTAGAGGTATAATAAAATTTTTGTTTATCATTTCACAGGTTAACTTCGATACCCCATCAAACTCTGTTTGATTTTTTGAATGTGTGATTGTCACCTTCGGCAATTTAAGGGCACGTGCATGAGCTCTTATAAAATTAATGACTCATAATAAATGAAACTTTTTAAAGTTCTTATCAAAAACAAACATCCTATTATACTTAATCATGGTGCATACGTCTGTGTCTCGTGCCATTTCATTGTCTAAATTATCAAATGTATTCAACTTTTTCATTTCCATAAATCAAATCTTTATTCGGCTGATGATGGGCTTATATAAGCCCGAAACATGTACCTCTATGTGATTGATCTCTGATCGTCAAATAAATGTTGTGAAGATGACTATGGGTTTCTTCATCTATAACAATAAATTCATAAATTCAAGTTCCTACATTATGATAAAACAGGTAACATAAAATTATGTTCGACCAATTTCAATGAATATGAGTCTTAACAAATTTGAACAATGAAAAAAAATATCGCCCCCGGGTGGGCTCGAACCACCAACCTTTCGGTTAACAGCCGAACGCGCTAGCCAATTGCGCCACGGAGGCTTATACATACTAAAAATTCTCTGTCGCTCACGAACACTTAAACTATCCATATATGGACGTTCAGGTTTAATTATAATTTTAAACATTCTATGGTCACTTTTAACAGTGCTTTTACTAGAAAAGGCAAAAGTGTGAATGAAAATTCATGTGATTTTGAACAAGTGTGTCAACAAAGAACGAATATTACAAAAACTTCATTCTTTGTGGAATATGCATATACCTGGAATATGGCATATCTAGGCAACCAGTTATACAGACAATGTAAAGAGAATTGCCTATCATAAGCAACTGAATGTAATCAAAATAAATATTGGGTCATAATACCCTATCCACAATCAATGAAGTCAATACCATAGGAAGTCACCTCTCAATGATGATAACATGAAACAGGGGTATTTTCATTAGTACCTTCATACATAGATCTAAATTCACACTTCATAGAAGAATGCTTTGTTTTATGAAGATTGATTCTATTGATTCACTTTCCGCTGTTCTCTCAAGTATCAAATTTCCTGTTAAAAAAAACGTTCAAAATCATTCGATATACCTACAGGGGAGTCGGACAGTTCGACCACGGGCCAGGTACCTACCTGTTTTAAGTACACCGATCAGTTGGACCACGACCGCTTTTCGAGCAGATTAAGGTTGTATTCTAAGAATTAAATTAATCAATATTTTCTAAACATATATTATTTATTATTGAGGTGAATTATAATAAGACATAATTCTTACAAAATCTTTTTTTTTTGTGTTGCACTTTTAGTTTTTTGGTGGAACATTTTACGGAATTTATTTTAATATTTGTTTCTGCTTGAAAGTTTATTAAAATATTTACAAAATTAAACAAACTTGGGTGAGAACTATGAAAATTAGAATGAAATGATTCACACGCGTTTGTGGTCCTGTACATACTATATATCTGTATAGTACAAGCCCACATACTTGAGGGAAAATTACTTTCTTCATCGATATATAAGTTTCCACGATATAATCGCAAAATTTCGATAGACTTGGATTACTGGGCATTATTGAATGAATTTCTACAGAAAAAAAGTTTCCTACTTCATGAGGGTCTAAAATTGGAAGTCCAGAAAATAATTTAGGAAAATTTACTATTTCTGAATTTTTGTTCCGAAATTCTGTGACTAAGCCTGAATTTTGAATTTTAGGATACTACGATTGGCATAAATGGAATAATTTTCATATTCGGCCACATTATTCAACAAACGTTATGAATTGCCTGTTCAAAATCAACAATGACTGTTGAAGGATCAAATATCAGATACAAAGTTTCACATTTTTCATTTAACAGTTGAGAGAATTTCAAATAATTCGAGCCGTTCTTATTTGGTAATAAGCAAAATGCAACAGGTATATGATAGCCATTTTTAAAAGCATGAACAGTAAATAATTGAAGAAAAAATTCAGTACAAAGCTGAAATGTTGATAAAACAAAAGCGCTAAAATAAAAACAGATAAATAAATAAACAGACACATGAAGTTAAATGAAGCGTGGTGATAATAATGAAAAGAACAAACCTTCAATTCCTTATGAATTAGCTTGGAGGGTATTTCTGTTAGATCTTCTAACGCCTGACTTTTCAAAGTATTGCTAACCTGTTGTTTTTTAAGAGTACTATCTTCCATGTGATTTTGCTCTAAATGTGTTTCTATAATAATTATTTCGTCTTCCTCGGTATACATTTCAGAAGAACACTTTCTGTTAACACCGCAAGCGAATTTTTCCGCATTTTCCTACATGAGCTTTAGAAAATTTAAAATTATTCAGTAATAATAATCAAATCCATGTTTGTTGCAGTTACACTTCTTTAAGAAACTAAATTAACTAGATACTTATGAAGGATAATTATGCTTACTAGAACGTTTGAACGTTACTGGAAGAATTTTATTAGGTAAATCGATTAGAAAATACAATTTTAACCTGGTCGAACTACAGGGTAGGCTTAACTTGACCTTTTTCAAAAAAGGATTAATACAGGTACTCGTGGTCCAACTCACCGGTCCCCACCTACAGGGTGAGTCGGGAGGAACGCACCAAACTCCAGGTGTGTATTAATTATTGTACACGTAAAAATAATTTGAAAACCCCATATGTTCTGATACGATTCTCATTTGTTTTCTTCATTTCAAATTAGATTTTCTAGCATTTTAAAAGACTTTACTTAATTGTACCATTGTCGGCTGAATGTGAGAAAAAATCAAGTTGCAACTTCATTCAGCCGACAATGATTGTACAAACTCGATTGTTTCATCTGTTATTTTGTTGTTCTGACATGTGTTCGTGTCAGTGTCAGTGTGTTTGACGCGTTTATATTTTTGAGTTTGTACGATTAAGGTCTTTAAAATTCCACACATCTATTCAAATATAGAATGAAATCAAATGAGAATCGTATAAGAACATAGGTATATGGTTTTTTTAAAATAATTTATACCTGTACCCTGTACAATACACACCTGGAGTTTGATGCGTTCCTGCCGAATCACCCTGTATAAATGAAGCGAATGAAATTACTCTCTAATATAATCATATTTTTTCTCAAATTTCAACTGTAACGTTCGTGCGAATTCTCTGAAAATGAGAGATAGTTATACAGGGTGTTAACAAATAAGTGTCACAACGGAAAACTGTAGATTCCTCATGAAAAAAGAAACATTTTTTTCCCTTTCGAAATTTTTCTACGGGCTTCCGTTTTCAAGATACAGGGCGTCAAAATAATACAAAAAAATTTGGTTTTTGCTACTATCTTAGGAACCGTTTGAGCTACGGAGTTAAGCCTTCGTATACACTTCATCATCAATAATGACTACTTTTAGGGCTCTTAATCCATTTCCTTGGACATGTCAGTGGAGGAGAATAGAACGCCTCGTAAGGGTTTAACTCCCCAAACATTTATGCCACTGGAGAAATTGTAATTTTTAAAGTAGATTCTGAAGCGCCAATATCTTTCACACAAATAACGTCCCCTTGTCTCAATGCTCTAAAGTGAATAGTTTCTGCGAAAAATGGCTCTTTATGAATAGAACATACAAAATCCTGATGGTGTTCCAAAAATCGTTTGAAAATCCACTGGAAATAAACACCTCAGAACTGTCTAAGAATATGTTCAATCAAATGTCAGGTTCTGGTCTCGATGCTGATTTTCAAATTGTCAAGTTTATTAAGTGTTGTAAAGTGTGTTTAATTAAACTGAACATTTTTGATTTTTTGACGCCCTGTATCTTGAGAACGGAAGCCTGGAGAAAAATTTTGAAAAAGAAAGAAATGTTTCTTTAATTATGAGGAATCTACAGTTTTCCGTTGTGACACTTATTTGTTAACACCCTGTTAAGGCCCCGTTCCCATCTTGCCGATAAGTTGAAAAGTAACCAAAATACAGGAGGTGCTCAAAAGTGATAATTGTCAAGTTCGCTCTGTTTCTCAAAATTATGAAGGACTGTGGAAACTCATCGGCATCATTGGTTCCACAAAAAAGTAGGACAGGAAAACCGCCACACTTTATTTCAAAAGATATCAACACTTTATTTCCAAAGATGTCGCGCAAAAGCATCGAAAACTGGATATACATAATATATTTGCCCAATTTGCCAATTGCTATTTTATATGGAACTGAAACTGTAACATCTCAGCGATATCTCATAGTTGTGATTGATTGTGTTTGCTGGGAAGTTCGAATCGTATTTTGAGTAGGTAGGTGTATAATAGGTAAAACGATTCTCATTTATATAGAAATCATTTTATTTTATTTTACAATTCCTTTCACTCGAAAAAATTAAAGGAAATACTGACCACAATAATACTTAAAAATCTAACGAAACAGTAATACTAAAGAATATAAGCAACAACATAAAATTCATTGTGTGAACTTATAGTACAGTGTGTGTATGAAATATACGGGGTATTTACGAAATTGGCAATAAATAGAATGGATGATAAAAGACGAGAAAACGAAACGAAATGAAACAATACATTTTGTCGAAAAAAAAAAATGTTTTGGAAGATATTGAGCTTCAAAGTGTGCCTAAAACATTGATCAGAGGTTAATTGCCTAAAAGCGTTTCCTTTCGGCGAGATTACAAGCACCGGGAGTGTGAATTACTTTTACAATGTTGCCGAACGTTCAATAATGGTTGAACGATGTAGTATGGTGGGAGAGCACAATTTTTAGAAACTTTTCGAAAACATTTTTTTTTTGTTTTAAATCATCGAATTTCATTTATTCAGTTTTTTTTTTATTTGTCTAAGATATACATTTCATTGATAGTTAACTATTTCAGTAGGTACATAGGTTTTTTTATACATTCTACCAATTATTCAGTAGTGAGATCATCATCTAGACAAAAATATGAATATTTTATTAAGATAATTATATTCATGACATGATTGAAATTACGAAGAAACTGAAGGTATATACATTATTTTAAGAAAATATCATTATACAATTTCGAATAGAATTTTGGAAAATATGTATGTCGCCCCAATTTCAGTAACACCCTGTATAGGTATGAAGTCGAAATCTCTCAACATAATAGGCCTAGAGAATTCTGTGAATTTATCTCTTACCTTGTAAGTCGTTGAACAAATTTCTTTTTATGGATACAATATTACACACACATGTACTCTGATGTATACAGGGTAATTCTGGTTTTGAGGTACAAACTGGAATGAGAGATAGATCCCATAATTTCAATAAAAAAAGTTTATATAAACATGGGTCCTATCTCGATCAGTAGTGGAGCTACAAGGGATCAAAGTTTGATTATTTTTCTGATCAATTGAAATATCTCACTCACTTCTAAAAATATCAATTTGAAATTGGATGTTGTCAATACTTTCTAAAAGAACATTATTTGAAGCATTTTGAATATTTTGAAAATCTACAGTTTGATAAGTCTTTGGGGGTAGAGGCTTCTTTATCCCCCCCAAACTTTTTCATAGTACGCCTTTGATATCTTCCAGTTACCAAATAGGGTGAATCAGTCAATTTAAGGGATTTTTTTGCTCCCCAATTATTTTCTATAGAAACATTTTCGGGGTAAATAAGCATATCCGTTCAATAACATGTCAATTTTGTATTTGTATTTTGAAATTGGGATCAGTAGCGGGGATACAGAAAGTAGAAGGTCAGGTTGTTTTAAACCGACCAATACACAACGACACGGAAGATTCAATTCGTGTTAAGCCACTGGTTGAGCCCCATCCAGTTGTATCTAATATAATTTTCAATATCGTTAGGAAATTGAAAAATAATATGGCATTCAACCTATAGTGAAAAATGTACGGTCCACAAAGGACATAAGGTAATAAATGATATCGAGAAACACGTGAATTATGGTAATTTACCACCATACATCTGGTAAATGCGGCTTTATCCACGAGTATTGCATAAAACATTCATAATACATGTACTTCCTCAAGAAAAACGAAAGCCATTTTTCACACCAGTGAATAATAGCGGTGAATAACCGTTATTCACTAGTCTAGAGTTACTAGGATACGAGATATAACATATAAGGAACTCTAGACCAGTGAATAATGGTTATTCACCGCTATTATTCACTAATGTGAAAAATAGCTATCATTTTGCCTGAGGAAATGCAGCAGTCGTGGACAAATAATCAATAAACATGTATCTTCGTATCTTCAATTTTTAATTTTATCAATGTCAAATAAGTTATGATAAAACAGTTGTTAAAAATAAATACATATATCAAAGACAATAGTAGTCGTGGACAAAGTATAGTATTCCACTCGCCTATGAGTTATCATTCCCTCAAGGTGATTAACTCGACTCAACTTAACCTTCGTGGATAATAGTCTCATTATATGCTTGTTGAATAATATACTATTATTAGTCCACAATACGTATATTCTGTAATATTTGTCCAAGAATTGGATTCAAGAGAAAAATATAGATAAAATCAACATGATTCGGAACGGATATGCTTATTTATCTCGAAAACGGTTCATATCTTGGAAAAAAAACTGTGGGGTAAAAAAAGGCTCCAAATTGAACGACCCATCCTATTTGGGAACTGGGAGATGTCAGAGGGGTATTACAATATCATCAAAACGCGTAAAACAATGATCCTCTAGAAAGTATCAATCACATCAAATTTCAAATTGATATATCCAAAAGTGAGCGAGATATTTCAATTGCTAGCAAAAATAAACTTCTACCCCCTATAGCTCCGCTACTGATCGAGATCGGACTCATTTTTATAGGAACTTCATTTATTAAAATGATGAGATCTATCACCTATTTCAGCTTGTATACCTAAAAACCGGAATCGCCCTGTATATGGAGAATAATGTTGAGAATTTTCGAAAAATCAGATCTTGGAGAGAGCCCTGTTTATAAGTACAAATAAATGTATCGACAGAAATATTTGATGCGAAATTCGTCAATATTTATCAATGATGATTATGATTGATTAGAAAAAAATGATTTGGTTAACATAGAAAAAAAATGAACGAGAATGAATTGGGTTCTTAGAATTTTCAACCATCGTTTTCAATTTCTGGTTCCAGCAAAGCAGTTGTTTTCGATAATTGGAAAAAAAAATCTATAATTAGAGAAAAAACCAATAACAATGAATTTGCAAAAAGAAACAAACCTTTTAAAATGAATGAACATTCTATAATTGGTTAATATTGAAGTCTAGTCAAAACAAAATCAATTTCATATTCAGTGTTCTGAGTGATATTAATAACATATAATCTAAAGTGTCTACCTATTCAGAGTTTGGTGACACAATATGAGGATTCATTTACCTACCTGATCAAATATCCATGGTGTAAAAAACTTCCAATTCGTCGGAAATTTCGGATGCAGATACAGGGCCATCCGGAAAATATTGCTTCAGCAGATCATTTGGTTTTATCTGCAACGAAATTAGAATCAGTATCTAGAGTTCACCATGTCTATTTTTCATTTTAGCTTTCAATATGATTATTCGCTCCCTATATACCGGGTGACACAGGAGACATGTAGCAGCCTGTAGTTTTTTTATTTGAAGAGATACAATTTTGAAATTCACAGGGGATATATAATAAATGGTAGCGCACTTTACGAACTCAACGACAATTTTTTTCAACCACCTGTTTGACCGGAAGTGACCCCAACTTCTTTTTTTTGAATGTCACCCTGTACATTTCTTCAGTCTTTCTTTTTCGCCTTGAAATTCTCTATCCAACCATGTATCACAAAGTGGCATTTATTCCTTAATTCGCTGTTGAATTGCTTTTTATTCAAAAAGAATAGGTTGGCTGTGACATGAATTCGATGATATATCGACACTTGCTAGGCTTTGAAATTTGAATATCATTAGTAAACCGATATTATTAAAAATGTTTTGATATTTTGATCAATGTCTGTGGGTTGTCAATAGCTTGTTTGAGTCAAGATGAAAACCTTCGAAAATAACTCATGATATTGAGGAATCTAAGATAGGAACATATTTTTTCGAATTCAGCTACTCGTACAGAAACTATCTGTCTTTTATTTTCGCCATGTACGTATTGTACGTATCACATGATCTTCCCATTTGGAATGATAAAACTAAAATTTTTCCTCTTATACGATGATCCACAGGGCTATCAGTCTATTTTTTCATAATTATTTCACTTAGTAGGCGGTGTACCTACACAAAATGTTTTATGTGTTTGACAGTTAATCGTTTGCATCAATAATTTTTCCTCTTCATTTGTTACCTTTCTTTCCTTGACATCTTTGAAATTGAAGCCCTTGTAGAACGCTATAGTCTCCAGGGTCCTGATGGACCTAAGCCTCTTCGCAGGTTCCATCTGGAGTAGTCGAGTAAGCAGATCTTTCGATGGAACATCCAGATCGACGTCCTCTGGAAGGCTACCGGGTGTTTTACCACCCGGGTTCGGGTCTGGATCGACAGCTGGCGTGGGATACTGCGAAAACACAATAATCATGAATCAACAAGCCACATAAAAACTCAAGCTATTTTCATGGAACACTAGCTGTACCCTGCGCTACTTATAATACATTCGAAAGAGATACATACAGTACACAAATATTGAAGTAGGTTCGAATCACTTTATTGATTGTAGCTGACCCGACAAACGTTGTTTTGCTATTCACATTATTTCGAGAAAATATTTCTTCAGTTGAATATTTAACAATTCTAATTCGTTTGACTAACCATAAAAGCGTTCTTTCTTAGTTTTTCATACTACCATTTATTTTCTATTTCCTTTCAGTTCGGTAATCCATCTCTTTAGTTTCCTAAAATACTATCGAGTTTCTACCTCATACCTCATTTCAGTATGGCTATCTGTGAAAGCGTATATCATTAAAACACTATTTATTACAAAGCTCGTTCGACATATTGAATCCGCCATCTTGAATTTTCAAACCATCAGATTTGATCTGCCATCTGGAATTTCCAATATTTGATGACAGGATCATAATCTCCGAACCCGAAAATCCCCAGATACCAATTTTGAATTGAATCGGATCATAATTTCGAAACTTTCTAGCTATATTGGATCCGCTCTCTTGAATTTTCCTACTTTGACAAAAGAATCATAATCTCCGACCGCAAGAATTCTCAGATACCAATTTTGAATGGTATCGGATTATAATTACAAAACTCGTCCGCCATATTGGATTCGCCATCTTGCATTTCTTGATTTTTTCTATTAAAAAAAACTTCAGTGGAATCGGCCAAGCCGTTCACGATTCTATAAAGGACATACAGACAAACATTCATTTTTATATATAAAGATATACAGGAGGGGTCACGGTTGATGGTACCTTTAGACGTTTACGGAGAACGGGACATCAGGACATCAGGATCATTCTGAGAATTTGGTTACTCAAGAAGTTGCCCTTGGTTTATCGATCTAAAATAATTTCAGCAATGCAGCGTTGCCGCTTATACCAGGAAGTATAGTAGCAACTTTGATATTTCAAATAAAACACACTGTATTTAATTGCATTTTTAGATTCGTCTTCTGTGTCGAAACTAGGGTTGTGCAATATTGAAAATTGGATATCGATATCGATGTTGCTTTGATATCGATATGTATCCATATATTTCGATATTTTTTTCCTATAAACTATACATCATCTGTCAAAACATGTCCCTATCTCAACTTTTGAATTACTATACTCAAATTTAATTGGAACATATACAGGGTGATCAGAATTATGAATAGTAAATCACCCTGTATTTGTTCCAATTAAATTTCAGAAGATACTAAATAAAAATTTGAAATAGGGACATTATTTGCGCCGTTTTGAACGATAAGGAATAGTTACAGCTACGAAATTCCAAGAAAATTTTGATTTTTGTTTTCGTTATCTAGAGATTGATTGAAAACTCAACTTTTACTGAAATAGTTGCTCTTGGCACAGTTCGATTCGATCTAAAATATCTTCAGCAGTGCAGCGTTGCCGCTTATACCAGAGAGTAGTAGCAACTTTGATATTCCAAATGGAACACCCTGTATTCCATCGCATTTTCAGATTCTCCCTGAAGAGCTGATTTCAACACACTTGGGGTCTAGCGGAAATGATTAGGTGTTCAAAATCGAGATTTTTCAACTTTGTTTGTTTTGTGTCGAAACATCTCAACTTTTAATTCACTATCTACTGACATTTTATTGGAACAAATACAGAGTGGTTCAATATTCGGAATTCTGATCACCCTGTATATGTTCCAATTACATGTCAGTAGATACAGTGAATCAAAAGTTAAATAGGGACATGAAATCCGAATCGACCGATAATGAATAGCTCCGACACAAAAAATCCTAAAGTGAAAAATCTCGATTTTGAACACCCTATATCTCTGTTATCATTCCTGCTAGACTCTAAGCACAATTTGTATATTCCCTAAACTGTGTCCCAAGTGAGATAAATTGATGAAATCAGGTAAAATCTACAAATACAATGAAATAGTGTGTTCCATTTGAAATACTAAAGGGGCAACGCTGCAATCCTGAAAATATTTTAGAACGATAGACCAAGAGCAACTATACTTGATCAATCAAATTTTAAGAAGTATTCCATGTCCCGTTCTTCCTAAACGTGTTGGAATTGTCAGTCAGTAAATATAAAATAATCATAGTAAAATGAGATAAGTACAAGAAATAAAATAGTAATAATAAAATACACGTAATGGTAAATATAATAAGAGTAAAATGTAATGTATAAACTACGAAACACTAAACTAACACATTCCACACAGAATTTAAATATCTATAAAATCCTTCCTACTATAGAAACATTCTTCCAATAAAAAACATTTCAGTTCTAATTTGCATAAAGATAGTCTATCAATATTTTTAATTCTTTCTGGAAGATAGTTAAACATTTTGAGACCAAGATGATCAGGAGTATCAGATTTAACTTTCTTTTTGGCAAAGGGGACATAAAAATTGTCCATTTTCCTTGTTTCATACCCATAAACATCACAATTCCGTTTGAAAGTATTTTTATTTTTAAAAACGATATCACACATTTCGAAAATGAAGAGACATGGAAGCGTCAATACTTTGAACGTTTTAAAAGCCGTTCTACACGATTCTCTATTTGGAATTTTAGCGATACATCTCAATATACGCTTTTGGCTAATGAAAACCTCTTTCCAACCAGGTGAGTCACCCCAGAGGCAAACACCATACCTTAGCCTCGATTCAACTTGAGCGTAGTACACATTCATCAGCTGATCCACTTCCAGAACTGTTCGTAAATTGATGAAGAGAAATTTTAAAGAATTCAATTTTGAAGATAATTGTTGGCAATGTGATTTCCAGGAGAGGTTTTCATCTAAAGTAATTCCTAAAAACTTTACATCGCTATGAGTGTTGCAAAAAGTGTATTCATCTAGATTAACTTCTAGGTCATCAATATTTTTCTGACGACAATGAATTCGTAACATTTGTGTTTTCTGAATATTGAAAAATAAGTCCCTTGAGTTGAAGAAAGATGATACTTTCCGAATTGTTTCAGTGCATATTGATTTCAGTGTTTCAGTATCTCTAGCTGAAAGTACTAACGAAAAGTCGTCTGCATATGCAGTGTAATTTTCTGTTTCAATAATGGAATCCAAATGGTTCACATATAAAATAAAGAGGATAGGACCTAAGATGGATCCTTGAGGAACTCCCATTTCGATGTCCCTACCAACCGAACGTATAGTTTTAATACGATTTCCTTCTTCAAACTGCAGCGAGACAAATTGTTTTCTGTTCGTAAGAAAAGATGATATCCAGCTTAGTGGTACTCCTCTAATGCCAAAATTTTCTAATATGTTCATTAGTTTTCCATGGTTCACACAATCGAAGGCTTTACTTAGATCGCAAAATATTGATGCAGCAGGACATTCATCTGCATCAACAAACTGAGCAATATATCGACCGTGCCTACACTGTGTAGATGATCAATTCTTTACCTGTTTCAAGATATTACCTCCTATTGAGTAAACAAATTTCAAGTAAAATACAATCATGTCAAGAGATCAAATAAGGAAAGAGTAGTCAAAAATAAAGTCATTCAGTAATTTTTGCCATTACGATGTTGCTTTTTGTCTCGACGACTCAGTATTCACGCATTTTGAAAAGATTTTCTTCCTTTTCAGCTTTTCAAAAGGGGTTTATCAAAGAGGATCACTTGTCAGTGCCAATTTATAAATCTCAAAGTTTTCACTTCTGTAGACTAAAGATGTTCAAGAAGGTCACGAACATTTTCCAAGGAAAATTCCACCGAGGATTGAACACCCATTACATCAACTCATCGCTGATCTCCTTGTCAGATATTCTTCTAGAAAAAGAATCGGACATCCTATTGTCGAGGGCTCTTTTGACATTGCAATGCATATAATTGAATAATTCGTTCCCCGTTACAAATTTATATTGAATGGAACTATAATTATTTCCTTTGTAGTAGAATAAGAATAAGTATGAAGCAACAGCGGCGCGACCGTCAATCTCAAAATGGTAGAGCAATGGATGAAAATTTCAATAGCCTCAAATTAGGAAACAATTGTATTAAGTATATAGTATATAGTTCCTTCAACTCATGACGAAATAAACGCAAAAACATGAATTTACTTATTCATTGAAATCAACTTTGTTTTTGATGAATTGGATTGAAAGATTGATAGCAACATTGATATCATCTGCATCAAATTCACAAAGGAAAGATAAATCCGCCCAGCAACTATGGGCTTAACGCCCTGTGATCAGTCATCTCCAAAGTGATGGAGAAAGCCATGAACATAGAGCATATAAAAAATATGGAATCATTAATGGATGGACAAAATGTCTTTCGCCATTGAAGATGAACTGGAGATTTACTGGCCTACGGCACCTATATAATATAGCAAGATTCATTAGAAAAGTTAGTGTATCTCCTGGACTATTTGTTCGATTTCGATATTCAAGTACTCATCCTCTTCAGAAATAAATGGACTTAAATAACATCAGTACAGGTTGAAAAAAATTCTGATTTTCTTATTCGTCAGCGGTTTTTGTAAATCACAAATGTTTGAGATACTCCACCATTCTGTATTTTTTTCAATTATGATTTTTCAAATATTGTTGTACACTATAGCCATTTAACTACAAAATGACGTCAAGAAATTTCAATTCGGTTGAAATATGATGAAACCACGAGGAAAATAAAAAACTCTCGGTTTCTTGTGACCACCCGATATACTTCTGGACCAATCTCGGTAAGTATGCTACAATCTTTCAGGCGGAGGTCTTCGCAATTGAATTGTGTCTAATAAACAAAAACATCAGTATTTTATCAGACAGACAGGTAAGGTTAGGTTAGGTTAGGTTAGGTTAGGTTAGGTTAGGTTAGGTTAGGTTAGGTTAGGTTAGGATATACTTCTGGACCAATCTCGGTAAGTATGCTACAATCTTTCAGGCGGAGGTCATCGCAATTGAATTGTGTGCTAGTAAACAAAAACATCAGTATTTCATCAGACAGTCAGACTGCTCTTGAAGCACTGAGCTCCAGCAAGATAAATTCCATCAAGCTTGTATGGGGCTGTATTGAATCTCTAGAATGCCTGAGTGCAAACAACAGAGTTACTTTACTGTGGTTGCCTGGACACCAGGAGGTGGAGGGCAACGATCACCGCAAGTGCGGTCAAAACAACTATCTCGGACTGGGTGGAGGGGAAAAGTCTCACGTACTGGTCTGATTTATCACGATTAACCCATTCGAAGGCGTTTCTGCCTGAACCATCGAAAAATATAACTAGGCAGATCCTAGAATGGAGCAAGGGTAACCTGCGAATGCTGACAGGACTGCTTACGGGACACTGTCGTGATGGATGGATCTGAACCAACAAACAGACTGTCGGTTCTGCTGTGTGGAACACGAAACGGCTGAACATATTATGTTCATGCTCTTGCTCAGAGAAACTGAGGCTCGACATATTTGGCTTCACCAACTTAGAACCTATCGATTTCAGACAAATCTCACCTAATTCAACCATGGACTTTGTAAAAAGAAGTGGATTGTACAGTGAACTGTAAAATCTAGGGGTGAGCCACAATAGACCCATCTGCGGTATTCGCCTCACTCACATAGAACCTAACCATACTCTTGAACGGTATCTCACTTGTTACTATTGAATACTACAACCGTTTGTATTGTATGCATGAGGGGTGAATACACTGAGAACATAGTGAGAACCAAGAGAAATGAGGTAGGAATTGGTCTTCTTAGATTTCTGGAGGTTATATGCCTCGGGAACGCCTCCCTTGGCAACATGTTCCAGAGCCTCGCTGTTCGTTGGATGAACGAGTCTTTGGAAAGAGATGTTCTGCAAGTCTCCAAAGTGACCATGAAGGGGTGCGAATCCTCAACTCGACGGGTTAATCTCGCGGGGAATGCCAAGGGAGGAACACTTGTTGATATTTCAGAAGAGCATCGTCCATGAAAATATCTATGAAACAGAGCCAGATCGCCAACTTTTCGACGGTGTTCCAGAGAAGTGAGTGAGTTTGTGAGCGAGGCATCACCCACGAGACGAATTGCCCTTTTTTGGACAGAATCCAACAGTTTCATGGTAGGTTTGGGTGCTGAACTCCAAATATGGGAATAGTATACCAGAACGAGTCGGATCTGTGCCTTATAGATCATAAGCAGCTGACTGAAAGTGAAATAGCTTCTGGCCCGAAACAGAAAACCACGTTTTTGGGATGCACTTTTATCAATTGATCTCACGTGATTTTCGCATGATAGTAATACCAAGCATCGAAATGGATGTCTTCAAAGATATGGTTACTCCTGACAAGCTTATGTTAGGCACAGTGAGATCGGCTAACATTCTATTCTATCTTTCGTGGTTATATGTACCCAGTACCACCCATTTCCTAGTATATTAGCCTGTCTGATGCCTCAGAGACTGAGACCATCAGATGTGCAATCTCTGTTCAGATTCTTCTCTGATTTTTTTTGATACATTTGGTAGATGAGTTTTGGCCTACTAACTACTATGTTATGGTTTCATGTTTTTATTCTAATTTCTGTAGAACAAAATCAGATATACATATCAGATTTCGAAAAGTTCAATTTCCTAAGGTTCAATATACAAATAACAATAACACTAATATTATAATTTCAAGATACCGAAATGTGAATAAAAAATAAGTCTCTATTGCCATTTTAGATAAACAAAAGTGAACCCATCGAAACAGTAGATGCTACTTCACTGGCGTCCTTGCATGTGAATATGTATGCACCCAAACGAAATCAAAATAATGTGCAGTTTGGTTTGTGCGTACTTTTTCTTGCTTTTATTTATCAGGCATTGAAACTAGAGCTAGGTACATAATTTTCTTACGCGGGTAATGATGGATTGTAAAACAAAATGAAAAATTCGTTTCGAAATCTGTTGTTCGTTGAGTCTGACTATGTTGTTAAATATGGCCGTGGCTATTTTGAACGATTACGACAATCAATCAAAATATACACACAGGGTGAACACAAAAATAGATGTGAATTTTCTGGATAGCAGTAAAGTAGTTATTGGTTATTAATTATGGATCCCAAAGATTATCGTACAGGGTGATTCAAAAATCGATGTGAATATTTTAAGGACGTGTGGTTGGGGTCAACATGAGACTTTTTCTTTATATGAACATAAATTGGGTAAAAAATAAGATAATCTGAAATTGTGATCATATTAATGGATCAAGTGCAAGTATTCCAGTATTGCACGTCTCTGGAATAGCAGTCTCAAATGCGTTCCCACAAACGATCACCACCGTATGCAGGCGTTTCACCCGATGAGTTTGAAAACGATGTAGTGACGTCCCCTTTCGTTGATCACAATTTTCTGGCAAACAGTTAGTTGTACTAAAAAAATTCAGGATATTGTATTCTTACATTTTTTATGGCCCACATGGTCATTCTATTCAAAGTCAGAATTTCTCATTTTAACCATAAAATTTGGGCAAATAAAAATGTGAGCCCACTTCTAACCCCCCCCCAAAACTGGGTTTACATCATTTTATAGAAGCAAGAAGGAAATAAAGTGCCTAAAAAAGATCTGAACCATTTTTTTAGTCACAAGTTCATGTTATCTCTTCCTTCTGTGACGGGAAAAGAATTGCACATTTCATATCTGTT
Source organism: Phaedon cochleariae (assembly GCA_918026855.4). NCBI lineage: Eukaryota > Metazoa > Arthropoda > Insecta > Coleoptera > Chrysomelidae > Phaedon > Phaedon cochleariae. The sequence goes on along the minus strand of OU896707.1, from coordinate 6,750,661 downwards.
GACAGGTTATACAGGGTGATTCTTGAGGAGACTCACATAACGAAATGGCGAATAGGGAAAATCAAGATGAGATGATGTAAACATATGCAAAATTTGTGGCCATCCATAACGAGATACAGGGTATGATGTATTATTGCTACATAATTTTTATTGCAACTATACGAGATGGTATATCATGAGGAAAAATTCAGATCAGGACTAGGAGACAATACATTTTTTATTGTTACGTCAAAAAGGTTCACTTTTTTATCTTTTCTCTCGAAAAATTTTATCAGATTCAGAATGATCAGACAAAATGCCATAAGAACTGCTCTTCAATTTGCACCGCGCACTTCGACCGATTCAATGAAAAAATATAGAACAAAAACGTTCGAATGAACTTTCAATTTCGACCTAGCTGATAACTCTTAACTTCCAACTGGATTCGTTTAAATTGATTGTGAGTACATTTTTATTAGATAGAAGTTAACAGAAAAGACTGAAAAGAGATCTGACTCATTGATAATTCGAAATATTAGTTTTTGACCGAAGTTCTAGATATAGATATAGGTATGATAAGTCATGATTCTAACTTATAAATTTGTTATGATCAAGTAGGTCCTGTTTTTATTTCATGAAGTGACGTGGCGTTTGTCGATATGTAATCACTGCCCAGCGAGCACAAACATCCCTGGGATGTTTTGGGATGTTTTGAAAATGTTGGCATGAAGATGTTTTTTTGAGACGTAATATGCACTGACCAAAGAGGTCTTTGAAGGATATTGAAGTATTGTTTTTGTTCTTCTGTTGCATTTCTTTGTTTGCCTACTGAGAGGTATCCCTGGGATGTTTTGGGATGTTTTAGAAATGTAGGCATGAGGATGTTTTTTTGAGGCGTAATATGCACTTCCCAAAGAGGTCTTAGAAGGATATTGAAAGTATTGTTTTTGTTCTTTTGTGCCATTTCTTTGTTTGCCCCACCCCACCACAACGTCTCATGCTTACGTCACAATACGATGAATTCTGATTTGTTTTCGATTTTGTTCTTCTTGTTCGCAATTATCGGCATTCGCGTTTGCAGCGTGTCACGCTTACATCACGCTGCTAACGAACAGAAAAGAATTTGGTGAAGTTTATTGTGTTAGAAGACTTATTTAGTTTGTAATAATGACCATCAGATGCAAGATGTGTTGTTCGGTGCCTCAGTGTAATCAATATATAAAAGTACGAATTTATCAATATATCAATACACAGCTTCTCCGCAGTTGCAAAATTATGCATTGTGGAGAACATTTCAAAAATTGGGAAACCGATTAAGAAGGTAATTTCATATCAAGAAAATATTTTTATGTTCAATCTATTTTTAATGTATTTTTTCATTCAAGGGAAATGGAATCCTAATGCAAAAGTTCATTTTGACAAAAGGCTTCAGAAAAGTACCTCGAAAATGGTTTTTTTACAGCGATTTAATGTGCGCAAGACGCGTTGAAAATGTTTTGTTGTGTCCATGAAAAGGCTTTAAAAAGAACTAGGGAGAAGGTAGTTTTGTGACATATCAAGGCCATCTCGATAATTGCCGCCTGCGGCGAACATTGGCTGTTCTATAATAGTTCTATTCATGTGTGAACAGAACATCGCAGTGGAGGTTCAATGTCTCGAAATCTCGTACTTTTAACATCTCTGAGATGTTTTTGTGCTCGCTGGGTGGTAATCCAAAAGTTAAAGAAAATCAATAACTATCAAATCAGTTGGCTTATAGGGAATAACTGTTACAACATCTCGGTACCTACTAACTTTGTCCATAATAAAACACAGAAACTACCAACATAGACAGGGAAACGACTAGCCATTCCGATCCTTCTCGGTAATTATATACAGGATGTATAAAAACTGCTTTACATATACCCTTATTGCTGAAGGCGAAACGGCAACGGACTTTTTGCCACTTATTTATAGAATAAGACAAATTGCCTCTCGGCCAATAATTACTGTGGGTTTTACGGCTCGTCATTCTAGCAAATAAACTTCCATGCGAAGAGGATAATTGCATCTTTAGTTATATTGAAGGAAAACTAAATATTCTGCAAGCATGATCTGCGATTCTGCTTCTAATTTTAAACATACCGTATACCGTTAGTGTACGGGAAATGTGGCAAAAATTCTGTACGTACTGAGTGTTACGCGAGGCAGATAAATTTGGAATCTACTACTTTGGAAGTTGGTATACTAAGGCGCTGAACTGACAGGACAGCGAAATAGGTAGTATATTGTTCAGCGAGCGCAGAATGTAGACCTTACCCAACCTAACCCAACGTGAAGCTAACCCAACGTAGAGCTTACTCAACGTAGAGCTAAACCAACGTGGATCTGAACCAACAGACACCTAATCTAACTTTACCAAACGTAGAGCTTACACGACGTAGAGGTGAAACAACGTAGACGCAATCTGACATTACCTAACCCAACAAAGACCTAACCCAACGAAGAGCTCACCCAACGTAGACCTGACCCAACGTAAACCTGACCCAACGTAGAGCTTACCTAACCCAACCCAACGTAGAGCTAACCGAACGTAGTGCTGACTTCTATGTAGAAATATCTATTATAAGCAGTTTTCTTTTTTTTTTCATCTTATACGGGGCCTGAGAAATTATAACATCTCCAAAAGTGAACATTTTCGTTTGTGCCCTGTATTTCAGGAACAAGAGTAGTTGGAATATTTCTGTTTGTGGCTTTGAAAGTTTTACAAAAAAGTGATATAGGGTCGCGGAAGCCGCATGTCTCTAACTTCAATAATAGCTGAGATACAGTGCAGTCTCAACCAAAATGGGACACAGTGTACATACGTTGAATTTGAGATTCAAAAGTTATATTTCCCCCCCACCTCATCAAACACATTTTTTTCAACGATCGTTCACTTATAATGAATTTAAATTATTAAACGAGCTGCCATATGGAATGAAATCTTTGAAACCAGATACTTTTGAAAAATCATACAAGAATCTCGTTAAACTGAATTTCTATCTTCAACAGTCAATTTGATAACATTAACATTGCGGAAATATTTCAATATTTTAATTTTTATAATTCTAGGGGTTGAAGTAGTATCAATTTCCATTGTTTTCAACCCCTTTTTGCAACTCATATTAATTTTGTGATTCATGAAATGTATTATGCATATTTATAGTTGTGAATAAATTATTATTATATTAAATACTTTATGAATTTTTCTTCAAATGAAGGCAAATCCAAGAGCAACCACAAATGACCGTAAACGGTTTATATTGTCCATGTATAATAATCTCAGTGCCAGTGGTAGTTTAGAGGTAGTTAAAGTTGATATCTGTATGTTGCAAAGTGCTTCTGTTCGTTTTTGAATACCAGCTTGGCGCCTATCACATAAACGGGCGCCTCTTTATCGATGAGCCATTCTTTTACAGATTCTTTTTTCAACCAGTGGCATTACATAGGAAGCGCTCATTCCTTCATTAGTACTAATAACAATAACAATAATCATAGTTGATAATGAATTACACTGAATAGCAATATGAAATTACGAGTTGAAAAGAGTGGATTATCACATATCAAAGTACTCTACTCCATATCAACGATTTGTCGGAAGCAACTGGAACAATGTAGGAATTGACTCACAAGGGTATGCAGATGATGTCGTCATTCTGGTAGTGGAGCAGCATCCTGAAATTATTTCAGACTTGATGCAGCGAGCCCTGAAGATAGTAGAGGGCTGGTGCAGAAAGGCAGACCTCAGGGTCAATCCTAGTAAAATAGCACTTGTGCCGTCACGAAAAAGAAGAAACTGGACAAACTAAAAGTTCCTAGACTTTTTGACACACCGCTAAGTATGACACAGGAGGTTAAATATCTGGGAGTAACCCTAGATGCTAGGCTAACCTGGAATACTCAACTGGAAAAGACTGTCAGCAAAGGCAAAATGGCACTACTGGCTGCTCGGAGAGCGATTGGTAACACATGGGGACTGAAACCACGCATGGTACATTGGCTATATACTGCTGTGGTGAGACCAATGATGGTATATGGATCGCTTGTCTGGTGGCCTAAGACTGAACAGGGATCAGCTATAATGGAGCTTTCAAAACTCCAGAGATTAGCTTGTCTCTGCATCTCAGGTGCAATGCGCAGCACTCCTACCGCTGCTATGGAAACCATACTCAATATTCCACCTCTTGAAACCTTCATCAAGGCGGAAGCGAAGATGAGGGCACTCAGACTGCACTGCAGTGGTAACTGGCATGCTCGGGGTGACTCCCTGGGACATACAAAAATAATCATCCTAGTTTCCAGCCCACTAATGGTAATGGGAAGTGACAAAATGCTGCCTAGAAATAACTATTACAGACCCTTCAACACTCAGCTTTACTGGGATGAAATGGTCTTGACTAACTGCCAGGCAGGCACGTTAGTACACTGACGGTTCTAAGACTGATGAGGGCACGGGAGGCGGAATATGTATATGGAGATAGGCCCAGAACTAGGATGTGTGCTTTCTTGGGGAGGTATGCTTCAGTATTCCAGGCAGAAAAGCATGCTATTGAGGCATGCCTGAGAGAGAATATTGTAAGAGGATACAGAGGTAAACAAATCCTCATATGCTCAGATAGTCAGGCGGCCATTCAATCTTTAACATGCAATAAAATCAGATCAAAACTGGTCTGGGATTGCCTTCAAAGCCTGCTAACCCTGGCTAATCACAACAAGGTAACTCTTCAATGGGTGCCAGGGCATAAGGGAATTGAAGGCAATGAAGCAGCTGACGCTCTTGCCAGGCAAGGGTCTGCGGCGTTGTTTATGGACCGGAACCTGTGTTCGGTATTCCCAAAACCTCAATACGCGGCTGGCTGGCAAGGTGGATGCAAGAAAGACATCAGGCATACTGGAACAATGTCCCAGGACAAAGACACAGTAAAGTGATGGTTGGAACACTGTCCAAAACAGTGACTAACGACATTCTGAGCCTCAACAGAAATCAGATCAGACAAGTGACGGGACTAATAACCGGTCACTGCCCCTTGGGGAAACATATGCATCAAATGGGCATCTATACAACCCATATGCAGACTATGCAATGAGGAGGAGGAAACTGCCACCCATGTAATATTGGAGTGCGAAGCACTAGCGCGTTGGAGATACAGCCTTCTGGGAGCAGTAAACTCTCAAGAGGCCTTTCGAAAGAATGATTTGGTGAAGAGGCTGCTAAACCTTATCAAGGTAGCGAACCTGTTCACCTATAAGTCAACAGCATGATCAGGAATACAATAGGCCCAAAGGCTGCAGTGTTTTGGGCTTCGAACCCTGACTGATCGTTCTGCTATTATTAAATCAATCAATCAATCATGTCCAGTACACAGCTTCGCGGATGATAGTACACTCCATACCGCCTTCTCTTCCAGCTAATATAACAAACAGGGCTTCGTTATACCCGTGATGATTTTGATTGTCGCTCTCGATTAGAGGGTGCTCCAAATGATAGCACAGGTTAGGATTTGTATTTGTCAGTCTTATTTGTGAATTAACTCAAATTTTGTTACTTATTGGCTACGCTGTACTGATGATGTGCAATGACACTGAATTGTTGATTGTTTTTTCAGTAATATTCTTATTAAAATTCGTTGTTGATATTTTTATTAACAAACATATCATGGATTCCTAATTAAATTTGCATCAATTGTAATACTTTTGTTACATGTAACATGGTAAAATGTTAATATGTTCATGTTACATGTAATTTGACTCAATTAAAAACAAAAACAACCATTTTCCCCACGTCAAACAGTCTTGCTTATTATATTCCTCAACTATAGGAGGCCTTAGGCCATCCGTTGATTCGATGATTTGAAATGCCAATCTAAAACGGATAGAATAATACTAATGATATACTATGAGAATCCTGTTTGTTAATTACAAAATGCAACATCGGAAATCTATTTTAAGATCGGAAAATAAATTCGAATAACGGTATATCTCTAGTGAGTCTACTAGATCTCGTCGTGAATATTTGAACTACTTCACAACTTGACCTCAGACGAGAGATGAACTGATTAACTATTTAGGACCAATTTTTTTCACTCGGGCGCCACATGAAGGAGTGGCATTAAAAAAATGGTCTCTCTGTTTGCCTACCAACTAGAAACTGTATATTTGAATACAATCTATGCCGGGCTGATTGATCTAGGAAGAGGTATACTAAAGTGGTATTGAATTTTCCACATTCAACAAATACACTGTTTTGAATACCATTTAGATGTGTTTTTGTAAATTATGAACCAATACGCTGTTCAAAGTTGTTAAAAATTACGGCCTGATTCGAACAGACCATGCTATCCCTTCATCCAATATCGATTTTGATGAGGGTGTGTATAATTTGCGAACTAATATAAAATGCTGCGGACTGGCTATTTCCAGCTAACAAATCGTTGTTTTCATTTCATATCTGGATTCAGCTCATCGAACTACTCGATAAAAAGTTTTCAAACTTTTTGCCTAGCCCCCCTGGGAAGCACTTTACTATCGTGGCTTTCTCAATAAAATCATGTGGACTGGATATTTTTGCAAATGTCAAATCATATCAATTTTCTAAAATATCGATTTATGCCCATGAAAATACACGATGATAATATGTCCTAATCCTCTTAGTTTTTGAGCTATAGGGTGTTGAAATCATACACATAGCACAAACATCCCTGGGATGTTTTGGGATGTTTTGAAAATGTTGGCATGAAGATGTTATTTTGAGACGTAATATGCACTGACCAAAGAGGTCTTTGAAGGATATTGACGTATTGTTTTTGTTCTTCTGTGGCATTTCTTTGTTTGCCTACTGAGAGGTATCCCTGGGATGTTTTGGGATGTTTTAGAAATGTAGGCATGAGGATGTTTTTTTGAGGCGTAATAGGCACTTCCCAAAGAGTTCTTAGAAGGATATTGAAAGTATTGTTTTTGTTCTTTTGTGCCCTTCCTTTGTTTGCCCCACCACAACGTCTCATGCTTACGTCACAATACGATGAATTCTGATTTGTTTTCGATTTTGTTCTTATTGTTCGCAATTGGCATTCGCGTTTGCAGCGTGTCACGCTTACATCACGCTGCTAACGAACAGAAAGGAATTTGGTGAAGTTTATTGTGTTAGAAGTCTTATTTAGTTTGTAATAATGACCATCAGATGCAAGATGTGTTGTTCGGTGCCTCAGTGTAATCAATATATAAAAGTACGAATTCATCAATACACATCAGCTTCTCCGCAGTTGCAACATTATGCATTGTGGAGAACATTTCAAAAATTGGGAAACCTATTTCCAATTATATGTCTGTGTGTAATAAGCACTACTCAGAAACCGATTAAGAAGGTAATTTCATATCAAGAAAATATTTTTATGTTTAATCTATTTCTAATGACTTTTTTTCATTCAAGGGAGATGGAATCCTAATGCAAAAGTTCATTTTGACAAGGCCACTGGGTGATTCTTAGCAGTTTCCGGATGAATGATGAATTCGCGAACCAAGTTTTCTTCATTGCAGGAGAAATGAGAAATATAGTCGACGGAAAAATTTTGTAACCAACTTGTATTTCAAAAGGCGATTAATGATCTCGAACATTAACGCGCTTGCTTCGCTCGCACGTTAAAATATATCTCGATCATTAATCGCCCTCATTAATACACTAGTTGGTTAAATATCTATTATTTGTGTACCTAAGTATATTTTGGAGCACCGTTGATTGGACTATCACTCTGATCAGATGTTAGAGTCATTGCCAAGGAATAGATAATTAATTTCAACAAAACTACGTGTGTTGAATCTAAAAATTCATTCATTTGATTTTTAATTCAGCTCTGTACTTGCAGCCATCGTCATTTGTAGTGTGTGACTACGTCAATTATAAGGACATAGATTGAATTTGTAATGATGTAACCTATATGTAATATAAATATTCTTTTTGAAACGCCTGCTGGCCAAGAGTACTGTCAAAAATTGCTCAGACCGAGTTCAGAACAGTTTTTTTATGATACGAAGAAGGAACTATAGATATGATAAGAAAGAACCCAAACCCTCATGCAAACCATACAAACCATAGTCACCCCAAATAGAATTACTAGAATTGATTCCGTTCTACATTACAGCTAAATGCAGCTAATAATCCGGTTAAAACGTCTTCGAGCAATTGAATGTTGAAGTACAAACTTTTGGTATAAGGTTATTTGAACAAAGTCACTCTGAAATTTATCATACACATACATATAAACGTTTTCCAAATCAGGATGAATTTATATATGATTATTCTGTATGAGCAAATTTTGTATTTGTATTTCTGATGTGATTTTACGAAGGTGTAGGATGGACATACAATTTTTTTGCTAAATTTCGACTTATATACAACCTAATTTACCTCAACTTATCTATCACAGTTTTCGAGATAATTGTATCGATTTTTCTGCAAATAACTACCGCCATATATTAGTTTTTTTCATAGATCAAGAAACCCAAAGTCATCTGCAAAACATTCATTAGACGATCAGAGATTAATCACATAAGGGTTCATGTTTCGGGCTTATATATGTCCATCATCAGCCGAATACGAGATTTTAGTTATAGAAATGAAAAAGTTGAAATATTTGATAATTTAGACAATAAAGTGGGGCAAGACACAGACGTATGCACCATGATTAGGTATAATAATGTTTTTCCACCAATAGGCGTAAATGTGTTTTTTCTGTGACGGGAAAAAAGTTTGGGAATTCATCTCTGTTGGTAGGTTATAAAATGTAACTCTTCATAAATTACTTTTTTCCCGTGGGAAAAAAATGTGTACTTTTTTCCCGGATATATATCACATATATATACACTGTTGATGGCTTTTGTTGTGCTATAGTTCCGAAAAATGAGTCAATAATACCGTCTCCGAGAAAGAACTGCAATTCCTTTTATTTTCCATTCGACTTCGTGGTTACGCATATTACAAAACAACCACAAAATTGGCAATTTTTTTAAATCAAATCACAAATTAGACTGACAGATATTTGATCACTTCAAAAGAATGATAAAGATGCCTAAAACGCAAGTGTCCCTACTGTTAAAAACTTGAAATTTCACGTCGATAATATTCAGATTTCAAAATAATGTAATATATTCTCGATATCGATTTGAAAAATATAGTGTATTATACACGGGGAAAATATGAGATTTCATTACACACAACAACAACAACACAACCTGGAGCTAAAATCTACTACTTTTTTCCCTTGTATAATGAATAACTATTTTAGCACCAAGGTAGTTTTCGTCATTTCATATGAACCACTAGTCTCGGATCTAGTACGGATTTATAAATAACGACCTGACATTTGCTGTCATAGTCATGGCTATTATTTTGATTAGAATCGAAGGAAAGTGCATACATAGTGACAATAGATCCATATTTCAGTTCCACAGAACAATAATGATATAATATGAATAATTATTATGACAGACAATAAAAAAAGAAAATTAATGAGATGTCAAACATCAAACGAATGGCATAACTTTGACATGAAGAGACAAGGATGACATAGAACATCAAATAGGAATAGAGATGGGAAGAATATAAGAATCGAGATGTAAGCAATAACAATTTTATGGTTCTTGAAACTTTGGGTATATTGAATCAGTCTCATTCAGTGGAAACAAGAGATTTTTATGTTTAGGTAAATGTAAGAGAGTTGAAAAGTTTGAAACAGTCAAAGTGGGTCTGTTAAATATGTCATTTCAGGATTCTTTAAGGCGTCATGATGGTTGAAGCCTGTATAAACTTTTGCATTTGGTATACCCACGATGGTATACCTATACAGATATCCGATATTTTGATTATGCATGGTAGTCAACTCTGTATTAGCAATTTTAGGAATATCACTAGGAGACACTTAGACACAATGTCATCTTTAATCTATGATATATCTTGTATATTACATTCGCAAGGTGAATTTAAAAGGAAATGACTCTTCTACTGGCTATTAAATTTGAATTACCATAATAACTATTGTTACGAACATTGTTTTTTCACCTAGAGCATCATTTCTCAGAATTGCCTTATTCACTGTGTTTACCTGAGGTTAACAATGTGATCACGTAATTTATAATCTGATTTTTTCGTGCATAATTGGTGAATAAACGATTCACGTTTAAATCGAATTCAATTGAGGAAATTAAAATGTACGAATAGGTGCTCACAAATAGAAATCTCTCGAAGGTTTTTATCGAAACAATTTTTTATCAATATCCGGTATTTGGGTCTACGATATTTAGCTTATCAATTCTCTGAAAAATTGAGTAGAACATTACGAAAGCGTAGGAAGGCCACTGTTATGTGTATTTTATTTTATTTACTCAAGGGAATAAAATGGTACTTTTAATCCGTCATTTGAGCAGGGTTCGATATTATATTTATGCCAAATTGTTGAGAAACAATTACTATAATGGACCACGCCTTCATAAAAGCCATTTTTACGAAAGTACAGGGTGATTCACTATAAATTTCCCCTCCTCTAGCTCAGTTATTTTTGAACCGATTTTAAAATTTGAAATATTATCTTGAATGATTTTCGATAAAGTTTTTTTCTGCTAGATCAGGAAATACAGGGTGCTCGGAACAAACGATCTACAGGGTACTATATGATTTTTTTAAATGAAACACCCTATTTTTCATTGTATTTTTAGATTCTCCCTGAAGAGCTGATTTGATCAATGTATCACACTTGGGGTCTAGCGGGACTGAATACAGAGATATAGGGTGTTCAAAATCGAGATTTTTAACTTTAGGATTTTTTTGTGACGAAACTATTCATTATCGGTCACGCGGTTTTCATGTCCGTATCTTAACTTTTGATTTACTATCTACTGACATTTAATAATTGGAACAGATACAGGGTGACCAGAATTCTGAATCTTGAACCACCCTGTAAATGTTCCAATTCAATTTCACTAGATAGTAAATCAAAAGTTGAGATGGGAACATAGAAGCCGTTTTGACCAATAATGAATAGTTTCGGCACAAAAAAATCTAAAGTTGGAAAATCTCGATTTTAAACACCCTATATCTCTGTAATCATTCCCGCTAAACCCCAAGTGTGATACATTGATGAAATCAGCTCTTTAGGAAGAATCTAAAAATACAATAAAATACAGGGTGTTCCATTTTAAAAAATCAATTAGTACTCTGTAGATCGTTATTTGTTCCGAGCACCCTGTATTTTCTGATGAAACGGGAAAAATTTTTCTGAAAAATCATTTTAGATTATCTTTCGAATTTTTAAAACGGTTCAAAAATAAGTGAGCTAGAGGGGGGGACATTTATGGTGAATCACCCTGTACGAAGTCGCTGAACGGATATAATAGTAGGAGAGCCAGCTGCAAATTAATATGATCCAAAGGGCAAAGTATTTTTGTTTGACAAAACCGAGCCTTGAGGTACTAAACTGAAATTTCGCGATTCGTGCAGACCTCACTTCAAGCAACACAATATTTATTCTCGAAACAGTGTGTCCCATAAAAAAATACAAACAAAATTTCATTACAGACAGTAGGCCCGTCACCTGTCAAAGTAACCATTTCAAACTACCATAACCATGTTCCACTCTCATCAAGGATTCAATCAAAAGCAAATCAAAGGGGATAATGTCTCGGAAATATTGACGCTCTGCCACTTACTTAGATCAGTTTGAATCGCGGCACGTTTGGATATTCGCGAAGGGAACATTATCCCCTTTATTATTCACTTGAGAGGAAATCAGATAGCTACAAGAACAAGAACTCCAAAATGTCACTTTTATTTGTTACAGCTGTAGAAAAATTAAAAAATATACCAGGTGGTTCGTATGCTATGAGCCTTCAAAGAAATGACCAGAATAGATAAAACACCCTATATCTCGATAATAAAACATGTAAGAACCCAGCACTATGAAACGAATTTTCGGCACGTAGATACACGTATAGGTATATACTTGGGTATAATTCTAGTTCAAGTTCTAGTTCAATCAACTGAATCTGTTCATAAGATCAGATATTGTATTATAGGAACAAAATAGTATTTGTTTATTCAACCAATTCCTGCTCTGTTAATTTGAATCATTCATGAGTTACATCAAATGAATTTTGAACTAAAAACTGACAAAAAACATTTGTCGCGTTGACAAAATATTTTGTCGTGGATATATGACACTCAGATTTTGTTGAATTCACAAAAATTCTGTAGTTTCAAACAAATGTTGTTCTGTGTATTGTTATAAACAAACTCTTTGATTCAAATTAGTGTGCGAAGTGTAAAGTTTTGTTTTTGGAGGAAACTATATTGACCTTTATAATAAATATGGCTACTCAATATTTATTTTGTTTCACTGCGATTTATGAAAATGATTGCCCTAGAAATCATCAATCAAATGGAGAAATTCTCCATATTAATTATAGTTGCGAGAAATTTCTGAAATTCAACGACACAAATGAGATAAATATTTTGTTTTCATAATGTTTCGCTTGATAGTTCAATACAATAATCATTGAATAATCATGAGTTGAATAAGCTACGGATGAATTCAATTCAACCGCCGTGGTATTTAGTTGTTCAAATTTTCCAAACAGACTTGACGAATTGCCTCAGAAATCCTTCTTGGAAGGGCGAATCGTAGCTGGAAGAATCTTTGGCAAGGCCAGACGAACTATTTATTTTTCGATATACCTGACACTATTTACTCCATATTCCATTTGCTGAATTTCCAAGTCTCAGTTTGTCCACACGAAAAAAAAAGAGGGATTGTTGCATCAACAAATTATTGATGTTTGAATTATTTTTTCAACTGAGCAACTTTTTGTTGAATCAACATCAACAGCAACAACTCCATCAACAAAATATTCGGTTTTCTCAAAAACAAATTATGTCGATCCAAGGTAATGTTGATTCAACTATAAACATTCTGTTGATTTGATGGAATAATGATCATTTTGATGAGAATATATTTTTGAAACAACATACAAGTTTTCTTATTCCGATGTAGCAATGAACTCGTTTCGAATGGATAGAATAGATGAACGGAATATGTAAAATATCAATGAAATATCTTGTTCATTCTACATCAAGTTTCAAAACTAGTATGGGACTGCTTAGAAACCCTAAATGCACTGGGCAGTCCGAACAGATAGACTCTAGCATGGGTACCAGCACATACAGGATACGAGGGCAATGAAGAGACAGACTCACTTGCCCGAGCAGGAGCAAACAAAGCTCTTAATGGCCCAGAACCCATCTGTGGTATTGCGAAAGTATCAAATCATGGACGCAAACCAAATCTCAAGAATGGTGGAACAACTCGCCAGGAATGAGACAGGCAAAAGAGTTTATTAAAAAACCATCGCCAACATTCACAGAATATCTACTAAGCCAGAAACGAAGTTCAACTAGAATACTAGTGGGACTTCTCACAGGGCATTGTAGGCTCAACAAACACATGAGTACGATAGGTCTGACTGAAGAACTGCTGTGCAGGTTCTGTCAAGAAGAGGAAGAAACAGCAGTACACATACTTTCCCACTGTTAGGGCTTGTCAAGACTAAGGTTCTATACGCTGGGTGAGGAAAAAGCAGGAGCCCAGAGATACACAGGAGATCTGAAAGCTAGCCTATGGAGTCTCATAGAGAAGGCGGGGCTAGCCGAAGAACTCTAATCGATTTTGAGGGCAGACACAATAGATCTGAAAAGGTCGCAGTGTGGAGGCAGATAGCCCGAAGGCCTCATTCCAAATCTAATCTACATCAAGTTAAATTTTCGCCTCCAGATGGCGATCATTTCGCCTCGTCTATCCCTGCCTCGAATTTATTAAATACGTGAAGCCTGATTCTTTGAAATATCAGCTGGATAGGTCGAACTGTGGATGATTGCAATCCGAAATAGTTTTGCATCAAATGAAGAGGGGTAAAGAGTGGAGATATATGCTAGAAGTCGACTAGTTTCCTAGTTTAGTTCATTCTATTGATGTGAAATATCAGAAAATTCCCGAATTAATACTGAATTTGGTTCAACAATACAATTTGTCGAATGAAAATACAGTTTCTCTTGAATCAACGAACCATTTCATCGAATCAACAAAATATTTCATTGAATTAACCAAACCAAATAATTCATTGAATCATCCAACTGTTTCTTTGAATCAACCAAATATTTCACTGAATCAACCAAATATTTGATTGAATCAATATCTTGTTATTTTGAATCAAACAAAATGATTGTTTGGGCCAATTCAATATCTGTTCATATACAATGGGCGTGTATACCTTAGTAGAACTGTCAACTCAAACCATGTTTATAATGATCCTTTTATACATAAATGATTGACGACATAATTCGGTCAAAAAATTAACTGGAATGTTTTATTTTTGGACAGTATCTTCTGAAAACGGACCCTCTTATGACGTAGAAACCTCATCTCGCCATATTTGAAAGAAAATACCAAACGCCCGACGGAGACTGAGGCAACTGATATATTAATTCTTTCAACTGTGATCTCGCACTAATTCACTCTGTCAGAAATCATGTATCATTCATCTCTGTCTGGAATAGTCTTGTTTCAGTATTAGGGTTTTGACGTCATATCATCGCCTCGTTTTCAGAGGTCCGAAAAATCGGGGATTTCAATAATTTTTTATAAAACGTAGGGAGCTCACAGCAAGAAACGGTTTGCGGTGGTGAGCTAGTAACTAGTTTGGGTGAGTTCTATCGAATTATGAAATAAAAATTTCTTGTGATATAAGCCCATTCATGGTTGTGCTTGATTGAATAAGATCCAGGGTTCATGCAAAACATATTGACTCAATTCAAACTTCGATTCCGCTCTGAAACAAGATATAGATTCACTCATTTCAATATATATTTTGCCGTGCATATATGGCACTTCTATTTGCTTCATTCAATTTTATTATGCTTGATTCAACAATTCCTTTTTTCCGTGCAGTGCTAGTTGACTCAGTGTTAAGTATTTCAAACATTTGTACAGTTCAAGCGCAAAGATCAGAATTAGTGATGAATAGGAATTGTATAACGGACACCGCATGGACCCAATGGACTGTTAAAAGTAAATTATGCACAAGGAAATGAATCTTTGTAGTATCCGATAATATCTTTAACGGTTAATAAATTTATTTTCTGTTACTGATGATTTATCGACAGCCATATTTGCCAATGTATCATCCGATTTCGTAACTGAAGCTTTGTTGAAGCGTTCATAAGTTACTTATTCCCATAACAATAAGAAGTACACGTATGTAGGTACTTATGATCATTGCAACTTTCATTCAAAAGGTAGGTTCAAGAATAGAAAATAAACAGGGTGTGTCTCAAGAAAATAAAAGAGTTACCATGAAGAAAGGTCGTAAAAGGCTTCGTTTGCGTTTTTTATATTGATAATTTTATCTGAGAATATCCCATTTCAATACTCTTCCCCAATCAAGTTGTTCAAACTTGAACGATGGAAACTTATTGTTATTTTTATAGACCTTTAATCACAGATTCGTGATTAGGTTTTCTCAATTCAGAATGTTTTTTCCACGTCCTGTATGATGAATATCAATTTTTCATACATCCAAAAACAGACTAAATGAACTTCCTCAATATGGCTTTCTGCAAACTGAAAGCAATCTGCCGTTTCGTTCCTCCAATATCAACTGAATAAAAACGAAATCGACAATTTTCAGTTTTTTTTTATATTTCAGATATACTGCTTTGCTTTTAACACTACCATCAGTGACCAGTTGCGAAGCAGAGCGTTCATTTTCAAAATTATCAATAATCAAAATGAAATGTACCTAATGCCAAAGAACAGATCACAAACTTTGGAAATGCTTTCCATTGAAAGTTATTCGAAAAGCAGTTTGGATTATGATGGTGCAATAAAAGAATTCGGAGATTCGTGAATCAGAAAATAAGGAGAGATTCGTGAATCAGAAAATAAGGAGAGATATCGTAGTATACTTCTCCTAGTAATTTCCTCATGGTTTAGTTCTTTCATTTTGCTGTAAGTTGTTTTTATATCCTAAACTATATTTTCATCAATGAGTGTACTTTTTTTGTTCCTTATATCCTGTATTTTTCACATTCCTGAGAATATTGATAATCGTGCCCAAACAGACGTCATCCATACACCGACTTCTCCAATGTTCGACAGACTTGACCACAGAATTTTGATTAACAAACTGAAAGCATTTGGCTTATCTCTTTCTCTAGTTAACCTATTCGAATCATACCTCACTAATCGTGAACAATATGCCCAGTTGAACGGCTATAAGTCTGTCGAATATCTTGCAACATCTGGCGAACCACAAGGCTCCAATCTGGGGCCACTACTATTCAACACTTTCATTAACGACATGGGTAATGTTATTGAGGTAGACTTTTTGCTATATGCGGACGACCTGAAATTATATGGGTGCGTGCGAATGGTGTCGAAATATCAGATTAGACTTAGACCAGAATCCTGTCAAATGTAATGTCATGTCCTTCACATTAAAGTCGGACCCAATCGTATTCAATAACTCAATTGGTGACATTTCTCTTCTGAGACCTATAACATTCAAAGATCTTGGCGTTATATTGGATCAATCTATATCGTTTAATATTGACTAAATCCTGAAATCTGCATTCTGAGCATACGGGTTCATAATTCGCAACAGTCGTGATTTTTAAGAGATAGATACTCTTTAGAAATTGTACTACTGTTTTATACGTTCGAAGATTGAATATGCATCGTTTTTTTTTGGGCCCATACTATCGGAACAATACTGAACGTCTTGAAAGTCTGCAACGACGGTTTTTAAAACTGTTGAGTTACAGGTCATGCGGTGCATACCCTCCAATTGGTACACCTCATGGAGAGCTTCTTGAAACTTTCAAATTTGTAAGCCTGCACGTAAGAAGACAATACTTCTATATCTTGATCCTTTATAAGGTTGTTAACAATCTAATTGACTGTGCAGATTTGTTGGAAAAATTAAATTTCATCATCCCGAGATTATCTTCCAGAAATTGTGATACATTCTACTTAGAGTTTCCTCGAACCAACATAATATATAAAAATTCACCTTTGAATAAGATGTGTAGTACATATAACTTGGTGGCTAGGAATCTAGATCTGTTGAGCTGTGGAATAACTCATGTCAAAACTTTTTATCTTTTTTTCCTTCATCAGTGAATAACTAGATAGTCAGGATACTCTTATTTTGTCATTTTGTTTCGCCTATCCATTATGTTTATGTAATATGCAATGCATATGTTTTGGTTTTTTCTTTTTTCTTGTTCTCTGAATGCTGGGGCAACCTGTTGAACAGTGTAAGAAATGAATGAATGAATAAATCATGCATTTTTCATTCATATTTGGTAAGATAATAGTAGATGGTATTATCGATTTGAAAATTGGTGGGAAAGAAACAGACGGAGAAAAAATGATGGTAGGAGTCACAGGCCCAACAGAAAAAAAATTGTTTGAAACTACAAAATTTTTGTAAATTCAACAAAATCTGAGTGTCATATATCCAAGACGAAATATTTTGTCACCGCAACAATTGTTTTTTGTCAGTTTTCGATTCAAAATTCATTTGATGTATCTCATTAATGATTCAAATCAACAGCAGGAATTGGTTGAATAAACAAAGACAATTTTGTTCCTTCAATACAATATCTGCTCTATTCACAAAATATTTTGCTGAATGATATTAAAAAAATACAATAACTGCATTTCTAAACTAAGAGGACTTAGAGATCAATTTCCTCAGTTGATTCAAGACTATTAACTTGTATAAGCGTCACAAGGAATTCTAGGACAGCCTAATATAATTGCATAAACGGATGTTTTAGGTAGGTATATGTACACCCAAATCGAGGCGAGCGTAGGAAGGTTGGAAGAAACGCCACCTGGTGGCAAAAACGCAACTAGATAACCATTCAACAAAATATTTGTTTGATATAATCTATTTGTGGGTTCTGTTCAACAAAGCAATTTGTTCGAAATAACAACATATTTCTTGATAGTGATGTGTTGAATCAACAAAATATAATGTTGAAATAATCAATTCAATTTTGTCGAATAGAAAAAAAAACTTTGATTGGTTGCACAATGAAATGATTGTTGACTATGTTGACTCAACAAAATATGATGTATTTAGTTGAATCTTTGTCAACATTGAATTGATTTTGACAATTAGACAAAATTCATATGATTGATCGAACAAGGAGATGATAGTTAGATCAACAAAATTTGTTTTATGTCAACTATAAATGCTGTTGAATGAAATGAAACTTTTGTTCAAGTAAGCAAATATTTCAATCAAATTATTTTCTCTTTGAATAGGTTGCTTATTTGGAATGAACATATATTTTGTTGATTTCGCAAAATTGTGTTAGATTCAACAACAAAAAAATGACCAATATTATTTTGTTGGTGCAACAAAACTTTTTTTCCGTGCACAGAAAAAAGTATATGTTTGAAACTACAAAATTTTTGTGAATTCAACAAAATCTGAGTGTCATATATCCACGACAAAATATTTTGTCACCGCAACAAATGTTTTTTGTCAGTTTTCAATTCAAAATTCATTTCATGTAACTCATTGATGATTCAAATCAACAGCAGGGATTGGTTGAATAAACAAAGACTATTTTGTTCCTATAATACAATATCTGCTCTTATGAACGTTTCTGTTGATTGAAATGATGATATCGATTCATTCAAGTGACAAAAAATTTCAGTTTTTCAGAGAGTGAATATGTTAAAATAACAAAATATATTCTTAGATCAACAAAATTGTATTTAGAATTGACAGAATATTTTGCTGAAAATCCAATAACTGAATTAAAAACTAAGCGATATTAGAGATCAATTTCCTCAGTTGATTCAAGACTATTAGCTTGTATAAGCGTCTTAAGAAATTCTAGGACATCCTAATAAAATTATATAAACGGATGTTTCAGGTGGGTATATGTACACCCCAATCGAGGCGAGCGTAGGAAGGTGGGAAGAAACGCCACCTGGTGGCAAAAATGCAACTAGATAATCATTTAACAAAATATTTGTTTGATATAATGTTCTCGTGGGTTCTGTTCAACAAACTAATTTGTTTGAAATAACAACATATTTTTTGATAGTGATGTGTTGAATCAACAAAATATAATGTTGTCATAATCAATTCAATTTTGTGAAATAGAAAAAAATCTTTGATTGGTTGCACAATGAAATGATTGTTGACTCAACCAAATATGATGTTGTATTTAGTTGAATATTTGTTTAAATTAATTTAATTTTGTCGAATAGACAAAATGCATATGATTGATTGAACAATGAGATGATAGTTGGATCAACAAAATGTGTTTCATGTCAACTATGAATGTTGTGGAATGAAATGAAACTTTTGTTCAAGTAAGCAAATATTTCAATCACATTATTTTGTCTCTTTGAATAGGTTGCTCATTTGTAATGAACATATATTTGGTTGATTCCGCGAAATTGCGTTCAATTTAACATAGAAAAAATTACCAAAATTATTTTGTTGGTGCAACAAAACTTTTTTCCGTGTATATACATCAATTTTTTATGTTCATAATTATATCTGGGAATATTCCTTTTCAAATATTGAGGTACAATTCTGAAATTCGCATAACTAGAGAAGTACCTGGATCGTCGTCACTCCTATACACTCTGCATCGATGGTTTAGGAAGTCGAAACTGAAAATTCAAGAGTATATCAGACTGCCGAATCTGAAGATGCTAATACAGTTAGCGAAACACGTGTTGTTAATAAATATCTGAAAAAATCGATTCGAAACAATATTTCCCTTGCACCTCTCATAAATAACGAAAAACATAAAATCGAACGGTATCCCCATGAGAGAACGCGAAAGAAGCATCATATCAACTGCGACGCAGTAGCTTATCTCTTGGGATTTCTTCTTGGATGACCTTGGCGGGTCGTTGAATCCGCGATCATCTTTCTTCTTCTTCGTCGGCAATAGACATAATTCAATAGAATCGATCACTCGATCAGCAGGACTGGCAGAGGAATGAATAAATGTAAGAGGGCAGAAAAACACGTCTTATATACAGGGTGTTATTTAAGTACGTGGCCAAACTTGAAGGGGTGATTCTTTGAGTGATTCTAAGACGAAAAGTTCATATAAACATAGGTCCGGTAATGCTTCGTTTTCAAGATACAGGGTGTCGACATTTTTAAAAGAAATCGTTTTTTTCGTAAATATCTTAATAACCCTTCAACCGATTTTATTGAAATTTGGCAGTGTTATTCAAGGTCGTGAAGGGCTAATTTAACCCTAACTATATCAAAATTATCATGTTCAGTGGCGTCCCGGAAGGCACTGTAACCAATATTTTTGACACAAAAAATGTGCGCCACTGATTTTTTTGCAATTTTTGTATTTGTTTCACATTGAGCAACTAAAATTACAACTTTTTTATATCCAGAATTTTTCTCGTATCTTGCTTTGTTTTTGAGAAAAAACATAAAAATCACTTCATTGCACATCCCTGTGACGAGCCGAAGCCAAGAGCCGAAGGCAAGTGCTGCAATTCATACATACATATTTTTTGTTTTTTCATTGCATTAATTTTGATGGAAGATTTCAAGACTAGAATAGAGTATTAATATGAAGAAATATTAGTAAGACCCCAGTTTTTGATGGTTTAGTAGTTGAAATGTTTTATTGTGTTGTCATAGGGATGTACAATGAAGTGATTTTTATGTTTTTTCTCAAAAACAAAGCAAGATACGAAAAAAATTCTAGATATAAAAAAGTTGTAATTACAAAAATTGCAAAAAAATCAGTGGCGCACATTTTTTCTGTCAGAAATATTGGTTACAGTGCCTTCCGGGACGCCACTGAACATGATAATTTTGATATAGTTAGGGTTGAATTAGCCTTTTACGACCTTGAATAACACTGCCAAATTTCAATAAAATCAGTTGAAGGGTTATTAAGATATTTACGAAAAAAACGATTTATTTTAAAAATTTTGACACCCTGTATCTTGAAAACGAAGCATTACCGGACCTATGTTTATATGAACTTTTCGTCTTAGAATCACTCAAAGAATCACCCCTTCAAGTTTGGCCACGTACTTAAATAACACCCTGTATACAGTGAGGGGCAATATTATGGAATAAATTCATTTTTACGAGAATAGGCAACTTTTGAGACAAATCCCGAAACACGTCGATTTTTATTTCCAAATTATGATTTTGTGGCAGATATGTCATACTAGTGACGTCATCCATCTTTGCGTGATGACGTAATCGATGATTTTTTTAAATGAGAATAGGGGTCGTGTGATAGCTCATTTGAAAGGTTATTCAATTCTCTATGCAGTGATATGAACATTAACATAATTATTTATACAGGGTGGCCAAAAAAATATTTAATTTGTAAATGAAATTAATTGTCACAAAAAGAAGTATTATCATTTATTTAATACAAAATTACATTGTACTACTGTCGGAAAACAGAAAAACAAATTAGTTGACAAATAAAAATTGCTTTTCGCTTAAATTAAATGTTCAAATTGCCACCCACCTGCCTCTTGGCAGTAATTGAACGGACGAATACATTCTTCTTGAACATTGTGGATCATTTCTGGAGTTGAATTACGAATTTCCAATGTAATGCTATTTGTCAAATCTTGGAAATGTGTGGTCTATCGGCGATCTGGATCATCCTCATTGATTTTGTCTACTATTGAAACACTTGAAACAGTTTATAAATAAATGTTTAGAACTGGTGTGCTTTCTACTACTATGAAGAAACAAAAATAAATTCCGATATTAGGCAAATAAATAATGAGAACTAAAAAGATAGCAAAAAGTATAGTTTTTACAAATCGAGTTGGCTTGGGTCAAATGTAAGTCAGTTCTTGACATTTTCTCATAAGGACTAGTTTATTTCATGAAATAAATAAATAATGGCCCCATTAACTGAAACACAAAGAATCGAAGTATTAATTATGGTTGGATATGGAGATAGAACCAGAACACAACAAGAAGTATGTAATTTATTTACCATAAAATATCCTAATACGCCTATCACACAATCCACTGTTAGTAAAATTGAGAAGAAATTTAGAGAAACTGGACACGTGAAACATGTTGCAAATGCTGGTCGTCCACCAATGAATGAGGATGTGAAACTGTCTGTATTATTAAGTGTGGCAGAGAATCCTCAAATTAATTCTAGGCAAATTGCAGCTGATACAAACATTTCTAAAAGGTCTGTTTTACGTGTGCTGAAAAAAGAGAAATATCATCCGTATAAAATTCATAATGTCCACGAAATCAATGAGGATGATCCAGATCGCCGAATGCAGTTTTGTGAAGTAATGCAAGATTTATGTAATCAAAATCCACGCTTCATTCGTGAAATCCTTTTTTCTGATGAAGCAACCTTCTGTTTAAATGGAACAGTGAATCGGCAAAACTGCAGATATTGGAGTCAAGATAATCCCCATTGGATGACTGCGGTACACACTCAGCACCCTCAAAAACTAAACGTGTGGGCAGGGATAGTCGAGGATAGAATTATAGGTCCTTTTTTCTTCGATGGGTCTCTTACGGGGCAAATATATCTTGATTTTTTACAAAATGAACTTATACCCGCCCTTACAGACATGTTTCCAAATGAAAATGATCGTAATTCGCCAAATGAAAACATATGGTTTCAGCAAGACGGTGCACCTCCGCACTTTGCACGTCCTGTTCGTGATTTTTTAAACAGATGTTTCCCTAGGAGATGGATTGGTCGACGAGGAACAATAGAGTGGCCCGCAAGATCTCCAGATCTTACACCACTTGATTCTTTCCTATCGGGTTACTTAAAATCAAAAGTTTACATCGATAGACCACAGAATTTACAAGATTTAAGAAATAGAATTAGATTGGAAATTCGTAATATACCTCCAGAAATGATCCACAATGTTCAAGAAGAATGTATTCGTCGGTTCTATTACTGCCAAGAGGCCGGTGGGTGGCAATTTGAACATTTAATTTAAGCGAAAAGCAATTTTTATTTGTCAAATAATTTTTTTTTTTCTGTTTTCCGACAGTAGTACAATGTAATTTTGTATTTAATAAATTATAATACTTCTTTTTGTGAAAATTAATTTCATTTACAAATTAAATATTTTTTTGGCCACCCTGTATAAATAATTATGTTGATGTTCATATCACTGAATAGAGAATTGAATAACCTTTTAAATGAGCTATCACACGACCCCTATTCTCATTTAAAAAAATCATCGATTACGTCATCACGCAAAGATGGATGACGTCACTAGTATGACATATCTGCCACAAAATCATAATTTGGAAATAAAAATCGACGTGTTTCGGGATTTGTCTCAAAAGTTGCCTATTCTCGTAAAAATGAATTTATTCCATAATATTGCCCCTCACTGTATAGTACATGGGTATAGAAGTAGCTATTGTGTCCCTTTTTTTATATTGGTTCGTTATAGTGAATAGTCCTTTATGATCAGATGAAAACAATAATGAACAACTATGGGGTTGTATATAAAATATGTATAGTGTCAAGCTAACTGAACATATCCTTACTGAAGATGGACAACATATGGCAGAGTGGAAAAATATCAAAATCATAGGAAAGGAAGATAACAATCAAAAAAGAAAAATCAAGGAATCCGCTTGCATTCTTCTAAACGGAGGCAATAGCATTGCTTCCTGTTCAGTTGATATAAAGATAGAACATGGTATTCACTACTGAAAACTGAACATGAAAATGGTAGATTCAAGATCAATTAATGAAAACATCCTGTAACTCATTGGTAGACTAAAATCACTCAGTATGACACTGAAAAGTGTCAAACTATAAGTAGCACAACTTTCAAAGAAACATATTTTGCATTTATATGTTGAGAACGGGAGCAGAATCGGTCCCAAAACGTCCAAAGATAAGTAAAAATTCGATATTTTTCCAATATATCTATATTTCTTTCCTTCAAAAATTTTTTAAAACAAATTATCACTGACAAGCTACTGGATTTTTCTTTTAGACTCCCTGATAGAAAAATTTGTTAAACGCAGTGACATTTTGGGGCGAATCATCTGATTTGTCCCTCTGCAAATATATTGAAATAATACGAATACTTTTATTTTATAGAAACGAGGAGAAAAAATCCCAAAGAATCAAGTAAAATTAAGTATTTTTGTTGATCAGGAAATCCTTCAAGATTTACATACTTGCTTGATCTGTATTTCATTCGTTATTCTCGGGATAGATAACTTGTTTATGCATAATCACGGCCTGCAATAGTTTTTTCTCTAAAACAGCGATCTTGTTTACCTTTATTCAAGCCAAACACAGTGAAGTATGGGGAGAAATGAATAATCGCTATTATTATTGTTGTTTGTGGTAAGATTTTATATCAAGTCATATTCTATGTTGAAACTTTTAACTACCTTTTTTATATTATTTGTATATATTCGAAATGAATGTTTTTATATATTTAAGCTTCACCTGCTTTACTGATCTTTTATTCGTGTGATTTTGTACTATCATTGTTTGATTTCAATTTTATATATTAAGTAGTTTATTCACACATGCGGATCATTTTATCATAATTTATTGCAATACCTATACTAATGTTAACTCCATATCATATTTTATTTTCATCTTCATTTTTTTTCACCACACACAAGCAACATTTGATGCTTCTGTGGTTTCCACCACGTTCATTCAGCAAATGTGTTACTATTAGTTGTTTTTTGTGATCTGGATTTGAATAAACCTTTTTATTATTATATGCTCACTAACCTAACATTTTCCACGTCTCTCCTATACCTGGCACTGGCGCCGTATTTGCTATTAGAGCACCTAACCTAACCTAATATTTTCCACGTCTTTTTCCTAAACCTGGCACTGGCGCGGTATTTTCTATCAGAGCACCTGATCCGTACACAAATATGTCACTCTGTGGTTGTATTTATATTGAAATTACAATTTGAACATGCTTGAAAAATGAATAAACCTGATCTGTTAATGCAGGTAGAATATCCTCAACACACGGATTATTCGTTGCATTGCATACATCTTATGGCACGGCATTGGTAATTACTTCACATATTTATTTGAGTTAATTCTTTCGCTTGCAGAAAAAATAGCATGATGCACTTTTGATCCTAATAAAACAATCTACTATTATTTCCCCTTGATTTCTGACAGATTTACTATCCATAGAACACTCAAAGTATTACCCCTGATAAGTCTGTCGATTCAATTCAGAACTCAAATGAAATGCTTTTATTAAATACCACGAGTTCTCTGAGAAGTTCCAATAGTTATGAATGATGATGTACAGTGTTCATTTTTAGTTCTACTTATCTTTGGACGTTTGGGAATGAATCTGCTCCTGTTCTCAACATAAAAATACAAAATATTATCTTTCGAAAATCATGTTCTTATATATAGTTTGACACTTCCCAGTGTCATACTGTTGGCATATCGATGAGTAAAAATTCGATATTTTTTCAATATATCTCTATTTCTTCTCTTCAATCATTTTTCCATACAAAATGTCACTGACGAGCTATTGGATTTTTATTTTAGGCTCCCTGATAAAAAAATGTGTTAAACGCAGTGACATTTTTGGGCAAATCATCTGATTTGTTCTACTACTTCTACTACACATACAGTGTGTCCCACTTACCATGCTCACCATGGGTATCTTTTTAAGATACCCATGGTGATGTATTGTCACCGAAATTATAAACACCTGCCGAATTTCAAGTTAATCGGGGTTATGAAGTTTTTGTTGAAATTAAAAAAAAATGGCTGCTTCAAGATGGCGGACAAGATTTGGTCCGATTCCATTGAAAATTGGTAAGTGGGGGTTTTTGAGGTCGGAGATCATGATTTTCTTGTTAAAATTTATAAATTCAAGATGGCGGCTTCCAAATAGTTTTTTGTTTTTGTATAAATGACGATAACTCCGTTGTTATCAACACAAAACTATTACTGCAACATATCATCTGAAAGAGGAAAAAAAAAAAAAATTTGTAACTAAGTCAAAGTGAGCTATGACCTTCATTTGAAAAACTAAAGTTGGTGCTAATATCTCAAATTCTAGAAGAGTTGGTATAAATTTTATATTTTTTCGAAATCACTTCGAAAAACTGCCATGAGAATGAGAAATTTTTATTTGAATATTTTCATAAATAAAGAAGTTACGGAGGAGACATGAAAATGATCAAAATCTGTTTTTTGCGTATAAAACAAAAACGAATAGATTTTATCAAAATATTATTTCACATTATAGTTGGCCTTGCCAAACTTCACATTTGGTGTCATTTAACCGACCTCGTATCTCTCACCGTTAAAAAGATACCGATGGTGAGCATGGTAAGTGGGACACACTGTATATTGAAATAATACTCAAATCTTTATTTTGTAGAAACGAGGAGAGAAAATGCTAAATAATCGAGTAAAATGAATGTAACGCTTCCTCGATTAACCTACAGACAGTATTAAAACTATTTTTATTTCTCAACTTCAGCACCCTGTATCTCGGGAACTGAACACTTGAAGGTATGTCTCTATCTCAGTGATATAGAATGTCAACACGATGTTCTGGATATTCAAGATAATTTTGTCATTTTTTTCACGAAATTGTGCTACCAACACGAAAGAGTACATATTAAAATATGTGATTTTTGTGAAGTAACTTTAGTAGCAGAAAATCAAACCCAATTCGCAGACCATTCTTCAGAGATTGTATTGCACCCAATTAAAAAGTTGAATCTTGTCAATGAGAACAGTTGGTCAGATTGACTGGATCTATTAAAAATGGAATTTTTATAATATGCGAAAACTAAAATATATGTAACTAACTCTATAAATAATATCTCTATAGTGAGCGATGCTAATCTGTGTAGCAATGAAACGGTACTTTAGCCCAAAATTTGCTGAATAACTGGGAAACGAAATAACTCAAAGCAAAAAACACTACCAGTGGCGGCACATTAATAAATTAAAAAGATTTATAGATATATCAATACACAGGAAAGTAGCACTTTAACTACAATACGTGTACCTAATCCACACAGTATTTTCACTCAAAGAAAAAGTATGGGTTGAATTGACAAAAAAATGTGTTTAATCAACAACATCATTATAATTGTTGAATAAAACTACAATGATGGTACATTCAATGATTAGGTGATCGTCAAAACAATTGGGAAAAAATTGTACATGAACAAATTCAACGTTAACCAAAAATATTAGTTGGTTTTGATAATATTTTTGTTGTATAACCAATTATTTGTAAAAATTAGTCAAATCGAACAAGGAATAGTATTTCAACAACATTATAACTGTAACTGAAATATCATAATAGCTCGCTCACTATATTTGGTAGACAAACGAATAGGAAGTTATAATCAACATATAAGTATTTCAAATCAAACTAAAGATAGTATTTCAACTATATTATATTGTAACTGAAATATCATTACAGCTTGCTCACTGTTAGAGTTGGTAATCAAACGAAAAGGAAGGTAAAATCAACCTGCAACTATTTCAAATGAACTATATTATGTTGTATAACTAATATATTATTACAGCTCGTTCACTGTCTTAGTTGCTAGACAAACGAACAGTAGGTTAAAATCAACCAACCTTCTTTGAAGGGTTGACAATCAGCTTGTGATCTTTCCATTGGTATTTGCAGGGCGACAGCGTCCACATGAGATTTTGTTGCTGGCGTCTTATTTTGTTCTTTGTGTTGTGACTTTATAGTATTCTGATATTTTCGTTTCACGTTATACCTATTCTGCAATGAAGTGATTTTGGTGTGTCGATTATGTAATCACTGTATTCAATATCGAGTTGTAATTTAGTACTAAATTTGGTAATGATTCAACACACTGTCTGAAATTATTGCTTAAGTTCGTCTCTTTTTCTCAGGACTCTCTTCAATTTTCGGATCATTCAGTACAGAAGAAGTGGATATATCCCCAGGGAGGTTGTATATGACAAGTACCAGAACCATACAAGAAGATAGAGATAATTTTGAAATCTCTCGTCAAGGAGTACCACTGATGTAGTCTTCCCAACTAATAATCGTGATCGTAATTATGTGATGGTGAGTATTATTCATGAATTCAATCAATTCAATATCAAATTCATATTTCGATTCCATACATTTCTTGCAGGAATAGGATAATAAACTGTGGTAGCAATTGAATAACGTCCATTGAGTGTCATAAAGGATAAATGGAAGAGTACATTCAAATAACGGAGACGAGAAATTACAAATGAAGAGAATTATACCGTAGATATTTTGTAAAATTGACCACCATGTAATGAATAAACTTAATGTTGATTAAAAATCTGTATTAATTCAGTGGTACAAGAACCTGAAAAATAGTCAATATACCTCGATCTACTATGCACTTTTTTGGTGTACCAAATATTATGGCTATCTTTACAAAATATAAGTGAAGGGACAAAAATGATGGTTAACATGCCACTCATTTTGTTGTGAGATTAAAATCTGATTGATAACCAATTTTCTTTATCAAAACAACAATTACATTCGTATGGTGACTAAACATTGTTTGCTGGTTGATTTAATTATTAAACCAGATAGGCTCATTTTCATATGCTCTTTTTGGTTGATTCAACCCATCGATTTTTTTGAGTTTCAATAGGATTTATTGCGGTATATATGTAGTCATGCGTAGTCGAACGATTGTCCCACGTATGTAAAAATGAGCCAAAACTCTTTGTCTTCACATACCATTCACGTATACCAAATCTCTTTTGAATACACCCAATATTTTAGAAGTTATGACTTGCTTGATAGATTCGCTGACACCCGGTATATTTATTAGTCAACATTTCGTTTGTCCCATTTCCAGAACAACCATATAGATGTCCTCTAAAATTATTATATTTTTGTAGGTATCACCTTCATCATCTCAGTCATTTGACCATAATAATAGTTTATTATTTGTGAAGGTTTTTTTCTTGCGTATTATGGTGTTGAAGAATCATCTTCTAATTGCATATGTCGAGTGCATATTCAAATTTTTTTCAATAAATTCTGACATTGAAACAACTTCATCATATAGTATCAACATCAATATCATTTGCTGAATAAAAAATAAGTGTTATGATTGGGAAATGAACATTAGAGTTGTGATTCATAATTGTAAAGCAGAGAATTCAACAAAAACTTGAGAGGATATCTAGTCAATAACGAATCGCTACACAGAATACTCGTCTCGTATCTACTTAAAAGAAGTTGCATACATATATATATATAAGAGTTGTGATACTATGTCATTATTGAAAGGTTGTACAGTGTGTCCAGGATAAGGATGTCTATCCCGAGGTAAAGTTGATGATGGTTTCTCCGACACGAAACTTCGCACCGACAACCTGTCAACGCCATTTTGTATAGCTCATGAGGAACTCAAGAATACTGTCTGTATATAGGTTGACTGAGGAGGTGGTACATTCATTATTATTTCTGAACTAAAAATAAATTATTCCAGATTTTTTGGGATTTTCTCTTCTCGTTTCTATAAAATGAAAATATGAATATCATTTCAATATACGTGTAGTAAGGACAAATCAGATGATTTGCCCCAAAATGTCACTGCGTTCAAAGAATTTTCCAATCAGATATTAGAGAGCCTAAAAGAAAAAATTCACCAGCTTGTCAGTGATAATTTGTATTGAAAAAAGTTTGGGGAAGAAAAATAAAGGTATATAGAAGAAATATCGAATTTTTACTTAGCTTTGGACGTTTCGGGAACGAATCTGCTCCCGTTTTCAACATAAGTGTCTTTTTTTCTCCCATATCTCTTTGAATTACGTCAGAAAAAAATAAAAACGATACCCATGATAGACATCCTTATCATGGATACAGTGTATATCGATATGGTCAATATAGAATCCGGAATATGTACGTATTACCCTATTTTTATTTTTTTGGTATGTTCTGGTTCCCACGAAAAGGGAAATCCTGTAATGTTCAGAGAACATCGTGAGAACCAAGGAAATTAAGGTAGGAATTGGTGTTCTCCTTGAATTTCTGGAGTTTATATGCCTCGGAGAACAGCTCCCTTGGCAATGTGTTCCAGAGCCTCGCTGTTCGTTGGATGAACGAATCTTTGGAAAGAGATGTTCTGCAGGTCTCCAAAGTGACTACGAAGGGGTGCGAAGCCTCAACTCGACGGGTTAATCTCGCGAGGGCTGCCAAGGAAGGTACAATTGTTGATATTTCAGAAGAGCATCGTCCATGAAAATATCTAGAAAATAGAGACGGATCGCCAACTTTTCTACGGTGTTCCAGAGAAGTGAGTGAGCTTGTGAGCGAGGCATCACCCACGAGACGAATTGCCCTTTTTTGGACAGAATCCAACAGTTTCAGGGTATGTTTGGGTTCTGCACTCCAAATATGGGAACAGTATTTCAGGACAGGTCGGATCTGTGCCTTATAGATCATAAGCAGCTGACTGGAAGTGAAATATAGCTCCTGGCTCCAAACAGAGAACCAAGTTTTTGGGATGCACTTTTCGCAATTGATCTCACGTGATTTTCCCAAGAAAGTTTATTGCTGATAGTAATACCAAGCATCGAAATGGATGTCTTCAAAGGTATGGTTAGTCCTGACATGCTTATGGTGGGCACAGTGAGATCGGCTTTTCTAGAGAAAAGGTATGCTAGTGTTTAGTTTGCATTGAAATCTACCAAGTTATTGGATCCCCATTCGAGAATTGTTTCCAAGTCTATATTTATGTAGTCAACATTTCTCCCTCGTTCGTTTCTGATTTGTCTGGCTGGTATTGGAGCCCTGAAAGAGAAGGCGGTATGGAGGGTACTATCATCTGCCAAGCTGTGTACTGGACATGAAGTTGCTTCCGACAAATCGTTGATATGGAGTAGAAATAGTTTTAGTGCTAGAATTGATCCTTGCGGAACACCAGCATTTATGATAAGAGAGTCAGATGAAACTCCGTCGACCACTACATGGAGAGACCTGTTTGAGAGAAAACTACCTAGCAGAGAACATAGCTGGGATGGCAAGCCATAAGATGGAAGCTTAGCTTAGGAGTCCGTGGTGCCAGACTCAATTGAATGCCTTGGAGATATCAAGTGCCACACAGCTAAGGTTTCACCATATTTTTCAATATGTGAGACGTAAGCGAGCAGGTCATAAGTTGATCTCTGATGACAGAAGCCATATTGCTATTATCGTTGATAATACCTGAATGTTCCAGGTATTTCATGAGCTCGATGTTGATAGCTTTCTCCATGATCTTTGAAATAATAGATAGCAGTGCGATAGGTCTGTAGTTGCTTGGTAGGGTCTTTTTGCCTTTTTTAGGAACTGGTTGTAGTCTTGCAGTTTTTCAGTTGAACGGAAATATCCCCAATTTGTAAGAGTAGTTGAAGAACTTGCAGAGAACTGGTGTTAGTTCGGGAGCAAATTTCTTGAGAACAATCAAGTAAAATGAATTTGACACCTGCTCGATCGATTAACTTACAGAGAGTATTCACGAAAAATTCGTACTCTTGTTCAAACACGATATTCTCATCCTCTTTAAAGAAAAAGACAATTGAACAGTTCAAAGTCTCGGGAGGGGATTTCAAATATAACAATATAATTTCATTTATGTAGAGTGTGCTTTGGACTGTCAGATTGTTGCTGGTTAATTACATTTCTTGGTAGTGAATAAGCTTTGGTGCGAGTTTATAGTCGAAA
The DNA here is from genome assembly GCA_918026855.4 of Phaedon cochleariae. Taxonomy (NCBI): domain Eukaryota; kingdom Metazoa; phylum Arthropoda; class Insecta; order Coleoptera; family Chrysomelidae; genus Phaedon; species Phaedon cochleariae. The sequence goes on along the minus strand of OU896707.1, from coordinate 6,718,853 downwards.
GATTTTCGATTGAAACGCCCTGTATCTTTTTCCACAGCAAAATCGCCATATTTTGGTCCAAACAATCCGCTCTTGATCTATTTTCCAATAGTTATGACTCACCCATTTTGATTTCTTCAAGCTCTATCGTTTTGGAGTCTTTCATGATTTCGAGATAAATATGTCTCAAGTGTAATGTGAATAAAATTGCCACAATATTTTCATAATTTGCAAATGTGAGGTCGAATGATGGAAATCTATGAATGAGGTTAAACCATCATTATACAGGGTGTTTCATTGGGAAAGGTAAATAATTCAACTGTGAATAGGGGTCACTGGGGTGATTTAAAAAAACCCATGGTTAATGGGTCTTCGACTTCTTATAACCGAGATACAGGATGTTTCATCAATTTTGTCCATATCTTCATTGTCTCATAACTTTCCAACCAACCTGTATATATTTTTAAAAATTGGTACACTTGCTCAATCTACCCTGTGGAATTGATTGAGGCAACAACAAAAGATAAAATCCAGGTCCGGCTTCACTTAAAATTCGCAAATTCTTTCTGCCAGAAAACAACACCCTATACATTCGAATTTCTCATTTTTTCTGCCATATCTGCAAAGAACATCAAAATTTCTATTCAACGATGTCCTTCTTATTCGTGCACAGACGATTTTAACTATTCATATTATGAGCTCAAAATACTATTTTTGCTCATTTTGGGGTACAAAATTGGAATCAGGCGAGATTTATTGATTTTATTACTTCCTATTCAGTATACGTGAGTTACATTTGGAAGGAGTATTTCATATCGTTCTTTGTTCCAGACTTAGTTGCAGGTCCGTCATCAGAACTATACAGGGCTTTTCACGATAAGCGTTAATTAGATGTTTCTGGCAAACCAGGCAACGGATAAATCTAAAAATTCGAAGGTATGTATAAATTGACATAATCTACACTACTGAAATATTTGAAACAATCCGGCGTTGCCGCTTCTATTAGAAAGTAGCAGCAACTTCGATTTTTCAAATGGGACACCCTGTATTTCATTACATTCTTGGATTCTTGCTGAACAACAGAATTCATCGATTCAAAACATTCAAGGTCTAGCGGGACTGATAACTGAGATATAGGATGTGGAAAATCGAGATGTTTCAACTTTAGAAATATTTTGTGTTGAAACTATTCATTATTGCCTCCTATCTCAACTTTCCATTCGATATTCAATTGAAACAGATACAGGGTGGTGCAAAAATCTGAATTATGAACCATCCTGTATTTGTTTCGATTAAATGTCAATAGATACAAAGTTAAGATAGGTACATAAAAGCCGTTTTGATCAATAATAAATATTTTCGCAAGATAATTCTAAAGTTGAAACATCTCGATTCTTCTCACTCAAAATATCTCAGTTATCAGTCCTACTAGACCCCGAACTTTGTGAATCGATTAAATCAGCTCTTCAGGAAGCATCCAGGGTGTCCCATTTGAAAAATCAAAGTTACTGCTACTTTCGAGTAGAAGCGGCAACGCCGGATTGTTTCAAATATTTCAGACGTGTAGATCATGTTAATTTATACATACCTTCGAATTTTTAGATTTATCCGTTGTCTGATTTGCCAGAAACATCTAATTAACGCTTATCGTGAAAAGCCCTGTATAGTTTTGATGACGGACCTGCAACTAAGTCTGGAACAAAGAACGATATGAAATACTCCTTCTAAATGTAATACTCACGTATAAAATTAATAAATCTCGTCTGATTCCAATTTTGTACCCCAAAATGACCAAAGATAATATTTTGAGCACATAATATGAATAGTTAAAATCGTCTGTGCACGAATAAAAAGCACATCGTTGAATAGAAATTTTGATGTTCTTTGCAGATATGGCAAAAAAATGAGAAATTCGAATGTATAGGGTGTTGTTTTCTGACAGAAAGAATTTGTGAATTTTAAGTGAAGCCGGACCTGGATTTCATCTTTTGTTGTTGCCTCAGTCAATTCCACAGGGTAGATTGAGCGAGTGTAACAATTTTTAAAAATATATACAGGTTGGTTGGAAAGTTATGAGACAATGAAGATATGGACAAAATTGATGAATCATCCTGTATCTCGGTTATAAGAAGTCGAAGACCCAACAACCATGGGTTTTTTGAAATCACCTCAGTGACCCCTATCCACAGTTGAATTATTTACCTTTCCCAATGAAACACCCTGTATAGTAAAGGTGAATCGTGTGTGAACACAGTACAGAGTCATAATCGTTTGAGGTTCAATAATAATTACTCATTATCCTAACAAGAGTAACGAGGGTCAATTGCCATAAACATTGTAATTTTTCACGTCCTACCAGATATTCATCGGTGTATCTGCATCGTTATCTATGTGGTTTTAACGAATAAATTTTCCAGTTCTTTTTTCATCCTAAGAGTGGGGAATCTCACAGTTCTGTTTTTTAAAATCCTATATGCGAATTTTTATGTCATTTATACAAGGTGGTCCATCGAAAACTTGACATAGGTGTGGAAGAACGCTCGGATAGGTTTTATTCTAAAAGGGGGCACATTTTTCTGTGTCCCCCCTTTCAGACACAAGGTGGCCTTGTGTCTGAGAGGTCTGTACAAAATCCTAGCACATATTCCTGGGGTCAAAATAAGCCAATTTGAAGCATGACCTCGGTTCAAAATTGTTCCGTTTCCAAGTTACAGTGTGGTGAAGTTGTAAAATAAAATTCGAGTTTTACAAAATTTATGAACATTTTTTCAAGAATAACTTTTTACTGTTTGGTCACATTCGACTACTTCCCCTTATGAAATACATACATACCAAGTCAAGTTAAATAATTCCTACTGCTTCTACCCACCCCTACATCCTCCAAACTCCTTACAGAACCTAAAAAAAAATCCCCATCGTCTGTTAACATCGAAGCAACCTAAATATCACTCCAATTCCAGCACAGCTATATAATAAGTAATGACACATTAATAGGTACTTAGCTATAGGTACTTACGAACACCTAAGAAGTTTCAAGATAAAACTGCACCTATCCTGCTGGCTTTTTTTTCGAATTTTTTTTTTAGTACCTACGTATTTTAGTCTGAAAAACACAAATTTGATAATGGAAATGTGAACAAACCATTATTTATTGAGATCTTTCATTATAAAGTTGCAAATTTTACTTTTTTTCCGCCTGTATTTTGGATCACATTTGGAACAATTTGCCCTTCTTTTTTCCTCATTGGACAATTTATATATCACAATGTACCACAATGACACATTTTTTTCGATTTATCCATATTTAGTGAAAAGAAGGAAGAATATCATTTAAAATAATGGCATGTGTGATGTCATTCGAAAGCAATCTGTTGACATTTGACATATCGTGGACTCAATATTGATTGAATGACCGTCATCTGGTATGATTGTTCACTAACTATGAAAAACTCGCCATAAAAATCTTATTTTGTGTTGAATTTTCTATATAAAAATGGTCATTAAAGTAGATCATGAGTATATAAAGTTTCCAATGACAAAGTATGATGAGCAAATAGCTGTAAATGCATCCAACATAGGGGAAAAAAGAATGCGAAATTTCAAACGTTTTCTTGAAATATCTCGATAAATAGTGGTTTGTTCATATTTCCATTATCAAATTCGAGTTCTTCAGACAAAAATACGTAAGTACCAAAACAAATTTTCGAAAAAAAAAACCATCGCATGATCAGTGCAGTTTTACCACTTTTAAATTGGAAGCACTCTCACGTACACGTACGATCCATTTCTTGTGATTTTACCTATATAAATAATTGTCGAATCCACATATCACATTCTTCTAGAATCTAGATTGTGTAGATCTGCGTAAATTGTTATAGGTACTAGCATTGTTAGTAACTCTTTTTGTCTTGTATCTGAATGATTGGGGTAATTAATTGTATCGAAATAAGGTGTTGAAATCAAGATCAACTATCCAACTCAATAATAAAGACGCACGTGCTTACATAAAATGACAAAATGAATGAGCAAAAACGAAAACAGAAGCAGGAGCCTTTAGATGGCAAAGTGTACATCCATTTTAGGTACCCATCATACGCAATTCGTACTGTGCTATTTGACAGCGAAAAACAAAATGTACATACATCTCTTTGGCGTCTGTATTTTCGACTTTCGACAAGTATAGGTTTATACCATAATACGGATCATAACGGGTGCCAGGATGAAGCCAAAAATATGAAACGAATGAATATCCATAAGGATTTGGTGGCATGATACGCATGCGCCATGCGCTATTATAGTAGTCATCAAAGACATGCGTTTCGGTGGACAATGACGTTTACTAGCCTTTCAATCAAAGCAGTATGTGTCTGATCGTTTCAAAACTTTTCCTTATGGATAGTCATTTGTCTTCAAAAATCGGCTTCATGTTTCGCTATGGAAACAGATAGAGATTATCCGTATTGATTATTAATACGTATATGGTTTATACACACGATGTTCTTCGTGAACATTATATGAATTCCCTTTCCTACGCGCCAAGAAATGAAAAAAACACTAGACTTTTCTTAGGTCCCCAAAGACAATAATAGAATGTATGAAAATCCAATTTACAATTCACAGTTTTGGAGAAGATATAGAAAGTGGCACAGAGTGATACTTATCAATATGATGTTATTTACAGTTTCAATTTTAGTCTATAATTTAGAATTTAAGGAAACAACAAATTAGCACAGTATTTGCGAAAATATCACTATTGAACTATTTAGTATTGATATTGCTAGACGTACTACCATAAATATTTGCACTTCATCGAATTGCCGTTTTGCAGTAATGAAGAATTAATGTAAGTTGTATTTCTCTCACGACACTCAAAGGGATATTGTGAAAAATTTGCATAGATCCAAGATTTGAACTCAGCGTATCCTGTCATTATAACCTTAACATAATAATTGTTTTCACATGATAACGGCTTTTGCATAATGTACCTATAGAAATACACCTATAAGGATACCGATAGCACACAAGTCTTCCTCTAGTGTATATTCTTATCCAAATATTTATCTTGAGTTGTCTTTTGTCTTGAGATTTCCTCGAAGCTTGAAATATTTGGAATTTCACGGGATGTTTTTGTTTACCTGGCTAAATGCAGAAAGAAGACTGTTATCTTAGCAACATAGTAGCTAAGAGCCAAAAGTGTATTTATGCATCCGATCTTTGTTTAATCTGTTATTTTCACCTCACTATCTTTTTCAATGAGGATTCCGATACCCGATAACACTTGGTAAAATTCGAAGCAGAAGATTAATTGAATTCCTTAGAGTCTGCATTCCAATCAACTTATCCCTGGAAATTGGATTTTATATTTTTTATGCACTTCAGGGATTTGAAGGGTACCTTTATTCCCTATATTCGGGAAAAAAGTAGTACTTTAAATCCCTAGGGATAAATTTCTTTGCAATAAAAGCTAAATTTAGAAATAAATTTTCAAAATGTCTGTTGCAATTATGGCTTTTATCCGAGATATACGCTCCACAATGACGATGCTTCACGCTTTCTTGACTTTTCGAAGAAATATAGTAGCAGTACCTTTTCCTCTGTACATTTTTTTACGTTCCGTTCTTTGCACCATTTGATAAACTCAGATAAAGGGCTTTCACACAGGGTTGATAGTGACGTCAATATGTCAACACATACAGTGTTGCCAGTTGAAAGGAAATGACTGAATGACCAACCGCCCGAATATGGATATGTCAAGTGTTACGATCGTCGGACGTTATAATGTTTTTTGGAACCAACTCGAAAGCCGTATATTTATGTTTCAAAATCAGCACTTGAAGTTGATGAATGAATTTCAATATTTTTATTTAATGAACCATGAACCTAAACAATATACTGAATAAGAAGAAGAAACCAGTTCAACTGTAACTTAAATAACCTGATGAGGAAACGTACTTTTTACAACAAAATCAGCTTAATATTTTGTATTACCACCTCTGGCTCTCACAACTGCCTGCATACGTTGGTTCATACTGTCAATTAGGTTTCGAATAGCATCTTGTGGAATATTTTGCCATTCCTCCTGAATGGCTAAACGAAGTTCATTTATGGTAGCCGGAGCTACTTCACGATCTCTGACTCGCCTACCAAGCATGTCCCACACATGCTCTATGGGGTTGAGATCAGGCAAACATGCTGGCCAGTTCAGTTTGTTAATACCTACTTCCGCGAGGTATTGTGTGACACAAATTGCTGTATGTGGCAGCGCATTATCCTGCATCAGGATAAAGTCATGGCCGATAAATCCACTAAAAGCTACAACGTAATTGCTTAATATCTCTTCAATATATCGGTGAGCCGTTAAAGATCCATCGATAACCACCAACTCAGTGCAGGCCTCCCTGGATATTCCTGCCCAAACCATTACTGAACCTCCTCCATAACTCAGATGGGGACTGAACGTGCATTCTGCAAATCTTTCTCCGTTCCTTCTCCATACTCTTTTCCGTCCATCTGGAGAATGTAAGCAGAATCTGGATTCGTCAGTGAAAAGAACATTGTTCCATTGCCCCAAGTTCCAATGTAAATGTTCAGTAGCAAATTCCAGTCTAGCTATACGGTGGCGCGGAAGTAATTTGGGTCCCGTTGCTGGTCTGCAAGCTTTCAAACCAAACTCCTTCAATCTTCGGCGAACTGTCCACACACTAACATTTGTACCTCGAACCTCTTGAAGTTGATTTCTAGACTGCACTGATGTTAAATGACGATCCCGCAGAGTATTTACATGAAGTAATCTGTCATCAATAGCAGACGTTTTTCGTTTTCTGCCACTACCTGCCCTACGCTTATTTCTGCCAGTTTGTCTAAAACGTTCGATTACTCTTTTGATGGTTGAGCGATGAACATGAAGTATCATTGCAACATATTCATAATTACGTCCATCTTCAACAAGAGCGACAGCTTTTGCGCAATTTTCCGAACTTAAAACCCTGGTTCGAGTTCCTTAAGGTCTCTCACTGTCAAACTGACATTAGGACAACAAAGAGCAAAGCCACCTCTTCAAAAAATAACATTTTTCAAAGTAAACGTTGATGATACGTTCATTTCCTTCTTAAAAATCAACTAATGCACCTAAATACTTGAACCAGAAAATAAAATGTTGAAAAGGATCGGTTCTTAACAAAAATTGGTATTTTGAAAGAATTTGACCACGAAATTATTCCACAGGATGTTTTAAAATTAAGGTATATCAACATACTTCTAGTTAACCCTGTATAATGACTAATGAGCCAGCATTTAACAAAATACTGAATGTGCCAGTTGAAATTAATGATTTTATCCACAGTTTGCTGAAAAAATTTTGGAAATTGAAGTAAAAATAAAAAAACTATGAGACTTCAAATTTTACCAAATATTTACTTGTTGCGTTTTTTTTGCATGTGAGTGTATGTGCTAAAATCAATAACTGCAAATTCGAGGTAATAAACAATTAACAGGCCTAAGTGTCATAGGAGAGACTCCGGTCCCACACTACAATAAAGTGACTGGTCCTTCGTCCTTATAAAATATCATATCATATCATAAGGAATGACATTTCCCTAGAGTTTTCGCACTTATTCATGTATACCCTGTATATAAATATTATGTTCAACTCAAGAATTATTTCCAACAGAATGTCTTAAGGTTGATGGCTTCCTAGGAAAACCCGCTATACAAACACAAACACATTAGACTGAACTACCATACAAAATCATCTGCTTCCTCATTTACTTTAATCGACCATCTCATGAACTTCATTTTCCTGGAGACATTGAGAAATTGTTATGACAATGAAAATTTTTGAAGGTTTCGCCGAACAAACACAATAATAATTCTAGTCACGTTGTTTCGGTATCTCCTGTTCACGTTTCAAACTGCCTTTACCTATAGTTAATTGAATGATCATCTTGAAAGCGATCTAGACTCAACTACGAAAAAGCCGAAATTCTAAAAGTTAGGTACCTACGGAATAATAATTATTACTGAAAATCAGCCAAAATCTGTCTGAACTCTGAACTGTCTAAAAAAAAGACTAAATCCAACTCTTACTGGTGCGCTAAAACCGAAAATCAAGTTATCTTTTTAATACCAGTTGAAATTTTAGAGATACGTGATATCATCTATACAGGATGTCCTAGAACAACGTGTAATACATTCTACAGGGTGGACGAAAAAGCGCCGATTTTCTTGAATATATTTCAAAATTATTAGAAGATACAGGTCTGATACTACTATATCGTGAATATGCATGGAGGACATGTCATACCAATTTATTCAAAGTAAGAATTATAATCTCAAAAATTCCAATATTTACCTTCTCTCCCTATCCTCCTTAGGTAGGTAACATAATAGGGATTTCTGTTCGTGCGTTCCAAGAGATGAAAAAAAAGGTTCTTGAAAAAACTTCGTAAGCCATTTATATCAAACGAAACGCCCTGTATATTTATTTATTTATTCATTTCTCAAACAGGTTTACACCTAATTACATGAGAAAACTATTATTGAATCAGTCTCAATGTGCATGAAGATATCTGCTGATGTTTCCAATAATTTTTCATTATAAATTCATAATTTCAACATAGTTGGTACATTAACGATGAACTGTTGTTTGGTTGACATAACAAGATTTATTCAACATTGTCAAAATATTGTTTGAGAAACTTGAAGAATTGTGGGGGAGGGGGGAAGAGCAATATCGATTTCTGACAGAAGGAGAACATTATTCGTTATCTTCAACATGGAGATTACAGGGGAGCAGTTGTTCGTTGTTACCAGAGGGATTTCAAAAAACTGGTTAAGCCTTGTGATTCTGATGGGTACTCTTCTTTTCAACAAAGAATGCAAATACGGAGTGTGGTATAATTTGTTGTACAGTTTATAACACATTATAACACTACTGCTGATTCTTCGAGAATCGAGACTGCCTATTCTGAATTCTTTTCGGAGCATCTCACTGCGAATTACATTAAAGTCAGGAAAAACTTCATATTTTTTCAGGTAGAGGAACCTCAGGAATTTGTTTTGTATTTTTTCTAGAGTATGATTGTACAGAAATTGATGAGGGTTCCATACAACCGAGCAGTATTCCATCTTTGGTCTGACGAGTGTATTGTACAACACAGTTATTGTGCCAGTATCTTTGAACAATTTGCTTTGCCTAAGAACGAATTCAAGAGCTCGAAGGCCTCGTGAGGCTATATATATTTTATATGTGTTCTGAATGAAAGTGTGGAATCATAGTGAACACCCAGATCTTTGACTGTTTCGACTCTTTTCAATACATCATCATTCATCGTGTAATTATATTCAATCGTTTCTCTTTTTCTAGTACAAGGCAGCACCACACATTTAGCTATGTTGAAAGGAAGATCATGGTCTACACTCCATTGATAAATACTATTTATATCGTTCTGTAGTTTTTGACAATCTTGCAAACTCTCAATTCGTCTATAAAACTTCAAATCGTCTGCAAAGAGCACACAGTCCGAGTATTTCAAGTGGGCAGGCAAGCTATTGATGAAAATAAGGAACAGTAAAGGTCCAAGGTTTGAACCTTGTGGCACCCCAGAGTGGGAATTGAATGTTTCAGATAGATTGCCTTTATATCTTACCTTGTATGTTCGCTTGCTCAGATAGGAAGCAAATAATTCGAGAGTTTGCCGATTAGCTCCATTTTTAAATAGCTCTTTCAATAGAATATCATGGTTGAAGGGAGGTTGTTTTCTCGACTGGCTAGGTAGGATGAGCCAATAAATAATCTTATTTTCACAAAACGGCCAATGAGGATTTATTTAAATTTTGAAGGTCCATAATGGGCCCGCAAGCAGTAAAGTGACACTTCACGCCCACAAAACCAGGCGGTAAAGTGCTAGTGCATACACTGAGGGAAAGGTTTTGTTATGATAAATAAATTGATTTGTTTGAGTATGCTTCGTTGAATATTAACGCCATCTTCTTGTCATCAATATACCTTATTAAATACTACCATGTAATTTGTAAAAGAATCGTTGACCGAAAACAAAGGATTCGTTAGAAGCTGATTCTTTCAATATTAACATATGTTTTTCAGGAGTAACTTCCATGAGTTTGTCACAAACCTGTTCGTTATATCCAAGCTTTATGGAATCTTACTCTCGAATTACCATTTATTAACTGGTAACAAATTCTCTCCACAGTTTAATTGCTCAGATAATAAGAAATTGTTCTTGAGAGAAACAAATTATTCGTTATACAATTATTGACCTTCCCATGACGTAGTGATATTCTCTTCGGCGCATGCTCGAGGTTGGAATGCAGTAGGTAGTCGGAGTCAACATGTTAGACTGCAAAGGACGCTTGGAGTGGCCTAATAATCAAATATCAATTGCTAACACAGAAAATTGTGGTGTGCACTGTTGAATGTGAATTTGAGTTTCATCAGTTTGTGCTGGAGCATAGGTATTACACGAAGTGGCTGGTGAGTTTTTATCATATTGTTTTCTATTTCTAAGACACAATAGCGAGTCTGCATGGTGAATAAATCATACTAGCATTTACTTCTCCATCAAGTGTTATTATTAATTGAATTCCTATATATTTCTCATCGTCTGACTCTGATTCTTACCAATTTGATAACTATTAGGCATGCTGATACATTTTCTCTGAAGCTTGTTCTATAGACTTCCAAGATGGAAGCACTGAGAGGGTGGGGTCTAGGAAATTTTGTTGGAAGATTCCGCAAGGTGAAATGGTTGATCTTCCTGTACATAGGATGATGATTGTACAGATCAATTGTGAGGAGATGACCAAAATCATATAAGTGAATAGATTTATAAGAATGGATGCAAATCCACAAAATCCTTGATTGAAGAAACAAGGCTCGAATATGAAATTAATTAGATAGTAACCAATATTTGTTAATAGTTAACATGCCTGTGTTATTGTCAATCAGTATTCGACAACTGTTGAGATATCCATAAACATGCCAAAATTTTTGTATCTCATCCATTTTAATCCGTCCAAGTGCTTCGAAATTGATGCATCAGATGAAAAATCATGACTTTTCGACCTAATGAACATCGTTGATCTTAAAAAACCTGATAGTTTTTCATTTTCTTATACTTTACAATCATTTTGAATGATAATATGCGATTTCAACATCCTTTCGTGCGCTCCAAGAGATGAAAAAATACCGTACCGATTATTAAATGGGACAAGATATATTATCTCTATCAAGAACTTGTTTATTTTTATGTTACAGATCAATCATATCAATATAGTGGATGCTTGATACACCTGGATTTCTGGGCTGATTTCAGCTCTTTCTATTCAGATGTTTTGATATCAAAATATATGTGATGTAACTATACTGTAAACTTTTGCTTAAATAAATTCGTTCTCAGAGACTCTTTATTCTTTCTGTTAGGAAAAAACAATTGGAACCATCGATCATCGACTCAAAATATTAACTATCAATAACCAAACAATATATTATATATTGACGAAGCATAACTTATCAATAACAAAATGATTCCTTATGCTATAAGTAATGCTTCTTTATTGAAACAATGCCTCCTTTTTGTACAACACTGGAAAAGCTAAAATTAAAACACAGTGTATTAAGTTCTAATATAGATAACTTAACATATAAGTGACAGTCGATTGCATTAAGAAAACGTTAATTGAATTTTTAGTAACGTTACATTATTATAAACAAATCTATTTTAATGCAAAATGGGGTATAGTGTCCACAAAGTGATATTTGTTAATATTTAATATATGTTTCATGAGATCAAGATTATTATAACTTAATATTAACCTGTATATTCGTTTGTAATTTTTTAAAATACCATTAGTTTGTGATGAAATCATGTTAGTTAGTCCATATTCAACAACGTCATTCGTTAACAATAAATAAAATTTCTTTATTGTTAATAAACTGTTCTCTCAGTGCAATAGTGATTTACACACCAAGGTAGTAAGACTATCATTATTGCCCAGGGACCAAGATTATATCCCGAGGCTTCAGCAAAGTATTAGATGCGAGGTTAGAGACGTTGCAATTGAAAAAAATCATTAATAGAATAAAATGAATTTTTGATTTAAATATCTTTGAAGGTATTTTTGAATTTAAGATTATTTGATATTTTCTTCAACTCAATTGGCAGTTTATTATACAGGGTGTTTCAGTTTTTTGTAGCAGGACTTTAACAGCTTGAAGAAGACATTTTTTCAAGATGAAAATCTCATACGAACATATATCCGTGGGACTCGTGGGAGCTTCGTTTCAGATTTACAGGGTGTCAAAGTTTCAGATTTTTCTTATCTTTTGATTTTTCTAGTTTTAATTATGATGGTGTTCACAAAAATCAATTTAATTTTGCAACTAAATTTCATTTGGTATGGAAGCTTTCGGTCATTCTATTTTCCAATAAAATGTTTAAGAAATTCCAAATAGATGTGTTTGAGAAATAACAGTTTTATTACAAGTAATTTATTTTTGGCATTTATCTCGAGATCCTTACAGTTTTAGAAAAATTTACATGGGGGCAAAAAGTTTCCAAATTGAAAGGACAATCTGAACCTATGTCCCATTGAGAGAACAGACGGCACGCAAAAAAGTTTTACAGGGTTAAATTGGGTAAGACCCCTGAAAGTCTATCACCCTGTAGGTATTCAAGAACGCTCAATAGCCTCAAATATTGAGTTTTTGAAGTGTATTAGGTGTACCAAATTTCAATCAATTATTCCGAGAATTGTATAAGAAAATTCAAAAAACATTTAAAAAAATCTGAAACTTTGACACCCTGTGAATCGGAAACGAAGCTCCCACGCATATATGTTTATATGAGATTTTCATCTTAAAAAAATGCCTTCTTCAAGCTGTTAAAGTACTGCTACAAAAAACTGAAACACCCTGTATAATTTAATAGGTAGCATAATGGGACTGTTTGCTACCTTAGTCAGTCTGTGCTTGGGTATGGCCAAATCCAGGTTTTCTCTGAGACAATACTGATTGTTTCTAGAAACAGGATAATCATATAGGTTAATTTGGACCTGCATTATTGATGCAAGAATGAACAGGGAGGGAAATGTTAGTAGATTCAATTTGGGAAATAATTCTTTACAAGAAAAGGTATACGGTTTGAATGATATAATTCTAATTATTTTCTTTTGAGCTCTGAAGACCTCATCTGCCCTGGCACAGTTGCCCCAGCACATGATGGCATAAGAAAGGCAAGATTGAACATATCCAAAATAATAAAGTAATAAGAGATTAGCGTCCACTTTATCCCTAAGTTGCCACAGAACATCGACATTTTTTTTTAATACTGCATCAACTTGACACGACCAGGTCAGATGCTCATCTATGAAAATACCAAGATATTTAGTGACCCTCGTTTGTTCAATAGTTCTGTCGTTGAGTTTAACCAACAGACTTTTATTCAAATCAGTGAGGCTAAAAAGTATCATTTCGGTTTTAACTTCATTTGACACAAGTCCCTTAGCTTTGCAGAAGTTTATCATTTGGTTAACAGCACTAGATGACATTTTAGATAGCATTTCCAGGCAGCCATTTGAAGTCGTAACAACAGCATCGTCAGCGAATGCTGCTACATAGTGATGAGGAAATTCTTGCATGAGGCTATAAAAAAAATTATAAATAAGAGAAGTCCTAGTATGCTTTCCTGAGGGACGCCACTGGTTACTGAAATAAAACTTGAATGGACCGAAATGTCATTAGTTTTCAAGTTGGTTTTTTGTTTCCTATTAGTAAGGTAAGATTTGATCCACGCGAAAGCCAAACCACGCATGCCGCATCTGTAAAAGTTATTTAGCATCAAATCAATGTTTATCACATCAAACGCTCTTTTTAAGTCAAAAAAGAGTGCTGCTTATTATTCAGTTCAAAATTTGACATAAGGTGAGAATATAAAGATATTATAGCATCTTGGGTAGAGCGCCTCTTTCGAAAACCAAATTGGTAACTGCAAAAAAAAGAGAACGATTCAAGTCGTTTATAAACGCATTTTTCAAATATTTTCGAAAATATTGATCAAAGAGATATTCCGCGGTAATTGGAGATCAGTTGTTTATCACCTTTTTTATGTATCGGAATAACAATGGATTGTTTAAGAGAGGCTGGAAACGTTCCCTCCTGAAAAGACAAGTTGACCAAATACATCAGTGGTGCCAATAAATAGTCAGCGACATACTTTAATAGAGAACATGGGATTCCGTCAACACCTGCTGATTTTTTTCTGCTAACAGATACGATTATTTCACAAATTTCATTTTCCTCGAAAGAGTGCAAAAAGAGTGAATTCAAAATAGTTTTTTTGCAAGCAAGTTTGTTGTTGATATGAGGTAAACCATTTTTACTCACTATTTTATTTACGGATTCAACAAAAAAAGTATTAAAATTGATAAATACCTACTAGATTCGAGTGCCATTCCTGCGAATATCGCCATCAGAACAGTGAATTCAGGTTAATTACAACAGAGGTGACTATGTCTTTATTGACTAGTGGTACATAATATTGAGAAAACTACCTTGGTAGTAAAAACAAACGAAAAGGAGTAAATATTTTTTTCACCACATGCAATATACTTCAATCATTATCGTTCTGTGAAACTGAAATATGGACCTATTGTCACTAGAGTCCAGTCCGGACACAGCTATACTTCTGTCCTTTTCTGTTTTCAAAAAATGCATTGATGATTAAGGAATAAAACATATATATCGAGCTCTGTCTTTTCAATTCCCCTTGTGTCAATGATTGTCAGAAACAATTTTGAGGGTTAGATTATTTGTAAAACCGTTCATAGCCGTAGGTATAAGTGAGGAATCGGGCTATTTTAACTAGAATAACTTAGATTTTCAAATAATGAACAACAGGGTGTTCAAATTTCGAATCGATAATTTTCATAATCAATTCCTAAGATGGCTATTGCAAATTTTCGTCATCAGATATTTCTTCACTTCATTAGATATAAGGAAGATAAATTAGGTGTTCTACGGTGGTATCACATACAATATATATAGCCAAGAAAATATAGTTGTTTTCTGTTGGGATATAAAAAATAGAAGATATATAATTGTTTCAATATAATTTTCTCCGATTCTCTCAATTTAATAACACTCAGCAGAAATAAAAGTGACAAAATCAAAACAACAATATATATACCTATGTGCCTCATAAACATTGATTTTTATATTCATCTAAAATTATTGAAATGATATGTCAAAGATCCAATAGATAAACTGTTATATACACCTGATGACTATACTTATATTAATCTCATGGTACATGGTAGTAGATATAACGGAAATCATAATTGCAAGATTCTTAAGATCAGATCTATACCATCTAGGATTCCTCCGATGGTGACAATAAGGTTCCTATTCCTATACGTACAGCAGTATTCATAACAATTAGTGTATTTCATTGTAATTTATTGTATTGTATATTGTACCCTATCACTTTGGCTGCCGAACCAATTTCTCATTGAAAAATTATCTGATGGCCATCGGCGTTACCACCGCGGTGGTAACGCCATCGGCCGGGTTCGAATAGCCGGCAGCATATACAGTGCCCGTCTAAAGTCCGTCCCTTACTAATCATTCGCATATGGTATATCGCAACGAAATTTAAAGGACTTCATTGGGACATAAAAACCTACTAATTTTAAATCCATCAACTTGAAAGAATCTCAATCAAAATGAGCCTAAAATTCATCTTTTTTTTACTGTTTTTACAAGTAAATTTGAATATTTACCCACATATTGCGGATTTCTTGAAATTAATTTTCCATTCTGGACATTGATTGCATTCTTTCATGACATTATCTTTAAAGGGTCATTCGGAAAATTGCGAGGAAAATTGGATGACTTGAATCCCTTTTCAAATGAATTATCTCAATAATGTACGCAGCAGGACATTGAAAATGATTTAAAATGCTAAATTTTGGCGATCATAAAATTTCAAAGTGACAGTGACAGAAATTCGAAATAATTTAAAAAAGCGGGCGGGACGACTATGGTGTTTCGTCACATTGTCAGGTGGAAAAACCAAATGAAACAAAATATTAAAAACCCCAACGGCTGTCAGTTTTGTGTCCGGACTCTTGTCTAAGGAATATACAGGAACTCTAAGTCACTATGAATGCACTTCCCTTCAATTCTAATCAAAATAATAGCCATGACAATGACAGCATACTATATGTCAAGTCCTTATTGATAAATACGTACTAGATCCGAGTCCCATATCTGCGGATATCGCATTAGAACAGTGAATTCGGGTTAATTATGACAGAGGTTATGTTACTATTGACTAGTGATTCATAAAATAACGAAAACTACCTTGGTAGAAAAAACACACTTTACGCCTCGAAAAGGAGTAAATAATGGTAGGTTCTACAGCTAGTGCTGGAAAAAAGTCTATACTCCTATTTCAAAAATGTTACTACTATGTTACTATGGTAACGTTGATTCCTTCAAAATGATCGGCGTGTTAATCAACCTCGCTGTCGCTCGGACTCTTACGTACACGCTAGGGTCCATAAAAGCCTAATTCACGCCCTTGATACATAAATAACCAATATTGATACACCTTCTCGACTGAAATTAAGATTATACTCTTGGCCAGGGACCTCCAAACAGCCCATGCAAACTCCCCTAGCTCTCAATAACCCTGATGAATTTGTTATTCTCCATTCGTGATGTTGATCAAATAATTGTATTCTTTTAAAAACAATATTTTTATGTTCAGTCAGTCAAGGTTAGTGGATTATGCATTATATTATTATTATATTACACTGGGTGTTTTGAATTTGAATACTGCTTCTACTGATACAGGATTCCCTATTTCCAACAAAAAAAATTCTTAAATTGTTCTTGAATTACTTACTATTCCAGATTGATCAAGGTAATTACTTGCAGTTTTCAGTATTTGATTTTAAGAACCAGTGGCGTAGTTACGGTCGTATGTCGCCACATTTTCTTTTATATTTTTCATGGATATACAGGGTTGGGATGAAGTATGGAACGAAGCAAATACCTCGGTAACCGTTTGTTAGATTTTTTTGATTCATGTACGGGGTGATTTCAGAACGTGCCGGATTTGAAAATGTTATCGCCAATGTTGCCACTTCTTCAGTTATTCCGGAATTATCATCAACTTCCTTATTTTAAATAGAATAACACCTTGTTTTACTTCATTCTTTGGGATTTTCTCTCCTCGTATCTATACCATAAAAATATTCGTATTATTTCAATATATTTGTAGTGGGACAAATCATCACAAAATGTCACTGCGTTTAACAAATCAGGGAGTCTTAAAGAAAAATCCAGTTGCTTGTCAGTGACAATTTGTTTGAAAAAAATTTTGAAGGAAAGAAATATAGATATTGAAGAAATATCGAATTTTCACTTATCTTTATCTATATTTCTTTCCTTCAA
This sequence comes from Phaedon cochleariae, assembly GCA_918026855.4. NCBI lineage: Eukaryota > Metazoa > Arthropoda > Insecta > Coleoptera > Chrysomelidae > Phaedon > Phaedon cochleariae. The sequence goes on along the minus strand of OU896707.1, from coordinate 6,701,398 downwards.
ACATTTTTTCAAACAAATTGTCACTGACAAGCTACTGGGTTTTTCTTTTAGACTCCCTGATAGAAAAATGTATTAAACGCAGTGAGATTTTGGGGCAAATCATCTGATTTGTCCCACTACAAAATAATATATGGAAATAATAGGAATATTTTCATTTTATAGAAACGAGGAGAGAAAATCCCAAAGAATCAAGTAAAATGAATAAACCACCTCCTCGATTAACCTACAGACAGTATAGAACACCTTGTAAATTCTTGCTGAAAAGTTGATTTCATCGATTTATTACACTTGGGGTCTAGCAGGAATGGAACTTTTGGATTTTTTTTTGTGTAGAAACTTTTCATTATTACCCCTGATGTAATTCTGAAACTGAAACTTGAGTATATTCAATTTTTCCTCAGAAATGTGACGAATTGAAATCTGAAATGGACCTGTTTCAGGCGATTCCTGAGAAATGGATATAGTTTGGATAAAAATGAAGTCTTTACGGAAGCACTGTATGAAAAGAAGAATGAATTGAGAACATTAGGAATGCCAATCCCATACAACAACATGAATTAAATGACTCAATGAACGTTCCACAAAGCATAAATCATAACCATTAAAATGTTATCAACAGCAAACTCAGAGGCATTCATAAAAATAACAAAGTGTGTTGATCAGCTTACTATCTCCCAACATGAATCAAAATTTCAGACAGGATATACAAGGTGATTCACCCTAGATGTTGTCTTTGTTACCAACTTAATAACCAAATAATAGCAAGGAGATAATGAAGTAGTTTCCTATCAAAAAGTTCACATGACTTCGTCCCGACGCATAATGGAAAGCTACAGGGAAAGCAAATTTGAAAATGCGCTTGACATTCTATCACTATATCATGTTTGAAAATTCAAAGGCTAAGGGTACGAAAACGTTTCATTCGTTCAGGAAATAGAAACATAAAATATACTTTCACAAAGGCTTTAATTTTGGCTTGTTAAAAAATATTTAAACCTTCTATACCATGTGGAGCTTGTACAATATACTGAAAAGTAGGTAGGTATTCATTATTTTAGTCATGGAGTGGAGAATAATGTAAACAGCCACTTTCATGTTATTACCAAAAAGCAATTGAAACTTGAATTTGATTTAGATTGTTCATAATTTTGTTCTACGAATGGATATCATAGACAAACTTTCTTTTTTTGAAACCGAAGAATAGTGTACAGAATGCCTTTTTGAAGATACGTGAATATAGTAAATAAAATGTCACTTTTCATAAATTACTTTTTTCCCACGGGAAAAAACTTTATACATTTTTTCTGTACATATATCACATACATACATTGTTGATGGCTTTTGTTGTGCTATAGTTCCGAAATATACGCCAATAACACTGTTCACACAATACACAATCACAGCAATACGTAGTAGGCCTCTTATGATTGCAAATTATCCTGAAGTGATTCAAATCAGAATCATCATGATATCTGTAATAACCACTGAAAGATGAATACTATTCAGATGAATATTTGCGAGAGCGCACCAAAATTAGTAAGAATCGATACTTTGCGGAAAAAGAAGATTTTTGTTGCCGCGTACTGCTACAGCTCATTTTCTGCCCTTGTGACAAGATATACCATTTTGACTCGATCGTCCTAGAATCTTGTCCACCAATCCAAAAAACAGTATTTTCCGGACTTGTTATGTAAATCACTATGTTCACAGTCTTTCATAAAAAAATTCCGCACGTCACGAAAGTAAAAAAATGAGCCTTCTTTGGCATTTGTTATAAAGATAATTCCATCAATCCTGAGCAGAACCGCAACTAGCCCCAAAGAATAATGGGTTAGACTATAATAGCCGCGGGCTGCTAAAGCTCATATTCTGCCCTTGTGACAAAATATACTATTTTGACTCGCATTCATTGTTCAATTTTGTTCAAGAAATGCATCACCTCCAACTGAGCTGAAATGAACAGTTTTCGAGATATTCCACCCGAAATAGAAGAGTGCATAGTAATATTTCATCATTTTCAGTAGTAGAAAATTGCAAAAATATTTTTCTGGTGTTGAGTAGATTAGATACTATTCAGATCTCATTCTGTAGCTGAACAGAAATAGTTATTCCACGCATAAAGAGAAAACAAAAATTTTTGTAATCTTCTACTACTGAAGAAGATGAAAAATTACTATGCAAACTTCTATTTTGGGTCAAATATCTCGATAACTGTTCATTTTAGCTCAGCTGAAGGTGATGCATTCTTTCAACATAATTGAACAATCAATTCGAGAATATGGAAATAATCAAAATTTCATCAGTGGCGTAGAAAATATGGGAGGAATAGTTATGATGTATATACCGAGAAGTGACGATTTTGATAAATACACCGCCAGAGACAGAGATAATGGAAAAAGCTGCGGAAGTTGGATTTGTTTCCGGAAATTTCAAGGAAAAAATATGAATTGGCATATATACGAAAACTTTATGGAATCTACAAAAATACAGAAATAAAATCTTTTTCGGAAAGTGTACTTTTTTGAAATACCTTGAGGCTTGAGGAACTAGGAAAGGCGTCTACTCTTTGGTCACAATATTCAATGTGGCATAGTGCCACATTATAAAATGAATACCAATAAGCTACATTACTCGGATTCTTTGAATAAGTGTAGTTGTAGAAGAAGTATAGTGAGCAACATTTGGGGAGAAGCAGTTTTCTCACTCGTGTGTTTGCATCACTCGCCCTTCTGGCTCGTGCCACAAACTTTCGCACTCGTGAGAAAAGTTTAACTTTCCCCACTTGTTGCACAATATACTAATTCTCACAGTCTTTTTTAAAGAAAATCCTGAACTAAAAGAACGTAAGAAAATGCGCCTTCTTTGGTATTTGTTGTAGAAATAATTCCATCAATCCTGAGCAGAACCGCAACTAACCCCAAAGAATAATTGGTTAGACTACAATAGCCGCGGGCTGCTAAAACTCATTTTCTGCCCTTGTGACATAATAATTATTTATTATATATACAAGGGAAAAAAGTAGTAGATTTTAGCTCCAGGTTGTGTTGTCTCCCGACGCGTAGCGGAGGGAGACATAAAACCATGAGCTAAAATCTAACATTTTTCCCGTGTATAATACACTATTTTTGTCTGTGACAGAAGAGAGGACGCATCAATATTGAGAAGGTATCACAGTATTTTGGAATCTAAAAATTATCGACGTGAAATTTTAAGTTTTTACCAGTAGGGACACCTGCGTTGTAGGCATCCTTAACATTCTTTTGAAGTTATCAAATATCTGATGTCACTTCTGTCAGTCTAATTCTGTGATTTGATTTCAAAAAATTGCGAATTCAGTGGTTGTTTAGTATTATACGTAACGGCGAAGTCGAATGGAAGATAAAAGGACTTGCAGTTCTTTCTCGGAGACGGTATTATTGACTCATTTTTCGGAACTATAGCACAACAAAATCCATCAACAGTGTATATATATGTGATATATATCCGGGAAAAAAACTACTCACTTTTTTTCCACGGGAAAAAAGACATTTAGGAAAAGTGACATTTTATAACCTGCCAACAGAGATGAAATGCCAAATTTTTTTCCCGTCACAGAAAAAATACTATTTCGACTCGCAGACCTCCAGGACTTACCTTCATACGGCTCGTCCTAGAATCTAAGAATCTTGTCTACCAACCAAAAAAAAAACAGTATTTTCCGGACTTGCCATGTCAATCACCATTTTCACAGTCTTTTTTCATTGAAAAAATCCGCACTTCAAGAAAGTAAAAAAATGAGCCTTCTTTGGCATTTGTTGTAGAAATAATTCCATCAATCCTGAGCAGAACCGCAACTAGCCCCAAAGAATAATGGGCAAGGCACTTACTTGATAAGATATCTGCGAAGAAGATGCTCCACCGTGAGTGAGGAGCATAGGCGGGTGTTGGGAGGGGATGGCTGCTATAAATTCGACCAGCAGCGGCTCATCCTTGACTCTTCGACATTTTGCGTGCCCAGTGTTTAGTGTTGGTCAACCGAATAACGAAGGTTTTACAAAGCTGCAAGGTGGGTCTCATTTTTTTTTTATCTAATTTTTGCGAGGTGTACAGTGACAGATTTCGTTTTGTATGGACCATTTTCGAAAGTTGTGAAACGATTTTAATCTGTGACAATTTAGCATTGATTTGTTCATGAAATATTTCTGGATTCAGAAAGGTACAATTAGGAATTATTTTCAAAATAATGACTATCTTGTCATGTAATGTATATGTACAGTGTGCCCACCTTAAGGACTTACCACCCCTGTAAAATCGTTATTATCCGACCGATTTCAAAAAACCTTTTTTTTTTGGATAGGTATTTGAAATGCCCATCCAACGAGAGAGTGATCTAATTCTTGGACTGTAATCGTGTCCAACTGCGTCAAATTTCAATGACCCATATTCCAGAAAGAACTATTAGGGATTTTTTTCCACGAAACTTGATGATGGATTCTGAATCAGTACCACTTGAAATATACCTGTACCGATTTTCATCATCATAAAACACAGGGTGTCCGAAAAAACAAATCATCATTTTCTTCAAATAGGTGATCAGCAAATGTAGTTCTGTGGTTTTTCTAGAAAGAAATAATCACAAATTATCATTGAGGATTATTTCAAATATACCTGTACCAATTTTCGTCTTTTGAATATACAATATGTGTCTGAGAAAAAAATTAAAAAGGATAGGTAAGCAATATTTTTCATCCTGATAATTCTTCACTCAAAATGAAAAGATGAATCAGGATCACTTGGAACATACCTGTACCGATTCTCATCATCATTACACACAGGGTGTTCGAAAAATCAAATTAATATTTTTTTTGAGTTGATGAAAAAATATTGCCTACTTTTTCTTTTTAATTGTTCTCTCATGCACATCGTATTTTTGAAATCGATACAGATATGTTCAAAGTGATCCTCAATAATAATGTGTCATCAATTCTTCTCAAAAATACCACAATACTACATTTTCTGATCACCTATTAAAAAAAAACATAATTCGTTTTTTTGGACACCCTGTGTTTTATGATGATAAAAATCAGTAAAGGTGTTTTTCAAGTGATCGTGATTCAGAATCCATCATTGTTTTTTGTGAAAAAAAATCCCTAATAGTACTTTCTCAAATATGAGTCAATAAAGTTGGTCGCAGTTGGCCACGATTACAGTTCATGAGTAAAATCACTCTCTTGTTGGATGGAAATTTCAAATACCTATCCAACAAAAAAAAGTTTCTTGAAATCGGTCAGATAATAACAATTTTACAGGGGTGGTAAGTCCTTAAGGTGGACACACTGTATAAATATTCCCACATTTTTGTGGTCAATCAAAACCGATAAATCCACTTTCAGTGATTTCGAGATAATTGATAAAAATATCCTAGGGAGATCCTAAGATTTTCCGAATATTATTTCGCGTGAATTCAGGTATGTGTAGGTTATCAACTATAAACCCCAAATATAGGGATCGCAGTATTAGTAATTTTGAAAAGATATATATTTTTCAATTGGTTCTATCGGTTTTTGTCATTCTTCTTCTTTTTGTCAGGAACTTTATGGACTACAATAGGTACTACTAGTACTCACTTATCATGCGATGGTTTTTTTTTTCCGAAAATTTTTTTCGGTTCTTACGTATTTTCGTCTGAGAAACACGAATTTCACAATGAAAATTTGAACAAACCGCTATCTATTGAGATATTTTACGAAAAAATGCGGAAATTTTCATTTTCAAAATAATGACCATCTTGTCATGTATATAAATATTTCCACATTTTTGTGGTCATTCAAAACCTGGAAAAAAGCTGGCACAGTAGCATTGTATGAATACAGGATCATTGTTCTTGATCAAAAGTGAATGATTCCAACAACTTTTTTTTTGTTGAGGAATATGAGAATTCTTTGTTGAAATATCTTACAGAAAACAACTAGTTTCCTGGCTATAATACCACAGAATATTGAATTATATACATTATGTATCGAAGAATTATATAACTAATTCTGAGAAAATATAATATGTTCTATACCAAATATTGAAAAATATGAATCTATTTATTATTATCTGCTTACACCAGGAAGATGAAATGAATTGAATTAACAAATTTTTATACATTCATACAAAAAAAGTTATAGAGAATATATTTTCTCGGAATTAGATATATGTTATATGTTTCGACACATAATTCAATATTCTGATCTATTAGTCAGAGAAAAGTAGTTCTTTCTCTAAGGTGTTTGAACAATAGTTACTGTACCAATTGTTTTCATTTTGTTTTTCAATAAGGAATTTCCAATATTTGACAAATGTAATTCCATATTCTGTGGCATTATCCAGGAAAGTAGTTGTTTTCTGTTAGATATTTCAACAATGAGTTTCTCATTCCACGAAAACATATTCCAAACCAATCAATTGCAGAATATCACACAATCAAATATAATAATAAAAACAATTCACTGTGTATCATATAATATCGACACATCGAACATTTTTCGGGTTATAAGAGTCATAATTGATATATCGAAGACTTTTTGAAAATTATGCATTTCAAATTCGATTATTGATTATATTTTCAATACAATATTGATACTCATAGAACTAAATGTTTTTCTAAAACTGCATGTGGAAATATTTCCAATGTTTCTACTATTTACACTTATGAGAAATTGTTTCTTCAAAATTCTCAATTCTACACTACTTAGCAAAAAAATCGGCTACTAAAAAGTGGACCCCAATTTCAAAGTTATAATTTTCTTCTGTAGTGTGTATAGTCATTTTAGTTCGAGCATATATTTCAGGGTAGAAGAATTAAAAATATATCATTACTCCTATACGATATACCTACTTCTTGTAATATTTAGTGTGCATATACAGGGTGCAATTCAATTGATGGCTGGAAATAAAGAAATATTCCCTGAACGTCCTTTACGGTGTTGAAATTTTAAGAAAAAAATCGTTTTCCTATCATAACTTCAATACCGGTCTAGATATTTCCAAGGAATTTGACATGCATCTACTAAGCACTAATAGGCATTTTTTGATGCAGAAAATTTTTCAATAACTCTACCAGTGGCGTACGTAAGGAATGTATCCTGGAGATTTTTTGAAAAAAATATTGTACGCCCTTAATTTCTTCGACAATAGAAATGGTTTTTGCGTCAACGTCAACGAACCGTAGGCTAATGCCCTATTTTCTATTTGAAATAATGACATTCGATCGATTACGTTGCGGTCTTATTTTGACAAGTATCCATAAACGTGACAGTTTTTTACATTGTGCATGAAAGTTTCTTTAATCAATAAAAAGAAAATTAAATGTTAACACCATATAATTCGAAAGTTGAGAGGTTTAGCAAATATTTTCATATGAGGTCATCTTCTTAAAATGAGCTTATGAACCATATCCTATATTTTCAGCCATCAGATAGATTACACTCTGTTTACTCTTCTTGCACTAGTTGCCCAAATGACAATTATTTCAATGCTGTGGCAAGGCAATTTATTTTTTTATCTTTATAATGGTGCGTTGGGAACTGCATTCAAACGAACACTATTGATAGGATAAGAGGGAGAGTTATTTCATATGGGGGTACATACCCTCATATTCTATACTATGGTACTTCGACCATATCAAGTTACATATAAAAAACTTCAGGCATAGTGATAGCTGTTATCCAATGAATTATATCACCTCATTTTATAATTTAGGCCTTGATAGGGAAACTCCCCATTCAATTTTACACCAAAAAGGTACTCTTGGTGCTACTCGATATACTGTGTTCCATTTTCGGAATATTTCGATTTGAAAATGATGAAGTAATAACTCTTGCTATGCTATAAAGCTATTAGAGTACCTATACGTATTATGAAAAACTATCATCTATTTATTGGAAACCGAAAACAATAATACATTTCAGTGCTAAATTCATTGATTGAACAATGAATCACAAGAATAACTTTGAAACAAATTACCAAAATATTGTGAGAAACGGTGTTCAGTATTGAGTTCTATCATGGGTACCTATTCGATAATGATGTTCAAGTTCACATCAAATTTGGATTAAAAAATCTAACCTCAAGAAAGTTATGTTCAAAGTACTCGGTACGAATCCTCTATGAGAGTCAGATATTAAAACAATTTCATTCAAAAATTGTTTTACTGAGCTAACGTAACTTATTTTGCTGTGTTCTACCTACCCTAGAAAGGGAGTCAGGTTTGTTTGAAACAGCCTGTATAATTCACGTTATACTCCGCACTTTTCGCTCAGGTTTTTTGGTTGTTCATTCTCTTGGATGCAATTTTGTATAGTTTAGTGAAATTTTCGATTATTCTTTTGGCTCTATTGAATCTCTTCTCTCTCTGGCGACTAAATAATTCTCCCATGCTATTCTTGAATTCTTAACCACTATTCAAGCGTCAGAAAAGTAGTAAATCTCACTCTGTAGAAGGTATCCGTAAAATGTGAGAGATTTCTTGGATTCATATAAAACCTGAATAGATATAGGATAGCAAAGTTCTAGATACTATTTATTTCTGCAACCTTCTGCCTTACGAAGGCATGGGCAGGACGCCGCTGAAAATCGGGTTTCCTTTTATTAATGCAATTTATATAAATCAATGAAAATGTAATATGAAGCATTCTCCTTGAAATATGAATATAGTGCCCTTCAAACATACTTCGCTATCTTAGTAACATATTTTGTATGATGGAGCCTGAATCGACTGAAGAACATCAATATTAAGCAAATCGTTGTTTTCAAAAACTTTTCGGAAAAACACATTGGGTAATTAGTTTTTCTACAAGCGTGCGTGATTCACCTTATACCTGCACGCAACTTAGTTTGCGAAGTGTCAAAGTTTTCTCACACTAGTGCGGGATAACCATTTATATAATATTCTCGCAAGATATGAGTGGTGGGTGACACAATATGGACATTTCAGGTTTTCTTGTTGCAGTATTTAGTAAGTTTGTACAAAATCATCCATCAAATTGCACTATTTATTGTGAAAATTAAGAAATATTGAAAAATAATAATTGATCATTATATAAATCCCTCTTTAGGCTTCAATTGATCTGATGTAGGAAACAATTTATTGTTGTCACGTCAATCAAAACACACACTAGTTAGTGTAATTCTCAGAGTGACAGGCAGAGCGTTACTGTCATTTTCGATTCAGTAGAATTGGGATGAAAAACTTTCAGCTACAGATGCGATACAGATAAGTTATTGCCAACGAAGTCTTAAGAAAGGTGTGAGAAGTACTACAAGGGATTCATTGAATGGTGCAATAGTAAAAAAGTGAAAACACCAAATGAAGAAGAAGTATTTTTGGCTCATTTCCTATAAATGTCTGAAACCTAGAGGCCAAACACCTTGGGCATGCTGGCTTCCGCAATAAGCTTACCTACATAATGCTTCAAACGGTACACACAATAGAAATATCGCTAATTATCAGTTATTACTATTGTTAGTTAAGTTAGTTAGTAACTCATGCGGAAAGTGTCTTTCCCGCACTCGACTGCTTGCCCGAACTCCGCTTCGCGTCGTTTTTTGGGACAACGGCATTCGCGCGTGGGAAAGTATCAGTTTCCAAACTTGTTAGGAAAATCACTATTTTGGCATCAGCAAAATATACCTAATGAGAAATATTCATCTATAAAAATTCGATAACCAATGGAACTAGTATTCAGGACCTAAAAATAATCGTTTGCTATTGTCAAACTGTTTACAAACCATCACAAGCTCAACTCCATATCGAAAAATATTACTCAGCTGGGCTGTATAGACAGTCTTGAGGAAAATATAATAATCCTGTATTCTTGTATGGAGAAACCACTTTCCACTCGAAAAAAAAAGAAACTGACTAATCAATATCCATGAGAGATATCAGTAATTAATATTGAAAAATTCGTCTGATGAGAATATGCTGCAGCAGTGGTTTTGATTTCAATACTTTTCATTTAGCTTTTCTTCCCATATCTGTATTAATCATCATAGCGGTACCTTCACCTCACGTCTAAATAATGGGATGGGGCCGTATACAGGGTGATCAGTTCTGAATGTAGTATATTCCTAGAATTAGCGTGTTCTGATGGTGTTAAAAAACCATAGTACTTTTCACAGGTATAATTATGCCACAGAACACCAACAACTAAGGAGATTTTTGTGATTTGAAATTCAGATTACTTGTGAGCGCTAACAAAATAAATGTAGTGTGTATTCAAAATATTGTTATAGTACGGTTAACAATATTTGCTTCATTCTGGTGACGTGGAGTCAATAACTTTTTTTCTTTTTTGAATTTCAGTTTTATAATCATAAATGAAACAATAACTGATTCATTGTAAATATAATCATAATATTAATAACTTCGCTATCAACAAAAAATTATTAGTAGTAAGAAAAATATTTTACTATATTCGTAGTCGTAATATGAACCTTTACTTATTTTACTTTATTTATTTGTTTCTTTACAGTGAGGTATTCCAAATTTTCACAGCCCTAGCTGCCCATTATCTACATATACTGTACAATGGTTATTTATACACCAAGGTGTATATTAAATTTTTTGCACCACTAGCTTAGGAACCTACTATTATTCATTCCTTTTCAAGACGTGAAGTGTTTTTTTTTACCAAGGTAGTTCTAGTGATTTCATGAACTACTAGTCAATAAAGACCATCCACCTCTGTTATAATTAATCCGATTTCACTGTTCTGAAATATACAGGGTTTTCCTTAATGATATGCTAATATTCCATATTTTTATTTTTATATTTTCATCTGTGTGAATAAAAGCGTATTTATTATTATTATTATTATTATTCAAGGGGCCGATTATTCGACCCATTTCAAGAATTGAACTTCATATGAACGTATATCTCGTAAACGACCTAACTTTTGAGATACAGGGTGTCAATGTTAAAAATATGCATAGATTCTTCTTTGTCCACCCTGTATCTTTTCGTGATGGCGAAATTCAGTCTGGTATGTGACTGAATGGGTATGAAAATGTCAAAATGTGACATACTGTGGTTATGTCTGGTCTCGTTTTTTCCGTTTTTCTCTAAAACAAAGCGTTCTATCGAGTATCAGAGTAACAAGAGGATGTTTTTTGTACATAATTGAATAGCCTTTCATACCATTGTTAGAAATTTGAAAATTCTCTGTCGCTGCTCACTTTCAAGTTAAATATAAACAACAATATTCCCATAGCGGTGCCACTGGTAGGGAAAATGAGAATTTTTGTACATCAAAAAATGCACCTTGATGCATAAAAGACGTGTACCGAGTTTCATAAATATGTATACAATATTGTCTAAGTTATTAACAAATATCTGAATATTTTTCAAAACTTCATCACCCTGTATCTCAAAAGTTGAGACTTTAAGGACATACGTTCATTCCTTTTTAAAATGAGTCAAGGAGTCACCCTTCAAATATTATCATGTCTTTGAGGAACACCCTGTATATATTTATCAATAATAACAACTACTAGATTTTATTTGGAATTGAAGAGAAGTACCAATAGGTCCATATTTCAGTTTCACAGAACTATAATGATTGAAATATATTGCTACCGGTATGGAAAAAATTTAATACACACCTTGGTATTGATAGTTATTTAACCAACTAGTGTATTAATGAGGGCGATTAATGATCGAGATATTTTAACGTGTGAGCGAAGCGAGCGCGTTAATTTTGTAAAAAAAAAATTGTATATCGCTACTTCAAAGTTGGGAACCAACTTCCCAGAAGTCGAAACTTGTGCGGGGTTAGGAAGAGCGGGACCTACAGCTTATAGTGGAATCCGAACCACTTCTAGGGCATCGAGGTTAATGTTCGAGATCATTAATCGCTTTTTAATATACGAGTTGGTTACAAAATTTTTCCGTCGACTATATTTCTCATTCCTCCTGCAATGAAGAAAACTTGGTTTGCGAATTCATCATTCATCCGGAAACTACTATAAGAATCACCCAGTAGCCTTGTTACTGACATTAGTGACATTTGACATTTGTCGAAATGATCAACATAGAAAATAAATTCCTTGTGTTAGAAAACTTGGAAAGGCGAACCCGTTAACAGAAAATATTTGATGAAATCCATATTTTCGATTTAAATGCAGATTCCATAAGTTATAGCATAAACAATGAATGCACGCGGTGTATGTTTGGTTGCCTATAAAACAATCGTGCATTAATAGACGAATTGATCATTAATAGGGGTCATTAATGAACGATTTCATATAAATTAAACTAAGTCGTTAATACGAGGTCGACGGAAAAAAATATTATTAGAACCACGAGACCTTATATACCCCTCAGCTGAAGCCTCGGGATATAATCTTGGTCCCTAGGTAATAATGATATCAATCAATCTTTTATTTCCATTTTTCGACATGGTATTATACATGTATTGGAATTGTCAGTCAGTAATATATAAAATAGTTAAAGTAAAGTAAGATATAAGTACAAGATTTGAAATAGTAATATCCTTTACTACCTTGGTGTAAAAATAACTATTTCTCACCACTAGCAATATATTTCAATCATTATAGTTCTGTGAAACTGAAATATGGACCTATTATCACTATGAAGCACATATTTTCAGTTATAATCAAAATCTAGTAGCCATGACATCATGGCTGATATGTTTTCATTGACTAGTAGTTCCTAAAATGATGAAAACTACCTTGGTAAAAAAACCCACGTAACCTCTCGAAAAGAAGTAAATAATTAATGTTAGGTTCTATACCTATTAGTGGAAAAAAAATGTCATAATGGAATCAAATGGAAGGATTTGGTTAGGTTAGGTATAAGTGTAGCACCCAACAAAAATTCCAAAAATACATACTATTGTCACAAAAATTATAAATCGTTTGCTTTCTGAAATATTCTACATTTGAACTTGATCACCCTGTATAAATCATAGCATCGCAATATGAGTTCTATGGACGGGACCCGAATTTTTTTCCGGCATAGATGATTATCATAATAACGTTCAGCAATAGCTTCGCATGATTTATTCTATACGAGAGGACAACAAACTCCGGCCGAATTCGCGGGTCGTCAAACTTCTTTAGTCGTCAACTTTTTTTTTCCAACGCCGCTGCGATCCTATTAAGTAGCATTAATGAAATAATCGCAGGAAGCCGCGATTGAAGTCGAATAAAGAAGTCGACAATTGGAATTATCGTCCTTTTTATAGTGAGTATCAAATATTAATTGGATCTGATAGCGATGTTCGATCACCATTGTACAGTTTTTTGAATTTGAACAATAAGAAATGTCCACTTCCATCTCGCAATTTTGATTTGAACTGAAAATTTCGACTTTTTTCTCGAAATAACGAATTTTGCCTAGAAAATTCAACTTTTATAACTCGAAATTCCAAAACTTGTCTCTAAATCCCAGCTTTCGTCTCGTAATTTCGAATTTCCGTTTTTTTTTCTCGAAATATCGACTTTTATATCGAAACTTCCAACATTTTTCTCGTAATTTCAAATTTCAAAAGAATCGAAAGTCGGTATACTATTACATATTAATCAATGTAATCAATCACATGGAGTTCCCATTTGAAGGATGGAGGGGAAGAACAGGGAATGTCATAATTAGGTACTTTGTTTTGAGATACTCGCATTTTAACAAGTGGGTACGTAGTTTTTGAAAGGTATCAGATTAGTATAGATGTAGTTTTCATAAGGTATTAGTTTATTTAGAGGTCAGATAATTTATACGACGCTATAAAAGCAGATTATATTTTATCATTGCTCATGTAAGATGGAAGTAGAGGCCATGGCACCATATCATGAGTATATTTTTATATTGAAACTATCATTGGGCACCAAGGATGTGTATACGACGCTATGAAAGTTCTGAGAACTGAAGATTTTTCCCACAAACTACGTACTTAGCCCACTCGACTGTCTTGGTTTTTCCACACAGCCGAGTGAGCTAGGTACGTAGTTTATGAGAAAAAAATCAAGACACTCGAGTGTGCTTTTTTTTACTTCCTTTTGTTTTTTGTTTTGTTTTCTATTGATTGGCAAGTGATTATTTAGGAACTTGTAAATTTTTTATTTTTTTCATCGTATCTCCCGAACTATTGAATTCAGAGAAAAATGTTATGCGGATTTTTTGTAGATTTTATCAAAAGGAATAATTTTGGTTCCATAACATTTTCAGATATTTCCAGTTGTTTTCGAGATATTTGGAATTATCTGAGAATGAAATTTTCAACACTTTTGTTCCATCTTCCAATCAACAAAATGAAAAAATATTTCATGGTTCAGTGGAAGTCGATGAGCTTCATCTATCGATAATCTTTGTTTTTCAATATCTCTTCATAGTACCCTATGGGTCGTTAAAATTTTTTTTTTTCATATTTTTCACTTTATTTCCTGTACTATTGGGTTTACAGAAAAAATTATGGAGAATAATTTGTAGGAAATGTTCCATTGGATAACTTTGCACTCCTGATAATTTTCGATTTTTCCATTTGTTTTCCATATATATTGAATTGAAAGGATTTCAAATTTTGATGTTTTGATTTTCATTTGTTTTTCCATTTTCCGATGGATGCACGAAAAAATGGTGAAATAATAATTTGTTGCGTCATCAAAGAGGCATACGGTGCATTTTTCAAATTTGGATTTAGTCAATTGGTTCAGGAGATATGTCGTTTTAAAGTGAACCGTGTTTTTCGGAAAATCTCCTTGAAAAACCCACTTGGAATTTCCCGACCCTGCTCAATTTCAATAGGCTCCGTCTCTCCTTGATAGAGGTTTTTTTCACAAAAAATGAAATCGATCGGACCACTTTTGCGATTTGTAGAGTGGTTACAAGGAACTTCCGGTGAAAAATCGAAAAAACCCGGAAAAACCACCTTAGAGTTTTCCGATTTCCTTCATATTTCAATGACATAATATTGTTTTGAGTACAATAAGATGGCAGAATTTCAAGTCGATATGTCGAAGGGTTCCGGAGATATATCGATTTATGATTAACACATAGTACAGACAGACAGACAGACAGACCACACACAAAAACCAAAGTTGCTCAAAATTCGATGGGGATCATTTTCTCCAAAGTAACCATACCTCTATCTCGCTTAGTTTCCGAAATAGCATTTTTGGCAAGGTCGTAGTATACTCCACTATGTATAGCGTCGTATAACAATTAAATACCGAATTACTTGAAAACTATTAATGTTGAAATAATGACATAATTCAATATACAGGGATGGCATTGAAATAGATGCAAATATTTCAAACACTGAGAAAGCTCGACGTGTACTATCGAATGGCACTAATAAAAACAATTTAGGGATCAAAATAAAATTTGAGGTTATACCTCTTTTTCCACCCAAAGTTCTACACTGTAGCAAATCTGACGTCACCTCTGTTCAAATGTCCATGCGGTAGGCACAATCACGCGGAGTTCAAGCATTTCAATTGTTTTAAAGTCGCCTACTTGATTTTTGTCCCCTTTCGGTAACAGTTTTCAAGAATTATGTAATGATTATGCAATAATATATTGTTTCACCACTCGAGCACTAAAGACACCGAAGTCCGTCATCATGCATGGAAGCCGAGTTATCAATGTTCATAAGATTCTATCGTATGTACTCCTGGAGCACGCTTGACCTCAAGTACGGCCCCTTTGCCCGATGAATCCGTCATCATTCGGCCTCTATACCGGCGTAGAGATAAAAGGGCCTGCTATTTTTCACACACTTATTAAACTTCACATAAGATAACGGATTTTGATCCAGATCAGGTAATTAGAAAAATTTTGGACTTGCACACACATCAACCTGACTTTTGACTTTCCTTGGTCAAAAGGCGGATTCGTTACTTAGGATTAAAATTGATTTCACTGTCAGAACACATAACACGTGCTATATTGATATTGATGAATCACGTTCATTTCGAAGACAGAAAAACTCTTGTTTACTTCTGATGAGGAGGTAATTGATTGATAGATAGCAAAGACTGCTTCAAACTGCGAAGAATTCTGGTTGTATGTGCCTTCTGACATGGACTATAGGAACAAGTCTGTCTGTAAAGCAATGTCTATGTCTATATCTTAATGTCTGTAAAAATATGACATATGCCTTGTTCTCTTTCTCTACCCTTCATTCATAGAATTCGTGAGGTAGTTACGGTCGTAAGTCATCACATTTTCCTTCATATTTTTCATACCACGCTTTTATTAGCTGGTGTATGTATGTTTGTATATTATTTGTATGAACGGAATCTTCAAAGGTAATTTTGTCCTTTGACCTACTTCATAATACATAATACTATGCAACTGCATCCAACCAACTAGACACGTGTAAGTTATATTGATGGTTGTAGATGTGCGTCCAGTCCATAGGATAGATAAATTTCTATTGGAATGGCTTGTTTACTAACCTTCGTAAATAAGATTTCATATGACGTAGTAGATAAAAACTCTTCAATTCGCTGAGGTGTCAAAGTTTTCGATTTCTCAGGTTTGTTTCCATATTCTTATTGCATAATATAACTCACACTAATATTGTGATTGTGCTTTACGTTTATTGTCATGCTTAACGAAAGAATTGCCCAAAGATGAGAGCTTCATTTTTACCTAGAGTTTTTGGAAATACCAACCTAAAATATTCTCTTCGATTTCACTTTCGTTTACATTTCGCATACATTTTTAATGAATAATTCTGATACAAACAGAAATTGTTTGAATAATTCTGATTGCAACAAAATTCGAAAATCTGTGCAATTGATAGGTCGGACAGGACAAGACTCGAACGACTGAAGGTTGTTTAAAAAACTCTGTTGCCAAAGTACCTAATGTGTTCAAGAAATGTTGTTGCCATGGTAACGTGTTTAATATTTTGAATAATTCACAGATCGTCAATCCGTAATAAATCGATCATTTAGCGTGGTACGTATCCGTACACTAAATGCC
Source organism: Phaedon cochleariae (assembly GCA_918026855.4). Classification (NCBI taxonomy): domain Eukaryota; kingdom Metazoa; phylum Arthropoda; class Insecta; order Coleoptera; family Chrysomelidae; genus Phaedon; species Phaedon cochleariae. The sequence goes on along the minus strand of OU896707.1, from coordinate 6,684,429 downwards.
ATTTTAGTTATGTGAGTAGACAAAATATTGAAAGTGTGTTTATGACAGAACATAGAAAATACTGATTATACGGAGGTGATAATATTTTGTAGGTTGTGTATTTTATCAACACAATCTCATTATTTTATTTTCGAATTCTTTTTAGTTCAGCGATCTATATAAATTTTTTACTTTTATAAACAACTATTTATTTCTTATAAAGATGAAATAATGTTGAATTGGTGTGTGACATCAGTTAGGCTTATTGATATTTAACCTAAAAATAATAACATTCCACATGCCTTAATATCGAGTTTCCAAGATATTCGCGAAAAACTAAAAGTATATGTCTTGAAGTAATATCAAGTAGAGACCCAATTTACTGCGTATCATTCAATTGCATAAATTCCTATAGCTTCCTATTCCACAAGTTATTTCAAGGAGAACAGTTATTTTCAATGTGATGAACTTATGAAAAAGTAAAGATTTTAGTTAAAATGAAAAACATCATAAAGGGTTTTCAAGATTCAAGTATTCCAACACTGACAATCGATAGAATAATTGAAAATATTTCATACATATTGTAGTTCATTTTGTTGAAGAAAAACTGGTTATGATACACAGGGTTTCCTGATTACAAGAGAATCAGTGTATCAGTTATTAATTAGTTCACTCAGGTTCACTGTGAAGATATAATCCTATCAACTGGCTCTTGAAATAACAAGGGGGGGGAAGAAATTTGTGATTGATCACCCTGTACATGGTGTACTATCAGCCCCGAAAATGAACTTTTGCGTACCATTATTTCCCGATAATCACCTATCAAGGTTATGACGATCCCATTTCGGATTCAACTCATTGTCCCATTCATTTGTACCAGAATTGTTATGTTTGACTTCAATAATAAAATGAATTTTGTTTTCCACAGGATGTTCCACATATCAATTCAACTGAAAACTATTGTCGATCAAATATCAAATATTATAATAAAGTGAACAAATCTATTAATATACTTACATGAATTTTTGATAATTATTACTGTCATGATTCCTAGATATAAAAAAACAACGAGGATGCGTTATTCCAGATTTTCAATCAATCAATTTCTGTTTGAAAGAAAGGGAAGTAGTTATTTTTTAGAAAACACAATCATAATTTCAAATTCCAAATCGTATTATTTCAAGAAGAAAAGTTGCTATTGGTTGTAAGGTGCTTCATTTTCGAGATATAGGGCGTTTGAGTTTATGGAAGATTATTTTTTCTCCAAGTACTATATATGTGAACCACCCAACACAAATACAAGATATTCAGATGACTTACCATGTAAGCAAATACACTCAAAACATTTTTCAGCAATATTAATGGTTTAATGCACTAGCGGGCACTATAAGGAAACTGTGACCGTGCAGCTCATTATGGCCCACGGGCCGTAAAGTGCACTTTACCGCCCGCTCACAGTTTCCTTATATTCATATATTATTATCAATTCATGAAAAACCAATTAGGTAGGTATATATGCTGGGTATGCATATTGTAAACTTCTGAAGAATGAATCTCTTTTAGAGATCAAAGAGTTTTACTATTACGATAATTACAATATTCGTACAATAATTTTCATATGTGAATCATCCATGAACATTACGCTTCTCTTGATTACTGAATTAATACGTAACAAATTGAATTCGGGGGCATATTAGTTTATCGAAATCTATAGTCATTACTTTTGAGTCAGAAAATAAATAATAACTATTAATCACGTATAATAAACAGGTATTAGTAGAAACATTTGAAATTTTCTCATAAAATATGCTCAGAAACTAAGCGAGATAGAGGTATAGTAACTTTGGAGAAAATGATCCCCATCGAATTTTGAGCAACTTTGGTTTTTGTGTGTGGTCTGTCTGTACTCTGTGGTAATCATAAATCGATATATCTCCGGAACCCTTTGACATATCGACTTGAAATTTCGCCATCTTAATGTACTCAAAACAATATCATGTCATTGAAATATAAAGGAAATCGGAAAACTCTAAGGTGGTTTTTCCGGGTATTTTCGATTTTTCACCGGAAGTTTCTTGTAACCACTCAACAAATCGCAAAAGTGGTCCGATCGATTTCATTTTTTGTGAGAAAAAACTCTATCAGGGAGAGACGAAGCCTATTGAAATTGAGCAGGGTCGGAAAATTCCAAGTGGGTTTTTCAAGGAGATTTTCCGAAACACACGATTCGCTTCAAAACGACATATCTCCTGAACCAATAGACTAAATCCAAATTTGAAAAATGCACCGTATGCCTCTTTGATGACGCAACAAATTATTATATCACTATTTTTTCGTGCATCCATCGGAAAATTAAAAAAAAAATGAAAATCAAAACATCAAAATTTGAAATCCTTTCAATTCAATATATATCGAAAACAAATGAAAAAATCGAAAATTATCAGAAGTGCAAAGTTATCCACTGGAACATTTCCTACAAGCTATTACCCATAATTTTTTCTGTAAACCCAATAGTACAGGAAATGAAGTAAAAAATATGAAAAAAAAATTGAACGACCCATAGGGTACCATGAAGACATATTGAAAAACAAAGATTATCGATAGATGAAGCTCATCGACTTCCACTGAACCATGAAAAATTGTTTCCTTTTGTTGATTGGAAGATGGAACAAAAGTGTTGGAAATTTTATTCTCAGATAATTCCAAATATCTCGAAAACAACTGAAAATATCTGGAAATGTTATAGAACCAAAATTATTCCTTTTGAAAGAATCTACAAAAATCCGTATAACATTTTTCTCTGAATACAATAGTTCGGGAGATACGATGAAAAAACTAAAAAATCTACAAGTTCCTAGGTCACTTGCCAATAGAAAACAAAACAAAAAACAAAAGAAAGTAAAAAGAGCACACTCGACTGTCTTTATTTTTCGCCAAAATATGTTGGCATTGTTTTATTACCTTTCTTTTGTTTTTGTTTTTTCAGTCCCTATTGGCAGTCGAGTGGGCTAGGTACGTAGTTTGTGGGAAAAATCTCCAGTTCTCTGAACTTTCATAGCGTCGTATACACATCTTTGGTGCCCAATGATAGTTTCAATATAAAAATATGCTCATGATATGGTGCCATGGCCTTTCCATCTTACATGAGCAATGATAAAATATCATCTGCTTTTATAGCGTCGTATAAATTATCTGACCTCTATACTAATCTTAATACCTAATGAAAACTACATCTTTACCAATATGATACCTTTCAAAAACTACGTACCTCACTTGTTATTCACAATTACATTTTTAACAAAAATAATCGCTTAAGGTGGGCATATTGTATTCACCTACCTTGAGATAAAGTCCTATAGATACGATATACGTATTTGATTATAAACTCACATCTCATATGAAAAATATCCGCAGTAATACATAAGATCAAGGCTACAAGTAGCTGAAGTACAAGATCAAGGCTACAAGTCATGCAATTCATGCAGTTCCCAGTTAATCCTATAATTAGAATTGGTCAAGTTTTTCTGTTCGTGATATAAATTGGTATCAAACAAGGCACATAACCCAAGTCAACCAGAATCGGAATTCTATCTTAGAAGGTATTGAAATAAAACCAGTTTGATGCTTTTTACTTTCATCCCAGTGAATTTATATACATTTCTAGATGCAGTTTTGCTCTTCTCTTCTTTTTCTTTCCAAGACAAGACCAGTTTGACTCGCCTTGAACTTGAAGATGCAACAAAATGCGGGATTGCAAAAAAATATGCGTCTACTTTTACCTTCAGTTCGATGAACATCTCATGGTTATTTTTCTCGTATTTATCAATGATTTTCACTAACTGGAAGAATGCCACTCCAAAATCAATGAATGGACTTCATTTTTACTACAGAATAATGATGTTTATTCGTTGTAGAAATTTGTAATGCGAAAGCATGTTTATTGTTTTTTGACTTCAGTTCATGAAGTTTACAAACAGTAATGTAGCCACTTCCAGATATGAACTTTCAACGTAGTTATCATTACAATCATCGGAAATTTATTCTGGAACAGCGTTGTTTCTCTCGTGGAATTGCTCTTCTCATCAGAATAAAATTGCATATAGAATTAAACTCCTGTTAGGGATCATTATCTCATTCTAAGAAAATTAATGATATATATGATTTTTTATTCGAAAATTGTCGTCTACACAGGGTGTTCGGTAATTGATGGCACACAGAAAAACTTGGAAACACTGTATCTAGGTACCAATCAGCTTCCAAACTGAGTTAGTATGTCCAAATCGTATAATATTATCACCCAAGGAATTTGCAGTTTTTACTGTGTACCAACATTCACGGGCCATTTTCTATACTTACAACAAATGAGAATCAGTCTGTATGTTCAAATATTTTCGAAAAATCATTAACATTATACTTAGAATTCCACACCGGTAATTGGGTCTCAACAGCGAATTAAATCGGATTTTTTTCAACGTTTCAATGACTGAATAGTATTGTTCATGAAACTAAATGAACACAAATGAATAAATAAATTCTGAAATAATTTGATTTTCATAAATAATATCACGATGTTCTGAATATTTGGGATAATTCTGTTGCTTCATTGTTCACGAAATTGTGATGCCGAGCAACAGAGTGGTATTCTGCTAGACTATTTCACGTACACGAAGCATAAAAAGCATTTATTATAAATGAGTGATTCATTCTGACAAGTACAGCCATGATTATTTAATGCCAAACTAACAGACTTAACTTCGCTATCCATGGTTACATTGTTGAAAACATCAATGCTGTCAGACCAATCAGAATTGTGTTTGTCGCGATAAGCGAACGTTCTCTATGGCTTGTAATTGGTCAGATTATTTGATCAGATTCAATCTGTGGTGTGAAATTTCCTTACCAAAATCCATACAAGGTTGAATTATTTCCCGGAATTTTTTTCACCTCTATAGTGGTATTACTAGTGAAAATAGGCGTTTCAAGAGATTTATGATGCGTTTGAATATATCAAATTCATGCAGATACTCTTGATATTGTGGATTTTTTCGGTAGTTTCAGTTTCGTCCATGCCTACTGCCCACATGTATGTTCATTGTGAAAAAAACAATTGAGTCCATACCTATCAATAGCCCCATGACAATTAACAGTAATTGATAAAAGTGCGACGTCTAATATTGTACTATAATAAGAATTTTCTCACAGCTTTGAACTTTAAACTGAAGCGATGACACAGGCATTTGGCATTCAGACTCAATTTGTACGAGAATCAATGTAGTAATAATTATAATACAAATTATATAATCACTGCTCAATGCTTCATCCTTGATGATTGTAGTTGGGAACCAGTAAATCCAGTCTCATTGCAACGTTGAATGAAAATGAGAATGCCCCAGAAGTTCAAAGAACTTTCGTTTTATTATATAAGAATTGTTATCATTGTCAGCATTCAAGATTTCAAGATTTCTTCTTCGCCAGTTATTAATTCAATTAAACCGAAAAAATATTATCCAACAAAATACGATTAGAATGGAAAAATATGTGGATATATGCAAACCATACTATATACGAGTTCCAAAAACAAAACGCAAGTATAAAATATATCTACAACCATTCAACAAAACTTGAATTATACATTCCCCATGCAGACATACATAAAGCCGTCATAAGTAATAAAAATTTCAAGTTAACTAGAAATTATTTGTAACAAAAGTAATCACTATTGAAAAAAAATAAAAAAGAAATAAAAATAAAAACATGTTTTTGAATACTGTTGAGAAGCACGATCATAATACACGCTTCAAAAGCCACCTCCAACCTGAGAGACACCGGACTACGTTGTACCAGAAAAGTTTTCATTATACTGGTTGTAAACTATATAACTCTCTTGATGAACAACTTAAGAGCTCCAAAAACTTGAATATATTTGAAAAGAGGCTTAAACAACAGCTAATTCAAAAGGCCTGCTATACGCTGGATGAGTATTTTATGTAATTCTATGTAATGTTAGTAACGTGATGAATATATTGTATTTAATTGTGATGCTGTCGCATTGTTTGTTTGTTATATTTTTTCTTTTTTTTTTTGACGTACTTTACTGTTTCATGTTATACATTTAACAGAAAATAAAAATTATAATTATTATTATTATTAAAGGAATATTCTCAGATGAATTATGAATATGAAAAAATGTATTTCTTCACATATATGTATATCTCCATTTTTCCATGTTCCCAATTTATCTGATAATATTCCTTTTCAATACTTCCACCCAATCAAGGAGTTCAAACTTGAACGATAGAAACTTATTATTTTTATAGACTTCCAATAGCTGATTCGTGATTAGGTTTTCTCAAGTCATAATTTCTTTCCACGTTCTTTATGATGAATATGAATTTGTCATACATCCAAAAACAAAAGTATTCAACTATTCTATTTGTTGCAGAATGAAAATCATAATTGGCCTTCTCCTAGTCGCTACTGCGTTAGCTTACCCTCTGGCAGAAAATGAAGAGAAGCTACCCAGCCAGCCAATACAACCCAACGGACAATCTCCATTAATCCAAACTCTTCCACAAAAACCAGAAGAAACCCTACCTGCCAACGACTCATCCGCAGAATCCTCTTCATCAGAAAGCAACGAATCCTCAGAAATAAAACCAGCCCAACCGCTGTCTGCACCAGCAGCCGATGAACAAGAAAAACCCGCTGAAGCACCCAAACCAGCAGAGGAATCCAAACCTCTAGCAGACGCAGCTTCCACCCTTGCCCCAGCAATAGCCGCCGCAAAATCAGCTCTTCCAGCCAATGACGAACCACAAGAAAAACCTCTGGCCCTACCAACCTCCGTATCCCAAGAAAAGCCTTTGGAAGAATCAATCAAAGCGACCGCTACCGAAATCAAAGAAGAAATCGTGAAGCCCAGCGAACAGAAAGTCGAGAAGAATCCTGTCGCTGAAGAAAAGCTCCCCGAGCTCAAGAAAATCGATCCTCAGCCCGAAAAAATCGTACCTACAGATGCCAGCATCCAATTGAAAGCCGTTCCAGCTGAACCAGCCCAAGCTGAAGGGGTAGCCCCACTGAAATCTATCCCTCTCGAACCAGTAGCTACCGAAGCAAAAGCCCCAGCTCAACCTACTCCAGCAGTGCAACCAGTCAAGCCTCTCGAGCACACGAACCAGCTCAGGTCCGTTCCTGCTTCTGTTGCAGCTGTACAACCAGTCCCAGAGCAAATCCAGCCCAAAGCTGTACAACCAGCAGTAGATAACATCCAAGTCATTCCAGCCCCAGAAAGCGAGAAGAAAGCTAAATCCGAGGATGCCCCAGCGGAGCCTCTGGCAGAGGCACCGAAACCCGAGGTCGCCAAGCCTGTTGAGCCACTAGCCAGCAGCAGCGAAGCCCCTGCAGTACCGGAAGTGAGGAAGCCAGAGGCTGCTTTGGAAGAGGCTAAGCCGATCTTGGATGCGAAGCCCGAGCAGAAACCAGCAGAGCCCAAGGGCGAGCAGCAAGAAATCCTGCCGAAGCCGAGTGCATCGAGTTCTTGAACTGTTCCTAAGTGGAGATTTTTTTGGAATGACTGATGGTGGCGAGGTCTGCTTGCCCTTTCGTTCGAAACGCCGACTTAATTTTTTCACCCTCGAATTATTGGGCCGACCGGACCTCGCGCCATTTATTTATGTAACGTGCTCAATTGTTTAGGAAACAATGAAATTTTTAGGCACCTGTCGTGTTTTGTTGTAAAAACCGTGTTGTTTTATTTTATTGTATGTTTGTATAATTTTTTTTTTGTTTTGATGATGAGAGTGAGGCGATATGTTTTGAGGATATGAAAATTTTTAATTCCAAATTCTTAGGTTATTCGGTCATCTTCTACTCATTTTAAGTGTAAGAATAATAATAATAATAGTACTTTATTGAACCAAACATGATCCAAAGGGTTATTGACCGAGGTCCTTCTACCCAAGTGTAAGATTTTATGTATATCGAAAGCTTTCAATAAAGTTTTATACATATTCTGGTACTTGTTTTGATCGAAGTTTTTTTCATCCATGTTGTGATTAACCAGTTGATATATAGGGTGAAATTTTAAGAACAATAAACAGGACATTATTTTGAAATCGAAGTGAGAAATGTTAAAACAATACCATGCAATTCAATATTTGAAAAGTAGCATTCCTTGATTCGAAACGAAAAGTCAAGAAATCCGCTTGCATTCTTCTGAACGGAGACAATAGCATGCTTCCTGTTCAGCTGATATAGATAGAACAAATGGTATTCACTATTGAAAACTGAACATGAAAATGGTAGATTCAAGATCAATTAATGAAAACATCCTGTAACTCATTTGTATACTAACATCATCACTCATCTATATGCCAACATCAGTATGTTACTGAGAAGTGTCAAACTAGAACAGAATTTCCGAAGAATAGTATATTGTGCAACAAGTGGGAAAAGTTCAACTTTCCTCACGAGTTCGAAAGTTTGTGAAACAAGCCTGAAGGGCGAGTGATGCAAACGCACGAGTGAGAAAAGTGCTTTTCCCCACATGTTGCACACTATACTTTTTCTACAACTGCACTTTTTCAAAGAATCCGAGTAATGTAGCTTATTGGTATTCATTTTATTATGTGGCACTGTGCCACATTGAATATTGTGACCAAAGAGTAGACGCCTTTCCTAGTTCCTCAAAGAATTTCAAGAAAGTACGTACACTTTCCGAAAAAGAATTTATTTCTGTATTTTTATAGATTCCATGAATTTTTCGTACCAATATGCCAATTGATACTCTTTTCTTGAAATTTCCAGAAACAAATCCAACTTTTGCAGCTTTTTCCATTATCTCTGTCTCTGGCGGTATATTTATCATTTATCAAAATCGTCACATCTCGGTATATAAATCATATTATTTATTATGAATTGTTGGAACAATATTTGATGGAAAATGCGATTTCTATCAGAAGCACTAATGAGAAATACCCTAAAGAATTTAAAAAACTTCTTCTGACAGTTGAACTATTCAAAGCTGAACAGCAACCAAGTTTTGATCGATTTTTGTTGATTCTCCATATGGAAATGTATGTGGTGTTGGCAAAGTGCCGTGAGAAAAAATATTTCTCACAGTATGGGCAATACATGGTTTTGAAAGTGAGTGAGCTATGAGAAATGCGCTACTATTCATAGCAGTCGTAAAAAAAAGTATTTCCCATTTTTATACTGAGAACGGGAGCAGACTCGTTTCCGAAACGTCCAAAGATAAGTGAAAATAATTCGATATATTTTGGGGATTATCATCTGATTTGTCCTATACTTCACAAATATTGAAATAATACTCATATTTTTATTTCGTAGAAACGAGAGAAAATCGTAAATAATTAAGTAAAATGATATACGGTATCTTTTACGGAAGTTATCAACTATTTAAAATACTGGATGTACAGGAGGCACAAGAAAAAATAAATATATTTCTTCAAATGAAAATCCTCTTATACCAGGTGTCCTAGTATACCCGTTTCGATAAAATATCTCTCAGTTCAGGCTTTTTATTTCAAATGCCACCCTGTATATTAATTTTCAGTTTTTTATTTCCATGCAATATGATTTTTCCAATATACAGGCAATTTGGAGCTTCACTTCGAACGTACAGGGTGTTCAATTGGCTCAAATAATTTTTCATTCACAATTCGAAATTTATATGAGTAAGGACAATGCGCTAGGGGGGGAGAAACACCCTCTCACTCCCCCTCATGCGGACGCCACTGGTTCTGGATATTAATATTTAAGTTATAAGTGGTTGAGGAAATATTAAATAATCTATTAATCATAGAATCAAGAACTGCTTATTTATGAGAAATGGGATAGCAAGATAGTTTAACGGTAAATAGAGAAGTCGAACTTGTCATTGGCTATTGACTTTCAAATCCACTAACCGGAGAGTGATTTCAAAATTTCTAAGAGCAAGTTTACTTCTTGTACTGTACAGTACCATCGAAAAGGACCAAACAATCATCTACATAATATCTGTATTACCATAAGTTTATTTTATGAAAATATGGAGAGTGTTGAAGGATGTTTTCTAAAAAGGAAAATTTCTTCGAAGAGAGGAGAGAAATTGCTAGCAATAACTAAAGCAAAAATTTGTGAATACTGGGAGTTATCAAACTAGTGAGGACTATGTTCAGAAGGTGACAAAGGTTGAGATCGTGGAAAGTAATTATATTAGAATCAAGAGGGAGATTACGAATCAGCCTAATGAAATCACCTGGAAGAACACTAGTTTATAGTATAGTATATCAAAAGATACACCAAGACAGCATTAGGTGAAATAATCACATTTTCAATTCTATTGATGAGATCAAAGAAGGTATCCAAAGTTGAAAGATTATGGTATAAGAGAAATATGGTGAGAATTTAATGAATACTCTTGATCACCAGTCACCAGTTGCACTGAGAGAAAACTTGAGTTATCATAATTGGAAATCTGATAACCGTTATTACGATATCTGCAATAAATAGGGGACAGATGTGTTCATTTGCTACCATAGATGAAGTGAATTTTCAGGTGACTTGTAGTTATGGCAGCTTATTCAATCTGCAAACTTGTATAAAAACACTGCTGCTGAATAACTACTACTTGTTCTAGTTTCTATGATAACACAGAATGTCGAATAGGAATTATTTCCATAAAATGTTGCAGTAACTCTCCACTCTACAGTGGTTATTAGATTATCGACATAAAACAGCATGTTTTTATTACTGGCACAACCATCTTGTGGTAATGCAGTAATACGTCTCATTTTATTATAGTTATCTGATATCTGCATGAAACCTGACATTTTGACATGCTATTGTAATATAGCTCATTTTCAACAGTTATCCCAATATTTTTCTACTCTAGTATCAAACATCAAACAGTGGTAATGAGGTTTTCTAATCAACATTATTATGAAACCGTGCTTCGAATTACTGCAATGAAAATAAATATCCTATCCACACTATCACTTTTCATGATCCAAAGTTATTGTTTTCAAAAAAACAAAAAAACACGTTTAGTCTCTGAATTGAGATATTTGGGTATCTGTCGAAGTTATTTGACATCATTCATTGATTTTCTCGGAGAAATATCATCTATATGCATTACTGACGAATTTATTGAGAAATGAGAAGTTGAATACTTATATTTACCCTTCCTTCGGAGTTATGATGAGAATTGTCAATAAAACTTTCCTAACAGAAACCCAGATATTTTGATTCAGAATCTGATCGATCATTTTGTTTTTGAAATAAACCAATTTTAGGCCGTGAAAAGTGGGTATGGAGAATACTTTTTTCATTGCAATAATGCAATGCACGGTGTATTCCACAGATCGGTTCACAGCCAGCACTAAAACAAGACTTTGCTACATCACACACATTCACCTATACAAGACACGGCTCTATCGATTCGGAAGATCGAAACCATAGAACAATAATTATTGAACACGGGCACCCATGACCGAGAACAGCAGTGAAATGAACGCGATCTGTATCTTTGTCAGCCTTAATACTAATGAAACACTAGAGCGAAATGAGCCGAATTACGATTGTCGAATGATTGCCTAATAACCGTCATACATGTGAATTGCTAGAGTTATTCGTCAACGTACAATGCTAGAAACCCAAACAGCTATGATTATTGGGACAAACATTATCTGAATTCACCAATGAGCATAATTCACAAAACGAGCTATGTCAATAAAAAATCTTAATAGACTGGAATTTATAAAATTCTCATAATGTCATAACACATCTGCGTTATGATGGTAGCAAATTTCCATTCAAGGGTATTACAAATGATTTAAGAAATCGATTTTTATAATTACAGAATGGAGAGAATACTGTTGTAATAATAAAATGATCAGGAATAGGAGATTTTCTTATAATGGTTATTACAATCAGAGCTGGTAGATATTTTTAATATCCAGTTTCTCTCAGTGTGGGGTCACCTACACCTTTTCCAGTTGTATTTCAGAAAGCGTCTATTGTATTCCAGAATAGTCACTGGTATTTCAGAACACATCAATTGTATTTCAGATTGGTCAATTGAATTTCAGAAAGCGTCAATTGTATATCAGAATAGTCAGTTGTATTTCAGAAAGCATCAATTGTATTTCAGAATAGTCAATTTAATTTCAGGAATCGTAAATTCTATTTCAGAATAGTCAATTGTATTTCAGAAAGCATCAATTGTATTTCAGAATAGGCACTTGTATTCCAGAACACATCAATTGTATTTCAGAAAGCGTCAATTCAATTTCAGTGTGATATTTCAGGAAATGAAGTTCATATAAACATGTGACCTAACTTGCTTCATTTTCGAGATACAAAGTATTAATATTTCCATGGAAAATCTTTTTTCTATTCTCAATTGTCTCTTCATCAATTTCAATAAAACGTTCATGCTTGTACGAATTCCGCAAAATTTATGCGAATCGCAAAATATGAAATTTCCGACAGAATTTGACGTTCATACTCATGCGGCAAAATATGCAGGTGATAAGGGTTGTGTTGTGATATTAATTTCTTTATTTCTGGTCCCACCATTTATAGAAGTTCATCAAATTGAAGGCACGTTACACGAAAGTAAGAATATTTATTAGGGTCATTCAGTCGCATTTATCGAACGAGTCTGTACCAATCTCCATTCATTTTTCGGCATTTAAAAATGCTTCGAACAGTACAGCTCCTTTTTATGCTTCTGGATACATCATTATTTCATTACAGAAGATACAGATGATACTTCAAAATCAATTCGTCCAGAGAATCCATCCTGCGAAGAAAATTCAATCAAATGAAGGAATGATGAAATTTTTAATTATATTTATATACTTACCTGTAGTATAGTGTCTAGTCTCGTCATTTTTCGACCTCTGCAGTCCGCTCTCTAATTCCCCCAAAATAACAATACATTTTATGTGGTTATGATTCCATCCGAATTCGCAAAAAAGTTCAAATATTCGCAGTCGCCATTTTATTCGCATAAATTTTGCGGAATTCGTACAAGCATGAACATACCTTACCTATGAAGCTTCTTCTAGTGCAATTATATTCGAAATAATATTTCCAGTGGCATCACATTGGGTAAATTTATCGATATTCATGGCGAATGTCATTGTACACCACCGGTTTTTCTGAGTTTCATATTTTTATTAGATTGAACTATTGAAATAACAACTTTTTTATCATCTGTGCGATTTTTGTGTCTAGTTAATTCTTTGAGGAAATGATGAAAATTTGATTTGACTCCAAATTTTAATGTTGGTGTTTTGAAGACTTCCATCGAGATTACTCAATAACCCCAATTAGAATCATTTTTAAATTTTGGGACTTTCTCAATCTTCATCCATACTGAATTTTAGCACCATAAAAGCTTATACTGGGGGGTTATAAATAAAAACAATTAATGCTTCCAATTTCAACATCCTGTATCTCAAAAACGGAGCAAGTTAGGACACATGTTCATATGCTATTTGCTATAATGCCACAAGGAAACACCCCTTGAATTTTATTTTAGTTGCGTTTTATTTATCCGATCCCGCCATTGGAGTATTTTATTTGCAACTTTTCCGATTTTGGTTTCTTATTTTCATTCCGTCTTACTA